>CM073133.1:41407397-42672397 GCA_037039145.1 Fundulus diaphanus
GTAATTCAGTTACAGTTACTTCCGAAAAATCCGAGAATTACAAATTTAGTTACATTTTTTTAAAAATATAAAGAAAAACCTTTGCGAAATATGTAATGATAGTTTTATTGCTTCGCGCCCTGTATCGCCGTTTCCTGCTACGGCTCCTTGTCTCTATCACTCTGATGATCCATCCTGGGCTGGTGGAGCCTTCTGAAAGAACAGCAAGCGAGCGGACGTTTCACAGTTTTATTTCAGCTCAAGCAGCGCATCAAAAATGACAGCCTTCAAGCTTGTTGACAGCCACCTCTTGTTATTCACACACAACAATAAACCGTGAGAGCCGACGTGTGTTGTGAAACTGCAAAACTTTGTCTTAAGCGGAAAATCAAACGCGCGTACACAGCTCAGCGTTCACAGTGTTGCATTTGTGAGCGTCGGAAAGCTATGGTGCATTCAGGAGCATGGGACATTTCAGTTTTACAACGAAAAAGGCAGAAAACGGAACAGAACTTAACTCATACAATAATGTATTTATCCAGAAACAGTGTGGTCTTTCTTACAATACTGAATTCTCTATAATTGTATTTCTGTTATTTTTGATTATGCACATCTGCTAGCTTTTTATTCTAAAAAATCTATAATATTACAGCAGCAAATTATCAAAGTTTTTCAAAGCCTGTTTAAAAGCTCCAAATGGGGCTTCAGATCATACAGCAACAATTGTGCTGTCATTGTTTTACAGGGCAGAATTTGCATTTGCTGACTCTTGTCCTTTAACTACTGATGGATATACAGGAATAGAGTCATACAAGTGTCAATTCCCAATTCCGCTTTTTTAAGGTTCACCTTCAGTTCTCAAAAATTAAATGTTGAACATGGGTCAATACTCATTAAAACCTTAAAGTAATCAAAAAGTAATCAAAGTAATCAGTTACATTACTTTTTAAAAGTAATCGAAAAAGTTACACTACAATTACATTTTAAACAAAGTAACTTGTAACTGTAACAGATTACATTTTTAAAGTAACTTACCCAACAACACTGTATATATATATATATATATATATATATATATATATATATATATATATATATATATATATATATATATATATATACAATGTCAATGACAATAAAATGAATGAAAACACATCTCTGTTACTGCTTGTTATATGACAAAATGTGGAAAAAGTATGGATATGGATAGGGATGGATAGGTCTGCATGGCATTGTAGATCAGCTTACTTGTAAAAGTTCAGAACTGGTAGCTTATTTTCTTGTTCTGCAATAGAGGAATATCAACATCTGACAAACCCATATTTGTGTGTAAGTGAAATGTGGAGACTGTTGGATCATTTCTTTTTCTTGACTGTTTCTTTCAGGCACTATGTATTGAACATCTCCGATGATATTGGAAACTTCGGAGAGGTCCGCCTCCCCATCCTGGGCTGCCTGGCTATATCCTGGTTTGTGGTCTTCCTCTGTCTCATCAGAGGTGTGAAGTCTTCAGGAAAGGTCAGGTTGCAAATACAAATTTACAGTGTTTTGCGTATTTGCAGATGAAGTACTCTAGGTTTTCCAGACTGATTTCAACAGCCTTTCATGATCATTATATGTGTTCAGGTGGTATATTTCACAGCCACATTCCCTTATGTCGTTTTGACCATTCTGTTCATCCGTGGCATCACTTTGGATGGAGCCATAAATGGCATCAAGTACTACTTGACTCCACAGTGGCAGAAGGTTCTTGATGCAAAGGTACGTACTGATGTAACCTGGTTAATACTTTTAAACTTGAACATTCCCTTTGTTTATTTGTGGTTTTCTTCCTCTAGGTGTGGGGAGATGCTGCCTCACAGATCTTCTACTCCCTGGGCTGTGCCTGGGGCGGTCTCATTACTATGGCTTCTTATAACAAGTTCCACAACAACTGTTTTAGGTTAGTTCTAAAGACTGATGAAAAAATTGAAAAACATGGATTTAAATCAGTGCTGCAGTACATTGAAAAAAATCCACTGTACCTACTAAGTTTGTGCTGAAAAAAAAGGATTTGCTTCACTAAAAATGGTGATTGTAAATGTACTCTTATGATGCAATGTATATGCACATGCTTATCTGAATCTATCATGGACTTATGGCCTGTCCAAAGTGCCCCTTAAGGGAGTTTGAACAGAATTAAGTCAGAACAAAAAGTGAGGGATATAGGGAGTGGATTTGTGCAATAATTTGATGAGTTTCATAGTAACAGAGGTCCGAAGGTGTAAGCCGTAATTTTATAAATATGTGAATTGATGCATGATACTAACTTCCTTCCTCGCTGAGCTGCAAAACTACTTTTCATCTCTCTGATACCCTAACTTTATGGAACAGTTTATTATATATATTATTACTTTCTCTGTAACTGGGTATTAAATGTTTGCTTCTAAGAAGACACAAATAGTATTTTACATTTGTGTTTTCTATGAGAGTCTGGAGTAATCCTCTTTTAGTCATAGTGCCAAATTGTTACTGATGTTGCCTTGGCAACAGGCGTAAATTTAGGGAATATAGCTTATGAATAAATACTATAGGAAATGGTGCATTTATTTAGCTTTTGAGTTCAAAAAGTAAGTTTTCTCCTAAGTAAGACCTTCCATCTGTAATTACATTCTGCTACTTGTAGTTGTAGCAGAATGTAAGTAATTACATTCTGCTACATAATAAGTAAGTAATTGATAGTTGTCAAGGTAAATAATCCCTGGTGGTCATCAACATTTAACCTCTCAAAAGTATTCAATACCTTTGGATGTTTGATTTTGTCACACTACAACCAGTGTTTTATTTAGATTTTATGAGATGGAGCAACAGCATGTAGTCCATAATCGTGAAATGGAAAGATAGTGATACATGGTTCCCACTATCATTTTACAATTAGAATTTTTAAATGTTTTGTGAGCACTGGTATTAATGCCCCCCTTTACTCACTAAATAATTTGAATCAAAATCAACCAATTGACTTAATTTAATTAGTAAATAGAATAAAGCTATGCTTAATTTGTTGTTAGTATAAAGACAAGGTCTTCAAAGTTTGTTAGAGAACATTAGTGAACAAACAGCATCTGGTGATTAAGGAGAGCATTAATTAGAGTAGCAAGGAGCGCCACGGTAACTCTGGGGGAGCTGCAGAGCTCACAACAGTAGTAGTGGTGCACAGGACAAATCAGTCACTGTGGAAGAGTAATGAGAAGACAGCTATTGCTGACAGAGGATGGCTCTGTTCAGTTTGTCACTTGCCCTACAGGAGACATAGCAAGCATGTCACTAGATGAGATCTGAACTGAAGATTTTTACCTATGCTAAACGCTATATGTTGCTAAACGTTAACACTGCACGTTACTCTAAACTTGCCAATCCCATGGCAAAACATGGCAGTGGCATTGCCCTTCTGTGGGGATTTATTTCTTTAAGATATCCTGGGCAGCTGGTAAGAGTTGGGATGATGAATTGAGCTAAATAGAGGACAACTGTGAAAGAACAACTATTTGACTCTGCACAAGAATTGACACTTGTGGAGATTTACTTTCCCACAGGAAAGCAACCCTTAATATACAGACAGAGCTACAATGGAATGGTTTAAATCAGAACATATCCATGTGTTTAAATTATATAAAGTCCAGAGCCTAATGAAACAAAAACTGCTGTTCTCAGATGCTCCCCATGAGATGTTTTGCTAAGAAGAAACTGGAAACTTTTAATTGAAGCAAAGGTGTTTCTACACAATAATTAACATGAGGGTAGATTGCAAATGCACACCACACCTTTAGGCTTTTAAAACACCATCCTATGTTGTGTTGGTGTACTATCACATCAAATTCCAATAAAATACATTTAAGTATTGGGATGCAATGTGAGAAATGATAAGGGGTGAGAAGAAGGGAAAATATTAATGGAAAAAATCTGGTGATTCTGAAGCTGCCAGGGTTCAGTCAATAAGAACGTAAAAAAAGCTTTGAAACTGCTTGACGGAACAAGGTAAAAAGATAAAGCTTTTTCGACAGATGCTAAGAGGTTGTTTGCAATGTGTTTGGCCAACTGGAGAGCGAACAGCCTTGGAGAAGGTTCAAACGTAGAAAGTGGGAGATTAGAGGAACAAAACGTGTTTTTTATTTCCCAAGATTGTCCCCTCATGTTGACGGTGATGGTGGCAGGTATTTCCAGAGGGCAAAGAGGGAGGTTGAAGATATAATTTGCTCCTTAACTAGTAGCTTGAGATAACACTATCTGTCTAGGCAGCTGCATGGAGGTGCCAATGAGCCTATGTTCTGCAGCTCAGTGCCCGCAGAGACACCTCCTTCTCTCCTGTAACACCACCAGTCGGTGCACAGGCAGAAGTACAGAGTGTAGGAGAGAGGACAAGTCTCAGGGGTGAGAAACAAGCAGGATCTTTGTTACCAGAGACATCAGCCTCAATAACCCTAACAGGAAATCTAAGGGAGGAAAGCACAATTATCTTATTCTACCTGAACCAGTGAAATGTTTGAGCTGACTACTGACTGGTTTCAAGGCAAGGCAAGTTTGTTTGTATAGCACATTTCAAGAACAAGACAAATCAAAATGCTGTACCTAAACAGAACAATTAAATGAAAACACACATAGGCAAGTACATTGCAGTGGAATAATAGCAGCAGGTTGAGATAAATTGGACTACAAAACTTAATCTAATGATGTGTCAGTGAACTACAAAGATTCAAAGGCAACACTAAGCAAACTTAAATTTAAATTTAAAGGAACTCCGGGTTTCAGCACTTTTACAGTATTCTGGAAGTTTGTTCCAGATAAGTGGAGCATAACAACTGAATGCTCCTTCCCCGTGTTTGGTTCTGAGTATACAGAGTAGACTGGAGCCAGAAGAGCTCAGTGGTCTGGACGGCTGGTACACTGACAACAAGTCTGTAATGTATTTTGGTGCTAAGCCATTCAGTGATTCATAGACCAGCAGATGTGTTTTAAAATCTATTCTCAGAGATAGAGGGAGCCTGTGTAAGGACTTTAGAACTTGCTCACTACTCAAATAGTCTTCACACAGAATAAACTCAGATATAGTATTCAATTCAATTAAATTTTATTTATATAGCGCCAATTCATGAAACATGTCATCTCAAGGCACTTTACAAAGTCAAAATCAATCAGATTATACAGATTGGGTCAGATTATACAGATTGGTCAAAAAAATGTCCTATATAAGGGAACCAGTTGATTGCATCAAACTCCCGACAAGCAGCATTACTCCTGAAGAAGCGTAGAGCCACAGGGAGAGTCATCTGCATTGTCCATGGCTTTGCAGCAATCCCTCATACTGACCAAGCATGAAGCGACAGCAGAAAGAAAAACTCCCCATTAACGGGAAGGAAAACCTCCAGCAGAACCGGGCTCAGAATGAACGGTCATCTGCCTCGACCGCTTGGGGGTTACAGAAGACAGAGCAGAGACACAACAAGACAGACAAAAAGCACAGAAGCACACATTGATCTAGTAATCTGTTCTACATTAGATGGTAATAGCGGGTGAGCTGTCTTCTCTGGATGATGTCTCAGATAACAGAACGCCAGACCAGATGTACCTACTATGAAGAAAAAAAAGAGAGAGAACAAAAAGTTATAAGCAGAAATGATGACAAGCAATGCATAATTGAAGAACAGTAGAACTCTATAGAGTGAGAAAAATAGATCCTGATGTCCTCCAGCAGCCTAAGCCTATCGAAGTGCATCCCCATAGATAGGTCAGGGCAACATAAGACACTCTAGTTATAAGCTTTGTCAAAAAGGAAAGTTTTAAGATTAGTCTTAAAAGTAGACAGGGTGTCGGCCTCACGGACCAAAACTGGGAGTTGGTTCCACAGGAGAGGAGCCTGATAGCTAAAGGATCTGCCTCCCATTCTACTTTTAGAGACTCTAGGAACCACCAGCAGACCTGCAGTCTGAGAGCGAAGTGCTCTGTTAGGAACATACGGGGTAATCAGAGCTCTGATATATGAACTCAGTTAGATTAAACTCAAAGGTTATTAAAAAATGGTCAGATAGGACCGGGTTGTGAGGAAATATTGTTAATTCTTCACAATCAATGCCATATGTCAGCACAAGATCTAAAGTATGGAGCCAAGAGTGCGTTGGTTTATGCACATTTTGAGCAAAACCAATTGAATCTAGGATAGTTTTAAAGGTCACACTAAGGTTATCACATTCTGTGTCAACATGAATGTTGAAATCCCCCACTATAATAACCTTGTCAGTGTTTATCACCAAATCAGATAAGAAGTCTGACAACTGATCCAAAAACTGAGAGTAAGGGCCTGGTGGACGATACAAAACAACAAACAGAAGAGGTTTTATTGCTTTGCGATTTGGATGAGGGAAACTAAGGGTTAAATGTTCAAAAGAACTGTAGTTATTAATTGGCCTGGGACTAATTAATAAATCAGACTGAAAGATAGTTGCTACTCCTCCCCCTCTTCCCGTAGATCTGGGTATGTGGAAATTTAAATAATTGGATGGAGTCGACTCATTTATACTAACGTAGTCCTCTTGTAGCCAGGTTTCTGTGAGACAAAATATATCAACCTGATTATCGGAAATCAATTCATTAACTAACAAAGTCTTTGGAGGGAGAGACCTTATATTTAATAAACCACATTTTATTGTTTTATTTTTTGGTTCAAAGTGAGCCGTATTGATTTTTATTAGATTTTTATGATTTGCTTCTTTTAGATCCATTTTTAATTTGTTTAGTTTTGGCCGTGGGAAAGACACCGTCTCAATAGGATAATGGGTGGGTAACAGTACAGAAGCTGCAGAGAGGTGTGTTAAACTACGCCTCTGCTTCCTGGTCTGGACCCTGGGTTGTCAGCATTTAGGAGAACTAATAAATCCGGCCAGATTCCTAGAAAGAAGAGCTGCACCATCCAAAGTGGGATGGATGCCATCTCTCCGGATCAGACCAGGTTTTCCCCAAAAAGTTTGCCAGTTATCAATGTAGCCCACGTCGTTTTCAGGACACCACCTAGACAACCAGCGGTTGAATGACGACATGCGGCTAAACATGTCATCACTGGTCAGATCAGGCAGGGGACCAGAGAAAATTACGGAGTCCGACATTGTTTTAGCAAACTCACACACCGAAGCAACACCAACTTTAGTGACCTCCGATCGGCGTTACCGGGTGTCATTACCTCCAGCGTGAATAACAATCTTACTGTATTTACGCTTATCCTTAGCCAGTAGTTTCAGGTAGCATTCAATGTCGCCCGTTCTGGCTCCTGGCAGGCATTTAACTATGGTCCCTGGTGTCTTTAGTGCCACGTTTCTTAATATGGAGCTGCCAATAATTAAGGTCGGCTCCTCAGCGGGTGTGTCGCTGAGAGGGGAAAATTTATTAGAAAGGCAGACGGGTTGGTGGTGATCTGGGGACTGGGATCTAGAGCTATGTTTCCTACGAACCATCACCCAGCCGGCCTGGTTACCCGGCTGTTCGGGTGCTGCTGCTGTTGGTTCTCTACGTGAAGTTACTCTATGTGGCTCCGCGCTAGCAAAGGAGCGGCTATCAGCTGGTTTTTCAACAGCACGGAGCCGGGTCTCCAATTCTGACACCCTCGCCTCCAAAGCTACAAAAACACTACATTTATTACAAGTACCATTATCACTAAAGGAGGCAGAGGAATAACTAAACATCTGACACAGAGAGCAGCAGATAGGAGACTTAGTCAGAGACGGAGAAGCCATTATGAGGCTAAGGCTTGGCTAAAGCTAGGCTAGGCTAGCGCCCTCCCACCACGCCAAAAGCAAACAGTGTGAAACACGAGGAGCTCCCAAACGCGACGTGCAGCCACAGAAAATATTTTAAAAGTGCTAATGTTTTGGAAACAGATGTTACAGCAAAGAGGTTTAAAGATAAAAGCGAGAGAGCCTGGAGCGACACACTGCTGTTCACACAGCGACAACAGGAAGTGACACAATACGCCTTACCGCAAACAGGAAGTCCGCCAAAAAGTCTAAAAATAGACATTGACCAAAGCCAGTTAAACAGACAATGAGATGCCAAGAATCACAGAATCATTAAGTCTAAAAAGGCTATGATCAATACCTATTAGGTATTTTTCTTGTCATAATTTCATTTTAAAAGATGCACAAATTGAATGTCAAAACAAGTCCTTAAAAAATTCTAGGTGTTGAGCAATTTCAGTCAGTTTCTTGATGCATCCTTAGTGTGTAGCTTGTACAACAGAACTGCTAATGATGATATTATTGTCAGTACAAATGTATTCCATTAATTTGCAGCCGTTTACCAAAGGCTCTCTGTTTTATCCCTCCTTTCCAATGTACAGAGACAGCATCATCATCAGCATAACTAACTGTGCCACCAGTGTGTATGCCGGCTTTGTCATTTTCTCCATCCTGGGCTTCATGGCGCACAACCTGAACGTTCCAGTGTCTGAAGTGGCTGACCATGGCCCTGGACTGGCCTTCGTGGCCTACCCTGAAGCTCTCACCCTGCTGCCAATCTCACCTCTGTGGTCACTGCTGTTCTTCTTCATGCTCATCCTTTTGGGGCTAGGAACTCAGGTGATAACAGGACACTGTGCTTGTAATTCAAAATGAAGACATAAGGTGCATATGCTAAGGATATTTTATTTACAAAGAGTACTGCTTTAAAACATCTGATTGTATTTTTTTATGTAAAGCAACAACATGGTTAGCACCAAAGGTATCCATGGTGTTGTTAAACCAACATATTAGTTGAAGGTATTTTAATTTGAGACTCAAGCAATCCCTTTTTCTTTTAAAAAGATCGTTTACTCTGTCTTCCAGTATTTTTTAGAACTTTTTTTGTCATACAGTGTTAACAACAATGTTTCTTTTTATTTAGCTATGTTTCACTTTTTTTATATTGATTAGAGTATATAAACATATTGTGACATACAGTCACACTTCTATTTCACTCTGTTCAAAACAGGACGACAAAAGAACATGCCATTCAAGTAAGTCAGATGTGGCTACATGACGAAACTTGCCATATGTACAGCCAGAACAATAATGAAAATGTTGAAAAAACACCTTGAACTATGACAAACATGGCTCTATGAGGGCCCAGGTTTAAGATCCAGGAGCTAGGAGTTAATCCTTTAACTGGTGGATTACCGGTTTGAACACCTGCCCCATCCATCTCAGTTGTTGTGTTCTGGACAAGGCACTTCACCCGCTTTACCTGCTGCTATTGGTCAGAAGGCCCTGTGGTGCTGATGCATGGCATCCCCGCTTTGTAGCCACAGCTGCCTGGGGGAGCTTACCACCATCAGCGTGTGAATGGGTGTATGACTGATTGTAGTGAGTTTAAAGCATTTTGGGGTTCTCAGACTTGATGAAAGCACTATACAAGTACAGGCCATTTACCATCTACCATCTACAGCCAGAACAATAACAAAACAGTTTAAAACAGGTTTGTCTTGCTACTACACACTGATTATATTAAGGCTTTTATACACATTTACCAGGGGTGCCAGTAATTGCAAAGAGTGCTGTACTGTATGCATCCTGTCCAATGATTGTCCATTGTAACCGGATTGTGATTATGACTTCTCTTGTTAGACAAGAAATGTTGATGCCCTCTAGCTTGTCAGGTTAGGTCATGGTGGGCTATAGTTGAGTTCCCCTTTTTTATCTATGGATAAAGATTTCCCAAAGCCTTACAATACATGATAAAGCTAGATCCCCCTTAAGATCCGTGCTTGCCTTTTTCTCTTTCTTTGTAGCTCTTTGAACCCTGTTGTAGGATTCTTGGTTTTTTCCTTTCTTGCTGAGTTTTTAGCAGTGTACAAGTGTAGATCTTAGTTCATTTAGATTTCAAGTTCAGTTCAACTGAAGTCGAGAGTGGATGGGATATTTTACAAATCCTAACATCTTTTTTGTATTATTTAAACTAGTATGGGTGTTTGTCTAGTTTTAAGACTAGTTGTGTCCAGTCTTTAACTTCTTCACTGATGGTTTGGATGAAAATTGTTGAAACATTTATTTGATTCAGATTAAACCAGTCTCGCATCATGAAGCTGCCACCTCTTAGCTACTGTGATTCTTAGTACATTAATAATTCCTTATTCTTTCATCTGATTTATTTATTCATAATTTTTACATTATTATATTAGAATATGGTATATGAATTCTTTCATCTGTTGTCCAGAGACAACAGATGAAAAACAGCCTTTTGGCTAATTATGGTACATTTACAGAATGTTAATTAATGTGCATTGTCCCTACCAAAAATATAAATAAATCTAAATATTCATATTGTACTTCTTATCAGTATAATATTCTGCAAAGGATTTTTTTTATATATTGAAATTAAAATTATTTATAATCATATTTTTTGTGTTTTGTTTTTTACTAACAGTTAATAGTGATCTCTGTGTTCAAACTTGTGTATTAAATACACAAGTTTGACAACAAGTTTATATTCTCCCTCCAAAATAACGTTTGAATTCTTCCTCTCAGCGGTCATAGAAAAAGTCTCTGTATAAGGGCTGTCCATGAACTGTTGAGAATCATTTTGATTTGTTCTCATTATGTTAGGGATGAATTTAAGTGGCCAGTCTAATACACAGTTTTAATTTAACTCCCAAAACTTGTTCTTCCCTGTTTTTCTGTAGTTCTGCCTGCTGGAGACTTTGGTTACCGCCATTGTGGATGAGATCGGCACAGACTGGATTATCAAAAATAAGACCATAATTACACTCTCAGTGGCCGTAGTTGGTTTCCTGCTGGGCGTTCCACTGACCACACAGGTAAGTCATGCAGCCATTTGTGGAAATACAGCCTGTTTGCTGTTGTTCATAATACGTTTTAGTTAATTATTTTTTATTTATTATTTTGCTTGCAGGCAGGAATCTATTGGCTGTTACTCATGGACAACTATGCTGCCAGCTTTTCTCTGGTCGTCATCTCTTGCATCATGTGTATATGCGTCATGTATATTTATGGTAAGTAGGGAGAACACTCTCTATAAACACATCTAACTGACAATAGACATATCAAGCCTAATATTTTTAGCAATGTTTTTGATGCAAAAAATATGAGCTTTGTTTCATGTTTGCTATACCCACACTTAAACAAGATTTGTAGAGAAAATTTTTAACAAGTACTGGTGGAAAAGTGTCCACATCAGTGCACCCACAGGGATAAATTAAGCTAATTGTTGCTCCTTAAGCCTGAAACATTGGAGAACAGCTGGAAACGTGTCACAACGAGCACGCCGACAAAAGCTCACAGGCAAGAATACCCTGTGATGTTACAACAGAAACTCATTTTCTTACTGCTATATTAAGGTTATAAAGGATGGAGCTGATTATGTAAATAAAGTAATTCTATTCAAACTTACAGTGTATTTTATATTTGCATATTTCCAGGCCAGTGGTCTTCAAAATTATTTTCCTTGGTAAAAGCAGAAAAGATGAAATTTGTTAAGTGTAAAAAATTTTACTGAAACTTAATGGAGCTCACAATTATATAGTGATATATTAGGGATGTATCACAATACACAATTATCTGACAAGCTTTTTAAATCCACTGTTATATAATGTCTTATTGTTACATAGTTATGAAAATGTCTCAATCTTATCAATTGTTAGACACACTCTGAACGTTCATTAACCCATACCGATGCACTGCATACTGGCAGCGACTCTGTGGCTAGGGAAGCTGTAAGTGATACATTAGAAAGGATTAAGAAAACTCCCAATCTCTTACATGCAGATGGAAATTCAGACCGGTCTTTTCTTCTATCTGTGTTCTTTATATAATAATAAACAGTCAATATGTTAAGCTTATTTAATGTATTGATTAATCCAGCCTTTACAAAAGTATGAGCTTTGAACATCTCACAGAGCACCGTTCATCATCTGAAAATGAAAAAGGAACAGCATAACTGTAAATCTACCAAGACAGTCACCGAATACAACAAAGAAAATGGAGAAACATCTTCGGTTATTCCAAAAATGCACAGACAATGAAGTCCCAGGCAGTTTTCATTTTAATCTGACCATGAAAAATAATGTGATAGTGGGATTCCTGGAACAAAAGCACTACTATCGTACAAAAAGTTTCAACTCATAAACTGATAAGACTCGTTTAAATATGTCAGATTGTGTGTTGAGTTCTTGTCCCTAATCAAACTGAACCAAATTACATCCTCTGTCTTTTAATAAAATGCCAAATGTCAGAATATCACCAATCGTAGCTGCATTAAAAGAATTAATCAGCTCATCAGAGCCTTGTTCGCGCAAATTAACCTGCAGTCACTGTTCAGTTGTTTTTAAAGATGACTCATCCTCCGGTTTCCAGCAGGGCATTTCCCTCTAATTAGGACCTCAATTCCAGTAAACCTGTCAGCTGAACTAAGCAGAACTGTCAGGAGAGTCATTGTTATTCTGAGCAAGGAAGGGTTTTTTCAGAGTCAAAACAAGAACACCCTGAAGGTTTCAAACACTTTGATGAATATAGATTAGTTACATACAGAGGATTAATGCATCAAGCTTTTCGTTGTTTTAAAAGAAACAACAAAGAAACAAAGGGATGTAATAGGTTTCGGTGGGGTTCCCCCCCCCCCCCCCCCCCCCCCCCCCCCCCACCGCCCTACTATAAAGAAAGAAAAGACTTTTGCAACCTAAGACTCACCGTCCTGGACGAACATGTTTTCCCCTTACAGGTCACAGGAACTACTTCAAGGATGTTGAGATGATGCTGGGCTTCCCTCCTCCTCTCTTCTTCAAAGTCTGCTGGCGATTCATCTCACCTCTCATTATCTCTGTATGTTAACGCACACACCTCAACACACCTTCTGATCTGCAACCAGGAATTCTCTGGTTCAAAGGTGTAGCTTTTTTGAGGAAATATTTCCGGACATTGTTTATAGGAACCTGACCTACATTTCAGCTGCTTTTACAGCTAATGTCCTTGCCCACAGCTTTTCTTTGCAGAATAAATCTCTCAAAGCTAATCTGTTGGAGTGGGAAATGAATGCATGAAGCTACGGTCAATAGTAATTCCCAAACAGCCAAATTAGTCCTTTCATGCCTGCTCTCTCAACTGACAAATGTATTGTTGTGGATTACTGGTCACATCTTGGGCTCTTTTGTTCTCTTTTGCATTTCACTACACAATAGACCGCCTGAAGTACAATATCCATGTTAAAACTGCCACTGAACTCAGTGCTGTGAGACACATTAGGGACTTTTGATTTGAACTGTCTGGATTTGTTGAGTGAGTGAAACGCTTTCCTTGATAAGATAAGATAAGAAATACCTTTGTTGTCCAACAATGGGGAAATGTTGCTGTGACAGTGGCAAAAACACATAGACAGAGTTATACTAGATTAGTATGAATTGCAAGCTAATTTAAGTTCTAAAGAAAAAGAGAATGAACTTATCAGAAAGGCAAAAAAGATAATATTGTGCAATCATTGATAATACAGCATATTTGGATAAAAGTGGTTTAAGAAGGTCTTTGAAAGGAAATTATATTTTTAAGACATGTAACCTATCTATAGGCAGGTAACATTAATGTTACATATTAATGAAACACTGTTTTAAAGCAACAGATCTCTTACAAATGTGTTGTCTCTGTTTCTGTTATTAATAATGAATTACCACCAATAGGAGGAAAGATAGAATGCTGTTCTTAAAAGAGCTGATTCCAATGTTTTTTCTAAAAATGCTAACATGACAACATATAATAGCACAGATTTTACTTTTTTGTTTGTTTTTGCTAGACTTCCTTTTGAATGCTATCATAAACTGTGTAAATCAGGAGCAAAAGCGGCATATAAGGGAGAGAAAAGTTATTGTAAAACAGGGTCTTACTATTTATTTTAAAAAGACAAAATAGTTACAGTTTATTGTCCAGTCAGGACAATTGAAGAGGAAAATTATTTGATTCCAGTGATCAGTGGATTTCTCAGCACACATCTTATTCCAAGGTAATATTCTGTAACCTGGTCCAGCCATATTGATAATGTGTAGCACTCCAAGTTCTCTAAATTATCAATCTGAGACTGCTTCTATCGAATCCGTTTGGGGAATGGCGGGACATTCAGCAGAACTTTCCAAGCTGATTGGGCAAACCGACACCTAGTGCCCATAGCAGGAGCTATGAGAAACGCTGCTCAAGGCACTTGTTGCTGTTTTTCTTTCAAAGAACAAATCATGGACTCTGAATCAAACAGAAATGATAGCAGCAGCTATGCGTGCGTCCTTCTGCGCTGCCATATTTATTTTGGTTCGGCTGTGGGCTCAGCAGCCCTTGCTTTTGTCATAGTGTATGTCCCGCCTTAAACTATGATATTGCAAAGTGATTGGCCCGAACCGTTTTTGGTTCCGACACAAACAATTGAAGCATGAGTGGTAAAAGATGGATTCTCGTATGTTTGTGAACGCACAAATACCGAGATAATTCATCTTGCAGGCAAGGTTAAAAATTCTGCCAGACAACTTAGATAATTCAGTGTGTGTATATTGTTCAGAGCATTTAACAAAAAAAAAGCCATCTGCAGTTTTTTTTAACATTTCTTTAAAAAATTTCTAATATTAAATATACTGGGGGTATTATGCTAAGAGAAATGTAGTTAATAAATGTGCTAAATCATTTTTTTTCTCTGTACCTGCAGTTCATCCTGATCTTCACAGTGATCCAGTACAAGCCCATCACTTATAATGAATACGTGTATCCTGGCTGGTCCCTGGCTATTGGCTTTGCCATGGCCCTGTCCTCAGTGATCTGCATACCCATTTATGCCCTGTACAAGATCTCCAGGTCCCCAGGGGCCACCTTTAGAGAGGTACAGTATGGACAAGACAAGCTCCCTCGACACATTTCTGCTCTGAGAGAAACCAGTGTTTGAACATGAATAACTAGAAAATACCAAACACCTGTTTTCAAGATTATGAGGTTTTTTAAAGTCTCCCAGGTACTATTTTCTTCAGCTGTGTGGTTAGTAATGTTGCCTCAAACTGAAAGTTACTTTTAAAATGTCATCAAAATTTGTAATGCAAAACTAACAGAAAGACACGATCGCAGCTGTACAAGGAAGACCAAAAGACGACCTAGATGTTATTGTCATGGCCTTTGTTCAGCTTTAAATGAACCATTTTAGTGTTTATAACCTTCACTGAGCAGACTCGTCCAGAACGGGACCTTAGGCTCTGTAGAAAGAGTGGGATGCCTTGTTGCTGCACAGCTTTGTCAATCCAGTATTCTCCAAAGAAAAAGTTAGTTTGCTGGAGAAGTGCTGTGATCTTATCAGTTTGGGCCATAAGGCTGAAGGTGTGGCAGTGACCACAGTGAGCTTAAGTCCGTGGTTGTGATGTCATCAGAGGCTTTCTCTGAGCAGCATAATGTTGTTGAAAAATAGAAATTTAAATCCAGTATGTGCTTTTTTGTTCTGAAAGGGGCTCAACAGAAACTAGAGTAAACCCCTGCACAAAAACTTTCATTTCCATCAAGCCTTTTCCAACTTCTAAATATTTTATTGCAATTTTATATGCCAGGCCTGCACAATGTAACACAGGTGATGTGAAAAGACCAATAAATGTTTTTTTTTTTTTTTTTTTTAGATTTGTTACAAATGAAATAAGAAAAAATATCTTACAATCCTTTTCAACCTCACCGAATCAATACCAGCTTTGCACTTCTAGACTGACATTTTTTTCTCCAATTCATCTTTGTAAAATAGCTCAACTTTATTCCGATTAGATGAGGAGCATCTGTAAACAATAATTTTCAAGTCTTGCCCCAGATGCTCGACTTGATTTGGGTCTAGACTTTGAACACTAACACTTTGTTCGACCTAAGCTGTTGCATTGCAGCTCTGACCTGTTTAAGTCCGCTGCCCTGCTGTAAGATGAATCCAGGGTGCAGTTTTCTGCAGGTTTCCTTCCCATAATGTCCTGCTTTTGGCCACCATCCATCTTCCAGTCTACTCTGACCAGCCTCCTTGTACCCGCAGTAGCAGATCCCTCTTCACAGCATGATGCTGTAGGGATGCTTTGGCAGGAGTAGTGTGTACAGGGTCATCTTATTGTTTTCTTATTACTTTGTGGTGTACATAACTAATAGTTTCCCTGTAGATAGATTGTCCCACCTGAGTTATGGATGTCTGCAGCTACTCCAGAGTTTCTATAGGCCTCATGGCTACTTCTCTGAATTAATTATATCCTTGATTGATTTATAACCAAAACCTGCTTTAGTCTTCTCCACAACTTTCTCCCAGACCTGCCTGCTGTGTTCCTTATTCTTCAGAATACTGTTTGTTATTTAACGCATTCACAATAAGATTAATCTACGGAGATATTTACTAATTAGTTCATCGGCAGAATTTAGTTGGTTGCGCTGGAGTTATCTAGTACTAGAGTAAAAGGGGATGCAAATAAAGGCACCCCAGACTTTTCAGTGGGTTTTTTTTGTCTATCGCAATTATAGCCTACTTTATATCTATCTATCACATGAAAAAAAAAATAGTACATTAAAGTTTGTGGTTGCCACATGATGTTTGCAAGACTCCAGTTTCAAAGTTGGTTTTACAGCCTGCCTCAGGGTGAGATCTGGAAGAGGTGGACCCGCTAATTTTGATTGCAGTGTTTTACTCCTACTTCAGCCTAAGGAATGCTTTTGTTAGAAGGTGTTTCAAAAAATATGGAAATCACAGCAACACTGGGTTTCATAAGCATAAAGTCAAAAACACATCAAAGTGCTCAGAACCTATGTTAGGAGAAAGAAATTAGAAGCAAAATGGAAAGAAAAACACATCAATTAAAAGAAAAGATTCATGCAAAATAGAGATAAATACAAATACATTCAAAAGCATGTGTGGATTTGGGCTGGGAAAATGTTCATCCTTCACGCATTGATGGATCATTTGTGCTTACATTTTTTCTTTTCTGATTTAGAAATTTGGATTTTTTTATTTATTTATCTATTTGCTGCCCAAATCTCTTCTCCACATGACTTGTCCCTCTCCTGCCTTTTCTTTTCAGCGGTTGAAGCACGCATGCCAAGCAGACCCAAAGTGGGGCCCGGCCCTGGCCGAGCACAGGACGGGCCGCTACGCCCCCATGGTTTCTGCTGACACCGTGGAGGCCCGGCCCCTGAAGGAGAAGGAGGAGCTAAGAGAAGAGCACAAGGAAGAGGATAAAGCAAAGGAGACAGAGAAGAAGGAAGAGATCAGCCTCACCATCCAGGGAAGCAACGGCTCCACCAACACACACAACAACCCTAACCCCAGCGCATAGACGCCACCCCTCTCTGTCAACGCTACTGGGCATGGCCTCCGCGGCCCACCTTGTCCTCCTTCTCTTCCACCCTTTTCCTCACTTCTCCTCCATCCTCACCCTTACTTTCCCACAGTCCTCTGTGGGGGAGATCCCATTCGCTGGAGACCTTTACATATTGTAAGGGCTTATTATATCTATCCTAACGTCTTCTATCTGTCTGCGTGTTATCTCTAGATAAATGAAGAAGAGAAAAAAAAATGAAAGGAGAAAAGAAACGGGTTCATCGCCCAAAATATCCGTGCGTATGTTAGCATGTAAGTGTGTGTATATGTGTGTGGGAGTGAGTTGTTAATTTGTTCCGCATATTTAAAAAAAAAAATGCCGTTTGTTTTTCCTTTCATTTTTTTATTGTAAATGTCATCCTCATCAGCAGTTAGAGGTACAGTAGATTGTGAAGCTGCATGTGCTTGTTTTGTGCATGCAGTCGCAAAGAGACACACGCTGTTCTCCTGTATTCAGTTCGCTGGGTCCGTTTGGGATGGATGACTTCGTAGTGGCAGCAGTCGGACAGCCGGAAACCTGTTGTGGTGCTGTAGCGTAGAGGGGGACGGCCAACCGTGTCGGCACTGGCCATCTGATACAGATGAATGAAAATAGGCTTCATTTTGCAGTCAGAAAAGGAGGCGGATACACTGTATCATGGTCATAGAAGAAAAGGATCAGACCTGCTTTACTCAAAAATAAAGACAGAAATAAACTAATGGCTCAAAAAGTAAGTTTGCCAAAATAAATAAAAAAAAAAAAATCCAAATATATTATTACAACATGGCATAAAATTGTAAATTGTATTTTATTTTTAACTGTTTATAATTTATCAATTTGTCATCATCCCAAGTTATTTTATTTATTATTTTAATAATTCAGGTTCTTTTTATTTAGTTATTTTGTATATTTATTTGAATACTTACTAATGTTTTGTTTTTGTTGATTTTTGTTAATTTTACTGAGTTAATTTACTTAATTTTTCCCCTAAAATATTTTAATATTTTTTATGAATTTTGTTTTAGTTTTTTTTTATTTACGTTACCATCTTTATTCTTCATTGAATTTATGCTTTGGTATGTAACCATTATTTCCTTATTTTTGTCTAATTAGAACATAATGTTTAAAACTTAAAAGAGTAATAAAAGAAAGAAAATAGAAATATATTTTTCTCAAAAATAAGAACAAATAACCAAATACGGAAACAAATGAATAACAAGGATATAAAAAAGTATTACAAAGTGAAAAAAGTAGAGACGGCAATACTGATGAGTTGTTATAGCTTAAAGTAAAAACAAATATAAATGTTTGTCACTTTGCTCTTCTGTAGTAATTTTCTAAGATACGTCTTTCATTGTTGTTGATTTTTGGCCTATTAATTACTTTATTGAGCTATTTATGTATTTCTGTTTTTGTTGACTATGGCAGGTTTGGCCGTCCGTACGTAGTCTCTGAATACAGTATTATCCAGAGCACACAGTAAACTCTGACTTAGTTGACCTCATTTTAGGACTAAGACTCTTGTTTTCTTATGCTGCTTATTCTTCAAATGAACCATACAGAGCACAGATGTTTTAACTGTTCACAAGAATTTGAATGGCACTTGATGCTGATTTTCTGCAGTACTTCCCCTGTTGGTATTTGTTTTCACTAAAGCTGCTTAGAGTTTAACTTTTGCAGAAACAGAAAACATTAATGAAGTATACTGTCACTCTGTCTTTGCATTCTCACACTTGTATACATATGAAGCATTATTTTTTGTTATTTTTGACAGAAGCAGTCCTATTGCCCATTTCTCAGGGTCCAAGTGAAGTTAAACTCTGCGGTTCCTTGCCTGTGGAAGCTGTTACAAGGACTGAAACCACCAAACTTTGCTCATTGTCTGAGAACACCCACATATGCACACAATGCAGGTGGATGCAACTCAGAATATATATTGAAGTGCCATCTCTTCTTAAGTCTTCCAAGCATTATTTTTGAGCTGAGCGCGTCTTGGGATGTGGTCTCTGAAGGAGAATCCGTGTATTATAGTCGTCTCTAATAGGTTGTAGTGGTCTAGCCCCATCTGGCATGCAACCTGAGTTACATGGGTGTTGAACATCTTTTTGGTAACATATACAATTAAGAAACTGACGCAGTGTCTGTGTTTTACTGTCTGTGGAACCTTAAAATGTTTTACCAGACTCTTGTTTTCAAGCTCTGAGCCAATCTTTTGGAGAGACAAAAAGCAGAGAGATGCTGCTTATTTCCAGAGGAAAACTGAATAAAACTCTGCGATGAATTCTGTAGTTTTATATGTACCTGCAATAGTATTGCTTTCTGTAGATGTCGTCTTTTTACCTCTCATTGTAAAGTAACTTGGTAAATAATGATAAAGACAGGATATGTTTATTTTGTACAAAACGTAAAAGCTATAGATTTGTGATTAACCATGTTTACCATTCCTCTTCTGAGGCTGGAGGGGCTTCTTTAAGCTGAAGGTTGGGTTGGGGGTTGCACTGGAAAATGTCTGGTGTTGTTGTGTAAAGGTATAAGGACAGAACTGAGCATTGTGAAGAGTTTGGTTACACCCCATCCACATATCTTCAAAATGTAATTTTGTGACCTTTTGTGGTGAAATTATTTTAGTTTCATTAGCAGAGACCATCTTTTTTATAGATTAAATTAACCAAGGCGTTGTTTCATTGGGTTCATACACTCACTGTTTGCTCAGAATAGAAACATCGGTTTGTATGACTGCTGTGCTCCAGTGATCATTGAGAGCATGTTTTTACTTAAAGTGCTGAATTGAATATCCAATATAGTTCCTTCCTATGTGCACATATTTTTACTTCCTTATTAAAATAACCTGGGAAGATCATACCACCAGTTTACGTAACTTAGCATAAAAAGTAGATATTATTGTCAAGTTTCCAGTTCGAAAAATTTAACGGAGGACTCCATAAAGTTGGATTTATGACTTTAAATTTCATAAATCCCCAGCCAACCACAGGTTTATTATGGCTGCTGTTCATATAAAACACTGTAGCTACATGTTGTCGGAATAAACAATTAATTAGTATTTCTAAGAATGAATCTACAGCACATTTATTACTTTTAGCACTTAAAAGTGTAGATTGGAGAGATATACACTGGTATTTTGCTAATAGAAGTTGCACCACAACAATTTGGATATCCTATAAGTAGAGGCTCAACTGGATCATGACCACATTCCCAGATTTTAATTTCAAGTTCAGCAGCAAAAAGAACCCAGCATAAGTGCTGCTGTTTATCTTGTTATAACTATGCATGGGCCGTTCACAAAAAAAAAAATAAACCTTCATCATACCATTCCTACAGTTAAAATATGTTTTATAAGATGCCAGCGAAATTACCAGAGTGACCGCAGTTTCCTCAGACTGTATGAAGCCTACAATAATGCAGAGCCAAACAGGTACCAGCTAGCTGGAAGAAAAACTAGCACATTTTTCCATTGGTCACAAGACCAAAGAACAAAAAACGTTGAGAAAACATGGACGGTTGAGATGAAGAAACTAGAAGCACACCATACATCTCTCTTGTTAAAGTTTTAAAGCTGCAGTTGGTGAGTCAGCATCTGTCTTATTTTGGGGGGAGGGGATTAATACCATGAAACTGTGGCATCGTCAGGTCACGGTTATCATACCGGGAGAATCACATACCGGCCCGTGCCTAGTTACAACTTCTTCTTTTCTTTGGTTAGTTAAAAAAAAAAACAGTGTCCCTTGTTGCTGGGCAGAACCAACTGTCGAGCCCATAGAATACACTAGCTAACATTGTATGAAACAAAGAATATAACATAGAATATGATACTTTGTTAAGGGTTTGTGGACAGAAGTGTTGTGCCTGCTGTTAATCTTTATGCCAAGCTAAGATAGGCTAATATAAGCTGTAACTCATTAGAAAGACAGTCATATTAATCTTTAAAAAAAAGATTGAGACAATTAAGCACATTTCCAGAAATGGTGAACCTTTCTTTGAAAGTTGTATGTTACATATTTTCTTAGCGTAAAGCAGTTATTTGGAGAAGCACTTATTTGGACTACATTTGCACATATTCTAATGGTACTTTTTAATTTGGTAATGCAATTACTCCAACAGTCCACAAGATGGAGTTCTGCTGACATTTTAAGGCATGGAGACACAATGCTTAGATGGCCAACCAAAAGCAAAAAAAAAGGTTACGGAGCACCAATAAGAAAATCCAGAATTAAGCACAGAAAGTTGAAAGAAAAGAAGCACAGAAAACATTCAGAAACAAGCACGCATTGAGATCCAGCTTTTTACCTTCCTTCTTTACAGAAAAGATAGAAATGTGTTCTAGTTCCTCCAAGAATGAATAACTGTAGCAATTCTGACACCAATTATTCCTTATATTTCTATGTATTTTTTTCTACAAGAAATCAAAGCAAAAGCAGGTGCTCTTTGACGCCAAGAACCATCTTTCTACATTTAACTTCACAGGCATTTTAAGATAGGGTTTTGTTTGCTGAAAGATGAAAGGAGAATACATATTGCTCAGCTTAGTGGGACAACATGTATCTCAGACAGTGTTCTGTTCGTGATTGCCTGTTTTGTATATTCATGTAGTATTAAGTGACCACCATGACAACATCTCTCCATGCATCCCAACCTTTACTAACGCCACTGGACCCTTATCTCGTCCTGAGATTGTATAAATATATATATATATATATGTATGTATATATATATATATATATATATATATATATATATACATACATATATATATATATATATATATTTATATATAATCAGCCTGTGTATGTGTTTGCTTTTACTTTTGAGGCAGGTGGATTTGTGTTTCTGTGGGTCCGAGAAAGAGAAGGCTTTGATTGGTTTTCATTTGTCATATTTCTGGTAGTGTAAAGTCGACATTGTCAGGTGTATTGTGTATTACATGTGTAATAGATTAGCTCTTACTATGGAACCTGCATGTAAAGCAGGTTGTAGTGTCAGTATTGATGTCCTTTAATCCACAAGAACTAGCTCTGTGCTACTCTACTAATCATACCCAGTTATATCTTTTAGGGGAAAAAAAATAAACTGATTTTGTACTAGAGGTTGAGAAAGAAGACCATTATCCTCATATTTTAATGATTGTCTATCCATCTTTGATGACACTGCTCTCTGGTTGTTTTTGAACTTGTTTCCATTGAAGATAAAAGCCAGCTGATATTTAAAAAAAAGCAACAACAACAAAAAAAAACGTTGCCAAACGAAAAAGCTTTGGGTCGAAACTTGAACTACAAAGAATGGAGCCCTGGCGCAGACACAGGCTGCAGCTATGCCACAATACTTTGCTGTTGTACTTTGTTTGTTTTTAACAGCATTACATCTTTAAGCTGTTTTACACTGTGCAGTGCCAACAGTCATATATTAGTGTTTACCTTGAATATCGTGTGGCCCCCTAATTTTGAGGCGTCTGGCTGTTTCTGTCAATGTGATTGTGTGAAAATCAGAGTAACACCAAAAGGAATCTACATCCAAGACTGGATCACCACTCCGAACTCACATTCTTATTTCTGTGCTTATTATAATCAGAAAATATTGCTTTTGGTAACACTGCAGTAAAGTAATATGTTACATGTATTAGATATGTTAAAATTCATTAATTTTATACGGACAATCAAACCTGCCATAATCAAGAATAGGTGCAAAAATAAATGGAAAGCCCAGTGAGGTCGTTAATGTGACTACGAAAGCACACACAATGATAAAAAGAAGATTTTAAACAATTGTTATGCAATATGTAAACCTGATATTTGTATTTTAGTTTTTAACTGTGCTACTATATCTTTGCAACACTATTCCTATTTATTTACTTTTTCATCATATGTATTTAGTTTCTTTCATTTTTATTTTTTTAAATAATAATAATCAGTTTTACTTGTGATTACAACATACAGTACATTCCAATGAAAGTCGCCCTCTGCATTTAACCCAGCCCTTTCAGGGAGCAGTGGGCTGCCACTCCGAGGCACCCGGGGATCATTCTGGGGGTAAGGGTCTTGCTCAGGGACCCAGAGTGGCAGTCTTTGGGATTTGAACCAGGGAACTTATGGCCTTTCCAGGACACAAGCGTACTGCTCCAACCACAAGGCCACTGCTCCTCCATTTAAAGACATATCTATTATGTGTTTTACTTTTATTAATTCTTTTCATATTTCCCCAAAAACCTTTTAATATTATGTTTATTTTTAATAATATTTTGTATATTTTTATTTCTGATCAGTTACGTAAAAATTGAAAGAAAAGAAAGTACTAAATTTAAATGTGAAAGACTTAGAGAAGTGTAACCTAAATTAAAATCCAATATTGAAGAATCAAGAAGGGTTGAACAAGAGAAATAAATATGTAAATAAATAAATTGGAAGTGCATAGAAAATTTCACTATTCAGTTAATAAATAAGAAATATGATTACTCAAATTTTGAAGTTACTGATAAATGATCATTCTTAAAAATAAAATAAAAAAATAGGCTGCATAATATGCCACAATAATAGTTTACTACTATTTTTTTGTTGTGTTCGTCGGCATGTTAATTATTTTATATAGAGAATGGATTATTTCTGTAATTATTTTTGATTGTGGCAGGCTTGGTCCCCTGCAGTTCCAAATGTTCTGCTTGCATCTAAAGAGAAACAGATGTGAGAACAACTATTAAGTGATCCGGGTCTTCAGTTGTGAATATGTCATCACTTACCACCACTGTGCAGAAAGTTACTGATGTTGATGAAAATAAACAAGGTTAGAAGCATTTGAGGAGATCCACAAACACAAATGTAGTGAAAAGGAAAACACTGAACTGTGACATTTCTGTATTTCTGCGGTTTTATGTAAATGACAGAATATTACCTCTTGAATTTCTTACTACTGTTCAGCCAACCATACTCATACTGTAGCACTTTAGAGAAATCAGCAGTGTTTTTCTTTTAAGAACAGAATATATTAATTCATGTTTCCACTTTTTTAAAAAAAGCACAAGAAAAGAAAATGCAACGTTTTTCAAGGCTACGGCTGAGAGAAACTGCAGTGTTGTATTGGTGGAGTGGAGAGGAAAAGCACACATGAGAAAAGAGAACACAGCTCCTCTGGTACCTTCTATCATATATATCTGTCAGTCTATCTAGCTAACCGTGTGTGTTCTTCTTGTTCTTCAACTATTAGGGCCAAAATCCATTGAAATGTCTTAGTCCTGTCAACTCTATATCGTAAACTGTTGAATGACAAAAATGGTAAATAAAATCTATTTTAAAGATCACTCCTTGTGTTTTTCAATGTGAAATGCGTCTGTTGATTTAAAAGGGGATAAAGGAAAGTTTCTTTAAAGTAAATGTACATATGTTTCCTTATTGGCTTACTGTTTTGGTTACTAGACAAGTTTTAATTTCTCAACAATACTTTTTTTTTTTAATAATTGTTTAGTAAATGAAAAATGCTCAATGCTGTAAAATATGAGGGGAGGTAACTTTACAGTGTCTCCCACAATTATTAATACTCCTGGTGAATATGTGTAAACAGGTTACAAATAATTGCAACATCATGCTTTAAACTGGAATATGTAAACATAAATAAATGAACTGTTTAAAGTTTCAAGGATTGTAGACACCCTGTTAAAATTCCAAGTTATTAAGACTTAGAAAATGTAGGCTCAGATAAGTAATTTCTGCACTTTTATACAATTCTCTACAAATCAGCTGGAAAACAAACACATCTGTTACAGAGAAAATTATGAAAAACAAATAAGCTCCAATAACTTGCTTGCGTAATTGTGCAAACCCTAAACTGACCCCTTATAAAACTACATTATGATTTAAGTCTAGTCTTTGTATTTAAACACTTGAAATAAATTCTAGATAATCGGATGACAGGTTAATAATCTGCTAGGATTTTCATGATGTATGCAACCTTTAGCTGAATCATAGTTTGCAGAAAGGTTACAAGGAATCAAAAGAATGTCAATGAGCAAAAGTCTCAGTCAGGAAAAGAGAGGGGAGGCTACAGATAGTTATCAATACACAGATACAATTAATTTTGAACAATATTGCCAAAACTAAAACTGGATCTTTTTCAATAACTGCAAAAATAGAAGATAAAAAGATGTATAGACCAGACATTAACACTGTCTAAACTGCAGGAATTTCTGCTTGGTACTGGTTGTGTTTTACATGTGCGAGCAGTCTCCTCTATGGCTTGTGTGTCTGGATAAAGGAGCGGCGCTTTTTCCTCCAAAGAATACTGGTCCAAGTACCATTCAGTTTTGATATTTAGTTGTTTCTTTGAAGCTGAAGATGATGGTGGATTGTATTTCTCTGCAGCATGGTGGGACTAAAGATACATTGAAACCTACCAAAGACTGGCTTCAGCAGAAGAAAAAAAGGATTTGGAATCTCCTAATCAGAGTCCAGAACTAAATCTCACAGTCTTAAAGATCTGAAGAACTTTTGTTTAGTAGATTGTGAAAAATTGCGGAGTCAATTGTGGGATATTGACCATTACCATAAATGGCAAAACTGAATCAAAATATGTATTGATAAAGAATTACTTTAACAGTACTTTTATTGTTTACATTTTATATATTTTTTCACCCTAAATAATCTTTTATTTTCAGTACAAATTCCACATTAGAAGAAAAAGAAAACCAAGAATGTTATACATATAGACCATAATTCCTAGACACAATATGCAATTGAAGATATTTTTGTGATTTAAACTTTGCTTTTTTGAGTTGATCAGAGTTTCTTGGAAGTTTCAATTAGTAATCCATTCCATATCATTTCCTTGGCTTACGGATAGGATATCACAGCCCATATTCACCTAGCCATTCTTCATAAGATAAAAGGTAAAACAGAAGCACAAAAAATCTCCAAAGTTACAGTACCTTTTAGAGAAACTGAGGGTTCTTGTCATCAAATCTCCTTTACAGCAATCAGATACTATCTAGATGCAACGGAAAACATCACAAGTTTTCGAAAGTCTACTGGAAATTTAACTGGCAACATGTCAGATGAGACAAAAATTTAGATCTTCAGAGGCAAAAACATTGGGTTGGTTTTAGTTTGAAACCAAGGAAGAATACTGTGAGTAGAAAAGCACCACATACTTACTGTTTAGTATGGTGGAGGTTTTGTAATATAGTTGGGTGTTAAAGAAAGATAAGGATTTAAAATATATGGCTAATTCGACACAGGAATTGTTCACCAGTACAACATATAATTTATTTCATGGCAGCCTCAGTCCAGAGATCTAGTTCTCACAGAACATCTGTGGGGTGGGTTAAAGAGAAGAAAGATAGGATACTGGACATTCATGAGAGGTTGTAAAAGAGGAACATTCAAAGATCTCTGCCTGTGTATGCTCCAAACATGTGAAACACATGAAAACACAGTATGCCATGCTATCAGCATGGCATATCATTCATATTCAGAGGAACGAAAATAATAGTCAAACAGTATTTATAGTCACTGACACAAATGCTGTTTGTGATGTACTAATTCAAACAAAGTTCACAACCTTGATCTGGTGGTTTTATGGAAAGCTGAAAGTATAAAAATCACTCCAGCAAATGTGCATTTGCTGATGGTGACACACATATAAAGCCATACCATGGCTCAGTGCTCCTGAGCATTGACATAATTAAACTACAGCTTACTTTACTTCACTATTTCACTTCAAGTGTTAAATAAAGCTTTTGAAAAAGCAGTATCTCTTGCTTTCTACAGCACATGTGATTGCTCTGCAGATCTGAAATTAAACTAATCAACCAATCAAAAGTACATAAATCAGTAAAAAAATACTATTTATTCCCGAACAAAACTTGGATGCACAAATTCTATAACGCATTACATCAATGTTGTCTGTTAAGTGCACTTAGTGAATCATGTTTGAACACGCTCACCAAACTGCATATGTTTTTTATTTATTATTTTTATTAAAGCTAAGGAAAAACATACTGCTGAAAGAAAACCCTGATTCACAGTGCCTTGCAAAAACATTTAATGTGTTTTCATTGGATTTTATGTTATCTATTTATATACAGATTTTGGAAGACATCTAGTAAAGCTAGTATGTATCTACTGAAGCTTTGGGAAATAACTACTACTATCACTACTACTACTACTAATAATAATAATAATAATAATAAGAAGAAGAAGATTACATTGTTCAGAATGTACTTTACATATAAATCTCAAAGTGCTACAAAATAACAATAAACACATTAATCTACATAAAGGAGTAAAAAAAAGGTTAAAATGTCAATCATAAAACCTTAAGAACAAGACTGTTTTATGTTGAAGAATTATGTTTTTGCCTTTAAGCTTTGCCTCTTTTTCTAAGCTCAGGCTCAGTCTTGATGTTATTAAATGAAGTCCCTCTCTTTGGTTCAGACAAAAAGGAATATGACTGTGGTTTATTTTTTCTTTCGAAGAAGACAATTGCATATAAAGTTACAAAAAGGGAAATTAGAAATATTTTTTTCTGGGAAATGTGTGTTTATACATGTTTCTACAAATAAGGAAGACATGGTTGAATTGGTGCAAATAAGCACTGTATCGATCTTGGTACTTCAACTATTAAGTGTTCATCAGAGAAACAACCTGGGGGAAGAAACAGTCTTTGTGGAAGCTGGTTTTGTCAAATAGTGCTCTATAGCACTATTTGCAGTGTAGCATCTAAACAGTTTGTTCAGGATATGTTTTGTTCTGCAGAGATGATACCTGCCCTATTCCTTCCTCTATATCTGTACAAGTTATGTATAGAGGGAAGGTTAGCCCCCATGATTGTCTCTGCTGACCTACTTGTTTGTTGGAGTTTGGACTGTCCTGTTTTGAGGATGAGCCAAACCACACTGATAGATGTGCACATCGATATGGAAAGTTATAATTATTGAGTTGCCACAGGAAGTACAATCTCTGCTTGGCCTGTGTGTGAGGCCTATGTCTATATGTGAAGACCATCTCAGGTCCAGAGAAAGGGTATTTCCCATGAACCGGACGGGATTCACAGCAGATACAGTGTTGTAGAGGATGGAGAGGGGTGGTTTTGTGGGGGTGTTCTCTAGAAGTCCACCATTTTCTCCAGAGTCTTGAGTGGCTTGAGCTACAGCAACAGTGGACCAACCGCCCCACTTCCTGTCTGTATGCAGACTCGTCAGCGTTGAGAATCAGACCAATGACAGCGGTACCATCTGCAAACTTCAGGACCTTCACAGACAGGTCCACTGAGGTGCAGTTATTTGTGTACAGAGAGAGGGGGAGTGGGGATAGAACACACCCCTGGGGACTGCCAGTGCTGATGGTTCTTGTACAGGAGAAGATGACAGGTGGAGGCCGGCTTCACGAGCTGGGTGAGCTTCTGATCTTGGATGCTGTTGTTGTTGGTATTGAATTCTGAGCTGAAGTCCTGGCATATTTCCCTGGGTATTTTAGGTGGTACAGAATGAAGTGTAGTCCCAGGTCGACTGCATCATCTGCCGACAGTTTGCCTGGGAAGTAAACTGCAGGGGATGCAGCAGGGCACATGTGATCTCCTTCAGATGCTTCAACAGTAGACACTCAAAGGATTTAATGACCACAGACCTTATGACTTCAGGCTCACAGTCATTTAACCCTGTGATGATGCATTGCTTGGGATGATGGTGAAGCATTTGAAGCATGAGGGAGCCTCACACTACTCAAGAGACCTGATGAGGATCCCATCTAAAGCCCAGATTTGTGAAGTGCATAAATAGTAGTTTCCCTGCCAACAGATACGTCCTCTGTAGTTCTCCCTGGGTTACCAAGGTTCTCTTGGCTGCTTACCTGATTAATGCTCTTCTTGCTTGTCAGTTTAGGTAAACTTGTCCTTTACATGGACAAATGATGGATTCAGCAGTGCTCCAGATGTTTAAAGCTTGTGATAATTGTTATAACCTAACCCTGGATCAAATGTTTCCATTACTGCATTACTGACCCGTCTGCTGTGTTCCTTGGAGACCTTTGAGGCCTTTACAGATCAGCTGTATTTATATCCCTCCATCCATCCATTGTCTATAGCCGCTGATCTGTGCAAAGTCATGGGAGATCTGGTGCCTATCACTAGTGGTCATTGGGCAAGAGGCAGTGTACATCCTGAACAGCTCGGCAGTCCATCACAGGGCAACACAGAAACACACAGGACAGACAATCATGCAGACACATACTTACACCTAATGTAGAGAGATTTAACCATAGATGGACTGTTACCCATTAGGTTCCATCTCAACGCAATTGGTTGCATCGGATGCAATTTAGGAGTGAAAGGGTAAAAATGACCTGAGGACAAATACATGCCACAGGTTTTTAGACTTATAACAATATATTATATGACATTTGTATTTTCATTACTGCAAAACTGAGTTGATATAGTGCTATGTTAAAATTAGTCCTTCTCATGAAGAATACCCTACCTACATTCAAAGAGGGTGGTATTAGTGTGACGATCTGAGGGTGCTTTGCTGCTTTGAGACATGGATGACTCCCTTTAATTGACGGAACCATGAATTCTGCTCCTTGGCAGAAATTCCCAAAGGCGAATGTTGGGCCATTACATTGTGACCTTAAGCTCAAGCACAGTTGAGTTATGCAGCAGATCACACTGGCAAGTGTGACTCTGCAAAAAATATGAAGGTTTTGGAAATGATTAAAGTGCAGACTTAATTCAAATGCTGTGACATGACTCTAAGCAGGCTGCTTTCACTTGAAAACCCTCCAATGTGGCTGAATTAAAAAATCAAGAAATTCCTATGCAGAAATTTAAAAGACTCTTATAGAAATACTCGATTACAGCTGCCAAGGGTGGCATAACTAGTCACTGGGTTTAGGGTGCAATTACTTTTTTAATTCATCCACCCTTAACTTTTGTTACATTTTTCCAGTGTTTTTTTCCAGTGTTGCAATATATATTTTGCTTTTAATTGCTTCTTCTTCTGTCGTTTCAGAACCAGTGTGGTTTGGAGGAGTGTTGAGTTGGCTGCAATCCATGACTTTACAGCTAGGTGCCATTATATTCCAAACACTGCAGTACAGAAACGTTTAGCGAATGATTGCAAACTAAATTTTCCCTTTCCCTCCCCCTCATAAGTCATCCACTGAATTGACACTGGTCTGCAACAATTTAGTAAAATGCAGTTTAATGAAAAAGTGTCAGCTTGAAAAAACCCTTTAAAGGCTTGCATACTGAATGATGTGTACTCAGGTATGCAAATCCCATTTCTTTTTGTGGGACAAAAATAAGACAAAGATTGCAGCAAAGAAGAAATCTTTAATGCAGTCACCTCCATGGGTTGTACTGTGGGTATAAAAGTGTAATGTATGTTTCCACCCACTGACAGCAATGCAGCACGTCTCTGGCCTGTTTGTAATTCTGTGCTGACTTAGCCTCAGGCTGTAACAATACAAAAGGCAGGTGGAGAGCCATCTTATTGTTTTCCCATTAAATGGGGTCGGAGAGGCTTTTAGTGTGAGCGCAAAATTCATAGTCGTCTTTCTAAACATGAGTTAGAGTTGTCGGTATTTGCCATAGCAGCCTAAAACAAATTACAATATGTAGAGCAGACTGGAGTTCAGCATATAATGTTACCCTCCTTAAATGCAGAATTATCTGAAATAGCATTCTTAGAAATGCTATAAACACATTCACATCCAACTAAACAAAAAACATTAACTTTATTCAAGAAGAAGCTCTTCTCATAGTTCTTTACATTTAAGTAATCAGCTCACTGAGCACAATGGAACAGTACCACTGAGGGTCCAAGGAGGGCAGCACAGCTACACATAAAAAGTAATCTGCATGCATTGGTATAGAATAGAGTATTTAAAGCTTCAGGCAGTCTTTAAAAGAAAAGCGGCTCAGTTTTATTTCTTTTTATTAAATATTTTATTCTATTAGGGGTACATGAGCAGTGTAGTGTTTCATTTAAAGACATGAGAAGAAATTAATGTAAGCTTGTGCCACTTCAATGGGGCACTATTCCTTAAGATGTACTGTTGAGAGGGAAGGCATCGCTGAGTACATTTTATCTCCGGGGAGTTGGATTTCTCCATACTGTGCAAATTAGACTCTTTCAAAAGCTGTTTTTAACTGTTGCTCTGAATGGTTTCTTCAAAGCAGAGAAAATGAAAAACATTTGAAAATCTAATTGTTTTGGTTTTGAAGAAATCAAGATATTACAGTTATAGCAGGAATCATTTCATGATCATGCAGCTTTGTGAACTATATTTACTGTATTTTGCAAAGATGACCATGGCAAACTTTGACCCGAGGATGAGAAAAGTAGAACCATGTAAGGTTAACTTACTAGTGTTTAAAGAGAGCTCAGACTGGGGTAAAGCGTCGCTTTAGGTCACATGACCCATTTGGAACCGGATCCGTACCTCTCAAGTTACAAAGGCGAATTTTTGAGAACGATGCCCGCACTGAACATCCATGCGCCAAGTGCTGTATATTGACCTGAAAAACAATTTAATATATCTTAAGTGAAGCTAATACTTACACAGTGCTGCATTAAGTAACCAATAGGACGTTTCTCATATAACATCACATTTGCCCAAAGACAGCCCAGTTTCCCAGCTGGTAGGACAAGCTGAGTACAAGCTACAAAGTCAGCAACCGCAATACCAATCTGGAACATGATGACGTCCCAAGAGCTTCATTTCAAAATGCTTCAATCAAAAAATACAGCGTAGAACAGCTTAAATGTTGGTTGAACTGTAGAGGTCTTAAAATGAGTATTAATAGAAAGCAGTATTAATATAAAGGTAGGAGAGGCTATCCTCTCCTCCCCCACAATGGATCAACGCGAGGAAGAAACCCGTTGAATCCACATAACATTACAGCTAATACTAAGTGTTGTGCAATTATACACTGTTCAAAGTTATTTAATGTTTATTAAATAACCCTCTGTCTGTTAAGTATTGTCTGGTGATGATCAGCTCTTAAGCTGATATAAAGACAATGGTTGAAAGGGATGAATTCGAGCACTAGCGATCTTTTAACAGCAAACCCTGCACACACATAGAATAAAGGAGTGACAACTTCTTTTCAGGTTCAAGAATTTAATAACAGAAATAAAATGAACATCCAGAGAACATCACTATGTAATGCTGTTTATCTGAATTAACAGAATATTTCAGTCAGTAAATACTCTCTACTAGGCTAGTGAAACTTAACTAAACTACTAAGCAAAATGAAGATAAAAAGAAGCTAAGCTAAGGAACTATTTACATGCAAAAACAAACCAAGACAAAACAAAAGTGGTTGATCATAATCAGAATAATACAGTGAATCCTTGTTCACTGCAGATCTGATTCCAAAAAAGCATGGAATGGAATGAAAAAAAACATTTGGCATGTGTTTCAATCCATTCACAATGCAAAGCCCAAGTTAACCAGTACATTATTTTGAGTAAATAACATTCTGTGGGACCGGTTTGTCCTGTAAAATCATTTAATTCAGAAACACTTGCCTTTGTTTATGCGATTCTACCTACCTCCGGGCGCTAGGGGTCTCTGTAGCGATCGGTTGCTAACCTGGTTAAAGTCTAAAGTTATCAAAATTGCCTTTAGAACCAACATTAATATTCGATATTAATGCGGGAATAAGGCTCATAGCTCTATCGGCCGACGGCGGAGCCGAACGATTAAGCTTTATGCTCAAAAACAAGCTCCTTTTGATTGAATGTCCGGAAATCGGGAGCCAACAGAAGCTAAAAGGATTTTGGCTAGCGGACATTTGGCGCTAACAAATAAAAGCTTTAGCTTTATTTTTAGTCATAATGAGTGGGCTGGATAACGTAAACATTAATGTCCCATCAATGTATGAAACCCTTGTGGAGATAACCTTGTTGTTATAACCATAAAACACACTCAAAAGATATTAGCAATACCGTGAAACAAAGGCTAGCGTGAGCTACCTCTGTTAGCCCTTTGTTCTTTAGGCACCATGTGCACAACGATTTACAAGACATTTAAACTTTCTCTTTTGTTTTCTCTGCCCAAACCTGTCGGTGCTTCATGTGAGTCCAGTCCAATTTGGTCATCTGAGAAGGCAGTACTGGAAAGCAGGAAAGGTGTCGGTTTGTTCTTGGCAGGCTAGCGTTTAGCTCTGCAGCTATGAGCTGACCGACAGCGTGGTCAGGCAGCTTGGCGACGCGTGGTCGGGATAGCTTGGAGGCCTCGACTGATGTCCATTTAATAGTCTGATCGCTCAGCTTGTCTGGTGAGGGAAGGCATCCACCGATCGTGTCTGCTTTCCTGCAACAGCTGACAAAAATGAACAAAGCTGTTTCGGCATCCCTTACTTTGCGGCTGGTTTGTGCAGAAGTCAGAGTGAAACTTAGCTCTGTCCCAGCAGTTCCTTCGATGCCAGGGAGGTCCTCCATTGAAGCAGGCAGACGAGCTTAGCAGACCCTGGGTCAAGCATGGCTGGTCCAGGCACCTTCCTTCAGATGCTGGCTTGTGTATCGGTCAGGCCCGTTCAGGGCCCATGGCCCGAAGTGGTTTTCTGGTCTGCTCCAGGACGAGATGGTCTGAGAAGCTTGGAGTCTGAAGAAGTCTGGGGAGGAGATGTGGGAGCTGCAGGAGAGGGTCTGAAGAGGGGGTGGTCAGAAGGACCCTGCTGAGAGAGGAGGTCCTTTGTGCCTGTGAGGGTCTCATGTTTGCAGCAGGAGTGGAATTTCTTTTGTTACCTCCTCCATACTACATGGCCAGAATTCAGTCTGACATCAAATATTATTATCATAGCGTTATTATGGCACAACATAAGAAAGACTATATGTATTATTATAAGTGTATGTTGTAAATTATTATACGACAAAAAACAGACTTAAAGGTAGAGTGGGCGATTTTTCCGTAAGTTTCCCCAAGTCCCTTTTTGAATAACTGCGCATGTGCAAGACCACCCTCCCTGCTCTTCGACTCTCATGAACTTGTACGCAGTTTTCTTCTTGAGACACTCAGCCATGTTCAAAGTATAGAGCAGCGGAGCTAACACCAAAGCTAACCACTAAGCTAACCAGATACATAAACCAGACCTCTCAACTCCTATGGAAAGATCAGCGTGAGATTATGTTAGTTTTTCGGAGTGCGCAGGAGGAGCAGGTCCAGTCAACCCCTCTCATTTTTAACCGACTAGACATGGAAGTAGAGATGTTTTACTTTTCTTAAAATATGAGGAAAATCACATCTGTTTACAACATTTATGCTCAATATAGCACTTTTTGCAAGTAAATGGCTTTGTGGTTGTTTCCAGATTTCTGACGAAATTACAATTTGCTCTGATTAGCTACGTTTACATCAGTCAGAATAAAGAGCCAATCGGAATATAAAAGCGTCATGTAAACAAGCCAATCGGAATATGATGTTCGAATTAAGCACAATCAGAATGAAATTGTATTCCAAATGAGAGTGGTGGTTTATGCCGATTGGTAATCCGATCAACGTGCATGTAGACGATTGTCAAGCTCAAGTTATTCCGAATGTAGTAAACTGACCCAAGTGCGCTTGTGCGCCCAAAATAAATGTGACGTATTTTCGTGTTTGTGAGTGGCTGACATACGTTGGGAAGTAAAACTGTGGGGGCTCCTGATACAACCTTTCTCTTCGAAAAAGCTCAAAATTGTTGCTTACTCATAAAGTTTCAACCATAATTACATCGTGCAAGTTCAGCCTGGGCGTTCGGAAGACAAACAAATTCATATAATACTGGTTTCTTTGCCATTTCTTGTTTTTTTAGCAAAGACGTAAGTACTGGTTAACTACTCATTAGCTCCTGATTTGTTCCGCTTTGGTTTACTTGTTAACTACAAAGTAGTCCCTGATTAGTTCCTCTTTGTTTCCCAGATAGCTAATATGTGGTCCCCTAATAAGACTGGTTTGTGTGTTCTCCAGTCAGTACTGGTTAACTTCCAATTAGTCCATGACTAGTTCCCAGGGTGTTCCCTTGTAGTTTATCAAATTTTGTGTACCTTATTGTAAAGCTTAACCTCCACAGTAAATTCCTCTGGGTTACAAGCTTGTTTCCAACACTCACATTTCCCGCCAATCCTTCGGGGTTTTGGAAAATCAATGGAAAAAAACTCAAATATGGTCACGATCATCATATCGAGAGTCACTCCGGCAGATACCAACGCTGCGGTGTTTTGTTGTTACCATGATATGTCTGTTGAGGCGATATTCAGGAAAGATCTGTTCACTATTTGACTCATACAAATAAACTATTCAAGTGTTACCACTCTGTTAGTATGACACCAAGATGGCCACAGCGCAGGTGCACTCTGCTGTTTTAAATTTAGTAATTTGCATAATTTGAGAAATGTCCTATTAGAGAGCATTGTGTACACCAAAAATATTAGAAGGTACATTTTGAAACAAGTCCACATATAAAGTACTGTGAAAATGTTTCAAAACCTCAGACAAAATGCTTCAAAACCTCAGACAAATTTAAACTCACACAAAGACAACCATAATAAAATCATATTTCAAATTATGATTTTAATTGTAATGGTAAAAAGCTATCCAAACCAACCTTGCACACCATAGAATAAAGTAATGGACCCAGCCCTCTTAAATCACGAATTAGTGGTGATTAACCACACTTATTTGGTATAATTTCACTTACCACACCCAGGCCTGATTACTTCCAGTAGAAAAAAAAAATCATTGTAACATAACATATCTGACAACATTAAGTAAGCTAAAAGATTTTAAAAAGCAACACATCATGATCTGATCTAAATCTGATCTAAATTCTTGAACTGAACCTCAGCATCCTGCTCTAATAATTAGGTAATCACTCAAGGCCAATACTCCACTTTTGCAGTGGACTAGTATACAAATCCATACTTAAATCCAATCGAGCTACAGTGCCTTGACCTTTAAAAGGCAGTTGAGGCTCAAAAACCCTCCAATGTCGCTGAATTAAAACAATACTGCAAAGAAAAGTGGCCCAAAACTCCCAATCTAAAAGGCTAACTCAGTTATTATAAGTGCATCATAGCGGCTGATGTTTTCAACAATGGCAGAGCCAGTTATTAGGTTCAAGAGGCAAATTATTTTTCATATATGGCCGGAGTGGTTGGATAGCTATATTTCCTTAATAAGTGAAATCCTGATTTAAAATGACCTTTTTGTATATATTGGTCTCTCTCAAGATAAAAAATAGAAGAAATCTATGAAATGTGCATTACTTCCTCATAGCGCTGTATTCCTTTGTCTCCTGTGATGTCACAGACCTTGGGTTACTTTAAGGTTTCTGTGTCAGGCTTTGTATCTGTGTTTTCCTGAGGGTTTGATCCTTAAGTTGTCTAGATTCTCTTAGGGTTTGCCTATTCTACGCACCCTCTTTGAGTTTGCTGATTACTTGCACTTAATTAGAGGCTAGTTAAAGGTTATTATTCTTGTTGCATATTGTCTCTCTGACAAATGACTAATTTTTGAGAAATCAAACCTTTAGAAACTGAAATGCAATCCTTAATACTGTTTGTCCTGATGCATTTCAATAATCCAGGTAGAAAATTTGAAAAAAAAAAGTTGAATAGGTTGTCATCTGGGCGGGTTCGTTTTTGTTGAAACGTTTCGTCTCTTCTCCAATAGACTTCTTCAGTTACAGGGAAAACTCAGCGTTATAAGCAGTACCTTTGCACAGTGGATCAACAAGATCAACGGTGACAATCAAAACTGCTTGCTCACGTGCAAAAGAGGACCAGCAGCCTACCGACTGATTGTTAAACGTTAGGTGTCTAAATTTGATTGTTACTCTAAACCTTGCTGATCCACTATGCAAAGGTACTGTTTATAAGCCCGAGTTTACCTGTAACTCCTCAGATTGAAGATCTAAAAAGGAGTAAAAAATCAAGCAACTGGACTTGTTTTTCGTAGTTTGAAGACGTTTCGCTTCCTATCCAGGAAGCTTTCTCAATTCATCAACCTTTATACTACTGCCCAAACAAAGGCCTTGTAATGACTTAGATTACATACAAATTCAACAGAAACAGGTCCACCCCTTTAGTAATTGCCCATTACAGATTGATTACAGATTGATTACAGCATTATCTGTTTGATACAGATAATGCTGTATCAAACTTTAAAGAGTCTGTCCCCCTTTTAATATCCTCAGTATTGCAGAAATGCCCTGCAGATGGCAGCATTGTTATTTCTTCCCATTCACAAATAGACTTCTTTGTTAACGGTGTGACTTCCTCTTTGCGTTCTGCATTAGACAATGTAGCTCCCTTGAAAAAGAAGGTGATTATTCACAGGAAGCTGGCTCCCTGTTTTAATTTAGAGCTGCGTTCCTTGAAGCACCATGTTAGGAAATTGGAGAGAAAATGGCGCTCTACACACCAAGAGGAATCCTACCTAATCTGGAAAAACAGTCTACTGTGGTACAAAAAAGACCCTTTGCAGAGTTAGAGCAGCATATTTTTCATCATTAATTGAGGAGAATAAAAATAATCCTAGATTTCTCTTCAGCACAGTTGCCAAACTTACCCAGAGTCACAGCTCCGTTGATCCATCCATTACCTTAGCTCTTAGCAGTAATGACTTTATGGGATTCTTCATAAATAAAATTGATTCCATTAAAAATAAAATAATTGGCATCCTCCCAAACATGATTACCTCATCCTCAGTAAGTGAGGCAGTCGTTTAGAAGCAGTACAGCTTTCTGGGCTATCTAAAATTTTTGCTTCATCTAAACCTTCTACCTGTATGTTAGACCCAACCCCAACCAAGTTGTTTAAGGAGGTATTCCCTTTGATCAGTGGCCCTATTTTGGACATGATTAATATATCCTTGGTAAATGGATATGTACCACAGGCATTTAAAGTAGCTGTTATTAAACCTTTACTTAAGAAACCTTCTCTTGATAAAGATGAGTTAGTAAATTACAGACCTATATCTAATCTTCTTTTCTTATCTAAAATTCTTGAGAAATTTAAGCCATTTAACATTTCTACTTTGAACATTTACAAAGTAATGACCTAATTGAGGAGTTTCAGTCAGGCTTCAGAGCTCACCATAGCACTGAAAAAGCTCTGGTGAAGGTCACTAATGATATTCTCATGGCTTCAGATAATGGACTTGTGTCTGTACTTGTCCTGTTAGATCTCAGTGCTGCATTTGATACAGTTGATCACAATATTCTCCTACAAAGACTTGAGCATACTGTAGGGATTAAGGGGAAAGCATTAGGCTGGTGTAAATCTTATCTATCGGACATATTCCAGTTTGTTCATGTTAGTAATAAATCTTCTTCAAACTCTAGGGTCACTTGTGGAGTACCACAGGGTTCAGTCCTTGGGCCAATTCTCTTTACTATATATATGCTTCCGATTGGCAAAATTATCAGACAGCATGGGATTAATTTCCACTGTTATGCTGATGACACTCAGCTATATTTATCCATAAATCCTTATGAATCCAATCAATTACTTCGACTGCAGTCATGTCTTGATGACATCAAAAGCTGGATGACTTTAAATTTCCTGCATTTAAATTCTGACAAGACAGAAGTTGTAATCTTTAGACCAGAGTCATCAAAAAATAAACTGTTTAATCAGTCACTTCATCTGGATGGCATTAACTTGGCCTCTGGTAATAAAGTAAAAAATCTTGGTTTTATTTTCGACCAAGACATGTCATTTAAATCCCATATTAATCAGGTTTACAGAGTTTCCTTTTTTCACCTCTGGAATATCACCAAAATTAGAAATATTCTTTCCAGGGGTGATGCTGTAAAACTAGTCCATGCATTTGTTACTTCAAGGCTGGACTATTGTAATTCTTTATTAACAGGAAGTCCACAAAATGCAGTTCAAAGTCTTCAGCTGATCTAAAATGCTGCAGCAAGAGTTCTGATGAAAATCAACAAGAGGGATCATATTTCTCCAATTTTAGCTTCCCTTCATTGGCTTCCTGTTAAATCAAGAATAGAATTTAAAATTTTTCTTCTAATGTATAAAGCCCTTAATAATCAAGCTCCATCATATATCAGAGCTCTGATTACCCCGTATGTTCCTAACAGAGTACTTCGCTCTCAGACTGCAGGTCTGCTGGTGGTTCCTTTTTGACAAAGCTTATAGTTAGAGTGGTTTATGTTACCCTGAGCTACCTTTATAGTTATGCTACTATAGGCTTAGGCTACTGGAGGACATCTCACTCTACTGAGTTCTACTGTTCTCCAATTTGCATTGCTTATCGTCATTTCCGCTTTAAACATTTTGTTCTCTGTCTGTTTTGCCTTCATAGTAGGTACACCTGGTCTGGCGCTCTGTTAACTGTGACATCATCCAGGGAAGACAGATTACCCGCTATTACCATCTATTATTGAACAGATTACTAGATCAATGTGTGCTTCTGTACTTGTTTGTCTCTCTTGTTGTGTCGAGGCAGATGACTGTTCATACCAAGCCTGGTTCTGCTGTAGGTTTTCCTTCCCGTTAATGGGGAGTTTTTCTTTCCACTGTTGCTTCATGCTTGCTCAGTATGAGGGATTGCTGCAAAACCATGGACAATTCAGACGACTCTCCCTATGGCTCTACGCTTCTTCAGGAGTGAACGCTGCTTGTCAAGACTTTGATGCAATCAAATGGGTTCCCTTATATAAGAAATGTTTTGACAAATCTGCATAATCTGACCCAATCTGTACAATCTGATTGAATTTGACTTTGGAAAGTGCCTTGAGATGACATGCTTCATGAATTGGCGCTATATACATAAAATTGAATTGAAAAAAATTTAATCGAATGTCTTTTGGAGGTGAGACTATACGTTTTAACAAAGAAGAACCCGTTCAGAGGACCTATTCAACTTTTTTTGATTAATACTGTTTGTTCCTAGTTGTGACAAAAATAAGCTAAATTAAAATAAAACTATAAAGAAAATACTGGATACGTGATAGGAATGTTGATAAACTCCAGGTGTGGTGATGTGTTAGGTATGAAGTGGAAGACAGAAATGCTAGGAATAATTTTTTTTTATTTAATTAAATTTTTTTCTTTATTTCAGGGTACCGGGGGCCTTTATCTGAAAGTGGACTGACAGGAAGCAGGGTTGAGAAAAAGGGGCAAGACATGCGGCAAAGGTCCACAGGCCGAGAATCAAGGTCTCAGTACACAGGCCACTCGCACCAGCCCCATGCCACCACCACACCCAGAACTGGTAGTAAATCTAATAAGAGGACAGTGAAAGCACAGCAAAAACCCATTAAACAGAAAGAAACCAAGCAGAAATATGTCAAAACACACACATACACAAAACAACAACTATCTCTTTACATCAGTTTAATTTCAAAATACTTATATTTTCCTTGTCAGAGGGATTAATCTACAATTAATCCCTGTTTAAGCCTGAATCCTCTTGTGAATCATTTACTGATCCGGCTCATGTTTGAACAAACACCAAAGATAGAAATAATCGAGGAGCCTAGTGAGGAATGCAAATCATTGTTCATCATTAGTCATCATTACAATATTTCTCCCCATACTCCTACAGTAGATTTGGTGTTAGTGCATTTGCCTGTGTGTTTCCTTGATGCTTAAAGAACCAAAGTTACACTGTTGCATCATATACTGTATATATTTTCCCCAATATGATGTTAATAAAGTTATATTACTGGGAACTGCTAATAGAGAATAAAGTGATGGTTGAATATACAAACTGATTGAGTTAAATGAGCTGAGAAACTGCTGATAAAAATGCGCTGCAGCTTGATTTGATGCTGAGGCCGGGTGGAGAATGCAGGATAATTCAACTCTAATCTATGCATAAGATGTGTCCTGTAATTTTCCACACCAAATCTCACCAATGAATGTCAAACATAAAGACCTAGGGGAGCTTCAAACAAAAGAGCAGTAATTGTGGCTTTCAAGCTGTGGAGTGTAGAAACCTTCACACAGATACATGTTTTTCACAGAAAAAGTGATTTTCATATTTTTTCAAAATATGCTTTTTTTTCCTGCAGTATGATACAGCGGCATGTAATGCTCTAACACTATGGACCAGTACCAGTGGAAGGGACACATTAGACCTAAATTCACCATACAGAGATAAGAACTCATGATAATTTCAGCCACCCTGAAAAGTCGAAGCTGTTTTATACGGCAGAGTGTAGAGTAAAAGTGCTGGTTATGGCCACAATTTATGCAAATGTGACATAAAAATCTAGAGCAGGGGTGTCAAACTCATTTCTGTATTGGGCCACTTTGGCATCATGAAATCATTAAAAGGGCTGGTTGCATGTGTATAGATGATACTTTTGATTTCATAGTTTGATTTCACTTCACATAGAAATAAAAAAAAATGCACAGTAACATAAAAGTAGGCCCGGTTTATACAGTTTATCTGATATTGGGGTGAGTTACACTTTAAGCTCATCATTCTGCATCATTTTTTCTCTTTTTGGACATTTCTGGGTTGTTTTAATGTGTTGTGGGGAAACTGACATCTAGTGGCAGGATGTTGTTAATACAAAGTTAAAAAGAAATCAACATTTGCTACAGGAGACAGTTTTAGCCACTTTATACAATGTAAAAGGATATAAGCCTCTACTTTATGACATGATATGCCTTTTTTGAGGGCTGGATAAATTTCGGCATCCAGGCCATGAGTTTGACACGTGATCTAGAGTATTGTCGCTCTACCTGTAAAATCCTTCTGAGTGGTTTAAACATATTTCTAGATCATATCAAACTTTTTGAGTCCCAAACACAACTTTTTCGCAATTAAACCAAAACAAAATATTGAAAGCCGAAGAGAAATCAACGGCTTTCGTTTCGCTACGCCATCATTCGATAGTGATATGAACGTTAGCACATCATTAATAGGGAAGATTAATGTTGATTTAATGGTGTTTTGTATAACTTCAGGGTTAACATTAGGGCTATCATCACTGCATCGTCCCATATATTATATGCATGTATATATATATATATATATATATATATATATATATATATATATGTATGTATATATATATATATATATATATATATGTATGTATATATATATATATATATATATATATATATATATATACACTCACCAGCCACTTTATTAGGTACACCTGTCCAACTGCTCGTTAACACTTAATTTCTAAGCAGCCAATCACATGGCGGCAACTCAGTGCATTTAGGCATGTAGACATGGTCAAGAGAATCTCCTGCAGTTCAAACCGAGCATCAGTATGGGGAAGAAAGGTGATTTGAGTGACTTTGAACGTGGCATGATTGTTGGTGCCAGAAGGGCTGGTCTGAGTATTTCAGAAACTGCTAAATCTACTGGGATTTTCACGCACAACCATCTCTAGGGTTTACAGAGAATGGTCCGAAAAAGAAAAAACATCCAGTGAGCGGCAGTTCTGTGGGCGGAAATGCCTTGTTGATGCCAGAGGTCAGAGGAGAATGGCCAGACTGGTTCGAGCTGATAGAAGGGCAACAGTGACTCAAATAACCACCCATTACAACCAAGGTGGGCCGAAGAGCATCTCTGAACGCACAGTACGTCGAACTTTGAGGCAGATGGGCTACAGCAGCAGAAGACCACATCGGGTGCCACTCCTTTCAGCTAAGAACAGGAAACTGAGGCTACAATTTGCACAAGCTCATCGAAATTGGACAATAGAAGATTGGAAAAACGTTGCCTGGTCTGATGAGTCTCGATTTCTGCTGCGACAGTCGGATGGTAGGGTCAGCATTTGGCGTCTACAACATGAAAGCATGGATCCATCCTGCCTTGTATCAACGGTTCAGGCTGGTGGTGGTGGTGTCATGGTGTGGGGAATATTTTCTTGGCACTCTTTGGGCCCCTTGGTGCCAATTGAGCATCGTTGCAACGCCACAGCCTACCTGAGTATTGTTGCTGACCATGTCCATCCCTTTATGACCACAATGTACCCAACCCATGATGGCTACTTTCAGCAGGATAATGTGCCATGTCATAAAGCTGGAATCATCTCAGACTGGTTTCTTGAACATGACAATGAGTTTGCTGTACTCAAATGGCCTCCACAGTCACCAGATCTCAATCCAATAGAGCATCTTTGGGATGTGGTGGAACGGGAGATTCACATCATAGATGTGCAGCCGACAAATCTGCGGGAACTGTGTGATGCCATCATGTCAATATGGACCAAACTCCCTGAGGAATGCTTCCAGCACCTTGTTGAATCTATGCCACGAAGAATTGAGGCAGTTCTGAAGGCAAAAGGGGGTCCAACCCGTTACTAGCATGGGGTACCTAATAAAGTGGCCGGTGAGTGTATATATATATATATATATATGTATGTGTATATTTGTGCATGCATATGTGAATAAGCATATAATGTACATGTGTATCAGTGACGTGCAGTCAGGGGAGGCAAGTGAGGCCAGGTCTCAGAAAATATATAATGATGACAACATAATATAAATTGTGATTCACTCATTACAGTCATTTGTAATAAAGAGTTAATTTTTCATCTAATTTTATCAATTCTGATCAGTGGCGTATTTAGGCCATTTTTAGGGGTGCTCAAGCACAGGTTCGCCCGGAGCGCCTCCGTGTGAAGCGCTTGCCGTTACCATGGCGTCATTTCAATGCTGCTGTGCGCCAGCGGGGGCTGGGCCTGGCGCTCCACGCAGCCAATCACTAACGCGTCTGGCCTTTGATTGACAAGGTAGACACCCCCCCCCCCCTTAACTCCACTCTCATTGGTTGTGCTGCCTTAAATCCCACCTTCCCTCTTCCTGATTGGCTGTTTTCTATTGCGTGTGTGCGTGCCTGAGCGTGCCTGAGCGTGCCTGAGCGCGAGATTCAAGTGTTCATTCATACTGGGATACTGCGGTTACTACAATTAATACTAGGCTACGAAACTGGTCCCAGTTAAGAAACTAAATATTATCTGCACTAAAATAGGTGAAAGCTGCTGAGTGCAGTTCTGTAAAGAAGTGGGAGAGAGAGTTTTGATTTGTGGAAATTGAGAAATGTAAGTAACCAACGTTAGCATCTCAAAATAGCATTTAATTCTGAAGTATACATTTTATCAACAAAAACCTAATCTCTTTTATAAAACTAAATATTCTGTGCCAGGCAGGAGTTCCGTAACCTGACAAAAGCCAGCTGTATGTTGCTCCGCCTAGCTTCACTGACATACATCTGGGACACCGCCGGTAGAGAGTGATTTCTCCAACCAAATTTATGGTCTGGCCAATCAGGACGCAGGGCTGGAGTTTCATAGATGTGACGTAGTGGAGACGCGACCATGACGTGAGACTGTTTTGATAGCAATGGCGGCTCGTCGAGGAAGCAAGCGTTAACATTGATGCTGCTATTTCTTCCGTGTTGTCCAATCTACCTAATGAAGCTGAGGCGCAAGTTCAATTGAAGAAACTCATCACCAGCCTCCATTCAATCAGAGTCCGATACGCCTCTGATGTGAGCCAATCAGCTACGAACCGCACCTCCATGAAGCCAACCAGCATCCCGCGCTCATCTTAAAAGCAACTTCAAATCCACGTCTCAGCCTGCTAACCAGCAAGCGCAAACGGATTGCATGTTGGATTTCGAATCAGATGTCCGATTCAAGACGATAACAACTCATCCTCTAATCCTGCTGCTCATAGGACGCCATCTAGCCGCGCATCCATCCTCTGCAATCTCTGTATTCGCTCCAGCATATCTTAAGCAGCACTGACCTGGATTCGCTCTCTTTGCTGGCCTTCTTCCGCTGTGGCGTCTCATCCCGTCACCCAACCTCTGTTTTCATCAGCTCCGATTCCTGGCGCTATGAACTTGCAAATCCCCGCTTTTCACAAGCGACGTAGACGCCGTCCCAACTCTGACTCAGCTCCGGCCCCGCTCTGCTCCGTAGCGAGAGCGGCTATCGTCCTGCGCAACTTTTAGCCGGATCTCCTCTCATGCCCGCTCCTAGCAGCTCAAGGTAACATGTATCCACTCATGTTTTCATTCTTATTACATGCATTTCGCTCATCATGCTCCTGAACTGTCCGTCTGTTAGGCAGAAGTATCCCATCCATTCTGTTTGTTTTCGTTTTCTTCTTCTTCTGGTTTTGGCGGTTGGCTACAGGCTTGTAGTAGCATTACTGCCACCTACTGGTTGCAGTATGGTTCGTGATGGACTCCATTAATCTTCTCTTATCTCATAATTATGTCATTCTAATTCAACTCATCGTTCATATTTTCTACAGTAATTTCTTGTCCATAGTATGCTTGATTTTAAGTGTTAAGTTTGTAAGTTGAAATGTTAACCTTACCATTTTCCTTTTTTTTTTTGTTTTTCCCATTCCTGGTTCTCTTACTATCTTTGATATGGCTACGTTCTTCTCGTCTCCCCTTTATCATCAACCTGCAGGCTGTATTAGCAAATGTCTCAGCATTTTAAATCTCTGATATCGTCATTCAAAGACTTACTATGGGCAATCCTTCCGTATTAAGTATCTTCAATGTCATTCACGTTCAGTTTAACCGGACAGTAGGGTTGAGTGTTACTTAACCCATTTTATTTTCAGAAGTGCATTTTTAATCCAGCGATTTATACCAATTGTTGTGCCCTTCACGAGCTCTGCTGCTCTGGCCAGGCGTTCATAAAGTATTCTGTCAAATTCTCTTCACCTACTTTCATCGTGCACTGCCACGTGCTACGTTGTGTGCCTTGTTTCGTGCCCTGTCTCGTACCCTGCTCGTACCTGTCTCATACCCCTGCCATGTGCCCCGCCATGTGCCCCGCCATGTGCCCTGCCATGTGCCCCGCCATGTGCCCTGCCATGTGCCCGGCCACGTGCCCCGCCATGTGCCCGCCATGTGCCCCGCCATGTGCCCGCCATGTGCCCGCCATGTGCCCTGCCATGTGCCTGTCTCCTACTCCTCGTGTACTTTGTATGTGCCTGTTTCGTGTCCTTCATGTCATGAGCATTCATTCTTTCATGTCCCCATGCATCAGCCCCATGCATCAGCCCCATGCATCAGCCCCATGCATCAGCCCCATGCATCAGCCCCATGCATCAGCCCCATGCATCAGCCATGCAGCAACCCCGAGCACTGGCCGAGCACCTCACCATTCATCTCACCTCACCTCACCATCCATCTCACCGTTCCCCTCACCTCACCATTCACCTCACCTTCATCTCCCATTCCACATCACTGTTTTGTAGGCCTTCGCGGCAAACGGCCCTGTTTTGTAGGCCTTCGCGGCAAACGGCCCTGTTTTGGTAGGCCTTCGCGGCAAACGGCCCTGTTTTGGTAGGCCTTCGCGGCAAACGGCCCTGTTTTGGTAGGCCTTCGCGGCAACGGCCCTATTTTGGTAGGCCTTCGCGGCAACGGCCCTGTTTGGTAGGCCTTCGCGGCAAACGGCCCTCTCATTAAGCTACGCTGCTTCTCCTTTTCATTCTTCTCTGCTGTCTGGAGCACGCTTTCTCTGTGGTGCCTGAATTAGCACAATGTTCAATTGGTGAATCCTCTTTGCTAGGTTGGTGAGACTTGATTGGGCTACTGGGCAAAATGAAGATAGAAAGAGGCTAAGGAACTATTTGCAAACAAAACAAAGAAAGGACAAACAAGGGTGGTTGATCAGGATAGCTCTGTGAATCCTTGTTCACTGAGAGTCTGGTTCCAAGAACATGGAATGGAGTCGAGTCATTTGCATGTATTTCGATCTATTCACAATGCGGGGCCCAAGTTAAACAGAACATTATTGTTGAAATAATGGCTCGGACATGTTCCCCAGGCGATGAGAGCCTCTCCAGATGCTGAAGCAGGCAGTCGAATCTGGCAGACCCTGGATCAAGCGTGGCTGGCCAGGCACCTTTCCCAGCTGCTGGCTTGTGTGTTGATCAGGGCCGTCCAGGCTTCATGGTTGGCCTTCTTTGTCTGCTCTGTGAGAGCTGCTAAAGAAGTCGCAGGAGTGAGCTGAAGAAAGAGAGCTCTTTGTCTGTGGGAGGTAGGTTTTATTCGTAAAGAGGGTTTTTCAGCAGGACCCGGTGGGAAGAAAGGCGTCCAAGCATTGAGGGTCTCATGTTGCAGCAGAACAGAGTTCCTGTTACCTTCCCCATACCACAGTTCAGAATTCAACCCGAGATCAATTATTTACCATGCCGTTATTGTTAACATTAGTTTAAATTACGGATCCTGTCTGCAGACTGGTGAGGCTAATTAAGCTAATAAGTAATGAAGTTCATCAGTTTTATCAGAATGTAGTAAGAATCTAAGTATTTTCATTTCAAACATCAGGGAATGAGCTTAATAGCTTAATCCGTTTATGTCAGCATTTATTATGCGCTCGGCAGTTTATGCATTCATGAGTTAAGCAAACATTATTTGATAATTATGTCTTAAGACATGTTACCATCTTTATCCTCTTCATTCATTCATCTCGTGGTCACTTCCTCTCCTAGATCTTCCTTTCACTATTCTCAGTTTGTCCTTTTTAATTAAACCTGTCGGCCTGCAAATCGAGTTCTAGGTATTGATCTCAACTTGGTTCCAGTATGGTTCCGCCTGCAGTTCAGCTCTCGAATTCACAAGATATCAGTCTCATCCCATATCAGTTATTTTCAACTGTCAGCTGCCCTCCTTGCTTGGTCACCTCAATCTCACAAATGCATCATTGCCAGAGTCATGCTTTATTTCCAGGCAGCGAGAGTTCGCTAAATTTGTTCTTTCCTTCTTGAACAGGATACTCTGGTTGAGAGCTACCGTTTTGACCGTCTGGTCTGCTTCTCGCTTGATCGAAATATATTCTATTATGCCTTTCTGTCGTGGATGTGTTTAAAAATTTACGGATGCTGCCATCCGTAGGTTTTGGGGGGGGTTCTTTATAATTGTTTCACAGGTTCCTGATCACTCAAACAATGGGTTTGGTCATCATCATCATCATGCCTCACTCATCGTTCTGAGCTTCCATTCATTTAGCCGCTCTATGCCTCTCGGCTTTAAGGTAATCTAACTGCAAATACTGGTGGTGGATCGAAACTTTTCACATGTTTCGTCAGACCCTTCATGTTTCACTCTTTCAAATTGAGTTTATCATTCATAATCATCACAGTTCGTCACTCTCCTATCATATAGTTGATCTTTCATGCTTCTTTCATATCATCATTCATCACACGTATACTTTCATTCATATCGCAACTCATATTGACAGTTATCCCGTCACTCATTCTGTTATGTATCCATTCATGCATTCTTACGTACCCTGCAATGCACTCTCTCGTGCGTCTCGTAGTTTCTGGTCCTGCGTCTTGTCATGTGTTCTCTCATGCCTGCGTCAAGCATTCTGTTATGCATCCCGTCACCTGAGTTGCATCTTGTCATGATCACTCATTTCTCTATGTGCATCATCTGCAAGACATGTTCCGCAAGAAAGCATAATCAAGACATGTTCCGCAAGAAAGCATAATCAAGACATCTTCTGCAAGAAAGCATAATCAAGACATCTTCCGCAAGAAAGCATACGCAAGACATCTTCCGCAAGAAAGCATACGCAAGACATCTTCCGCAAGAAAGCATACGCAAGACATCTTCCGCAAGAAAGCATACGCAAGACATCTTCCGCAAGAAAGCATACGCAAGACATCTTCCGCAAGACATCTTCCGCAAGAAAAGTATCCATGCTCACATCTTCCGCAAGAAAGCATACGCAAGACATCTTCCGCAAGAAAGCATACGCAAGACATCTTCCGCAAGAAAGCATACGCAAGACATCTTCCGCAAGAAAGCATACGCAAGACATCTTCCGCAAGAAAGCATACGCAAGACATCTTCCGCAAGAAAGCATACGCAAGACATCTTCCGCAAGAAAGCATACGCAAGACATCTTCCGCAAGAAAGCATACGCAAGACATCTTCCGCAAGAAAAGTATCCATGCTCACATCTTCTGCAAGAAAGCATACGCAAGACATCTTCTGCAAGAAAGCATACGCAAGACATCTTCTGCAAGAAAACATACGCAAGACATCTTCTGCAAGAAAGCCTACGCAAGACATCTTCTGCAAGAAAGCCTACGCAAGACATCTTCTGCAAGAAAGCCTACGCAAGACATCTTCTGCAAGAAAGCCTACGCAAGACATCTTCTGCAAGAAAGCCTACGCAAGACATCTTCTGCAAGAAAGCATACGCAAGACATCTTCTGCAAGAAAGCATACGCAAGACATCTTCTGCAAGAAAAGTATCCATGCTCACACCTTCCGCAAGAAAAGTATCTCTGCTCACATCTTCCGCAAGAAAAGTATCTCTGCTCACATCTTCCGCAAGAAGCATACGCAAGACATCTTCCGCAAGGAAGCATCTCTGCTCACTTCTCCTTGTTCATTTCGTTCATTTCATTCACCTAATCATCTCCCATTCAAATCACTATCCCGTCACACTGCTTTATGAGTCAGGCGCTCTGACCTCGGCATTTTTGGGGGGAACATCCCTGTTCTCATACATCTACTTATGCATATTAAAGTATAATTCAGCATTAATGTTCCTGCCGAGGTCTGAGCGCCAAAGACTTAAAATATTGTATCAATAAAATCCTTCTAATTGCCATTTCTTTCTCTGTGAGTTTTTCAGATTGAAATGAAGCTGAGGCGCAAGTTCAATTGAAGAAACTCATCACCAGCCTCCATTCAATCAGAGTCCGATACGCCTCTGATGTGAGCCAATCAGCTACGAACCGCACCTCCATGAAGCCAACCAGCATCCCGCGCTCATCTTAAAAGCAACTTCAAATCCACGTCTCAGCCTGCTAACCAGCAAGCGCAAACGGATTGCATGTTGGATTTCGAATCAGATGTCCGATTCAACCCACCCCCAACCCCTTCTCCACCATCATAGCTGAGTTCATCTAGCTTCCAAGACGTTCCTCCATCCTCAACCCATCAGAGTGTTTTCTCCCTTCAGTCTTCATCACTCCCTATCGCCAGTTATTGGTCCGGCAGAAGACCACCATGTTGGGCCCGGTTCTGCCAGAGGTTTCTTCCCAAAGGGGAGTTTTTCCTCTCCACAGTCGCTTCAAGCTTGCTCATCATGGACAGTTCATGCAAACCTGTGTTTATCAAGTTGGACATCCATCTTAAACAGATCATCATATGGACTGAACAAACTTCTTCTATCTCCACTCCACCACCAGTTTCAGACCTGGGGGGAACATCCCTGTTCTCATACATCTACTTATGCATATTAAAGTATAATTCAGCATTAATGTTCCTGCCGAGGTCTGAGCGCCAAAGACTTAAAATATTGTATCAATAAAATCCTTCTAATTGCCATTTCTTTCTCTGTGAGTTTTTCAGATTGAAATATTGTTTCATTAAAAGAACATCAGAGAACGCCTCTGAAGGCTTTTGTTGGTGGAAACGATGTTTTCGCCCTTCTCCCGACCGGATTTGGCAAGTTTTGTTTTCCGGGGCCAGCGGACGTGCAGACGCGGACGCGCCCCGGAGCGGTTAGCGCTAACTATGTTAGGAGGCCTTTAGTCCTCAACGCGGTCGGCCCGGAATCGACTCCGACCCGCGGCGCTTTGCCGCCTGTCTTCCCCCCTCTTCCTGTCAGCTCACTGTCAACAAAACGCATGCCACTAGAGCCGCAAACACATTATTATTATTTTTTTTTTTTTCCTGCGTCGCTATCATCAGCGTCACGGGTTAGCTTCGGTGTGAGTGGTTGAAATAGCACGTCAATAAAGATGACAGACAAGTGGCTTATCCAATCATATGCAAGAATTTTTGATAAGGCCCAGCCTTCTGTAAAGGCAATTTCTATGGCGGTGTCCCAGATGTATGTGAGTGGAGCTAGGCGGAGCGACATACAGCTGGCTTTTGTCAGGTTAGGAGTTCCGGAGACTGCTGGAAAGATGGAAAAACAAAGACTGTAGGCTATTGAAAATTCAGATTCTTAGCCACAACCACAGAAAAGGTGAGTGTCACTTTTACCAATATTTCGTTGCTATTATTGCTTTAATTTATTGTCGACCATTTGAGGCAGTTCAGGCATAAATAGCAGGTGTAAATTATTTTACATAATATGCAATATAAGAACAGATGCCGCCTAAACAACTATTTTTTGTTTAGACTTTTGCTTAGTTATAATAGTATGATTAGTGTTCCACAAAATAATAGTGCTATTTATTTGACTATTTCTACTTCTAGAATTAAATAAAACAGAGGAACACTATTTACATTGGTTTTATTGTACATAGATTTCCACACTGTCCATTAGTAAATTAGTACAAACCAGAGGCGGATTTAGACATTCTCATCATCAGGGACCTAGCCCATAAAATATTACATCATTACAAGAGTAATTTGGTACATCAAAAAAGTAAGCAATTATTTAATCTGTTGATGTGGTCGCAAAATTAATTTAAGATATATTCTTTTGTGCAGCTATATTCTTTTCTGCACATGTGGCATTTGTGTCCGAAGCGCTTCAGCTGTTCTAATGAATTGTTTCTTAAACATGAGCTCAGTAGATGCAGTCGTAGATTCAGAATGCCTGTCTGAAAAGTTAAATCTGAACTGTATGTTTTTTTCCTAATAAGGAAACTGTTTCTCTTAATCTGAGTTTAAAAAAAACAAAGTTCAGTATGTAAATTCATAAAGGATGTGTGTAGGGATTTATTACCGTATTAGCAATTTGCTTGACAGAAGACATGGACTGGTTCATGAGACCGCCATAATATATGGCAGGCTTATGTCTTATATGAGACTGCATATATAATGGCATATATATATATATATATATATATATATATATATATATATATATATATATATTAGGGCTGGGCAACGATTAAAAAATTTTATCGCGATTAATCGCATAATTTGCCTGATTAATCATGATTAATCGCATTGTATTTACAAACTCCAAGAATGAATTCAAAAGTAGTGTAAAGAGCACTTTTATTTTAATGTTCTGCTGCCATATGAACAAAAGTGTTGTAACATTTGTAGCACTTATCAGTAACACATATTTAGTGTAAAGCTCAACTTAAACATGTAAAACAAAAAATAGCAATAATAATAAATTAAAGGTTATTGCCACTGACAGGGAATTCTCTTTATGGGAAAAAAATCTACCAAAAACAGGCAATTTCTGAGGTAATAGCAGGGAGCAGCATTACCATTTTATGTTCAATACCAAAGTTTAACTTGGCAGTGGTTACAACTAACTTGTTTCTGTCATATTCGTTGCTGGAAGAACTTTAAACTGAAATGCTTGCTAACTCGATATGCGTGCATGTTTATTTGACGTTAACACGCAGATTTTTGTTGTTGCTTTCTCGCGTGCATATAGTGAATGGCAGGGGAAAAACAGGCAAAAATACATGGATACTTTGAAACGAGAAGCGACTTCACCGACAGCGTCGATGCAGACCCCGCTCCGCTCCGCACAAAACTTGTTCCGTTCGCCAACTCACCGCCTCGCCTAAGCAAATTCCTGCGGGAAACACCGCCTTCCGCATGTCAGCTTTGTTTTTTTCCAGCCAGCACCTTTCTTCCTCTTTGAATTCGAGGCTGGGCTGACAGCGAGGTTATTGGCGCATTATCGCCACCTACTGTTCTGATTCAAACCACTACACCGCAGCAACAGACCTTCACAAAATAAAAGCATGTGAGCAACATGCGTTAATGCGCGTTAAAGTAAATATCGCCGTTAATAGTCTAATGAATTAACGCGAAATTAACGCGTTAACTTGCCCAGCCCTAATATATATATACATATACATAATATATATATATATATATATATATATATATATATATATATATATATATATATATATATATATATATATATATATGCCATTATATATGCAGTCTCATATAAGACATAAGCCTGCCATATATTATTGCGGTCTCATGAACCAGTCCATGTCTTCTGTCAAGCAAATTGCTAATAAGGTAATAAATCCCTACACACATCCTTTATGAATTTACATACTGAACTTTGTTTTTTTAAAACTCAGATTAAGAGAAACAGTTTCCTTATTAGGAAAAAAACATACAGTTCAGATCCTAGAATCGCCCCTGATTCTGATCATATTTTATTCAAAATCGCGGAAGTTTCGCTATTTTCCATGTAAATCCTTGGTGGCGCTTGATAGCGAAGCTGGCGAGGCCGCAGCGAGCTTGGCCTCCCCTGGGATTGCGCAATCCCATGTTAACTGCACTGGCTTCCATTCTGTGAATGCATCTTCCTATCTCTACATCATAAATTCAATTGTTCAAACAGTTATGAACTGATTTTCAATAATTTAATGTATGTGGATAGCTTATTGTGTTTTGGTCATCATACTGTGTGCAGGTAACATGTTTTCGTGTGCTGCTGGGCGATCATAAACGGCAAAGAACTGGTTGTAGGTGAGGCCGGCAGTTCCTTGGCCTCTAGGCAGGGGGCGCTCAAGGGGCACCGCTCGTGATCCCAAAACTGTAAAGTGGCAGCAAGTTATGGATGTATTATTAGCGAGTTATGCTAAAACAAGTAAAGCACTAAAAAGACTCTAAACATACAGCTGGAACAGGACTGGTCAAGGAAGGATTTCCTCCCTGGCAATGATCTCCATTGAGCCTGAGAGACTTTTAAAACTGAAAAAGATAAAAAGGACTTTTACCGGAAAGTAATCGATGTTTTTTGTGCAAAAAGAGCGCCGCATGGATTTCATTTACAAGCAGACGTAAGAAAGCGATATTTATTCATGTTTTGTGTTTGTAATGAAATGTGCGTAATGTGGGTTCTAGTTTTTGAATGTGTTAATGCAGAAATCCATCATAACTCATAACTGTTACCAATCAAATGACAAATAATTTATTATAATTTTTTTCATCAAATAATTAATATTTTTTTCATGTCTCTTGGTGAATTTATTTGGCACAATCAGTCTCCTTCACCACTTTGCAATGAGTCTACTCTGTAGAGTGTATATATTTGTAAATATGACCAGCTATGAACCCTACCGCACGTCACTGATGTGTATATATGTATATGGATAATAGTTGCTTTTCTTGTTTATATACTGCTGACTCTCTAGATTTTTGGATTGAATAGGGTAGGCAAATATAGGCCTTGGCTTCAGCCTTGTTATACTATATTACCGCCATGAAGAATATTTGATCTCAGATTAGATCCTGAACAGTAGGGAAGAGGTGACAAAAAGAATTCACTCCTGCTGCAACATGAGACCCTCAAGGCTTGGACGGCCCTTCTCTCACCAGGGGGTTCCCCTGCTGCCATACAACCTTTCTCCCACAGACACAGACCCTCTCTTCAGCTCTCTTCTGCAGACTTCAACACACTGTACAGCAGCTCTCCCTCAGAGCAGACAAAGAAGGCCACACCATGAGGGCCTGGTTGGCCCTCACCGACACACAAGCCAGCGGCTGAGGGAGATTGCCTGGACCAGCCACGCTTGATCCAGGGTCTGCTAGACCCGACTGCCTGCTTCAGCAGAGGACCTGACTGAATCCGGACAAACAACATGTCCGCGCAAACACAGAGCAGTTTTCTGTCTTAACATCATCACCGGTAGCAGGAGCAAAGATCCTGCATGCGAAACAGCTCTGTTGTATTCCTTCTCAGCCCAGATGGAGCTGAAAGCTCTATGCTGAGGAAACCCCGGCTCAAATCGAACCGCAACGGAGTCAGAGGCTGTGTCTCATTCCGCCTACTTCTACACTTCGAACACTTAGTTTTAAGTATATAGTGTAGATAACACAAAAAGTCAGTGCACTGAAGGTACCCGGATGACCCCCTAAAAACGGGCACAAAATGCAGTGTGTAACGATGGACCCTGCTTGCACTAAACGGACGCCATCTTGACTACAAAGCGGAAAGGGAGGGGCTAGGGATGTCGGGAAGATATTCCCATTTTGAAAATAATGGCGGACAATTCAGCCGAGACAGCCGGAGCTTCGACAATGCAATTTGTGCATGATAGGTGTTTGTAAAATACACGAACATACCTCATGTTCAGGCAATATTTGGAGGATCCTGCGTTGACGTCGGAGGCGATGTATTTTCCACATGCTGTGAATGTAAACGATTGTTGTTTGTATACAAACGCCGGCATATATTTTTTTGGCGTGCTGAAAAATTCGCGTTCACGTGTGTTGCGTTCGTCACGTCATCCCGTCATTTCCGGTAAGTGTTTTAACGTAAGTGTTCCTTTTGGAACACTACTAACGGTCGAAAGTGGGCACTACGGCAGTAAGTGGTCAGTGCACATCAGCAGTATTCGGAATGAGACACAGCCAGAGACTGCCTGGAGGACCTACAGGCCTCCATTCCCTCCACACGCTGTGGTTAGCCACATGCTGCTGCAAGGCTAACGCTAGCCTGCCAAGAGGCAAACCAACGACTCCCCTGCTTCCAACGCTTCTTCCTGGAACGGCCAAAGTGGACAAAACTCACACATGAGGCATCAACAGGTTGGGCAGCGGGCTGAGGGTGAAGTAAAAGGTTTATTGGGAAATGTCTTGTAAACCGTTCTACACCTGGTGTTTTGAACAAAAGGCTAACGATATAGCATTGCTAGCATTTGGTACCATGTCACTGTCGAGTGTGTTTTAAGGTTTAACAGAAAGGTTACCTCCACAAGGGTTTCATACATTGATGGGACATTAATGTTTACGTTATCCAGCCGCTCATTATGAATAAAAATAAAGCAAAAGCTTTCATTTGTTAGCGCCGAGCGTCCGCTTTCGAACATGCTATTAGTCTTGCTAACATCCGGTCCCGGACATTTCAAAAGGAGTTCGTTTTAAAGCATAAAGCGTAACTGTTCTGCTCCGCCATCCTCCGATGGTGTTATGAGCCTTATTCCTGCATCAATATGGTATATTAATGCCGGTTTTCAAGGCAATTTTGATAACTTGTGTTGTAACCTCTTAGCCACCGAGTTGCTACAGCGACCCCTAGCTTCCGGAGGTAGAATCGCATAAAGAAAGGTAAGCGATTCTGAATTAAACGATTTTACAGGACAAACCGGTCCTCAGAATGTTTTTTTCTCAAAATAATGTTCTGGTTAACTTGTGCTTTGCATTGTGAATGAGTTGAAACACATTTCAAATGTTGTTCTGAATTAGTTAAGCTAATTTAACCACAATTCACATTCTTTAAGGTGAACTTCGGTTCTTTAACTTAAACAAAATATTATTTCATCAAATAATGTTTTGTTTAACTTGGGCTTTGCATTGTGAATGGATTGAAATACAGGCCAAATGTTTTTTTTAACTCCATTCCATGTTTTTTCGGTATTAGATCTTCAGTGAACATTATGATCAACCACTTTTGTTTTGTCTTTTGTTTGTTTTGCATGTAAATAGTTCCTTAGCTTAGCTTCCTTTTTTTTATCTTCATTTTGCTTAGTAGTTTAGTTAAGTTTCACTAGCCTAGTAGAGAGGATTTGTTAATCGAAATATTGTGTTAATTCAGATAAACAGCATTACATAGTGATGTTCTCTGGAGGTTCATATTATTTCTGTTATTAAATTCTTGGACTTGAAAAGAAGTTGTCACTCTTTATTCTACGTGTGTGCAGGTTTTGCTGTTAAAAGATCGCTAGTGCTCGAATTCATCCCTTTCAACCATTGTCTTGATATCAGCTTAAGAGCTGATCATCACCAGACAATACTTAACAGACAGAGGGTTATTTAATAAACCTTAAATAACATTAAACAGTGTATAATTGCACAACAGCCTATTCCTTTTTGGTAAAGGATTGGTTTATAGAGTTGTGTTTCATATTGTTTCCTTTTTTATAATATTATAAATTTACCAAAATAAATAACTCAAATCAATTAATCATAACTAATTAAGTTTTTAATGAGTGTGTGAGTGCTTTTAAAAGAACAAGGCTGATCCCACTGTTAAATCTTTGCTTGCCAGACATCTCAAGAGAATTTGGACCTGAAGAATGTCCTTGTTCCTTTTATGTCCTCGCTTGAGGCGCACAGCATTCAATAAAGTTCTTATTGCAAGTAGACGAAATGAAATCTGCCTGTATTCACAAACTGGAAACAAAATAAGAGCATATAGTGGAAAATGCATTCCTAATTCAACTCTACCTACAAAGTTAGACCTCAAAAATATTACCTTTTAGCAATTTTTGTGGTCTATCAAATATCCTCTGTTTTTTGTTATTGTAGTTAATTCACAACTTTCACTGCTTTATTTTCTCACAAAACACATAGTCCCTTTTTGCCTGTCATCACTAGAAAAATATCTTTGCTGAGTAGGTAGACAGCCCACCAGCAGTGGGCCTCAGTGACAGGCCCCACCTGTATGTTTAAATTTTAAGAGATCTAGAAAATCTGAAACAGCTGTTTAAATGTACAATTTATGAGTTGCTGCATATTTTATTTAGCCCTGAATTTGTGGCTGAAACATAAAAGCTTCAGAGTGTAATCGGATGAAATACGACCTGCAGTAACACAGGACCATGTCATCTGAAAAAGGGAAGGAATATGCCCTCTAACCAATCTCAAATCCAAGGCCCAAATTTGATCAGATCAGTCCCACCTCTGATCATTTCTTTTCTTACTTAATCAATCAACAATGATCAGAAACAACAAACACAAAAATAGCATTATATGTCAGTGTAACTCCACATATCAGAGGTTTTCTCCCAGTTTTGCCAAGAAACAAGGAATGATGGATTAGGCAAGGTTATTGATTGTATATAATTTGGTCATTTGTATATAAAATTAGAATCAGATTAGTGATTTGTCTGATAGTGTAACAGTACCACATAGCAGTCTATACCTCTTATCATTATCATTCTGTCCATGCCACAGTGAGATTTGAACTTTGTTTGAGCATTATGCAGAATTTGCTTTGTTGGCTGAGCTGAATGCGCGACTGTGAGCCTGTCAGTCACCCAGTAATTGCTTTGCCACTCCGCATTTCTCTTTGGATTACCCGAAAGATAGCAGAGCATGTCAGCTGTTAAATTGTGGGGAAACAGTTTCTTGAGCGAGCTAGCAATGCAGACTTTATTAAATTACATGCTGCTGTCATTGCCAAGGCTATCACAGAATGTCTGTCAGAAACAAAATGTAAAATAATTCATGCTTCCTGAAGGACAATTTTGCATATCTTCTATGAATTAAAAGGATAAGAAGTATTTTGACCAGAATACATTGTTTATTTTCCTGAAGGTGTGAGAAAGAGCATATCCTTACATTGCAGGTTTTTAGAATATGCTAAAAGGCTACTTAGGGTAATTTATGGTCATTTATGATCACAGATGACAGAAATATTCTGTTCAAGCTGCATTGAGCATACTTTACAATGGTTCTTACAAGTCTACAGCTAAACCTGGTCCCTCATCATAGACTCCAGTAATGCTATATTTAAATCTGTAATCTTGATATGTTGAGAAAGAGAAAAGCGAAAAGCTCTGTTTTTGTGTATCTGTCATAAAAATAATTTTAGGGAAAAAAACAATGGTTCTTAAACTTTTTGTGATTACATTTCTGTATGTGTAAAGTACTTTTGTGTTTAGCTTGAAAACTGCAAAAAAAGTATGTGCTTATTCTTTAAAATTTCAAAAGAATTAAAATGACTGCCAGGTTTCTTTCTTACCTTCCACTTGTTTTGTGTGTTTCTTTACACACAGGTGAAAATGGTTTTTCGTAACAATAAGCAGCCTGTAGGAGTTTTTGTTTCCACTCGGGGATAAAGTACAAGGAAGAAGTATTTACCCCTTAAACATTTCTTTTTTATGTAAAACCTAAACCTCTCAGATCATCAAACATTTGATACCATTTATTATAGCTGCAGTAGGTAACTTTAGTATAAATGTATTTTCTTAGGTTTGTTAGAACTGTCACTATGTTCTGACGTTAAAATATGAGAAAGATAATATGCAAAAAAATGAAGCTCCTTTGACTCTTCTCAGTGGCCCTACTGTCATTTTCAGAAATACACTGCTCCCGGTCAGAAACAACCAATCAAAGCCAAGAGCAATGTCTGGCTCTGACTGTTTGTTTGCAGTGCCAATCACTCTTTCATTCAGTTTATTTTCTGACATTTTTCAAGCAAAGACAAAGGCATCATAGTTAGTTGTGATAGCCAACTAAACAAGGCTGCAGGATTATTTTAATGTGTTGAACGACCGTCATTATAGAGATGCCATGTAACATGCCACTACTACAAAACTTTAATTAAGGCTACTTAAATGTTGAAACAATGATCCAATAAAAGTCTGAGTGCTGGTTTGTGACCCAGAATTGCAAAGATGTGAAAAGAGTGGAAACGTTGCAACACGCTTGAGAGCAGCATAGTTGCATATTTTATTTTTCACAGAACGTACTGAACATTGAAACTTCAGGCCAAGATAGGCAGTTTAGCATTAAGTATGAAAGAAGAAGGTCACAACACTGCAAAGCAGCACCCCTGTCCCTTTGCAGTAAATTTCCCACCTTTAATTAGACAACACGTTGTACACAAAGTTGGTACAGCATAATTGACACATATACTTTGTAAATGTGACAGGACTTGATGTTTCACAAAATGTGCTTAATTCCTTCCTGGTAGACCTACATAAAATGTATTTTTAAGTATGTAACTGTGTGACAACAGTATAAGATAGTAAAAGCCATATTTAAAGATAGGGATGACTGATAATGTATCTGCTTAAAAGAAGCACTGTATTGTTTTCTAACTTTCTCACCAACTTCGCACAGACTTTGGATCTCTTTATGGATCACAATGATAAATGACTAACTTTTATTTTTTTAACAATTCTATTAATTTGGAACATTTTTCTCTGCATTTCATTGTTCTTGGTACGGCGTGCACAGTTGATTTTTGTCCTGACATATTGCTTTTTTTTGTTTCATTGCATGGTGTGCTCTCTCCTTCCTTTTTTATAGATTTTTTTGTATTCCAAGCCTCCAGATAACAACCGCTCTGGCAGACATTTTGTCAGTTTTTATGTATACAGTTTGTTTTTTGTGCTGTATTTTGGGGTTTAAATATGTCTTGGCTCGTCAAACTCAATGTTCCTCTGTAATTGTACTTCCAGGGTTTGGCAGCAGTGGAGGAGTTCAGATGGGTGGGAGTATTTGCTGTTGTTAAACGAAAAAAAAAAAAAAAGAGAGATCAGCCTGTACTGACTACCAAATTTCTTTTCTGCTCAACAAAAATCACCTCTTTGACCTTTCTAAATTCCGTTTTGTAACATGGATAGCTGGATGTTATTTCTGGAGTTTTGCAATTATGTCTCTGTTAATGTTTTTCTCCCGTGGAGGACAAAGTAACAGTAGATCTTCCCACTGACCTTTCTTATTCTTAGAACCAATCTCCATTATTAAACAGAAAAACATCATTTGCTGTGCCCTGCTTTGAAAAAGAGTTTGAAATTACCCTAGAAACTTGACAAATTAAACACATTTGACAGTCCTGGTATGACAAATTGGTGCTTAATGTCTACATTTTCTGCTGAGGTAAAGGGACAGCATTCGTTACGCAGGAGGTTTCCAAATGTGAACACGGGGGAGTTGTTCAGACGTCCCCGTTTAGTCATTCTCTTTACCCTTCACATCGCCTGGGTGTTGTGCTGTCACGCTGACACTGACTGATTTGGATCAGTGGGTCCTGAGAATTTGTCTTGACTGCAGACGGTTGGGGAAACGGACCGTTCATCACCTTAATGGAAGAGTATTGATTGCGGTGCAGGAGCATGATACCCTTCTGCAATAGTAATGGACTTCCTGAAATCACTGATGAAAAGGCATCAGGGGATGTCCTGGTAGAAGGGAGATGCTGTTCCCCTGATTGTTGGCACTGTGTTATCTGTTTGAATGTGTGTGGGGCATACAGGATCCTTTTTTATCTTATTGAACTCCTTTGACAGATAAACATATTAAATGTTCCCCCATAACATATCCTGACAGATACATCTTCTCATAACCCGACAATTGATATCTGCCCTTAATATTAGTGCAGCACGTCTCAAACCTAGGATGCAATGGTCACAGAATATTAATATCATTCTGCAAAGCTGAGTCTTTATTTTTTGAAGCTGCAGAAAGCTGTAAATTAAAACTCATCATTAAACAATCAAATACCTGTTTCTGGAGCTGGTACCACCTGGGATTGCAGCAAAGCCTTGGATAAAGTCAATAATCCAGTACAGGAAGACACGCTGCAGCAAAATTTAAACAAACAATGTATATGAATAAAAACTTGTAGCGCTTCCAAGCTATCTGTTAAAGCGCTGAAGTCACAGGTTAGAATATATAGTGGTTATCAAGTCTCTATCTACCCTTTTAAATGCCAGGTTTTTATGCAGTAAAACATAATATATATTATGACATTTTTAATCTGTACAATCAAACTGTTAGAGAGAAAAAAGTAGAAACAAAGAATGGCCTGGTTGTGTAACTATGCACAAACTCAAATTAATACTTTATTGAACCATGTTTGGAGTCAGTTTCAGCCTTCTTCTTTGGGAGACGTTTAACAGCAGACCACTTGTTCTCTTGGCAGTAGTTGTCTACACACCCTTTCAGAAGTTCTCCAAATCTATCAGAAGGTGAGGATATTTCCTGTTCACAGCCACTGTTGCTGTTGTTGTCATATTAAACTTTAGGATTTGTGGCTCAAAGTTCAAGATTAGTTTCACGAGACCATAACAATTTCTCCCACAAGTGTTCTGGTGATTTTGTTCAGGACTGAATGCTTAATATAAAATAGAGGGTGGTGTAGTTAAATCTAAAGTATCACTTTGGAAGTGTTCTCATACACACTCTGATTATTGCTGTTTTTGCCTCTTAATAGACTTTTTGTTTTTCAATTAAATTGTACAGGATATGGTACTATATTATGTGTAAACAAATGAAGTAGGTTTTGATGGTGTCTTATTTGTATATCACAAAAACCTGGTATTTTAACAGGGATGTGTACATGTTTAGAAAACATAGGTGTACCTAAAAAATGCCTGAAAAATAACTTTAAGCCTTCAGCACAAGCACTCCACTCTCCCATATTTTGAGGGACAGATACAATTTTTTTGAAGGGAGGCGGAGGGCAACTTTGTTTCCTCTGTTTCTTCATTTGATCGCGTTGCTTCTTGCCTCCAACACAAAATGAGCTGGCTTCAACTAATCACGTAAAAGTTGAAAGCAACTCAACATAACTGAGGTTGTTTTGAAAAACGTCAGCACAGAGGCAGTCTTGGAGATAAACAAGAAATGTTTTCATGTTCTGTATTCAAACTGTGCAGTTTGAACATAGCCTTAGAGCGTAATAACGAGTCACGGACAGTAGGCTTGACCAATGCAACTTTAGACTAACAATACCATGGTTGTTTTGACTGAGAAAAGAGAGACAGCTTTAACAGCCAATGTCTAGTTAAAGTAAAGCTGTGTAATATCTCCTAAAAGAATGATGTATCCTTTGGTTTTTAACAATTTCAGCCTGAGTGTTCTAAACTGAGAAAACAGGATTCTGTCAGATGAGCTGTTAGCCATCCACTTCAATGAGGATTTCTTCCCTTTTTTTTTTTTTTTTACATTTTTTTTTTTACAAATCTCTCTACATAAGTGAACCATTACTGTCAAAAACATCAAAGAAGCTCACTTCAAAAAATCTAAACTATAGCTGTAAGGCATGTTGCAAACAACGCCTGTTGTGTTCAACTTGTTGACGTCAGTGCTGTTAGGTTGCTGTACAGTCTTAGCTATAAATAATTGCTTACACTTTAGCAACAAATTGATTAATTTAGCCCATCACATCATAAACATAGAAAAAAGCAAATTTAACATGTTTTAGGTTTGCCTTTGTGATGCATCCTACTCCAAGAATGACTGTTGTTTAAGGAATCCACCAAACAATGTCCACATTGCTTCGTCTCACTGCTTGCATGGATTCTGCCCAGTGCACCCAAACTCTGAACAGATGTGACATACAATTATCCCTTTAGGGATGTAAGGTTATTAAGAAGAAATTCCTGATGTTCACCAAATTTGTTGTGGGTCTGTAAAAAATGTGTGTCAAAAGTGGCACTATACACACAAGTTAATGCAAAAAGCATGGAATCTACCACATTGCTTGTATTTCATTAAGCAGAGTATTGATCATTGTTGTTAGTTAGCTAAAATAAGTGAAAACAGTCCTGAGAATGAGAAAAATTAAAACGACATTTTGAAATGGACAACTTTTGCTGTAACCTTAATGGAGAAAACACCACCAGACCAGTTTTTTTCTGAAAATCTTTCAACACGTGTCCAGGAGACTTTGTCAATACTTAACTGGGCATTTGTCAAATTGGCCAACAAACCTGGTAGAAAAACTAACACTGCGTTGAACACAGAGGAGAAAACAGAGAGATGCAAAAACCTTGTGTCAGGAGTTTCAGAGAAAATCAGGAGAATTTTCTCAAAACACAACATACCAGTACATTTGAAACCTAATAACACTCTCAGACAAAAACTGGTTCACCCCAAAGACAGAAGACCCAAACAACAGCTGAGCGGCGTTGTTTATGCGGCCCTTTGCAGGGAGAAGTACTCAGACTCCTACATTGGAGAAACTAAATTACACAAACGTTCAAGAGGGCCAGCAGCTTGGGATTCGGCAGTCCACTTGCTCCTCAAGAACAAAGGACACACTTTTGACAATGACATCCAGATTTTGGACAGAGAGAACAGATGGTTTTAAAGAGGGGTGAAAGAAGCCATCTTGGTCAAAAGAGAAAAGTCATCACTAAACAGAGGATGAGGATTGTGTTTCCAATTCCCCAGCTGCGTTTACAGCTCGATCCTCAAACACATTCCAAAGAGATTACATCAGCAGTTTCATCATGATTCAGGTGACCAAGTACTCCACTCACACCCTAACCTCGCTTACTCTTGTGCCACCGTTGCAAGAGTAAGGGTGGTTGTCCTGTAACTGGCGGGTTGCCAGTTCGACCCCTGCTCTGTCGTTGTGGCACGAAGGGGTTGTTGTGTCCTTGGGCAAGACACTTCACCCGCATTGCTTGCTGGCAGTGGTCAGAGGGTCCGGTGGCGCCGATGTACAGCAGCCTCGCCTCTATCAGTCTGCCCCAGGGCAGCTGCGGCTACAAACATAGCTCACCACCATCAGGGTGTGAATGTGTGAATGACTGATTATAGTGTAAAGCGTTTTGGGGTTGTTGGGTTTGATAAAGTGATATATGAGTACAAGCCATTTGCCATTTACCAATCAACAGCCTCTAACGACCCAGGACAGTGACCGATGGGTCATCGATTTGCATCTGACTTAGAACTGCAGATTGCTCAAGTTCAAGCCATTAGAAATGACAAAGACTCCTGGATAGGTGCTGAAACGTGTTCAGAAACAACTGAGCGAAAGTCCAGTTGCCTCCGAGTTAAGCCTGTTTGCTATCCTGGGGCTAAGGGTCTTGCTCATGGAGTCAGAGTGGCAGCCTGTTGGATTGAACCCCAGAACCTAGCAGGCTATCTGGTGTGCAGTTGCACTGCTCTCCAACCACAAGGCCACCACTCCTAGTGGTTAGATCTAATCTAGGTTCATAGGTAAGCATCGTTTCCTTTATTAAGGAATACACTTGGCAAAAACTATGTAATGTAAACCACTAAGAGAGTGGTTTACATTGCTGTAGCGGAACTGTTCTTTGCTAAGTTGTTTTAATTCAGTCACATTGGAGGGGTTTTCAAAAATGATGGGTCTGCTTCAGCAAATTTGATTGGATTTTAGTCAAGGTTCTTGAGCTTGAAGTTACAAAGTGATGACCAGGGGAACAATCTTGCCATTTTCCTGTGCTGAGAATATAGCAAGTAAAATTAGTTCATTGGGACATTGTAGATAAATCCTGCTAAATGGGACAACAGCACCATCTCCTGTTTGTTCTGTACCTGCAGTTAACAGTATGAGTAGCAAGGGATTCTGGGTAATCCTGAGAGCAACAGCTTCACTGCATTAAAGGAGCCATGACAACAAATTTAATTTTTCCGAGGTTATGGGAGTATAATATGATCTGTTGGGAACTGAAGAGGCCGCGTGCATTTCAAAAGTGTGTACCAAAGGACCTGCTCTGGGGTGGTCAGCTTTGTCTTTTTGCTCAAAAAGGGTCAGATCAGAAATCAGTTTAATTCACTATGGAGGTTATTTTCTATGTAATTCATATTCTCCAATCAGAGCACACCATTAAGTAACCCCCCCCCCCCCCCCCCCTCCGCGCTAGCATGTGAGCAGACAGAGAGTGGCAGCCCCAGATCACCCTCCCTCTATCGGCTTGAACAGGAGCCAAGCACAGCCCAATCTGTGGAGCACATATCCAATATTCAACCTTGGAGTTTTCGAACAAATGCATTTTGAAAAAAAACTCTGTATAAACACAAAGACCCCTTCGTGCCACGGTCTTATGTGGCTTTTTATTTCGATCCCACTGTGTCGAATCCTTTGGTTAGCTTGGCCTCACCCTTGGTTAGCTTGGCCTCGCCTGTCCAACATCCTGCAATACCAACACTTCCACCAACCATAAAAACATAATATTGTTTTGTGAGTGTTGCGCCAAGAAGAGAGGTTTTCCAAATGTGGTATTAGCTGCATATCATTAAATATGGTAGTAGCTGCATAACCCTTTTACTGAGGAGGGACATTTGGCCTGACAACACAGCAAGCTGATTTTTTTTTTATGAAATTCTTTGGAGAATTTATATATATACCAATGTCAACTACATGATCATCACACTACTTCTATGATGTTTGTCTACTGATATTAGCTTCTGGTACATTTAGATCACATTTAAGCACGCCTTCCAGAAAGTTTCCTTCCTTTCCTATAGAGGCAAGTTTTTGCCTCTGTAGCCCACCAAATATATTTCTAAAAGTCTTAAGGATCACTAGGATGTTTTGGGGAAAATGTGAGACATTATTTTGTGTTCATTTTGGTTCTTTTTTTTTTAGTTGCTGTTGTTTTTGCCTTGGAGGTCTCCTGTGGGTAAGCATTTAATCCTGCAGACTTACCTTAACTAGGCAAATGAGACCTGCATGATTAAGAGTGCTCTTTCTGCAATTTTGGCAGGCTGCCCTCTCCAGGGAAAGTTCACCACATTTCAGGTTTTCTCCAATTGTGGATAGTGGCTGTCATTGTGGTTTGATTAAATCTAAAGGGCTTTGTAACGCTTTCTTGAATATCAGATGTCTTCTTTTCTCATGTTTTCTTGAATTTCTTTAGGTACTTTCCCAAGTGTAGGTAGAAGGTCCGGGGGCTTTTCCTGTATCAGAACGTTCCGTTAAAAAAGTCAGAGTTGCGCTTAATTTTGAAGCCAAATACTAACCTTTCTTTTGCACCTACTCTGATTATATTTTAGGTGGAAACTCCGATTAAAACTCTTCCATGACTCTGAAAACTGATACCTTGCCATTGCTTACAGTGGACCAGACATTTAAAAAAAAAAAAAGCTAAGTTACATGAACCAGAGCATATGCTAAGTCTCTTGCCACCACGAAACAACACCACCTTTTATTGAAAAAGAAATTTGCTCTGCTGAGACCTCTCCTTGCCCTTTCATGCCAGCAAGAGAGAGCCGAACAGAATTAACTGGAACTTTGATATGATCCAGTTACTGCAACGTTGTTGGTGCAAGAAAAGCAGCAAACAGGTGACCCACCATTAAAACCCATTCATGCATTACCTGTAAAAGGAAAAATTTCACCGCACCGAAGAAGACATTTGGCAAGAATGTGGCCAAACATTCAATGCTATCCAGATTTATTGTTACCCCTGGCCAAGGTGTGTAAAAAGCCTTAAAATAAATTAGCTTCGTCTCATAAAAGTTTATAAAAAATACAACTTTTCATTTCGGTACATTTGTTTTGTGGCAAAAAAGCTGCTGTTAAGAACTATTTTTTTTTCTTTCCAAAATCACCAGTAACACCCCTAATTCCCCTTAAAACTAAATGTAAGTGCAGCATGTTTCAAATTTATGTTTCTGGTATTTAGGAGTTTCTGTGAATACATGTTAAATACATGAAAAACAAAGCATCTTTAAAGATATACCTTACTTTTTTAAAAATTTTCTATCCATCCATCCATTTTCTTACTCGCTTTACCCCTCATGGGGTTAAAGATATTCTATTTTTTTTTAATTGTTATATATGCTACTGCAAAAATATAACACAATGTAATAAGAATGTTTGCATTAAAAACACACATATGGTGACACATCAATTAAACTCATTTTTACTGTTGCTATTTTGAAACAGCTTGGGCTGCTCCAGTTCACAGATTTGTGAAGAATCAGATTTTGAAAGTATGTTTTAAAGAAACAGGCAATGGCTGATTTAAATAAGCCTCCACCTTATATGTAAAACCCAGCAGTGTTTACTTGATGCAAAGTTTACATCCACTGAAATATCTGATGGAAAGAATCCTTTTCTCCACAGATCAGTGTAATCCCCTTATCCTGTGATACTACATGTTAGAATCCATGACAGCTGTCAAGGTGTGAGGACCGGGCCACAGAGTGCCGGATGACAGCATCATCCCCAGTGAGTGTGTGTGTGTGTGTGTGTGTCTTTTGCTACAGAGCCTAATAACATAAGTCTCCGTTAGCATGTGTTTGAATCCGTTTTGCAATCCCCTCAGTGATTAGTGGAACAAATATCTGCCTGACACATTACAGCTGTTGTTTTCCCGGCCATTTGTAACACTTTCATGTCCTGCATGTTTTTTTTTTATTGGGAGACCATGTCATTACTTGGTTTAAATGTGTGGGTGTGGGTGTGGGCGAGTGTATGTTTTGCATTAAATCACTGTAATCTATCCAACTATTTGCTTGTGCATGTTATTGATTTCAAGCCATGTACGCAAAAGCACAAACAAATAGAGTGATTTCCTCACCTCGTTACATTTACCCCAACATTTATATGGAGATTATGCTCCTTTATATCACCATAAAATATGTAAATGGTTATTGCCCTGTTTTTTTTTTCAGTTTTGCTTTTTACATCTGACTGACTGACTGTGAATCATGTCATCTTAGTTTGTCTTCTGCTTATTTGAAAATCCCTCATACTTGCCAGTTTTAGTAACAAAGAGATGAATGGATGCACTACAATTATATTTCTCACAATGAGAAAGAGCTTGTGACAACGTCTGAATCAAGCTTTTCTTGTGAGAGAAAGAAAAAAATATTGTTTTTCACATTACGGTTTCTGGACTGCAAAGAAAGAAAATGGAAACAAAGACTCTGTTTGAAGATCAGAGGTGGAACATCCTCAAAAGCAAGTTTAGACCTAATGTGCTGCTTTGTTTTATTTTATTCTACTGTTTTTTTGTCCGAGGTGTTTTCATTTACAAGGCAAGTTGAAAGGGAGAGAGAGAGAGAGAAAGAACACTCCTAATTACAGCAAATTCCGAAGGGAGTATCTGCAAAAGGATGATGGGTTTTTATTTGAGCTCCCTCACAAGTTAATGTACACACACACACACGCACACACACACATATTGCATATCTATCTATCTATCTATCTATCTATCTATCTATCTATCTATCTATCTATCTATCTATCTATCTATCTATCTATCTATCTATCTATCTATCTATCTATCTATCTATCTATCTATCTAAATGTATATATATATATATATATATATATATATATGGAAACAGACTATAGATCTTTAGTCTTCTACTATTGGCTTCAGAGTACCACTACAGGGACATGTTCAAGTCCACTCCAGCACTTGGGCAGAAGGGAAAATGTGTGTAGAGGAGTGATGTTTCTGCAGATCTTTAAATTGTCAACTTCGGTCTCATGAGCCAAAGACTCTTGCTCTCAGAGATGATTTAAGGGCTGCTAAACACAGTTTGTAAGAAAAGTTAGTGTGCAAGTAAAACCATAATGTTACTTACATGCATGCAGACTGCCCAACCATTGTTATTTAACATGTTTTGTTTCTCCCAGTGAGCCAAAAAAACACAGGCGAGTTATGAGCAGCAGGGTGTGGGAAAAGCTGGTTAAAGGAGCCATGTTCTCTTTCAGGCGTTTGAGTTTGATATTAATTATCCTGATGTGAGTCGAAATAAGCTCATGCTGGGCCAGAGGGGGTGGGAGGAGATCATTAAAATCAGGGCTCAAATACACACACAGCGTCAGACGAAGCATTTTTAAGACACACAGCGTGACGCGAACTAATGTACCTGCTCTCACATGGCTGCCTACTCACATAAAGCCATGCTTCAATCGACACACAGTTAGCCGTGTTGGTGTGTAAACTCAAACACACGCACACCAACATGCAGACAGCTGTTAATCAAGCTAAGATAAATGTGGGTCAATGTGGTTTTAACTACAGTGGTGTCTGCTTAGTGTGTTGGAACTATCATCAAAGGGAATGCACCCACAGGGAGGCGTATGCATGCAACTTATGTGTTTCCAAACCATCCTGTGCCAGGTGAACCAGAGAAGTGTTGAATGTGGTGCACATGAAAGTCTTGTTAGGGCCTGCTAAAAAAAGTGTGACAAAAATAGTCCCCCACGAATCTAATGAAGTATACAGTAAATGTAAGAAAGCCACAGCTAGCACATTAGCACAAAAAAAGAGTAAAACATGAATGAACATTCAGTTCATGACAGAAGATAAGATTTTGTCAATACTTTGGAGAAACTAAGAATGTCCTTTTTTCACAAACTGTTTTAAGGAATCTATATTCACTTTCGGAATGTCCCAGTCATGTTTTCTTCAATAGGTTAAATTTCCATGAATCTTAAACTAGGATTCTTTCTTTACATGCATAATTAGCAAGGGTGGATAAGCTAAAACAAATTAATTTTGTGTAAGGTTTACCAACTCAATAAGTGGAAGAAAAAAAATCGACCATATTTCCCGGACTTTGAGGTGCATTTAAAATCCTTAAATCTTCTCAAAAATTGATGGTGCACCTTATAATCTGATGTGCTTTATATATGATTAAAGTTGTGCTTACTGACCGATTTTATGTGGTACAATGCGCTCAAAAATCTGTTAAAATGTGTAAGTACGACTTTGGTTGGCAATGAAGCCTCTCCTCTCAATGGATATTCGGACCATTACGGTACACTGGGTATTGTTAAAAGCTGAGAACAATTACAATATTTTTTTTGGTATAATTGGCTGAATTAGTTTCTCATTGCCTAAAACAGATTGCAAGTGGCAGTGGAAGTCATGTACACAGAGAAGCAGCCTGGAGATGCACAGTGAAGGGATGGGCTGAGGAGACTGAAGAAGCTCTAAGGAACAGTTTCAGTTCCACTGTGTGGGAAGAGCTCTGGGCTCCAAAGGGAGAGGACATTGACATCATCACCGACTGCTTCAAAGACTACATTAACTTCTGAGTGGATAACACTGTGCCCCTCATGACGGTACAGTATTTTACCAATAACAAGCCTGGATTAACCCAGAAATAAAGGCTATCCTCAAGGAGGAGAAGACACCTTTTAGATCGGGAAAAAAGTCTCCAGAGATGTGCAGAGGAAATTGCGAGGGAAGATAAGGGGTAAAAAAAAAAAAAATCAACAGAGTCAGGGTTCTCTGCTTCCGTGCTCTCTAATTCTGCTCCACAGATGGCTGCAGTTGATGGGTGGGCATGGCCCGCACCGGCGGCTAATTTGGGAACCCTCGTCTCTGGCTTAAAGGGAGTGCACAGACAGCTGGAAGACGCCAGAGTGTTACCCCGTCATGGTATGCCTAGGCCACAGACCTGCCTCCAGTGCTTCGTACCTGTGAGATTTTGGAAACCCTGTTTTCAGATTAATCTTTTCTCCTGTCTTCTCCAGTTCGTTGTGTTTTGGATTTACTTACCTGTTGGTTCTGTGCACTGAGGACCAGTCATCCAAATCCCAGCCCGCTCAGATTTTACTCTGGCATCTCCATTCTTACTCCCTTGGTCTTACCAAGCCGGGCGAGAGAACCCCCTCCCTGGATTCACCTGGTTCGTCTGTCACACTCCGGTTCTTACAGATGCTCCTCCTGCCTGCCACCGCAGTTGTGCTGTTTGGGCCCCCCGCCTGTATTACATCTGCCAGCCCATCAGAGTCACAGAGTTCCTTTTTCACTCATCCCCCCCGGACAGGTCTTCCCATCCAAGCGGTAAGCGGCGCAACTTCTGGAGGATTTCCCCCTGGTTCGATCCTCAGTAATATATCCTCTTTCTTCCTGCAGTCGTTCCGGCTCTGATGTACCGACCTCGTCTGTTGCACACATCGTGTGCTTTTCCTTTGTTGAGCCTAAGAATAAACATCTTAAAACTCTTCCTGCTTCCATCTGTGTCTGCATGTGGGCCAAATACTTAAAAACCATGACAGAAGAACACTCTGGCCAACTTGACGAGACATTAAACTATGAGTTAGCACGCGTTGAGGAGCCCGAAACCTTTGAAGGTTTAGTTGCTCTGGCAGTTCAGCTGGACGCTCGACTATGCAGCCGAGCCCGGGGGCGGTCTGAGAGACCTTTACGGCCGTCTTTTCCACCTGCACAGGGGGTTAATTCCCCACGGCCAGTTGTAACACCGCCTCTCCCCCCCAAGCCTATGCAGATCGGCTGCGTACACCTCACCCGAGAGGAACGTCAACAGTGTTTTTCGGAGAATCAGTGTCTTTACTGCGGGACCGCAGGACACTTTGTTAACTCCTGTCCGGTTCGACCAAAAGATCGGGTCCGTCGCCTGTAGTGGGGAAGACGGCGGACCGTTGTAGAATTTCGTCCCCCAAGTCTCCTTGTGATCCCGCTCCGTCTCGTTTCTGTCTCCCAGCTACTTTAGTTTTAGACCGGGACAATCTTAGTGTTTCCGCCTTAGTTGATTCCGGCTCCGATTTTAATCTGATTGACCAAGGGTTGGTCACCCGGTCTCAAATTGAGACGGTCCCTTTGTCCACGCCACTCCAGGTATCCGCCTTAGATGGTGAACGTTTATCATTAATCACCCATCAGACTAAACCCCTGGTGGTCATAATCTCTGGCAACCACAGAGAGCTTCTTTCCTTTTTTGTTTTTCCCGTTAAACATTCCCCGGTCGTTTTAGGGTTAGTCTGGCTACTTATACATAATCCGCATCTTAATTGGGCGGAGTGCCGCTTAGAATCCTGGTCTCCTGGCTTCCATTCTCGCTGTCTCCTATCAGCCCAGCCAGTCTCCCATCCCTCTGATTCTTCCCCTAAATTAGAGGATTCCATCGATCTCAGCCTAGTACCAGACCTCTACTATGATTTGCATTTGGTTTTCAGTAAAAGTAAAGCCTGTTCACTTCCTCGCCCTTACAATTGCGCCATTGACCTGCTACCGGGTGCTCCTTTAGCCAACAGCCTCTATAACATCTCGAGGTCGGAACATCAGGCGCTCGAAAAGTACATCGGAGAGTCTCTGTCGGCAGGGTTAATTTGCCCTTCCTCCTCTCCATTGGGCGAGGGTTTTTTCTTCGTGAGTAAGAAGGATGGATCCCTCCGTCCGTGTATCGACTACCAAGGGCTTAACCAAATCACTGTTAAAAATAAATACCCGCTTCCCCTGTTTTCTTCCGCTCTTGAACCAGTCCAGGATGCGGTCATATTTACCAAACTTGACCTGCGCAACGCTTACCACTTGGTCCAAATCCGCCAGGGGGATGAGTGGAAGACGGCTTTCAAGACTCCCCTTGGTCATTTCGAGTATCTGGTCATGCCTTTTGGTCTGTGTAACGCCCCGTCGTTGTTTCAGGCTCTAGTGAATGATGTCCTGCGGGACTTTTTGAACGTCTTTGTTTATTTAGATGATATCTTGATTTATTCTAGTGATCCCGTCCAGCACCGCCAACATGTCCGTTTAGTCCTCCAACGCCTGCTTGAAAACTGTCTGTTTGTCAAGGCTGAAAAGTGTGAGTTTCACAAGGCTTCAGTCTCGTTTCTCGGCATAATTTTAGAGGGTGGACAAGTAAAGTCTGATCCTGATAAGATCAAGGCAGTAGTAGAGTGGCCGACTCCTGACTCAAGAAAGCAGCTACTGCGTTTTTTAGGATTCGCCAACTTTTACAGAAGGTTTATCAGAAACAATAGCCAGATCGCGTCCCCTCTGCATGCCCTGACTTCTCCCAAGGTTCTGTTTATTTGGAGCCCAGAGGCGTAGTTTTCATTTACTGAACTGAAAACTAGATTCTCGTAAGCTCCCATTCTAATACACCCCGACCCGGCTAACCTGTTTACATTAGAGATTGACGCATCCGATACGGGGGTTGAGGCTGTGTTGTCTCAACAGTCTGACTCCGATCATAAACTTCACCCATGTGCCTTTTTCTCTCGTCGGCTGTCTCCAGCTGAACGTAACTATGACGTGGGAGATCGAGAGTTGCTAGCTATTAAATTAGGGTTAGAGGAGTGGCGACACTAGCTGGAGGGGTCCGAGCAGCCCATTGTTATCTGGACCGATCACAAGAACCTCGCCTACCTGCAGTCTGCCCGACGTCTGAACCCCCGACAAGCCCGCTGGTCTCTCTTCTTCTCACGATTCAACCTCTCCATAACTTACCGCCCCGGCTCCAGAAACATCAAACCTGACGCCCTTTCCAGACAGTTTGCTCCCCAGGAACACGAGAGAGAACCAGCACCCATCCTTCCACCTACATGTACCTTTGGAGCCCTCCAGTGGAATCTGGAGGACCGAATTAGCCAAGCCTTGTTGTTGGATCCGGATCCAGGCACTGACCCCGCAGAACTTACGTATGTCCCTAAGTCCGTTCGCCCTGAAGTTCTGCGTTGGTGTCATGACTCAAAATGCTCAGCTCACCCTGGAATATATAGAACCCAGTCCCAAGTGTCCCGTCGTTTCTGGTGGCCGTCCTGGACTAAGGACGTCTGAGAATATGTTTGTGCCTGTCCCGTTTGTGCTCAGAATAAGCCATCTAACCAACCTCCCTCCAGTCTCCTTAACCCACTTCCCATTCCAAGATGCCCCTGGTCTCACATTGCTCTGGACTTCATCACAGGACTCCCGTCGTCGCAAGGTATGACCACAATACTGACTGTTGTTGACCGGTTCTCCAAATTTTGGCATCTCATCCCCATCCGTAAACTGCCCAACACTCTGCAAACTGCCCAATTCCTCATCAAGCACATATTTAAACTCCACGGTATCCCTGTTGACATCCTATCTGACCGGGGCCCCAGTTCGTCTCACAGGTTTGGCGGCACTTTTGTTCTGCTCTCGGTGCCCGTTACACCCTTACCTCCAGTTACCATCGGCCAGACTGAAAGAATGAATCAACAACTCGAAACCACTCTCCGATGCCTCACTTCTTCGTCACCCTCCGACTGGAACAAGTTTTTGCCCTGGGTCGAGTATGCTCTCAACTCTCATGTCTCATCTGCCACCGGACACTCCCCTTTTGAAATGGCTCTAGGTTACCAACCACCTCTCCTGCCCGCTGATAAACTCCATATACCGGTCTCTTCTGTTAACCAATACATCACCCGTTGCCAGGACACTTGGAAATCTACTATCACCGCACTCACCCGTACCGCAGAGCAGAACAAGAGGTTTGCTGACCAGCGCCGAGTTCCTGCCCCCCAATACCGCCCCGGTCAGAAGGTTTGGTTATCCTCCAGAGACTTCCTCACAAACCCCACTGCCAAGGAACTCACCCCCCGCTTCACTGGACCATATGAGATAGAAATAGTCATCAGTCCCACGTCCGTCCGTCTTCGCCTGCCACCACATTTGCGTGTCCATCCCACGTTTCATGTCTCCCAGATAAAACCAGTCATCGCTAGTGAACTAGTGAGCGATGACTGGTTTTATCTGGGAGACATGAAACATGGGATGGTATTGGGGGGCAGGAGCCTAAGAATAAACATCTTAAAACTGTTCCTGCTTACATCTGTGTCTGCATGTGGGCCAAACACTTAAAAACCATGGCAAACAGTAAAAAGATGGAGGACCACCAACAGCAGCAGAACAACAGTGGGGTTTAAGAGCCTGAAAACAATTTCAGGTCACAAACAAAACCAATTGACGTGACGCCACCTGTCAAACAGTTCTGGAGGCTTGTCAGTAACTGACCAATCGGTGATCACAATGTGTTCCAAAGTTAAATGCCCCCTACTCGCAGAAGAAGCACTCCAACAGCATTGCCAGGATTTTACATTAGGACGCATTGTGATTTGCTGACAACTTTGCTGACAACATTGCTAGGATTTTACATTAGGGTGCATTGTGGTCAGAGGGATTTAGTTTAAAAAAAGCATGGGGAAGAAATTATTAAACGTTTTCAGTGGGGAAAGTACAAGACGCGTGGTATCTCAACCGTTTAGAGGGTGGAATACAGTTTATTTGCCTCCCAAAACCTAAAAGGAGTCTAGACAAATTTAAAAGATGGATAAAGACATGCAGCCAACCTCTTGAGCAGTCTGTATGAAAGTAACTCAACTTTTGTTCATCATTACATGTTTGATGATTGAATCAAAGAATAATGCTTATTGCTAGTTGTGCTGTGTTTTATGTGTTTTGGATATATATATGTTACAACTTCTGGTTGCATATGCTGAATCTTTTTTGGCCATGATCACTTAACAGGACTCTGGGTTGTATATAGTAATATGTACACTCCTGATACAGATTTTCATTGTACATTCTTGCAGTGGATAGCTCGATGGCAGTTAAAAAACAACCACGACAGTCTGCCGTAACTATTTTAAGCTACTGATACATATTTTGAGTTGGGTCTAAGTTTAAATGTGGGCTTTATTTGTCCACGATTACCTTGAAATAATTTAAATAACTTGATTTACGACTCAGTTGAGTCGTAAATCTCTGTTCTCTATCACCACCATTACAACTTCTTTGTTGTCGACGGTTAGATCGCCCTGGGGTACACCTCCACGTGGAGCAATCTTATAGTTGGTGTCACGTCAATTGACAAAAGACAGAAGGGCTCCATCGAGCTATCAACAGCAGGGATGGACGACTTAGAAAAAAGCATATCGATAAAATAGAGATCATATTAATCAATACCGATAATTATCAACAAATTCAAAATATGTTTAAAATGCAGGCTGGCCATTTTATGCTGTTGCTTATCGACCTATTTTTAGATACAGAACAAACAAACACTGAATTCAATCTCAACCCTTTATTCAACCAACTTTTTACCAAAACTGCAAGTTTTTGAAAAGGAAAAAAAAAGCGTGCTCTCTGAGCTCTTTGAAGGGGGCGGAGCTTGGTGACGGTGAGTTCCTGGGTCTGTGTTTGTGATTTAATGGGAGGATGTAATGACTGTAATATTAACCTACATGGCAAGACTGCAAAAGAAAGGAAAACTGTTATTCTATTGAACTTTTTAATTGCCATTTTTTTCTATCATGGATCAATATATATTGTTAATGAATTATCATACAGCCCTAATCCAAGGCAAGAATGTACTGTGAAATTGCAAAGGTTACTTTACACAACCAAATAAATACTTGCAAAAGTGCAAAATCAGAGTCCTGTTAACTGATCATAGCTGACAAAGATTCAGCTTATGCAACCAGATGTTGCAAGCTAGCAGTTTCCACCAGAACACATGAAACTCAGCAAAACTAGCGATAAGCATTAACCTTTAAATTAACCATTAAGAATTTATGAACATAAATTGAGTTACCACCGTTCAGACGAACACGCCAAAGTTCCTGTCAATCACTGTTGAGTTCAACCGCATGCTTTTCTTCAATTTTGGCATTTTTCTAGGCTATTTTTAGGTTCTGGGTAAGGAATAAACTGTATTGCACCCTCTGAATGTTTGGGATAATGCATGTACTAATTGTATTTTCCCCACATTTAACCATTTTTCCAGTGTTTTTTTTTTAACCAAATCCAAATACAGCAATGCGGTCGTAATGTAAAGTCTCCTGGCTGGCCCACACTCTTTTTGAGGAAAGCTCCTGCAGCCAAGGGGCATTTCACTTTGGGACAAGTTGTGATTGCTGAATGGTCAGTTACTGACAAGCTTCTAAGATTGATTGACAGGCAGCGTCACATCAATATTTTAGCAGGTTTGATCGAATACTCATGCCTCCTCCAGCCCAGTCTCTCCTGCCGCAACCCCGTTATCTTCAACGACAGCTTGCTTTTCTTCCCAGAACTTCACACCTCTCAGCTCTCACCCATCACTCACCACCCTCTGTTTCAGAGGACTCCCTCCCACGGCCCTTCTCCCCACCAACATCCTGTCCCTTTCAACACTTTGTGAAACAAGTTACAAAAGGTCAAGGTGTGACAGGCTGCAGATCCAGATAGAATCCAGATAGAGCAGACTAAATGGTATCACGGGATACAAGTTCAACATGAGCATGTATGCATACATGCATGTTTATAAGAGCCGATGTTACAAGTAAATCTCTCCATTGTGAGATCAATAAAGTTCTATCTTATCTTATTTTATCTTATCTTATCTTATCTTATCTCATCTCGTCTTATCTTATACATGAGAATAAACAGAGAAAACACATACAAGAGCTTTCTCCCTGAGCTGCAGTGCTAGCTAGCTGCTCCTGTGCAGCAACTCATCCCAACTGGATGCCTGAGTCACCAGAATGGGACAAAATAAACAGAAGTTTAGCAGAGATGAACAGGATAAGTTAGTTTGGGATGAAACAATTTAAAATTGTTTCCTTCTACTTCTTTGGGATCCAGGCGCTCTAGTGCTGCCATGGTAGGCAGTGGCAAATAAAAGGTTGACTTAATTAAGGAGGGAGGTTTTGTTGAACAGTGAGAAGATTGGGCGAGGCAGCAGAGAGCCTCATGTTGGCAGGAAAGAGGAATTGAGCTGGCGTCCAGGAGGGAATGTGTGGTGGCTGGCTACCACTGCCGATCCCCCATCAGGAGAGTGTTATGGTTATGGGTCTAAACAGTCGATGATTGTTGGTTACCATCTGATGAAAACCTCCTGGCTGATCTGGCCATGGCAGATGACTGAAGAAGAGCCATCTTTTGATGTAAACAATTACTTTTGGTAAATTCCTTTAGTTCATTCTTTTGTGTTTTACCTGTGAACTTTTTATATTTAGATTGCTTCCTTTTAGAGCTGTTTGACACTCTCCCTTCTTATTGTTTTCTTTGGTCTCAGCTGCTTTGCATCCTCCCTGATTGCTCTGCATTCTCTCCCATTCAGCTGCAACTCATCCTCACTGAGTTCCTATATGGCTCATCAGTTTTTAGAAATGTATGGCTATATTTATTACATCCATCAAAAATAGACTTGATCCATATTTCTGACGGTCGACGGAGGAGCTCTTTCTGTCATGCCGTAGTGCCACACAACCGGTGGGAATTATCGCATCCACTAGAATTGATTATATTTGTGATGGGGCGGAATACGCACGGATGACAGAGTCTGTGTGAATGAGGGTTCACTGTACATATTACCAGTTTTGCTATCCACTGGATCCTCCTGTTGCCATGCCCATTGTCCTCGTGTTTCTGTTCAAGCTCAGTTCTCCTTGTACCAGACTGTTTGTATTTTTACCATTTTCATTAAAACCACTTCAAACCATATGCTGCTCCTAAGTAACTCCAAGTTACTTAGGTCCAGCTTTTCCTCCATTCAACATGACTGAATTGGCCCAAACACCAACTCCCAAGCTCTTCTCTGCACTTCGGTTCATTCTCTAGAATGCAAACTCTGACAACTTTTTACTAGAAATGTTATCAACATGCACAAGTAGGGAGAATGTTGGTCATTTTTGTTTTTGTTTCTTTTATTTTTGCTGAGAGAAACTTCATAGGCACATGACAATGTTACAAGCCATTGTAGATGCATAGACAAAATAAAACTTTGGATTGAAATGTTAAAATTGTGACAATAACATTTCCCTTGTCAAACAACTTGGCTAATGCATGTTTTTCAGTGAAATTGGGTTGGCTTATGACCAGACTTATGGCAGTAGTATAGGCAAATGTAATTACTTACCACCTGCAAAGCAACTTATAAAACCTGAAATTGATTGCGAGCACAGTTTTTGTGTCTATATTTAAGATGTTCCAAAGTCAGGTACAAACTGGTACACAAAAGTTTCAGCTGTAATTGTGGCGAGAAGGAGACACAGATACAATGACAAAGGAAAGAGCGAGAAAATGTGTACGTCCACATTTTTGGACTGTCAGAATGGTAAATGGTATATGGCTTGTACTTGTATAGCGCTTTTTAAAGTCTGACGAACCCAAAGCGCTTTACACTACAGTCAGTCATTCACCCATTCAAACACACATTCAGACCATGACGGTGGTGAGCTATGTTAGTAGCTACAGCTGCACTGGGGCAGACTGACAGAAGTGAGGCCATATAGTGGCACCACTGGACCCTCTGACCACTGTCAGCAGGAATGTGGGTGAAGTGTCTTGCCCAAGGACATGATGACTGAGACGGTCGGAGCGGGGGATCAAACTGAAAACCCACCGGTCATATGACGACCCTAACTCTTGCCCCACCATTGTGAAAATAAAATTATAGTGACATATTGTCGATCGAGCCCTGCTATTTTTTAGCTGCTGGATGAACTAAGGCTTACTTGGAGGCAGTCACAAACAGAAGCTATGCCATCTCTCCTCAGCACAAAATTCTTGCAACGCTACATTTCCTGGCATCTGGGTCAATCCAGCGCACAATCACATTCAGTGCCGATGTCCCCCAGAGTAGTGTGTCAGACGTGCTGTAACAAATCTTGAATTCAGCGTCATGCAGGATGGGCAAGTATAACTAGTTCCCGCGCACTCTGGACACATTAAATAACACTAAACACAGCTTTTATGCAGTTGCTTTTAGGACCAATAGACTGCACTTATGTGCTGCTTGTTTCCCCCCCCTCAGATGGCAAGCACGTCTTTCAAAAGAACATACATTCTTTAAATGGCGATCTTGTGTGCAACTCGAGTTGGATAATTACAAACTAACCTTGTCTGCAAGCTGAATTCTCACGGTATTTGTACGCTCACAAACACACGAAAATCTATCTTGTCCCGTTCCCATTTCAGTTGTTTGGACTCAAACCCAAAAAACAGTTCAAGCCAATCACAATGCAGTATCATGGTTTAAGGTGGGTCATACCACTGCCGAAACAAAATAAACATGGTGGTGCAGGAGTACGCACACGTAGCTGCTGCCATCACATCTATTTTGTCAGAATCCACAATTTTTTGTTTGAAAGAAGAACAGCAAGAAGTGCTTTGACCACCGTAACTTGTTGTGGTTTCTCATAGCACCCACTGCTTACAATATTTTCATCTGATACCATGATTGGCTAAAACCAACCTTTGGTAGGTGGGGCACTAGGTGTCGCTTTATCTAACCAGCTCGGAAAGCATAGCTGAATGTCCCTCCTTTCCCCAATCGGATTTGATAGGAGCAGTCCCAGATTGATAATGTGCAGAGAGTGCTACACGTTATCAGTCTGGCTGGCCGGGTTAATTACAAATGGTGTAGCAAAATACCCAGGGTCAGTGCACACTTTTTTTCAAAGCTTAGAGTTGGGAACTATGGAGATGGATAACTTTTGGGTAAATTTATATTTACAGTCTGTAAAATTATTCATATTAATGTCACATATGTGCTATTCTAATTTTTAGTTGATAGTGCATACTGTACACCCTTCCCCTGTGCTCAATCAAACCACTCAGGCAGAACAGCGGGCTCACATCAGAGTGAAGAACATTGTGGAGTGCACCTTTGGTGCTAAAAAAATTATTCCGTTACCTGGATTGTACTGGAGGTGCGCTCTTATATAGCCCACAAAGAGGGTGAAGATTGTAGTCGTCTGCTGCATGTTGCAAAACATTGCACCCCGCTTCATCTGGCCACATGTGGAACAGACCAATGCAATGGGCCTGTGGACACGAGGTCTTATCTGAGGTATGCATTTTATTGAATCCATTGATTCATTTAAATAGAAACGAAGAACACAGTGATCACAGTTAAATATTTTGGCACATTTGGAAACAAACAAAACTGAATTTTACATTTTGCATTTGTCACTGCAGCAGCTCCTGATTAATGTTTTACAGTCATGGTGCCTTTGCTGCTCTGCTGGGGAGTTTACTGGTGTGAGCAGATTTGAGGAGACTGGGATTGTCCAACATCTGAAAACAATTATGCAGTTAAAAATGTAAGGATGAACGTTAGTGTTTAATGGTTAATGATGGATAACGTACAGAAACATATTTAAAATAATGAAATTATCTGAAGTATTACATCCTGTACTATATTCAATGAAACAAAGCAAAATTGGATCAAGTTGGATTAAATAAAGGTGTTATTATGGTTCACTATATTTGGATCAAACGAGTCATATCCCTTGATTCCAACAACTTACTCATCACAGAATGTTTCCTGAATCCATTGCTCAATTGGAGAGAATGGAATCTCCTCTGATGGGCTTCAGCTGTTTTATACGCAGAGGATTTATTATGGGCAAGTTTTTCTTTATAGATCCCCCGCAACATGCCCACTCATTGCACGTGCAAGCTTTTTTGCCCAAGCAATTAAGCACTTCTCATTTTAACTCTTTGAAGATCCGGCACTCTAAATGCTAAAAGTTGGCTGCATAGTAAGGCAAGGCTAGCCATGGCAAGGAAATGTATTTGTATAGCACATTTTAGTGCAAGGACAACGCAAAGAGCTTTACTTGATTAAAACATAGGAAAATAAAAAAAGAATAAAAGCTAGTTGGAAAAAAAATGTATAAAAAAATGAAACAAAATAAAACATAGCAAAATGGAAACTAAAAGCAAATATTAAAAACGGTTGGACTACAAACTGCTGTTTCAGTTAACAGTTTAACTAGAACAGTCAAAGGCTATCCTAAACAAATGTGTTTTTAATGTGATTTAAAAGAACTCAGGCTTTCAGCACTTTTACAGTTTTCTGGAAGTTTGTTCTGGATAAGCGGAGCGTAGGAACTAAATGCTGCTTCTCCAAGTTTGGTTCTGGATTTGCAGAGTAGGCTGGGGTCAGGTCTGGTCAACTTATTAGTACGATTCAAATTGCACGGATTGATACAGTTTAAACAAAACGTATAAAGAACTAATATGCATAGGATTGTGCCACACTGATCTTTAAGAGCCATTGCATTCAGCCACAATTATATATTCTTTTCTGGTTTCAGACAGTAGTTTTTACAAACAGTAAGCTGCACGATTACTGTTGCTCACTTAAGGGTTTTTGGGTTCAACTACCCATTATGTTTATGTAAGTTAGCATCTGTGCCACAGAATTCCTTCAAAACATGAGAAATTAAGCCCCTGATTTAAAAATAAAGCAGATTTAACAGACCATTTAAATATATTCAGTGATAGTGCAAGTGAACAAGATATATTTCCGTATGTCTTAAGGTCCCTACAATGCAGTGCCTTATAAAAGTATTGAAATATCTATTTTTTTTTCAGGTTTTCTCATTTTACCACTGCAAAATTCAATGTATTTATTGGGATTAATTGTGACAGACCAAGACAATGTAGTGAATAATCATGAGGTGGAAACACAAATATTTTAACAAATAAAGTTTTGATGAGTGGGGCATTTATTTGAATTCCATCGGCATGAGTCAACATTTTTGAGAACCACCTTTTGGGGTATGTTTCACCCAGCTGTGTACATATATAGAGATTGACATTGTTTGCTTGTTATTTGTGAAACAGCTCAGTCAGTCAGACTGGATGGTGAGCATCTGTAAACAGCAAGTCCTGCCACATATTCTAAGTTTGATTTAGATAAGTACTTTGACTGGTCCATCCTAACTGACACAAACACACTTTGATCTGAAGGACTTTTTTATATCTCTTGTTGTATGTAAGGTGAATCTCTGCCCCAGTCTCAAGTAATTTAAAGCATCTAACTGGATTTATTCTACAGTTGTCCTGGTTGTAGCTCAATTTATCATCCTATGAACTCAGGGCAGCTTCTGTGTTCCTGCTGAAGAAAAATACCCCTACAGCATGATGCTTTCACAACCATGCTTCACCGTGGGGTCGACGTGTTTAAGGGTATATGCAGTTAATTTTCCACTAAACATTGCAGGTAAGCCATAACAAGGAATGGTGTACATCTGACCAAAGCATCCTTTCCGCATGTTTTATGTGTTAGTTGCACAGTTTGTGGCAAAACTGCAAACATGACTTATGGGCTTGCTAGCACTATTATTATGGATGTTGCTCAACAATGGATTTCTTCATGTGACTTTTTCATAAAGGTCAGATTCATGTAGTCACCAACTTTTAGTTATACAGTTACCTTCTGCAAGTTGGCTGCTTATCTAATTACTCATCTGCTAAAACAATCTGAGATGACATTTTGTATTTGAACAACCTATTAAAAACCATACAGCATGTCCCATCCTTCCCTCCAATTATGTACTTTGTGTTGGTCTAATCACATAAAATCCTGATAAAATTAATTTACGTTTGTAGCTGAAACGTGATTAATTGTGGGAAACAAATGAATGCTTTTGCAAGGCACTGTATCAAGTCTGTACTGTGGGCTTTCTACAGGTTATTTAAAGGTCGCTGTTCAACTTGATTTCCCTTGTCCTTGGGCTGACAGGAATGGGACTTTTCACATCAGTTCTGTCGCAGTTTTTTTCTCTCTCTCTCCTATTGCTTTTCGGAGCATTTCTTTCGGCGTTAGAGCGTGGAGGATCGCATTTTACCAGAGCCCTCCATGATGACAGAATCCGCTGTCCGTGGTACTGAAATCACTCCGAATGTCTTTGTTTCACTAGAAAGTGGCTTTTGTTCCCCAGCCGCGAACACATACACTTTAAATGACGAGTAACAATGAATTTCACGCACAGTGGAGACAGCACAATTAATGGTTTAAAAGTGAACAAATGAGATCAGAGTATATAGAACCCCCACCTCCCACCCCCTTCTTTCTGTTTTTTCAAGCTCAGAGATAAAGAGAGAAGAAAAGGGAGGAAAAAAAAAGGGGGCGGGAGTCCATTCAAGCGGGGATAATTAGAAGAGTGGGTCACCATTGGTGGAGAGCATCCGGTGGAGGCAGGAAAAAGGAATCAAAGCCGCATAACAATATCAGAGTCTGAGTGGAGCATCATCAGTGCTGACGTCCAGTTATCCCCTCAGCGTCCACTTCCAATAGATGGGCTGTAAGCCGCTGCTCAGACAGACAGCAGAGAGGCAGAGCAGCGCGGAGGAGAGTCTCTCCTCTGTGATTTCAAGTGGGACGCAGCAGCTTTTATTTTTTTTCTCCTCTCAGAAGAATTTTTCCTTTCAAGTCGTTCGACCAAGTGGGAACTCTGCTGCTGAGCACAAAACGGGTAGGTGTCTCGGTTTGTGTGTGTGTGAAAGGGGGGGGGGGTTAGAAGGCAGCGTGCTCCTGGGGTACTAACACTGAGGGTGTATATTAAAAAAGAAACTAATGTTGCGACCCTATTTGATGTCTGATAGCTTTAATCCCACAATGCGAGAAGAGGATGGTTCCTCTTGTGGTTGGACTCAAACTGTCTGGGAGGAAACAAAAACAAAAGGGGCGAGTTGTTTTTGTGACAACAATAATCGCATGATCTACTGAAGTTAGATGGAAAATTGTTATTTAGAGCAAAGTACCAGCGAACTGAAATGTTTGATCTCCTTGTTATTATGAATTTCTAGTTATGTTAACTTACATTGCACAAAGTAATATTTAATTGTTGGAAATATTGATTTTACTATGGGCTATATAAAAATATGTAAACTCAAAATAGTATGGGGCAGACAAAGTTAATAAGACCAAACCAAGTGAACCAACTTAAATCAAGTCTATGCTGAGCTCTATTATTATTATTAAAATTATTATTATTATTATTACAACCATGGTGTGTGTTGAAAGACATAAAATAAATGTATCTTTTCTTGCAGTACCATAATGCCACGGTTAAAAATGTAAAAAGAAAAAAACTGCCATGTTAAGAAATAACTGGATTTAACAAAATTACTGTTGTCATAATATATCAATAGCATTACTGTTAACACAAAATTACCAACAACATCACAGATCTTCTATGATACTTAACAATGTGTTTTGTTTTTTACACTCTAAACCCACCTCCAGTTGTGTTGCCAGAAGCTCACTCTGATCAAAGTACCGTGATGTATTTTTATGGGTGCACGATCACTGGTAGCTATAACAATCCCTGGTGCCTATCTGCAGTGGTCATTGGGCAAGAGGCAGGGTACACCCGGGACAGGTCTCCGGGACAGGTCTCCGGGACAGGTCTCCGGGACAGGTCTCCGGGACAGGTCTCCGGGACAGGTCTCCGGTCCATCGCAGTAAACTGAAAATGGGTATTTTAGCACGATAGTGATCCAAAGCATCAAAAGCAGGTCTAAGGTGACTTTTTACCATAAAGGTTCAAAAAACATTCAGTTATTGCCTGGGTCTTTAAACCATGCATAGGATTTGGCCAAATCTACACAGAATAAGTATTTGTCCATGATTCTCATTCCCCAAGACTGCTATTAGAAAACCTTTAGGGTGAGCCGAAGAGCAGAGAGTGTAGAGGAAGACCAGAACTGTGGACAAGCTAGGGAGTCCGAACAAATAGGAAGGGCCAAAGATCCCTCTCTCTGTATGCTCCAAATGTGTCAAATGCTATAATAGAAGACTAAATTCTGCCCTGCTAGCAAAAGAGGATTTTACAGAGCATTGTCAGCAGGGATACTAATAATTATGGCACCAATGATTTTGATACAAAGATTTTGGTTTATCTAAAATTTTCAATGTGACATTATATTTTTGAAACAAAATATAATTCTATTTTATGGTTATTGAAAAATCTTTAAAACACTCCAGATTCATTTATTCACATATCTGTATGAGGCCTTCAGAGCTGCTTCTGTAAGAGCATCTTACATATGGAGATGTGGAGAACAAGGATAACGAGCTTTGAAACACAGCTACTTCAATAGAGCGTTTACATTAGATTCCATTTAATTGTAATTGTAAGTGGACTAAATTAGCCACTCACTGAATGCATGGTATTAAGGGACCTATAAAGCTTACAAAGTTGCACAGAAGACTTTGTATTCATGACCACATACACTGTCCATCACAAATGCTGGCTTTTGCAAGGTTGTTGATAATAGCTGCCTTATGTTTGGTGAAGTTACAGAATCCAACACATCAACAGCTCGAGTCATTTCTTGGACTCATTGTAATATTTTGCTGCCAGGTGCGCTTTTTGTTACTCTTATTACTGTTGGAGTTCAGTGAAGGGTTAGTTGGAAAAGCACAACAATAATTCAGAAGTTAAGTTTGGAGCCATTATGCTGCAACGAAGGAATACCTATCGTTAGAGGTGATGGTCACACTGTAGACACAAGTTAAGTCCAGCTTGTCTAAAATGTGCTTTATAACTGTATCTGACTGGAATATGAAAGTGGTGCTGTTGTCATTGGCTAAAGGATGCTTAAGTCCGCTCTCTGCTGAGCGCAGCACACTCTCCATAGGAATCTGGCAGAAACATTGCAGCGACACCATAGGAGTTGCCAGGAGCGATATGCTATGATTAGGTTAGCAGTTGCTTACTGTTAAATATTACATGTCCCTACAGGAGGACCACTATGCATGCTTATTGCCAAGGCTCAGCATTGGTGTTTCTTCACTGTTGCCAGAGTAGTAAATGCACATCTCTGCAGTTAATTACTATTCTGCACAGGATGCTGTGTGGAGCCAAGCAGCGGGCCACTAGATAGGGCCTCGTTTGTTTAGCTCTTATGGTGGGGGAATCTGTGTTGCACTGACGGATCTGTATGGACAAGTTTACTCCTTGGGCCTGCGGATATTTTTAATTTTTCATTGCCGACTGTCTGGCAGACAATGATAACTGAAATCTCTCGATGGGCTGTAATTTTATTGCTGTCTTAGTTCTGGTCTGACCGTGGGCAAATATTGGTAAATAGAATCTGAAATAAGAAATGTATATAAAAAAAAAACTGACCAAAAAAGTCTATCACAGTTTCATCATTCCTGTTTATATGTGTGACTGCATAGATAACCCCAATATAGGTTCAGTGTCTTAGTGTAATTTGGCATCCATCATGCATCAGCAGATAGTGTCACTTCCATGGAAACAATGAGACATAATTTCTGAGGATTCATTGACTCCTGCAGACACCATTGCACATCCAATATTGCAGAAACGCAATACAGTGGGTCGATAAGCAATCATTATAGAAGCAATATTCCAATTTTGTTTCGGGACACACACATTATCTTTCACGTTTATTGATGTTTCATCTCAACCGCCTTAATAAATGAAAAATGTTCCATTTACTTCAGATTGATCCATCTAGAACACAGGAGGGAAAAGTTTAATATAAAACAAAACCGAATGTAAGAAAGAAATTTCCACAAACATCAAAACTGAGGAAATTGTGCTTCTCAGCAGAAGAGGATGTGGCTGTTCCACATCCATCTTCCAACCTGTCAGATCTCATTTATCCTTTACATTGTGAAATCCCGGCTTCAGTGAGCAGCCATCACATGTGATCACTATATGTAAAAAGATCAGTGGCTCACAGGGTCAGACAGAAGTGGGAGGAAAAGAGGGGTGCAAGTGCTACTGAAAATGGAACAAAACAAAAACTTCGAAAAACACCGCCTCTTCATTTTGATCATGGCCGACAACTCAGAAACTTTTAATATCATTTCAAATGAGTCGAGCAGTGTACCGATCTTCTCTGATCAACTCCAGCAAACCACAATGGCTTGTAGAGTAACAGCGGTTGAGTCTCAGGATGAAGCCGGAGGAGATCTGTGTTTGAAAAGAAGTGACACAACAGATCACGAGGAAACACAGAGAAACAGATATGCCCTCTGGAAAAGGGAAGAGGAACAGGAGTCATGGACAACTGCTGCCAAAAACACTTATTACAACAGTGGATTATGGTGCCTCACAAAATTTTTTTATTCCCCTTGAAAGTTTTTAACATTTTATCATGATACAGCCAGCATCCTCAGTGAATTTTACCAGGATTGTATGTAACATACCAACACAAAGTAGCATATAACTATGAAGTGGGAGGAAAAGCATTTATGGTTTTGAAAATTACTATAAATTTAAATGGGAATATTGTGGCATGCCTTCTTATTCAGATCCCAGCACTCTGATATCCCTACTGACAGGCAGGGCAAGGAGGACATAAATAAAATCTGGCCTTCATGGAGACAATCTTTGCACAATTTACCACAAGCAATGTAGGGGACACAGCAAACACGTGGAAGAAGGTGACATGGGGCAAGAGACGCCTTAAACATGTGGAAAAGGATGCTCTGATCATATGAGTCCAAGATTAAAATTATTTGTAAAATACACGTATAACACAAATAAAACATTGCACCTGATAAAACTGAATTTCTAAAATATGTTGAAATGAAATGAGCAGTTTCTCCAGGTCTAGGTTTTCAGAGAGTTGGTTCCAAAACTGGGGAGCGTAGACACTAAATGCTGTCTCCCCTTGTTTGCCTCTGGTACTGGCAGCACTAAGGGAGCTGATGTCTGATGATGTGATGAGTTGACATAGGTTACACCTGACCCAAAACTCTTGAATGCATGAAGGCCTGGGATCGTCAAAGTCTTTTGTTTTATCTGTTCTTTCAGAAAACCGGCTGTAATTTAGAGACAGGTGTGATATGTTAGTTAGGACTCTGGTAGCAGCATTTATGAATTGCAGCTGCCTGATTGATTTTATGCGAAGACCAGTAAAAACACTGTTTTCATAATCTAACCCAGTCTAAATAAAAGCATGCACTAGTTTTTTTGTTTCCTGATTTGATAGGAAACACCTTATTCCTGCAATATTTTAGGATAATACTGATTTAGTAAAATATATTATGTAACAGGTAAAGTCTGGTTTTCACCTAACTTTTGGGTATGCTCTGGAGCTTTTGGTCACATTGACACAAGTTGAATATTGATATCTAAGATAAAAATAATTGGTCTTGTGTTGTCAGAGAAGTTCCCTCCATGTGATAAGTGTTTGCTCAGATTTATAACTGTCAAATGGTACAAAGTCGTCCTGATCTGCCAAGTAGGTTTTGAACTAATTTAGCACAGGAACTGAAAGATTTTAACCCCCTTTGTTGTGCCTGTCAATGCTACGATCAATTATGTTGAAAGAAGAAGAAAAAACTGAAAGAAAAATTTAGTTTGCACACCTTTCCAATTCTCAAACGGTACACAAAGCAAGATCTGCTCCCCTAAAAAGCTGCAAAGAGCAATCTTCTCTTTGTGCTGATGCAGCCTGCCCATGTTAATGTTGTATAATGCATGCATGTGTTGGATAGCATAGTTGTGCTGCATGCATATTTATGTACATTACAACGTGAGCACATTGCTTCAGATTTTGGAAAACCAGGGTTAGTTGTATAACTTAGAGCATGTAAGTTTGTGCTTAAATTTGGTGCTAATTTTGATGCAGGAGGTGGAAAAGAAAGGGGAAAAAACAACCTAATGGGTGGCTGGTTGGGTATGTCACAAAAGGGAAGGTTTATCATCTTTTCAGTTGTACCTGAAATTGTACTAAATATTTTTTGTGACATAAACAATGTTTTTTGTTTTTGTTTTGTTTTTTATTCAGAGTACAACAGGATAAAGTGGATCATGGAATATGCAGACAGCAACTCCGTTTATTACACTTTTTAATAGAAACAAAGGGAACCTTGTTAAAAGAACTGTGCAAAGTTATTTTCGGTGTGGGTGGCCTGCACTGAGGAGGCTGCTCTGTTTGGGGGTTTTGTTGAGGGTAGTAGGGATGGTAAGACCTGATGATACTGGTGGAGCGGATGAGTGGGGCTAGCACCCCCACAACAGAAAAAAATACCCTTTTTATAATTATTAAGTAAAAATAAACAGGATGTAATCAAGTCACATCAAGAAAGTGTTTCTTTTTATTCAAACAATAGGTTACAAATTACTACAGAAGGCTACACTTCACATGAAAGAATTTTACAGTCTAAAACATTTCAATTTAATTCACTGCCTTGTACCTCTGAATGAATCCCTTGAAAGGATGAATCATTTCGCTCTCTTTTCCAATCTCCAGCGGTGTATTAAAAACATCCACATCAGTTATAATGTTTTTGAAATGTCATTTTGAATGTGATTTCTCCCTAAAACATGCAGATGTTTTATTTCTGAAGGTACTGGAAAGTGCCTGCTCAGATTAGGACAGATTTGTGTGCAGACATACTTTTTACTGTCTCTTTGAACACTTCTGCACCTGATGTGTTTGTGGACCTGATCCAAAAATAAATGTAAACTGTTTCCATCTGCTGGACTCGAGGCGTGTGTTTGTGCCTATATACATTTAATCCAATTATATGGATGCAAAATGTGCCAAAAAAGAGCCTTTTTTACTGCTTTGTAAGTTTTTCCTCACACATTGATATTGTAACTGTGACAAAAAGCAAACAGACCTCAAAGTAGGTGCAAATTAGAATGGACCCTTCAGACTGGGCTTTTGTCAAGATTGTGTCAACATTGTTGAATAATTTATAGAATTTTATCTTGTTTCAGTGTATTTATACAGGGTATTTAGATGACCTTATCAGGGCTAAACTGCTTGGGCTAAAGGCAACACAATTGACAGATTTATGTTGGTATAAATCTGATAATACTGCATATAGTGTTTCCCAGTGGGATGATATAATCCCCACATGGTACAGGGTTGTTTTGCACAGGAAACGTAGACGCAATATGTTTGTTTTTAAATTTGGTCTAATGGTTTGAAGCTCTGAGCGTTTCCCAGTTCGAAATACAATAACAACCCCTGATATAGACTGCAGGTTTAAACTTTTTATTATCACATCTGACAGTTTATATGCCAAAATACCAGAGAAACACATTGTACTGTATAACTTGTATTTGTGACCATGGTCCTTTAGTGTTTCATGGAAATATATATGTTGTAATCATCTTGTATTGTTGTTGCCTTTTAGCACTACACAAATTACCAAATAAACTGATTTGCTAACTAGATTTGGCCTTAGTCTATACTTTAACATAAGTGATCACCAGCTAAGACAGGCTGCCACAGATAATTTGCAAATGTCAAACAATTATCCACCAATTTATCTTTAAACGCCAAAAATAGCCCACAAATGCACCACTGCTATGGTATTTAAACAAGAGCTACTCAAATGTCTCAGTAACCCCACAATAATTGTTGTTTAAGCTCTTGTTGTACTATTCAGACACTCTGTCTGCACTGCTGGAACTTAATTCTCATAGCAGGCCCACTTATTTAGTAATTATTTCTACTATTGATTATTGGACCATGGGCCATCATAGACTATGGACAGAACATTTTATCAGTAGATGCTTATGCAAAAAACCTAGTAAGCAAAAAAAAAACAGATGATGACATAGGGTAAAGGAAAACAATCTACACCCTTGATTCCTGTACTCATATACTATAAAAAAATACCCATGAAATATACAATTTTCCATACGCCAACAAACTTATAAATAAATTATATACCAAATTTGAATCCGCACAAACTTTTCATAGAAGACAAAGTGTGGCTTTGATTATTCCATGATACAACAGACTAAATCTACTCACTAAAGGATTGTGTCATTTATCCAAATATAATCTATGATTATAGCAATGTTTCCTTACACTGTGGTGATAATTGTGCCATTTCTAGCTTCCCTTTATGTTTTCATTTTGCTACTAATGTTTTTTTTTTTTGTTAAATATCCTTCCTGACTGTTCTTTTCCTTCAGAGCAGATTTTTCTCACTCTTTTTGCCCTAAAGTTGCTCTTATCTTTGAGCTGCTGACAAATTGCATCACCTAAATTACTATTTTTAAGATGCATTAGAAAAAGTAGTGCCCTAAGCAGACAGAAGCAATTCTATTTGCATTATGAATACCCTGTGATAGCTTCTATCATATTGGTATGACTGTGGCTCTTTGTAACAAGGGCGTCATGAGGCGCTGAGAGATTTGTCTTATAGTCAGGCATTTAGAGAGCAGCAATTTAATTCATTGTGTTCTCTTACTATGAGTCCTCATTAGCGAAATCTTTTTTGTGTTATTCTAATTTCATCTGTTTCTGTCTTTGAGAGCAGTGTGAATGTTGTTGGTGCACCCGGCTTTATTGTTTGGAAGTCATGCATTTTTCAAAAAGCTTTTGCAATGTTGTTTCTGTTTCATCAAGCAGATAAAGCACTGGATTTAGAAGAAAGAGCGCACAGAGGAAAAAGAGGGGGGGTGGGAATGCGCGAGGCTTAAATGAGATTTCAAATCTCTTTTTTAAGCTTTGAGCAATCACAGTGTGACGTTACAATCACCCCTGTCTGAGCAGTGGGTTCAGAAAAATAAATCTTCCATGGAAAATGGGCATTGATTGCGCTGCCATAGGGTTTGCTATTGTGCTTGTCGCTAACAATTATTTGACCCAAATCAAATGGACTGCTATTAAAGCACAACAATTAGCTGAGAGAGCAAGGAGAACATTTTGCTATTTGTGATTCTGTTTTCTTTCAGGTATAGTTACAGTGCTGCTGTTTGATACAGTTTAGAATGTTATCAGTTTCTTTTCTGTTGTATTAACCCAATGACACCAAAATTAGTACTATACACCAAATCCGCTGAATCCTATATTTTGTCTTATACTTTAATGGAAGATCTAAAGTGCAGTGAAAGTATTTACCCCAAAAATATATTTTTTCCCAATTTTTTTTGTTACATTATGTTTAAAATTTTGAAACAAATGTAGATATCAAAAATTACCTGGGTAAACATACAAAGCTGTTTTGATTTGTTTAATGTTTTTCAACCCGGCATGGCCAAGAAAAGTAACATAAATAACTGTGCCAGAAACTGAACTGACATAAAGTTTTTATGACACCCATTTTACGTCGCTCTGGAGTAATTTTGACCCACTCTTTGCAAAATTGTTCTAATTCTATGTATGGTTTTTGAATAAAATCTGTTTAATGTTAAGCCACAGTATTTCCTTCAGATGTAAATCTAGACTTTGACTAGGCTTATTCAAAACCTTTATTGCAAGTAATCCAGAAGTGAAAAAAGCCCCACAACCTCAATATATAATCACCCTGTTTAACTCTCTATGTCTTAAATGCTGTTTTTGGGGGGTTTTGTGTGTGTGTTTTTTTTATCAAAGTGATGCAACAAACCTTCCAAAAAGTTTTACTTTTGTCTTCACAGTTGACATTATATGTTCACAAAAAGTCTGGGTATCGTTAAAATCAGAAAACATGCGGCAGGCCTGTACTTTTAGGTCAACAGTGGCTTTCTTCTTGAATTCTCATACAGGTGCCAGTTCTGACCAGTCTCTTTCTTATTGTTGAATCATGAACACTAACCCTTACCGATGCAAGTAAAGTCTTTAAATCCTTTAGATTTTATTCCGGATTCTGTTGTCAACTTTTGGTGAGCTCTTTAACTAATTTTGGTTGGCTGGCCACTACTAGGAAGATTACTCACTATTCCATGCTTTCCCCTTTTGTGGACAATGGATCTAAATGTGGATCACAGCAGTACCAAAGACGTCGAAGCGGCTTTTTGAGAATGTTTAGTCTACTTTACATTGTGTGCATAAAGGTGATACTTTAAGTATTTAGGTAAAAATAATTTGTTTAGAGGGTTTCTGCCATTACCATTGCAAACCATTCTGGCTCTGCGCAAGATGGCACATTGTTCCAGCCGCTCCCAACTCATAGTACATTTTTAGATGTGGTGTGTGTTTTGGTTTTTCTGCTTTGCTTGTACACATTGTGGAGCTTACCATTTTGTAGAAATTTTCTTTTAAATTTTCCTTTTTAATGGCATTTTGTTTTTAGACTATTTGAGTAGTATCACTTTCATTGATTAAAAATATAAATTAGCTGTTAGCTCTTGGTAGCTCTTGGTAGGTCTTAGAGCGGCACATTTTCTTTGTAAAATTATCTGAAGAGATTCAAAAGGAGTCCGCACAACAGAGCCGGCCCTCTGTTGACTCGTTGAGATTCTTTAAGTTTATAGAGCAGCATGGTGCACCTCTGGACGTTTAACTATCAAAGAGATGCTTTACAGTAAGGACATTCAATTGCTAGCTTTTGGCATGAGGCCATACTTTCTACTGCTGATGTTTATACATGTTATGGCAATAACAGCGTATGTACCCTCCTCTGCAAATGCTTCAGCAGCATGCAATATTCTACACATTGTAACCAGCAGACTCCAAACATGGCATCACATTATAACTTTTACTGATCATCGGGAATTGTAATCATGTTTCCCTGTCATCCACTCTCCCCTCCTTCACCCAGTATGTCACCTGCTGCACCTCAGACAATAAAACATTGGGCTTATTGTATGCTAATACCAAGGATTCATTATCATTCAAGCTGAGTTTCAATAATTGTTTGTGGACAGGTTAGCATCCATTTTATTGGGCTTCGCTGACTATAAATCAGTAACGTTTACAACAAGATATTCATCCACTGTTCATGTCACTTTCCTGGCTCGCAATACACATCTACATAGAATTTCAACCAGCAGCTGGTAGACTTTATAACCATGACTGCTCCCAACATAGCTAAAAAGTGTTTACATTTCATCAGCTGTTAAACTTTAGAACTTATAACCATTGCTGTTCCCAACAAACTCAGTGTTTACATCCCTGCTGTTTAACACAGTTTTTTTCTTTCTTGTAAATACTCCTTGGTTGTTTTTATGTATAAATACACATGCACGCTTTGTAGATTTTTAAAATCACTCTACTCAGTTGCACATTTCTTTAAACTGAGTATGCTATTTTCAATACCTGTACAGTATATTTTATTATGCTGTAAAGTTGCCCTTACTGTAAAGCATCCAATTCTTATGTTTTGTCTTTATATTTTTACCTTTGCGTGTATCTGCATGCTTCCGTTTGCCTTTCAGTTTGCTGCTGGTACACTTGAATTTCCCCACTGAGGGACATTAAAGGTTATTTCTATTATATTCTAGTCTATTCTATTCACTTTGTTCATTCAATCCATACAGTTGAGATGCTTTCTTAGGAAAAATTAAAAGGAACATGTGATAATCCATCCCATAAATGTACCAATTATGATCCAAAATAAACGATAATTAATTGCATGCTATCTCCACAATTTCTCCACAAAACTGAATCTAAAGTTCAAGTATCTGTGCAATTACTTCAAAAGGTTAGCAGTTTTTCTGCTAGCTCGCTGGAAGCTAACAGCCACTGCTTCTATTTCTCAAGGAGGTTTCTAATAAGAACTTATATAAAGAAAACATTCATGAAGTTTTTCGCCGCACGAAGGGGAGACGGATGGAGGGTTTTTAGTCTAAATGTTCCTCAGGGAGCAGCGGTGGAGTGCTGCTGCTGCTGCTCAGAGGGTGATTCTGCTGGAGGCAGTCTGACAAGTGATCTGCAGACACACATGTGCACACGCACGCAAATGCACGATTACATAAAAAAAAAAGAAACCTACACTCATTTACTCTGTTTCTCTTCAACATAGACATTCACAAATGCCAACCGACCTGCCCTTCCCATCTGCCTTCATGTTAGAAATCGATGGCTGCAGAAGCCGAGTAGGACAGGGCAGTTGTGGAAAAATAAAGAAATCAATGCAGACTTATTAACTGAGCAGAGCTTCCTTTACTACTCACACAAAAATATGTGTGGGCGCCTGTGTTTGACTCGTAGGTGAATGATGATGGTGCTGCTGGTTGCAGACATGAACTGTGAGTGTGTGTGTGTGTGTGTGTTCCCCAGAAAGGTGGTCTTTGTTAGTCCCCAACTGCTACATTGTAGGCGTGCTATGCATGCGTATGAGTATGCGCTCAGTTAGTGCACTGAGACAATTTCTTAAAGTCAGTGTGTTATTCTTGGGTTAGTGCCACACAGCCGGGTTAGTGTCTTGGCCTCAGCCTATTTGTGGACAAAAGAATGCTCTAAGACAAATGATGTAGCACCTGTCAGTCAGAGAAGAAGGATGGGAGATGAGAAAAGGCAGAGGTCAGAGACTCACGAAGAGGGAAAAAAAATAATTGAGGCTTTCAGAGAAATGTTGGAAGGGAAGAAGCGAGCAGAAAGGGAGCAGGAGCAAAAAAGTTGAACCGGGAAAAGGAGGAAGAAAAACTTGGAGAGAAAACGAATTTTGCAATTTAGCTCCAGGTCATCAGATAGCTCAAGTGCCTGTGAGCAATTTTCAGTGGGAAATGACAGCTCCTATTTCTGCAGAGTTGTTTGCCTAACAGCGGCTCACGGGAGCCCTGGCTGGCCTTCGGGCCCGGTGAGCAGACCTTCCCTCATCACAGGAGTTACCATAACAACAGATGAGGTTGACCTGCACGGGTGGCAGCAAAGGGATGTGAACTTTGTTTCTGCCTCCAGCTCTTCAGCTGTCCGCATCACTACCGACACGGCGACACCCACTTTTGCCTGGATAAAAATCACCGTGGAGCAGCTAAGGCACGTTATTTTCTTCTTTTATTTTATTTTTTTTGCTGGGAATGTTTGGCCGAAGCCAGACTGTTATTGCTCAGCAGAGGAGTGTTTGTTTGGAGTGTGAAAATACAACACTATGTCGAGAATAAAAGTGGCAAATGTAATTTCAGAAATACCCGGATAAACATACCCTAAGCTGATCTGAATTGAAGTGTTTGCAGAAGCATGTTAGGATGCTGGAGGTGAATTTTGACGTGCGCTTTGATTTGATTTCCTTTTGGCATTTGCTGACTGACATCTGGCATGGCAGACCTTTGGAGCCGGCGTCTTTTGACTACCTGATCTGTGGGCACAACATTAAGCTTTAATCATCCAATTTACGCTTTTTAAACTCGCAGTCAACAATGATTTATTGCTGACCTGGTTTGTTCTCATACGGAACAAAGCACCTCCTTCTATGACAGCGCCGGGGGCGGCTTTGCTAACAAGCGTCTGATTGTGCAGATTACCGTATGTACTGCAGTAGATTACTCTGCTTCAAATGAATAAATTGACCTCCTACTAAAAATTTACAAAATGGTCAGGATTGGGTACTCAAGGCTTTATCTGAAAAACTTGGACCCATATTGTGAGGGAATATAATTCTGAGCGGCTTTGTTTAAAGAAAAACTCCTTTTTCCTTTGTGAATCCTGATCACGCAGTCAGTTCTGCTTGCATCCCATCAGGCTGCCATCACACTTTATCAGTAATATCATTGTCAATCAGCGGGCTTTTCTTTTTTCCACAAATGAAAAAGCAGAGCTCTTTTCTCTAAATGGTAAGGTGGCATTTGTGTTTATGCTGAGAGCCAGACAGTCCCACCTGCTCTGTGCACCTTTTTGCAACACATCTTGAACTTTTTTACACTACAATCACAAATGGCATTGTGTTCTATTGACTTTGTATGTGATAGACTAAAACAAAGCAGTGAATAATCGTGATTTGGAAGTAAAAATGCAAGCATTTGTATCTATCTCGCCTGAGTCAAACCTTTTAGATTTGCAGCCAGATGAAGATTCACTCGAGTCTCAAGTATTTTGTAGCCTCTTACAAGTCTTCTTTCAGGACTGCCATATATATAGAGCCATCCATCAACTAACCTCTAAACAACTTCCCTTCCCAGGCTGGAGAAAAGCAGACCCTTAGCATGCTGTTGCCACCTACGTGTTTCACCATGTGTTCATTGTGCTCTATTATTTTTCAGCTAGTAGTTTGGCCTTCAAACAACACAGGGTGTGGGGATGTTTTTCTGCGGCAGGAATAAGGATGCAGATCAGATTTGAAGGGAGGATGGATTAAATCAATGGTGGACAGTTCCAGTCCTCGACGGCTTCTGGTTTTACATCATATCCTCCAGTAGCCTGCTAATGACCAATTAATTTTAATCGGGTGATTTCAAGCAGATAAATTAAACCATGCAGGACACCAGCCCACAAGGGCTAGAATTGGCCTCCATTAATCTTCCCATTAACTCTGACCAGGTTCCCCTTCCCTTCTCAGGAAAAGCATCCCCATGTATGGAGGCTTCCACCATACTTTAATGTCTGGATTGTGTGTTCAGGGTGATGTGCAGTGTTGTTGTTTTTTTTCGTCTCGTGCAACACTTTGCATGTAGACCAAAAAGTTCAACTTTGGTCTCATTTGATCAGAGCAGTTTTCTTCACGTGTTTGCTTAGTCTCCTACATGTTCTTTGTAGATATACTTGTATAGCTATCTTTCAACAATGGCTTTCTTCTTTCCCCTCCTCCATCAAGATCAGTGCATGACTAATAGTGGTCTTGTGAAAGAGTATCACACCTGACTAATCAGGGGACACTGCCACTTCTGTTAAACACTCTACTTGCCCTTCCTGTCAGTTTAGGTGGATGCTCATAGCCTGGTAGATTTGAGAACCTATTTTTCTATCCTTGGCTGAGGGATCAAAGGGGGGCATTGTGAAATGTTTAAAGGGACAGTGTGTAACTAATTTGGCTTTTTATTATCAAAAAATAAACACACATTCTGCCAAAGTCTAATAACAATCGCATCAAAAATGAAAGCGTTTTCATAGCATACATAGATGGTGGAGCACCCACTGGGAGACCCAAGGTTGCAGCGCCATTTTTGATTACAGCAGTCAAAAGAGGACAAATTTGTCAGCCTTATATGTTTTACCTGTCTGTCTTCTATATGAAGACGTGCTGTCAGTGGAGGAGAAAACAAGCAAAGATGACTGTAGATCGTTCTATTTGCCATTTTCTGCTGAAATGGAGGACCATCCATACTCTTTGCACAGCGAGAGGGAAGAGAAAGTAACCAAGAAAAGAAAAAGAAGTAATAACCAGGGGAAAAAAACAAGACGCTACATTGGCATAGCTGTTATTCCCAGGTAGGGTGGAGACAATTTGTGGGGAGAGCGGGGATTCAAAATGGATGCGGGGGCTGCAGGCTTTCTGCTGGACTGATAAGTTAATTCAATATAACCAAGACATTTATTTTGCCGTCATGTTAGAAACAGGGCAGTGTGGTCCTACTCTGTCCTTCCAGCAGAGACAGCTCGTTTGTTCGTCTCCCTCTTCTGGAGTATGTGTGTACACGGAGGGGCGGAGTGATATTTCAGCCGGTTCCCGTTGTCTGTAGCGCAGCATCGTGAGTGGGTCTCTTTATAACTCATGTTTATAGTCGCTTATTTTAGAGTCCAAATAAGTGACTTCATATTCAAAAACAAGCCCAAAAAAAACGCAATTCGCAACTAATGGAATTTACAAGCAACATTAGAAAAAGCGAGCCCAAAGTTACTTATTATAAGCGGATCTGGAACAGTGCCAAAACCATTTAACACGATGACTGTAGCTGTTATTAGCAGGAGCTTGGTAACAAATATATGGAAGACATGTTGACATCGTCACATTTATGACACTCCGCGGCTTCTGTAGCAGTTATTACGGGCTTAATGGCGAGGTCATTTGTAATTAATTTAGCGCACCACTAAATGGATGTAAATGTTAAACACTGGGGCCTTAAAGTTTGGGATATTGTTTTATAACCTAATCCCTCTTTAAACCTCTCCACAACTTTATCCATGTGTTCCATGGTCTCCATGATGCTGTTTGTTCACAAATGTTCTCCAACAGACCTCTGAGGTCTTCACAGAACCATCTTCATACTGAGATAGAATTAGCACAATGTCTCTATTTCTTAGGTAACTTCTGAAAATCTGGTGTCACAGTAAAGGTGGTTAATACATGTGCACATCGCACTTAAGATTTCTATTTGTAAAATAAAGTCTATCTTGTTAACTGCAAAAACAATATGCTTTGTGGTTTCATCAGGACAAAATACAAAAAAAGTTGGGTTGTATGATTTGGTGTTTTCAAGGCACTGTCGCTGAGGGTAGATGAGTGCTGCGAACCCCAGTCAAACTTATTTACACGATGCCACACTGTGTGAAGCAACAATATTACAGACAAGCACCTCATTCGCCATTCGATTTTCATCTCCTCTATCCCTAACAATGGAACGCATGATTTCTCTCTCCGTGCTGGAGAGGAGGCATGGCACACTTTTGTTAATAAGTGAGACACAGCGACAAAAGCGCTTATGTAGGTCACATTGTATTAATCTGGCTGGCTATCCTCATAAATGTGCTGCAAATCAAATGTGCCACATTAAAATCCAGTTCATTGCTCATTGGCTCAATAATGCCGTGTGGCCCCACTGGAAATGACTTCTCGGCCACTAAAACAGACTTGCTTGCTTAAAAACGTAGGCATTAAATTACCAGTCTGGATTGAAGCTTTACTAATGGGACATGCTTATGTCAATCTGGTTGAGTAGCTCTGGCACTAAATATTAATAAGTGGCAGTTTATTTCTGGCGTGGGACCTTTTTATCACCCAACTTAAACAAGATATTCTGCAAATATTCTTGTAATTAACAAGCCGGAATATCAAGTGATCCAGAGCCAGCTGTGAATCGGTGCAAACTAGAAGTTCTGCATGTAAAACAAGCTTAACAGGATTAAAAGACAGCGCCTGGGAGTGCATAAATCATTTATAATAATGTGAGAGTAGGGATCGGAACAGGGAGACGTCTGCGTCTCCACCAAAAACAGCTTCTTTCCTCCTCCGTCGGTGCAGCAGAAGCACTGACTCAGAGGGACATTTTCAACTTGTATTATATCTCCAACAGCGCTGTACCTTCATGCGATTTGCAGGATGGCATATGCTGCCAGCCTGCATGTTACTGGGGAGGGAGTGTGAGCCCGTTTTGACGCGAGCAGTCGGACAGAACAATAAACCCCTTCCAGGCAGTATAGAAATAAAAAAAGAAAGTAGTGCACGGATGAGTTCCTCAGTGATGAAGGCATATCACAGGGAGATATCGCTTCGAGGTGCGCCACGCGGTAAACCCTGATGGTCATGATCAGATCATTAGAGCTGTTTACCTCCTGGGATTTGCTTCGGGGAGGTAAAGGTGGTTTCTGAGATTATTGAGCTCGACTGAGAGCCCTTTCTTTCCTTGCTGCACTTATGTATGAGTGTGTTGGGAAGACAAAGGCAGAGACGGAGCAGCTGAAAGGTTGGGTTTGCGTATGAGTTAAATAGAACAGAGAGAGGTCCTTGAGGCAACCTGCACGTCTTGTATCACATCTTTAATTTATTGAAGTCTATAATAGAGGCTGCTGCAGTTCCGCTGAATAGATACAGCTGAATGGTAATCGGTCGGGGGATGAAGAAACATGCTTAACTTCTCTTGCTTTTTTTTTTTTTTTGTAAATCCTCCCTCGACAATCATCTCCTTATTCAATACATCAGCAGCCCTAGTTAGTCAGTATGTATTATGAGAGAGAATCCATCGCTGCATTGGTCCAAGAAGTTTGTTCCAGTTCAACCGAGGTGGATGTGTGATCCTTACTTGCCTTTTGTCTTCCCTCCTCAGGGTTTGTCTCTGAAGGCCCGTCGTGGAGCTGCCATGGCCCGTTTGTGGTTCCCTGGACTCACCCTGATGATCCTAACCCTCATCCCTCAATGGTCCCTGGGTTGCCCCTTTGGATGTCGCTGCTACAGCCTCACAGTGGAGTGTGGATCGCTGGGGATCAAGGAAATCCCACAGGGTGCCCCCTCCATCACAGAGGTCAGTTGGTTAAACGATAAAAAGTTAGGGCATCTAGCTGTGCTCCGTGCATAGGGGTGGTTTTCGGGTTGACTTCTTCCTGCATCCTTTCTTATTATCCTGGGATGATTGGGATTAATCAATTCACTCTGACCCTCTTGGATGTAAGCCTGAGGGAGGGTCTGCATTGTCGGCTGCGTAATTATTCATCCTTCCTCAGAAAGTGACTATTGCACACCCACTGATCATCTGTTAAGAAGATGTTTAACATTACACCGTCTTTTCCTTCAGGGTTCAGGCCCTCCAACATTACCGCAGCTCATGAATATTGATGAAAAGCAAGTCTCGCATAAATTGTGCCATTAACCTCAATCAGCAGCTCTAGCTCGTCGATCATAGCTCACCTCGACACACGATGAAGCCACATTAGCAACCAGCTGGGCGCCCATGGGTTGTGGATTAAAACTTACAAAGCCCTTCCAGTGAAGCTCAAATCTATCAAGTATTTCTGCAAATTTTGGCAACATCTGACAAGAGAAGTGCCACCACATTGGTTATTGTCCTGATCCTCGACCAGCTCCTTCCCTTTGGTGCTTGTTAACATTGTTGTAAAGCTCTGCAACGCACAGCAAAGTACACTGCTTTGCAAACATGCATCCTCCTTTAACTGTTGCACGTGTTGATCATTCATTTTCTTTATCCCTTTTTTTGCTTTACAAAGACAATCTTCCTCCAGGACAACGCCATAGTGCAGATTCGTCTCCAGGACCTGAATCGCCTGAGAAGCCTCCATTATTTGTACCTGCAGAACAACAGCATCTCTGCCCTGGAGCCCGGGGCCTTTATCAACCAGGGCCAGCTGCTGGAGCTGGCCCTCAACGGAAACCTAATCCACCTGGTCACCCCTGACATGTTCCAGGGACTGGAGCACCTCCGTATCCTCTATCTTGCTGGCAACCAGATTACTCGCATCCAGGACCACACCTTCAGGGGACTGCAGGTTTGATCATGTCAGAAGGAAAGAAAGAAAAGTTGTTTCAACAATTTGAGTTGAGACATCTACAAAATAAAAGCAGGATGACTTTTTTGTGGATTAAGTAGAGAGACATCTAAAAATATACAGTAAATCAAATTTGACATGTCTTACTAATCCTTATTTCATTCTTGTTGCAGCAAGGATTGACTCATATGCGGGATTTACTACCTTTCTGCATTAGACAAGCTCTTTTCATGCCTGTCTTCTGTTTGCTTTATGTCTTTCTTAAATGTGCAGCGCCTGCAGGAACTACACCTGCAGGAAAACAGCATAGAGCTGCTAGCAGAGCATGCTCTGTCTGGCCTGTCATCCCTGGCCCTGCTGGACCTCAGCAGGAATCACCTCCGCACTCTGGGAGCCTCGTTCCTAAAACCTCTAGTCAGCTTGCAGGTGCTCCGTATCACGGGTAGGAAGAACTTTTGGATCTTACTGTATTTGATACTGTGGAGGTATCATGCAATCCCCTGTAAATGTTAAATTCAAAGCATCTTTAAAAATATCTTCCATGTCATTATCCTAACAAACACCATATTCAGCAAATCTCTGAGAGTTACTCCTGATTATATATATATATATATATATATATATATATATATATATATATATATATATATAAATATATAAACAGCTCAGTGGCTCATGTTATACTTTTAAGATCTTGTTAAGATTTTTTTTCTGCAAATTAAAGAAATTCAACCAACCAAACACTTGCTATTAAAAAAAGTATTTCAAGACACTATCAGAGTGTATCATGGTGAAATATCCAATTAAAGGAAGTTGGTGTAGAAGCCAATTAGGAGGCCGGTATATATCAGTCAGCTTTGGTAACTCTTCCTCTCACACCTTTTGTAAAGGCAGACTATTTCTGCAACTTCCTTGGACCAGCACCGTGACATTCACTCAAACTGGCAGTAATTGGTCCGCTGTGCGCCGATGACACGAGAGTGTGGGACTGAACCCCTCCACTTCATTTAGATTTAGATTTAAACCACATCTTACGTTTTTCGGTCTGTGTATCCAATGGTTTTATCAGCAAATTAAACATCTTCAAAATCAGTTATTTTCAGAAAGAAATGTCTTTTTCCAGTTTTCAAATGAGTAGCTGGAAATCCTGGTTCTGTTTTTTGATAGACACATGATTAAGGGAAATTGATGAAAGGAACAAAAAGGGAAAAAATTAATTGTTTGAAAAAAAATCTTCTTAGGACTTCAGTCATTGGGGGTTTAATTTTCAATGATCTCTGTGTGTATGAGGAGTCAATAAGTAACAGAGAAGCTCCATTATGGCTGCTGCTGTTGTGTTCACTGGCTGATTAGCCTTCTGGTATGGATGATTTGGAAGTTTGATTAAGTAGGACCAAGTAAATGTGAATTTATGCCAGAAGAATGGACCTTTTCCAGTTATCCACGGCAAAAGTGTCAGTGAGTGAAAAGCTAGTATTTTAGAATAAGAATTGTGCTCTTTGCATAGTGCAGTTATGCTCTTGGTTTACTATGGTGTAAAATCTTAAGCAAGATGGTACAGTCTCTCTTCTAAGGATTAAAGGAATTTCTCAAGAACAACACAGCTCACAGCACAGAGGACAAGAGTTGAGTAAAGTGTCTCAGTGGGCTCCTGAAAATAAGGTACAAACAGAATACCGTGAAAACAGGCTGGATGTATGATTTAACAAACCATAAACGCAGCTGGGATAAAAACAAGCCAATTTGAGTGATTTTGCTTTCCTTCTTGTGGGTCAAGTATGGACTGATCTAATCCTGAAAATGGGTAAAAAGTAATTTATGTCTAACATAAAGTCAAGGAGTGGACTGAAGACTCAGCCATAACGTGGATCACTGAGTGAGAAATATTTAGTTTAAAATAAATAATAAGATAAGATAAGAAATTCCTTTATAGTCCCACAATGAAGTTCAGGTGTGGCAGAGTTGACTTAGACTTAGACTTAGACAACTTTATTTGTCATTTTGTATGCACAGGGTGCGTACAGAACGAAATTTTGTTGCATACAGCTTGTAGATTACAGTAAATTAGATTACAGTATGAGGTGCAGCAGTGATTTAAAAGTAAACAGTTGAAATGTAAACAATGCAGGAGAAAAATCACAGTGTACAGGTGAGTATTTCTAAAAACCATTTGTATGTGCAGAATTGATTGTGCAAAGGGCATTTGTGCAAGAATGCATTTAGAAACAGAGTTTGGCAGCATTTGTAATGCTAGATAGAGATGCAGTGATGCAGTGATGCAAATGTGCAAATATGCGAATGTTGTGCAGAGTCTATAGTTTATAGTTCAGCAGTTCAACAGTCTGATGGCAACAGGGAAAAAGCTTTTGCAGAACCTGGTGGACCTGCAGCGGATGCTGCGGAACCTCTTCCCAGAAGGCAGCAGGGAGAACAGTCCATGGTGGGGGGTCCCTGATGATGTTACGGGCTCGGGACACACAGCGCTGAGATGAGATGTCTTTTATGGAGGGAAGAGGAGCCCCGATGATCCCCTCTGCTGTCCTCACCACTCTCCTCACGTTCTTCCAGTCGGAAGCACTGCAATCTCCACACCACACAGAGAGACAGCTGGTCAGAATGCTCTCTATGGTGCGTCTGTAGAAAGTCGTGAGGATGGGCGGGGGCAGGTGGGCTCTCCTCATCCTCCGCAGGATGTACAGTCGCTTCTGTGCCCTTTTCACCAATGACGTGGTGTTTACAGACCAGGTGAGGTTGTCTGTGATGTACACCCCCAGGAACTTGGTGCTGCTGACCACCTCCACAGCTGAGCTGTTGATAAGCAGTGGAGCGTGGTGCGGCCGGTTCTTCCTGAAGTCGACGATGATCTCCTTCGTTTTCTCCACGTTCAGGATCAGACAGAGTTCCACACAATAATTAGTCATGAAAAAAAAGCAAGCGAGTGCAATATAAAGTTCGCTCTAAAGAAACATCAATAATAAAAAGTAAAAAGAAATACCAGAGTAGATTATTGATAATATGGCATACTCAGGTAGAAAAAGATAACATATTAAATTTTAACATTGGGGGGAAAAAAACCTCCAGCCTATTTACAGATTTGAGATACTATAATATGCAATATGCTTGATAGTACAGCAGCATCTCAAAGTAGCTAAGGTGTGTACAAGTGTACCTGAACATCTGAGAAACCATCTAAATGATTCATAATCAGATCAGAACATATACAACCACCAGCATGTTGTAAACACTTAGTGAGTCTGTTGTGAGCAGCAGGGATTATAAAGTCTAACAGCAGCTGGGAGGAAGGACCTACGGAAACGCTCCTACCTCCCTAAATTTAAATAGTAAAATTCATATTCAATATATAACACTGAAATGAAATATTGCCAGTATGTTTTGACTTTATAACTAATTGTTTAGACAGGTTGTAAATGTCAAACATAGCATGCGCTGGCTTGTGTCAACTACTTAGCAGGTCAAATGCTAATGTCATCATGATTAGACAAATCAGTTCTTCTGTGTCATTAATTCATTTCATTAACACATCCCGCTGACATTAATGCTAATAAACATACTGTTATTGCATAATGCAGAGTTTTAGCATCCAACCATTTCTTCAAGTGGAAGAGGTGCAATGAAGCTTTATCAGGCCATTGTATCATTCAAAATGGCAGCTTGTGAAGAATGATGACTCCTTCTAGTCTCTTCTGTAATCCAACAAACTGTCAAAGTTTTTGATACAATGTTTTGTTAAAACTACCCAATATCTGCTTCAACAGCATAAACCCAGAATGTGGATTAAGGAAATAATCTAGCAATTATTTGTATGTCCTATATTCTGGATGCACCTGGATTAAACTCATGAACCTCAAGAAATCAAGAATATTCTAAGCATTTAAAATGTGTCACTTAAAAGTCCAATCATGACTTTAATATTACTCTTGGTGTAATTTGTGCTTTTCTCACCCCTATCCCATTCTTTCAGAGAACCCATGGCGCTGTGATTGCGCTCTCGGCTGGCTACGAACATGGATCAGCGAAGATGGACAGCGTCTACTGAGTTCGGCAGAGCAGCGTCGACTGATGTGTGCTGAACCTCCGCGTCTTTCTCACCTCAGCTTGGCAGAGGTGGCCCCTAAAAGTCTGGTGTGTATTCCGCCTGTGGTGCAGCTCGAGCCCAGCCACTTGACTGTACGACTTGGCGAGAGCCTCCGAGTGTCCTGCCAGGCCTCCGGATATCCTCAGCCTCAGGTGACGTGGAAAAAAGCTTCCCATGGCAAGGCCCAGTTATCACCTAGAGGTCTGTTCCAAGAGCTGGGACCCAATGGGGAGCTGTTCCGTCCAGGGCCAGGGGGAGTGGTAACAGCCCTGCCCAGCAGTGGGGGGATTAAGGTTGGAGGTGGCGGCGAAATCCAAGGACTTGTGCGTGGGGCAGAAGAGGGCGGTGAAAGAGATAGCTTTGACCCAGACATGGGCAGCGGCATGTTATTCCTCAGCAATGTGACTGTAGCACATGCTGGTCGTTATGAATGTGAGGCATGGAACCCAGGTGGTGTGGCTAGGGTTACATTTCACCTGGCTGTCAACATGTCTTCTTCCTCTTACTCATCCCAGCTGTGGCCTCGTTTGAACACACACTCCTATGTTTCTTCATCATCTAGCTCCTTCTATCAGCCAGAAGTTCTGGATGTTAGTCAGGAGCCCCTGTATGAGCAGGAAAGCATGGACTTCAATGCTCTGGGTCCGGCTACACAGACTGCCATCGCTATTGGAATCTCCCTTCTGGCTCTCACTGCTGTTCTTCTTCTGATTATGATCTACACTCGTCACCAGCAGTACCAAAAAGAGGACAATGGCTCCTACTGTACCAGCAAAGAGGAGAGCATCCTTTACGTGAATGACTACTCTGATGGACCAACAACCTTTGCGCAGTTGGAAGAGTACCGTGATGACCACGGCCATGAGATGTATGTACTCAACCGAACCAAGCCTGTCATGGGCTCTACTACATCAAGGTGTCAAATGATGAGCGGCTTTGTCCAGCAGAAGGGAATGAAAGAAGCTCTCCTGGATCACGAAATGGTGCAGACACTGACGCGATCGGCGGGAATTGGGTTTTGCAGAAACCTAGCAGAAGGTGGAGAAGGGCCACTAACGGCAGGTCCAGAAGATCTGCTTCTCAGCCAGAGCCTTCTGTTTGGATCCCAGGTGGCCTACGAGATCCACTGCTGAAGGATATTTAATGAGTGAAACTAAATGTTAAAGGACTTAAAGACTTTAACAATGATCTTGCTGTAACAATTTAAAGTGTCACATTCTTATCTGACTTTAAAAAAGAGACACTCAGATAGTGAATGCAGAGGGAAAACTGGATCATTTCCATCTTGTCAAAGAGCCTCTTCTAATTGATTATGTGACAAAAAGATGGGACAGAGGACTGGACAATGATAATTACAGGAAAAAAACAACTGTCCTGTGGTTTTTATTCATCCATACAAACCCTTTAAGGATCATTACAAGTGGCTAACTTCACCAGAATAAGTTGATATAACAGTTAAACAAGATGCTAAGAAAAGAGGCCCAAACAGTGCAGTTTGTGGTTGTAAAAACGTCAGTGGTTGGTGATGAATATTTTCTTTAAATGTATTCCTTTAAGTTTCAGTTTAAGTATGTTATCTCTGAGTACGACAAAGTTCATTTTTTGGAAAGTACAGCTGTTTTGCAGACCCTGTTACAAATTTCATTAGAATTAGATCTACAGCAATCGTCTTTTGGAAGCTGCAGCATCAGCTGAATACGTTGAGTGACTGTGTATCGCCAGAGGGATTAAAGGGGTCCAACATGTTATGGCAAAAGTCAGATAGTTTTGAATGTTTGCATCACTTCACTGTAATCTTTACTTCATTTAAGATGTGTCTTGTGTTTACTTCATTTGTACTATCACACCAGAACAGGAGTTAATCCGAAACATTTTAGGAGGTCCTCAAGTGCAAAACACAGCAACTTAGATGAAACACAACAACAAAACCAAAGACAATATTTGACACATAAAACAAAAAAGGGGATTTTTCCAGTTCTTCACCATTTCACACTGTGAGAGTTGTGGTTGTCCTTTTCACAGGAAAAAAAAAGCATCTCGCCACAAGACAACTCATATCAACCATGTATCAATTTATACATCCATTTTGAGATAAACTGATTACTTTAAGCAATTACCTCTGATCTTTGAGCTGATCTCAGTCTCATGGAAGAAAAATTGGCTATTAGTCCAAATAATAACATTTAGCAGCAGGATGTTGCTTGTAGTATTTTTAGTGTGCTCATATTTCAGAAGTGTCCACTGGACCATACAAAATGATATTCAAAAATCATTTAAAAAATAGTTGGCATTAGACTGAATTACCTGTGAGATGACATGGCATGATTATTTGTCTGGATAGTTCATTAAAATACTTTACTACCACGAGGAAACGACTGAAATATGATGGTTAATCATGTACATCGCCAAAAATTGCTTTGTTTCCAGGTAGAAACTGGAAGTACAGTTTTGTGAAATAGTATTTGTCTCCCAACAGATTTGATTTGGTCTTGTTTTTTTCCCCGAAACATAAATGTTTAATCTAAACCATCCTGACCATATGTGAAAATATAGTTGCCAAAGTTGAAAGCCATACTAAGTAATTTCCAAGTGGTGCTCCCCCTACAGGGCCTTTTTAGAATAGCACTGTCGTAAACACTCCCCTCTTGGTGCCCCCCACACCCCACAGTTACAACGTACTATGTCTCAAAGCAGAGCGACGGAGAGAAAGAGAGATATGTCTATGCGGACCAATAGACCTAGCAGCTGGCTCTTGTTTATTTAGGAGAGGGAGGGGGCAAAGGAGGAGAGAGACAGAGAAGTGTGTATGTGGACGGATAGTGGAGTCAGCGGCTGGCTCGCTGTCTGTAGCTCAGCGAGAGCCAGTCTATTTATAAATAGTGGCTTAGTTTGTTGCTCAAATAAGAGACTTCAGGGTCAAAAACAAGCCCAATAAACCGCAACCTGCGACTCGTGAAATTTATAAGTGACCCAAAAAAAAACAAGCCAGACGGTGCTTATAATAAGCAGCCTTGGTAATACTGCTAATGATGTAAAATGGCCTTACATTGGGCTGCCATAAAGCTGTTCGTCTTACCGCGAGAACGAGAACAGAGCTGCAAGACGGCCTCCGGGGCAGAGGCGCGGAATGTTGCAAGTGTGGTATTTCAGCCAGAGACAATAGCTACGTTTACATGGACAAAAGTAATCGGAATAAATGACCGATCAGAATTAAAAAAAAGCATTATGCAAACAAACCAATTGGAATATGATGATCGGATTAAGCTCAATCGGAATTAAATTGTATTCCGAACGAGAGTGGTGGTTTGTTCTAATTGACGATCAACGTGCATATAAACGCTTGTCAGGCTCAAGTTATTCCAAATGTGGCAAACTGACCTGAGTGCACATGTGCGCCCAACGTAAACGTGACATATTTCCACCACTTGCAAACGCAGAAGCAAAACTGCCAGGACCGATACAACTTTGAAAAATAAAAAAAATAAAAGCTCAAAACTGTTGCTTACTCAGTAACATTTCAACTGTAATTAGAACCTGGTGCAAGTCCAGCCTGGGCGCTCGGAAGACCAATGAACTCATGCAATCCTGGTTTATTGACTATTTTTGTAGTTTAGCAAAGACGGAAGTACTTCTATGTTTACTTATGGGAAGTTGATAACTGTGCATGTCAGAGTGGTTATATTCTGAATAAAGACTGGTGCTTATGTATGCACATTATGATCGGGTTAATTAATTGTGTGCCCATATAAACGGTATAATCCAATTATTAAATTTGAATACATTTTAATCCGATCTTGAAAATTTGTGCACGTAAACATAGCTACTAGGGGAGATGACAGACCCCCTCAATCGTCACATAAACACTTGGATTACCATTACAGGGAGTTAGAAGAGGATATAAGATCAAAATATTACTTAGTATACCTTTAACTGTGATTAGCCACATTTTTCTGATTCAGTGTCACGAGCCACACCCAATTGGTGTAGACCGATAGATCTAACAAAAACACACATCAGGCTCCAATCGGGGAAAAAATCAGGAAAAGATGATAAACAAAGCCACTGGTGTCTACTTGTCTGAAGAGTTTTGCAAACCAATTTAAAAGCTTTGGGACCCCAGTGACCACTGTGGGTGTCATTATCCACAAATGGAGAACGAGTGGAACAGGAGTGAACTTTACCAGGAGTGACTGGCCTACCAAATTTACTTCAAGGGCACATCAATAACTCCTCCAGGAGGTCATAAAAGAACAACATCTAAAGCGCTGCAGACCTCACTTGCCTCAGTTACAGGGATTGATGTTTTTGAAGTGGGGGGTTCTCTGAAGTCATAATCAGTAATAGCTCTCTTCCCTATGTTAGAAAGATGTCGTTTGACCCAGAACTTATTGAAAATGGGGGAATAAATCATATTGAGGGGTTGATATGTACACCATCTGGTGTAGCTGACTTTAAAAGTTTAATACAACTGAACCTAAAATATCCATATCAGATTGAGAAAATGCCATATAAGTCTACAGTTTCACAACAGGCCATTGTTAAGCTAGGTGTTGTTCACACGATTTTCACCTTGCCACCTTAGAAATACCAAGGAAAAGGACTCCTTGCCAATTGTCAAAAACTAGATGCTGTTGCCTCTGAGATTCAGAGAACAAGCAATTATTCAAATAGCCCCAGGTTGGTTAGAAAACTGCTATTTGCATCATTTTCTCAGGTTTTCTCTGTCTGAAATAAGAAATGAGTTTTAAAAATTTGACATATGCAAAATATTTGGGCGGGGGGGGGATGCCAAAACAGAAAATATATGTAAGATATAATTTTTTCTGGAGGTAGAACCTTAGGGGCAGAAGCTGGAGAAGGGTGATTTCACAAAACACAAAAATAATGGAAACCAGAAAAACAGTAAAACATGGTGTCATGTATCTTGTTTTGTTGTTGTGTTTTGTGACTTGGTATTTTTATTTTATGAAAAATGTTTGAATTCTTACCCCTTTTGTTGTGTTTATGTTTATGTTTTCACTGCTTTTAGTGTTGTGCACATCAAGGCCACTTTCAACAAAATTGTTTAAAAAAAACTACCCTGCTAACACCACACTGTAACAACTAACTGATTGTGAATATTGTACATTACGTTTTCAGTTTGTATACATTAAAATGTCTTAAAATTAGTCTGTTTGTCCTTCTTTTAGATCAGTTTAGCAATTCTTTGGGGCATCTTTTAGACTTGATACACTTATGTTTTGTTGTACTTCTCAACTCATGACATGTAACAAGTCCAAGAGTGCAACACTCTGTAAAAATGTGTTTTTATAGAGAGGCTCTTGCTGTTAGTAATTGTGTTGTTCAGTCTAAGAGGTCCACAGTTCATAGACATCCTTTACTGCAAAGTACTTCGGTATGATATGAGCTTTCAAGAACTACTTGCAGAATGAGATAGATCTGTGCTATTGAAAATGGGTTTTGCAAAGCCAAAACAATCTTTGCTTTACACAGAGACCGAATGTTTTATTGATTTTGAGTCAAATGCAGGTCAATATTTTTTTCCAAAGGGCTGCTATTTCAGAATTTTACCATTAAACACTGCAGGACACAATTTTGATGTCTGATGTATAGAGGAGCAGAACACTGCGGTTACCTGTTTGTCAGTTCAATAGTCTCTCTGAAAAGTCTCTATAGGTCAGGACTTCTACAAATGAATAAAAAATGTTAAAGAGTAATAACTAAAAAATTAAGACTTTAGGGAGACGTTTCTTCATGCTATCTCTACTAAAAGGTACAACACTATTGCTTTCCACCAATTTTCCTTATGAAAAAACAACACTTAAAGTCACAATCCACAGTGGGACTTGAAAACATATTCTTTATGGTGTGTTTCATTTCCCTTGAAAGTTTGAATTCTGCTTTGGAAATGTCATCCCTTTCAATCTAACAGTGTTCCCTACTATATGTTTTAGATTAGTCACACTCCTCTCTTCATACAGGGGGAGGTGGTGGAGTGTTTGGACAGCATAAAGTCCCTAGGCATTCACATCTCCTCCCACCTTGCTTGTATTGTAAACTCCTTCCACCTGGTGAAGAAGGCCCAATAACTGCTCCTCTTCCTCAGGAAACTGAAACAGACTTTTTACTAAACTGTTAAAAACTTTTACAGAGTTACCATAAAAAGCATTTTATGTCTCATCATAACAGTGTGGTATGGGAGCTTCACAGTGTGGGAGAGCAAGGATCTGGCACAGGTGGTGAGGACAGTGCAGGAGATTGTGGGATGCCGTCTACAAAATCTGGACACAGTTTATGCTGCACGAATCCAGAGAAGGGCCAGATATATTGCCATTGATCACATCCACTCAGGCAATGCACTGTTTTCCCCACTTCCATCAGGTAAATGCCTCAAGAACAGCTTCTTTCAAAGAGCTGTATGGGCTATTGCCTCCTGCTGAGAAGTTTGTGGTCTGGTACATGTTACACTCACACTACTGGTAATGCCTATTTGCACACTCTTATTTCTCACATTAGGTCTGATTGCACAGTTCTGTTTATGAAGGTTTAAGATTACTGCACAGAATTTACTGCGGGCACGAGTGCATCATCGGACAGTTGAGGGATTTATTCAAGTAACAATGCAGGTAACAATGCAGTAATACATATAATTAAAAAAATCAGTTTTCAGTCAGTGCGATCAACTGATTTAATATGCATAAAGTGGGTGTTAAGGGTAATGTTCTGAAAATATTCAAGCCATCCATCCATCCATCCATCCATCCATCCATCCATCCATCCATCCATCCATCATCTTCCGCTTATCCGGGGTCGGGTCGCGAGGGTAGCAGCTTCAGTAGGGAGGCCCAGACGTCCCTCTCCCCGGCCACTTGGGCCAGCTCCTCCCGGGGAATCGCAAGGTGTTCCCAGGCCAGCCGAGAAACATAGTCCCTCCAGCGTGTCCTGGGTCTCCCTCTGGGTCTCCTCCCGGTGGGACAAGCCCGGAACACCTCACCAGGGAGGCGTCCAGGAGGCATCCTAACCAGATGCCCGAGCCATCCCCACTGGCTCCTCTCGAGGTGGAGGAGCAGCGGCTCTACTCTGAGTCCTCCCGGGATGACTGAGCTCCTCACCCTTTCTCTAAGGGAGAGCCCCATCACAGTACGGAGAAAACTAATATTGGCCGCTTGTATCTGGGATCTCATTCTTTCGGTCATGACCCAAAGCTCATGACCATTGATGAGGATAGGAACGTAGATCGACCGGTAAATCGAGAGCTTTGCCTTTTGGCTCAGCTCTCTTCACCACAACGGACCAGTACAGCGCCTACTTCACAGCAGACGCCGCACCAATCCGCTTGTCGATCTCCCGCTCGATCTTCCCCTCATTCGTGAACAAGACCCCAAGATACTTAAACTCCTCCACTCAAGACCATGGTCTCGGATTTGGAGGCACTAATTCTCATCCCGGCTGCTTCACACTCGGCTGCGAACCGCTCTAGTGAGAGCTGTAGATCATGCCCTGATGAAGCCAATAGGACCACGTCATCCACGAATAGCAGAGACGCAATCCTAAGGCCACCAAAACGGATCCCCTCAACACTTTGGCTGCGCCTAGAAATTTTGTCCATAAAAGTTATGAACAGAATCGGTGACAAAGGGCAACCTTGGCGGAGTCCAACTCTCACCGGAAACGAGTCCGACTTACTGCCAGACCAGACTCTGACACCGGTCATACAGAGACCTAACAGCCCTTATTAAATGGCCCGGTACTCCATACTACCGGAGTACCCCCCACAGGACCCCTTGAGGGACACAGTTGAATGCCTTCTCCAGATCCACAAAGCACGTGTAGACTGGTTGGGCAAACGCCCATGCACCCTCTAGGATCCTGCTGAGGGTGTAGAGCTGATCCAGTGTTCCACAGCCAGGACCAAAACCACACTGCTCTTCCTGAATCTGAGACTAGACTCTCGGTGGACCCTCACCGTTGGTGTCCACCAGCGTGTTCGAGGGTTGCCGTCGCGACATGCACCGGCAACCTTGCGGCCACAACTCCGACTAGAACAACAATAGAGGCGCAGAACATGGTCCACTCAGACTCAATGTTCCTGCCTCCCTCAGGATGTGTTCAAAGCTCTCCCGGAGGTGGGAGTTAAAGCTCTGTCTCACGGGGGACTCTGCCAGACGTTCCAAGCAAACCCTCCCATTACGTTTGGGCCTGCCAGGTATGACCGGCTTCCTCCCCCACCATCGGAGCCAGCTCACCACCAGGTAGTGGTCGGTGGAGAGCTCCGCCCCTCTCTTGGGGCGGAGTGTCCAAGACATGTGGCTGCAGGTCAGATGAAACAACAACAAAGTCGATCGTTGAACTACGGCCTAGGGTGTCCTGGTGCCAAGAGCACATATGGACACCCTTATGCTTGAACATGGTGTTTGTTATGGACAATCCATGACGAGCACAGAAGTCCAACAACAGAACACCACTCAAGGTCAGATCAGGTGGGCCGTTAATCCCAACCACCCCCCTCCAGGTCCCACTGTCATTGCCCACGTGAGCGTTGAAGTCCCCCACAAAACGAGGGAGTCTCCAGGAGGGGCACTCTCCAGTACCCCCTCCAAGGACTCCAAAAAGGGTGGGTAATCCGAACTGCTGTTTGGCGCATAAGCACAAACAACAGTCAGAACCCGTCCCCCCACACGTATGCAGAGGGAGGCCACCCTCTCGTTCACTGGTGTGAACCCCAACGTACAGGCACCAAGATGAGGGGCAACAAGTATGCCCACTCCAGCTCGGCGCCTCTCACCAGGGGCAACTCCAGAGTGGAAGAATGACCAACCCCTCTCAAAGAGACTGGTTCCAGAGTCAGAGCCATGCATCAACATGAGTCCGACTATCTCTAGTCGGAACCTCTCAACCTCGCGCACTAGCTCAGGCTCCTTCCCCACCAGAGAGGTGACATTCCACGTCCCAAGAGCAAGCTTCTGCAGCCGAGGATCGGAACGCCAAGGTCCCCGCCCTTGACTGCCACCCATTTCGCAACGCACCCGACCCCTTTGGCCCCTCCTATAGGTGAGCCTATTGGAAGGGGGACCCATGTCTCCTTTTCGGGCTGTGCCCGGCCGGGCTCCATGGGTAAAAGCCCGGCCACCAGGCGCTCGCTGGTGACCCGCATCCGGGCGAGGGAACACAACATCCATTTATGTTGCTCATCATAAGGGGTCTTTGGGCTGCTCTTTGTCTGGTCCCTCATCTGGGACCTGTCTGCCTTGGGTGACCCTACTAGGGGCATAAAGCCCCTGACAGCATAGCTCCTAGGGTCATTGAGACACTCAAACCCCTCCACCACGGTAAGGTGGCAGCCCAGGGAGGGGCCAGACAGAGTTACAGACAGAGTTATATTTTAAAAAGAGAGCCAGACAGAGTTAAATTTTAAAAAGTTTATTGCAAAGATGAGTAGTGGTTGACGGGACAGGCTAGCGGACCCAGACTTGAACAGGTACTGACCAGAAGCTGTGGGGTGATGCAGATTTGACCAGAGGCAGCAAATAGTTCCCAGTGGTGCAGAGCGCAGCACAAATAATCCAGGAGTGACCTTCACCAGGCGGCAAACACAAGCACTAGTAAAACAGACCAGAGCGAGTAGGTCCAAGGAATTGTCAGGTAGGGCGACAAGAAGACACTGGGAATCTTGAGCCGATTTGTCTCTAAAAAAAAATCTCAAAGTGAAAATAAAGATTCTTGAGTCTCCCAGCTAACTCTGAAAGTGAGAAAGATAAAGCAACATATTGTAGGTGGACCTTTAAACAGAGGACCTTTAAGCATTAGTTGCCTTGGGACAGTAAAATGGCTAAAAGGATTACAGACCAGTGGTATAAAATTTCCCTAACAATGACAAGCCCTTTGCTGTGGAGAGGAACTCAGGCGTTTGTCTCCTTTCAGCTGCTGAAGTCATAATATGTCCTCCTTTTCTGACACTACATAAGAAATACTTCACTACCCGAGCTCTCCATCACCTGCATGGTATTTTATCTGGTTTGACTGCAATCAGCTTTACTACAAGCATTTTGATTATGGATGTTTGCCACACGGAATACTGGCTATATTCCAGATTCATCAAAATGGGCTAAGCTTTATAGCCAGTGATTTGGTTAATCTCATGCTACAGAGGTTCTAACCAAATGATTGAGAATATGTTAAGCAGAGTAGAAAGTTGGTTTTGCATGAGGGAACCAGGTGCTATTTGTCCTTGGCAGATAACATTTTAAAAAGATTTTCATGGGTGCAACCCAGATACGCAACTGCTGCTCAACCCATAGATGTACATTCCTTACAAATGTGGCCCCATTTAAGGGGAAATAAACACTTTCCTACAGTATTATTAATTGCAAAGAAGGTTAATCACAACAGCAATTTAAAAAAATTCGACAAACCTACATTCCGTGTTTTATTCTCCTAAGTTCGGGTGTGATGAGACCAATAGATGTGAAACACCACAATATCTCAATTCAAAGTAAAGCCTGTCTCAAAAAGAACTATCCAGTTGCTTTCAGCGTGTGATTTCAAACAAGTGACTCTAAGCTATTTTTATGTCCCATGGTAATAAAGGTGAGTGCTTTTAACTTGACACCCTGTGAGTTTTATGTTTGAGACTTTTATTTTGAAGTTGGAACGGGAGCAGCCCTTCAGTTACCTTGTTGTTTTGACAGAGGGAACTAATAAAGATCAACACTCAAAAGCCTCGAAGAAGCCTGTGCCCCATGCATATAATGAGTCTGGCAATATCTGTGGCTGCCAGAGAAAGAAGAAACAGACGGACACAATATTTTGTATCACTTTAAAAATACAGAAACTGGCTAATCATCAGTCACTAATGTCACTGATGTTGATGCCTTCTTCGGAGCTACCTAGTAATTTTAAAGTAGTGTTGTTTGGCTGTTTTTATTTTTGTTTAAAACAGTTTGAAACGTGTAAAAGCTTTTGTTGCATTAATTGGAGCTTATTAGAATGAGACAAGAACAAATAGACCAGTTCATTGTTATTGTTTTGATTCGGGTTTTTCGCGCATGCGCGCCGGACTGGTAGGCAAAAGGCGAACACAATGGCGGACGCATACAAAGGAAACGAAGAGTTCTCGACGTATTTTTCTTCTTTAGATAACGTATCACAAGATCGTTTTAAGAGTAAATTGATGGTTGATGGTATCAGATTGCCAGATCCACACAGCAAAAGCCTGAAGGGATGGAGACAGTCTGTGAAATGCTGGCCAAGTGTTCCGTACGGCAACATATACAGCTACCTTATAAACACGGCAGGCCAGTACACACGAGAGAGCATGAAAGCCATGAAACCACTGGACGGCTACAATTATTTTATATCGGGACATAGGCACCAGCAACCCCCGCGACCCCATGAGGGATTAAGCGGGTCAGAAAATGGATGGATGGATGTTCAGACATGTTTGTGTAACATACGAAAGCGGAGTCGGACATAGACAGCGCCTCAGCAGAGAGGAAGACCCGCCACCGGTAGGTTAAAAAAACCATTGTTCACTAAGGATTATTTTGGTGTTTTTGTCTTATTAATCCTTTTCACAGACTCATGCCAGCGGGTTTGCATACATTGTAAATGTACGTATATTATTACGAAACGAACGTTTACGTCTTGACTTAAGTATATATCCTAATTTTTTATTTATATAATTATTTAAGTAGAACAATGACCAGTGCAAAATTAAGTTGTATTTACCGGAGATGAAGTGTAGACTGCAAATTCTGTCGTGGTATGATGGCTCACACAGTCGATTGGGATTGTCTGCCTGCGTCCGTTTCATTGAAATTATCCATTTCTTTCGTTTTTCTTCGTCCTTCGGTAAACGAAAGAAATGTACATCCGACGATTTGGAATGCCTCTGTGTGCAACCGGGAGCACAACAAGTCGTAGGCATTGTTTAGATTCCAAAAATAAACGAACTAAAAGCACGCTCTAATTCACCCATTTTGTCACGGTAGTAGACGAGAACAGTACTGTTTTTGTCTACCCGCGGGACCCGGATGTAGCGCGGATGTAGCTTGTGACGTCACGAGTGAACTGGTCTATAGAATACAATAAGTGCCCTGATCAAACACGATATATTTTACACTGATTATAGACTCTTCTAAATAAATTAGGTGATTTTCTGATCTTCACACTATTTGTAAAAAAGATGAATTTCTGAAAAATATTGCTATAGGCCAGAGTCCTCAAAAAATAAACTTCTTAACCAATCACTTAATCTGGATGACATTAACTTGGCCTCTGGTAATAAAGTAAAAAACCTTGGTGTTATTTTTGACCAAGACATGTCATTTAAATCCCATATTAAACAGGTTTCCAGAGTTTCCTTTTTTCACCTCCGGAATATCGCCAAAATTAGAAACATTCTGTCCAGGAGTGATGCTGAAAAACTAGTCCATGCATTTGTTACTTCAAGGCTGGACTATTGTAATTCTTTACTATCAGGAAGTCCACAAAATGCAAATCAAAGTCTTTAGCTGATCCAAAATGCTGCAGCAAGAGTTCTGATGAAAATCAACAAGAGGGATCATATTTCTCCAATTTTAGCTTCCCTTCATTGGCTTCCTGTTAAATCAAGAATAGAATTTAAAATTCTTCTTCTAACGTATAAAGCCCTTAATAATCAAGCTCCATCATATATCAGAGCTCTGATTACTCCGTATGTTCCTAACAGAGCACTTCGCTCTCAGACTGCAGGTCTGCTGGTGGTTCCTAGAGTCTCTAAAAGTAGAATGGGAGGCAGATCCTTTAGCTATCAGGCTCCTCTCCTGTGGAACCAACTCCCAGTTTTGGTCCGTGAAGCAGACACCCTGTCTACTTTTAAGACTAATCTTAAAACCTTCCTTTTTGACAAAGCTTATAACTAGAGTGGCTCATGTTACTCTGAGCTACCTTTATAGTTTTGCTGCTATAGGCTTAGGCTACTGGAGGACATCAGGGCCTATTTTTCTCACTCTACTGATTTCTACTGTTCTCCAGTCTACTGTTCTCCAGATTTGCATTGCATTACATTGAAATGACTGTTGTCATTTCAGCTTTTAACTTTTTGTTCTCTCTCTTTTTTCTTCATAGTAGGTACACCTGGTCTGACGTTCTGTTGACTGTGAAATCATCCAGGGAGGACAGATCACCGACTATTACCATCTAATGTAGAACAGATTACTAGATCAATGTTTGCTTCTGTGCTTTTTTGTCTGTCTTGTTGTGTCTCTGCTCTGTCTTCTCTAACCCCAGTCGGTCGAGGCAGATGACCGTTCATACTGAGCCCGGTTCTGCCGGAGGTTTTTTTTTCCCGTTAATGGGTGGTTTTTCTTCCCACTGTCGCTTCATGCTTGCTCAGTATGAGGGATTGCAGCAAAGCCATGTACAATGCAGACGACTCTCCCTGTGGCTCTACGGTTCCCCAGGAGTGAATGCTGCTTGTCGGGACTTTGATGCAATCAACTGGTTTCCTTATATAGGACATTTTGACCAATCTGTATAATCTGACCCAATCTGTATAATATGATTGAACTTGATTTTGTAAAGTGCCTTGAGATGACATGTTTCATGATTTGGCGCTATATAAATAAAATTGAATTGAATTGAATTGAATTATAGCTATGTCTCATACTTGAGAACCCAATTTCATTTATTGTCTTTTCTTGAGCTAAAAGAATAATTTTACTCCTTGTTTTTAACATATTGAAGCCCATTTCCTCCACCATGATGGAAAAAAAGCAATTTATCCTATGAACATGACTTAGCTTAGCGAAATCAGTTATCTAAGCTAAATGGGAAAGGGAAAATCCTAATCAGGTTTTCACCAGCTAATATGCCATATGGAATCATGAGGTCAGAGTTAAGCAGAGATTTCTGGATTTTAAAAGTCGCAACTCTGATTTTACCGGGTCCTCGAGTAGAGTTTTGCTTTTGTGAACCACATCTACAATTTTCTCTAGATAAAAATACCTTGATATACACTTTAATCTGATTTGAAATGTTGTTACCTTATCTGAAAAATATGATAAAACTATAGGAAAATGACATCAGCATACGACACATGGATGAAAGAAACAAAATCCCGCATGAAAAGATAGGACAATCTCAAAACCTATCACATCTGTTTTCCTGGGCTTGCATGCATCCGTGTCTTTGGAACAATGAATGTGAATGCTGCTATTCAGGTCATCCATGAAGGATATGGATTTCTTTTGTGTGCTATAATATAATTCCCATTCTGTTATTACTTGTCCCAAGCAAACCCAGGTTACAATGGTTGTCATGGGCACAATGGATTCAATACTTGTAAGCAACCAGACTAATGCTGCTGTCACAGACTGGATCTTTCTTTCTGTCAGACACAAGGTGGGTGGACAAAAAGACAGAGCAAAATACAAAAATGTTCAATAATACAGCAGTTAAAACGGTGAACATTTTTATGTTTTTTTTGTTCTCAGGCATCAATTAAAGCAAAAATCACTCGACGTCAACAAGTGTGGTAATTTACATTTTTCACATACTAAAAGCATCTTGATTAAGTGTCAGAAAGCCCAATTAACCTTTTCTGACATCAAGTGGCATTTTGTCATAAATCTTACACATAGATTGTGTATGAGTCATTTTGAAAGCACATTGCAAAGCTCTTAGAGTTGAATACATTCGATAAGATTGAAGGGATATAATTTTTTAGAGTAAAAGACAGCCTTGAACTTCACAGCATCCATCTTTGAATACATTTTTATAGAGCAGGTGTGAGTATACCGAACATTTTAGCATCGTGATATACTCTCTGAAAGCCTTTATCGCCATGGGAGGTTTCTACCTATTCGAATTTGATTCTGCTTTTTTTCCCTTTTTTTTTTTTTTACATCTTAGGCTGCCCGTGATCCCATCAATCACAGTGCGCAGTGAGGATGCAACAAAGCAGGCAGAGTTCACGGTTCACATACAGATGCTGCTCTCCTTTTCTTTCTCCCTTCTGCCTTCTTTCAAGTATCGCCTCTCATTTTTCTATGAACTTGGTGCATTGTGTGAGAATGAATTTTTGTATGAGGTCAAATGTGAGATACCTTCTGACTGAATTATTGATGCAGTTCAGCCTAGTCTCAACAATGGATTTCCTTGGGGATGAATTTGTACAAAATCTCTTTCATGTTTGTAGTCCCTGTCTGGACATTGGACTTTTGTTTTGGATTGTCTTTGATGTTTAGTTGTAAAGTGTCTCAAATGCATTTGGCACTAGGAGCTTTTAAGAACTAATCCTATTTGCCTTTAATTAAAAATAGCAACTGCTGACAGGCAGTGTGCACATTTTGACATACACACAGGTTTAATTTTTTATTTTAAAAAAATACAGCAATGTTTGACTACACGTGTCCCAGAGGAACAGGGAGTTTAGCTGGAATGCCAAATGCTAACCAAGGTTATTTCTATTCATGGCATGAATGAACAGCATCTCTCACCCTGGATAATAGGAAAGGAGAAAAATCCATTGAGATCACTGCTACATTTTTTTTTTTAAATCGACAGTACATCTGTCAAAATGACAACAGAAATAAAAATAAAATTCAAAAAATGAAGAAGAAAAACCCACCCTATCAAAAACTTTTAGGAGCATATTTCAGCAGACTGGAAACACATTGATGAATTGCACTAAGCCAAAGTGTCTCGTTTAATATATACAAGGAGCTTTCTTCTCTATCACTCATGTTTTCACTCCTAATCAGCACACAGCTATTGGGCTTCTGTGTAAAACAATGATTCACAAGTAAACAGAAACATCATGAGTCTGAAATTAGTAGACTCGTGATCCTTACCTAATCAAATCCACATCCATTCTCAACATTTACTCAACATCTCTCTTCCCTATTCCATTTTATTTTCTTTATAAAATAATACTTTTGTATATTAAATTTGATAAGACATAAGAAAGTGCCTTATTTCAGAGTGACTATGGTAATGCTTTCCAGATGATGAAGTCAATTTTGGCCAAAATATACTGCTAGAATTCTACATACACTTTTCATCAGCATGCATGTTAAATTTATTTTAGATTCGTTATTATCTAAATCAAGGGTTCCCAAACGTTTCAGCCTGCGACACCTAAAATGACATTGCCAGAGATTGGCAGCCCCATTTTATTCAGTGGATTTTTTCTGTGGTAAAGAGAGAGCTGAGCCAAAAGGCAAAGCTCTCGATTTACCAGTCGATCTACGTTCCTACCCGCATCTATGGTCATGAGCTTTGGGTCATGACCGAAAGAACGAGATCCCGGATACAAGCGGCCGAAATGAGTTTTCTCCGTAGTGTGTCTGGGCTCTCCCTTAGAGATAGGGTGAGGAGCTCAGTCATCCGGGGAGGACTCAGAGTAGAGCCGCTGCTTCTCCACGTCGAGAGGAGCCAGTTGAGGTGGCTCGGGCATCTGGTCAGGATGCCTCCTGGACGCCTCCCTGGAGAGGTGTTCCGGGCACGACCCACTGGGAGGAGGCCCAGATGGAGACCCAGGACACGCTGGAGGGACTATGTTTCTCGGCTGGCCTGGGAACGCCTTGGGATTCCCCCAGAGGAGCTGGCCCAAGTGGTTGGGGAGAGTGACGTCTGGGCCTCCCTGCTGAAGCTGCTACCCCCACGACCCGACCCTGGATAAGCGGAAGAGGATGGATGGATGGATGGATGGATGGATTTTGTTTTGTTGAAATTATGAGAATAAAGTTGAAAAATTAGAAGAATAAAGTAATGTTTTTGGAAGAAGTCTTACAAAAGAAATACAGCCTTCCCCCTGTGTTAAAAAGAGAAATATGGAGCATCTTGTAAACTTCGATATCGGTGTCAAAGAGCAACGGAACATGGTCGTTGCTCTGCCTGCAAGTTTGATCTCTCTGCTGTACCTTGGGTTATATAGCAGCTCCTGCACCTCCAAGAACTTTCTCTGCTGCGTTGCTGGATCTATGGCAGCCCCTGCACGCTCCAGGTAAGCCCTCGAATGTGATGCCGATTCTCCCGCTACCCCAGCGCTCCTACGCTCCACCGCTTCAAGCTCTGCTCGGGTTCCTTCCCGAAGCCTTCCAAGAACTCTCCACTCCTCCAGCTCAGTCATCTTCATCCTCCGGCTCCTGCTCTGTCAAGACTCTGGTTCGTGCTCTGCCCACAACTCATCTTACTTCAATAAAACCCTTAAACTAAGCTCTGTGTGCGGCTGAATTCTGGGTTCATCTGACAAATCCTGACAGGTTGGTTTGGCCAAAGAAGGATGGTAATGAGGAGTTCAAGAGGCAGGGGTGAGGGATGACAAATGTAGGGACTCTGACCTCTTATCTGACATATAAGAGGTCAGCGAGATGAAGCAGGGATGAAAGATGGACATGTGAGTGAGTGAAGATGGAATTGAAGGAATGTGAACAACAGTCCTGAACAGGAGAGGTGAGCACACAGACTGCTGGGTAAGTAGATCGGTGGTTGAGGTGTAGATCCTTTTCCAAACAGGTAAAACATTACCTTTTTTAACCTTTAGTTACTCTTCGTAGAGGAGGTGTGGTGTCTAACCCCCCACCATAAAATTATTTCTAAGAACATCTCATGTACTTATAAAATGTAGAAGCCATTTCTTGTCAGCTTAGGTCAAGGAAGAGGCTTACCATAATAAATCAGTGTAGAACCGATAAACTGTTTATTTTAGAACGCTATATACATGCACACGCAATCATGTTGAAACTTAGAAGTCAGTGCCTACATGCCGAAATGTCCCCAAAAGAAAGCCTGGCCGCATTTGTGGATATGCAAATGAATCCTCCCACCCCTACAGGACACTTCCTCTCCATCTCTGAACTGAAGCTCACATGCCGTGGGTGATCCAGTCAGAGCTGACATCAGGTGTGAAATATTGCAGCAGGAGTGGAGTTGCCACCTGGATGTTTTCTCGCTTTCTCTTTTTAGAAAAAGAAAATCAGTGTAAAAATTAGACGCATCTGTTAGCTCATTTCAAATAATGCAGCAGCAATCTATAAGATTCTTTTCCTGGACTTGACCACTGGGGGAGTTACTAATAAAAAAAAAATCAAAACAAAAACAAATTAGTACAAAGGAAATGAGCTTGAAAGCCATTCACATTGAAGAAGTAAAAAAAAAAAACATACTTTCGTATTTATCAGCAGTCACTCTGACAGTGAGCTGTGAAAGACCACACGTTTATCTCACATTGCTTCACTTTCCTTGCATCTCAGCTGTGGCACGGGGGGGTTCTTGAACACATTATTATTGCCACCTGTGAAGACTTCGAGCTGTCCACTTCTGATTATATCTCACAAGGTACAATAATACCATGCCTGAATCAGTGTCACAGTGTGAGTTCAGCTGAAAAGGCAAGCACTGCATACACAGAAGAGCTTTGATCATGGTGGCGTAAATAGATGAACAGGGAAGGTGGGAGTTGGGGAGGTAATAGGATCCTGGTGTTAGGTTGTGTATTGAGGGAGCTCGATGAGGATCTGTGCTCCAGGAGTGTTGACAATAGAGGTTTGAGATCCATGTGGAGAATGAAAAGAGTGTTGGAAAGGGAGCAGGCAGAGAATGACAGGGGGAGTTGGAGCAAGTGAGCAAGTTCCCAGAGAAAGCTGTCGTGCGAAGAGTTGTCAGTGGAATCCAGAGTTTGACTCGGAAGCCAGTGATAACTTCAACCTAGGAGGCAGAGAGAATACACAGAGTGAGCACAGGAGAAATAAAATGGTCACAAGACTAACTTCTCTCAGGGTAACAAAGAAACACAACAAACAGAGGCAAGAAATAACACATAAAGGCTTGACCCAATCAAACAATGCTGACTCTCAGGCGAAGACTGGTCGTCCTAGAGCACCTAATGTTCCCAGCAGACAAACGAGGATGCATACAGGTGTGAAGCTGCAGCAAATCTGCAAATCTAATCTTTTTTCCCATATGCGCCCCATATCCGTGTTTTTCATTGCAGTGTGAATGGCCCAGTTCCAATCTTTTCACCCCCCCCCCAAAAAAAAAAAACCCATTTGTGCCACTTCCATATGTGTTAGTAATTTGGATATGTATCGTTTGTTTTTCAAAGCATCCGAAGCTTGAACAGACTTGTTGCATTTTATTTGTCTTTTACGTCACTGTCCTGTCTCTCACTACACATCCACACACAGTAGAAGCAGTTAGCGCTCCACAAAAGACAGTTGTTAATAGCTATGATGCTTTTATGTACCTTATTTCGTCTTGGTATGATGTGGTCTAAATATCGTCGGCTTCCTTTGCTCAACAGCTTTCTAATCATAACAAGGAGAGATGCCGGTCGGTATCTGCGTTTTTTTTAATTTATCAAGTTTTTTTTTTTTTTCACAAACTTTATCGAACAGTTCTAGAAACCATTACATTTACCATTACTTCTGTCAACCGTGTGCTGCTGTGTGGCATCTCCTTCTGTTATCTGCACATGCGGGTCACTTTGCAGTCTTGAATCATTCAGACCCAGTAGAACTCAACCCCTCTTGGGGCGTTTATAACATTGACCAATGCAATTTCATATTAGCACTTGATTAACCACTATTCTATTTTTTATTATAACTATTATTGATTGATGAGCACAGATTCTACTCAATAAAAAAATTAATTGACCAGTAAAATGAGTTCAAGGAGATGGCGTTATATTAAAATATGGACGTTTTTGGTTTTCTGCCACACAAAGACAACTATTTTGATAGGTTTTTTTTTTTTTTGTTATTTTTAAAAACCTGCCAAATGTTGTGAAAGGCTTCCCAAATTTTTACAACCTGCCCATAAGCATTTTCTTCCAGCTCAATGTGTTCAAAAGAAGCCTAATCTGGCAACACTGACTACACTATTGCTTTTTTGTTTGTTTTTTTAGATTTTAGGATTTTATTGAGAATTTTATTCTCAATACTTTATTCTCTCTTTAAATTGATACTACTTTTACATTATTTTATTATACTTTGAGAGATGCCTGTCTTGTATTTTGGCTTAGCTGTAGTTCCGCTGTAAAATGTTGGATGCTTTTACAGCCGTGTAAAGTTAAATATGCTATGTTATACATGTTTTTAATACAGTTTAATTAACATAATTCTTTCTCGAACGACTCTCTTGGACAGTTTATTTCTGTGTCATTGTTTGTGAAGTCAGTATGATGCTGGTCGCATTTAATAGCAGTATGAACGGCCATCTAAAAAAAAATCAAATTTCAGCAAAAAATCAGAAGTGACCTGCAGTGTGAACCTAACTTGAGGCATACACACACCAGGATCATTAACTTAGTCGCATTAACTTTTTAGCTAGTTGGCCATAAAACTTTGCACAAAGCTCTTGTTTTTTTCTTAGTTGTAAAAGTCAAAATGTATTATTCCATTTTGTTTCATTTCTAGATACACCAGGGAATTTTTAGGTCCACTCAAGCTTAATCACAAACAGGAAATGTTATTAGAAGCTTTTTCATTTATAGTGATGTAGGGGAAAAAAAACATTGTTCGTAACCTAGCTGTTTGATGTAGGATTGCATAAATGGTGATATGAAGATTAACTTTAGCTTATGGCCTAGAAGCTGTCAAGGCAGTTTTATTTCTGGAGCACTATCTATATAACCTGACAAAAGCCAGCTGTATGTTGCTCCGCCTAGCTCCACTCACATACATCTGGGACACCGCCGGTAGAGAGTGATTTCTCCAACCAAATTTATGGTCTGGCCAATCAGGACGCAGGGCTGGAGTTTCATAGATGTGACGTAGTGGAGACGCGACCATGACGTGAGACTGTTTTGATAGCAATGGCGGCTCGTCGAGGAAGCAAGCGTTAACATTGATGCTGCTATTTCTTCCGTGTTGTCCAATCTACCTAATATTGTTTCATTAAAAGAACATCAGAGAACGGCTCTGAAGGCTTTTGTTGGTGGAAACCATGTTTTCGCCCTTCTCCCGACCGGATTTAGCAAGTTTTGTTTTCCGGGGCCAGCGGACGTGCAGACGCGGACGCGCCCCGGAGCGGTTAGCGCGAACCATGTTAGGAGGCCTTTAGTCCTCAACGCGGTCGGCCCGGAATCGACACCGACCCGCGGCGCTTTGCCGCCTGTCTTCCCCCCTCTTCCTGTCAGCTCACTGTCAATAAGACGCATGCCACTAGAGCCGCAAACACATTATTAATATTTTTTTTTTTTTTTTCCTGCGTCGCTATCATCAGCGTCACGGGTTAGCTTCGGTGTGAGTGGTTGAAATAGCACGTCGATAAAGATGACAGACAAGTGGCTTATCCAATCATATGCAAGAATTTTTGATAAGGCCCAGCCTTCTGTAAAGGCAATTCCTATGGAGATGTCCCAGATGTATGTGAGTGGAGCTAGGCGGAGCGACATACAGCTGGTTTTTGTCAGGTTACTATCTATAGGCATTGCAACTGAAAGTGATTTACAGAAACAAACGATCAGAGGTAAAACAAAAAAAAACATCAAAATATAAACTATGTATCACAAATAAAATAGAAGCATCTATAAGCAGACTGTAGAAAATATTTGGCCTCCTAGTAATAAGGACTGAACTTAAGTTCAAAGGGAAGTATCATGTTTTTTTCTTTTTTTGGTGTTGTTTTTTCTGTTGAACGTGCAGTATTATATGAACTTTAATTTAAAACATGCCTGGATTGAAAGGATAAAGTTAGATCAGGATAAAAGGATAAAGATAGACCAAACAGACTGCCAAGCTGTCAGTCTGTCTGGTTTCTATAACATCTTATCAGTTAAGGTGAGCTGTTCTATTGTGATTTTATTTCTATGCAGGATAGATAACTAAATCCTGATGTACAGTGATTTATTTCTGGGTGAGCAGCTATTTTAATACCCTTTTAGTAACTGTGCCAAGCAAAGTAAGTCTTGAACCTGTATGAAAAAGCAATAAATATAATCTACCTGGGAGTGTACATGTTTATTTATTCTATATTTTGTCATGAAGTTTTATTTCTTTTAGAACACACCCTAAGGTCTATAAACAGTTTATCATCGCTGCCATTTTCGGTGTAAAAGTTTCCAATCTCACATTGTATTCCATACGGAGATACAGAAAGCTGGCGTTGCCTTTGTGACCCTGATGTAAATGATACTCCAGCTCCAGTACCAGCACGTGTCCTTCATCCCTAACCGTCACAGTGGCTGCATCTTTCCCATCATCTTGCAGCAGATGAATGTCACACAGAGAAATGTGAGCAGCTGAATGAGATTGCAGACCTTGGCCGTGCTCCGGATAACTTCTACATATGGAGCCGTTGAAGACTGAACAGCAATATATAGCAATAATGACTTTTTGTTTTGGGAGCACTCGATTTTTTGTGTTAGACGACCAACACAGTTTAGAACATGTTTTTTTCATCAAAGTACATTTACTAAAAGAAAGACAAGTGTTATTTTAAGTATTTTATTGTCATCCAAATATGTTCATATTAGTGTTTTTGCTGGACCGAAGTAATATCACAGAAAAAAGGCAGAGACCAAGTTTTGTGATGAAATTGAAAGCAAAGTGAATGTAAGTTTAGAAAACGTACATGTTAGCCTTAAATTACGCTTCTCATTAGTTATCTCCCCTATCATTAGCCCAGGGGAGGTGCTATAGTTGCTTAAAATGGGGATGGAACTAGAAATCATTCATTTTTGTCAACTGTGGCTTCCTCTAATGAAGCACATGCTCTTATTATTCAATTGAATCAAGGGGTTTCACAGGCAAGAATATTACTGCTTGTTAGATTTTGGTCAAATTAAATATTTGTTGAAATTTTAATGAGAGCGTTTCATATGTACAAAAAATAAAGTTTCGGGGAGCCCCAGATAGTCGACCAATGTCACTCACAAATGGGGTATTTGTGAGGACCCAAATGCATGCAAGAGGCAGGTAGGAAAAAAAGAAACTTGTTTAAACAAAGTTTATAGTACAAATGAGACAATGGTGAAGAGCAGAATGAACCAGCAATGTCTGAAGAACCAAACGGGAATACATGGTGAGAAGCGAAGATCAGCTGAATGACTGATGGAGACTAACCTGAGAGAGAGCAGCTAAGTGAAAACAATACGAAACAGACACTGAAGATGCATTCGCAGATTACGTCATCGCCTTTTTGCATTCTAGTTTCCCACTTCAACAGGAAAAAACATGGACGCTCGCACAAAGACATATTTAACCGTACAACACAGCAAACCTAAGTCACAGAATGCATTTTAAAGTCACATTTTGTTGCAAAATCTTTGTCTTTTTTAAAGATATGCTTAACTGTTCAACTGAACATGAAACATTAAACAATAGTAAGTGGTGATCCTTTATTGCTGGTTTAGCCATTATGGCTACTGTGGTTAAAACCGTAACAATGACAATAACGCTATTCTAGCCAGTATTTTGTGCATATAAACAGAGCTGAAACATCCCGTTGTCATGGTGCAGCTTTGTCTGCTGCACCATGCACATATTCAGGGCACTTTTCACCCTCCATACACCCCAGTCTCCTCTCCACCTCAGCAATCATATCCACCTGTCAGCTTCTCTATTTAAACCTCCCTCAGTTTGCCCTTCCCTGTCGGCTCGTCTGTTTACCTGTGTTCTTGACTGCTCGCCTTACCTTTTCATTACCAGCCCGGGTTCCCTTCATCTCCGGCCGTCTGCCTGTTGTGGTTCTGGTTCTGCTCTCACTCCGGTCCAGCAAGTATTCATTCATTCATTCAGTCATGCTGCTTAATTCTGCTGGTCTAGTTCTGGTTCCAAGTCTCTACTCTGCCGTGCTGCTGTCAAGTTATAGTTCCAAGTCTCCACTCTGCTGTGTTGCTGCTCCTGCTGCCTCCATGCTCTGTCTCCATCCTGCTTGCCAGCCTCAGCCACTAACAGCCTCCTGCTTCCGTCTGGTCTGAACTCTGGTCTTCTTCATCTTCAATAAAACTCACAAAACAGAACTCTGTGTGTGGTTGTGTTCGGGTTCCTCACAAAAACATGACACCCGTCTGATGAGCACTGAAAGGTAGCACCCATACAGCTGACTATGTTATATAAGTAATAGAGAACTGCTAAAAACAGTCAAAGTATGAGGTTTTACTCAATGTAGTTGTGAGCAGCAGCCATCATGAATGCCGAAGTCGGGAACCTTCCTGCTGCACCGACTTTCAGACTCGTAATATATATGTATATATTAGGGCTGGGCAAGTTAATGCGTTAATTTCACGTTAATCCATTAGACTATTAACGGCGATATTTACTTTATCGTTGCTGGGCAACGATTAAAGATTTTAATCGATGCCCAGCCCTAATATATATATATATTAGGGCTGGGCAACGATTAAAATCTTTAATCGCAATTACTCGCATAATTTGCCTGATTAATGATGATTAATCGCATTGTATGCGCAAACTCCAAGAATGAATTCAAAAGCAGTGTAAAGAGCACTTTAATTTGAATGTTCTGCTGCCATATGAACAAAAGTGTTGTAACATTTGTAGCACTTATCAGTAACACATATTTAGTGTAAAGCTCAACTTAAACATGTAAAACAAAAAATAGCAATAATAATAAATTAAAGCTTATTGCCACTGACAGGAAATTCACTTTATGGGGAAAAAATCTACCAAAAACAGGCAATTTCTGAGGTAACAGCAGGGAGCAGCATTACCATTTTATGTTCAATACCAAAGTGTGAAGCACAAAAAAAGGTCTACAGCAGCTATCCACTTCGCCATTACATTGGTTAGCTTCTCTGAGTCATTGAATTGTTTGGTGATGTCTACAGTGTGTTTGGCATTTAAGTGATATGTTAAGCTCAAGATGCTCCGGTGATAAGAAAGTTTAACTTGGCAGTGGTTACAACTAACTTGTTTCTGTCATATTCGTTGCTGGAAGAACTTTAAACTGAAATGCTTGCTAACTCGATATGCAAGCAGGCTATGTTTCGCTGCAGGCTATGTTTATTTGACATTAACACGCGTTTTTTTGTTGTTGCTTTCTCGCGTGCTCCCCCGCTCCGCCAGTCATCCGCGCAAAACTTGTTCCGGCCGCCAACTCACCGCCTCGCCTAAGCAAATTCCTGCGGGAAACACCGCCTTGCGCATGTCAGCTTTGTTTTTTCCGCATGTCAGCTTTGTTTTTTTCCGCATGTCAGCTTTGTTTTTTTCCGCGTTTTCCTTTTTCCAGCCAGCACCTTCCTTCCTGTTTGAATCCGAGGCTGGGCTGAAAGCGAGGTTATTGGCGCATTATCGCCACCTACTGTTCTGATTCAAACCCCTACACCGCAGCAACAGACCTTCACAAAATAAAAGCATGTGAGCAACATGCGTTAATGCGCGATAAAGTAAATATCGCCGTTAATAGTCTAATGAATTAACGCGAAATTAACGCGTTAACTTGCCCAGACCTAATATATATATATATATATACAGGACTGTCTCAGAAAATTAGAATATCGTGAAAAAGTATACTAGTAGGCTATTCAACTAATCACTTGAATCGTCTAATTAACTCGAAACACCTGCAAGGGTTTCCTGAGCCTTGAAAAACACTCAGCTTGGTTCAGTGAACTAAATCACAAGTATGCTGATCTGACTGCTGTGTCCAGAAGACCATCATTGACACCCTCCATCAGGAGGGTAAGACACAAAAAGAAATTTCTCAAAGAGCAGGCTGTTCACAGAGTGCAGTTTCAAAGCACATTCACAAAAAGTGTGTTGGAAGGGGGAAATGTGGCAGGAAACGCTGCACAACCAAGATCTGGCACCTGCCCACAGTGCCAAAACCACCAGTAACTGGTGTACTGACCATGGTATTACTGTCCTTGATTGGCCTGCCAATTCCCCTGACCTGAACCCCATCGAGAATTTGTGGGGTATTGTGAAGAAGAAGCTGAAAGACACCAGACCCAACAATGCAAATGAGCTAAAGGCCGCTATTGAAGCATCCTGGGCATCCATAACACCTCAGCAATGCCACAGGCTGATTGCCTCCATGCCACGCCGCATTGATGCAGTAATCTGTGCAAAAGGATTCCCAACCAAGTACTGAGTGCATTAATGGACATTTTCTAATGTTTGATTTTATTTTGCTGTTATATTTTTTTTTTTTTACTTGGTCTGAGGAAATATTCTAATATTTGAGATAGGATTTTTGAGTTTTCTTCAGCTGTACGCCATAATCAGCGATATTAAAACAATAAAAGGCTTGCGATATTTCAGTTGATTTGTAATGAATGCAGAATGTATGACATTTCATGTTTTTTAATTGCATTACAGAAAATAAAGAACTTTATCACAATATTCTAATTTTCTGAGACAGTCCTGTATGTATATATAATCCATGTCTACATGTGTGCGTGGGAATACATTTCAGTAATTAATGTAGACTAATCCTTTTATTTATGAAGTATAATGGTAAAGACTCTGGCTAAGCCTCAGGCACATGAAGCCCGATTATTTACCTTATCCTCTTTGACTCTTTCTGTCAGAAAGTTGTGTCTCCAGACTTTAAGAAGTTAGCAACACTATTTCAAATAAAGATTTGCACATGTAAACAACCCTTTCTATCCACTGTGCTATAAAATCAAACACACCATCAACAAACTCCTTCAGGGTAGCTTCAAGCTATCAGAGATTCTGGTATGTTTTGATAAGATTACATCAGGCTTGCTTAGATTTGTGTCAGCCAATCAGAACCATGATGCGGTCCAGTTAGACCACTGTCTGAGCTGCGAGTTATCTCAAACAATGCTGACAGCGAAAATCTTACTATGTAATCTGTCTGCAGTTGCTAATAAACAAAGCCATTAAGCTGCCATCTGCAAATTCCACAGAAAGGCAAATGCTGCATGTGCCTATAAATTCAAAGCTGTTTATCAAATGGACTTTTCAAAATCGGAAAAGAGAGAAAAGAAATACAATATTCCACCAGCACTGGTTTTTGGATGAGCAGAAGTGCCTAAAAGGGAGAAGCAAGATACAATGGCTGCAGGGAATGCCAAGCACCAGACAACATTAGAACCCCGCTGAGCCAAAGCTATGCTCTTGTGAAGTCGGTACTGAAGATTCTTTGAGCTGTAACATAAATACGGTCATCATCATCAGTGTCCAAATGATCAAACTCACCTTAATGTTTCCGTATGCCTAAAGGCCGGTCAGAATTGAGTCCTCGCTCCAATAAATCGAATGTGACAACTGAAATAGTTGCTGATTCCTTTAAGTGCTTATGGGTTTTTTTCAACATCATCTCTCTGGCAAAGAAAAATAATAGTTAATTAAGTTGCTGTATTTTAGGACAGCTACACATTTAGCAAAGATTGTTAAATGTTTACCTCATTCATTGCCTGCTGTCATCAAACAGATAATAAGAACTGTCCCCAGGCATAGGAGAACATTGCAACCACAAACTTCCATGTATTTTATTTAGGATTTTCTGTAAGAAATCTGAAAAACATGATACCTTTAAATTAAATACCCTTAAATTAAATGCAGTGCATCTTGATCAATAAAGTCTGCAAGTGTATAATTGAATCCCTGTATAAATATGGCTGTTTTGTAAAGGCAAAGTTTAAAACAGAGTTAAAAAAGGTTAAAAACAGTGGTCGGCATGAGCACAATAGTACCCCAAATTGATAAATACTAAATCTTGTATTATAGTCAAAAGGGATTTTAAGCACATTATTAACCTTTCATTTGTCACTTTTCTTATTTTAAGTGGAGCATAGTGCCTTTCTTTGTGATGTGGAGCAAGCATGGCAGTTCTTTTATGGTGGACTTTCAAGTCTTCACAACAAACTTGCTCACTTACACACCTATAGAGTGAAAGGGCGTAAGAATCCTTGGTTTTCCCCTAAGATGTGCAATAAAGACAGGAATGCTGCTTGTTTTAAGGCGAAAAAAGTAAATCTAATGCTGATCAGCTCAGATTTTGACAGCTGCAGAATAAATGCACCTCTTTTATTCGAAGAGCAAAGTCTGAATATTACCTTTCTAAAACAACCTTAAACTTAAATGACCGAAAGACGTTTTGGACAATTGTAATTCCACTTCTGGTTCTGCTCAAGAAACTGACCTTCCTAGCTTCATCATTAAAAATGGAGAAAAGAACTGTTACTGATAAATCTGCAATGTGAAATCATTTTCATAAACATTTTATTGCTGCAGGCTCCTATTTGGACTCTAAACTAAAATCTAAGGAGCCCTGCTTCAACTTCAGAAACTCTAGATATGAGTAATCGTTCCATTGGGCTTACATTTCATTTTTGTGCACTGAGGTATAGAAAACATTAAAAGGTCTAGATAAAGCAGTTGGACCTCATAAGCTCGACTCCCTTTTCTTAAACTATACCTGCTTTGGGGGCCCCTTTGGGAGTCCGGGGCTACGGGTCCCCTGACGCCTGCCTCTGTGCTCGGGGAAGGTGGGTCTTCGGTTCTCCACAATCACTATCAGGCTATTTCTGGATGATCTTCGCCTAAACTAGTGCACTTTCACATCTCCCACAGGTGCTGGGTCCCAGGTATTAAGTGTTCACTTATATACAGTAATCTTATAATTTGTTTATTTATTTATTTATTTATGTTCTTTCACTTTCTTTTTTCAAATATCACATTACACATGTCAGCTTACATAATAATATATATGATTTAGCAATGGCATCTAGGTGTTATTCGAGTGTATCTGTTGCTTTATGTCTGTCGGTTGTGCTGTTCTTTTTGTGTCTCTTTCCAGGTGATGGAGCAGACAAAGAGGGTTTTATCACTCTCTCCCTTTTATCTCCTCTTTCTTTCACCTCTACTCTTTTTTTTCTTTTCTTTCACTTCCTTTACTCTCCCATTGTCATGTCCATATAATTTGAAATTCTCCTTGCAGGAATCATAATAAAGCTATTTACAAGCATAAATCAAGTGGAGCACTATGGCGAAAGCTGTTTGCTCCACTTGTAAAAGCAAAATCTGTCGAGTTCTATCTGGCATTGAGACATCAATTCCTATTGCCACATTGCTAGACAGGACACTGGGAAAAAAAAAAAAAAAAAAAAAAAAAACTATACCTGCAGACAACATTACTGCGCTTATGTATCAGATTTTTTAATTTGAGCTTGAGCACCAATAAAATTCCCAATGTGTGAAATCTGCTTTTGTATTTCCACTTTTAAAAAGAGATGAAGCAAATGAATTACAGGCCAATTTCTAATTCATGTATTTTAACCAAGATCTTTAAAAAAAAAAGATTTGTGATCTCTTGATCTATAGGTGTGTTAGAATCAAATCATATTTTAACTCATTTCCAGTCTGGTTTTAGAAAATGGTGTAGCACTGTCACAGCTACGTTGAAAGTTGCTATTGATTTTATCCATTCTCTTGACTGCAAACAAAATTGAGTTGCTCTTTTTTATCAATCTCTCTAAGGCTTTTGATATGGTAGGTCACCCTCTTCTAATTAAGACTTTAATTAATGTCAAAATCAAAACAAGCAGTGGGTTGGTTTGCTTATTATTTGTCAAAGATCCCAATGTGTGCCAATGTCTGGTCCAGTCTAATTTTTTTCTTGAGGTCACTAAAGCAGTGCTACAGGGCACAGTTTTAGGACTTATTTTATTCTTCATTTGTATAAATAACTTGTGTTTAAATCTGTCAAATGTCACATACCACGTGTTTGCAGATGACACAATTATTTATTGTTGTTACTCACTTGCAAAGGCCTTTGAGTTTATTCAGCTTACTGGTAATACTGTTAAATCAAATATGTAGTCTTTAAAATGTGTTTTAAATGAAGAAAAAACTAAAGTGATGTGTGTCAATCACATGAGTACAAGCCTGTATTATAAACTGCCTAAGGGAAACACATTGATTTATTAGATTCGTTTGATGGGGACAGACACACAATAACATAGATTGGAAAACGGCAGTCCCATGCCTGTATCATGGTTCTTATAGCGTGAGCTAGTTTGCAGCACTTGTCCCTAGATGGGCTTTTGTAGATAATCTCTCTGAAAATAATAAAAAATTAAAATGTGATAATAATGTAAAATAATAAAACAATATTATGGAACATTGGAAAATGGATGGATGGATGGATGGATATTATGGAACAACATATGGAAAATCAAATAGATACGACAAATAAAATAAGCATAACAATAAAAACAGTACATTAGATGTGGATACAATGCTGTTTTTGACATAGCCAGAGTTTAGTTTGTTTTTTAACCTACTGGGGCTGGTCATAGACTTTAATTTGACAGGAAGTGAGTACCAAATTGCAGATCCTCTTACAGAGAGAATACTTTGAGCAAAAGGGCACCTTACAATTGCCGTTTGAAGCCGCTCTGGAAGGTCTGCTGTTACCCTGCAATGCCTGTATACAATTGAATAATGGTTTGTGTGGAAGTCCATTTAAACATTTAAAAAAACATGTCATGATTTAGGTTTTTGTTTGTTTATTTTGTACTTTTCTGAACTATTCTTGGATCAGCCTTCACCTCTAAGCCATCATCCAATCAGCTCAGTCTCCCTCCAGCCATCACTCTAGATCTAGATCAGCTCCACCTGTTGCTACTAATTACACTCAACTCTTCTCACCCATTCACCTGTGTCAGCCAACTCATCCCAGTCAGAACGTCTCATCTGATTTCATCTCTTCTCGTGTGATGTGCCCTGCCTCTACCAGTTCCTGTGTGCTCAGCCAGCTGGACTCTTCTGTTCGCTTCACTAAAGAAAGTTGCGTGTGTCTGCGTGCTGCAGTTCTGCCTGTTTCCCCGTGAGCTCCAACCGCTTGCTCTGCCCGTTCTGGCAGTTCCCTGGTCCACATTGCTTGTTCTGGTCTGTCACTGCCTGCATCTTCTGGTCTCCTGCTCATACCTGCCTGCCTGCACCTTCAGCCATCACTCATCTGTCTAGTCTGGTTCTGCTTGCCTGCCTCACCTGCCATTACTTATGCCCTTCAATAAACCTTTTAAATCATAACTCTGTGTTTGGCTGAATATTGTGTTCATCAGCGTCATCCTTTACAAAATCCTACTATAATGCTAACGATATTAAAACAATTTGTTTGATCTAACAGTTTTACAGATTTTATCAACAGGGCTTTTCAAATTTAGCTGCGCATCCAAAAATATTCCCAAGTGTTTTCCTGTGTTACTTGTTCAATAGGATCCCCGTTGATCCAAATATACAAGGACTGTGATGGAGCTTTCTTTATTGAGAAGCAAATTTACTGTGTTTTCTTTGTATTAAGAGTCAAGCAGGAGTCATTTAGCCATGCTGATATTCGCTGCAGGCTGTAATTAATTTTTTTGCTGACTTTAAAATACATATTACAAATGTGGTTTCCAAAATAAAGTTGAAGCTTGTTTTTTATCATCAAAACAATTCCTGCTTAGGGCCTGCAAAAATCTTATATAAGCAACATTTTTACCTCTGACTGATTATGGTGATGTTTTGTACATGTGATGTACTCGTCCAAATACCTTCAATCCTTGAACACTGTTTATCATTCAACTCTGAGGTTTGTAACAGCATGTAGTTGCTTCACCCATCATTGATCACCATCATCATTTTAATCACACCTCACTCTCTGCTGCACTTCCGACTTTTCAATAGTTTGTCACCTGCTCTACTAGAGAAAACAAAATTATTGTTTTGTGCAAATGTCAAGGACTCACACATCTCTAAAGCAAAAGCCTCCTCTTGGCAAATCAGATCACAATCGTGTATTTCTCTGCTCAGAATATAACCCCTTTTTTCAGAGGCCACCTGCAATAAAGAAAACTATGACAAGATGGTCATAGGAAGCTGAAGAAGCCCTTCAGGGTTGTTTTGAGACAACAGACTGGGCTGCACTGTGCCATCCACATGGAGAGAACATCAGTGCCATTACTGAGTGTGTGACTGATTATATACACTTCTGTATGTCATCTTTTCTTTTTTTTTTATTTTTAATGTTTATTATTGTCTGTACAGCACTTTGTCGCAGCTGCTGTTGTTTTAAAGTGCTTTATAAATAAATTAGTAGTAGTGATAATAATACTATCCCCAACAGAACAGTGAGTTGTTTCCCCAATAACAGACCCTGGATCACCAGTGACCTGAAGGAACTGCTAAACGAGAAACAAGGAGTCTTCAGGAAGGGTATTACCTAGGGGTTTACAGAAGCAACTAAAAGTTAAGATTAGCGATAGGAAGGAGGTGTACAGGAAGAAGCTGGAGAGAAAGCCCCAGCAGTTGTCAGGGATAAAGAAGTTCAAAGGCTTCAAGCAGACAGCGGATCAGACAGATGGAAGTCTGGCCGGAGCCAATGAACTAAACACGTTCTTCTATAGGTGGAGTTCAGGAACAAGCTCGACATGCTTCTCTCAGAGACCATACCCTCATTTGACTCAAAGCTTCTATTCCACCCCTCAGATGTTCTATCTTCTGCATCAGCTGTGGACCCTTCAGCTTCTGCATGTTTGTTCTCAGCAGAAAATGGTACTGCTCCCTTTGTTTCCAGCTTCAACTTTTCTGTCTGTAGAAGTCAAGTGAAGAGGCAGATGGAGAGATTGAACCAGAATAGGGATGCAGTTCCAGATGGTGTCTACCCCAAAGTTCTGAAGGACTGTGCAGAGCAGCTCTCTGGGATTTTATTGCACCTACTCAACCTTAGCCTGACCAAGGAGAAGGTTCCATTGTTGAGGACCTCCTGCATTGTTCTGGTAGCGAAGAAAACCCAACCACCAGCCCTCAATGACATTAGAGCTGTTGCCCTGACATCCCACAACTTGAAGGTCCTAGAGAGACTCCTGGGGTCCGTTCTTCGTACGTTGCTTAAAACATCCAAGATCAAATGAGACATCCGAGATGATTTCATCCGGCTAATCATGATCCGGCTAATTGGGTTCTTCGAACACACCTGTTGTTTATGATTAGTATCACTGGATTGAGTTATCTGAGATAACTGCGCCTTCATGCATTTGTTTAAAAGGGGAAATGTGTCGATAGTAGAAACAATGATCAGCAACGCTGCTATTGGCTGTTCAGCATGGCCAAAGAACGCCCACAGTCTTTCTCCCAATCAGAACACGAGCTTTTAATGGAAGGTTATGCCGAATTTGAGTCATTAATTAAAACGACAGGGAACACCTCAAAGTCTGCTAAAGCCAGGATAGAGGGCTGGCAAAAAGCAGCTGACAAATTACATGCATAAGTGCTGTCCATGTTAGATGTTTCTATCACTTTCTACAGTATGTATTTTTGCATTTTAATAATTTCATATTTACTTTGTTATTTTATGTCAGAGCCTCCACGGGAGCCACTAGAACATGGGGAAAAAAGTGAAGTACAAGAATATTCTACAAAATGGTAGCCTTTAATTATTATACTGTATTTTAAAAAGCAACTTCTTCCTCTTTTTTAAAAGCCACTGTTAAATGATGTATTTGTCTGTTTATAACAGCCTATAAGAAGGCTGAAAAAAATGGGTTATTTTTACTTTTGTTGCATGAGGCATGTTTCACCCTTTTTTCCCCAAAATGACACAGGGTGCCATCCGTTTGTTATATAAACGGCATCTTCAACAAAAAAATGTTATTTTGTCCGGAAAAAAACACAAATTAAGAGGAGAAATTGAACTCCACAACTTGAAAAAGAGAAAAATTGCACTAGAGATCGAGTTGCTTCAAAAGGACCTTCAGAGTAAGTTCTAATACACCATTTGACAGTAGTATTGCTGACTTTACATAACTCTCTTATTGCAGGCAAAAGATGACTTGCTGTCTTTTCTTTATAAAGAATTATTTAAATAAAAAGACAGGAACTAAGCATTATTTGTTTCGTCTTTTATTAAACATTAAAAAATGGTGTTCCACAATTCTGTCCCGTCCTCTGCCACTAGGTGGTCCAAGTGCATTGGCTGGATATCCCTATCTCCTCCATTTATACAGCTGCGATCTAATCCTGTTTACATGAAATAAGCCTGCTCGCGAGCAGGTTTAAGTTTGCGCACATGTTGCTATGACAGCATGTCCGGAATGAGTTTCGAAGAACCAAACGATCCAAGATCATGCCAAATCGTCAACAATCAAATCCAGCTAACTGAGTTAGCGACGTACGAAGAACGGACCCCCGCTGGCCTTCCTGAGTAAACAAACAAGCAAATATAAGGACCCTCTCCTGTTTGGAGTTGAAGATGCCATCATACACCTGCCTCAACAAACCTGTCATTTAGACAAAGCAGACAGCACTGTGATGATCATGTTCTTTGATTTCTCCAATTCAGCCTCATTTGCTTTGTCAGAAACTCCAGAAGACTCAGGTGAAGGCCTCAACAATCTGAATAACAGACCACAACTTTTGAGAATGAAGGGTTGTGTGTCTAACCAGGCAGTCAGTGGCACAGGAGCATTACAGGGGGCTTTATTCTCACCATTCCTTTTCACTCTTTACACCTCAAACTTCTAGTACAAGACAGACTTATGTCATCTGCAGAAACACTCAGATGACTCTGTTGTCATTGGATGCATCAGGGATGGACAAGAAGCTGAGTATAGAGAGCTGATGGACCACATTGTGGGATGGTGTGGAAACAATCATCTCATTCTGAATCCTGGGAAAAGAAGTGGATGTAGTGAAGGAGGATAAATACCTTGGTGCTGGACTGGACAACAGACTGTCACTACTTCCTGAAGAAGCTTAGGTCCTTCATTGTTTGCTGCAAGATGATGCATATCTTCTATGAGTTTGATTTCCTTTGTCATAATTTGTTGGGGTAGCAGTATCAGAGCAATTGAGTTCAAGAAGCTCAACAAGCTTATAAAGAAGGACAACTCTATTCTGTGGACCCTTCCAGAATCTCTGGAGATGACAAAGAAGGATTTTTCATAAAATTAAAACAATTATGGACAGCCGCCCTGAGCATTCTCTCCATCAGACTGTTGTACAACAACAGAGCGTCTTAAGTCAGAAGCTTTTCTAGATCCAATGTAAAAGAAGACCGCTACAGGAGATCCTTCCTGCCTGCAGCCATCACCATCTACAACAACCCATTGAAGAAACCTCTATAACATGAGTTAAAACAGTTTTTTTTTTTTCCAAAGGGAAAACAATTTAATTTCCCTTTGGAATTGATAAATATTTGTTATTAAAATTTAATTTAATTGAATTGTGTGCCAAAGCTGACCTGCCTTCTCTGAGAATGCAAAGCTATCCTCATTGAATTACACTGGTTTATAAGATACTACCTGGTTTGGCCCCATCCTTTCCTTGTGTACTTCTCAAAAGAACCACCAGTCATTATGCTTTATGATCCAGTCATTTTCTCCACCTGCAAGTTCCTCACATTCAGACAGAGTTTGGAAAGCATGCCTTTAGTTGCTCTGCTCTTCTTAGTCTCCAAGCTGAATTGAAAATGTCTGAACTTTCAGTTCTTCCTAACATAAAAGGCAAAAGGCATTCACAAAACAGTGCCAGTTACAGTGAAAGATGTCACCTTTCAGCCAGTTTTTAACTGTACTTTATAACACTGACAGTTATTACCCAAAACTGTACTGCTTTATTAGAATTAGTGTTTATGACAAGCTGCACTTTACATGGAAATTTTATTTTATTTTTAGTGTTTCTTTAGTGTGTGCTGTTTACCTCCTAACCGGAGCAATGAGACCCTAGTCTTAATGTTTTTTTTACCTGGTTAAATAAAGGTTAAATGAAAAAATGTCCCAAGTTTTGAACGTCTTAAAAAAACTCCATAAAACGCCATACTACAATGAAAACATTGCGGTGGCATCAGCATGCCATATGGATGCATTTCTTCATCAAGAACAGCCGAGTTGGTCAGAGCTCTCTGGAAGATGGATGGTGCTAAATATGAGGAAAGGCAGTAAGAGAATATGTTATAGGCCTCAAAAGACTTGAGAATAGTTTGAAGGTTCACCTTCCAGCAGGACAATGACCCTGAACATAAAGCCAGAGCTAAAATGAAGTAGTTTAGATTAAAGTATACCCATGTGTTGGAATGGCCAGTTAAAGTAAAGACCTAACTCAAATTGAGAATTTGTAGCACAGCTCATATTCAGAGATGTTCTACATCTGATAAAAGCACAAAAGCTGTTTTGCAAAGATGAATGGGCAGAAATTATGTTTCTAGATGCTTAAAGCAGGTAGAGACATACCCCATAACACTTAAGTAACTGCAACGATGAGGAACATGAATGCACACAACACATTTCAGAAATGTATTTGTAGAAAATGTTGAAAATAACAAATCCATTTTCTTTCATTTCACATTTATACATTAGTTTGTGCTGATCTATTACATAAAATCTGCCCAAGATTCATTATAATTTGTGACTGCAATCTGACAAAATGGTTAAACATTCATACAGCCATATTTTTTGTTCTGCAGATACATTTACTGCACATTGTAACTACTGCAAATACATTATTTGTGTGTGTGTGTGTGTGTGTGTGTGTGTGTGTGTGTGTGCGTGCGTGCTTGTACTTGCAGCTGAACGAGAACATTTTAGGTTAGGGTTAGGTATAAACAGGTAAAGGTTAGGTGTAGGGCTAGGGTGAGGGTTATGTCATAGAAAGGCTTGAAAATGAATGGAAATCTATAGAAATCAAGGAACGGTCCTCACTTTGCACTTTAAACAAGGATGTGTGTGTGCACATTGTCAATTAAATTAAATCCACTAAGACTGTATTGAAAAGCTGCTTGCCGGCTACGACTGACAGACTAAATGAGTGGGTCAAATAGTACAATCCACAATCTAATTACTGCTCCATGAAGTAAAAATGTGAAAGAAAACAAGTTACCTTCCATGATATGTTCAATTTAATTGTTGACTTTTTGCTATACCACAAAACCTGGGTTGTTCATTGCTGAAACAGGCAAATAATTAAGCATAGACAATTCAAAATAATTATTATTTGGGCTATGGGTGGTGGGAGGTAGGCTTGACTGGAAGAGGAGACCAAAATCAGATTCTTCCCAGGGCTCCAGACCATTTTCGGCTGAATTTGCAGATTATACTAAAGCATATACTTCAAAGACATTTTTTCTGCAAACTTTTTTTGAATAATAGTGGCAAGGAAATAAATGTCCAATTGTATAATTTACTGTAGCCTGTCAGCATTTCATTTTCCTCTGTTGTTCTCTCTGGAAGGCAGAGATAATCAGCATCATATTCACGATGGGCCTCTGTCAGCTCGTGGGGCCATTGTTATCAATGTGCATTTTCTGCAGATGATGCGAACACAATGCTTCTTGACCCAGTTTGGCCACATTGACAAGAACGTCTCTCCACGCCGGCAATGACATTTAAAATCACAATCCTTGTTTTGGAAGGATTTGAACCGTGACACAGCTCCCCGTACATAAATGGTTAAAACTTGATCTTCTCCTTTAGCTTTTTCCTGTTTCATAAATGAGCAGCCCCACTTCACAGCCATTTCTGTGTAGATTAGAGGTCAGAGAAACGCAAAATAAAGCCATGCTATTAAGCAGTAGTGTGACTTTTTCCGTGCTGACCACAATTCTAAAAAAGGTTTATGCAAGGAAAATCACCATAGTGACTCTAAAGATTAGTAGTAAAAATCTGCAGTCCTCATATGCATAAGCACTGGTATTTGAATAAACATAAAGGTCTCTCAGGTTGTTGCGCCCTATACCTTTTCTCTCTCTATTAATCAAATGTGAGGCAGGTTCCCAGGTTTCATTAAGAGCATAAAATGCCTCTTGTGGCTCCTCCGACTGCCAAAGCTAATTGGAAAATGTGCTTGTGTTTTACTTATGTTGCAAGATGGGATAGTATTCTAATTTAAGCAAGGCAGGAAAAGTCAAGTAGCAGAATTTCACAGTCTTTAGCAGATATCAAGGTACCATTTTTTTATGGAATGGTTCATTCCCCCAAGCTAAAGCACAGGCTTTACTATCCAAGCAGGACAGTTACATTTTGCACAACAAAGTATCTGCACAAAAGAGAAACATTTTAGTATTAATGAGGCTACGGCTTTGCATGTAATAACAGTTATGGGTATCAAAATGGACACACACAAAGTGTTTTAGACATTGTTATTTCCACTCGTTGAGTAAACAGGTTTAATAGTTAATGAGAGATGAGGAGCACATTCCAGGTTCTGTAAAGATTATTTTAATTCCACCTGAAGGAAAAGAGCAAACAAATAATAAAAAAGAGTGAAAAATACAATATATTGACACTTGTATTGGCTCAGCCTCCCAAATCATTAAATCCAGGTGTTCCAATCGCTTCCATGGCCGCAGGTGTATGAAATCCAGCACTTATGCAGAGCTCTGCTGGAAACATTTATGAATGAATGGGTTGCTCTCAGGGGCTGAGTGAATTTTAGTGTGGGACCATAATAAGATGCTAACTGTGTGATAAGTCAAGTCCTAGAATTCCCATGCTCCTAAATATTGCACCGTAAACTGTTAGAGGTTTTAAACCGAAATGAAAGAGATTGGGAATGACAGTAGTTCAGCCACAAAGTGGTAGTTCTGTAACGTTCCTGGCACTGGGGCTGCTAATTGCAATCAGTGCACCTGTTCTGTCTCCGCCCTACCTGCTTAAAAGCTCTGTTCCTCGCAGCCTCCAGTGCCAGAACGTCTCGAGCCAAACGGTGAGAACTTCCAGACGTTTTTCTGAACACCCGTCTGCCTGTCTGAATCTCGATCTGTTTTTGCCCCTGTTTTTTGAGCCAGTCTGACCCCTCTCTGGATTTTGTCTCCCCGCTTGAGTCCTGCTCGTCAGCCTCAGTGACCTGGACTGCCTACCCATGTTTCTGACCCAGCCTGCCTGTAAGTAACAGAGATTTCCTGTCCCTTTAACTGTCTGTGCTCTTTGGATTTTGGACCTGGACATGGACCTGGAACCTCCCTTGGATTCTCCCTTGGATACCTCTGCTGGATTAAACGGATCTCCCCCTCATCAAGACTCGGACTGTACCTGGACAAAGAACCTTGGATTATCCCAGCACGGACTCCGTCGTTTCCTGAAACCAGGACTGTGTCCAGTCGAGCCTTCCCGTGGCCAGGTTGGTGACCCAACTTCTAACTCACATTCCTGCCAGCCTCCGTTGTTCACTAACCCACCACTCTGTCTTCAGGAGCCGCCAGTCGCTGTGTGCGAGCTGCACTAACCGGGAGCCCGTGCCGCCCTCCTCTCTAATAAAAACTGTTAAAGTTTTACTGACCTGTTTTCGGGTTGTCCTTGGGTCCATCCAAATTCATTACAAGTTCACATGAAATCTTTCTTGGTATAGATTCCCATGGCCGAGCAGCTTCATCCAAGCCTTACATCACCTGGTGCCATGCAGCGGATTAGATTTAGTGGTGTCAAGCATGCTGTCACAGGACTCTAGAGCAGTGGATATATGTTCATTGAAGGTTTGAATCATTCTTCTCTCTGGCCATCCAGAGGACCACTCTGGGTCTTGCCTGACTACATTGTGCCAAGTGTTAAATTCAGTTTGTTTTTAATTGTCAGGTAAACAATGAAACAACTGGTGAACAGATAAAAGGACAAACAAAAATGCAAAACGTATTGTCAACTCAAAGAGTCCAGTGTAGTCTATTAACTATGCATAGTGCAGTGTGTGTAAATTGATATGGTCAATAAAATAAACTGATCAGTCAGGAATAAACTATAAAATTATGGTTAAAATGGCAAAACAAAAACAACAAAAATGTAATCGAATGCAATGATACCAATAATCAATACCAATAAAAAAAATAATTATTGTTACTATTATCATTATATTCTTATTATCATTATAAAATAACAATTAATATAGTGTCATTACAAAGTATAGGAAGCTAAAATAAATGAAAGAGTCATTAATTTGGCGGGTAGATAAACAACCAAATAAGAAAAGGAGTAAATGTGAAGGAGCGATTTTAATAAATTACAATTTTCTTTTTAACCATTTGAAACTGTCAGCTCTAGAGCAAGCCACCAAAGGTGCAGAGGGTGCAGATCAAAAAGAGAGGGCACAGTAGGATACAATACCCACCTAAACAATACTTATACTGTCATTTGTTTGTACTACAGATGTTTTTATGTATTTTCATTCCTTATTCCTTTGTTTTATCCTTTGCTTCCTAATGTGATGCATTAAAAAGACAATGTCTTTTTATTTGGCTGACCAACTGTCTGAGAGATAGGGCTCAATAGAAGGTATACAAACGAGTAAGCCATTTTTTTTTTCATTAATGTAAACTTATTCACTTAGCTTTATGTGCAGTTTCAATCAGTTTATGGGATTGGTAAATGTAATGTGCTTCATCAAATCCAATGACCCCATTCACACCTTGACGGTGGTGAGCTACATTAGTAGCCACTTGCCCTGGGGCAGACTGACAGAGGTGAGGCTGCTGTACCACCAGACCCTCTGACCACTGCCAGCAGGCAATGCAGGTGTCTTGCCCAAGGACACAACAACTGAGAAGGTCGGAGCGAGGGATCGAACCGGCAACTCCTGTGCCACTGTCGCTCCAACTGTAAAGTTCGATTCCAAATGTTGATAAATACAGCTAGATTGTTTAATCTGACACTTTCTAGATGTATATATTCAGTGACAAGGTTGGTCCAGATGTTAACATGTTACAATTCCTTTGAAGAATAGTTTTTCTTGGCGATGATTAGACAAAGGAGAAGTGGATCAATGTATGTTTTGGGAGGTTTTCAACTTCAGGGTGACTGCCAAGCAAACAGAGAGTGAGTGAAGCAGGGCCTCTGCTACTTAAAATGGTACAGAGTGTTTCAGTTATCCAGATAGACTGAACAGGTGTGCAGGTCATCATTGGGGCCACTCAAGGTGAATTGTGCACAACTGTCTTTTTCGGCAAAACCAATTTTAAACATTTAAATTTGTTCCAGATGTTAGAGCTGGGAGAGGAAGCTAGAGCTTTTTTCCCATTGCTGTAATGGAATTGCTGTTGTTGTGTCTGAAGTACATTTTATTTGATATAGTCTGCTTATGATTTTTTTCCCTTGGGTTAGTTTTTGTTATGCATTCATCCAATAATTTAGGTGGTTCCATTGGGTTGTCAACTAAGTTTGTTTTAGATTTAAGATGGATGAAGTTGTTGATTGCGAAGGATGTTTTCTCTCCCAACTCCATATCTCTGAGTCTATGTGCTGAAAGAGATAAATTGATTATTTTGAGACAGGTGTTGGAGATAAGTCATTCAGTTTCTCTCTCCGTGATGAATAGTAGCTGGGGTTGTTAAGTACTTAAAAATCAGGGTTGTGCCAGATTGGAGTGTGTTTACAAGGTGCTCGCAGTGTTTTGGTGATTCTGTTAACTTTCCCCCAGGCTGTCAGAGTTCAGTTCAGTTGATGGTGTTAAAAAAATAGTTTTGACTTTGAGGTGTTTTTACTTTGATTTGCTCTGTTTAACCTTGATTTTGTTGTGAATGTCAAACTGAATCCATTTTACTAATGTACTAAGTGATTAGCAAGGTAAAAATGTTGAAAGTTGTAGGCCTCTAACGCACCAAGAAATCTTTTTCGTCTCCAGGATTGAAAGAAATGTTCAGATTTTTATTTTTCCAATAGAAGTGAGAAAAGCATGTGTCGATAGATTTAAACCAGTTGGCGAAACTGGAAGCATGGAAAACAGGTAATTGTAAAGTTGTGGAAGTATCTTCATTTTAACTGTGGATATACAGCTGAAGAGTGAAAGTGGAAGGTTTGTTTGGCGCTTAAGGTTGTTTTCAATCTTTTTTAAGTAGTGGGGTGTGGTTTAGAATAAATAATTGTCTGAGTGACATGTTTATATTTCCAATAGTAAGAGATGGTGGAGTATTTTGAGAGTTTGATGTCTACATCACAAATTCATTTGATTTTATAGTTTTATGTTATTGCTACATCAAGTGATTGAATGAAGAGAGCAAAGAGAGCTGGGGAGAGTGGCGATCCTTTTCTGCTTCCTCTGCGAAGTATGAAACTAGATGACATGATTCCATTATTGTGGCCCTCGATGAGCCATCCAGTATTTTTTATCAATCCGGTGAACCAATCTCCAAATCCAATTTTTTGGTATACCTTCAGTAAAAATGTCCAGTTTACTTTGATAAAGGCTATCTCTTCAACTGATGGCAAAATAATGTGTTATCCTATATGATTAGTTAAATTAGTTATTGTGTTTTCTAAATGGGCTGTACAGTTGGTAGCACTGTTGCCTTGCAGCAAGGAGGTCCTGGGTACAAATACAAGGTTCAACTTGGGGTCCTTCTGCATGGAGATTGTATGTTCTTACTGTGCATGTGGTTTCTCACCAGGTACCCCGGCGTCCTCCCAAAAGAAGAGTGTTAGGTTAACTTGTTACTCTACATTGCCCTTGTGTGTGTGTGTGTGTGTGTGTGTGTGTGTGTGTGTGTGTGTGTGTGTGTGTGTGTGTGTGTGTGTGTGTGTGTGTGTGTGTGTGTGTGTGTGTGTGTGTGTTGCCCTGTGATAGACTGGCGACCTGTCCAGGGTGTACCCCAACTCTCACCCTGTGACCGCTGGAGAATGGCACCCCTGCGACTCTGCATAGAAAAGCAGGTAAGGAAAGTGGATGGATGGATGTTTTCTAAATCTGATTATTTTAGATGTAAACTCTGTATACAATGAGATCAATGTTTACAATGTTTATTATGCTGTCAATGATGTGTGATGATCAGACACAGGATTTTGTGATGTATGTTGATTTCCCATGGCTCCTAGTCGTTGAGTCTGAATGTTGTTCCTTTCAGTTCCTCCTTTATGTTCTTTATGTTTGTAATGTTCCATTTTGGTATGAATTGAACGAGGGGCTTTGTTTGCATAGGATCTGAGAGGGTGAATGCGATGGAAAGTAATTTGCTTGCCGGTGTTTGGTGAAAATTTGTGATGTGTTCTCCAAAATTCTCTTATCTGTCAAGAACTGAACAGGTGGACTCAGTATTCAGGAAGTACGTTTTAAAAGGTTTATTTTCAGACAGGTAATGTGTGTGTAGGAACCGGGATGACAGAGTGCCAGTGATATAAACAGGATAAGACAGAGCTTGTGGTCGATAAACAGTCCAAGGTCAAAAACGAGTAATCAGATGTGATAGATAATCCAAAACAGAATCCGGGTTCAGAGTCGAGAAACAGAATAAGGTTCGGTTCACGGACAGGCTGGACGAGGGCAGGCAGATTCGGTGGTCAGAAACAGTCCAGAACGGTACTCAGACAGGCAGGCTAAACAGGAAGGGATCGGGCAAACTCAGAAAATCCAAAAACAGAACCAGGTCAGGCAGTCAGATCAGGCAGGAAAAACAGGGTCAGGGGTCAGGCTGGCTCAGAATCTGGAGGCAATCGGGTAAAATCAACAGTTCAAACAAAAGAGAACGCTGGACAAAATTCACCAAAAGGCTCGTAAATGATCTGGTGCTGAGCAGGTAACAGAAGCAGGTATAAATAGTGAGGTGAACAGGTGAACCGGAGTGAAGGCTAATTACAGGAGGCAGGAGAGAATAATCAGAGGAAGGGTGGTGGCTAGAGGAGGAACAAACTGATTAGTTGACAGGTGACAGGGGAGTGACAGGCAGACAAAATGGGTGGTGACTGAGAGATGAGGTGAGCTGGCTGACTACCGGCAGGTGGACTGAGCTGACTGAACCGGATGAATAAAAAGAAGTACAAAACTAAACCAACAACAAAACCCAAATTCCAGATGCCCTTAAACAAGTCAACACAAACAGAAAACAACCCAAACCAGGTGGGTGGAGGGAGGTACAGGACGGAGGGCCAGAGTCCAAAAAATGTCCAAATAAAAGTTCAAACAGAAAACAACCCAAACAGGGCAACCTCAGTCTATGGGTCCCAGGGACAGACCCCAAAAAGTCTGGATGTCCGGAGGGCGTTCCGGTTATGAAAACATCCCTTCTTTCATGGTTCTGTTTTCTTTCATGACTGAGTTAATTTCTTCACTTAAGTGTAGCTATAGTGTATTTCAGTGAACTGTTAGAGCGTTGGAGTCTTTGATGTACTTATGTGCAAACTTGATCAGGGTTCATTCAGGGTTGAAGTCTGGACAGAGCAAATGAGCTGAACTCATTCTTCAACAAGTTCGGTTCAGGAACAGGCTTACCATCCTCCGCTCCTGCTCCTGCCAAACAGACATCCCGCCCTCTTTTGACCCATAGCTGTCCTGTCACACCTCAGATGTTTTATCCTCTACCTCAGTCATGGACTTGTCTGCTTCTACTGGTTTGTCTGAACCAAACCAGGAGAGGCTTCTGCTCCCTTCCCCTCCCACTTTTCTGTTACCAGAAGTCATGTGAAGACACAGCTGGAGAGACTGATCCGGAACAAGGCTGCAGGCCCAGATGGTGTTAGCCCCAGAGTCCTGAAGGTCTGTGCACAGCAGCTCTGTGGGATTCTGCATCACCTCTTCAATCTAAGCTTGACCCAAGAGAAGGTACTGCTGATGTGGAAGACATCCTGTCTGGCTCCAATACCAAAGAAAACTCACCCATCAGTCATCAAGGATGGCTACAGACCCATTGCCCTGACATCCCGCATCATGAAGGTCCTGGAGAGACTCTTCTTGGCCCATCTGTGTAAGCAAACCAGCACAAATCAGGACCCCCTGCAGGTTGCTTATTGTCATGGTTGGAGTTGAAGACGCCATCATACACCTGCTTCAACAAACCCACTGTCATCTGGAAAAAGCAGCCAGCACTTTGAGGATCATGTTCTTTGATTTCTCCAGTGCATTTAACACAGTTCAGTCTGATTTGCTTTGTCAGAAACTCCAGAAGACTGTGGAGGAGGTGGAGCCCTCCTGACAAACAGACAACAATGTTTGAGACTAAAGGACTGTGTGTTTAACTAGGTGGTCAGCAGCACAGGAGCACCAAAGGGGACTGTACTCTCACCGTTCCTTTTCACTCTGTACACTTCAGACTTCCAGCACAAGTCAAACTCCTGTCAACTACAGAAATACTCAGATGACTCTGCAGTTGTTGGGTGCATCAGAGATGGACAAGAAGCTGAGTACAGAGAGCTGGTGGACCGCTTTGTGGCATGGTGTGAAAGCAATCATCTCATCTTGATGATTGTAGATTTCATGAGAAACAGGATTAGATCAAACCCAATTTCCATCATGGGAGAAGAAATGGAGGTAGCGGAGGAGTATAAATACCTCGGTGTTCATCTAGACAAGAGATTGGACTGGTGACTCAACAGTGAAGCCATCTACAAGAAAGGATAGAGCAGACTGTACTTTTTGAGGAAACTAAGATCCTTCAAGGTTTGCAGCAAGATGCTGCATATCTTCTATAATTCTGTGGTTGAAGGCATCCTCTTCTCTGCCATCATCTGTTGGGGCAGCAGCTTCAGAGCCGGGGACCTAGAAAGGCTCAACAACCTGATAAAGAAGGCTGGCTCTGTTCTGGAGACAGCTGTGGAACCTCTGGAGACAATGATGCAAAGAGGGATTTTGCATAAAATCAAGAAAATTATGATCAATCCTTAACATCCTCTTCATGACAGTGTCATTGGAAAACAGAGTCTCTCCAGTCAAATGCTTCTTCAGATTGGTTGTAAAACAGACCGCTACAGGAGATCTTTCCTGGCCACAGCCATCACCATCTATAATAACTCCTTGACAAAATTAGTTACATCAACATTTAATTTCCCTTTGGGATAAATAAAGTATTTTTGAATTGAATTTATTTTGTTGTCTAGTATAAAAATAAGTCCTGCTTCTGTTTATGGATACGTGGACACTGACTCGACATGTATCGTCAGTAGGTCGCCGTGTCAGTGTATATCTTTTTGCCTTTGTGTGGTTTGGCTGTCTCCTGCTGCATTGCGGAATCATTCATATTATCCCTTGTGAACTGGCTGTGGTAGTTATATATCTAAGCTTCCAGATTATGCATTATGCTCCAATGTGTAACAAAATATAAAAAAAGTAGATCAAAAGCAGATGAAACGTATTAAACAGCTTGTTTATTCTGAGTGTACTGCTATGATGAATCTCACCCTCAGGTAACGTCTCTGGAGCTTAACATGACTCCCTCCAGTCAAGCCAGGTTGATAGCGTCAAGTTTGGTGCAGAGGGGATTAGGGTGTGAGGCTGTTGTTCAGGTGTTGGACACAGACTCTTGGTTCCAGTGAAAAGAATAATTATTCAGCATAACAAGACAGTTTGGACAACATCATGCTCCCCACTCTGTGGGAAGAGTTTGGGAATGAGCCATTTCTGTTCCAATGTGGTCTATTTAATATAAGGTGTCTCCCTCCAAAGACTTTGTTAGTTAATGAATTGATTTCGGATAATCAGATTGATTTATTTTGTCTCACAGAAACCTGGCTACAAGAGGACTACATTAGTATAAATGAGTCAACTCCCTCTAATTATTTAAATGTCCACATTCCCAGATCTGCGGGAAGAGGAGGAGGAGTGGCAACCATCTTTCAGTCTGATTTATCAATTAGTCCCAGGCCAATTAATAACTACAGTTCTTTTGAACATTTAACCCTCAGTTTCCCTCATCCAAATTGCAAAGTAATAAAACCTCTTCTGTTTGTTGTTTTCTATCGTCCACCAGGCCCTTACACTCAGTTTTTGGATCAGTTGTCAGACTTCTTATCTGATTTGGTGTTAAACACTGACAAGGTTATTATAGTGGGGGATTTCAACATTCATGTTGACACACAATGTGATAACCTTAGTGTAGCCATTAAAACTATCCTAGATTCAATTGGTTTTGCTCAAAATGTGCATAAACCGATGCACTCTTGGCTCCATACTTTAGACCTTGTGCATATGACATTGATTGTGAAGAATTAACAGTATTTCCTCACAACCCTGTCCTATCTGATTATTTTTTAATAACATTTGAGTTTAATCTAACTGAGGTCTCCACCCCCAAAAGAGGGTTTCATTATAGTAGATCTTTATTGAATAATGCTGCATCAAACTTTAAAGAGTCTGTCCCGCTTTTAATATATTCAGTATTGCAGAAATACCCTGCAGATGGCAGCAATGTTGTTTCTTCCCCTTCACAAATAGACATCTTTGTTAACGGTGTGACTGCGTAATTGCGTTCTGCATTAGACAATGCAGCTCCCTTGAAAAAGAAGGTGATTATTCACAGGAAGCTGGCTCCCTGGTTTAATTCAGAGCTGCATTCCCTGAAGCACAATGTTAGGAAATTGGAGAGAAAATGGCGCTCTACACACCAAGAGGAATACTACCTAATCTGGAAAGACAGTCTGTTGTATAAAAAGACCCTTTGCAGAGTTAGAACAGCATATTTTTCATCATTGATTGAGTAGAATAAAAATAATCCTAGATTTCTCTTCAGTACAGTTGCCAAACTTACTCAGAGTCACAGCTCCGTTGATCCATCCATTCCCCTAGCTCTTAGCAGTAATGACTTTATGGGATTCTTTATAAATAAAATTGATTCCATTAAAAATAAAATAATTGACATCCTCCCAAACACGATTACCTCTCCCTCAGTAAGTGAGGCAGCGTTGGAGGAATCTTTAGAACCTGCACGGTGTTAGAACTGTTTTGGAGCAGTAGAGCTTTCTGAGCTATCTAAAATTTTAGCTTCATCTAAACCTTCTACCTGTATGTTAGACCCAAGCCCAACCAAGTTGTTTAAGGATATATTCCAAGTGATCAGTGGCACTATTTTAGACATGATTAATATATCCTTAGTAAATGGATATGTACCACAGGCTTTTAAAGTAGCTGATATTAAACCTTTACTTAAGAAACCATCTGTTGATCAAGATGAGTTAGACCTATATCTAATCTTTTTTTATTATCTAAAATCCTTGAGAAAGTAGTGGCTAATCAACTTTGTGAACATTTACAAAGTAATGACCTACTTGAGGAGTTTCAGTCAGGCTTCAGAGTTCATCATAGCACTGAAAAAGCTCTGGTGAAGGTCACTAATGATATTCTCATGACCTCAGATAATGGACTTGTGTCTATACTTGTCCTGTTAGATCTCAGTGCTGCATTTGATACAGTTGATCACAATATTCTCCTACAAAGACTTGAGCATACTGTAGGGATTAAGGGAAAAACATTAGGCTGGTTTAAATCTTATCTATCGGACAGATTCCAGTTTGTTCATGTTAATAATAAATCTTCAAACTCTAGGGTCACTTGTGGAGTACCACAGGGTTCAGTCCTTGGACCAATTCTCTTTACTATATATATATATGCTTCCGATTGGCAAAATTATCAGACATTACATTAATTTCCACTGTAATGCTGATGACACTCAGCTATATTTATCCATAAATCCTGATGAATCCAATCAATTACTTCGACTGCAGTCATGTCTTAATGACATCAAAAGCTGGATGACTAAATTTCCTGCATTTAAATTCTGACAAGACAGAAGTTGTAATCTTTAGACCAGAGTCCTCAAAAAATAAACTTCTTAATCAGTCACTTAATCTGGATGCCATTAACTTGGCCTCTGGTAATAAAGTAAAAAATCTTGGTGTTATTTTTGACCAAGACATGTCATTTAAATCCCATATTAAACAGGTTTCCAGAGTTTCCTTTTTTCACCTCAGGAATATTGCCAAAATTAGAAACATTCTGTCCAGGGGTGATGCTGAAAAACTAGTCCATGCATTTGTTACTTCAAGGCTGGACTATTGTAATTCTTTACAATCAGGAAGTCCACAAAATACAGTTCAAAGTCTTCAGCTGATCCAAAATGCTTCAGCAAGAGTTCTGATGAAAATTAACAAGAGGGATCATATTTCTCCAATTTTAGCTTCCTTTCATTGGCTTCCTGTTAAATCAAGAATAGAATTTAAAATTCTTCTTCTAACGTATAAAGCCCTTAATAATCAAGCTCCATCATATATCAGAGCTCTGATTACCCCGTATGTTCCTAACTGAGCACTTTGCTCTCAGACTGCAGGTCTGCTGGTGGTTCCTAGAGTCTCTAAAAGTAGAATGGGAGGCAGATCCTTTAGCTATCAGGCTCCTCTCCTGTGGAACCAACTCCCAGTTTTGGTCCGTGAGGCCGACACCGTGTCTACTTTTAAGACTAATCTTAAAACTTTCCTTTTTGACAGTGCTTATAGTTAGAGTGGCTCATGTTACCCTGAGCTACCTCTATAGTTGTGCTGCTATAGGCTTAGGCTACCGGAGGATATCAGGGCCTATTTTTCTCACTCTACTGAGTTCTACTGTTCTCCAGTTTTGCATTGCTTGTCGTCATTTCAGCTTTTAACTCTTTTTTTTCTTCATAGTAGGTACACCTGGTCTGGCGTTCTGTTAGCTGTGACATCAACCAGGGAAGACAGATCACCCGCTATTACCATCTAATGTAGAACAGATTACTGGATCAATGTGTGCTTCGGTGCTTTTTTGTCTCTCTTGTTGTGTCTCTGCTCTGTCTTTTCTAACCCCCAGTCGGTCGAGGCAGATCACCGTTCATACTGAGCCCAGTTCTGCTGGAGGTTTTTCCTTCCCGTTAATGGGGAGTTTTTCTTTCCACTGTCGCTTCATGCTTGCTCAGTATGAGGGATTGCTGCAAAGCCATGGACAATGCAGACGACTCTCCCTGTGGCTCTACGCTTCTCCAGGAGTGAATGCTGCTTGTCGGGACTTTGATGCAATCAACTGGGTTCCTGTATATACAGGACTGTCTCAGAAAATTAGAATATCGTGAAAAAGTATACTAGTAGGCTATTCAACTAATCACTTGAATCGTCTAATTAACTCGAAACACCTGCAAGGGTTTCCTGAGCCTTGAAAAACACTCAGCTTGGTTCCGTAAACTAAATCACAAGTATGGGGAAGACTGCAGATCTGACTGCTGTCCAGAAGACCATCATTGACACCCTCCATCAGGAGGGTAAGACACAAAAAGAAATTTCTCAAAGAGCAGGCTGTTCACAGAGTGCAGTTTCAAAGCACATTCACAAAAAGTGTGTTGGAAGGGGGAAATGTGGCAGGAAACGCTGCACAACCAAGATCTGGCACCTGCCCACAGTGCCAAAACCACCAGTAACTGGTGTACTGACCATGGCATTACTGTCCTTGATTGGCCTGCCAATTCCCCTGACCTGAACCCCATCGAGAATGTGTGGGGTATTGTGAAGAAGAAGCTGAAAGACACCAGACCCAACAATGCAAATGAGCTAAAGGCCGCTATTGAAGCATCCTGGGCATCCATAACACCTCAGCAATGCCACAGGCTGATTGCCTCCATGCCACGCTGCATTGATGCAGTAATCTGTGCAAAAGGATTCCCAACCAAGTACTGAGTGCATTAATGGACATTTTCAAATGTTTGATTTTGTTTTGCTGTTATAATTTTTTTTTTACTTGGTCTGAGGAAATATTCTAATATTTTGAGATAGGATTTTTGAGTTTTCTTCAGCTGTACGCCATAATCAGCGATATTAAAACAATAAAAGGCTTGCGATATTTCAGTTGATTCGTAATGAATCCAGAATGTATGACATTTCATGTTTTTTAATTGCATTACAGAAAATAAAGAACTTTATCACAATATTCTAATTTTCTGAGACAGTCCTGTAGGAAATTTTTGACCAATCTGTATAATCCGACCCAATCTGTATAACATGATTGAATTTGACTTTGTAAAGTGCCTTGAGATGACATGTTTCATGAATTGGCGCTATATAAATAAAATATAATTGAATTGAATTGACTGGCTTGTCACAGAGTCCTGACCTCAATTCGATGGAACTCCAGAGGACTGAATCTCAAACTCTGACCTTTGAGGTAAATTAGAGCACTAGTGCAAGCCTCTGATAAGCCTCATCGGCCCACTTTTCTGTCCCAAAGTTCTTGGTCAATGTTTAGGTGAAACTATTGTCCAACTTCTTTCTCAACAGCATGACGCCAGCATCTGGGTTAAAGAAATAACCCAGTAGTTTTATTTTTTCTGCGCATTTTATGTACTTAATGTTACCCTTTACATACCACCTGACAGCAAAGGTCTTTGGTTTGAAAGTAAGGTGTGTTTTTTTTTTGTGTGAAGGGTTAGGGTTGTTGCCCCCTGCCACTGGTGTGGAGGAGAGTTCTGGCTTCCCTGCATAATTAAAAAACATCCATGTTAGATTAATTGTTCTCTCTAAATTTCCCTCAGGTATGAGTGTCTGTGTGTATGGTTGCATTTATGTGTTAGTCTTCTGAAGGACTCGAGACTTGTTTGTGGTGTACACTATTCCCATCGGTTCCAGCCCCCAGGCAACCCTGAACTGTATTCCATAGGAATGCTATGTAGAATACAAAGATTGATTCATTTACCAATGTAATTAAAGCTATAATTCGTGTCTTTCTTTTTTCTTTTACAAAAAGGCAAATACATTTGTATAAATTCAAAAAGCCGAATTTCAAATAATCTCTAGTTTTTTTAGAGCCTTTGAAACCAGAGATTTTTAAAAAGCATCAATGTAAGAGCCACTTTCTCATTCAGAGTTTTGCCAAAGTGTTCACACCACTTTAACTAATTAACATTTTAAGTTGAAGCCACAAACTTCACTGTCACATATTAGGATTTTGAGTGACAGTCCAACACAAATTAATGAATGATTGTGAAATGAAAGGAAAACTATCCATGTTTTCTTTTCTTTTCTTCTTTTACATGATAGTTTTAAAAAGTGTTCCATCCATTTGTATTCACCCCCTTTACTCTGATATCATTGCATTAAATCCAGAGGAACCATTGTCCTTATTAGTAAATATAATCAGTTAATGTGTAGTCCATCATTACTTAAAAAAGAGGCCCCCGGTAGCGCTAGAGAAGCTGCAGAGGTCCACGGTTTGGGGTGGGAGAATCTGTTGTGGATCCACTGTTCGCTGTGCACTTCACAAATCTGGCCTTACATAGAAAGGTGATGAGAAAAACCATGTTGGGAAAGACTACAAATATGTGGAAGAAGGTGTTCCAGTCAGATAAAACCAAAATGCGTCTGTGGTGGGAAACTAAACCTGCGCATCACCCTGAACATCACCATCCTCACCGTGAGATAGGGTGGTGGCGAGGTACGCTCATAATTCACTTCAAATGTTATCATTTATATATTGCTGCCACTTGTCATAAGAGTAAGCGGCAATAAAACATTTTTAAATCTATCACTATCTCTTTGGCAATAAATATATGACTGCCTACAGCCAAACCCAAAAATAAAATGCACCCACCTTACACACATGCACACTACTGGTATGTAGTAGTACAGTTGTTTAAACATCACACAATAAATGCCTCCAATCATATGTTTTAAAAATCCTGATAAGTATTCAGGCTCTTGTGGATCCAACAGTGGAGAAAGTTGTTTAAACAGCAGAAGCAACTATTCCAACCACATCAATAAATTATGTTCTTACATAGATTAAAGTTCATCATAAAGATAAATTCTTATCACTTGAATTCAAGGCACAATAATAATGAATGAGCACATTGCCAGTCCCTCTCAACACCCAATCTCACTGAACTTGAGCTTATGAAAAGACAGGCTGAATTCTCCAGTCTCTATATTTGTAAAGCTGGTGGAGATGTGCTCTAAAATAACTCAGATTCAGGGGACTAAACACAAATGCCTGCCAATCTTTTTAAACGTTTATGCATGTAAGAAAGAATATTGAAAACCACATCTCTTTCCTTACACTTCTCAATTATGCATGACTTATGTTGGTCTGTTGAAAAATCCCAAGAAACTAAACGCATGACTGCTTTTGCAAGCCTCTGTAGCTTATTTTTTTCCCCTTCCCCCATATTTCCAGATTTTTAGAAACCATGAGCCCTGCTTCTGTGCTCCTTAGAGGGTTGAGATGTTCAACATGTAATTCTGTCATAATCAGCTTTCTACTGAGCATGTTCATCTGTTTATTTTTCCATTCAAGCCTGAAAAGCGAAATGAACTGAGATAATTTCAATATGTCGGTGCTGTAACAGAATGTCCTTTAAAGGGCTTTGTTTTGGGGGTTTTTTGGTCAAGTGTCTCACAGCAAAAAATAAAAATTATTTTAAAATTTTCAAAGACGCAATCTTTTTGCTCTGTCCATTTGGACTTGCATGCAAAAAATAGCAGAGGGTTTGTTGTTGGGTATGAATACTTGTCCAACATTGGCCTTCAAAGCAGAGAAGAGTTTTTATCCTTCAGCCTGGCCTTTCAAACTTCAAAATGAGGCCCCTATTATCCATTGGAGCATTATACAACACAAGGAGAACTGTATTGGTTATCGCTGTCTGCAAGCAGCAAGCTTTAAGAAAAAGCCTCCAGGAATGCAATTTATAATGTATGTAGACATAAGCCCAGAGTGGTATGTTCAGTAAGAGAATGAAAAACAAACATGAGTGTTTGAATATTGAGATGTTAGAATACTGGTGTTTGCCTCACAGACCCCTGTGGGGAGAAGCAACAGCCTCCTGCTTTTCTTCGCCGTATGTGCCGTTTGAACAGGAAAACAGAGAAACGCTCCTTTCTGCATGAACAGATATACAGCGTCAACAATGCATAATGAAAAGAGCGCATTTCATGCAGCGTTGACCTCCATCTAGTGGTAGAACCGCTGCGGTTTGAAAGGCAGCAAGATTAATGATGGAGCTACTGTAACGCCAAGAAGGGGAGACTATATATATATATATATATACATATATACATATATATATATATATGTGCACAATAATCTAACAGTATGATTCATTGAACCTTCAAAGACACCAGTGGTAGCCAAATTATGACATTTTAATGAGCAGTACGGTAATTAATTGAATTTAATTGAAGATGAGAAATCCTGTTACAAACTACCACGTATTTAATGACTCGGGAGAGAAATTATGATTCATGTGAAGGGACAAATGGAATTATTTGCCAGTTTGCAGTGTACAACATAACAGGCACAGAAAATGAAGTGTTTAACAGAAATGGAGGCAAATGAACAAACTGTACAAAATAAGTAATTGCTCCCATTGCAGGGGCAAATCAGTTTTAAGTTTTCAGTCACAATTACCTAACCGTGTAATTTCAATTAAAATTGTGTGTTTTGCAATATATTGTAGCAAAATCACCCTAAATTCCAAGGGAGAGATAGCTAATAAACTTGCTATTAATGATATTCAATGGAAAATGGTAGCAAAATTCCCTCTGAGCCTTGCAGAAACTGCAGCAGCACAAGGCCTGGGTAACCTTTGTTCTGACAGCTTTTGCCAATACACAGGAGCTCTGTTGTTGTTGGCTGAGACTGAACAACTCCAGCAGGAATCTCTAGTTTTTGCTAAAACAGCAAATATTAACAAACAAAAGAATCGAAATACAGAAAGGCTCCCAAGGTTATGGATAAAAGCAGGCATTGGTGTTATTATACGTGGCTTTGCAAGACTATTCACATCCCTTGAACCTGATACATAATTTTTGCCTTTTTTTCAAATAAAATGTACTTGTTTTCACCTCCTTTCACTTGGTTACACCTAAATAAAGGATTACAGAATATACCGTATGAGTAAACAGGGTCCTAACGTGTGTAATTTAATGTCAGTATAAATCCAAATCTTTGAAGGTCTAAGAGGTTTGTTAGTGATCCCTAAAAAACCAACAGAACCAGGAAGGTCATGATTCATCAAAGAGAAAGTTGTGGAGAACGTTAAATCACAATTAGGTTGTAAAACAATACCCGAAGCTTTGAAAATCTCACTGACCACAGTTCAAACAGTAATCATAAAATTAAAAGTGGATGTTAAAACTGCACCTGCACGGAGAGCATTTATCGGAAACGCAACCATGAGGCGCATGGTAGCCATGAAGGATCAGCCAAGATCTACGTATCAGATCAGTCCTGCTCTCCACAAATCAGTCCCTAACCGAAGAGTGGCAAAGGAAGAAAGCTATATGTCCTAGAAGGAGGTGGTTTGGCCAGACCAAAATGAGACTTTTTGGCCGACATGTTAGAAAACTAACACTGCAAAGACTAAGAGTGGCAAAAGTTCTGGTTAATTTCTGATTATAATATGACGCAATGTGCAAAAGTTCAAAAGGTGTGAATACCTTTGCAAGGCATTGTCTGGGTGCCATCAAACAACATTTAGTATTTGAATTTGTTCCTTTTTTTCCAATTTCAATGGTGAGCTCAATATGTATTTAAGTTATTTGGGATGAAGTGGAGCCTTAGCTCAGCAGCTCCTTTGACAATCTCATTAGCCTGTGCAATTTACTATTCCAACATGTTGTTTGCGGATCATAATGAGAACAAGACACTTCAAGCATGAAAAGGGGAGAGGGTTCTTTCTTCTGTGTTCATTTCAAAGCTTGCTTTGTGTTTTGGGTCTATTTCTCTCCTTCTTCCTTAAAATGAGTCCATCTCAAGGGAACTTTCTCATTAACTGCAACTATTTTTGCTTCTTTGAGCCTACATTTTTAATTGCTAATTTTCCTTATGATTTCATTAAATGCATGCTGCTTTCTTGTTAACAAGAAGACAAAACGGTCTTATGTTGGTCCCTCCGGTTTTAAATAATATCCCTTTTGAGTTTCTGTTCAGCAGTAACAGTGGCTCGGAGCTGACAAACTTCATCCTGTGAAGATAAAAACTAAACATTGAATATGACCATTAGTCATATTCAGTCATAGGACTTATTAATACCCAAACATCAAAACTGGTGGAATTTGTTCACTTAATTAGGATGTAATAACCAAGAAAAGATAAATTCCCCACAACAGCAAGATGGTAAATGGCTTGTACATGTATAGCGCTTTAACTAGTCCGACGACCCCAAAGCGCTTACACTAGTCAGTCATTCACCCATACACACACACATTCACACCTTGATAGTGTTGCGCTATAGTAGCCACAGCTGCCCTGGGGAAGGCTGACAGAAGAAGTCATTACAGTGTTTAATGATTAATTGTTTATTTTCTTGTTTGTTTCTTTCCTTTGAAATATCAGTATTACCTTCATGGATTCAATAATTGAGTAAAAATTAATTACAAAAAGAGTGTAACAACAAATATGCACATTTTTACTTCGCAAAGTATATATTTAATAGAATAAGAGCTCCAAGAAAATCAGCTACCTGTTAATCAGTGAAGCTGTTTGCATATTCATATCTTTTGGGTAAAAAAAAAAAGAAAAGAATATGTGAAAATGAGTTTACTCTAAACAAACATCAGAATAATGTCAAAAGAGATAATCTTAGGTAGAACAAAAGGCTGCACTAGAGATGTGCTGAGCTGACCTCTAGTACCATTATGCATCCTGCAGGCCTGTCCTCATTAAATAAAAATCTCACACACTCCAGGTTGCATGATGCAAACGAAATTCTGTGTAATGGACTGAACGAGCTCTTGCCATTCTAAGTACACCCGTTGTTGCTTTTAGCGGCATAATGAAGTCAGCATGGGGACTCTGATCAGTTTGTAGCCAACAATATTCAGTGCAAGGTTCAAATGATAGCTCCTGTGTAGGATCTCATTTGCATAGGTTGGACAGCTATGACCCTTGTTGTTCAGTAGTTCCCATGGCTGATGTTTTATTCGCAAACTTTAGCCAAAAACCTCCAGTTTCTTTTTGCAGCCATCGACAAGCCCCTGGCATGATTCTATCTGAATTCTTCTGATCAGAAATGGTAAAGTTAATTTAAATTGGTTGGGCACCTGGAGTGTTGAGGGGTATGGTTCAGGTTTCAAAGAAACCATTCAAGAAACTTAATGTTAGCCTCTTCATGCATTCCAAAACCAAAACCTTAGGTCCATACTTTTAGCTCAAATGAAAGATAACTGGTATCACCGACATTTTGACTGGAAGTAATTTTAATGTTTTTTTTTTGTTTTTTTGAGGACCCAGACAGAGTCCTGACATTAATTCAAAACCAGCAAATCTATGGAGGAAAGTAAAGATTAGCGTGTTTGCTAAGGATGACTTCCAACTTCAAAGACTTTCAGCTCAACACCAAAAAATACATCCACCATACTTTTTGCATGACACCAGTGGAAATTTGCAAACACATGCTTAGAAATTACAAGGGTTTGAGGCCCTTTGTCAAAGAAGAATTTTCCATCAGTTATAAAGTTTGACATTGTGATCACAAAATTCCCCTTAACAAAGCAAAGAATGCAAATAAAACAATAGCAAAACAGTCCAAGGAAATTCAAGTTTTGCCATCTGAATTTCCTGAATAATTATACATGAGTCTGAGAGATAAGTGGCAGTATTTTAGTGGAATACTTCATTGACTATAAAGATAGAATTATACCAAAAAGAAATTTTTCATTTCAAAATCACACTGAACTCTTACATCATCCCCCTTTTTAGGAACAACAACTCTGTGAGATGTGTCAATGCTTGTGTTTCCCTCTATGAGCTGTGCAAATTGTAGAAGCTGCCTTATGGAAAGCAGCATGGAAAGCAAAGTTGTTTGAATGTGTGTTATAGTATACAACATAAAAAGATCACTGATATTGAGAGTGCATGCTCTGAGCAGTAGAGTGACATAAAAATTACATTCAGTTAGTGAAGGTAACAGTAAGGCAGAGTCTGATCTCAGTACATCTGCACATCCTGGGTATCCTTGTTAAGGAAAAGCACGGCAGCATTTTGGAAGTCACCTGCATCTCTTGAGTAGCCCTGCAGGAGATAATAACACAAAGGAATACTATCATTATAAAGGAATATTCATTCATTTATATGTATAACAGAGGGAGCATTCTTAAAAAGGGGCTTACACTGAATTTAGCTTTCATCTCCTCAACTTCCCTGGGAACGCGGTCACTCTCTAGAAATACACAATTAGAATATTTAAGCAGCAAATAATAATCTACAGCTTTTCTGACTTTATTTACGAATTATGACATATTGCATCACAAATATGACATTCGAGGAAATGAGCTGCCTTACTGTGCAATTTCCAGAACTTTATAGCCAATATGGCCATGACTGCCAGGAAAATGACAGATGAACAGACCACCACAGATGCCAACATGGGACTAAAACACAGAAACAAAGCCTGTTCATGCAGTCCGCATTTACTTAAATGCAATGCACAATACATACATGTGATACACCTAACTTTTACCTGTTGCCACTCCAGGACTCCCTAGTGATGGCTTTGGCAGGAGGCAGGTTTTGAAAGGACTGGCTTGTCACAGCTGGGACTGTAAGAGACAATACAGCATTAGATGGAGATAGTGTATTAGTGGTTTTCTTCTTCTTTTGCCCTTTTCCTCTTAAGGAACACCACAGTGAGTCATTTGTCTCCACCTAACCTTATCTTTTGCATCTTTTTCTCTCACACCAACTACCTTCATGTCCTCTTTCGCTCAGTCTATAAATCTCCTCTTTGGTCTCCCTCCAGGCATCCTGCCTGGCATTTCCAGCATCAACGTCCTTCTACCAATGTACTCACTATCCCTCCTCTGTACACATCCAAACCATCTCAGTCTGGCCTCACTGGCTTTATCTCCAATCCATCTAACATGATGTACTCATGATGCTCTTGTTCCTGATCCTTTCCATCCTCGCGACTCCCAAAGAGAACCTATATATCTCCATCTCTGCTACCAAAGACGGTGATACTACAGGGAAGAACGGAAAAAGAAAAACTGTAGTATGACAAGAAAGAAAAACAGTGTGACAAGCACAAGAGAGTTTGACGTGCAATAAAATCTCAACTCATAGCATCAATATTTTTGACAGGTGGAATGAAAAAATCCATACACTGCAGGAATGAGAGCCCCTGCTGCATAAGAGGAATACATATTGATCCTAGAAGCAGCTTCTTTGTGTTTTAATCACTACAAAATGGATCTTAGTAGTCAGAATTACAGAAATTATAAGCAGTTCCATTGGAATACTCTTCTCCTCATTATTGATACTGTTTTAACACATAGTGTTATTTAAAAATCTCAGACTCCAAACAAGAATGTTGATGAAACCTCGGTGGAGAAAGATTTTAGACCATGCTGAACCAGTCAGTTGGTTCTTTATTGTTAACAATTTACAATTGCTTGGAGTCAGATTTTGTGACCAAAGCAAATTACAAAACAGTTCAGTCTAAAGCTATAAAAGCTGGTTTGGAACACCATGTACTTCATACATACTGATACATTGTTGCATGGTTAGGGCCTAGAATATTTAAACTGTACTATCATGATTAAATTGACCTTGGATAATTAAAGCTAACACAAGAGACGTGTAGTAATGGCATTTAATTTAAGCACTTCCCTTTTAACAATCAAGGGGAACACTGTATTTTAGCTGAAGGCTACAAGGTAGCACTAATTGTAATGAATTGATTTTGAAAAAACAAATTGTGACTGAAAGCATAATGTTATGCTATTAGGAGGATGCTGCATCTCAAACAGCAATAATTCTAGATCAACCTCACATATAGAGAGGTGACAGCAGACAGGCTTAAATCAGAGGCAACTGGACTTTCTCTCATATTGTCAAAAGACGTTTTGATGCCTATCCACCGGTCTTTGTCAAATCAGGCACTTTGTACTTGAGCAACCTGAAATTGGACATATTTTTCTGATTTGAGGATATTGACTGATAATTTGCACAGGCATAATTCTGCTGAAAGGCAAAAAAAATTGTTAAACAAAAGCATCCACTGGATAACACATTTATTGCAAACTTTTAAGGGGCCTAATTGTTCATGCTACCAAAAACTGAACTTCAACATAATTTATAGTAATAAATGAATTCAAACTATATAAGAGAGAAGATGAATCTCCACAAATGGAAAAAAATAAATCCATTGATTTGGTGTAATCAAGAACAGGAAAAACAAACAAATGCAAAGCTTGGATCCAGGAATGATCAAACTCAAATGTGAGTAGAACTTTGGAAAATAAGTAGAATATGCCAATTGTTGTGGGGCTAAAAGATGCTAGTTACAAGAGTGTATCTCTATGAATTTAAGGTGTTTAAAAGCCAAAGAAAATTGTTTAAAAAAATAGAAGTTTTACTTCTGATTTGGTGTTATACTAACCAGTTGAAATGCTAATAAATGTATGTTAAGTTTATACCTGCAACTTTCACTTTATCCATCATGGATGCTGTGCATGTATAAAATGTAGTGAGCGTTGTTGGTATGTACTATTTATGAGCACTTCTGAGTGGTTGTTTCTCATCAAACCAGTGGCACCCGGTACGTTCCAACATATGAAATTGAAATAAAATAAAAATAATAATCAGCTTGTGTTGTGGATAGCAGTTATCATCCAAAAAAATTTGCAATTTCTGCTAGTATTCCAAATCATTCCCTTTAAGATTAATGCTATTACAGGAAATGAGCTCCAACTTCCACTATTGCTATGCATGCGTGGCTAAGAAAGGCCTGCTAGCTTGAGTGCCTTGGCTGGCTCATCCTCACACTGTCCCATGTTCTCTTGGAAAGATTTTGTCAGTACATCTGCAGCAGATCTCCGTTTTCCCTCTCCTTCAGCTATAATATGTTCATCAAATACAGCAATAAACTACAATAAATGCATTTCTTTAAAAAAGCAACCTCAGGAGCAATGCTAGCTACACTACTTCACTTAGCTGACTACTTTAGCTGCTACATGATGCCAACTGTAGCACCTTAATTAACTAAAAGTTCAAACTTCACAGACTTAAATCTGAGTTAAGCTTGACAGCAAAAAAAAAATATTTTCTTACTTTCTGCAGGAAGTATTCCCTTGGTAATATCAAGGCCTCGGGGCAGATTTTTGTTTAGCTTTTCTTTATTCTGGGAAAGAATGTTTGTGCTGCGCTGCAAGCTATAAACTATTAAGGGCAAAGATTAAGTTTTTTGATCATTTGGTTATGTTTAATTTCCAGTTTTGGTTTTCAGGAAGAATTAGATTTAGGTTTAGAGAAAGGAACTTATTCTTTCTATAAGCAGCAGTTTATCTGTAGCTGAGAGGAAGCAACTGGATAAGGTCAATAACTCAAAAACTCAATCAATAACTGTGCAGTATTTGTTTGTTCACTCTTATTTTTGCCATTTCTGATAAAGCTCAACCTCTGTTGCTTTAGAACTAACTTTTGATTAAATTAGCTTATTTTTCCGTTACCATTAATTTTTCCATTTTAGGGTATTAAAGGAATGTCTTGTCTTATATTATTCTAGTTTTACTTTTCCAATTCTGTGGATTTGACTATAGCAGCCTGATACGATTCTAAATATTAAAGTAAATTTACCTTTTACATTAAGATGTTGCAAAACTGTATTAATAACCAGACAAGATGCAAATATGTTTGAAAAATCTCTTTTTGTATTCAAATACTTGTTGAACCATTTAAAGCAGTTCTTTCAGTCTACTTTCTAAAGATTTAAACATGTTTTTTATCAGTCATAAGCAAGATCACTTCAATACAGTGCCATCCAAAGGTATTCACGCTTCTTGCACTTTTTCTCATTTTGCCAATTTCCTACCACGATCTTCAATTTATTGTATTAGAGTTTTGAGTGACAGACCAACACAAAGTCAATGACAACTACGAAGTGAAAGGAAAAGGTTAGATGGTTTTCAAAATCTTTACAAACACAAATCTATAAAGTATGGTTTTCATTTGTATTCGGCCCTCCTGATTCGATGATTTTGTGGAAGACAAGGGAAGGCAAGTTTATTTGTATAGCACATTTCAGTAATAAGACAATAGAAGGCACCCTTAAAGTTTTTTAAGGGTGCAAATATTTTGGGATGCGTCTTTATCAGCCATGTGCATTTTTCTATGTTCAAGTTCTGCTAGATTGGACAGACAATGTCAGTGAAGATAATTTTTCAACGCTTGCCACTGTTTACCAAATGGATTTAGGTCTGAACTTTGACAGAGCCATTCTAACTTCATGCAGGATCGTGGTCCTGCATGAAGTGACTGTGTGCCCCAGCTTCTGATCCTTTGCAGCCTGTAACAGGTTTTCTTCCTGTGGTGGCCTGTACTCAGCTCTAGCCATCCAGCCATCAACTCTGACCTGCTTCCCTTACCGTGCGGATGAAAAGCATCCCCACAGGTCAATGGTGTGTCATGGGGAATGTGCAGGAGGTAATTTACCAACACGCGAAGCATTTTGCATCCAAATCGAAAACGCTTAAATTGGCCTGACCTTTCAGTCTGGGTGTACAGTCATGTCTTGGTAGGTTAGAGGTTGCACCATGCTCCATTTTTAGATGAGAGATTGAATGGTGTTTCATGAGATGGCCACAGCTTGGAATATTGTTTTATAAACTAACCGTGCTTCAAGCTACTTCACAACGTTCTTCCTGACCTGTCTGCTCTGTTCATCATGCTGTTTGTTAATTAATGTTCTGTAACAAACCTCTGATGCCTTCACAGAACAGCCACATTTACAACAAAATTAACTAATTACGTGACTTCTGAAGGTGAGAGGTCGCTTTGGATTTTATTTACAGATATCCAAGTCAACAGGTTAAAAACATATAGGTCATACATGACAAACTTTCTAGATTTGTTGTAAGAAAAAAAAGGTGGTTTTTTTTGTACTTCACAATTATGTGCTTTTTTGCGTCTGTAACATAAAATCACAATGATATGCAGTAAGGTTTGTAGTTCTGTTTAAGGCAAAATGTGAAAGAATCTAAGGGTTATGGATGATTTTGAGAGGCACTGCAACGAAACCTTGTGTAGTGGGCTTTTATAATTTATCACATAGAATTGCCTTACACGTTGAATTATGCATTAAATGCAGAGATTTCTTTCCTCCTTGTCTACCTACTAGTAGTGGGTTGGGGTATGACCAGTAGTTGCACAGCTATCTTGTGCTGCCCTGCAGAACACCAGTACCAAGCTGTGTGTTTCATCTGTAGCTTCTTAAAGGTTACAGTGAAAGCCCCAGTTCTGTCATCTCTGATGGCCACGGAGGAGTCATCGTAACTCCCGTCAGAACCTGTCGACCGGCAGGTTCTCTTGTCACCACTCCGACACCATTTCTTCTCACTTTCTCTGTTGGCAGGCACACACAGGAGTCACTGAAAGCTGATCTTCCACCCATATTTTCACATGAATGAGAGTATTCTGGTCTTTTAATGTAAATGTTATCAACAGTGCTTCAACAGTTGCTCGAGCTGTCTAATACAAAACCAGCCCAACAATATTATGAGTAAAAGAAAAGTCAAATGCCTGTATTTCTCACTGTAGAGGCATTCAATTGTGACAGAGCTTCCCTCCTCTCCACTTATCATGCTGTTCACCACTGACATACCTGCAGAGATAATCAGAACAATGCATTGTTAATACAAGTGCATTCAGTTAATTAGAATATCAATGAGAAGTTGATTTATTTTAATAACTAAATTCAAGAAGCCAAACTCATATGTAGATTTGTTACACACAGAGTGATGCCTTATATTATATTTCAAATGTGTTTTCCTGCTAATGTCGAGGATTGTGGCTTACAGCTAATGAAAACCCAACGTTCGGTTCACAGTAAATTGTTACATGAGACCAACAAATATAATTTTCTGAATAGAAAAAAAAGGTATGTTTATGTATTGTACAGTATGTGCTTTTGCATGAATTACGACATCAGTACGGCGTGGCATGGGGAGGTGACCAGCACTTTTGAGGTGTAATGGAAGCCCAGGTGGCGCTGATAGCCGCCTTCAGGTCATCTGCATTGTTTGGTCTGGTGTCTTTCATCTTCCTCTGACGGGCCTGACCTGAACCGCACGGGGAAAGTGTGCGGTTCAGGTCAAGCCATTTTGCTGGCCAATCAGACGCAGTGTTACCACGGTCATTAAAGTGGGTGCTGGTACTCTTCACAGTGTGAGCCTGAGCTAAGTGTTGCTGGAAAATGAAATAAGCATTTCCATCAGGCTTCTCAGCAAAAAGAAGTATGAAGTGTCCTGGTAAATGACTGTGCTGATTTGAACATGAAAACACAGTAGACCAACGGCAATTGTGTTTGCCATAACATGTTTACATTTTACCAATTACATATTCAATTCTATATTTATTGACTTTATGTAATACTATAATTTGCTGGGCCACTGAATTTGGGCTTTGTATTAGCTGTAAGATTTCACTCTCGATGTAATGTCTGTGTTTCCATCTATCTATCTACACACACACACACACGCACACACACACACACACACACACACACGCACATTTCCCTTTTTGAATTAAACTACTTAAATCAATTAACTAATCGATGATATTCCAATATATTGAGATGCACCTGCACTTTTAAAAGCATTTTAGCATGTGATCAATTGCTCAAAATCCTTTCACTACTCACCATCAATGACTTTAATGTTTGTAAAAGCGCCATCATCGATGTTCCACACGCCACCTATCTCCACGCCACACATGTACCACCCTGACTCCCCCACCTTCATGTCGTTCATGGTGACCGTGAACACCAGCTGGACGGGGTCATCGAAAATGCTCACTTTCTCGTCAGCTGGATTTATCAGGCGGTGCTCATCGGTCTGAGCCAGCGTGGTACAGAACTCCCTGGTCCTCCCCTGGCACCAGTATTTTACATAGCTGGCATACTGGGGCTCGTAGTGACAGGGGATAGTGAGGGAGCCCCCCTCCAGGACTGAAAACTCCTTTTCCGTGGTAACCTTACAGAGGAAGGCTGACAGAAAGTAGAGATGAGAAATGCTGAACATTAGTTTTATCAGCAGAAAGGCTGGAGCAGACCAGTTATTTCTTGCGGACATTTTTCATCTGCTGTCTGGAATAGGGAGAGTGGCCTTCACCATATTGGTTCTTTCGGTTTCCTTTGTGGCACGAGGCGGTTTGTTCCTTTTTCTCCTTTTTATAACTTCCCTTCACTTGTTTTTCTGAATTCGGATTATCCTTCCTACAATTCACGGGACTTTAAATGCCTGACGAAATGAACCTCAAACATACCATTGCCTGCAGCAAAACAGTTTGAAAGCTTGGAAGACTTAGAAAAACACTGAGTCTCTCGGTGCCTCCAGCAAAAAAGAAAATAGCAGCTTCAACAACTTTCAAGTCAGTCTGCTCCAAATGATTAACGCAGAAATGGAATTAAATTATAAAGTGAAGTGAAGCACAAAGAGTAGCTTATGATAAAGCGCTAGTATTTGCTAAGCACACAATAATAGAGCGGGGAGGCAACAAGAGCGGCATTAATCATCCTTTGTGTTAAACTCCATCAACAGCTGCAAATGTTTTTTTAGGTTTTTTTTTTTGCAGTTTCTGACCTTAGCGCTCATACCTGGAATCCATGGTAACAGGAAGAGGGTGATCGTTGAGGGCTGCAACATGGTTTTACTTCACGTTAGAAGTTTATTAAGTGGATTCACTGCCCAGCGCAAACACTGTGGGCTCTGAGTTCCGCAGAGTCAATTACCCCTCGGTCATGTGACCAAAAGCTGGATCCAGATGTTCCAGATATTAACCATATAAGTGCCAGATGGACAACAGGAAATGTGGAGCGGCAGTGAAAGGGACGTGGGTAAGAAATAGTTAGGGGAAGGCAACGACACATTAAAGTCACAGAAATAACTTTGCTACAGAGCTTCTTCTGGCTGACCATGTCTTGGAATTCCTTAAATCAGGGGTGTCAGACTTGGCCCACCAGCTCAGATGGTTGATGAAGATGGAGTTTTTATTTTTAGTTAAAGTAAAAATTATTACAGACAACTTGAAGTTCAAATCTTCTAACCATTGAAAATGTCCGGTACAACACAAAGTATTTGTCTTTTAATAATCAAATGTTTTTTTACATTCTCTTTTATTTTATAACAAACAGGACCACATCTATCCAACAACCTTTGCTCAATAGCAGACAGTGCACCAGAATCTGCATTTAATTGAGTGATTAAAATTGGCTACAGAAAGCATTTTTAAGGAAATCCTGTTCTTATTGCTCAGAATAAGTGAAAGACAAAAATTTTACTTTAAATAATTTTTTCAACTGAGCTCAAAAGAATTTGCAAATCTTTTCAAAAGGCAAATGTGTAAACCCCTTTTTTAGGTTTTGGATTTTCAACATTTTACATATAATTTTCCTACAGAAAATCAGACTACTCTTTAATTAAACTACTGTTTAATTAAACTACTGTTTAATTAAAATATCCTATGCTCGTGTGGACCAGGTATTAAAAAAACAAACTGGTGTAACTGAGTCAGGTTTGTAGGCCGCCTTGCTCACACAGACCTTTTCCGCTCTGCCTACAGATTTTCTGTTGGACTGAGATTAGTTCTTTACGATGGCTACTCAAAAGCATTTACTTTGTTGTCCTTGTACCACTTAGGGACTAATTTGACAGTATGCTGGGGGTAATTGTCCGTTTAGAAGACCCATTGGTGTCCAACTCTTGACTTCATGGCTGATGTCTGGAGGTACGGCTGTTCTTCCTCATTTTGTGAAGTTCCCCAGTCTCACACACACACACACACAAACAAAATGCTGCTGCAATCTGTATCTGTCATAAAGTTAGAATTTGTAATATGACAGGGTGCAATGTAACTATTCTTTAGAGTGAAACAAAATTAAGTTGTTTTTTGTCTCCAAGGTGTCAGTAGCCTAGAAAATTAAATTTGACATTAAAGAATGGATCAGGGCCAAGTCTTGGTCTGGAGGGCTACACACTATTGATTAAAGTGTGTAGGAGACAGTTTTTATAACATGATGACCAACAAGATAGATTTAGAAGCCAAGTGAATAACTGGCTAAAATCCACGTTCTGTAGATTGAGGTACAAATATTTCAAAGTGAAACCCAGGGTTATTTGAATTAGCCGGTTTTGATCCACTTTTATGAAATAATGATACAACTGAAATAATCATTTTACAACAATGTACTTCATTTTAATTTGACGATAGTTGTGATAGAATCAGTAAAGATACAGCTGGAAAAAATTACAATATCATGAAACTATTCAATACTTTTGCCAATCATTTCAGAAAGTGTAACTCATATGATATTTAGATTCATCACAGAGTGACATATTTCAAGTCTTTGCTTCTTGTAATTGTGATGAACATGGCTTACCGTTAAGGAGAACCCAATATTTAGTGTCTCAGACATTAGAATGTTGCATAAGGCCCACAAAAAAATAATAATAATTTATGTTAAACGGAAATACAATTGCACCATCATTTCTGCACATACAAATGGTTTAAATATTCTCCTGTACACTGTGATCGCACACTGTTTCTTTCTCCTGCATTGTTTACATTTCAATTGTTTACTTTTTAATCACTGCTGCACTTTATACTGTAATTTACAAGCTGTATGCAATGCAATTTCGTTCTGTATGCACTCTGTACATACAAAATGACAAATAAAGATGTCTAAGTCTAAGGCTTCTGAAGACTATGCTCAATTCTACGTACTCGCCCATTCAGGTCATCTGCATTGTTGGTTCTCGTGTCTCATCCTCCTCTTGACCACAGGTTCTCTGTGGGGTTCAGGTCAGGCCAGTTTGTGGCCAATCAACCACAGTCACACCGTGGTCATTGTCCCAGGTTTTTGTACATTTGGCAGTTACCAAGTCCTGCTGGAAAGTTAAATCAGCCTCTACATAAAGCTTGTCAGCAGAAGGAAACATGAAGCGCTCTAAACCTTTCACCGGTAGATGGCTGTGTTGACCATGGACTTCAGAAGGCGCAGTGGTCCAACACCAGCTGATGACATGGCACCCTAAATCGTTGCTGACTTTGGAAACTTCTCCACTCTTCCTCCAGCCTTTACTTTCATCTGTAAAAAGGTCATCAGTCCAGTCTCAGGTTCAGGGCGAGGCTTAACATGAGGAATGCAACATTTTTGGGATTTGTCTAGGGCTCTAGACATAAGGCTCCTGATACACAGGCTCCAGCTTCTGTCCACTCCTTGTGAAGTTTCCCCAACTTTTTGAACGGCTATTACTTGATAATCCACTCAGGCTGTTTATATCTGTTGCTGGTTCACCTTTTCTTACCAGACTGTTGGCTACAGCACTCTGAACCAGCAAGCCAGAGTTTACAAGTTGTTTCTTGATGCCAGAGTAAAGTATTTCATTTCCTACCATCACAAACATGGATATATCAAGTTAGCAAACCTCTACTGCAAGTTTACCTGGACCGTTGTAATTTGGACAAATTGGACTAAGATTGAAGGTTTTAGCAGCAAGCAAAATGAAAATCTGTGGTCTTTACCAGAAAGCTAAAAGGTTTTAGCAACAAGCAAAATGAAAATCTGTGGTCTTTACCAGAAAGCTAAAATTAGTTTAAAGGGTCTGACAAATTCATAACAAATGGCCAAATCAACAAGAGTTCATTGGAGACAAACAACCTTCTTCCATGGCCCCCTTAAACCTGATCACATTTGAAAAACATGCATGAGCTAAAAAAGAAGATGGCATCAGAAAGGACAAGACTCTGAGTGATCTAGAGAAATTGTGGGAAGAGAAATGGCTGAAGGTCCCTCTCTCTGTATGCCCCAACCATCCTATTGGCAAAAAGCGTTTATGGGTGGTACCGATCACTGGGCCACCAGGAACTTTGGTAAAAGATATTTCTTAATATGTGATTTATTTTTTTTATTTTACACACTTAATCTACTCAAATTAAAGACTGGAGATTCCCATCTACACACGTACAATATAATTTCAACAAATCTAGTCGGATACATTATTAAACAAGAAACACCATCCCACTGGCTCTTCTCTCATTAACCTCTCTCTTATCTGGATTGCCCTTAATGTCCTTTTTCTAACTTATAATGACAGGAAGACATTTTAATTCACAACCCAAAGCCACCAATACACTTGTTTTATTTCTGTCCGTGCAAAAAGGGAATGCTTTACAAATGTCAACATAACAAATTATCAATTTCATTAAGAAAATTGTACTGCATCAAATATAAGACAATGCATCTTATGCAGTGTTGACGCTGGGATGTTGTCCAGATCAGCTGCAGAAAAGCGGATGTACTATGTCGTCTTTGAGAGATTTGATGATTCCTTTGTGACCTGTAGAGAAGGAAGAAAAAAAAAACAAGTTAGTGCTCGAGTTATTTGACTTGGAGACAAAAACAGTGGGTTTACTGTCTATGTTGCTGGCAAGTTAAAAATACAATGTAAATTTATTTCTCCATGCAAAGCAATACCTGCATGTTTCTCTGACACAAACTGGCCGTGCAGGTTAAAAGGACTAGGCCAAAGGGGTGCTGGTTCTTATTTTTGTTGATTCACATCGCTTAATGTCCAAATAGTTTAAGGTGCTGAGACACCAAAAGTATTAGAGGAATCGTGCCATTATAAAGCACAGACAGGTTTAACACTGTGCAATAGGTCTTAAAGGAATACAGCTTTCAAAAACTGCTAAGGTTAGAGACACAGGTAAAATAAACACCTTCAGGAAGGGGCACTGAATTAAATTCTCATTCATTTCAGCCGATGAAGTTCATCACAACGAGATGCAAGACGGTGTGAGCGAACAGGAAGTCGGCAAAGGCCCTCTCTGGAGAAATGGACAAGAAATCCCCTTTGTTCTGAGGGTTGATCTGGATACGGAGACACACTGGTGGGAACAAAGACAAACTAATTTACATCGGTTCATTACATCAAATGCATACGATTTAACCTTACAATTAATTTCAAGACAATTTCATCAGTTTTCATTTGTAGATACAAGTTTCACCACTCAACAGCTGTTGTAGATTAGTTTTTAAAGCATTTCACAACTTGAAAAAGTGAGAAACTGTTTCCATCAGACTAAAAAGTGATTGGGAAACCAACAACTATTTCCAGCTGTCCTCTTAAAGATACAGTCCTCTGCATCTTTAAATGCAGCTAGTAAGAGTGGTCCCGTTTCTGCTCTCCATTTTAAGTGAGCTTGGCAACGTGACACATAAAGCTCTTCGCCACCAGCTGCAGATTTAGTACAGCTTCGCAGTGGAATTCCCTGAGAACACAAAAATGATTCTTGTGGCCAGTTTTGCTCTAAAGCGGTACCCACTCTACAGGCCAGAACGACACACATGGGAAAAGTAGCTACATTTTTGTCAAAGACCACTTCAGAAGCAACCTGGTCCGTCAGAATGTTGGCTTAGGCTTTCAGTTTTTGGTATATTTATTCACAATTTACTTTAGATAAGCGAGACTTTACTGTGAATTTTGAGAGAGATCTAACTGAAGAATAACTCTTCAACTGCATTTTTTTAAACAACTAATAATTAACTGTAGCTTTGGTATTTTACACCGGGCCACAAAAATAAACCCAGTTGCTGCATTTTTATTTTTGTTTGGATACTGAAGACATTGAACGCGTAATAGTCTCATATCCAAACTTAGGACATTTGCACTACAATGTCAGGAGTCCCTACACTCGATGAGCATCAAAATGACCTCAGAGTACACTTTTGATACGACAGAGACCAGCGTTTCTAGGGTTAGGACAGGATAAGCCTTGCAATGTTTAAACCTCATCTAAGCAGGAGAACTTTACAGTCAGGCTGGGTGACAATCTTCAAAATTTGCTCTCTCCTGTGGTATTCCTCAAGGCTTCGTCCTCAGCCCTGCTCTTTTTGCTTTTGCTACATTACATTCATGTTAAAACATTTTTAAAAAAGCAAGCCATTTTACTGCTAGTGGACTGAGAAACAAGCTCAAGGAGTGCAAAGGTTAAGCCATTTCTTTTACTTTATCATCTTCAAAAGGTTATCCTTGCTATCACCAGGTCCAGATTGCCACAACACGTGTTTTTAACCTGGCACGTTGAAAGGAGACCACATTGCTCACACAGTGGCCTCTTTCCACCTTTATTAGGGAATTCATTTAAAAATGTTATTCATTTTTAGATCGCTCACACACTCCCAGTAGATCGCCGAGATCTGAACAAATATTCCTTGTTGTTCCCCGGCCCAAGTGAAAACATAGGGGTGTTCAGACTTTAATGGTAGCGGCTCCTACATGGATTGTGGAAGGAACTAATAATAATAAAATAAAAATAATACTCTTTATTGTCATTGCAACATATACTGCAATGAAATTTGGTCTCTGCATTTAACCCATCCCATTGGGGAGCAGTGGGCTGTCAGTGTGCGGGCGCCCTCCCCAGAATCAGAGAATTTTAAGAACATGATGGAGAACCCATTTCTATTTACTTTTTATGCCCTGGTCATCATGTCTGTATGATGCACACTTGTGCTAATGGGGTGTATAACAGTTTGGCAGATTTAAATATATGAAGTCTAAGTAAAATTGAGTACTGCAACACATCATCCCCATGCGACATGTCCATGAATCTTTTAGTCCAATAGGTCTGCAAACTACCCATGGAAGTGATGTAACGTTTTACAACCATACGAATGATTGGATAAACTGTGTTAAGAGTTACAACACGCAACTGTAGCGCCATTAGAGTTGAACGTCGGCAATGCTAACAAACTGGCACTGTAACAAGTAGGCGTAAAGTACTACGTTTAATATTTGTATGCACTTTTTAATATACAGGCTACAGCAGGTATAGTGTATTTTACGCATAAAGTTATCTGTATTATTTTTATAAGAGCTTAAATAGTTTCGTTTTAACATAAAGAGGCACGCGGCTGTTTGTTTTAGCTGTTAGCCAGTTAGCACGAACAGGGGCCATGGAGCTCAAGCTGCTGCTGCTGCTGCCTGAAAAATGTAGGCGGAAGTGTTCTATAATCAGTGGACAGAGTACTTAGGAAAACTGTTGCAGAGTTATTTACCTGCAAGAATAAAAGAGCCCACGCAGGAGATGAAGCCTGACAGAAAGCTGTTGAATGGGAAGGTACCAACGAGGAGACAGTAAAGAAACTGCATCGCTCCGGTCAGCAGGATGTACAGCAGATAAGCGTCCACCACTTTCAGCTTATTGGGCGTCGTGGTGGTGTACTCCTCCAGGAATCGGGAGATAACAGACACGACAGAGTTCGACATGATTTTTAGATTTTTTTTAAAAAAAAGTAGTAGACGAGGGCTAGAACAGCTTCTCTTCCTCACTTTAATCAGTGACGTGTCCTCGCCAACCGGATGTGGCCTCGGTGTTGCAATGAATATACTCCGGTTAGCTCGGAATGACAGACAGGAAGCGTTTTACGTCCAACTGCTACGTCAACGTAACCGCCGTATTGTGAGTGGCAGCTTTGTTAATACGCAGGTGAATCCACGTTCCAAGAGTAAAATGATAATAATAATAAAGCACGATATGTAATTCAAAACTTTGTATACTACACCTTATTCCGTGATTTTGCCACCGGCGTTTGAACCATCAGGTAAAAATCGTCATGTCTTAAACAGTGTTCACATTCCTAACAACATTGTGGCTTGGGAAAAATTATCCACTTAAATAAAACTTTCAGTGATTAGATACTATTTTCAAAGTTTGTAGTCAGCCCTTATTCCTAACAAGCACAGGGACTGCTTGTTATGTCTTATCTGTATAATGATGACGGTAATCATGATACTAATAACAATTATTATTATTATTATTATTACTATTATTATTAAGATTATTAGTAACACAAATTTACCTAATTCTATGAGTAACTGTAATTGTAATTAATTTATTTGTGTTATTATATGAATAAACAGTTCTCTAAAAGGGGTTTCAAACGGTTTAAGCCAAACAAAATAGAAAATCATAAATTAATTTTGGTTAAATAAGTAAAATTAAATTTAGGTAGCTTGGTGGATTTTAAGTTGGAATACATTTTTACCACATTGTTTTTCGTTGTGAGTGTACTTTTATTTTTACAGCCTCAGTGGCCACAACTATCAATATAAAAATATACACATTTTTTTATGACCAAATGTTTCTAGTTTCAGAAATTCCAGTTTTCAAGTCAGTTTGCATTGGATTTCAAGGCGAACTTGCCACTCCCAATATGTTGGACACGTTGACGTATCGTTTCTACAGGGCATGTTGTTCAACGCAGATCAGAGAGGTCAAAAAATTGGAAAGATGTTCAGCTCCAATAGCATTTCAACATACAGCTAAGTGTGCTTCACATTAAATTACATGAAATATTGGACACATATGCAAATGGTATATTTCCTCTGGTTTAAATTCTATATAAATATCTGACACGACACAACTGGACAATTAAAATTACAATTTTTTAAATATAATTTAAAACGTGTCATGAAGTTCTTGTTTGTTTTGTTTGCTCTTTATTGTTTTGATATTCTCTTTTCATGTCACCATGCAGATAAATACAAACATTGAGAACTGTGTTTGATTAAATTTTTCTTCTTTATAAAAATAAATAAATAAATAACCTTTAAGAAAGTTACAGTAATCTTTATTCCAAACGATCACGGTATTGACAGGATAAAATACGAGACAGTGTGCAGATACAGTCCACAAGAGACGATCTTTGCACCCGGTCATGTGACGTAGGAATGCACTGGTTACAAAACATATACACTCAGGCTAACAAACAGGCAGGCGTTCATGTAATTTTAGAGAAGACGGGTGAAAATTCGTCTTGTTGTGACTTCGTTTAATGTGAATGTAAAGGCCAATGGATCCTGCTCCAGTTCCAGCTCCTCCCATACAGAACGATTGTGAGGCAGAGTGAGTAACTTCGCTACCTTTAACAGCACCTTTCTTCTTCTTACGTCATTATTCATATTTGATAAACTTCTGAAAAATTGATGTGTGAGGACAGCTGTTGATGTCGTGAAGATATCGCTCATTAATTTATATGTGTGCATGGTGGTAGAAACTTTTTCACGGGATTTAATGACCTCGTGGGTTATGTCATTGTGTATACTGTACATGTAACATTACACAATCTAAACAAAACGGTTTATTTTTTATTTTTTTTAGGTAAACTGAACAAAAAAATCAATGGAAGTGATACAAATATTGTAGGGTGACATGACTATTTGCAACATGTTTGTGCCTATGTATTTGTAATTGTACAAAAAAACATAACACCAACAAAAAAGTCGCAGCAAATGTAACCTGGTTTCAAGGTTATGTTGAATAACCAGGAACCTACATGGGTGGCATTGTGTTCCATTATTAATAGTGGTTAAAGGGCTTTTGTCAGAGCAAACGTATTTGACAAGCACGCCTTTAGCTGTTGCAACCGGGTGAATAGAGGGGGAGCAGAGGTTAGTGACACTAATCTCCAGTGACTCAGAGAAGCTCAGCTGCATTGTTCATTGGTGGTACAGGTGACAGTCTTTACCTTTGCCTTGGACTTCTCCCTCTTTTATCAGATGGCATTTGGCATTACTCCCACCCCCTTCCCCTTCCCTCCCCACCACTCCACCACCACCACCAAGTCTTCACAACAGAAATGACGAAACTGTGGTAAAGATAAAAGCGAATGTAGCTATATATGAGGTAAAGGCCATGGCTGACTCATTTTTTTCATCGGTCTGGTTCACCAAGCGGACAATTGAGCTCACGTCACATCAGGTCACTTTAATCACCTGTTTTTGTTTCAGGTTGGAACATAAAACAAGCAGGTGAGATGCCTAGTGCACTGCCTTGTTATGAAATGCTAATAATTAGAAATAGACTTTTGGGATGTGCACATATGTTTGCTTTATGTGGATGATTAACAAAAAGTATTACATGGTTATGTAGTAGAATGGAAAAAAATATATAATGTTTTCAGAAATGCGCACAAGAAAAAACCTTTGTCCGGTCGGAAGGTGAACCTCCACCCCATGATCAGCTCTGCTGTAGCCTCTAAAAGGTATTCTTCCCGGATTGCCCTGTGTGTTCCTCGCCATACATCTTCCCATCAATTCTGCCCAGCTTCCCCGTCGCAGCTGAAGAGAAATATCCCCACAGTATATTGCTGCTACCACCTTGCTTTACAATGGGAATGGTGTGTTCATGGTGATGTGCGTGTTAGGCCAAAAGGTTCCAATTTGGGGCTCATATTGTCAGATACGTTTGCTGTGTCCCCTACACTGCTTGTACCAAACGGGAAAGGCTACTCCTTATATGGGTTTCATTCAAACAGTGCATCTCTTATTGGCACTTTTCAGAGGAAGGTTATAAACCTATTCCCTTAGCTTTGGACAGCTCACAGATCTCTGTGCGTTCCATCCTCTGAAAATAAAAGCCTCCAACCTGTCTGAACACCTGACAGGTCATTCGTGGAGCAAAAATCAGAGATCCAAGGCTTAGTTGCAAGGCTATCGCCAAAGGACAACTACTAACTGACCCCTCCACAAAATCCGCCTTTGAAGACTTGAACTTTCCCTGGTCCTTGTCTTCGTGATGCTGTTTGTTGACCAGTGTTCTCTGACAAACCTTTGAGGCCTTCACAAACAGCTGGGTGTAATACTGGGACCAATTTAGAGACAGGCGGACTCTGTTCACTTGCAGTTGGTTGCACTGGATTTTATATGGGCTATCAGAGTAATGGGGGGTTGAGTACAAACCCAGGCCTCACTTGACAGCTTTTTTAATTTTTTTGTGAGATATTTTAAAATTTGTAAAATTTTTTAGTGAAATATAAAATTTTTGGTGGTCCATCATATAAAAATCAGTAAAACACATCAAGAACATGAAACAGTTCAAAGAGTAGGTATGAAGACTTTTGCAAAGCCATGTATTTAATACTTTGTCATTGCTATGGGTGTGTGACTTATAGTGACTTACAGCATGATGGCTTTGAAACGTGACTCTCTCACTCTCACTCACTCTCTCTCTCTCAGTGTGTGTGTGCACACTATGCAAATATTGATAGTGAAGACTATGCTGGCTCTAACACTGGACTTGTGCTAGAGGCATTGCTATTATACTTCCTGTGCTATCTGCAATCTCTTCATTCTTTACATGCTTGTATCTTCACTTCACTTTGATTAGGTCAAGTTCCGTCTGGAGCTGGTGGCCCTCCTGGCGTCCGACCTCCATGTCCCTGTTGAAGACTACAGAGTCTAAGATTCTTGCTTGTAAGACTGTGTTGACTGACAGTGTGCTGTTTGATTATGTAACCGCAAGTATTGATTAGAAAACATAGCTTATTGCTTCATTGCTGCTCTCAACAGGTATTAAGAATGATTTATGGGCCAGGTTTGTGACCCTTCAAAACCAGGACCGAATATGGACCTTGTCTCTTACCAACAAAGGGACTCCCAAATCTGCAGAACAAGGTACTGAGTCTTTCCAGTAAGGAACTAGGGTGTGAAACCATGGAGCTTAAGAGTTTACATTAAAAGACAGCTCTCAGATGATAGATGTCTTCCTGTTCCTGTTTCCCCCAGCACCTAAGACTCCCCTGGTGATGGTTCACGGCTTTGGAGGAGGGGTTGGGCTGTGGATCAGGAACTTAGACGCACTGAGCCGCTCGCGGACCGTCTACGCCTTTGACCTTTTGGGTTTTGGCAGGAGTTCGAGGCCTCACTTCCCCTCAGATGCTGCCAAGGCAGAGGAGCAGTTTGTGAACTCCATTGAACAGTGGAGGCAGGCTGTTGGTCTGGAGACCATGATCCTGCTTGGACACAGTTTGGGGGGCTATCTGGCTACTTCGTACGCAATTCAACATCCTTCCAGGTAATCATCCACAACCCTCTTTTTCATGAGATTCAGTTCATAGACAAATGTAAACAATCTTTAATTAAATTAAGGTTATACTTAGGGAGATAATTTAACAAAATCATTGTTCCACACAATAATTAGTACCCTTGTCAATACTTTGTAACAGCCCATTTGGCAATAGGGCCGTCCTTAGGACTCTCAAATAACATTTCACAAGGTCACAGCTTACAGAGAGGGGAATCTTTGATCAGTCCTCTGAGACAGCCACGAAGGAAGGTTGATTTAACGTCTGGTGATGCATTACTGTGTGCCATTCCTTTTAAAGTCCTAGTAAACTCCACATGTTTTTCGTTTGTGATAGTAGGACACAGAGCTATGGAGACTTGCTGACTCCCAATATGTTACTCTTTACACATGTTCTTCAACATAAACTTTGAATAGGTTATACCCCACTTGTCACCCTGCTTACTGTGCACCACTCCGCCTGTAGTTACTCCTGAATTGATTAAACTACCCCTGTGAATTATGTTTATTGCAAAAAGTACAAACTACCAGCTGTTTGCAATAAACACATCAAACACAGTTAGAAAATTTCAATACAGCTACTATTATACAAGGTTTCACCAATTTAAACACATTAACTTTTAATGACTACTGTTGTCTCAACATTATTTAACTGCCTCATGAAAACCATCTTTAGTATTTAGTAAAAAAGTCTTTACTCTTCCAACCTGCTGCAAACATGATTCATAGTCAGATAGCCGAGGAATCTTAGGAATCTTGGCCCACTCTAAAAGGGCAAAGGTCTCCAGTTTGCCTATGTCGTTTAAAAGTTTATATGCTTCAGCAGCCTTTCTTATATCCCACCAGATGTATTTTTATAGAGTTCAAGTCAAGTGACTAAGATTGCCACACTAATATCTTCCCAGACTTTTTTTTTCTTCTTTTACGTGGCCTTTCTGGCAGCGTAGTATTAATCATTGCTGTCTTAATGCCAAAGAGAGCCAAACAGATTTTACTTTCATAAGTGGAGCATTACTGCTATCGCCATAGTCATCCACTTGCTATATATGTCAAAAACTTTATTAGATATTTTGGGATAATTTTTAATGGACACACAAACAGAAAGGAAAGGGAGAAAGAAAGGAAGAGAAAAAGATGGATCAAAATGTTAAAAGGGAGAAAGGGTGACAAAAATAGAGGAGAGGATAAAGAGAGAGCAAGATAACATCCTCGGAGTCTGCTTCTACACCTGCAAAGAGAGATATAAAAAGAAGAACAAAACCAACCGATAAAGTGTTGCAGGTACAAACAGCCAACGCCTTGATGCCATCACTGAAAAATACACAGTATATTTAATACAAGATGTATAGAATGACAACCAAAGCTAATGATGGGTTTTTTCTGTATAGAAGTGAATTTGTAAGCACCTCAATCCAAGCACCAATAAGTGTTTGCGTGAATGTACTTGTATATGTAAGGTTTATCCATAAGAAAAAATGCTCAATAGTGGTTGTGAGGAACCAAAGACCCGGCCCCCATAGGCTGAGGCAGACACTGGGGAAACCAGAACCCCAGGCGGCCAAAAAGACTGCCAAAGCAAAGGAGCCCAAAAGGGGCCAACACAGGGATAGTTGCCTCCCCCAACCCTGCAGACTTGAGCTGCAGCAACGAGTCTGCAGACTCTGCCAGCAGCAAGCTACGCCAGAGCAGATCCAACCATGGGCCCAGAGACCCAAGGTCCAGGGGCACCCCGCCCCCCAGCGGGGCCTCGACAGAACATGGAGCCCAGGCCCCGTGAAGCGGCTGCCAGGAGTGAGTCAGCATACACCTGAATACCCAGCCCTGGACACTGAGGACCACCAACCAGTGGGTCAAGGTGCCAGCCAACGAAGGGGACCCAAACGGGGGGATGGGCTCCACACATAGTGGAGGCCTGAGATGTCCCTGGAGAGGGCGCAGTCCAAAACCCAACCTGACAAAAAGACAAACAGAAAACCAATTACACAGTCACCCTCACACAATCTCACCCTATTGCCCCCACAAGCAAATGCTCATAACCACGCTCAAGAGAAAAAAAAGGGATGCTGTGCACACACTCGCACTCACCACACACATCCTATACCCCCGGTCGAGGTACCGGCACCCAAGAGGGGCGTCCAGACCCGGAAGGTCCACCCAAAACCTGACATACCGGGTCCATACTCCAGCCCCAAGCCCCCACCCCGATCCCAGCCCCGACAACCCATCATTCATTTTTTTAAAACTCTGTCCATATTGTAAAATACTGAGATCTCTTAAACAAGATTATCCAAGGAAAACTGCCATTATACTTGGCTCCATCTAGTGGTCATTCGATTTAACACATTAACCTCAGCTACTTTTTTTTCTGCTTTCAAGCTGATCGTACCAGGTACATAATGTCTTCATTTTAATCTCTTCGCAGAGTGTCGCACCTTATCTTGGTAGACCCCTGGGGTTTCCCCGAGCGATCGAAACCAGAGGTTGAGCAGAGTCAGGGCGCTGAGGTGGTAAAGAGACCCTCCATTCCCCGATGGGTAAAAGCCATTGCATCGGTTGTTTCCCTGTTTAACCCGCTGGCTGTTATCAGAGCTGCAGGCCCATGGGGTAAACATGTTGAAATTTGTTTCTGCTTCTGCTCTGTTAGCTCCAATGTTCCACCATCATCCCACCATTTGTGTTTCATTCATTCAGGCCCAGGTTTAGTGAACAGATTCCGACCCGATTTCAAAAGGAAATTTGAGGATCTTTTTGATGACGACACTATGACACAGTACATTTACCACTGTAATGCACAGACTCCAAGGTATGGTCAAATAAAGTCCCAAAATCCTATTTCTAGACAGCTTCTTTTTTAAAGCAAAGTGAATGCCTTACAGTGACGCCCTTCTTTGTTTTTCTTTTTCTCCCAGTGGAGAGGTAGGTTTCCGGGCCATGTCAGAAACACTGGGCTGGGCTAAGAGGCCTATGCTACAACGGGTACATCTGCTGCCCCCCTCCATGCCTGTCACCATGCTGTATGGGGCTCGGTCCTGGGTGGACAGCTCATCTGGGGACAGAGCAGCTGAGATCAGGGGCAAGGCCCACACCAGAGTGCTGGTGAGTGGATGCAGAGAGAGCCACAAGCACATTCAATATGTATTGGGCCTTCCAAAATTGGGCTTTTGCATGTTACAGCCACAAACCTCAGTGTTTTTGTTGGGATTTACAGTATTTTCTTATAATCAAACAGAGACTAGTGCATAATTGTGAAAAGGAATATATGTTTTTTTCACAAATAAAAATCTGAATGTGTGGCTTGAACATCTCGTATGACTTTGACTTAATAGTTGTGTTGGTCTACCGCATAAAATCCCAACAAAAATTAGCAAAGTATGAGGTTACAATGAGACAGAATGGGGGGGATAAAGCTTCAAACAGTATTAAAATGTTTGCAAGGCACTTTGCCATTTCATTCTAAAGCTAAAACATTAAAGTTTGGGTGTGAATTCCTGTCTTCTCGTACAACTTTATTAATTTTAAACCTCAGTGGGTCTGTAACTAGCCGTGTATTTTGTGCCATTCACCCCAAACCTTTCCTCTCTGCAGCTGATAAATGAGGCCTCACACCACGTGTATGCTGACCAACCAGACGACTTCAACAGGGTGGTGGAAAACATATGCAAATCTGTAGACTGACGGCATGGCTCTGAATCTGCAAAAGGACTGAAAGTTCTGCGCTGTATCTGCAGAAGTCTTTGTGGTGGATCCAGCCCTGCAGCCTGTATGCGTGAGCACTCTGGATTGTCCTGGTTTGAGGCATTTGTAGATATATCATGAGTCCGAATGCAATCTTGCCATCTTTTTTGACTGTCGTAAATGTTGCTTCTGCTCATATTTGATGGATGGTTTATTCAGTGTGCCCACATGTTTATTTATTAAATGATTTACTTGGTAATGTCTTCCCGCTGACAGTTAGCCAAATGTATCTGTCCAGCACTAAAAGCTGTTCTAATGTTGAATTTTTGGTTAACACCGAGATGCAGATTCCTATCTTAGGATGCTCGTGTTTTATTTATTTGTGAGCTGCCAGATGGCTACTGATTCACACTTTATCATGTGCCTGACAAGGTAGCTTTCCTTGCCTTCTGTGTCTCTTATTTCTTTTTCACCTTATCACTCAGTTGTATTTTATACCCTAAAAACAAATAAAAGGAAGAAAAAAAAGGTTTCCCAAACCAGCAATCAGTCAAATACTACATTGCCCTACCAGTAGAGGTCAGTACTCAATGTTTATGTTAACATTCTAGTTCATTTGGTTGTGGGATCTACTCGTTCTGTTTCTTTAGCAATAAGAACAAAACTAAGCTCCTTGTATTAGTAGAAATATGTCCTCACAGCTAACAGAGTTTATATATGTAATACTTTACTAGGCTTTAACTTTAATCAGGGTCAATTGTAAATATTTGAGCAATAAAATTCCACAGTGAATGTGGCCTTAATGGAAGTGTTGCAAGAAGAAAGATATATTTTTTTTAAAAAGCCAGAAGAAATCTAATTTTTTAGTGTTCTATAATCCATGGAGGGGTCACAACAAACATGGAGGAGGGAATGTGGTCAAAAGAGGCCAAAACTGAACTCTATGTCCTAATATGCAGATAACTGCACATCAACCCCACCGTGAAACATGATGATCATCAGGCTGTAGGGATTATTTTATTCAGCAGGGAGATGATGTTAGGATGGAAAAAGGTAAAAACAGGGCAATCCTGGAGGACGTTAGAGGCTGCAAAAGACTGGAGACGCGGGGTGAGGTCCGCCTTCCAGCGGCACGGCGACATACAGACAGAGCTATAATGGAATGGTTTGTTTAGAGCAAAGCCTGTTTGTGTGTTGAGAAGGGCCCAGTCAAAGTCCAGACCTAAATTCAAATGAGAATCAGTGGGAAGACTTGAAATTTGACTTGAAATAAGCTCGAGCTATTCTGAAAAGGAGAAGTTTTAGCCTCTAGATGTGAAAGGTGGTAGAGACCTGCTCTACCAAGACTTCATACAACGTTAGCAAAAAATGGTTCTTCAAATTATTGACTTAAGGGGGCAAAATACAGATCGCACTTTTGTATTGCTTAATTAATCACATAGGGAGATACTGTTGTCATATTAGAAGCAAAGTTTGTAGATCAGTTCACCGTAGCAGTAAACTCAAATAATTTATTTAACGGCAAGCAAATGAGGTGAGACTTTTAACCCGCCATTGTAAGAACATAAAGTAAGTCAAACTTCATATAGCACCTTGACAACTGATCGATAAAACAACCGAAGAGCCAAAAATATGCATAAAAACCAAGAGAAATTAAGAAAATGCAGATTTCTGGGGTTTTTTTGCCATTTAAAGGAAAACACTGATCCCAAGTCCAAAAGAAGGAGAGTTCCAGGGTCTTGGGGCCGCTGAACAAAAAGCTCAGTGTCCTTTTGTTTTCAGCCTTGCATGCGGCTCCATCAGCAGGCCTCGATCACATGACCCCAGGGACCTGTCGGTGACATATGGATACACAAGTCATCTGATGTAACCTGGTACCTGCCCATGCGAGAGGCGTCTTCCTTTCGCTCCACATTTTACCTCTTAAATGCCTTTCCTTGCCACCACTCATTGTTTTTGTTGTTGATTTTTGTTTGCCGGTCTGCTGACTCCCCATTGGTTACTCAAGTCACCAGGTATTCCTCATTCATAGATGATTAACAGGGTGAAGTGAGATGGAGAAGAAGTGCATTTCAAATTAAAACTGCGCAAATAAAACCAGACGGAAGACAAACATGTAACAGCTTTCACAGTTTCACCCCATTACATACAGTCTGTTGTCATAATCTAAATGTGATGGAACAAAAGCATGACTAACCATTTTCAGTTCAGGACATGATACATTTGACCTTTATTTTGCAATACTTCTGCGATGACACAAACGGGGACAAACCGGAGACTCGACATGTGCAACCAAGGGAAAAACGGCGTTGAAAGTTGTTCCAACGTCCCTGGAACGTGGACGACTTAACCAAAGTACCAAGGCCCCAAACAGATCCCTGGGTTACACCACAATGAACTGGACACAGGGAGACATGTAAGTTGCTACCCAGCATTATCTGTCAGACAGGTTTAAAGAGAACCACTCCAAGGCGGATCCCAAAACGGCAACTCAACACTTCAGCCTGTCGAGCATCCTCAAGTGACAAATTATCTCTTTCTTTTTTTTAGGAGACATCTTTTCTTTTGCAAATATGTTTCTAAAATGTAAACACATGCACACCTTTGGATTATGTGCCCATCAGATGCAGCACTCGAAAATTGTCCTCATCCTGTTGGTATTGACCGCTGATGACCGCACTGCAAAAAGGGAACTAAAAGTCTATACTAATTTCAAGAAAGTTTTACTTACTTTTAGTTCCCTTTTTGCAGTGCGAGAATTATTATCTGTAGTCCACATTTTTCAAACTAACTGAGGTGTGGCATCTTCCATCTATAGCCTTGATTCTTTTTATAAATTCCAAAGCACATGATGCAAGCAGGAACTTTGACTTATTTATTATTGCAATTCTCCCACTTTGCAATTAGGTTCTGCTTTTCCATGACTCCTAACAGAATAAACAGAACCACAGAATATTCAGGTCTTTATTGAGAAATGTTAACATATCAATTTCATTATTTTTTATTTTTTTGGTCTGTAGCAGAGAAAGGGATTTTTTTCCGTGAAAGTTTCCGTGTTTTACACAAACAAATGCGTATTTTAATGGAGTGAAACATTAGGACACCCTATCCCCTAATAACTACTATCTCAGTGAAATTCTTCCCTTGCATTGATCTGAGGAGTCTGCCCTACTGTGAGGTGTTTAAGGGGGTTCTTGCATCAATAACCCAATTTCAAGTCACTTCCAGCATCTCAATGAGATAGAAAATCTGTTCTCGGGGTCAGCCCAGGACTTTTATTTTCTTTATCCTCAGCAGCAAACAGGCTTAAACCAGAGGCAACCGGACCTTTGTTCAGTTCTTTCTGAAAACGTCTCGACACCTGTCCAGGAGTATTTGTCAAGTCTGGCGGCTCGCATTTGAGCAACCTGCAGTTGGAGCGCTGCTGTTTTTAAAGGACATGGAGTCATGTGGAGGCTGCTTAAGATTTGCCAGTTTATTATATCTTACAGAACATTTTAAGGCCTTTCCTTCGTGTATTATCATTGATTTATACTACTTGAATGGTTCAGTATCGGCACATCTTATATATCAATCATCCATGTGTCCAAATATTTTAGAAAAACACAACTTCTTTTCACTGGACTGTACTTGAAAGAGCGATGTCCCAGTCCTGCCTTACTGTTGTCTGACAGCTGGCCATGTAATGCCCAACAAGCTTTTAGAGTTTGTCTTGATCAGCCTCTCCACATTTGCCCCAAGCTGTCACAGACAATAACCTTCCTCCACACCTAAAGATGCCGTGGTTTGTTCAAGGCCTCATTGTGGATGCGTTCTGTGTCCACGCTTCCTACTCTGAGCTGTTATGTCCAAGATGCACTGGCAGAGAATTACCTTCAGCTCAATTAGCTTGCCTGTCTGTCAGTAAGAATCTACCACTTGTCTTCATCAAGTTTGTTACCGAGGTGGAGTGAGGTTAGAGGAAGAATTCATTAAAAATTGACATAAGTCAGGATCAATGTCTTTAAAACCGCAGAGAGGACTTTTGGCAAATTTCCAAGGACCCTTTTTGCAGTTTCAGTTATTCCTTAAACCAACACAAGGTATTTAAAAACTGGCCTTCCGAGCCATTAAAACATGGTGTGGAAACTAGAAATAATTAGATTATAAAAATCTGTAGTTCAATTAATACCAGCAAAAGCAAATTAAACTGGAAACACTATAAGTAAAAATTATTTAAATAAATGTTACTGTCAGGGTTTAGTTTTGATCGGGCTTTTATTTACTATTTTTCAGTTCTTCCTCCTTGTCTGGGTTTAGTTAGGTTCTGGCTTTATTTATGGTTATTTTTCAGTTTCCTCCTCCTCCTCTCACTCAGCCTTCCCTTCACTCCCGCTGCAGTTAGTCACACCTGTCAGTCACTAATTAGCCAGACTCACTTCACCTGCCAGTCTCCCTACTTAAGCCTCCCTCTGCCTTCACTTCTCTGCCGGTCCGTCTTCAGACTCTACTTACTCCTCGCCTGTCTACCTGAGTCTGCACTGCTCTCTGTTGGAACCCTGCCACCTATGGTTCTCAAGTTAAGTTTTTGCCTGTTGCTGGATTCTTCCTGTCTCACCTCAGTCTGTAGTTTTGCCTCTGCCTGCTTACTGGACTATTTGGACTCCTCTTTGTCGCAAGCCTCACCTTCGGTTGGTAATACCTGTTTCTCCTGTGATCCAGTAGCCTCAGCCTGCCTTTGGTATTACCAGCTGCATCTGTGCTTACCCTCCTGGACATTATCTGCCAGCCCTCTGTGTTTATCCCCAGCTACTGTGGAATTATCCTGCCTCATCTGTGCAGCTAAGCCTGTTGTGACTCTAACCTGCAAGTATTCATCCAGCCAAGCTATTAATCCTGTTGTGACTCTGATCTGCAAGTATTCACCCTGCCGAACTGCTAAATCCTGCTGCTGTGCTCTCGACCGTGCTGTGGATCCTGCTGCTGTGCTCTGGTCTCCAAGTACCCTCTCTGCCCTGCTGTGGATCCTGTTGCTGCTCTGGTCTCCAAGTACCCTCTCTGCCGTGCTGTGGATCCTGTTGCTGCTCTGGTCTCCAAGTACTCACTCTGCCGAGCTTCTGGTCCTGCTTGCCAGCTCCTGCACACATCTACACCTCTGCTCCAGTTCAGTCCTGCATCTCTGGTTCGCACTACTTTTTAAACCATTTTCAAAATCAGCAGCTTGATTTTCCGGTTCTCTGGGTATAACAGAGAAACATGAGAAAAAGTGGGAAGGTTCAAGAGGAATACATACTTTTGCACTGTAGCATCTAAAGTTTTGGCTGCAGGAGGAAGCTGGATCAATGTGTGTAGTGGGATTATGCAAACTTCTCCAAGTCCTTGAAATGTGCAAGGAAACAATTGTAGGTTTATCACAGAACAGATTTGTCACTGTTACATTGCTGATGCGTTCATCTTTTAATAACATTATCTAAAATATGTGTGCTTTTAATGAGTGAAGTATCCTGGATGACATCAGCCTTTCTGAATGATGAAATGCTGTTATGGGATCCCACCTGCCTAAACCTGCACAAAAAACGTACTTGCTGCTGAGTAAACCTTTCATAATATCTTTTTTTACCTGCAAAAAAAATGGGGAAAAAAAGGATTTGTCAGAAGGTAGGAATGTGAATATACGCTTGTTTCCTGTGAGAAGCTTGGTTTGCATCATTTCAACCCATTACTCATGTCTAAAGAGCAATAATGGATCCCAGGTCAGATCAAGGTTTTAGTAATCTTTATTACTGTCAAAACAATACAAAAACTTTCCAGGTAGATAAATAATATGGATAAAGATAGTTTTCTTCACATTTTACACCAAGTGCTATTGTTCAAGAGGCCAGAAAAGGTTTTAAGGAATCAAGGATTTTGGATGTTGAGTACAATCTTGAGTCAAGAGCTTTTATGAATCTTACACACACATCTCAGATAATAGCACTGCTTTTCTTCAAAAGCTGAAACATTCACATACGAAAAAAAAAAATAAAAATAAAAACCAGCATCACAACCAATATGTTCTGACGTTGTTTAAAATTATGTTTCTGTACAAGATTCACGGTTTGTACAAATATCTTGTGCTGAAACGATACTGGGATAATGGAACTGACACTTTCATTTTCCCTATTTGTTGAAGTGCTTTTTAAAGCCCCTTTGAAAACTGCAGCCAGCAGATTGCTGCACACTGCTCTAAACACCAGAACTGCTGTCCCCGTATTGTGACTATGTGCAACCGCACACTGCCACAGGGCTGACCTGCCGCTGTTTGCCATGTGTAAATTGGCCGTGTTTGAATTCGCAGCGAGCCTTCTAGCAATTTACAAGTTGGTCAATCACAAATCTTTTAAAACCATCCAATCATTTCTGCTACAAGTTAAATGTATAAAAAATAATCTAGGTGGAGGAAGTAAACCTCACTGCAGTAAATCTGAATGCAAAGATAAAGTTGTGAGATAAAGACTCTTAACATATTCAACCAAAGCCAGGGCTTTGGTTGAATATGGAAGGAATTCCATAAAGGTACAGAATCAAATAAGAGAGTTATTGTAACCAGATGATGGTGAGAGACAGAGAAAATTCAGAATAACTTCTGGAGGGTTCCCCCCCCCCTTTTTTTTCCCAATGTAGCAGTCAAACAAAGGTTATGAATGACACTGCCTTGGGAGCGTTTTAATGAAAAAGAGGCAGCATAAAACTATTATTCAACATAAGCCCTTGATTTTCTACCCTTTGGTTAATTCATTTGGATTTTTAAAAATATTTCAGCTGATTTTAAATTGTCCATATAGACGTATATAGAACATATTGGCAGACTTCTGCAAAAGGAAAAAAATATAATTTGAGTAAATTTCTTCCTAAACCATGTATAGAACTCTTCCTTCATTTGAGCCACGTAAAGTTGTTCCTGTTGTCAATAATCTTCACATTAACAGATTCTAAATGAACCACACAAACATATAGAGTGGCCCCACTGTGAACCATCAGTTTTTTTTGTTCAGTGTTTCACATTTAGAATAGGTTTATCTGTTTAGTAAAAGCTAATTAAAGCCTTTGTTCAATACTGTCTGCATGCCCAACCAGAGCACGCCACAAGAGTTAAGTTTATAATAGATAAATGCAAAAAGAATACTGATAATGCTACAGTGGTTAATCATTGTTTCATTGTTCAGAATAAAAAATGTTTAAATTTGTAGTAGTAAAAAATAAACAGGACTGCTTAAAATTCAGAAATTTAGCACACACAGTAGAATTTGAAGCTCTCATTGTTTGCGGACCACGACGTCGGCCACTCCGTGTACTTGTGTTAGCTGTTTACAATCAAGCGATGCCACCAGTTTCCTGGGTCCAGGTTGGGTGGGGATGAAGTGCTCCGTCAGTGTTACTGTGGCTTGGCCTCCCACATCACTGAGACAGGAAGAAATCAAACGTTAGTTTCAAAAATAGAAGAAAATGGGGAAGAGAAGATCCTGGGGGAAAAAAGGAAGTCTTCTCACCCTACGACCACTTCATGACCCTTCTGAAGGCCCAGGCCTTCCACCCTGAACACGACGTCCTTCAGTATACGTGACAGCGGGTTGGTGAAGGTAATCTTAGCTGACATCTCCTTACCCACCACAGCTTCACCCAGAGGCTGGTTTAAAAAGGGAGAAGTGGAACTTCATCAAGGAAAAGAAACTGAATTGAACACTCTACAGAATTTGTGTTGTTATGCTTGATTTTAAAAGCTGGAAATCCAGATGTTAATTTAAAGCTCACCGTGATCTGGAGGTCAGGTGTACGGAGTCTGAACGTTGTCTGGTTGGCCAACACTTGCTTGGTTTCACTGACTCTTCCAGACAGTGTCAGCATCAGAGCAGCCTGGTCCACCAACTGGTTCTGGTACTGCTGGTACGGCAAAACCCATTCGATAATCTTTTCTGTGTGCAGAGGGAAAGAAATTATCTTTTTTTTTTTTTACCAACGGAACGCTCCCATTTTTACTGACCTGACAAGCTTATATCAACATTCTCCTAACCCTGTAGTAACTTAACTTTTTTTGGTTTGTTTTTGTAATTTTTGCAAGCACTTGCTAACTTAGGGGAAAGAAGCCAGTATGTTATTTGCAAACATTTTTCCAGCCCTCGCATTGTCTTCACTTTGTTTAGAGTGATAAGAAACACCAGCTATAGCTCTACGGACTGACAACTGACTTACCTCTGCTCACCTCTCCAGCTTTGCTGGTTATTTTCTCTTAGGTTCGGTTTGTTTGCACATTAAAACAGTTTCACATACACTCACACACACCACATGTACCATACAACACAAAACTGACCGACCTCCACAACCGCAAAAGATGGAACCTATGATTTTTAGTTTCATTTATCACCACAACACGCTTAGCCCTTCTGCTCTTGTCTGTTCTTGAAAGCTACGTTGGTTCAAGATGAGAGAACATCATGGAATCTCCCCATTTGTTATTTTAAAAAGTGTCGCAAGACCCTGTTATTACCCCACCCAAATGTTGTGACTCAGATCAAAAGGAAACGACACAGAAAAAAATATTGACAATCGGATAACCAGGGAGTGCTAGTCATTTTACCTCAATTTGTGGGTATTAAGTGTCTGCCATTTACCACAGGAAATTTCATGTCATGGAACACAGTATGAACCAAGTGGGGCAACATTTTGATTGAAAGCAACTTTCTATAATCTATTCACAGCCCAAAGTAAGAAATATGTTTAGTAACTCTACGTCCCATAGCCTTACCTTGAAGAGGTCACTTAAAGTAATTTTGGTTTGATCGTGAGTCACGGAAACAGAAAATTGGAATAGTGTGTAATAATTTTCAGATGATCACTAAAATAAACCACATGTGAAACTTGACCCTTTTTTTATGAAGATTTACCAACATAATACATAAAGATATCTGACTAAAGAAAAGAATGAACTTATATGTCATGGCTTTTAGTTGCTTGGTTATTTATGACAAACATAATGGTGTGAAAGGGGCTTAAATTATCCTCTATTTGTTCACAAAAATTTCTCTTCCTGTCTTCCCACTGACAGCTTCATTTAGTCCATAGCAATAAGAATTATGGTAACCAAAGCTAAAGCTCTACATGGGTTGTAAAAAATCTGTAGCATTATTCGTTTTCACATTTTAACCAACAACATAAAAATCAGACCTTCATTGGGCAAAAGCTCCACAGGGATCTTATCATTCTTGATGGCATTCTTCAGCACGCCGGTATAGTACATGACAGCCACCTGGCTGTGTAGCGTTGTCTGGCGGGGCTGTGAGCTCTGGTTTTTTACCACAATGCTCAACTTGGCGTCGGTACCCATCCTAGGCCCCTCGCCGTCTATCTTCACCTCCACGGTCACATCCTCGGATGCAGGAACGGAGTAGACGTCTGGCTTGCTGCCATACCGACATGCTGTCTCCACAGCAATGCGCTCCTCCTCAGATTCTACCCAGGAGGATAAAGAGGTAAGTGAACATTCTTTTTGTCGGATTGTACAGGAATTATGTAAAGCTACACCAGTAATGATACACAGAGATATTTTAGAAGACGTGAGCGGTTGTGTAGTTTGGGAGGAATCTGTGAACAGTCTATTGAAAGTAAGAATGAATTATCCTATTTCAAGATAGAAAAATATATTTTAGAAATAATTCTATCCAGCGATAGGGCATGAATCTAATGTAAACCCGCTACAGTTCAGGTAAAACACGCTTATCAGTACCTTCTGGGTGTTTGTACAGGTGTGTGATGTCATCCCGCTCATCAGAGCCCACTGCCTTGGTGCTAATGCAGTGCCCAACCGCTTTCTTCTCACTGTAGACCTGGGAAAAAGTACCGTCCAGGTTCCTCTGCCAGTAGATTTTATCACTGTTGACCTGAGAAGCAAATGCCAAAAAGGATTGTCAGCTTTAAAGATATATGATCAATCTGAACTCACAGATAACAGTTTATTGCTTAATTCATTTCAGTTTGAAGGCACAAGACATAATTATTTATAATTTCATTGACTCAATTAGATAATCCCAAAATCCTCCACAGGAGATGCTTATCAACCACTTAACTAAATATTGGCAGTAAAACTGAAAATGCAAGCTTCTCCAGGTAAAAAGATTACTCCTATAAAGCCTAAACCTTCAGCTTATAATGTGGATATAAAAAAAAAAGTGCACTCACCTCAGCAAAGACGAATGGTGTGTCGTGTTTCAGGTAGACCTGGCCAGAGCGGATGGCATTGACAGAGGCTGGGCCACAACGGAAGGTGCCCTGGCTTGTTTCTTGGGGTGTGGAGTCAACAGCCTGCCAGCCTCCGTGGCCAGGGGGCAGGTCTGGTCTGGCCATCCAGCAGTCATTCCAGACATGGAAATTCCTACAGGTAAAAAGGTTGTTGCGTTTGAGAAAGTCCACTCATCTAATGGCTTTTTTTAATACTAAAAGTATTGGCACCACTCTAATTTGCCCCTGCAGTCTGAAACAGCAGTGTTTCTTATAAAGTCTACAAACATGAAGAAACAGCTGGTTTGGCTAACTACATTTTACACCTTAAGTGAGTTTGACAATACATAATGGTTGTTTAATACAGGGCAATTGGGAAAAGGAAGTTTTAGTCACAGAAAAAAACAATTATATAATGTTGTAACAAATAGACAAATCACAACTAGAACCGGTTTGTTAGTAATTAAGGGCATTCTATAGGTTAAATTTCATAATATTTCAGAGGCAGAGAGCATAGAAAAGTGTAAACTTATTTTTAAAGCTGATAATGTCAAACCAAACTTTTCTGACACAGCTTTTGAAGCCACACAGTATAAAATGGTACTTCGGTAAATATAGATGCTTTATCCAGAAATGCAGAACATGACTGCCAATTCTAAACAAAACAACAAATATATCTCTTGACAAAAAGGATCCTTTTAATGGGAACATGTTTAATGGATATCTGGTTGCTTTCTGGTGATACAGAAAATGATACAGTAAGCAATCTCACTTTCTCTATAGATGGAAATGAATGCGGGTTTCCCCTTACCCTTGCACAAACGCCCCCCACACCCCACCCCACCCCACTCCACACCTCCACAGTTTGTGACATTGTCATAACAGATGACTCAAGCTGAATCCGCAGCCAGATCTTCAAGGTCACTGTGAGGATTTGTGGGATTTCAGTTTAGTTGGTAAAAGTTTATTTGGTAAGAAACTATACTTTTTGGTTTTTATCAGCTTATGTCTACACATTGCAATATTCAATCAAATCGACAACTTCTTTCTCCAAATGTTTCTTCTGCATGTTCAGCATAAATAATCAGCTGCAGCCACAACTTGTTTTTTTTCCCAGTGTCTGAGCCAAATGAATGATAAATGGTGTATATACTTTCAATTCCTCTCCACTCCCTCCTTTCCTCTTTTCACTTCTTCTTCCTGTCCTCTTGAGAGGTTTGTTACTACTAACCTACAGTTGACCCTTAACTGGTAAAAGACGGAGTCATTGTGCCTGGAAACGTGAGACTTTCTAATGCTTCAACTCACTGCTACTGTGTTTTCCACAATCTCTACAAGGATCACTAATATAAACCATTCAGATGACAGATATGCCAAAGGTTTTGTGTTTTGGAATAGAGTTGTGGTCACAAGCGGTCCTTCTCCTCAGGGGAACCACAGAGTGCTTTTAAATCCCAGGGTAGGACACTAGTCTGCTGGATCTCTGAACTAATAGTTTGCAGACGTTTCTCCTGACGACTTCCTAATCACTGGACAAATCAATGCATAACCATTTGCTTTATAGCATCAGTGAAATATCAAGACTTTGCTTTCATTACTTTATGTTTCTATCTTAATTTTACATAGTTCCCAACTTTGGACATAAAATTGAATGCAACTATCATGAACTACAAGCCCGAACACAATTCCGAATTTGTAAAGTAGATGATATATTCTCTTTAAAACGGCACAGTATATGAGAAACAAATATTGGAAGGGGAAATGTTAGCAAATATCACACAGAATATTAGGTTCTGTGGGTTGAAAGGAGCTGCAAATGGCTAAAGTGCATGACTTCTCCAAGCATTCCAGTGTAAGGGGAGTGCTTTTGGAGAGGACCTAAATTTAGTGTGTTCCAGAGATATGCATAGAGCAGCTGGCATTTTCATGCATGTTCCATTGTACGGATGAATGGTGCCCTTCCAACGTAAAGTTCAGCATCTTACCAGACAGAGTCACTGTTAAGCAGGTCAATTGGCTTCATATTCTCATCAAAGTAAATATCTGTAGTGAGGGATACATCGGTGTCATGTGCAGACTGGAAGTTGGTCACACTGCGGGCAGGTATGCCAAGGCAGCGCAGCACTGAAAACGAGGAAAGGCAGACAAAGCATTAAAATTACATTTGCAAGCAAATTTAATAACTGAACATACACTTTCTATGGTTGCATATATTTATTGCGGATTTCACAGGGTAAACTTTATTATTCCAGCTGAATGAAAGCAACACGTGTAGCTCAACTTGTGGCAAAAGTAGCACGTATGACGAGAATGCCAGCGAGATGAATTTAGGTTATGCATGAGCTACGGCTTGCTATCAGGGGCATGTGCTAAAATCAGCAAGCTATCATGTGAGGTTCCCTGAATACACACACAATGAAGATATGGTTGCAGGGAAAGCTGATGAAAAGCGCCTGATTAGATCAGAAACATTTTTTTGGAGTCTTAATGGAGGTATTAACTTTTTGAGCAGATGGATTCCAGTGAACACTGCTAAGTATCCTCTCTAGATTCTTTACATACACGCACAGCAAATAAACATGCACAGCACACTCCTCACAGCTTTCAACCCCCTCTGTGGTTCAAGTCCTCCCTATAAACAAACCCTGCTTACTCTCCCACACATAACATCCACAAGTGCAGCTTCTGTGTGTTATTTTTCTCCTGCTCACCCGTAGTAGTGACCCCGGAGAAGACCCAACACTGCCCGTATTTCACGGGCGTTCCGGTGGAGGAGTGGTATTTCCTCAGGATCTCCACACTGCTGCTCCAGGCTGCAGGAGAGACTCTGTCGGCGTAATTCCCCGACCAGTTCCCAACCAGGACCCCATAGTCGTCCTGTGCATTTATCTGAAAGCATAACTTTATTTGCACCGTTTCCATTTATTTTAACTCATATTTTTTTTTTTTTGTGTATGTTGTACTATTTTCTCACCATGGCGGAAATGACTCTGACCACATTGACCGGATCCCTTCTGCCAGATGGGGGCATGTCACTCTTCTCCAAGATGAACAGGCATGCATCCAGGATTCCCTCGTGAAACTAGCAAGAAAGGAAGAGGAATAGTACAGAATAGCTAAACACAAATTGTATAAATGAAACATATATACAACGAGAGCATGACGGTAGCGAGTCTAACCACAGACGCATAGTTTGACACAATACTTTGTAGTTTTTAACCCTTTAAGAAGAAAGAGAATATTGTTCACAATGAAATACTAATACCCATGATAATCTCTCATTAGGATTAAATTGTGTGCAAAGTGATATGTTAAACCCGCAAACTTCAATGTGCGGTTGTAACGTATTTCTAATTTACCTTACATAAGGTAAGGTAAATTTATTTATATAGCACTTTTCAGTAACAAGACATTTAAGACATGTTTTTATTGGAATTTTGTGTGACAGACCAACACGATCCAGTGCAGAATTGTGAAGTGGATGGAACAGGAAGCATAGTTTTTCAAAAATTGACATAAAAAAAAGTGTAGCACGCTCTTGTATTCAGCACCAGCTACTCTGATATGAATAAACCTGTGTGTAATCTAATCTCAGTTTAGATCCAGCGGTTCTATGAAGATCACAGAGGTTGGTTGGAGAACATCAGTGAACAAACAAAGTCTCTGGAAAGATCAGGGTTACGATATGAAACTAGATCAAGCTTTGGTCTCGTCATACAGTACTGTTCAATCCCTCATCTGAAAATGGACCAACTGCAAACATACCAAGACATAGCTGTCTGTCTAAATGAACAGCCCGGGAGCATTAATCAGAGAAACAGCCTAGATGGCCATGGTAACTCTGGAGGAGCTGCAGAGCTCAACACAGCTGAAGGGGGAGAATCTGTGGACTAGTCAACTATTAGCTGTGCACAACATAAGTCGTGCCTTTACGAGAGCGGCGAAAAGAACGTCACTGTTGGAAAACTTCCTAAAGGAGCTCCATTTGCACTTTGATGCAGGTGAGGTCAAAGTCAACTTTTGGCCTATGTATAAAACCGTGTGTGGAGAATTAACCCTATACATTACTATAAATACATCATCTGCAGAGCGAAAAACGGTGACGTCAGCACAATGCTATGGGGATGCTTTTTCTTTAGGCAGGACAGTATCAGATTTAGAACAATCCGAGTTGATTGGTAAAGGTTGAGACCTGAATCCACCTGAAAATAGTTTTCAGTGATGCTCTCCATCCAGTCTGACTGAGCTCGGGTTGGGTCTCTACATATGCAAAGATCGTAGACACATACCCGAAAAGACTTGCAGCTGTACTTTCTGCAAAATGTGGTTTGAAGAAGTGTTGACTTGAGGGGGCAGAATACAAATGAAGCCCACAAATGGGCTGTAAAAATATAAAAAAAAGGAAAATACGTGTATGTTTCTCCTCAACTTCACAAACATGCACTACGCAACACTTATCCAGTTCTGACAGATGCATAACTTGCTCTGTTTTGATCCACTATAGGGCCTTGGGATGTTATAGCTACAGTAATTGTGAAGCTGCTGTTGAGTGGAGAACTCTACCAGGCTGTGCTGTAATATATTTCACAAAGGCATGCTCACAGCACTTTACAGTCCCGTCTAGTCCGTACCTGCCCAAAGTTCCACGTGCGGGCGCCGATTTGCTTCTCTGTGCCGTAGTAAATCCTCCCAATGTCGTTCAGCACATACTCTTTCCTCTGCTCTTCATCATCCAGGAACACGGTATCCTCTAGAAAAACAAAATAACAAACAGCAGATATAAAACTAGTTTGGACCTAAGACGTCTGGAAATGTGGCTGACGGTTTAAACCAAAATGTCTGATATCTTTTGATCCAGTAGACTTGATTTTAAGCCTTGGCCTGCTCATAGAAATAACCCCCCCAAAAAATCACCCAGTGACTAAACCACTTAAGAATGTGACCTTTTTTTTTTTCATTTTATTGGACCAAGTCCCCAAGGTCAGGAAATGGTTAAAAAATACAATGAATCCATGGACCTTACAGTGGGGCCCTCAGTGGCTTATGGGAAACAGTCTGTTTGGAGAGAAATCAGCGCTGCAGACTTGGGCGTGGGTCACTTCACATGAACATTTCTTTTTCCATCTGCTCCCCCCCCCCCCCCCCCCCTCTCTTGCTATCAGCAGAGTGATTAAACATGGGTGGTGGGAAAACAACAGAAAATAAAAAAAGAAACAGAAAGGAAAAGCAGTAAAAGTATCAGGATGTCTAAAGTGGGCATCAGAAAAGAGCAAGTGAAAGGAATAGATAAAAGAGTCACGGGAGACAACCGGGAGAAAAAGGGGAAATAATGTTTGGGAGTGTTTAGAGGAAGGGGAAGAGCGAAGAATAACACTGTTGTTGGGATTTTTAGAGGAGAAAGCAGGCAGAGGTGAAACTGCGGCAGCTGTCAGCTGAGACTTTGTCCGTTTTTGCTCCTTTCAAAGAAAAATTCCCGGAATGTGGGAAGAAAACACCCAGAAGGATATGAAGGAGGAGGCTCAAAACCAGATTTGAAGGGGCCACGGAGTGAAGTTCAGGTTTGCAGATCGCAAGAAAAAAGGCAGCTGAACTGTGTGGGAGAGGCGTAGAAAAAGCAGGAAATACACATGGAAGCAGTAAAAAGCCAGAAAGAAGGCTGGTTTTCCCCAGCTGGCCGCATCACTCTGAACTCAGCCCCGTGGCATTTTATACCGTAATTGTTGGATTTGGAATTTTTTATGGGCATGAGGGAGAGATTTGGTTTAGGAAGAAGAGATTGGAAGGGGAGAAGCGAATTGGGCACGCCAGCTAAAGACAGAAGAAAATGTACTCCACTGCGCATATTCTTCTCTTTTTCAAATATCCTGTATGGATCATTTGCCAAGCTCAGCCCAGTAAACAAAGAGCTCATTTCCTTAAACGTTCTTATCTGAATAAAATAACAAGCAGTGGCAATAAGAAAATAAAGCAAACTCTCATAGAAATTCATCCCAGAGAGGTTAAGAGCTTTGGAACCCAACCCAAAGACAGATTTGGAGCTGTAAAATGTGTTTACATCATGCAACAAAAAATATTTCAAAACTCTTTTATAGAACTTCAAAGACTTATATCTTACATTTAGTTTTACATAAGGGGAAATCCAGGAACAATCTCAAAACAGTTTTAGACGTTACACAGCATTGCTGCACCAACACAAGGCAGCACATGATTATGCAGACATTTGCCACGGTTTTCATTTTTTTAATAAATAGAAATCTGAAAACTTGTATTCAGACAACAGGCCGGATGCTTTCCTCTCATGGCAGTTACAGCTGCAGGTACCAGCTTTGCAAACCTACACACTGAATTGTGTGTCAATTTTCTTTGCAAAATAGCATATGCACAGTCAGATTAGACAGAAGGTATTTAAGAAGACATTTTCAAGTCTTGGCACAGATCAGGAGCTAGATTTAGATCTGGACTTTGACTGGGCCATTCTAACGCATCAACGTGCTTTGACCTAAAACGTTTATTTGAAGCTCTTGCTGTATGTTTTGGCTTATTCTCGTTCTGGCAGGCGGACTTCCATCCACGTTTCAAGTCTTCCGCAGCACCTTCCCATCGCCGTTGTCCTGCTTCTCTCCCTGCTGAATAAAAGTATTGCCAAAGTATGATGCTGCCACTCCCATGTTTCATAGTGGATGCCATGTTTGCAGCAGGACGTGGAGTTTAAACGTCTCTGCAACTTAAGGTTTGTGGTTGGAAAGTAAAAAATAAAATATGAAAATGTCAAATGCTAGTTAAATACTTGTTCAGGAAACTGGAAATGTTTATGCTGCAACAAATTTTCTAATGGGGCGTTGATATTATAAATACCTTATGATAAACATGAGTGATCTTTTGTTCTCCTCTTCACAACAGAGGAGTATAGAAGAGTTTAGGAGGAAAAAAAATGTGGACCACGTTTGGTAGCATCCTTTCATTAAATGCCTCAGTGTAACAAGAGAAACCGCGGGGCTAATTGAAATTCTGGAACGAGTCGGAGAACTAACTCGTTAATCTCCGATTGTTCCGCAGAAGTCCGAAAGGCACGGATAAAAATACCCTGAGCCCAAAGCGCACTGTCTTTTTCACTCTGTTTTGTGTCGGTTTACCATGTCTCTAAAAGCCCAACCCAGACACCTCTAAATCAGGGGTTCCCCAACTTTTCAACCCGCAACCTCCAAGTAACAGTGCCAGAGACTGGTATATTTTATAGTTATCAACTTGCGATGTGGATCTGTAGTCAGTCCCTTTTCCCTTGCTACCCCTAAATAAAATCAATTAGCTGACTTTACAATACAAGTAATTTGTAAACACAGTCCACCTGTGTGCAGTTTAATGTCCGTGTTACTCCAGTTGCTCTGTTAAGGCCTCAGGGGTTTATCGGAGAACAACGGTGAACAAAAAGCTTCATAAAAGACCACCGCAGACAGATCAGGGACTGAGTTGCAAACGATGAGGTCGACTTAGATTTATATATTTTTTATATGTTTTGAAGACAGAAGCATTTAAGCCATAAGAAGTGTGGTCAACTGATACCAGACCAAACTTGATCTTTCTGGCCTACATGTCAAACACTGAGTGGCAGGGAGCTACCCATGTGCATCACCCCTAGCACACCACCCCCACGTTAAAACATGGTGATGGTACCATCCTGCTGTGGGGATGCAGCAGGGAGTGTGAAGACGGTCAAGGTTGATGTGCAGACCAATGGAGCTAGATGACGACAACCCTGGAAGAAAACTTAAGAGGCTGCAGTTCACCTTCCAGCAGCAGCACCACCTAAACATCCAGCCAGAGCCTCAATGGAACGGTTTGGATCAACACATATGAGATGCTGCTTTGTTCTGGTCACATAGAATCACATAAAATCCATAGTAAATTACATAAAAATTGCAAATTACATACTGTAACATTACAATATGTGGGGGAAACAAGTTCATGTGGTGTGAAAACTAAGGGCTGCGCAAGAAGAGCATTTTGTGGTAAAGTCGTTGTATTTATCAATTGTGTTTGTTTAAAGTTCGGCGCTGATCATGAGCAACAGTAGAAGCACGATGGTATGTTGGCTATAAATGGGGCCTCTTAAGGTCTATTTCTTCCTGCAAACAAACTGGTTTGATCTCAAATGTACCCGAGAGCTGTGCTTAAGAGGGCCAAACAAGTGTGCCAAAAGTTTTAAATCATAGTCAGGGGAGTTACATAACACAGATTCTTACCCACAGTCATGCTACCACTGCTTGATGGACAGCAGCACACTCTTAGACTCTGCTGACCTTCCTCACACATGTGAAACACTATATCAGTACTCCTTTTAGAGATTACAGCTCCAACCAGCTATCTATTTTCTTCAGGTATTTGCTGTCAGACTGATTAAAATGTACTTGCAGCACAGCAGCAATGTTTTAGTAAAAAAAAAAAGAAAAAAAAAAACGTTCCAAAAAAATCCTAGACTTATATCAATGAATTCTTTCTAGGTATTCAATCGAATGATGCCTTTCTTTTCCTTCCTTGTTTTTCTCCGGCTATCGCTTTTGACCCGCCTTTCTTTTCCTCCTCTCTTCCACATTTCCGCCTTACATCCATGCAAGGCCTTCGCTCCCTCTTCCTCCCCACCGCCAGCTCACCTTCACACCAAGGATTGAAGAGCATGACGATATCCTTGCTGGAGCTGTGGACTGTTGGCTCCCCGTCCTTCGCAGAGCTAGTCGTGACAGTGAGGCCGTACAGGCCGATCACCGCGCTGGCCGGGGAGTTTACGGACAGCTTGATCTTGTTGCCGGTCTGCGCTGTGATCTTTGCCTCCCAGCGCTCGTCGTCCAGGTGCTCCACCAGCGGAATGATGACATGGGTCCCTTTAGAGACGATGGGCAGCGAACCTACGACACACGAGACAAGAAGGCATTTTTGTTGGATTTGTTCTGATTGTTTACAATCAATGACACCCCAGTGATAAAGATGTGTAAAAAAAGCCTTAAAATAAAAGGATCTTTGATTGCAGCAGCATAATCCCACTCAGTAAAATTTTGGTAAATCCAACCTTTGATTTTATTCAGTGGGGTCTTTCAGAGAGAAACAGGCCTGCAGCTCCACACATCTTCCCTCATACGTAACACGAGGGTCTTTTCCACATGCTCGTCCTTTACTTCATGCCAAACCCACCTTAAGCTTTTGTTTTCAAAGCTAAATATTAGTCGTATTTGACCGAAGGGAAGCAAAGCTAGTTAAAGTCCAAGCAGAGTTCAGCAAATTCAAAGGCCTTTTCTGGCATCACTCCCAAACAACAGTAATATTAGCTCAATCCACTAAGTGAAGCACCTCATATTTAAATTATATATTATCGCACACAGAATAATGTTTTCTAAGCCTTTTATCTCTGTTAATTATAATGATCTTCCGTTTAAAGCTAATGGATAGCCGTCATTTAAGATTAGAAGATCACACCAGACCAATAAAAAACCCTTTTCATATTGGAATGAGGGCATGATGAAAAGCATGCTTAATACCTGCTTAAAGGTTGTTTCTATTTCTAAAGGTACTTTTAATCTGACAATCGAGCACATGTGAAGACTTGGTTACAAAGGAGACATGATGGGTCCAAGATGACGCTGTGCTGCAGATCTCGAACAGTGAGTTTTGGAGGTTTTTATTTATTTTTTTGACATTCATTATGATCACCTACACTGTGCAAGGTGACACGGTAAACATAGGTCCTCGTCTGGCCTAGTGGCAAAAGTACATAGACATCTCTGTCCAGTCACATGTCTACCATAAAGATTACTTTTAAGAAGTCTGTAAAAGGATGCATTTGAAGAAATAGGTAAAATACTTGGAATTGAAAGGGAATGGTAGAGGTACCAACAATGGTTGGTGATTTTGTCCCAAACATTTATTCTGTGACGTTGCGTAATCTCACAGAGGTGATGGGTAATTGCAGCCTGAAACTGAAAACAGACTGAACTATATCTGAATGAGTCAGGGCGGTCCGGTAAATGGGAGAACACTCTAAACCACATATGCATCCCAGCCTCTCCCAGCTGTGCGCAATTTTAGTTTTCTAAGTAAACAAACCTTCAAGCCTGGAACCTCTCCAACACATTCAGTTTTGTTTGTTTTTTCATTCGGAAATCAAAAGCACATGTGTTTGCATTTTAAGAGTTGCTTTAAACGGTTTTCTTTATGTCACCTGATATTCTGTTCTTGCCTAACAAGCCCACTTGCCTGCCTAAAACACTGAATGCTCTACATTGAAGCGTTAGCTCTGCGCAACTCAGCTGGAAGGCCATGTTCAGACTCCAGCAATAAGTGTATGAAAAAGCCATTGTTCTCCGTCTGACTGCATCCAGAACTCCTGGAGTTTCCTCTCATCAAAATAAAAATGCAATGGTTAACCAAAAAAGAATCTAAGAAAATACTGCATTTTAAACAAACAGCTTTGTCCTCAAAATAAAACCAACTTTTTTAGTTGCCTAATTCATCAAACTCAAATAGAGTCAAATGCTTCATGGAAAACCTTCCCTGCAAATGCAGCTGAAAAAATCATGGTAATTATCTAAGCATTGCTTGACAGCAAACCGGTCCTGTGTGGTGATGCAATGGTCATTTATTCCCCAGTGTGTACTATGAGGACGGTAAATTCCAGAGGGAGGTGTCTGGTGTCCTGAGGTCTGGAAACTGTTAACGCTGAGGAATGGCTGGGTGGAATCCAAATCCTGTGTGGCAGCTAGGGTTCAACTGCAGCTCGGCCTGACGACGGGAACACGCCCCCCCCCCCCCCCCCCCTCAGCATCAGCAACCATGCAGTGGAGAGAATTACAGAATTACATTTGTTGGATTTCAAATCTCTGAAGACCTTGCAAAAGATCGGCAAAAGCCTGAAACAAATGAACTCTTTCCAGCAACATCCTCGTAGCATTTTGCAGAACCGCAGATGACAGTGTGTTGACGAACTGCCACTCAGAGTGGTACTCTGCACATTATGGCACAGAGTAATGAGAGGCCTTTGTAGAAGACAGGGAAAGGACAGAGAGGGATCATTGAACTGTCTCCACCCTCCTTCAAGGATCTGCTTCAGAGCTTCTGCAGGAACGAGGTTTTGCATACTGCAAAGACTTGTCACTCCCTCTTCCTGAACTGCTACCACAGTAACATCAAAAGCAGAACCACCACACTGCTGTACAGCTTTCTGCCTCAAGCTGTTGAAATACCGAGATGCAGATAAGAATTTGAACTTTTACATTATTGCTTTTATTTAAGAACCAAAGACTACGCTGAGGAAGGAACCATCGGAGCTGGGGACACTATGGCCTCCTGTCACGGCTGCTCTTGCATCAACTTAGGCCAAGAAAAAGGAATGTGAGCGTAGTCCCTGAGGAGGTTCTGGACATGCTAAGAAAATCTTAAAAAGCACTCAGAGAGAGATTTCCAGTTTCAATAAAAAAAAGGTTTTGACCTTACGTTACAGAAAACAAACAAAAAAATGAAATATTCTTTGGGTTGTCTTCAAACAAATTTCAAGTACAAATGGTATTTAGCGATATAAAAACTGTTTCCCTTCTCACGCCTTCAACACCACACATAAATAATCCAGCTCAATCAAGGTAGGACGCTGGCCTGACTAGGAGGAGGGCCGCGAACAGGAGATCCTAAGAAATTACAGCTCATCTAGCATCTATAATCTTTATCATTAATAGTATATAGTATACAGTATATAGTATACATTTTTAAATTTAATTCAATTGTTGAGTAAATAATCGATGGGCTCCAACACCTCCCCTACATGTCTATAAGTGTGAGTGAGCTACAAATAATATGACTTGCTTATGTCTCTGCCTTGGAAATCCCCCAACACCAAAACTTTCTTTCTTTTTTATTACCTGTTTTCAGCTCCAAGCGCATGTTGTCCGTGTCAGCACTGAAGGGCCTGCTGAACTCTATCTCCATCTGGAAGGTCTGTCCTCTGCGGATGATCAGCTCGTCCCCATGGTACAGATCGGTGTGGTGCTCCCCTCTGTTCTGTCCACTCTTGGAGCTCAGAAGGTCCACCGAGCACACTGACAGCTTGACATCTGAGAGACAATAGGTGGATTAGAGCTTAAAAACGTCCAACTGCATCAATAAACTCAGCCGTTGTGTGGTTTATTCAGGATGCAGAACTGAATTTTAATTCTACCTTCGGTTTCCTTCATCTCTCCATTCTCAGGCTTTGGCTTGACAGGCTCGGGCATCGTGACCGCATCAGCGGTCGGGGGCTTGGTGAACTCCACCTTTTCTGTGACGTCATAGGATGTGCTGTTTTGCCGCTTACAGCAGCATGGACAGATCTTCCTGAACCAGCGACGGCAGCCTCCCTCCTCCTGCTTCTTCCCCTCTTGGCTCTGAATGGTAAGCTCTACCCTGAGGGGCGGGGCCGCTCCAGGGAAACGGCCAATTTCGGCCGGGCTTCGAACTGTCAGTCGCTCACCTGGCATTCTGAAAGACGCATAAATACATAAGAAAATGGGGTATTTTATTTTCAGGAACAAAAGTTCACATACCTTGATCATAAAAGCACAGAAGTAACTAAATGCACAGCTTCAACCCATCCTTTGCTACAGATGTCTCTCTTTTTTTGTTGTTGATTATCTAACAGCAACCCTTACGGATGGCGATACACTGATTTAATTGATTAATTTGAATTTTTTAAGGTTTAATTTTTGGAAAATCTGGATTTCATTTGGCCAATGCACTCATTGGGCTTCCATGAAGAGAATAGCTCACGGAATATATGTTTAGGAAAATATATTGTCAAAATATTGTAAAGACGATTTTTTTTTTTACCATAATATGAGGCAATTTAATTTGCTTATTTACTTATTTTTTGAAGTTAGTTTGAAGTTACACAAGTGAACTGAAGCCTGTTCTTGGCTCATTGTGTAATACCACTAGTAGCACATTTTGATATATTTTTGTTGCTTACAAGGCACGGCTTGTTTTACAAGAATTTTTCACAGCTTGTATATAGCTGCACTTTGCATTCAGGTTAGCTCGCAGACGAAATGCTTGACATAAATGTTCTTAAAGTAATTTCTTTCATTTCTTTTTGTGAAACAAAAAGGAGGGGGGTAATAGATTAATTGGATTTGGTATAATAAAATAGTTGATTTTATTTTTAAGCCATATTGCCCAGCCCTGGAAATCAATTATCTCAAAATGCAAAAATCTTATTTATAACTAAGTATTTTTAACGGAAATCTTTGACAGACTTGTCACCAAAACTGCTAAAACAAACAGGTGAAAAAGTCAAGATGTCAGACTGGACACATTTTGTTTCAGTACATTTCATTCCAGCTCAACAGCACCTCACCAAACATCTCTCAAGCTCTCGCTCTCTCTCTATCTCTCTTTATCTTCACATAATGAAAAGGTCAAAGATCTTTTTTTTCATGTTTTCCCAGAATTACTTCACATCTAAATGAGACTTTCAGGCATTCCCAAAGCATTAAGAGACATTTTGCAGACCTTGTTGTGAACACTCCCTGTGTGATCCAACATAACTCCTATAAGCAGCTGCATTCCATTTGCTGCAACCCGCCTGCACATAAACAGAAACTGCAGAGTAATGTAGTTTATGTGATTGTGAAGTTTTTTAGTGTGCACGTATGGTAATGCTAGTTTAGATTCATTATGGGAGCATTTATCTTGCTGTCACAACCCAGACTCAAACTGAGACGTTGAATTATGGCCACAAGAAAGCACATCCTCTTTTAATTCTGGAGCTTCGTCTTTCAGGAAATAATAAAAACAATCTGGAATTTACAAAGTTGTGAAATTATTTTAATCTAAAGGTCGAGTGGATGTAAACACCCAGCATGTTATACAGTTTCATTAATAGTTAGACAAAACCTTAGGCAAATTGCAAAAGCTATGGAGGAAAAACCTGAGTACTTGGCTGCGCCCATTGGATTTAAGAGGTATATGAGCCTGGTTGCTTCTAGTCAGATACATTTGCTTAACTGAGTAATTGATGATTAGCAAAACCAGCCCTTCTAACAGTGTAATGACCTGAACTATTACAGGCCTTACAGGTGTTAACAGAAAGCCAAGGTGTAAAAGGAAAAACAATGACCTAACAGAAACAGTCATTTCAGGGTTTTCGCACATATTTCATAATTATGTTTCCACAGCATTTCAAAATAAAAAAGATCTGAACTTTAACTCAGTCCAGGACTTCCTCTTTTTTTGGCTTTCAACCAGTCTTATTGGATTTTCCTCCATTGCTACGCTCCCCGCTTTTCCTCTAAGATAGGCCGTGGGTACATTATAGCAAGCATTCTACTTTGGACACTTTACTCTGTGCAGCAATTACTCTTGCCTTTACAGTATGTATGAACTGCACCTTTCTCTTTGAAGAATAGTGCTTCAGAAAGTCAATTGCTTCTGCCAACTCAAAGTGGATAAGAGCCGACAAATTAAAACTAAATCTAAAGCTAACTCTAAACAAATTACTCAAATTTGTGACATAAAGCTCTGCTTTGTTGTGTATATTTCCAACTTTCAAATAGAATGACTTTCTAGCACAAAAGATGCAGATGTTAGCTTTGGAGACGTTTAAACCTCCCTGTTTTGTGGACATGCTGCTATTAGCTTCTACACAAAGATGTGACTCTTAGAGAGAAATATGCCTTTAATTACTTTTTTATTAGGAAAATAATACCCTTAAATCTTCAATGAGCTGCTTCACTTTTTCTGCATTTATGAAGGTTTCTGAAAAGCAAGGGAACCAAAATGCAGTCCTCCATAAAAGATGTGCCATTTTCAGAGATGTCTCTAGCAAAATAATGATCTTTCTTCATATGTAACCATTTCAAGCATTCCAGAGATGCCTACCTTCTGACGAGAGGCTAATTTGGCATACCTCCAGCTATTCATCAAGTCTGTATTTAAACAGATAAATTCAATGATAGCCTTAGGTGAAATGTCAGGGCTTTCAGATTGATTCTTATGTTTAAATATTTGCATTAAGGTTTTCTTCAATGTAAATCTCGTCAAATTGACTTTGCAGGCTAACTTGGGGAAAGGACAGCGATAGTGAAGTTATGTACCTGATGTCAAAGGGCAGTGTACACATGAGGAGGTGGTTGGGAGGGGTGCCTCAACGTATCGAGCCTTCAGAACCCGTGTTTTATAAAGAATGCGGGGGTGTGTGTAACATCTGTGCTTTCTGAGAGAGGTAATCGGTGCAGTATGCTTCTGCTGGGATTTTTCCTGTCTTTCACTTCCTGAGGTAATCAGTCGACCAGAAATCAACTCCCTTCCACCACTCCTTTCCAGATCAAACAAACATTCTCTCAACAATTGTGTAACAAATCATTAAAAAGCTGATTTCCCTCACTATTGTGTTTATATGGGTTCCCAAGGCCGCCTACTCACTTATCTGAAGCCCTTAAAGTAAAAAGTCATTATAAAATGTGAGGTATTTGGAAAAATTGCTCTTTCCCTTCTATTTTAATGCAAAAGCTTCTAATACAGGCATCAGTCAATCTTAGCCCCATTTACACTACCCTTGTTAAACTGATCCGTGCCGAGCTCGGTCCGAGCTTGGATCAGTTAACCAAGCCGAGCTTGGTTCTGAAGACCATTTACACATCACGCTATCTCGGTTCCTTGGTTTCCTCGCCTCCTAGTGACGATCTGCGGTACTACTGCTCTCTGGGATTGAAGAAGGAAATCAAGCAAATAAAAATGGCGGTGCCCGTAACATTCAGGAAGTTATGTTTGGTTATTTTTCGTTGTGTTGCGGAAAGTCAGGCGAAGACGGCAACTTTTGGTGAATTTACTTGCCAGAGTCGGCTTTTGGGACATGGATAAGACAAACGAACGTCTAATAAGGATTTACAGGCGCAGGAAACAACGACAGACGCTGAGCTTCATCACACTGCTAAGCAGAATCATCACTGGAAATCGTGTGTCACGGTAGGGAAGCTAGTATTTTTATGAATGTCTGATATGTCAGCTGGCTGTAAGGAGATGACGCGGTCTGCTCATGTGCTCTTTGTTATTAGAGAACCGGGCCAGAAAAAAACCGAGCCGAACTCACCCCTGGAGCTGGGCTGTATTTAGCGCGGTCCGGTTGTGTCTGGCTCGGTTCAGTTCAGTTTGCGTTCCATTTACACTCGATAGTTATCTCGGTTACCGAGCTCGGACTGGTCTCGGCACAGTTAAAAAAGGGTTTAACAGGGGTAGTGTAAATGGGCTATAATGAAGCAGTCTTCAGATGGAGAAAGTGGCAAATTCAACTCAATGAATAATGACAAAAGTCTGGGCTTGTTTAGTTGGTGAGGTGAGCCGTATTTTGCGAAAAGTCTCTCAGTACTGATATGTCAAAACGCATTTTAATACTTAAATGCTTTTATTATTTGTTTATTTGCAATACTGACTTTATGGTTCTCAACCTCTTGATGACAAATGGTAAATGGTAAATGGCTTGTACTTGTATAGCGCTTTAACTAGTCTTAACGACCTCCAAAGCGCTTTACACTACAGTTCAGTCATTCACCCATTCACACACACATTCACACCCTGACGGTGGTGAGCTATGTTAGTAGCTACAGCTGCCCTGGGGCAGACTGACAGAGGCGAGGCTGCCATGTACCGGTGCCACCGGGCCCTCTGACCACCGCCAGCAAGTACCAACTCACTGCATTTCTCCAAGAACCACCATATTGCAATAACATTTGAATACAGTGCAATAACAGGATTTTTTTTATGTTCTTCTTTTTGGAGTGAAACTTTCTTAATTCCTGGTTTGAAAATTAAAAAAGGAAGGCCTGCCTTTTCACTAACCCAGCCATAAAGATGCTGTGAGTTTAAAACAAATGGGATAGCTGCAATAATAAACTATTTGCTTGCACATGTGGCAGTTTTCTGTATATAAAATACAAGCGGCATGTCAACATGTTGTGTTTGAATGCATATGATGGGAAGGAAGGAAGCAAGCAAGCAGGCTGCAGTACCAGGAGAGAACCCACAAATTTATGAACACATTGCTTTATAAACAGCAGCGCTGAACACATGTTAACATAATGCTTAGGGCTTAGATTTATGATTGGTCACAACTTTACAACAAAAGTAAAACAAACAAGCAACAAAATAATCACAGTTTGTATATTGTGTATAGCCATGCTGATGTTAAAGTTCGATGATGTTACAGTCAAAGCAAATCATAAGCAAAAAAATAATAATGAAGAAACTAATGACACCATTTTAATCATGCTTATTTTGTTGTGAAGAATACCAATTGGTCTTTTTTGGTATAAATTTGTTTCTGCTTCCAAACATTTGCTCTGCAATCTATAAATGCAGAAGTAAATACAGGCCACACATGATGCACAGTATCTTTGGGAAAAAGTGGAATCACAAGCAGCTGCTGGCTGGGTCGCCACAACCCAACAGGCTGAAGTAGTGATAAAACCTTAACTAATCCAATAACTTTCCAAAGTGAATTTAGGAAACTAAGAGAGACTGCTGGGAGACTGAATAGACGGAGAAACGTCCACAGGCAGCTGGGATCACGTGAAGCTGCTAAATGTTTTTTTAGAGTAACGGAGAAAAGACGAATAGAACTAGTGAAGAGTCCATGCAGAGCTCCTTTTAGGGACTTGACGCGTTATTTCATAGGATTCCAGGTTCTCTGTTTACAGGACACCAGAATAAAGTTTTATGTTCGAGCATAAAACTGGATCAGAAAAAAATAACTACATAAATAAGAGTTTTTAAGAACCTGACCTGATTGGATTCTTCTTTCGGATCAGCGGGGAGACTTCTTCTTCCTCCTGTGTAACAATGCAGCGCTCTTTTAAGGTTTGATTAAAAACTTTCTTCTCGTGACGTGCGCCGCTCTTTGAATGTGGAACTTTTACGCATGTCCGACAAGAGGTTGCTCGGTATTTAAAGCAGATACACACCCCTATGCCTCATCGCTGAATCCCGCCCTGAGGTGCTGCTGAACTTACCCCACTCCCACCGGGTGGTCCCGGTTCAAAACTAGATTTAGTAAACGGTGAGTCAAAGAGGGCGAGTACGCTTGTCCTGGTGGATGACGTGCATGTGTGTGAAAAAGGGGGGAAGATTTGTTATGCAATAAGTTTATTATAAAGAAGAGTGAAAAATTGAGAAACGACAGATGAGGTGATTTATCTGTTCTGGATCGAATAAAACATTTGGACTTGGGTGACCACCTCACGTTTTGAAACCATGGTTGAGCAAATCTATTACTTTCGATTTGAGGGGAACCCTATGGTTACAAAAAAAAAAAAAAAAAAACTTTCCATTGTTCTTTCACTTTTTTCTCTCTTGATTAGCCAACAGACACACTTTCAACTAAAAACTCATCATGACTTAGACTTAGACTTAGACAACTTTTCCTCATTTTGTATGCACAGAGTGCATACAGAACGAAATTTCGTTTTGCATACAGCTTGAAAAGTTACAGTAAATAGCTATGGGGCTAAAATGGTAGCTTTAACATTTGCAAATGTGTGTGGAGAGTTGTGTGTCTGTATCTCGACTTGTGTGTCTGTATCTCGATTTGTGTGTCTGTATCTCGATTTGTGCGTGTGCAGTGGGATTTGTAAATGTGTGAGGAGATTTGTGTGTCTGTACAACAATCTGCAAATGTGTAAAACTAGTGTGTAATCCGTTTTGCAAATGTGTAAAAAATCCACAAATCTGTATTCAGATCTGCAAATGTGTACAGAGATTTGCAAATGTGTAAAAAATCCACAAACCTGTATTCAGATCTGCAAATGTGTAGATCCATCTGTAAGCACACACAGAAACACTTGTGTCTGAAGTATTTTCGCTTCAAGACCCAGAAATACAGACAAATCATTGGTTACAAGTCAAGCGGTTTTTCGGTTGGTTCTCTTTACACACGTGATTTTTGCTACTCTTCTGCCGCGTGAGATGCACAAATGCGTAGAAGGATTTGTATCTGTATTTTTTCGATTTGTGTCTCCTTGCGCAGACCACTGAGCTATATAATACACTGGAGTGCTAATCACCGTCTGTTTGAACGAGTCGCTTTGAAGCCACCAGCCGCCATATTGGTACTCCCTATTTCCCCCCAGTAACTAGGGAATATGTGCGCTACAGCATCGAATAACGAGGATTTTCTCATGTTCAGGGGGGGCTTAAGACTTTTAAAATGTCAAATGCCATATACTTTTATGTTATGTTCTAAAAATATCAAGTACTGAGAAAGTCATGTGCTGAAATATTTTGCATTTTATTCATTTAAATAATATGTTTAACATTTATAAATATATAAATAACAATGTACAAAAACATATATTTACATATGTGTATACATATATATACATATATACATATACACAAACTTATATATACATATATATATATATATTTAATATGAATAACATGTAAAATATTTCAGCACCTAATTTCCTAGTAGTTAATAGTGTTAGTACATCCACTGACTGTAGAATTACCTGTGAAATATTTTCACACAGCCAGAAAACTGCTTGTTGTTGCAACCAAATCCTATGGGATTCTGTGAGAGTAGGGAGTAGCAAGATGGCGGCCAGTGACTTCAGTTTTTCGGCAAAATCAGCACTCCAGTGTATTATATAGCTCAGTGGCGCAGACTCGCAGGCTCAAAGGCTCACATGTTGCCCTGAGCGCAGGCTCACAAGCACACAGGCTGCCTCTTCCGGCTGTGGGAGGTCACGTGACTTTCAAGGATTGAACCAAAGCGTTTTGCTACCAGACGGCTGACAAGGCAACTTGTTATAACTATATAACTTTCTCCCTTTAACGACAGAAGTTTCTTGTTTTAATGAGAGACTTATCTTGCTAAAACCAGACTCCTCATAACAACGCAACATAACCCGGCATCAGCTCGCGGGATATTTGAGTGTCACGGAGAAGAGGAGAGATGGAGGGGCGCCTTTTATTTCTTTTTAAAAAGTCATTTGTCGGAGGAATGTATTTCTGCACTGAGGAGTGACAAGCAGTGTTGGGCAAGTTACTTTGAAAAAGTAATTAGTTATAGTTACTAGTTACTTCTCCCAAAAAGTAACTGAGTTACTAACTGAGTTACTCCACAATAAAAGTAACTAGTTACTAGTAAAAGTAACTATTGCGTTACTTTTTCGTTTCTGGCTTTTTTATTTATTTTTTTACAAATTATTTGCTGACATGCCCATTCATTGCACCCCCCCCCCCCCCCACACACATACTCCCCCTTTTGTGTTGAACAGTGAAGTGTGGTGAAAACAGCTTTAATTCTCCATCACATAACTTTCATATCACGCATGCATTGACTTTTTCAACAATTTTCTCTTGCGGTTTTCAGCAGCAACGGCATTGTTTCTTATGGTTTAATATTGTCCATATGCCTTCTTTAAATATTTCTAATTCTACTCGCAGGACATGCGCAATTCCAAACTTTTTTCCTGTCATTGCCATGGTGAATCACGTTATTTGCGTTCCGGTGATCGGGATTTTTTTCATGCTCACGTTAAAAGGTCGGTTTCATCTGTTCTGAAATCGGACATGCTGAGAACAGGGCCGGATTATCCATAAGGGCCAGTGCCCAGGGGCACCAACCATGGGGGGGCACCACATGACACATGCTTTAAAAATATATTTTTCATAAATTGTTATATTATTTACTTGAAATTGTTGAAAGACCATGCATTATTCGTTTTATGAACACTGATGTCACAATAATAATAAACGATAAATAAATCAAGATTTTTTTGATTTCAACATTTTAAAATGAGATATTTGAATATTGCTCACTGCTCATATGCCTACACGTAGTTGTGTAAGTTAGTAAAAAGTAAAGAAATCCCCTTGATTATGTCTGATGTTTTTGACCGGAGGACAGCACGGGTAAGGGGGGGGGGGGCTTTGAGGTATAGTGCCCATGGGCACCACATTGTCTTAATACGGGCCTGGCTGAGAATGACAAAGGGAGGAAGAGCTGCTCAGAGTTGCAGCTTTCTACTCATTGTAGATCAGCCGTTTTTTCTGAAACGACTGTGCAGCATAGCTTTGCTGTGCGCGCTGAATCCAGATGCTCTGCGCGCACGCACACGCGTGCAGTTTAGAAGAAACATAAACAGTTTGGCGCGTCAATCAGTTCAAACAGTTCCTGTATCGGTCACGTAGCGCATACGCGCGTCGACACAGGTTTTGCTCTACGAGCTCGACGCATACGCCGACGCATCGGTGTTGCCGGACCCATGTTCTTGTCCTTTTCGCTGTTTAACTCATAACGTGCTTACCTCCAAGAATCAAACGCTGTCTTCTCGCCCATCTTGCCGGGGTACAAACACAAGTAGCTTACACACACAGGTGCGCGCGCACACACACACACACACACACAGAGGCAAGGAGCAGGGTACAGACGCAAGCAGCCGCATCTGACTAAATGCAGAAAAGCAGGGACTTCACTTTCCTTATCGAGGGAAATTCTTAAAGTAACGGAGTAACGAGTGCTTATTTTGGAAAATAACGGAGTTACTGATTACAGAATTCGCAAAACTAACGCGTTAGATTACTCGTTACTGAAAAAAACTAATAAGAGTACTCCAACGCGTTACTTATAACGCGTTACCCCCAACACTGGTGACAAGGTAAGTCATGCATATACAGCAAGTCCTCTACTTGAAATTTAATCAATTCGGCAGGTTTTTATATTTAACAACTATGCTTTGGAAACACTTGTAGCACTGTAGAACAGTCTCTGGCTCTGTTTACACGGTGAAAACAGGTTTGCGTTGCCTTTGTACTCTCCATTTACACACTACAAGGTTTAACTGTTGCTTAGGGGGACTTTCAGCTATAGCTGTGGGTTTATTTACAACAGTTTGCAGCCGAAACAGTCCTCCGCCAGCCGCTGCTTTCTTCTTCTGGGCAATTTGACGCGGAGCTTCAGAAATCACAGCGCTACTAGTGGTGCGGCATGGGAATTGCACCGTTTAAGTACTCTGTAAACAGGGCCTGTGACTGCAAATGTACCTATGCCTTTATGTATTTTAATTAAATATGATTAAAATAAATTTTAATTCGACACTTGTAAGGTTAATTAAAAATATGTGTATTCTACACAATGAAAGTGAGGCTAGATAAAGCTACATTTATCCATATTTTATTGTGTCAAAACAAAGATATGAATACAGAGCTTTCTAATGGGACAATTCACACGCCAGTGAAGGACAACTATTTATATGAACTTCATTAATAAACCCAGTCAACTACTGACATGCTTTAATAAGGGGAAAAGCAAAAACTGATAATCAATTATCATTGCTGCAAATTCAAAAGTTAATATCAGAATGTATCAATAAAAGCACCTGGCAGCAAAGCACCATTGTTCTCAGTTTATTTGTTGTTCCATTTGTTTTTTTCTGATGTCTTTAAACTTACTCAGAAAAGAAAACAAATCTTAATCAACATTGTTCCATTGCAGTCTAGGTTTAAGCAATTTTAACATTGATCCAGTCTAACCTTAAATCACAATTTTAAACAGCAGCTATTCTCCTTCTGATGGGAATTCTGTAAAAGTACTTTTTAAAATTCCCATAAACAAAAACATTAAGGTAGGAGGACCAGGTTTAAGATAGCTACATTAAAAATACAGCCAGAAAATCATGAATGTTCTCTTTTACATCTTAGAATGCCTGTGCATTTGATCTGACACTCAAAATTTAAATACTTAAAAACTTTGAATTTGTAATATTTAGCTTCTCACATTTAGCATAAGTAACGTGCTCAATTTTTAGAAAGAATAAATTGTTATTTTTACCTTTTGTTGAAAATAAAAAAAAACTTGAAAAAACGATAACAAATTGTCTGCTGTGTTTACAGGTTGGCATCTCTAAAGCTGAATACATGGATGGTGCTGTCCAAAAGTTACTGCTGGATATTTTCTTCCAGCAGTAACAGAGGGGTTACCACAGCCAGAATTCATATAGACATGGAGACAGAGAATGGTACAATGAAAGACATTCAAAGATTTTTGCGTCTTGATGACAGCTATCCTGAAAACTACTTCATTGTGGGATCCAGCACCCACAGCCAGCTCATCAACAACTGGTGGGATTTCTTAAGGAAACGTCGTGCACAGTACTGGATGCACCTTTTTCAAAAACTGAAGAATACAGATTACTTTACTGGTGACTTCTTGGATAAGCAGCCAATTCTGCTCACCTGTTTAAATATCACTGAGGTATGTTTGAATGTAAAAGATAAATATTATATGATACATGCTTTTAAATATGGAGTATGTACTTTAAGATCTTGTTTATTTTCTTGTCTTTCAGGAACAACTCTAAAAAGTGGTTCACTTTTGGAACATCATTTATAAGATTAGAGATGCAATGGCTCCAAGTGGCCGGCCCTACATGATGTATCCTGGGGTGTCAAGCTCCAGTCCTCGAGGGCCGGTGTCCTGAAACTTTTAGAGGTTTCCTTGGTCCCACACACCTGAATCAAATGGCACAATTAGCTCCTCAGTATGCAGTCAGGTTCTTCAGAGTCCTGGTAATTACCTGATTATTTGACTCAGGCGTGTCGGACCAGGGACATATCTAAAAGTTGCAGGACACCGGCCCTTGAGGACTGGACTTTGACACCTGTGAACCCTTCCACGGCGTTTTGGTGAACAAGATAATCTCAAACAGGTTTCTAAGCAAGCGGCAGAAACTTGCACAGTCCAACGTCTTCAGAGGACCGTTCACATGTTATGAGACAGTTCGAAGTATCATACATTCTGATGACGGAAAACTTTCATGCACCGTCCACACATGATGAAACAATTGAGTTATGCGTATTTTTAAGAGCTTATATACACACAAACCTGTGACACGTGTGACATTTTCTTGTAAAAAAAGAGTTTGTGGAGCAAATGACCTTGTGAGCCTGTCCAGAATGACCCTGTCACTTTCCCACACAGTCAGAAATAGGCAGCTGCAGACCCCACAACCAATAAAGGAAAAGCAAAGAAATACAGATGGAGGAAAAAAACAGACCTCTGTTTTCACTGACTCCCATGTACTTAAATGTTTCATCATGATGTACATAATTTTTTGAATTTTGGTGCTAGGTTTTATATTTTGTGTGATTCTTGTTGTGTGTGACAGCAAATATATGCTACTAAATATATTAGGACAATAACAAGAAATTTAACTTCACATTTGCCTTGTAATCTGTCATGTAGGACAAAAAATGTTTAAATGACATGTTCTGTAAACCCCACCACTGCTCCTCATATTCAAGACATACTTTTTATATTTATAACAGCAAGACTTATAGTTCTCTGTTACTGAACACTGAGACCCAAGTTATGCACTGTTTTACAATGATGATATGGTCAAATGAGATGAAAGTGCCTATGCTTATGTTCAATATGAAAACCTTTAATGAATCTTTGGTAAAAACTCATTACAAAATAAAGTGCAATGGTTTGTGATCAAATCAACTCATTCTTTTCTTAGAAACATAACATTATATTGCAATGTTACATCAACTCACAGAAGAACATACATTAAAAGTACCTTTAACAAGTTCTCTGAAAGATCCTTTTAAAAGGAAGTTCTCTACCTCCAGAAGATGACCTAACTAGAACGTGATCTATGAGTATTAAAAAGATGAATACATGGATCTCAAAATTGAACATGAGAAAATTCTTTTACATATGAAAAAAGTCATTGTTAGAAATCTTGGCACTATTGCGCTCAAAGCATTTATCTATTTTACAATCAACTTTGAAGAATATAAAAGAAATATAATGCCCTATGGAAAGGAAAATAAGTACAGTTTAAACACATGCTTCAAATTTTTTAACCTTAAAGAAGCTTAATAGCAACAGCAATAATTTCACTTCAAAAACTTGTATTTCACAATGTTGTTGGAGTAATCTTGTTAATCAGTATTTTTGCTCTATATCTTTGTCAGCAAAAACAAAAGCTAACTGACTATTGTGGCTCACTTCCATATGTTCCTGAAAACATGAAATATATTACATAGTGGTATTACCTGAAACCAAAAACATTTTAGATCAAATTGGACTTTTTCCATGAAGATTTGCATGTAGAGTTTTTCAAGCAATGTCTGTTGAAGGACATCTCTTTCAACTTTTCCTTGGAACTCGGAGCAAAATCTCTGGGTGGCAATTCTGTCAGCATAGGTGGGAATATAGATGGCCAAGCTCTCATCATCCATGCTTGCTATAGCTGATATGTCAGTCTACAAGCACAATGAAATTATGGTTAATATAAAAACTGAAAAAAATTAAAAAGACTATTTTAAGTACATGATTATTAATCTTTACAGCAGAATTTATGATTAAATGCATGACATGTTTTTAAAAAAAATTAAGCTGCTTATCCTTATCTCTATCTCATTAACATCCATGTAGAACATTTGCAGTCACAGGCCCTGTTTACAGAGTACTTAAACGGTGCAATTCCCATGCCGCACCACTAGTAGCGCTGTGATTTCTGAAGCTCCGCGTCAAATTGCCCAGAAGAAGAAAGCAGCGGCTGGCGGAGGACTGTTTCGGCTGCAAACTGTTGTAAATAAACCCACAGCTATAGCTGAAAGTCCCCCTAAGCAACAGTTAAACCTTGTAGTGTGTAAATGGAGAGTACAAAGGCAACGCAAACCTGTTTTCACCGTGTAAACAGAGCCAGAGACTGTTCTACAGTGCTACAAGTGTTTCCAAAGCATAGTTGTTAAATATAAAAACCTGCCGAATTGATTAAATTTCAAGTAGAGGACTTGCTGTATATGCATGACTTACCTTGTCACTCCTCAGTGCAGAAATACATTCCTCCGACAAATGACTTTTTAAAAAGAAATAAAAGGCGCCCCTCCATCTCTCCTCTTCTCCGTGACACTCAAATATCCCGCGAGCTGATGCCGGGTTATGTTGCGTTGTTATGAGGAGTCTGGTTTTAGCAAGATAAGTCTCTCATTAAAACAAGAAACTTCTGTCGTTAAAGGGAGAAAGTTATATAGTTATAACAAGTTGCCTTGTCAGCCGTCTGGTAGCAAAACGCTTTGGTTCAATCCTTGAAAGTCACGTGACCTCCCACAGCCGGAAGAGGCAGCCTGTGTGCCTGTGAGCCTGCGCTCAGGGCAACATGTGAGCCTTTGAGCCTGCGAGTCTGCGCAAGGAGACACAAATCGAAAAAATACAGATACAAATCCTTCTACGCATTTGTGCATCTCACGCGGCAGAAGAGTAGCAAAAATCACGTGTGTAAAGATAACCAACCGAAAAACCGCTTGACTTGTAACCAATGATTTGTCTGTATTTCTGGGTCTTGAAGCGAAAATACTTCAGACACAAGTGTTTCTGTGTGTGCTTACAGATTGATCTACACATTTGCAGATCTGACTACAGATTTGTGGATTTTTTACACATTTGCAAATCTCTGTACACATTTGCAGATCTGAATACAGGTTTGTGGATTTTTTACACATTTGCAAATCTCTGTACACATTTGCAGATCTGAATACAGATTTGTGGATTTTTTACACATTTGCAAAACGGATTACACACAAGTAGTTTTACACATTTGCAGATTGTTGTACAGACACACAAATCTCCTCACACATTTACAAATCCCACTGCACACGCACAAATCGAGATACAGACACACAAATCGAGATACAGACACACAAGTCGAGATACAGACACACAACTCTCCACACACATTTGCAAATGTTAAAGCTACCATTTTAGCCCCATAAATAGCAGTGAATTACAGTGCAGCAGTGATTTCCTAGTAAACAATTGAAATGTAAACAGTGCAGGAGAAAACGACAGTGGTAACTGAGAGTTCGGCAGCATTTGTAGTGCTAGATAAGGATGCAATGATGGAATGTGCAAACACGAATGTTGTACAGAGTCCATTTTGTGGCTGTTCGACAGTCTGATGGCATATGTGCAAATGTGCAAATATGCAAATGTGCAAGTATAAGAATGTGGTACAGAGTCCATTTTTGTGGCTTCAGCAGTTCAACAGTCTGATGGCAACAGGGAAAAAGCTTTTGCAGAACCTGGTGGACCTGCAGCGGATGCTGCGGAACCTCTTCCCAGAGGGCAGCAGGGAGAACAGTCCATGGTGGGGGTGTGAGGGGTCTCTGATGATGTTAAGGGCTCGGGACACACAGCGCTGAGATGAAATGTCCTTTATGGAGGGAAGAGGAGCCCCGATGATCCCTCCCTGGGCGGGGGCAGGTGGGCTCTCCTCATCCTCCGCAGGAAGTACAGTCATTTCTGTGCCCTCTTCACCAGTGACGTGGTGTTCACAGAACAGGTGAGGTTGTCCGTGATGTGCACCCCCAGGAACTTGATGTTGCTGACCACCTCCACAGCTGAGCTGTTGATGAGCAGTGGAGCGTGGTCAGGCCAGTTCTTCCTAAAGTCTACGATGATCTCCTTCGTCTTCTCCATGTTCAGGACCAGGCTGTTGTCTCTGCACCAGCCCACCAGCTGCTCCACCTCCTCTCTGTAGTCCTGGTCGTTGTCGTCTCTGATCAGGCCCACCACCGTTGTGTCGTCAGCAAACTTCACGATGTGATTGGTGGTGAACCTGGGGACGCAGTCATGAGTCATCAGGGTGAACAGCAGGGGACTCATGACCCCTAATCGATTTAAAGCTGGTTACTGTAACAGGAGTAGGCAGCATGGCTCACTGCCCAGGGCAGCATCCCATCGGCGTTGGCGTGAGCATAAACATGGTATGGAAATATGTACTTGTTAGTTTATTTATTTGGGTTTTTTTGTAATTTGGGGTCCGTTCTTCGTACGTCGCTAACTCAGTTAGCTGGATTTGATTGTTGACGATTTGGCATGATCTTGGATCGTTTGGTTCTTCGAAACTCATCCTGGACTTGCTGTCATAGCAACATGTGCGCAAACTTAAACCTGCTCGCAAGCAGGCTTATTTCATGTAAACAGGATTAGATCGTGGCTTTATAAACGGAGGAGATGGGAAGTCTGTCCAGCCAGTGCACTTGGACCACCTAGTGGCAGAGGACGGGACAGAATTGTGGAACACCGTTTTTTAATGTTTAATAAAAGACGAAACAAATAATACTTAGTTCCTGTCGTTTTATTTAAACATTTCTTTATAAAGAAAAGACAGCAAGTCATCTTTTGTCTGCAATAAGAGATATTTATGTAAAGTCAGCAATACTACTGTCAAATGGTGTATTAGAACTTACTCTGAAGGTCCTTTTGAAGCAACTCGATCTCTAGTGCAATTCTTCTATTTTTCAAGTTGTCGAGTTCAATTTCTCCTCTTAATTTGTGTTTTTTTTTTCAGGTCAAAATACAAATTTTTTTGTTGAAGATGCCGTTTATTTAGGGAACGGATGGCACCCTGTATCATTTTGTGAAAGAAAAAGAGAGGGTGAAACATGCCTCATGCAACAAAAGTAAAAATAACCTGTTTTTTTTTCAGCCTTTTTCTTGGTGGCTGTTATAAACAGACAAACACATCATTTAACAGTGGCCTTTAAAAAGAGGAAAAAGTGGCTTTTTAAAATATAGTATAATAATTAAAGGCTACTATTTTGTAGAATATTCTTGTACTTCACTTTTACTTGTCCCCATGTTCCAGTGGGTCCCGTGGAGGCTCTGACATAAAAGAACAAAGTAAATATAAAATTATTAAAAAGCAAAAATACATACTGTAGAAAGTTATAGAAACATCCACCATGGACAGCACTTATGCATTTAATTTGTCTGCTATTTTTTGCCAGCCCTCTCTCCTGGCTTTAGCAGACTTTGTGGTGTTACCTGTCATTTTAATTAATGACTCAAATTCAGCATAACCTTCCATTAAAAGCTCTTGTTCTGCTTGGAAGAAAAACTGTGCGTGTTCTTTGGCCATGCTGAACAGCCAATAGCAGCGTTGCTGATCATTGTTTCTACTATCGACACATTTCCCCTTTTAAAGCGACGCATGAACGCGCAGTTATCTCAGATAACTCAATCCAGCCATATACTAATCATAAACAACAGGTGTGTTCGAAGAACCCAATTAGCCGGATCATGATTAGCCGGATGAAATCATCTTGGATGTCTCATTTGATCTTGGATGTTTTAAGCAACGTACGAAGAATGGACCCTTGGTCTGGAAAGCTACACACTGAACAGGGATTATTTTAAACATTAATTAGGAATCATAAAATCTACACTGCTGCAGACCACCTGAGACGGAGAAAAACATGAAAACCACAATATTTAGACCAATCGATCCTGCACTTTTTTCTAATTTGGTTGTGGATAAAAGGAAAGGACTTGCTCATTGTGCCATTCATGCAAGAACCACATCCATGTTGTACTCCCGCTTACTATTTCATGAATTTTCCTTCATTGAAATAACAAATAATAAATATGTCTTCTATTAAACAAAAAAGCTTAAAAGGGCATAGTCTAATACTGTGACTTTTAAGAATATACACCATAACTTTTGTGCCAACAGTGTATATATACAGTGTTTTAATGAATAAATACTACAATGAGTATATACGTTCATTATTACCTGTGAAAGGTAATAGATCAGGTTTGTACTGTGAATCGGTTGGTACAATTCCACGTAGCACATCAATGAGGCAGCTTCTTCGATTCGCTCCCCTATGCCACTTCTATACAATGGTGAGGTGAGCGTGCCATTCTACGCTCAACGAGGGGTCTACGTATATGTGTGTGATGGAGCCGAGCGAGTCAGCAACGGCCAGCAGAGGTGTGAAAAGAAAGAGGTAAAGTACCCCTAACCCTGTAGACAGATTGATCTTCAACCACGCCGAGCTGTCACGGCTCTTTCTGCATGGAGTTTGCATGTTCTCTTTGTGCATGCATGGGTTCTCTCTGGGTACTCCGGCTTCCTCCCACAGTCCAAAAACATGACTGTTAGGTTATTGTATGTATGTGTGTATGTGTGTACATTTACACAGTGTGGAAGGAAAACTGTTCTGTATAACTTTATTCTGCTTCGTAAAAGGAGGTCATAGTTATCTGTTGCAACCGATGTCATCAAACACGTGAACAACATGACTATAAAGGTGATATTAAACACTGATCAAATATACTCACAGCTAGGACTGCCTGCATCAAAATTATTCTTCCCACGACAACAGCCACCTAAACCTTGGTATTTATCTTGATTGAGGAAAAATTTTTTCATGTTTCTCTGTGCATGAGCAGTGAAAGTGAGGAATACACAATTAAGTAATGTAGCCTTTTTTAGAGACTAAAACAAAATGTAATAAAGAAAAAAACAGACCCCGTCACCTTGTTTTGTTTTAAATGATATGTACACGGTACATGTGTGAAAACCAACCCGAGGACCAAAGTGACAGCACTGCCCAGGTCTTTAAATGCATTTCAAGCAAACTGCCACATGACTTTAGTTTGCTCATGAAAACGCATTTCAAATGGAAACTGTTATGAAGCAATGGTGGCAAACCTCCTAAGAAACAATGGGAATCTTGCATCACTCCGTCGCAGTTAGGTCATTGTCTTGAATGAAGTTCACCGGTGAGTTTGTGGTTTTTCGGATTCAAATTTTGACATCATGTGAACAACAGTGACTCAGGCAATCTAAGAATCTGGATGCCGTCCCAAAGCTGCCTTACTTATCTTGCCCCATAATTACATGAAGATAGTCCTGTTACAGTAACAAGCAGGCAGGAGCAGATTTTTTTGTTGTATGTTTGTTTAATCAGCCTGACATCATACTAACTGTGACAATGGTTAAATCATTGTGGATTATAATGTCATGCCTTTTCACAATACATGTTTTTTTCAAATTGCCAACACTGTTGTCTATCTCTGCAACCAACTCCATAAGTTTTATATGTAACTGCCCTCCAACTCAGACACCGGACAAATTGTATATAAGTGATGGCATAAAATTAAAACCTTTATCATTTAGTCTGTATCTAATTTTGAAACTGAAGCATTTATCTGATCAGGATGTCTCCTGGAGGCTTGACCTTGATGTTTTCCAATGGCTGGATGGAAGGACGGATGGGTCAAGGAGCTACGTGTAACTACGCTGTTAACTTTGTCTCGTTTACCTATTAAGGACCATGGCCTTCTCTTGATTTGGGTAGGTAGTTGGTAAACTTCAGTATTAGCTAGGACAAGAAGAAAAGGGTTCATACTATATGACTTAAAGGCACCAGTTAAATTGTCTTTAGTTGTGTCTGAAAGAATATTCATTCCTATAATTTAATGGGTGTGCCATATTTGATTTTCCTATCTTTTAATGACTCACTGCAGTGACATCAAGAGCTGTGCACGATTGCAAAGGAGTGAGGAAATGTGTCTGTAGGGCTATGTGTGTGTCTGCTCAATTTTTTTCAACTGCATTGTTCATTCACAGTTTACTTCGCACAAGCTGATTCATGCACTGTCGCTGCTGTTGCTCTGGAGATGAACACAAACAGAGGGAACCAAAGGAGCTCTGCTGGTGTACAAATGATTTATCTGGAGCCCATCTATTTGCTCACAATGCCCTGCGTGTGTGAATAAAAGCAGGCTTGGGTGTTTAAGATACTCTGTATTAGCATAAAATTGTACCGTTAAGCAAAATGTTCTTGTTTTTCTGAAAGGCAAAGAAAACAACACTTAGTTAGTTTGGCATGCTTTGATATCCAGTCCTCTGACTTAATACTTCGTATGAGTCCATTTTGCTGCACAGACCACTTCAAAGCCTTTTGTAGTATGCCTCTACCAGCTTTGCACAATCTTTGTTTTTTGAAGATGTTTTGCTTCTGCCATTTATTCATAGTACTCAGACAGGAAATTATCAGATAAGGAAGGAAGGAATACATGTACCAGACTTTTCAAGGTGGGGAATTGAAATCCCAGGTGGATGGATCAAGAACTTGTAGCCTCTGCACATTGGGGCACCAGCTCTACCTGTACGCCATGCACCAGGACACAATTGTTTAAGCTTTGCTAAAGATTCTCAGCTGGATTTACAGCTAGACTTTTTGCCATGTGCTGTTCTATAAATAATTCTCTTGCAGCTCTGTATGTTTTGGGTTGCTGTCCTGCCGGAAGGTGAACCGCCGCTCTGGTCTCAAGTCTTTCACACCTCTGACAGGTTTTCTCCAGGGATTGCAGCTTGTTTATTTGGATTTCTGATATGATCAACCTCTTATCAGCTTCCCCATCCCTTCTAAAGAAAAGCATCATCCCCAGGATGATGCAGTCACCTGTGTGTTTCAACATGGGGATGGTGTATTCAGGGTGAGGCGCTGTGAGAGTTCTCTGCATGCGGGTCAAAATGTTCAAATAGTTGTCCTTTCAACAGCTTCCCCCAACTTAGCTGTTTATTTCTCCAGACTTACCATGGGCTTCTTGGTGCAACAGTTCTCTGGGAAGCTTCATGCGAACAGCAGGACAACCAGAAATGGATAGCAGAAACATATTCAAGTTCCCCTCCACGGTCTTTTCTTTTCAATCTTATAGTCTGTCAGGATTTGTCTCGGAGAACCCAAACACACACACACAGTGTCTGTTTAGAGGTGGTTTATTGAAAAGTTTGAGTCGTGGATGAGAAAACCAGAGTCTTTACCGGGGTGGAGAAGATGGATGGGGAACGCTGGAGGACTGGAGGGAACTGAAGGACCGGAGGACGCTGGAGTGCTGCGGGTGCTGTGGTGCAGGAACCAGATAGCCTCCAGAGCAGGTGAGAGAACGCTGGGGCAGCAGGGAGAACCAGCAGCAGAGCCGAGAGATCACCTGGAGCACAGAAACGCTGGAGCAGCAGGAGGATCAGCAGCAGACAAGCGCTGGCGTAGGAAAACTCTGGCAGCCAAACTAGGGAAAGTTGACGACGGATCGGCGGGGAAGAGGAGACTGAGGTGAGCTTTTATAGTTGAGTATGCAGGTGGAGAGAGTCCAGGATGATTGGAAGGTGAACAGGCGTAGATGTTTAAGGTGAGTGGAAACAGAGCTGGGCGGGAGGAGGAAGGTGCTGGAAAATGCTCAGGGTGCAGCAGGCAAAAACTGCACCCTGACATAGTCACATTTAACAAAGTACAATATACATTCCCTTGGGACTCGTTTGTCAAATTGAAAGTATATTTTCAAAATGAAAACCTTTAAATTTTCTATACCATGAAAAATCATGTTTCTAACTAGGTTATAATGATATTCTTTCATGAAACTCAACTCCAAAGTGGTGTTTTGCTTGATTCTTCTTCTAATGGAACCCTCTTTTGGGGGTGGAGAACTCAGTTAGATTAAACTCATATGTTATTAAAAAATGATCAGATAGGACAAGGTTGTGAGGAAATACTGTTAATTCACAAAACAACACACCCACTTCCAAGCAGTGATGTGAAGCAGAGAGCGATCATTTCTGCTCATAGTTGAGACGAAGTGGCTCTTTTAGCACCTAGGCTGCACAGCAACTGCAACTGCTAGTTTTTTAGCTAAAGATATGTTGCCAAAATGTGTTTTCGGCTTTGAGAGGTCTCAGACTTTGCTCAGCCTTCCAAAAGAAGAGCCTAACCACCAGAAGTGGTTGGATTTTGTTTTTGGGAGCATTCTAGCTTGTGTTTGGTCAGTGACATCACCGCACTGATGACTGCTTGGTGAACCTATAGATGACTTTGGAAGGCTTAAAAAACATGATTATAGACCCTTTAAGGAATTAAACATACTTTTTTTAAGGCCACATTTCTGTAATACAAAATGGAAGATCATCATAATTAACAGAAATAAAGGCTTAAAAACATCAATCTATGTCTAATCAATCTGTATAATGTGTTTCACTTGGTAAACTGGGTTTCTGAAACAAATGAACATTTTAACAATGCTCTGATTTATTGAATAGGTATGTGCTGTGCACTGCAGATATATACCAAAATCTTGTCCAGGAGATTGGTGGTGCCTTGTGTTGACATAGAGGAACACTTTGTTTTTTTTTGGTTTAGCCTGTCTTCTCTCCCTTGCACCTCTTTCTTGCCTCTTCTCACCATCTTTCTCACATCCACTCTTTTGTTCCGTGGGTTTACCAGCAGCTGGCTTCCTGTGAGTTTCATTGCTGTCACACGCCCATCCTCAAATAGATTACAGCCTTTAGCATTGTGAACAAAGTCACGAGAGCGAGATATGTTAAAACGGGACCGTTTCCGGTGAATTGGCCATCTCAGTTTTGGCTGACATTCTCTAATTAGTGCTGTGGTCCATGCAACAGAATGTATGTGCCAAAATGGAAAGAAGGACTCACAGGTTTTTTTTTTGTTTTAAGGTTGGTAGATGATACCAAAAAATAAGCATTGAAATACATTAGTTACTGAATTCTAGCGTTGTTGTCATTTTATTTTTTTCGTTTGGATACTTTATTTTCCATATCAGAAAATTAGCTTGGGTTCATTTGTGAAATCAAAACCCAGTTGGAAAAAAGCAGTGCAGCCCATTTCCTGTATTTTAATATGCAGAGCATAGAGTGTTTTTACCTCTAGTACTTTTTTACATTTTGTTACATTATAACCATCCCTCCGTTTTTTATAAATCTTAGTCAGAGCTCTAAGACATTCATGAAATTTGATCTAAACCATCCCATTGGCGCTCTGGCTGGATCTTAAGGATCACTGTCCAGCAGGAGGGTGTACTTCTGGTCTTTTGTATCCTTTAATGTTTTTTTCTTGCAGGGTTGTTTTATATTAACCTCCATGTCTTTCTTTTAACTCTGACCAGCTGCTTCCCTGCCTATGCTGAAGTGAAGCATCCCTCCACTAATGTGTCCAGTTCACGACCGACAGATTTTCCCACCAGAAATCTGCAGCTCATCCAGTTAGCAAAAGACTCTTGGCTGCTTCTCTGATTAGTGAGGCCTTTGCAAAAATATGTATTTATAGCCTACTGAGATCAAATTAATCACAGGTAGATCCAAGATACTAATTGACGTCTGATGGCAATTGGTTGGCTGTATTTAATTAAGAGGGTGTCAGAATAAAGGGTGCTGAACACAAATACACGCCATAGTTTCGAAAACCATAGATCAAGTTCCCTTCAGTTATTAAATACGGCATATTTTGCGTTCCTGCGTTATGATTCAATCTACGTTATCTTTTGAATTTCAGTTATTAATTTCAACATCTCCTGATGCTGTACGTGTGTTTCATTTAACTTCTCACCCAAACATTTCATAAGCTAGGGTATGCTATATTAAATGCAAGCATGCTCTTGCAATCATAGCGTAATAAAATACGTCATTATTTCACCATGTGGGTGATGTCCTAACTGAGGACTTAAGATTTTCCATCTGGAATGCGTCTGCTGCCTCTGCTTGTTTGATTGCTACAATATCGACAACATGCTTCTGAGTTTAAAGCCTGATGGAGAAAAAAAGCTGTGAAATGATACATGGTACTAAGGTACAACCATGTCAGTCCAAAAAACGGCTCTTTCAAAAAAATACAGTAACTAAGAAAAAGAATAGAGCATAAGAATGATAATGAACTGCATAATCTGAAGAAATAAAAACTGAATCTGAATTTCATTTCACCATGAAATAAAATCTTTACAGGTCTTATTTTCACTAACCTTTGCGGTAGGAACATAACGTTTTTATTTTAATATCAGTTAAAAGAAGTTCAAAAAGCATCTTTCTCTGTGCTGAAGTAAGCCTGGCCCTCCCGACACATTGCTCCTTTTTGTTGCTAATCAAAGTGCTGTTTGGTATCAAAACCATGATGTGATCATGCTGGGTTAAAACTGAACAGCTGGTCTTTGCTTTTTCTCCTTCTTCTTATACTGTGGGCAGAAACTTGTGCCATCTGAAACTGAACTGCTCAGATTGAACGTGTACTCATGTGATTTCAGATTAAATGTATTCTTCTTCTGCTTTTTTGATTTTGATAGATTGTGTGATTGGTTGGCTCATTGACTAAATCACCAACATTTGCATTCATTTACTCATCTCAAACTATCTTGTGGAGACATGATGAAGAGGAGCAATAACTGGTTATGATGAAGCAATAGACCGGGAACGTTACTATACTGCCCCCCGCTGGTTTAAAGTAGAAGAACTGTGTGGTTGTGCTTGAGTAGCGTATTTTCTTCTCTCTTGTACACCTTTGTTTTTTCAAAAAAAAAAAAGATAAGAAAAAAATAAAGATATCAGTGCATCGTTGTAGGTCATTTTTCTGTATCTGCAGATAGGGCCCTTTACAGGAGAGCCTTGGCTCGCTTAGTCGTGTCTCTTAGCGGACTGACCATAGCTCCATTCGCACGGCTCTGTTGAGTTGCAGATCACTAACAAATAAATCTTTCAACGTCAATGACTTTTATCGCCCTCGCTTCCCGGATTTCCTTTTGTTGGCAGAAACCTGGCTGAAACCGGGGGAAAGAAGCACATTTTCAGAGCCGCTCCCACCCAACTGTTCCTTTTGTAATCCCCCACGTTCGCCTGGACGAGGTGGAGGGGCTGCCACTGTATACAAAGACACTTTAACACAGTTTTCCCTGTTATGATTCATTCCTTGTTTGAATTACAGCTTTTTTGTGACTGAGGTCACAATTTTATTCAACAGTGTAATGAATTTCTAGCAGATTTTATTCCTATTTATGACCTTTTAATAGTGGGTTATTTAATATTCTGTTCTCACACACACTCCCTGACCTCTGAAGCTTTCAAGGCTTTTAGCTTCTTTTGGCCTAACACAATCAGCATGTGGACCAACACTTCACCTGGTACACACACTTGATCTTGTTATGAAATGTCCATCTCTTTTTTGTAAAATATTTGAGATTACTATCTTGGGTCATTTTCCTATTATCACTGATTTTGAAGTTCCTTCTCCAGCCAATAGGCCAATCGTCCGCAGGTTGCTACTGCCATATTTGTACACCTGCCGCTGGAGAGCTCACAGTTGCTTTCGTGCACTCACAGCTTTTTGCTTCTGATGAACTGGATGGCTCGTTTTGTCCGCTGATTTCATTTTTTTATGAAACTGATCATGGAATCCTGGACTCACTTGTCCCTGTTAGATTTAAACTTAAAGCTGAGCCCTGGACAAATGATGTCACCCGTGGTATCAGGTGACAATGCGTTGTCCGATAACATTAGGAGACACTCTTGCTCGGTACCAGTCCCGTTTTTTATAGACAAAGTGGCATGTATTAGACGCATCACTACTCATCCACTACAGTAGATATCTCTGTTGCTCCTGCTGTTTCAGCTGTGTTTGAACAGTTTGAATCTCTTTTCATTTTTTAGATAGGTTTGTGCAACTTGTAAGACCTATTAATTCCCCTCTTGACCCTCAACCATATAAATTAATGAAAGAGGTTTTTATTACTGTTGGCCATGCTTTCCTGACCTTTATTAAATTTTGTCTTTGCTAGAAAACCATGGCAATTGATTTTAAAGATGCTGTTGTTTGACCCCTTCTTAAGAAAACTAACCTTGATCTCTTGGTTTGATGGGATTATGGGCCAATTTCTAATTTATCTTTTCTTTTCAATGCATTGGAAATAAAATGTTTTTATTCAACTTCAACCTTCTTTTGAAGAGCAAAGGCAACTTTGAAAATTTTCAGTCTGGACATAATACAGAGGCCGCTCTATTAAAAGTGCATGATGACATAGCTCTGTCTATTGATCAAAAGTCTCCCGTGGTTCTTGCTTTGTTGGATCCCACAGCAGCCTTTGACACTGTGGATCATTTTGTTCTCTTGTCCCGGCTGAACCGCGATGTCGGTATCTGTGGCACAGCATTGAAGTGATTCACCTTTTATCTGACAGATAGAAGTAGAAGGCCATTCGTACTTATATTAGCTTGACACAGCTATTGTAATGCCCTCTATGTCGGTGTCTCTCAGTTCAGCCTAAATCACTTTCAGCTTGTCCAGAAAGCAGTCGGCCCCGTCTTTTAACTCACACCTCACAATTGCACACATCACATAACCCCTGTTTTATATTCTTTACACTGGCTTCCTGTACATTTTAGAATTGATTTTAAACTTTTACTATTTGTTTTCAATCTCTTAACGGACTCAAACCTTCTTTTTCATCTGAACTTTTAAGCGTTTGGGTGTGTGTCTGGTCTTTGAGGTTATCCAGTCTGCTTTTATTGGATGTTCCATGCATTGGTGAAGCTAGACTTTTATTTTTAGGGGGTGATGGTGAGGAGTGTCTACAGACTATGAGAATTAATTTGTTTCTTAGGCAATTGTAGCACCATTGCCACCTCTCTAAAAGAGTGTGCACCAAAATGAAGGGGTGCATGTGTTTGATAACTGACACAGGTTATCAAACAGATCCAGTCGGAAAACCATAACCAGAATAACCAGAATAAAACATGTACCCCTTTAAAATGAAGTACCACACCAGCAAAAATGATTTCTTAGTTGTACCCCTTTACCCCTTTTTCCTTTTAGCAGCAGGGTAAAAATAAATGTAATAAAAATTCCCTTAGCCTAAACCATGAAGTCACATTTACAGCACAATAAAGACAAAAACACAACTTAACACTCATCAATAAACCACACAAGGTAAGGTAAAAGGTATGGTAAGGTAAGTTTATTTATATAGCACTATTCAATAACAAGATGATTCAAAGTGCTGTACATAAAGAGAAAAATATTACAGATATAGGAAAAACAAAAGAATAAGCTAAATAAATCCCTGACTAGACTTCTTTCGTACATTAACAAACATTTAGAAAGATTTCATTGTTTTTACTAATAATAAGAAATAAGCTAAGTATATTCTTGGTGATTTGTGATTTAAAGTAATGTGTCCAACCTCTCCAAAGCTACAAATAGAATAACTTCTTTTGATTCATTGTTTCACTAGAATGATCTCCATCACGAAAAATTCGAAACTTAATTTTTTTCTATTCATACATACCTCAAAGCCACAACTTAAGGTCTCTGATCTGACCTTTCTAAACCACAGCTAAATGGGAGAATTGTTTCTATTCAGGATAAAGTTTCACTGGAACGAGCTTCAAAACAGTCTAAGAAAGCTACAGCTTGAGGTCTCTGATCTGACCTTTCTGAAACTACAGTTAAAACAGAAAGCAGCATAGTAAGGGGAAAAACCACAGTAGAGGTGGTGGTGGTGGTGTGTGTGTGTGTGTGTGTGTGTGTGTGCCTGTGTGTTTTAGTGTAATCACAAGACCTCAATGAGGGATAAATAACATTTGGAAAATATTTTCATCTTCAGTCTAAACTTCAATTATTATATTTTCCAAGTCAATACCTGTCTGTGATCATCTGTATTGCATTCCTTCTTTGTTAAACACCCCCTCCCTTTGTCTTTGCTCTCGCTCTGTAATCAAACACAACCTTGAATAACAAGATCCGGTGTGGGTTTCAGCTATGTATCCTGAACACAAACAAGGTTTTCAGGACCTTTTCTTTTTTTAATCTGTGAATGTTGTTTTATAAATAAAGTTTAACTACACAGCAAAAAAACTTTTAACATGTATTTTCTATAAAAAGAAGAACGAGTGCTGGGTGGAGAGAGCCTGGCTCACACAAATCTATGTCATCACTGTGTGCCCAAAATAGGCTAAACATGGCTCTGTCTGGTACACAACTGCACTTGGGACTTAAGCATCAACTCTACTGTATCAATTTCAGATATAAAACTTGGAAACACACTAAACCAGAGGCGGACATAGCTGCTTCATTCAAACTTAAAAATGGACTCAAATCAAACCACATATGTATGTAGCTTATGGTGGCTCAACATTATTTTGAAAATATTTTATTTACATAGCATATGAAAAATGTGACTGATAATTGGATATAAACAGCAAAACTTGTAGCAATGTTGTCAGCACTACATTAACATAACGTAACAATGTAGTATTATCTTATGACAGCTTTTCTGCTCTTCAAAGATTAGAATTGGGAAATTCATCATAGAGATAAAATTTACAATATGCCACATATTTTAAATACTCTTCTAGCTATAGCGATAAAGGTTTAAGAGAGAACATAATGAAAAATAAAGAAGCAGAAGTCAAGAAAATTGTGACATCGATTATAAAGCTAATGTAAATAAAAGTCAAGCTTGGGAAGGATGATTTTTTTCTTTTTAAATTTATGTTAGGGAGAATCAGACAGTAAACTTTATGAAACACGCAGTCATCAAACAAACATATTCTGATACTACAAAACAACTAGCTAAAAACAGTAATTTGTCATTTGAGTTTAGCAGCTCAGACAGATAATAAATTGACATTTAAACGCATTATGAAAGAAAAACTTATTTTTAATTTATTGTTGGAGTAAAGCATTTAAACGATATATAGTTTCATGATTAAATACTGAAATGAAATAATGTCTTTTCATATTTCGTTTTAGCAGTTTGTTTACCATTAATCACTCCAGTCCTGTAGGGGGCAGTAATCTATCTAAGGGCTGCGTTCCAACCGCACGAGAAGAAACTGTAGAAGAAGAGGAAACCGGAAGATTTACAGGTCTCACACGTGAGTAATGCACTTTTTCTCAAATTTACATTCATCTACGGCTAAATACAGTTGAAATAAATCAGTATCCCTTTCATTGAACAACGATCTCGCGGTCGTTCTCGTTCGGTTTTGTTGCAGCGGGGCTAGCAGGAAGTCTACGTGCTGTTTGGTTTTTAGCCGAATCCTGTGGTCTTTATGGGGATTTAATCTCTTTTAGACATATCAAACCTGTAAATAATTACTACTTCAGATTTAATATTATTTTGTATTGGAGGTTAAATTCGGCGTGCATGCAGTAAACCCAGAACATAAGTACAATACACATTGTTTTATTCCTAGAGGCTAAAAAGCATAATGACAACTAAAGTGAAGGCTTCCCCCAGTCAGAACAAGCCTGTTGTTGTTGTTTTTTGCCCAATTTTGATGAGAACTTGTCTCCATTTCAGCCAGGGATTCAGACTGAGCCTCTGCTCTGTATTCTGCATGTGTTATTGAGATCCAACATGCTGGCTAAAGTGGAAGGAGAGAAGCCACAGAAAGGAGGAGACAGGAAGAGGAGGCACCCCGCTGAAGATGGAGGAAGAGGAGAGTGGAAGAAGAAGAAGAGGGGCGAGGAAGAAAAAGAAGGACCCAAAGCTAAGGGTGATGGTGGCATGAAGCGACTGGATGCTCTTAGTGTTGGCTACTTCCGCCGTGTTGGGGAGAGACTGAGTGAAGGCTTTGAAGAAGACGAGGAGAGAGGTGAGCTGGATTAATTCAGAGTTCACATACGGTGACTTTCCTCTGTAGCAGAACATCCACTGCACATATGGAGGAAACGTTCCCATAGACGTGTCCTTCACACCGCTGCTGGGCTACAGTTTATTTTTCCTTTTCCTTTACAGTTTATTTGTGGGCTGGAGAGGTTGAGATTTAGATTTTAGCAGTTACGATCTGTATATTGAAGACATTTAAAATGAGCCCTTGGGGGTCTAACATGCTTGTTCCCCCCCCCCCCCCCCCCCCCCCCCCGCCTCTTTTTAAGTAACCAAGTTCAGAAAGAGATTTGGTGAAAGTAAGGAAAGCTGAGATGTCACGCTGCAACATGACTGACTCAGAATGCAAAAGGAGCTGAGCGCCTGGATCAAATGAGGGACCTTAGGGGTGGGAACTGCAGCTGGACTCTTTGTGAAGTGGAAGTTGAGAAAAACCTTTTTGTTCTTAGTGGATGGGTTGGGTGTGCATCATTTGTCACCAGGAAAAGCAATCAGTGGACAGGGTGGGCATGTCAGCCGGGGGGGAAAAAAACTAGATGTTTTTATTGATTTGATGGAAATATACAAGAGTTGTTTTTTGGTGCCTGGATATTGTAGGGATGCAGGATATTGCATTTTTGGCCCATATTCCGATATTTCTTCTCCTATATTTACTTACAAAGACTATGTAGTTTCCTCTGTAAAGAAACAAACAACTATTATTCTGCATACTCTTTGTTAAATTGGGCTACTATCAAATACAGATGCAAAAAAGGGATTCTGAAAATGATGTAAACAAATTTATTTTGTTTACATAATTTTCTCTCCCAAACAAATTTGGGAGAGACAATGCAAATTTGGCATTGTCACAAAACTGAATAAAACTTCGGTACACAATTGGCATGTGATAAGTGCATTAGTAGAGGTGCATCAATATCTAAATATGCTTAACAGTCACTTAAATTAAAAATGAACTAAACACAGAACCCCAATATGTGTGTGTACAGTCTTACTTATGAACTCAAACCTCAATTAGTTTTTCCCTGCGCAAACAAAATCAAAAGTGCAAAAGAATGTCAGCTTCTGTCTCTTAGCAGAACATAGTCCTCTTAATTGGACTCAGTCTAAACTACACTATTCTATTTGCTACAAACATTGTGTAGCAGAATACGTGATGTTCAAACAGGCAAAAAAAATGCCAAAATAACGTGCACTACGTCCTTAGAGGGAATTAAACAAGCCTGACAGTTATATGTAGCTCCAGCCCATCAGTCCAGTGTGAGAGGCAGGTTTTGTTGGAAAAAAAATGAGCATCTCTGCCTTTTCACAAGCTCTACGACATGGGCCACAGCGCTGAACCGTCGTTCACTGTCAACACTAGTGCCGGGCGCACTGAGGTACTTGCGTGCTACATGTGACAGAGCAGGGAACCGGGCTTGCTTGAGTTTCCAGTATTCCAAAGGAATGGTGGGCTCACCCAGGTATATCTGTACCTTTTATAAAACACAAAGAGCAAGATTAAAGAAATATTACTGTGGGCACAACAGACAGCATAGTTTGTTTTCTGCCTTAGTGTAGATACAGTTTATTCACTTATTTTGATCATGTTAATAAATATTTGTATAACAGGCATTCCTCGTGCGGATTCTCTGTGACATTGCTGTGTGCCTTTTACAAGTGTCTCGGGAGAAACGTATTTAAACACATTTGCAATAAATTTCCCAGAGATGTTTGTGGAGAACGTCCTCGCTGAGGTGAAAGGTAAAGCCAGCCTGGTGGCGACCGACCAGACGGGAAGCATCACTCTGCAGCGGCTGCTTCAGCTGTCCAACCCCGAGCAGGTGGGGGAGGTGCTGGCTGAGCTGGGCGGAGAGCTGGGGTCGACTTTTAAGGAGGCGTCATGCGACCGGTGTGGCGGCCACGTTGTGGAGAGCGCGCTCAGACAGATGTCCCGGTGGGATGGTAAGTGGGACTTAAATTGGGTTATTGGCTTTGTTTCTAAACTTTTCTTGCTTCTTATACTGAGAAAGACTTTCATATGAGGTGTGTTTGGTTAGTTTTCAAACTCGAATCGACTGAATGTCATGCCATCGTAAACTGGCAGCACACGACAAAATAAGAGTGTTTCTCCTGGGATCTGTGGCACAAAAACAGGTGAAATGTTGAGAAAAACATAAATAAAATTCTTTATTCATGTTTGTTGTTAAGCTAATCATCTATTTTCTTCAGTTTTCATGCAAATAAAAAGGCTTGAACTAAGACACAAATACCTTTGTTTACGTGCTCTGAATATTTGTTTTAGAGTTCTCACAGAAGGATCCATCAAAAGCTTCTGAAGAAGAGGAGGAGGAGGAAAGTGCTGGCGTGTTGGAGACCCAGGTGTTGTCCCTAAGTCAGGCGGTGAGAGACAACAGCGCCGAGTTCATCAAACACGTCCATGGCTCGCACGTGGTCCGCACTCTTTTACACGTGCTGGGGGGCTGCCTTGGACCTCCTCGCACCGAAGCCCGTCCAGGTAAACGCGCCCAGAGGCACCTCATCTTGTTGTAGTGAACTGATCAGAGTTCGGTGGCCAATTCCTGATTCCCGGTTTTATGAATCTTTGTCCTGCTAAAACCGACCTTCACTGATTCCAGATTTTCTGGCTATGGCCGAAGAGGTGTGAAAATATCATTTCTTTTCCAGCAGTCATTGTTTTTTATATCAGGGACAGAAGTGATGCAGCGCCACTGTGTGAGAGAGCAGTCGCTTTAAAACCTTTTAAAACAAAGACCAAAAATTCAAAATGATTATGAATTAGAAATTTTCAACTGACTGAAGCCTCTTATTGGTGATTAGTACTGCTTGTATGTGTAGTCCTTGAAGAAAACAAATCCTTAACTAATGGCGTGTTTTGCCTCTGAGGTCAAAACTAATGAGTAGCAGATTACGTCATCTCCGCCTTTTTGTGTTCCAGCTCCTCTCTTGTCGGACAGTATGAACAAGCATGGATGCTTGCACTGTTGTTAAAACAATAACAATGAAGATAAAGCTTTTCTAGGTGGTATTTTGTCCAAATAAACAGAGCTGAAAGGTAGCACCTGTGCTCCCTGTGACTTCGGTTTGAACACTTCACTGATGCTGAAAATCCTAACTTTGACTTTGCTAAGCATCGCCTTCCACGCTGAAAAGCGTAGTTGCCTGTGTGAGCTGGTTGTGCTAATGTGCCCGCACTGGTTAAACGTTTCCAAAAAAGTCAGTCAGCGATGCCATTTGGAGGGTGTGTTGATTCTTTGCAGTTCTACTGCTACATCAACAAAGAGCAGCGCGCTCAGTCGCAGCAGCTCAGGCTAACCCTCCATCTGATCTACGAAATGTTGTTGTATGTACCTTGTATGTATAATGACATATAAAGCATCTTATCTTATAATGCAGCAGTGCTTCTCTGCAACGATAACGGTGAGAATGGCGGCCGCATCGGAGCAATATTTAAATGATGCCCTTTATTACGCCCGGATGAGCGGGATATACCTTTAAAAACCCAAAAACTGGCAGCTGTAAGAGCTGAAACAGAGTGTTGCTTTGAGTTTGCGTTGACAAAACAAAAATGTCAAAGGCTATTTAGTAAAGTGGCATGTTTTAATAATTTTGGACATCCAAGTTAGGATATAAGGCAAAGTGTGAGTGGTGACGGTGACGGGGAAAAGCCAGCAGGATGAGTCGGTGTGCACGCGACTGGCAGCTCAGTCGTACTGCAGAAATCCTAAAACGCCTCAACGGGGAATGTTTTAAAAAATCAAACAAGGGAAAAGGGCAATCACCCATGAAAAAGAGTGGCTTTCCTAATAACTTAGTATTTTGTGTTCTTCGGTTTTTGCTGCCAGCATTTGATTCATCTGTTCCTCAGGTTCCCTCTAGTTATGCGCCCATGCATCCCTGCATGGGTTAATCCGTGCTAATTACTCAAGACGTTTCCTTTGTTCTGTGCAGAGTACCCATTCATGCCCAGACTACAAAAAAGATCTTTATTTTCATGCCGACTCCTCTCCGCTGGTTTCAGTCCCGCCAGAGATAACGATGTCCCTGGGACGGGGTGGTCATGCACAATAACCAAATCTGTCTGTAATACGTGTATTCCCGTGTAAATTGGAGGAGTTTTGATGCAAATTGCAGCAATTGCTTGCTGCAGGTTTTAAACTACTTTATTTGCCTCCACGAGCAAAACGAGGGCAAACTGATTGACTGACAGAGAGCTGCCCAAAAGGAGGTTTTCGTCTCATTTGTAATGTACTTCCTTTTTCCTTCTCCTCTGAAGATTACAGAAAGGAAATTAAGCTTTTGATCCTTTTCAATAGATTTTTTTTTAACAGCATCAGGGCTCCGTACCCTGAGGTGTGTTCATTTTAACTTTTGTATTCACGTCTGCGTTTCTCTTTTGATGTTCTGTTTTGAACCAGGTGCCAAAGTGCAGAGAGCGGCCCCTCATCTGACAGACTTTGAGATTCCCACCTCGTTCTGGTACGAGCTGAAGAGCCTCACCGAGACCTTGATGGAAAATATTAATCGTAAGCGGCCTTTCATCAGACCATCGGAGTTCATCTCTGTCCTCGCCTTTTTTTTTTTTTTTTTTTTTGCCGGATTATAGACAAGGCAATTCTTTCTTTGTATTATGTCACAAAGAGAAAAATCTAACACAGAGGAATAGAAGATTTTATATATTTTCAAATATTGACGTTTTTTAGAAGTATTGAACAAATTTCTGTCATTCATAAACTTATGTTGCTGTAGGAAAGGAAATATATGAAGATGAGATTCAAAAGAAGCGATGAAGTCATTTTTCTCATCTGAAAACCCGTGGAGCCAAAGCATAAGCACTGAATCGAGATATTTTCTGTAAAAATATGCTCTAGATTATTTATATAATACATGCAGCCATTCCATTTCAACCCTCAGGGCAAATGCACACGCAGAGGGTGTGAAGCTGCTTTTTACTAAATCCTGACTGTCAGAAAGAACCATTTTGTAAAATACTGCTGGTGTTGGGTGTTTCTATTCCAGCAGGCGATTTCATTCCTTCCCATGCCTACCTATACCTCGTTAAAGATTATATGCATTCTTTCATTTACTTACCACGCATTCATGCAAGTTGTTTAAACTCCTTTTTAACTTTTTTGTATTTTATTGATATTTCGTCTAAAAGATCAACACAAAGTATTGCAGAGTTGTGAAGTGGAAGCAAACAGTTGCTCAGGCTCAGTGGTGGGTTTAGGGTGATGTGCGCTGTCCGCATCTGCATAGGGTTTTATGTCAGCCAAAAATGTCCATCATTATTCTCTCCTGACCAGAGCACCTTTCTTCCATGGGGTTTGCAAACAGGATTTCTAATGGCTTTCTCTGTGAAGCTGAATCCAGATGCCTGTGCAAATACTCAGTTATCCGGGTCATCACAACAGCAAATAGGCTTAAATCAGAGCCAGGCCAACTTTCGTTCAGTTCTTTCTGAAAACGTTTCGACACTTGTCCAGGAGTCTTTGTCGATTCTGGTGGCTCGCACTTGAGCAGCCTGCAGTTGGTGCACTGCTGTTTTTTTTTTTTTTTTTTTTTTTCCAGTGTCCTGTCTAGCAATATGGCAATAAAAATTGATATCTTAATGCCAAATAGAGCTCGACAGATTTTACTTTCACAAGTGGAGCAAACAGCTGTTTGCACTGCTGTTTTTAAGCACATGGAGGACAATCCTCCTAGAAACACTCAGTCAGATGCAAATTAATGACCCACCCGTCACTGTCCTGGGTCGTTAGAAGCTGTTGCTCTGTTTGAGTGGAGTACTTGGTCACCTGAATCATGATGAGACCGCTGATGTAATCTCTTTGGAATGTGTTGGAGGACCAGGCTGTAAACACTGGGGAGCTGGAAGCTCAATCCTCATCCTCTGTTTATTGATGGCTGTTCTCTTTTGACCAGGATGGCTTCTTTCACCCCTCTTTCAAACCATCTGTCCCAAATCTGGACATCATTGTCGTCAAAAGAGTGTCCTTTGTTCTTGAGGTGCAGGTGGACGGCTGAATCTTGCCCCGAGCTGCTGGCCCTCGTGTGCTGTGCCATGTGTTTACGTAGCTGCTGTTTAGTTTCTCCAATGTAGGAGTCTGAGCATTGGACCGCAGACACAACGCCGCTCAGCTGTGGTTTGGGTCTTCTGTCTTTGGGATGAACCAGTTTTTGTCTGAGAGTGTTATTAGGTTTGAAATTTACTGGTATGTTGTGTTTGGAGGAAATTCTCCTGAGTGTCTCAGAAACTCCTGACACACATGGGATGACAATGTTCTTGCGTCTCTCTGTTTTCTCCTCTGTGTTTGACACTGTTGTTGTTTTTTCTGTCAAAGGCTCATTTTGGGTAAGCACAAGCTTGCAGTGATTTCCTGACGTGCTTGTGTTCTTTTAGTTTCTCCTCTGTGGCAGAGGCAGTGCTGTCAGTAACTCAGAGTTCTGATAACAGAGAGTTTGTGCTCCAGTGGGTGATATGAATCAAAATGCAGATGTTTGTCTGTGTGTGGGCTTCCAGTAAACCTCAGTTTTTAGACTCCCATGTTCCTCAATGTGTACCACACAGTCCAGAAAAGGCAACATGTTATTCTTGGCATCCTCTCTGGTAAGCCGCATGTTGCTGTCCACTGAGTTGATGTGGTTGGTGAATGCCTCGACTTCTTTGGTTTGGTCATCCACATATTTAACCCGGTGAGTTGGTGGTGTCCCATGGCACACCCATGATTCTGTCTGTGAAAGCTGTCTCTGTGCTTGAAATACGTGGTTGAGGTCCAGCTCTGTCACACCAAGTCCGGTTGCCTCCGATTTTGCTAAATACAAATGAGAGGCCACACGTCACACTGTCATCCTTCCACTTCACAATCATGCACTACCTTGTTTTTTTTTTTCTTTTCTATTTAATAAAAGCACGATAAAATGCAGTGAGGTTTGTGGCTGTGATGTGGCAACATGTAAAAGAAAAATGAAAAAGTCCTGACGGCACGAATGCTTTGGCATGACTCTGCACTGCTGAAGTCCTTTAATTTCTCAAAGTTTTTAACACCACCCTTTTTTTTTTTTTTTTTTTTACTTCAGTGAGTGTTACAGACGGTGCTGCCAGTGCAGTTTTCCAGACCCTGCTGACTGTGTGTCACAGAAAACGACCTAAACTCTGCAAGCAGCTTCTCAGGTGCACCATGGAGTACCTGACCAGCCGCAGCTCTGCCCCCGGAGTCAGGTTAGAGACGGTTTCCCCTAAGCTTCTTAGAAAAGCTTGTTGTTAAAGTGCTATAATGATGAATGCTATTTTCTCTTTTCTCCCACAGTCCACTGCTGGTTTTCCTGAAGGACCAGGCCTCCAGTCGCCTCATAGAGACAATCATTCAGCTATCCCACAAATCTCTGCTCCGTGACCTCTACAAGAACCACCTGAAGGGCAGCTTGGTTGACCTCGCCCTCCACCCCATCGCCAACTTCCCCATCCAGAGGCTGACAGCAGCCTCGGTCAAGTATAAGCTGGTAGGCGGCGTGTTGTTGTTGAGCTGGGGGCTGAAGAGTTCACCACTTGGAATTAACTCGACGACTTTCCCGTTTCCGCAGTTCCTGAGGCTGTTTGACGAGCTGGTCCAGGGCGTGGAGGCCGTCTTGGCCGCAGGCCACATGGGCGTGATCGTCCAGTTAGCAGAAAGCTGCGCAGAAAGCGGAGAGAAGCAGGACGAGATGCTGCGGTGCCTTCTGAATGTAAGCCTCCAAAGGTTTTTCTCTGTTTAAAAAACGCAACGGTGCTCCTGGTTTCTCCAAAGCAGCTGTGTTTTCAGGTGCGCCTCCATCCTTTTCCCCCAACTCAACGACTTCATGTTAGTTCTGTGCTGTGATTCCCCTCTCAGTCTTTCCACTGCGCTGAGCCCGGCTCTCGACACGTCTGCTGCCTGCCGCTCTTCATGTCCCTGCTCACCTATGAGGTGTATTACCAGTCTGACTCAACAGAGGGCAGCACACAGAAAGAGGTAATCTGTAAACTCTTGAAACGTCTAGTTTTGTCCATTCAGTTTACTGTTTTTAAATACTACTAGAACTTTGAGCTCACATTTAACATGTCAGCACCATTGAATAAAAATTAAGTTGTTGCGTTGCTTTATAAAAGAGATGCTTATAAATGTTTAAATTGAGAAACTTTATATATATATATTGTTAATATACAAGAGAAACAACATTGATGCTAGTACTGAACCTTGCAGAACCCCATAAAAAACTTTTAGTAACTGAGAAACTCTATTGTTTATTTGAACACTGAAGTCTATTTTCCCAATTAATTTAACCAAGAGTCCTTAAGACCATTGAGTTGTAGTTTTTGTGTTTAATATGCAGAGTTTCCCCCCGCGTATTATAAGCCTGGCGGGCTGCCACACTTTACTTGCCCCCCCCCCCGCCAGGCTAAGTGTGGTTTGTTTAATATGTGAAATGCCTCGATGTTTGACAGCGACATTAAGGTTCCAGCATGGGAGAAAACCTCCTGGTGTAAATAAGCTAACACGCTAGCTGTTACTAGCTCTCGCTGCGCCCCTCCTACTTCTGCAGCCGGAGCCGCAGCTGGCCGCTGTTTCCCCTAGGAGCAGTGTGAGTGGGGGTTTGTGGCAAACCAGAACTGGATCAGGACCCTAACCCGCACCGCAGTCAATGTGGGCCCTGGGTTATGATCCATCGCAAAAAAAGCCTTGGAGTAATAAACTTATTTATTTGAAGAAGACATATTTTTTTCCAATATTTTATCTTACTGGTTTTACAGTGAGTCGTTGCTGAAGTTGTCCACCTCCTGCTTAAAGTGTAACTCAACACAAAATCAACAATTTTGAAGATAAACTGGGCCCTAGGGTGCTACTTTATTGTTAATTTTTATGTGAACTTGTTTAGTTCTGCAACATTTGTCCTAAAACCGTCTTAGTGGGGCACTCTTAGGGTTGAACGGAGGCTATAGCTGTTGAATTTTCCTGTTGGTTCAAATGGTACATGCTCTCGTCATAATTACCCCACATTCTGGTATAAAAGCTTGTTAGTCAGACACGCCCTGTTGCACCCGTGGCGATTCAGACTCAGGAGGTGGCATCATGAGCATTGTTCGGTAGTGTTTAGCGCTTGTTACTGCTTTGAACATCAGCCCATGCAAGCATTGATGCTGCTAACATCACTTTACCATTCAGAAATTGCAGCCCTTCTGTCCTCCACTGTCTCGGTAGAACCAGCTTCAGGCATCGCTGATTCAGCGTCTTGAGCTCAGCCCCGCTGGGCTCCCTCAACCTCCATCAATGACGGGGTGAAAAATCCTCAACTTCAAAACCACCATATGTTGCTCTGGTCACTCCATGTTTCAACCTTTCCCCTGTTCTGACGCAGCCCCAATCCCTGCTTCACCCCACCATCCATTCCCACACTTCCCCACGTCTCTCGGAACCGCCCACTTTGGTGCCTCTTTTCAAAATGTGTCTGGGGATGGGGTTATGCTTTTACATTGGGGGGAGTTACGCTTTAATATATTGGTATGACATCAGCAACCTTCATTTTCTCAGTAGATTTGCAAGTTTGAAGAGAGCGCTGACATGTTTTATACATTGTCATCTGTAGATTTTTTTTTTTAACTTTCTTGAACATTAAGATTTCCTTTCAGTCAGTTTCTCTTGGAAGCGTTGAACGTCTGGTGACGTTTTTAGGTTGCACGTGTCTCCAGTGCTGCATCAGATTGGTTGAACCGTTTTTTTTTTTTATTTCTCCGACGGTCGCTGTTTTTAGGTCCCGCTGACCTCCATGTGTTACCACGGTTCCCTGCTGGTCCAAGCGCTGGCCAAGTTTAAGGAGCGCTCACACCTTCTCAGCAGCCTGCGCACCCTGAGCCCCGCCGACCTCCTCACTATGGCCTCCGACCCGTCCGGCAGCCACGTCTTGCAGGCCCTCATCACCACTTCCAGCGACAAAGGCAGGGGCAAGATTCTAAAGAGACTGGAGGTACAGGACGCTCACAGGCTTTGTGTTCAGTTATTTCTGGGGTACAAAAATGTAACGCGTCACACGTCGTTTCTCCCTACAGGGCCAGTATGTGCAAATGGCCTGCTCCAAGTTGGGCAGTCGAGTACTTGAAGCCGTGTGGAACAGCGCTTCAGTCAGCCAGAGGCAAAGCATCGCACAGGAGCTCGGTAACGCCGATGGTTTTTATGCTCCTGGTTTTATTTTGCTTTCCCAGTTCTTCACTTATGCCTCTTCTTTTCTGGCCTCCTCTTCCAGTTCCCAGTGAAAGTAAGCTGAGGTCTGATCAGTTCGCTCGTCACGTTTGGGCAAAGTTTGCCCTCTCTCACTTTGCACACAGGAGAGCCCACTGGCAGGAAATCCAGACAGGAGAGTCCAAGAAACGGAAGCTTTTCAGCGACCTTCTTGAATAAAAATGTCAGATTATTAAAATTGTTTTGTGTTTATTTGCTTGATTAATAAGAAAATGTGACTCACTTGCTGGATTTAGATTTCAAGTCTTGCCATTCAATGCGAGAAGAGATGTGGCCTGTAGGTGGTACTAGAGGTGCATCTATTCTGAAGTCCAGCTTAAAAGGCTGAAAGTGGACCCAAGAATAGAGCTCATACCAAGCCATACATAACTCAACAGTTTTAGAATCTTGCTGAGTCTAAAGTTGATGTTTTCTCTGACTGAATTAATGCCAATGATAATTGAGTACAAGTGAACACTGCATGATAGATGTCTGATTCTGGTGGTAATTTGTGATGGCCTATTTTGACACTATTCATTATACAGTACTTTGTAAAATTTGGAGTATATCGAACATTTTAGATATTTTGTTGCTCTTTGTTTATTAGGATTTTATGTGAGCTATAGATCAACACAAAGGATGACAATCTGAGAAGCAGGGGTGTGCATTTGCAAATCTTACGCAAATGCCACGTTTCTTTGAAGCACAGTGCACATATTCACTAATATTCTCAGAGAGCTCCTATCTTAAGCTAAGACCCCTAGGTAGGAATTTCTAGGCTAAGAGTGATTCAGATCGCTGCTGAGAGCGACAGAAAGGAGACGACAGAACTTTTTATCTTAGTGAGGAGGCGTGGTTGACCCTGTTGCTAGGCTTGACACTGTTTTCTAAAAGCTGTGATTGGTTTATAGTACAAAAGAACACACACAAATACATTCCTAGTAATCAATGGAGATAAATTAACTGATTAGACTGGATTAAGAAATGTCTCAGGATTATAAAATTTACCTAAATTAAGTTGTCACAGCATCAAAAGGCTTGAACACATCTTATTTACATCATACTCATTTTGATATGCTTATTGTTTTGTTATGTTCAAAATGTTCAAAACAACAAGAACCCCCAATAAAGAGTGGTTCTGCAGGTGGTGACCACAGACCACTTCTCAGTTCCTCTGCTTTCTGCCTGATGTTTTGGTCACTTCTGAATGCTGGCGCTGCTTTCACTCTAGTGGTAACATGAGACGGAGTCTACAACCCACACAAGTGGCTCAGGTAGTGCAGCTCACCCAGGATGGCATATCAATGAGAGCTGTGGCATGAAGGTTTGCTGTGTCTGTCAGTGTAGTGTCCAGATCATGGCAGCGCTACCAGGAGACAGGCCAGTACATCAGGAGACGTCGAGGAGGCTGTAGGAGGGCAACAACCCTGCAGCAGGACCGCTACCTCCACCTTTGTGCAAGGAGGAACAGGAGGAGCAGTTAGAGCCCTGCAACATGACCTCCAGCAGGCCATAAATGTGCATGGGTCTGCTCAAACTATCAAAAACAGACTCCATGAGGGTGGTATGAGGGCCCGACGTCTGCCTCGACCGACTGGGGGTTACAGAAGACAGAGCAGAGACACAACAAGACAGACAAAAAGCACAGAAGCACACATTGATCTAGTAATCTGTTCTACATTAGATGGTAATAGTCGGTGATCTGTCCTCCCTGGATGATTTCACAGTCAACAGAACGTCAGACCAGGTGTACCTACTATGAAGAAAAAAGATAGAGAAGAAAAAGTTAAAAGCTGAAATGACAACAGTCATTTCAATGTAATGCAATGCAAATCTGGAGAACAGTAGAACTCAGTAGAGTGAGAAAAGTAGGCCCTGATGTCCTCCAGTAGCCTAAGCCTATAGCAGCAAAACTATAAAGGTAGCTCAGGGTAACCTAAACCACTCTAACTATAAGCTTTGTCAAAAGGAAAGTTTTAAGATTAGTCTTAAAAGTAGACAGGGTGTCTGCTTCACGGACCAAAACTGGGAGTTGGTTCCACAGGAGAGGAGCCTGATAGCTAAAGGATCTGCCTCCCATTCTACTTTTAGAGACTCTAGGAACCACCAGCAGACCTGCAGTCTGAGAGTGAAGTGCTCTGTTAGGAACATACGGGGTAATCAGAGCTCTGATATATGATGGAGCTTGATTATTAAGGGCTTTATACGTTAGAAGAAGAATTTTAAATTCTATTCTTGATTTAACAGGAAGCCAATGAAAGGAAGCTAAAATTGGAGAAATATGATCCCTCTTGTTGATTTTCATCAGAACTCTTGCTGCAGCATTTTGGATAAGCTGCTATTTAATAAGGATATTTCATTTATTCAGATCTAGGATATGTTGTTTTAGTGTTTCCTTTATTTTTTGACCTGTGTATATCCTTTGTACATTTTTTCCAATTTCTATTCAGGATTATTCAATATTTTTCCTATTATTTATTTATCCTAAATAATTTTACGCTAGCCTTTCACCTGTCGGGGCCGCCGAAACAAATTAATTTCCCCCAAGGGGAATGGTAAAATGTATCCACATATTAATAATTGTATGTTTGTCACTTTTAGGAGCTCTCTTAAGGCCTAGCGTGGTTTATGAATAACCTTTATCTTACTGTGGTAAAATTCGAAGAAAATTTGTAGAATCTGTGAAATTCTAAGGTTTAATGAAGTCACTAAGAGCTACTTTTAGTCATAGGATTCTTTGTGAATACATGCACATATTTGTTCAGTGTATGACTAGTAGTCAGTCATCTTATTGACAAGTTCTCCGACCTGGGAATCTCTGTAGCTCCTCCAAAGTGACCAAGTCTTGATTTTTTTGTTTTTTGTTTAATGCTCCTGCTGCCTGGCCTGCAGGTCTCCGCGGAGCTCTACATCCATCTATCACCCCTTTTGGACTATGGATTATATTGTGCTATGAGAGATATTTAAGGTTAGGGATATTCTATTTTTAAAGTTCCCGTACTCCTTAATACTTGTGCCCTACATTGTGTGTGTTTCATTTTACAACATCAGCACTAATCTTCTGATGGCATTCAGTGGTTAATCTGCCAAGCACGTAGCTGTCCCTCCAACTTTTGATCTGCTGTAAAATCCAGATTAGTGGACGTGCAGGAGAGAATTGCATGAGGATCACAGCCTTTGACAAGGTTGCATTGTATGTCTGCAGCATGCCATTACAATCACCTGACCCTTAGATGTGTCATTGCATTCTGGCTTTCTCCAAGCAAAGTTTAATTACACGTGCCTCGTGATATTCCGACAATGGCTTATGCTCCTCTGCGCTTCCCCTTGCTGTTTATTATGACTGTGTGCGCGTGTAATCGACTCTCTGCACCCTTTGGATAAAGCAGAGGAATAATGACCTTTGGGCCACAATGAGCCATGGCTCCTTGAAAACAGAATCAGACGGATCCCCCTGAGATTCTCAGTCGCTTCCCCTTCCAGAGTCACGCGGTGTACAGCCACATCTGCTTTCTTCACAAACTCTGCTCCGTCGTCAGTATTACCTCCATCCCTGCACCCACAGGGAAGAAACATGTATCTCATTAGTTATGCACAGTGCTCACTGAAAATAGGCTTTCTTTAGTGGAAACTGAAGAGGAACTTCAACAGGCTTCCAGTGATACTCAGTGGGTGGTTTTAAGTCATCTGAGCTCCCTCTGCCTCCCCTCGCTTGCATGAAGTGTTCTTTTTTGCCCAAGAACCACAGAAAATGCCCACTGAATGAGTCAGCGGCAGGGAAGCACAAAGAGGGAGGATATCTGTCACAGTTTGAGACGCCGATAGGGTGTCACAGACACAAATTCTGTCATATTGTCTCCCGTTCCCTCCTCTTTCCCTCCTGTGGGCGTCAGCCAGGCTCTCACATGACTTCTGTTATCTGACAGTTTTTTGACCTGTTTAAGTCTGACAAAAACCTTTGTTTCATTCCCCCCCCCCTTTTAACAGAGTCACCGTATGACTCTTCATCACGCCGAGGATGGAGTCATCCTCTGTTTGATGTTATTGCCGTCAGTCTCCTGCTTGTGTAGTGGGGAGGGGGGAAAAAAGTGAAGTTGGACTTAAAAAAACCTCTTCCTTCTGAAAATCAACATAAATGTAGGACATTTCAGATGCCAAAGGACTCACTGTCTCCTTGACAACGGTCTCCAAGCAACCATTACTCCTCAAAGCATTCTTCCAACCCCTTCTCGCCGTCTGATTTGCTCCCTCTCTCCAGCCCCTCTGCTTCCTTGCCAGTTTGACTTTCTCTCAAGAGTTCTTCAGTGCCTCCTCTCCAGACAGTTATCGTGCCAGCATCAGGACCAGAGAGCTGCTGAGCTCTGATGAGAGCTCATGATTGGCTGCAGAGCTCTCGCCCCTCTCTACACCCAGGGAGTAACTGTGTAGCCCGACAGGGATCTTTCTCTCATTATTTGCAATAATATATATTTCTGTTTCATTCCAACTCTAAATGAAGTGAGTTTATGTTGTGTTGCGTTGGAAGGGGAATCAAACCCCACTGCAAGGAGTACGGAAGCGCATGTTTTTATGCTCCGAACCTAAGCGGTGATTATGCAAAGAAGGACAAGCTTTTAGCGTGAACCTGAATCTTCAAACATGAATAATCCATTGGACTAAGTTTAATTTCGGAGCCAATTCAGGTAAACAAACACGGCAAAGTTATTTTTAGCTCCACTGTGTTCTCTCCTCAGAGGCAGAGAGTAATACCCCAAACACCAAACATCCCAGCAGAGGTTTATCTGGGAATCCAGACTGTGGTGCATAAAGATTTAAGCTAAAAGGATTCCTGAACTCGGTACTTAGATTTGTACAATTTTACACTTGGTTTCGATTGCACGAAAAAACCTTAATCAACCTCATAACACCCGGTGATGATGTGCTGCATAATTAATAAATAAAAGCAAAACAACAAATTATTTTCAGTGTATTTAACAAATAAAATGGAAAAGAAAATGTGCTGTGCATTTACACCACCCAGTGCATTACAGCTGCAAAGTAATTTTGGGTATAACTCTACCAGCTTTGTTCATCTAGATACTAGAAACTAAATCTAGACTGTCTTGACTTTTGTTGCCTCTAAAGCGTTTCTTTCAGGATTTCTCTGGATTTAGCGCCACCCATCTTCACATTAGCTCTGAGCAGCTTCCCCTGTCCCTGCTGAAGAAAGGCATCTGCACAGCATGATGCTGCCATCATGTTTTACCATGGTAATAGTGTGTCCAGAGTAATTCTTATGGCTATAAGAAAGTTGTCCCATTGACAGTCTCTCCATTCTGAGCTGTGGGGGTCTCCAGCTCCTCCAAAGTTACCATGGGCCTCTTAACTACCTCTCGGATTAAAGTTAAGGCTGAGACAAACCAAACTGTCCGATCCGATGGACAGATCTGTACAGATTTTTTTCCTGACCTACTGGCTGCATATAGGGTCCCTCTGCGGACCACCGTACCCGTGAGATAGAGTATTCACGAGAGAGTATATACAGGAAGTTCCGCCAGCATAAACAAGTCCGTGGCAAATGTAAAGCTGCATTAGCTGCCCGAACAAGCTCAAAGAACATTGCTGTTTTCTGTACATCTGAGCTCCTACATGGGTAGGTACGCTGTTTATTAAAATGTTTTATTGCCTTTTTATTGAGCTGTGTGTTTCCAGGGCGTACAGTTTACCTTGCAGTTCAGAGATTTTATTTTGTATTTTCTCCAAAGTGGATGTGTTTTACTTTCCCAACGTGTCTCTCTTCCTGTCTGAATCATGACTTCCCAACAAATTGCTGCGTAGATCGGAGCTACACAAACACAGTTACATATAACCACTTTAGATGGACAGCAATCTCCTAATAGAAATCTTTATTGTGGAATGATGGATTGAACAGAGACCTGTGAGATGTTTGCTGACTAATATTCTCTAACAAACTTCTTAGGGCTTCACACGCTAGCTGGTGTCGCACTGCGATTGAATTACACACCACTGAACTGTTGTCGTTTATTTAGGTGACTTCTGAAGGCAACTGGTGTCACCGGATTTTATGTTGGGGTACCAGAGAAAAAATGGCCCAATACAAATGCACGCCGCATATTTCAAAGTTTCGTTTCTAAAAAGAAAATGAAACTCATGTGTCATATCTCTTCCACTTCACAATCATGAATGATCTGAATAGAAAACATTGATTTGTGTGGCTGTAACGTCACAAATTGTGAAATGCATATTCTTGCAAGGCACCATACGTACTTTGGTTCCTCATTGGAGTCTGTTGAATAAATCTCCCTTGCCTTGCATGACTCCTTCTATGTTTTCATTATCTAGCTCACTGACTGTCATACTTAAAAAGCCCCGCAAGTGAAGCAATTAATATTAATACTTCAAATTCATTGCACTGCAGGGACGTATTTAATACCATTTCTAAATAGACTTGTGTCGGTTAAGTTAAAACATCTGTTGTGATTCATCTTAATTATTCTCCTTGTATAGCACTCTTAAATTAAAGGAGTCTTTGAAATTAATGAATGAATCACATGAAACTTCATGGACAAGCTTGATTCTCGCACATGTTGGTTGGTTCAATAAAATGCTGGTGAAACAAGGAAATGTAATTACAAAATCTTGTGCATGAAATTGAATAATAACTTTGGGGATAACTACAAATCTTTTCACATAGCTTCTCTGAAAAATAAATAAGAATATACTCATCTTGACTTTTAAATATTTTAAAGGGGACTTTTGTTGGAAAATTGGGAGCAAGAAATTGCCAACGGTAGATCAGACATCGGGGGTTTGCATGATGTGTGGTTGGATGGACGAGCAGAGTGTGGGAACATGATGTGTCTTTTGTTCCTGCCCTGCCGACTGGCGTCGGTTCTACATGAGACTGGAGGTGTGGGCATGGCCTGGGAGGTGTGGTGTTGTTTGTGTGGATGCTTGGAACATGACCTGGACTGGTGGGCTTCTGCCAGGCGGCCTTTTTCTTTTCCAACCTCACCTTCCCTGTTTACACATGGTCTGTTTTACTAAAAGTAGCTTTAACATGGAAGAAATCTGCTTTTGTGCAGGTCCTGCTCTGACTGGAAATCAACTTGAGTTCAGACACTAAGAGAGTTACGTGTTGCAAGTAAAATATTGACTGCTCATAACAGCTCAGTAGAACCCCATATTTAAAATAAATCTTCACAATCCTTATATATTGAAGTTATTTATCCATACCTGTTCGAACCGGAGAGTAAAGCTGGCAGGGAATTGAGGTGCTCAGTCAGTCAGTTGCCCACTAAGCGAACTCTGCTGAAGGCTCGTCATTTCATCAATACCTGCAGGGCATGAAAATGGCTTCAAAGAAGCCAGTACTGGTTCCTCTAACATGAGGGCTATTTGACTCAAACTTTGAGGGGTTGTAGTTGATGGGCTCTACCCTCAGAGCAAAGTTTGGGTTGGCATCCTGATCTGGGTATTCAAGAATGTTCAAGAATGTTCAAGTGAGGTTTTGTGATGATTACCAGAAGTCACATTCTAACTTCAAATAATAACAAATATACCTGCACTTAATTTATTAAAATTGTAATAAATAGACAAAAATGGTGAAATTCATGTTAAAAGAATATTTCTGCTTGAACTTTTTCCAAGTTTTATCATGTTAGAAATACAAATTTCATTATATTATTCTCATTTTATGTGATAGACCAACAAAAGGTAAATCATAATTGTGAGATGGAATAAAAATTACAGATGGTCTTCAATAAGGTTTCACAAACGTGATGGGATCTTATGTCGAAGTCAAATTCCTTGTTTGTTCACACAAACTTGGCCAATAAAGCTGACTCGTATTCTAAACAAAATCTGGTCCAACCCCATGCTTTCAGAGGATATCTAAACAGTAAACAGTTTACCTGTGAGTAATTTACCTATTAGGTCATATAAAGAACAAACAGTTTTATGAAGACCAGTGAACAAGAAGCAGGATAATCCTATAAAGCAATATTCCAGGCTTTGGACATGTCACATACATCTCATATAGAAAAAGGAAAGAATTATATCACAACTGCAGGCCTACCAAAACATGGCCTTCTGAACTGACAATGTGAACAAGTAGAACATAATTCAGAGAATCTGTCAAGAGGCCCGTGGTAACTCTGGAGGAGCTGCAGGGATCCACAGCCCAGGTGGTCGAATGTGCAGACAGGACATCATCCCACAAATCTGGCCTCTCGGGTAAGAGTGGCAAATGAAAATCATGAACTGTTTGCCACAGGTCATGTAGGGAAAACGGCAGCCATGTGGAAGAAGGTGTTCTGGTAAGATGAGACACACGAGTTCTAATTTGCTAAAGTGAAAATTGGTGGGGACAGCAGGGACAAGGAAGCTTGTCAGAGGTGATGGAAAAAAAGGAGGGAGCTAAACGCAACGCAAGCCTGTATTAAAGCCTGTTAGAGATTGCAAAAAACCTAAGTCTGGGGAATATAATTCACCTCGGGGGGCTGAATACAGATGCACATCTCACTTTTTGGGGTATCATTTGTTCAAAAAATGTAAAACCTTATTTTTTTCAACTTCCCTGTTATGCAATACTTTGTGTGTAAAATAAAACAATATGCAGTTTGTGTTTAAACTGGGTGTAAACACCTGAGCAAGACACTATAGTTCATAGCAATAGTTCAATCACATAATTTTTTCATAGTTATTATATGAGGTGTAAGTTAAAAAACGAAGTTCTGTAGAACTTGCAATCAATATCTTATGGAGACTTGCTTTTTATCGTAGAACTTTAACATGCATTAAATACTCTGTAAGACTAAGAAAGCTTAAAAATCAGCTGAATATGGAAGGCTTGCTTTTGTATGTTTTGTATGTCTTAAGGAAAAGGTGGAGAATCTTAATAAAGAACTTCCTGGAAACATTCTGGTTTTTCACAAATACCACATGAGTCATGTATTATAAGTCAGATAAAATGATTTATATTTGTATACTTTCAAGCCAAAATTGTAATTCAAACTCCTGTGGCTCAGTAAGTGGTCTGAAAGGCCCTGCTACGCCATTCCTTCACCTGGTAAACAGCTGGATTGCAACGACTTTATCTCTCAATGCTTCCTTTGAAAATATAACAGAAACACTCATAAAGATGTCAAACCAAACTGTATTTATTCCCAGTGGAGAGGATGAGAGTGCTCAGTGGACAGTGACAAACGAGCGAGAATGTGTCGGTGACACCGGCACACTTGAGGAGATTTCCTGACGACGTTTTCAGAGCCTCCTCTGTGTCTAACCCCCTTTAAAAAAGCAGTCTGAATGCATGTAGAAGTACCAAAGGGCAACGTGAAAAATACAATGGAATAGAGAGAGAAAACATCAAACAGCCACAGGTAGATTTGTGTTTTGTGTTTGTCCTCCCGCACTCCAATAGCCTCCCTGTGGTCTCTGTGACTTGGCGTCATTCGAAGACTACAGTCTTGCCTTATTTGCTATTGCCTGTTCTTTAACTGTTCGCCTCGCATCCTGCAGTAAAGGGTTTGCTGTGCTGACTGCCCACGGCGCATTCAGCAACAATATGGCTTGACTGCTGATGTTTTAACCTGGTATAAAAGTCTGAGATGAACACACCGACCGCCACTGTTATGGTTAGTAACGAACAATCCTTGAAAGCAGTACGGATAGAAATGGTGGATGCAGTTTGGACACATAACAATAGTCTTGCCTTTGGGCTGGCATTGTTTGAAACACTATTGGGATTGTGCATTAGCTATTGGCCACTGAGGTACTGTAAAGTCAAGAATTGGGTCACTGTAAAACCTATAGGGTAGTCTCTGCTAATCTGCATGCTATAAAACGGTTTATAACAGGTATACATAATCAAATGCTATAAGTCTCTACATTAGTACGTGCTACCTGGGTGTGTGTTTATTTCTGTTGCCATTATGCCGTCTGGCGACCTCGTTAGGCTTTAAATCAGCACCTGGAGTCCACCGCTGATTTTCTTTGTCCCAATCCTTTCAGGTAATGAGCGCTTGCTGATTCATCCGAAGCCGGAGCCGAAAGGCAGTCCGCCTCTGTATCCGTTGTCCAAAAATTGCCTTCACTGATGGTTGTACCGCGATCCAGGCTGTCTGTTGTTATCAGTCACCTTTTTCTATGACTTTCTCACCTTTTTTATCCCCCGTTCTACCAATCATACCTCCTGCACATCATCTGGTTTCGTCTTCACTGATTCACCACTTTCTTCCAACTCCCCCCCCCCCCCCCCCCAACAATCTTTCAACTTTTTTTGTGTTAATGTGGAGTGTGTTTTATTTCTATATGATGTCGTGTGTCACAGTGCACTGAGGTCATGGCAGGACCGGGACTTCTGCCGGAGGATTTTGCTTCCCCGGTGGCGGCTCATTTCCCTGTAGCGGCCTCGGTCCCGGTCTCGGCCATACGAGCGAGGCACCAGCCCGGCCAGGAAACGCTTGGCGCGGCTTGTCAGGCTCTCTCGGCGCCCCGCCGCTGGGTCCCCATCTGTCCAGCCGGGGCCCACGCAGTCCCCCCTTGCAGTCCGCACTGCCGCCTCCAGCAGCTCGTTCGTGCCGTGTTCTAAAGAGGCGGAGAGCTCCAGGTAGACGCAGTCGAACATCATGGCGCTGGATTGGGCCTCTGGAGGGAAATAAAAACAGGAACATAGAACTCTTTTCAAAAACCCGCTACTCATTAAAACAAAGCTTGCTCGCCGCAGCTGCAGTTGGCAATGAGGCGCAGCAGCTGGAAGTTCTTAAATGCTAAGATCATGAATGTGCCACATAAATGTTCCACCCTGCTGTGCAATAGGCATTACCACTTGATAGTACCTTTAGATCAGCTGCTGTTTGCAAGACTCACTCTTATAAGCAGCTGCCACTTTTGTCCCACCACACTGGAATAAATTGAGTCTGGTAACAGCGTTTCGTTGCAGTAATGGGATTTTCATCCCTGTGTACTGTGCATCTAAAACTTTACATAAAAGCATTGAAGGAAAAGGATGATAAATGGAGACATGCACTGGGAAGTATGACTTGCAGCCTTTTATTTAAACCAGTGAAATCAAATAAACTAATAAAGCTGAGTATACCCCTTCCCAAGAAATCACAAACATAAAGATTTTTCATTAATGTGTACTGGTGTGGTATCTTCTCATCTAAGCAAATTCTTCCTGCCAAAGAAAGAAATATATAATTGTTAAAGCTCTTATAAACCACTCTGGCTAATGTATTTGTTTATTTGAAATTGCTTTGTTGAATAATAAGTGAAGGAATAAGATTAGTTTTGCAAAGGGATCAATGTTAAATTTTCTGAAGACTTTAAAAGGAGTCCCACTGGGCTCAGCCTGTTTTAAGTTCCCCCAAAGCATTTCAATGAGATCAAGAGCTGGGCTTTCATTTGGCCAAGGAGGTTCCCTTAACAAGCCATTGGTGGACTTCCTGGTATTTTTTGGCTCGTTATAATTTTCCAGGGTTCAGTTCTGCTCCAGCTTAAACTTTTTCTTTACAGGTTGTCTCACATTTTCCTCAAGCACCATCTGATACACAATGGAATTTATTGCAGATCCTATGATATTGAGCTGCAGCAAAGCAACCCCGTACCATGACACCTCTACCTCCATGCTTTACAGCAGTACTGAGGTTCTTTGCCTGGACCACTGTATTTGGTTTACGCTATGTTTCCTCTGTTCTTGTGTAAAAATGATAACATTTTAGATTCTTTTCTCCAAAGAACATTAGCCCAGAATGCCTGGTCTTGGTTTACATTCTTGCCGGAATACTTCAGTTTGGCCTTTACATTTTCATAGAGAAGAGCAAAGGTTTTACTTTTGAACACCTCCCATGAAAGTTAAAAGTTTTGCAGTGTCTCGCAGATTTACAGGCACACATGTTGAGAGTAATAATCCTGCTGAGTAAACCATAAGGTCACATGTTAGGGTTTTCGGAGACTTCTTTTAGCATCTTGCGGTCTGGTTTCAGGTTGAACTTTCTTGGAACGCCAGCCATGGGCATGTTGTCAGTTGTTTTAGATGTCGCCCATTTGTACACCGTTTTCCATACGGTAGAATGGAGGATTTTTAATTTCTTTAAAACCTTTTTAAATCCCTTACCAGGATCACAAGTTGCCACAACCTTCTTTCTGAAGGCCTTAGCTTCAGGGGAAACCTTCAAAACAGTAAGGATGTTCTCATCACGTGTACCATATGTAATACAACATTGTAAGTGGGAATAAATGTCTCTTGGGGCTTTACTCCTGTTCTTATTGTTTATTTATCTTGCTTAAATGTCTCAATATTTTTTAACTGATATCTATTAATATCTATTTATCCAAAGGTTAGCCAAACACATACTTCTTCCTCCACTCTTTAGTTTCTGTATCACTGTTTTCATGAGTCCACTTTCCTATATCCTCCATTCGTGTGAGCTGGATGCATCTCTACCACTCCTAAGCATTAATCACACATGAATATAAACATTGAGAAAGGGTTAATGTAGCTGTGTTGCATAAGGTGAAATCTATTGCCTGCACCTCAGATAGAGAAAATGGTTTCCATCTATGTTGACGCCGGTGGATAAGGACAGGTGACGGAGTGTTTTGTTGACAATGTTCTGTATCTGAGCTGAAAGTGGCTGTTTGAGCCTGGTCAAACAAGCCACGATGATAAGGAAAAGGCTGACAGATACAGATCATCCAGCAACAAATGGGCTTCATTGTCACTACAAATTACTTTTTTTCTTTCTTGTGTGCTTTGGCTTTTAAGTTCACCACTGCCCTTAAACAGAGATTAAACCTGAAAGCTGCTTTTACTGAGTAATGCTCCCAGTCATAATGACTATGTGGTATAGGAGTGTAAAAGGACGATGCTTTGATGGCAGATGGAACGGGTCAGCCCTAGATGAATTATGTGTGGGTGTTATAAAGGGACCCTTTTAAAGGTCTATAAAGCACTCAAGTGGGATAAAAACATAATAAAATTGAAACATGTTAAAGAAGTATTTAAAAGCATCAATAATGAGTAGCAGGAAAAAAATGTGGAACTTTAATTTTAATCTGAACATACCAGAAACACTAAGTAGCTCTAAAATTTCCTCAAGCTCCCAGTTACGATAATGCTAATGTTATACTGATAGATTAGACAATATATTTTGTTGAGAAAAATTCAGTCTTTTGCACTGCTGGCATACTGTACCCAGATTAATGCACCAAATGTATTAGCTATCATGTTACTTTTGAAACGTTTTAGGTGGGGGATTTAAAGTAAATCTTTAAGAATTATAGAAATCACATTATGAACATGTTTGTAGTATAAAGTTTCATTTTTCATTTATTTGCTGTAAAAGAAAAACTTGTTTAGCTTGTTTTTGTTGTGTTTTTTTAACCACACATTGCTGTAATGGTTTGCTGCTGCCATATGCAGAGCATCAATGCACCGAAGATCATCTGGAAATGGCTTGGAAACAAGGGGACTATTATCAACAGTAATGCTGTGTCTACTCTGCCTAGACTTAGAAGCAGAATACAAGCTTCAAACTTGGATGCTATTTTTATACCCAAAATTGAAGCTTCCAAGTCCAGGTCTATGTGGAACTCCTTTAAAAAAACGTCTCGTCTTGTCCCGCTGCCTGCATGTGTTTCTTCCCCCATGTCTTCTCGTTGCTCTGCCTGATTATTCCTTGGACCTGCTCACGCCCTGCCCTCTCTAGTTTGTGTAACTGTGCTTGTGTGAACCGCATGGAAAAGGTCTCTCCTGGAATCTTCATGCTTCGCTCTGCATCACCGGGAATTCATCTGCAGCTTCTGCTCAAGTCTGCTTCAGTCTGCTACACCTGGTCAAGTCTGGTTCTGTCGGCAATGCATCGTCTGCATCTAGTCATCTACCCGTCTCCTCTACCATCTTCTGGTTAGTGAGTTCCTGCCATACCTGCCTCTGCCTACCATCCACCATCTCCTGTCGTTGTTGTCATCACCTGTCTGTCATCTACTACATTCACCTCAATAAACCTTTAAACATACTGAGTATCGGCTTGAATATCACGTTCCCAGATCACATCATCACACCCATGTTCATTTCTTATGCTTATTTTTATTCATATTTATTTCATTTTCTTAACTTGTTTCTCTCAACTATTTTTCTCTAGCAGTTATGGTGCCTCCTAAATGATACAAATGTGATGCAACATAAAGTGAATAGTGACTCTAAAATAGCCTGTTAGTTTAGGGGAGCTAAAAAGGAAGTTAAAACATGAAAAAAATTGTCAAAATTGAGAATCGATGTGGCAGCAGCAACAATGTGGCTGTGAAAAAATCCTGTTTTTCCTTAATTTACCTTTTTAATGACAATACACCATACATCTATATATCTGCAACTAGTGTTTTAGCATTGCTGAGAGCTAGCAGTTGTAATTGGTAGTTTAAAGCTATAGCTAAAGAGCAACAGCACAGAGACCGCACTAGAGGGCTAAAAACTAAAAAAAGAGGCTCAGACATCAGCAGTACAACAGAAAGGGTCACATAAATTCAGTCCTTTTACCATTTCTTTCCAGCTTCAAAGAGCAAGACATAAGCCTCATTATTTGTGTTCAAGAACAAGGTTTTCAATTTTTTATACAATTTGCTGCACGTGTACCATAAAGTAAAAACATAACAACGCTGCAGAAACTGTATAATGATATTTCAAGGGTTAGCCAAAGTAGAAAAACAGTTCCCGCATATCCACAACAGTGGTGTGCACAAACATTTTGGGGGGCAGGTGCTCATGTGGACAAAAAGGGTACCTTGTGTAGTGCTTGCACCTGGAGCTGCCGGTTGCCTTTGTAGTATAGGATTTATTACAGGCACAGCTTTTAATATGTATATATACCTATTTTAAATTAATACCCATATGCTGTCTGAGGCAGATTTTTAATTATGTTCAACACTACATGTTGGTTTCTCAAACAGTCAAACTGGTAACAATAGAACAAAGTATTAAATTGCCCCACCACCTGGGAAAAATCCACACAAAACAAGGATGCTTCTTAGGTGCATTTTACAAAATTAAAGATTAATAAAGCAACATAATTACTCTATATTGATTAAAGTTTAGATTAGTGACTCACAACCGACCTTTAAGCTAAACTTTCTGGGTCATATTTGAAACTTACATTACCCTTATTTTTTCTTCTCTTTACACAGTGAGCACAATGTGTTTGTCTTAATTAAATAATTCTGTACCTTTATCACAAAATATCATCTGCACGATATAGCCTTATTTTGTAACAAAGTAGGTTACCCTGACAAATTTACATGGGTGTGTTTTATTTCACTCATGGGTCACATGAGTTACCTTCAGAATCCTGAGTAACTATTGACTATTTAGCTTAAATCTATAATGAGGAAAAATGGTTATAAAAATGTAGTGTAAATTAAATTGACAGCAGAGAATATGGTTATAAGAAGTACAGTATACATGTGCATGAGGCCAGTGTGATATATGACAGAAAATATCATTGAAAAGTTAAGAGTAATGAGATTAACTACAGGCCCTGAGATCTGATGACAAGATGTCTGCTATTTACATATTAAAATTCACTGTCCATGTCATATTTTTACACACAGAAAAAGAAAATACAACTTAGCCTACATGCTTAACATTTAATGAACTTTATTAAAGCAATTATTAATAGTCAATAACCAGTTCATTTGGCCTAAAATGTATTTAAATGAAACATTTAACAGACAGAGCTAACTTGTCTTCTGTATTTGCATTAAAACACCTAAGCCAAATAGAAGCCATGGGGGACCATTATAGAAAATTAAATAACTCCACCTATGTGATACATTTACATCAAATTATTTATTCTAATTTAAGTGCTACATTTTAAATGTTCTCTGCGCACCTGGTGACGGCGGCCATAGAAGATGGAGCAGGAAGGTACCCTCAGCTAGCTTAGAAACATTCGAAGACAGAGAAGTTTAAACTTTTTCATCCAAGCTATAGGAAGCAAATGCACGGATATTGTTTGTTACCTAGAAGATTAGACCAGGGCAATGCTCTACAGCGGGGGAGATGAGAGGAGAGGAGGCGCTGCTGTTACATCGGCACATGTCTGATTAGGTGTCTGCTGCGCGCAGCGCGTTCACTTTGACAGAGGCATGTGGCCGGTCATGTGGGTGGTTCTTATCGGGCAAATTTACAAAAAACAGAAACGTTACCTCCCCACATGCTATACACTGTAAAAGATCAAATGAAAAAGAAAGAAGAAAAACATTATTTTTCCAAGAGGGCGCTTTTTTTTACAGAAGAAAAAGGGCAGGTGCTCCAGCCCCACCTAGGGTCTATCTGTGCACGTCCCTGACCCACAATGATCCAGTTGATTGGTGGAAGGGTCCACTTTGATGCATCCAGTGGGTAATCCTATGGACATTAAAAGGGGAATCTGAGTAGTGTTCCCTCTCTCTTGTCCTTAGTTGCTATGAGAAAACAATACATATTTCATGTATGATAAGATAATATCAACATTACTCATAGTTCTTTGCATTTTCAATGCAGTTTTAAAATGAGGCAGGGGTCATATCAGGGGAATTGCTTTAACTCTGTATTGTTATTAAATCAGCGTTCATATTCTTGAGATTGGCAAGTCTTTTTCTGCCTGCATTTTGACAGGATGAGCATTCAATGTGCAGCTCACAAATACATAGATACAAAAGCAGATGCAGATTTGATCTGGGTGTATTAATCCGACCACAGCAGCTGTTGAATCACTGCTGTGGCACATAATAAAGGCAGAGGTAAGAGAGGGAGGAAATAAAGCAAATCCCAAACTGGATCAACAATAGGATTTACACTAATACCAGCAGCAGCTGATTGAATGATCTGTCAAGGGTTCTTGGGAAAGTGAATTGGAGAGACAGGGGAAATACAAGGGAGAGGGGAAAAAACAGAAGATGAGGTCAGTGCTGCGCAATATCAGGAAGACCACATGGAGGGTAAAACTGAAGAAAGAGGGGCCAGAAGATGAGTAAAAACATTGTATAGGGTGTGAGGAGAGAAACAGTGTATGGAATAGAAATGCAATGAGAACCAGGCTAAGTGGTGACCAGCCAATCAGAATATCAAAATTCCTATCTTTTTCTAATAAGTAATAAAGTTGGTTTTCTTCAACCTTGGTAAAAATATATCAGAGCAAGAACTGAGATGGAAGAAGCTATTTATAAAGAAACTGATAATCTGCTATATTTTGAGAGTCAGTTGAGGAGGTTTGAAAGATCAGGATGTCCCCTCGGCACCGCCCCATGGAGGTTTTTCAGGCATGTCTCACTGGGAGGAGACCCGGGGGAAGACCCAACACTTGCTGGAGGGACTATATATCCCGTCTGGAATGGGACCACCTTGGGATCTCCCGGAATGAGCTGGAGGATGTCACTGGGGGGAGGGATGTCTGGGCTTCCCTCCCTAACCTGTTGCCCCTGTGACTCCTTCTCGGATAAGCGGAAGACGATAGATGGATATTGCTACAGAACATTCAAGCTTCAAGAGATTGAGATAACAGGAAGCCCCATGGAAAACAAGGATGCTCTGATTTATCCTTTTGAACTTTCAACCTCACCAGGTCAAACATTGTAGATGGAAAATGGCTATAGAATTTATGATTGTTGCATTACTATGACGCAGAATAGGGGATACACTACAGAAAAGCAAACAGGACAAGAAAAAGAGACAAGTGACAAAACATTAGACTTGATGAAAGTGTGAAGAAGATAGGAGGTTACATTCAGGGAAGAGAAGCAAATCCAAGTTGGGCAGGAGGCAGAAAGAGATGAAAGCAAACAGGAAATAGACTGTAGGGAGATGTGAACAAGGAATGGGTCAGAGGTGAGAATAGATTATCAAAAGAGAGGGGATGACACATACAGTGTGTATCTTTATGCTGACTAAGGATAAAGATACACACTGAAGCAAGAAACAGGGGGAAGGGTAGAAATGCAGTGGTTGGGGCAAAGGCTAGTTTGAAGTAAGAAGACATGTAAAGTGGCAGATTAAGCACACATGCAGAGACAGAGGACAGAGATGGATAGAGAAAGGCACACTGAGGGGACAGACAGACAAGAATGTTGACTATGCAAACGGAGCGCAACCGCTCATTAATCTGAGCCCTAAGGAGCAGGGCCTCAGCATCACCACACGGAGCAGATGAGAAATATGTTCCACTGTGAAAGTACGTCTATCTGTGTGTGTGGTAAATATGGAAACAGACAGCAGGAAGGTGAGAGATACCAGAATGAAAGTGTCACTGTAAGTGCCATAAATAGATTTTATGGGATCAGCACTCTCAGCCAGGCCCCAGGTTCTTTATGGAGGTTGTTAGGCAGCAGGGCGGGGCCAGTCAGCTTCCTCTGTCAGGCTCTGTCTGGCGCATCAGAAAGAGTTCGTGTCGTGAGCTCACAGAGAACATTGGAATGCTCTTGTCAGGCAACCCAGGAGCAAGAGCAGAGCATTTCAATATTGCTGACGTTTTTAAGTTGTCTTTTTTTATCAAGAGCGAATATGCTGAGTATAGGCTTGTCTATGTATTTACCCCTAGACTTCCTACTGGTTTATACCGTCCACCTATGTCTAAGTGCACATGAAAACCATCACCTAGAAAAGCTAATTAAGTGGATGGAAAATTACACATCATCTTCAAATCGATCTAAAAAGAAAAATTGTAAAAGTGTGGTGTGCATTTGCATTCAACCTTCTTTACCATGACACCCTTAAATACAACCACTATGATGAACTGCTTAAATCGGGCTGTGTCAAATTTAATAGTCAACACAAGTGCAGCTTTTCTGTCCTGGCCTCAGAGGATTGCTGAGAGTGAACAAACAGCATCATGAAGACCAAACCCTGTAGGGACAAAGGTGGAAGAAAGTGCTCTGTCACATGAGACCAGAATTGAATTTTAAGCCCTACCCATTATTCTGCTATGCTTAAAAATGATAAAAAATACTCTCAGGTGATGGCCTAGCACTCACAATGGACATTAAAGGGGTTTATTTAAAGGGATTCATTATTTTTATTTTTCAAGTGGGGTCATGTGATTTAGCTGTACATAATTTTAACAGTGTCAACAAGGATCTGGTCCATGCAAATTTATGTAGAGGCAGACCCTGTTAAATTTCTGGTAGTTTTGCATCATAATTTTTCTGAGGATCAGTCGGAGCTGGTAGGGCAGGTTGCAATGCGCCCTGGTCAAATCTTGCCAGGTTTAATTTGGGTTTTCATAAAAGAAAACAAATTTTTTTTTTAGGTCTACATGGCCGAACAATATAAGTATTGGTCATGCAATTTAATCTTTCTGCATGGGGTCTTTCTGCATGGAGTTTGTGCGTTCTTCCAGGAAGTTCCCTCAAGGTGCTCCAACTTCATCCCACATTACAAAAACATGCATGCCAAATTAATTGGCCTCTTTAAACTGCCCTTATAAAAGGTATGTGCACAGTTGTTTGATCTAAAGTTACTTCAAAAGCATCACAGGATGAGCTAATCCGAAATGCTACAAATAAAAGTAAAATAAATACCAGAGAAAATTTTGGACAATTATTAATAATACTGCATACTCAGGTAAAAAAAACAGACAAAATATTCAAGTTAAACAGTGGAAAAAGAGAACAAAAAACCCCAGCCTATTTACAGAACAATATGCATGACAACGCAGCAGCATCTCAAAATAGCTAAAGTCCAACCATTTGCATATTTGTAAAAAGTATTGAGTCAATTGCAAGCAGCTGAGATTCTAAAGTCTAACAGCAGCTGGGAGGAAGGACCTGCCAAAGCTCTCCTTTGTTAACTAGTAATCATTCTGCTAACATCTGCATGCAGCAGCATTACTCAACTTACAAGTTATGTTTTTGGAAAAAAACTTTGCAAAGTTTTTTTTTTTTTTTGCCTTCTGCTGGCTCTGGCTGGTTTGCTGAACATGATTCTGACACACACCATGCAGCACTGCTCAGTGGCACGTCTCCTGTCAGTGATCCTCTCGGTGAGCATGTGTATGCTCATGGTGCTTTGAAAGATGGCTCAGAAAAACATGTTACTGCATGTTAATAACAAATCAAACCCTTGCAACGACTGACACAAGTGTGGGGGACCGAGGACACAGATATGGGAAGTGTGGGGGACATTACACAATGGGTGTAACGGACACGGGGGTATCCCACGCATACCCCATGCCCGTTACACTCACACAATGGGCGTAACGGAGTGTGTGCTAACTCTGGACGATGAAAATGTCTCAGTTTACATAAATTTTAATGAAAACAAGTATCTTCAAAGAAATATTTTTTTTTGCCTGCGCCGGTTAGTATGACACTTCGATGCAACACCAGTGTAGGTTCCAATTGAGACACTTGTCTAGCTTGTTGCTGTTTTCTCAACTAAACAGCACTCATTTTACATGCTAAATTACGTATGCTGAAACTGCCTTTGTATCAGTCCTCCTAATCAGCCGAGAATGGTTATCCCGCCAGTATAACTCTAAGTGGGCCAAAAGCTGATTTATTTTATGTTGTTTTTTTTCTCACTGAGCCTATTGAGCTTTGGATTTTTATTTGAGTGTTTTTCAACATTGGGAAATTGAAGAAAATCATTAAAACACTAGAATTTAGGACAAGCAGAAACAATGCATGTGGAGTGATCCAAACTGAAGGGGAAGCTCTGTCATTCCTGCTGAATAAATAATTAAGTTGAGAAACAGTGGATTGTGTTTTCTCTGTCCTCTATCTATTGTTTTCTCTAGCCAACATTTTGCATACCGTAGCTAGAACAGATATCCTGTCATCCCTCCAGAAGTACTCTTTTCTGTCTTTTTCACTTTTTTAATGCCTGGGCGTTGTTTTGAAACACCTGTGTGATGATGAATCTTGCAGTCTGAGGCCCATGATCATGAATTTTAACCAGTTGGGTCATTATGACTCATGAAGTACACGCTGAATCCAAACTAAACAATGGTCTCATGCGAATGAAATTTATGATTAGCTAATATCTTTTCATGAGACTTTTGAGTCTGAGTTGTTTTATATGCATGAAAATTACTCCATATGGGGCTAAGGTCTGATTAGCAATTAGCCCTCCTCCACTGTGAGGACTTCCATCTTCTTGTCTTTTTGCAAATTTTGTTCATTATGACTTCCGTCAACTGCAAATAAAGCACTGATTACTTATAGCCCAGTTCATGAAATCTAAATTTTGCCTTGAATGAGAGGCGTGATTATGTTCATTTTAAACAATTAAAGCACTATTATAATATTACCATCCTTCGCATTAGCCATCCATCCATCCATCCATCCATCCATCCATCCATCCATCCATCCATCCATCCATCCATCCATCCATCCATCCATCCATCCATCCATCCATCCATCCATCCATCCATCCATCCATCCATCCATCCATCCATCCATCCATCACATCCAAAGAAAAGAAACACAGACATTCCTCTCCCCATCTGATTTTGGAAGATACCTAGGTGCTCCAAGTCTAAAAAGGGATCTAAAGTCCCTGCAGAGGGTTTATATGGGGGTTGTATATCCCAGTATATGCATATGGGTCTATTTGCACCTTCAGAACTGGCTATTATTGAAGAAACTGTATGATGCAAAATAAAAAATGTACAACACCATGAAGGAGTCCTTTGGACACAATAGTTAAGACTTAAATAAGCTTGACACAATTTGGCAAAAGCAAAGTATGGCCATAACACCCTGCCTAGCCTCCCTGGGCTAAACTGTATTCAGTCTGAGGGTTTAAGAACTCATTGTGACTCTTTCAAGGACGGCAGAATAAGCCTCACTCTCCCCCAGCAGACACTGGCACAATACATCACACACATCTCCTTTAAAAATGAGGTTCCCACTCAGAGACTCGCACACACACACCGTTCTTGTACACTCGTCCTTCCCTGTGTCACTCCTCTTTCTTTCATCCTTCTTATCACAGTCCTCGCTTTAAAACAGGCCCGCCAACATCGGGCAGCGAGTAGATAGAGAGCTATGATGGGAAGGCTTGTTAGCACGTCAGATGTGTCTATGAACACGCAGCGGGTTGTGCACATATGGTGGCTCCAAATGTACATAACGATAACAGGAGCAGTGGTGTTCTGCTAGAGGGAGATAATGCAAATAGAGATGTGCCATCTGGAAAGCAAAACAAAACAAACAAACAAGCAAAAGAAAACCAAATAAAAAAAACTGAAAGGGCCAAAGGGACAAAGCGACAGTGGCTGCATTTGCATACTTGATATGTGCTGAAATTGCTGAGATGACTGGGGATGTTTAAGGATTTATAGCCATGTGTATACACCCTGATTTCAACTTTTACTCAAGGTCAAAGGATTTCCTCTCACTGGACTCCCCTGTGAACTAACATCTTATCTCCAGATAATAGGTTAGTCTGGCAACACACCATGAAATGTTCACTTAGTCCAACAAACGTATTCAGAAACATCTCCAGATAATTTTATAAAATGTATTTTGATTGATATGTACCACTGGAACCCCCCGACATAAACTTGTAAGTGCACTGCTGTCAACGAGCTAACAATGACACGTACGGTGTAGTAGAGAGTGCAACTGAGACCGATGGGAATGCCTCCAAGTGTCATGGTGCAGCCTTGCCTGCTGCACCATGGACATTTCATGGCACTTTCCACCTTCCATACAGCTCCTGATTCCATGCTCAGTAATCATCTACACCTGTCAGTCACTAATCAGCCAGTACTCATCACACCTGTCAGCCTCCCTATTTAAGCTCCCTGCATTCAGTCCTCCCCTGTCGGTTCGTTCTGTTGGTTACTGTTACCTCTGCTCATGACTGCTCGCCTACCTTTTCTTGCCAGCCTGATTTCCCTTCGTCTCCAGTCCTGCAAGTATTCACTCAGATGTTCTGCTGTTAATCCAGTCCTGCAAGTATTCACTCAGATGTTCTGCTGTTAATCCAGTCCTGCCAGTATTCACTCAGATGGTCTGCTGTTAATCCTGTCCTGCAAGTATTCATCCTGACGTGCTGCTGTTGCTCGGACTGCAAGTATTCACCTGCCGAACTGCCAGTTCCTGCCATCACTATCCTCCTGCTCCAGCCCGGTACAGACTGTTGGTTTATCCATCCTCCACTATTCACCACCTTCAATAAACTTTCTAAACTAAGCTCTGCTTGCGTGTGGCTGTGTTCGGGTTCACATAAAGCATGACAGAACGAACCGACCACATGAACCCGACACTCACACAGAACCTCGATGCAGGGGCTGTCAGGAGGGATTTTGCTCTGCTTCCAGACAACAGCACAACAGAGCATGATCTCCGGATCAGCGCGGAGCAGCTCATGGCCCAGGTCCGGGAGTGCTTGGATGAAATTGCCGTGCTCAGTCCACCTTGGAGGCAAGTGGATGCGCTGGTTCGGGTACGGAATCTGCTGAGGAGCAAGGAGGAGCTCATCCCTTTTTTCGAGCTCTCTGGGCTGACGAAGGAGCTAGAATGGAGCGAGAAGGCTGCATTTGCCCAGCTCTACGGCAGGTCGCCCCCACCCAAACCTCCGGCCACCAGCCTGTCCATATTAGCTGCTGCTGCTGAGCCCGCTGTGGACCCAGCCACAGATCCAACCTCAGCTCCTCTCGCCGCTGCTGTCTTCGCCGATGCTGCGGTTCCAGTTGCTGCTGTTTCGGCCGCAACTTCCACTGTTTTAGCGTCAGGAGCAGTCTGCCTTTCGGTGTCCGGTTCCTCCCTGCGCAAAAGCCGGGATTGTCGCCGCAAGCACACTTCTGCAGCTCAGTCTGACAACAACGCAGCGTCTCCACCACCCAACGTCATCACGGTCACTTCAGTGTGCCAGGAAAAGCGCCCTTCGGTTCCCGGTCATCTCTGTCACCACCTCTGCGACACTCAGCTGGCTCCTCGAGTGAAGTCTTCAGCCGCTGATTCATCCTCGGTCCCTCTCACTGCTGCTTCACATGCCTCCTCCATATCAGCTGTCTCTGCTACACCTGCCGATCCTGCTGATGATGCTGCTAAGTCTGCCGCAGCTCCCGCTGCTTCATCGCCAGCTGCAGCCACTCCTTGGTTGTCCGGTTCCTCCCAGCGCAGACGCCGGGGGCGCCGGCACAAGACCTCCCTCTATGCCCAGCCAGACGCCGCTGCTGCACCTACTGGAGCTGACGTCACCTCCCTTCCCCTGGTGAGTCAGCCGGATACAGTTACTGCTGCTACTCGGGTGAGTCCGGCTAGAGCACCCCGGATCCATGAGACCCAGCTATGGGACTTCTTTTACGGGGATAGGGAGGAACTGTTTCCTTATCAACCCACCACAGCCAAAGTTTCAGTTCCTGCTCAGCCTGCAGCCAAAGGTTCAATTCCTGCTCAGACCAAGGCACAGACGTCAGTTCATATTCAGCCCGCAGCCAAAGAGTCAGTTCTCGAGCTCGCCAGTCCGGCGCCCGACGCGGGTCTACAGCATGCCAGTCTGCCGTCCAACGTGGGGACCCAGGAGGGTCCGTCGCCTGTATGCGACACGGAGACCCAGGAGGGTCCGTCGCCTGTATGCGACACGGAGACCCAGGAGGGTCCGTCGCCTGTATGCGACACGGAGACCCAGGAGGGTCCGCCGCCTACACGTGACGCAGTAACCCAGGAGGGTCCGCCGCCTACACGTGACGCAGTAACCCAGGAGGGTTCGCCGCCTACACGTGACGCAGTAACCCAGGAGGGTTCGCCGCCTACACGTGACGCAGTAACCCAGGAGGGTTCGCCGCCTACACGTGACGCAGTAACCCAGGAGGGTTCACCGTCTGTCTGCGACACGGGGACCCAGGTGTGCCCGCCGCCCGCCGTCGACGCAGAGACCCAGGAGGGTCTGCCGCCCGCCGTCGACGCAGAGACCCAGGAGGGTCTGCCGCCCGCCGTCGACGCAGAGATCCAGGAGGGTCTGCCGCCCGCCGTCGACGCAGAGACCCAGGAGGGTCTGCCGCCCGCCGTCGACGCAGAGACCCAGGAGGGTCTGCCGCCCGCCGTCGACGCAGAGACCCAGGAGGGTCTGCCGCCCGCCGTCGACGCAGAGACCCAGGAGGGTCTGCCGCCCGCCGTCGACGCAGAGACCCAGGAGGGTCTGCCGCCCGCCGTCGACGCAGAGACCCAGGAGGGTCTGCCGCCCGCCGTCGACGCAGAGACCCAGGAGGGTCTGCCGCCCGCCGTCGATGCAGAGACCCAGGAGGGTCAGCTGCCTACCATTGACTTGGAGACCCAGGAGGGTCCGCAGTTTCCTGAGGCCTGTAGCCAGGCGTTTCCTGAGGCCTGTAGCCAGGCGTTTCCCGAGGCCTGTAGCCAGGCGTTTCCCGAGGCCTGTAGCCAGGCGTTTCCCGAGGCCTGTAGCCAGGCGTTTCCCGAGGCCTGTAGCCAGGCGTTTCCCGAGGCCTGTAGCCAGGCGTTTCCCGAGGCCTGTAGCCAGGCGTTTCCCGAGGCCTGTAGCCAGGCGTTTCCCGAGGCCTGTAGCCAGGCGTTTCCCGAGGCCTGTAGCCAGGCGTTTCCCGAGGCCTGTAGCCAGGCGTTTCCCGAGGCCTGTAGCCAGGCGTTTCCCGAGGCCTGTAGCCAGGCGTTTCTTGTGTCCTGTAGCCAGGCGTTTCTTGTGTCCTGTAGCCAGGCGCCTCTTGTGTCCTGTAGCCCGGCGCCTCTTGTGTCCTGTAGCCCGGCGCCTCTTGTGTCCTGTAGCCCGGCGCCTCTTGTGTCCTGTAGCCCGGCGCCTCTTGTGTCCTGTAGCCCGGCGCCTCTTGTGTCCTGTAGCCCGGCGCCTCTTGTGTCCTGTAGCCCGGCGCCTCTTGTGTCCTGTAGCCCGGCGCCTCTTGTATTCTGTAGCCCGGCGCCTCTTGTATTCTGTAGCCCGGCGCCTCTTGTATTCTGTAGCCCGGCGCCTCTTGTATCCTGTAGCCCAGGGCCTCCGGTAGCCGGTAGCCAGGAATCTCCTGAACCGTGTAGCCCTGTGACCTCCGTAGCCTGTAGCCCGGTGACCTCCATAGCCTCTAGTCCTGCAACCTCCGTAGCATGTAGTCCTGTGACCTCCGAAGCCGGTAGTCCTGTGTCCTGTGGCTTGACGCCACCCTTAGTCTGTAACCCAGTGTTTTCCAGGGTCCTCTTCTGCCGCCAGCCACAACAGACCATGTCACTACGTAGGGGTCGTCCTCCGCCACGCCTGCATTCAGCCCTGCCACGTCGGGGTCGTCCTCCGCGACACCCCTTTCGGGCCTGCCGGCTCCGCCGTCGGGGTCGCCCACCTCGACGCCCAAGTCTAGTTCTGCGTTGTCGGGGTTGCCCACCTCAACGCTCACGTCTGACTCTGCGTCGTCGGGGTCGCCCACCGCAACACCCACGTCTGGCTCTGCCACGTCGGGGCCGCCCTCCTCGATGTTTCGATCGGGCGATGTTGCTCCGCCGCCTGCCACGTCCTGGCCGTCCTCCACGACTACTCTATGTGGCCTAGCTGCTGCCGGTCTCCTAGCAGCCGTCGCTGCGTGTGCCCATAAGGCCCCGGTGCTCTCTAGTTACATTTGTTCTAGTTCTGCCTTAGTTCTTGAGTTGTTTAGCACCCCTTAGTTTTTATTTAGCACGCCTTTATTTTTGAGTTATTTTTCACTCCTTAGTTTTGAGTTACATGGCATCCCTTAGTTTCAGAGTTATTCAGCGGTTCTTAGTTTTTTCCTAGCATTCTTTAGTTTTTGAGTTCTTAGTGCTTGTTAATGTTGGGTGTTCCCATAGTGCTTGCTCCTATGTTATGTTAGATTACCTTTGTTTCCCTGGCATGTTTGGACGCCCTCTGTTCCCTGGTGTTTTGGATTTTCTGTTTCTTGGTATTTGATAAATCTGGTGTCATAGAGATTCCCGTTTCCTTACGTGCTGGCATTTTTCTTACACTCCAGCGTTTTCCCCTGGCGTTGTTGTACGCCTGTTTTCCCCATGGCGTTTTCCTTTGCCCTCTAGTTGCCCCCACCGTTTTCTTAGGTTTTTTACTGCCAGTGTAGTTTAGACGCTTTCTTGTTTGCCTACGTTTTCTTCTTTATTTTGGTTTGCCCTGGTTGGGAAGTTTTGGTTTAGACTCTAGCCCTCCATCCAGTACCTCCCTCCGCCCACCCTGGGTTGGTCGTGTTTTTTTTTTTTTTTTTTTATTGGATTCTTTTTGGGCCGTCTGGAAGCCGGCCTTAAGGGGGGGGTGATGTCATGGTGCAGCCTTGCCTGCTGCACCATGGACATTTCATGGCACTTTCCACCTTCCATACAGCTCCTGATTCCATGCTCAGTAATCATCTACACCTGTCAGTCACTAATCAGCCAGTACTCATCACACCTGTCAGCCTCCCTATTTAAGCTCCCTGCATTCAGTCCTCCCCTGTCGGTTCGTTCTGTTGGTTACTGTTACCTCTGCTCATGACTGCTCGCCTACCTTTTCTTGCCAGCCTGATTTCCCTTCGTCTCCAGTCCTGCAAGTATTCACTCAGATGTTCTGCTGTTAATCCAGTCCTGCAAGTATTCACTCAGATGTTCTGCTGTTAATCCAGTCCTGCCAGTATTCACTCAGATGGTCTGCTGTTAATCCTGTCCTGCAAGTATTCATCCTGACGTGCTGCTGTTGCTCGGACTGCAAGTATTCACCTGCCGAACTGCCAGTTCCTGCCATCACTATCCTCCTGCTCCAGCCCGGTACAGACTGTTGGTTTATCCATCCTCCACTATTCACCACCTTCAATAAACTTTCTAAACTAAGCTCTGCTTGCGTGTGGCTGTGTTCGGGTTCACATAAAGCATGACACCAAGACAACAACATACTGTCCCTGTCATACCGGTAAATTGTCAACCAAAATGTCTTAACTGTTACTGCAGCAGAGAGGACTGATAGTGGCTATGGAAGGCCAAAAGTGCCACAGTTCGATAGATAAATAAAACCTAAAAAGATTGTTTTTATGTATCTGTACTTTTCAGTGACTGAAAAAATAAAATAAATAAACTGATCATCATATACACATATGACATTAATAATTTTTACAATATATTTATTTTATTTATAAAAATACATGTAAGCGATTATTTATGGTAAAGTGAAACAGCTCATAATGAATGTAGTTTATCTGCCAGTCTTACCTGTCAGAATCTGTGGGCTGAGGTAATGCAGCAACAATCAAGTTCGATCAACCAATCAGATGTTTAAACTTTATTTAGCAAACCACACTGATAGGCAAAATTAATTCATGGTGCACTAGGAACCATTAAACAATAGTTACTGAAATAAGAACACAAGGTTTTTACATAGGAATCAGTTTACATTTTAATTAATTTATCATCTATACATTTAATCATACATTAGATATTTAACTATTTTTTTCTAAATGGAATTCTATTAAGAAGATTTTTATTTTTAATAGATTGTAGCAATTTTGACACACTATAGAATATTCGACCAACAGCTTTTGTTGGTTAGGTTATATAGTGATAAAAATTGTGCTTCTTTATACATTGAAGGTCTGTTGAATATGTTTAAATTGTAAACGTCATACTGCCTTATTTTGCATCATTTTGTAAATGACATTTGTGATTATATGTTGAAAATGACTAAAGTAGAAAAAAATCTGAAGGCCCGGACAGGTTTTACATTATTTACTCTGTTTTGAACAAGAACAGATGGTAAAACTACTCCTAGAGATGAATCTAAAGTCAGCTGGGGACAGGATCTGGCCGAGTACCAGTTTGATTAGCCCTCATGGGGGAACAGCAAGTCAGAAACTGCAATAAGGCCTACATTTTTTTCCCACTTTTTCAGTGAATGCACTGTGCCAAAGCTCTCTCTGAGGATCCTTTTTGGTGTGAACGCTGTTACAGAGTGATGGTTATAAGCCATTTTCAGTATGAGTGAAGCATTTAAAAATAAAGTGAGAGGAAGCACAGCAATGTAAACAGTAATTCAAAAGGAAGCATTTTTTCATGTCAAGTTGTGACATATCGTGTGGTTCATTCAGGCAATGAATGGGAGCAAGAGCTTTTGCAAAGGTGTTCGGTTTTATCCTTCTGAGCTCCTGACTAGGACTGCCAACCATCCTCTAAAATAGAGAATTGCCTAGCCTTTGACACATAAGAGAGCCGTTCTAAATTAAACACTCTTCTTAAATGTTTAAGATTTAGAGCAAATCAATTTCTAGATGATTATTTAATGGATAAACCACTGCTCAAAGGAGCTGTTCTTGCTCTCCCTCAAGCTAGCTTTTTACATTTCCCATAAATCTAATAGCCAATCAACATAAACCACAGATGGTGTGATGGATTCAATCATTGGTTGCAAGTCAGAGTTTGCAAATTATGACCAATCAGGAGGGTTGTCCGTAGGTATTGCTGGAATATGTTTTAAAACAGTGAGATATTTGGAGAAAAAAGTGATAAAGGTGTAAGTTGGAATGTATAAAAAGTGCACAGGCACACAGAATTGTGTTCACTCACTGAGGTACTAGTGAGCATTACACACAGGGTCCGAAATTAACACTCGCCAGACGCCAAATGCGAGTACATTTTCTGTTTGGCGAGTACATTTCAGAGGGCTAGCTTCCACATGGCGAGTAAATGTTTGTACTAAATAAGCCGTGTTTTTCAGTCATCATTTGGGTGGATTCTTCTTTATGTTCCTCTCACGTACACGCACGTACACAAACCCTTGCACATGTGACGCAAGTACTACGTCATGTCCGTTTCCTAACAACTAGCGTTCAGCTCAGGCTGATTACATAGCAGGATTATGTGGAGATATTTAGCAAAGGTCAGTCAGAATTAATATTTTGGCCGGTAAAAAATATGCTTGGCCAGTTCATTTTTACATCTACCGGCCAACTTGGCCGGTAAATCAGGAAGTTAATATTGGACATTGATTAGACATATTAGGGATGATACTTGATAAAAATAATCTAAATAGATTATTTTTGATTAATTTAGCCCCATTAACAGCTTCTTTATCAAATATCAATATCTGACATTATAAGCAACGTTTTTCAATTCAAATATATTTTGATTAATGAGTCAATTAATCTTTAATAGACACATATATTGTGTATTTTGATAATTTAATGTAAACTAGATTGTGGATTGTGGATCATTCAACCATACAGATCCAGATGCAGTTAAAATAAAAACTGAAATGTCATAGCAATTTTATACCAGTCGTTTTATACTCACACTCTTCTAAATTCTGCAATTATGTTGGGGTAAAAAGTTAGACACCCTTGCAGCATTATCATTTTTTTATCTTTTGGGTTGACCAAATTCATTTTGTTCTTTAAAGACAGAGTCAAACCTGAAATGAGGGTTCACTGCACATTACCAAGCTTTGTGTTTAGAAAACGGATATGTCTGTGTGTATTCCGTGTGGGAGTGAGGGCATGTATCATTTGCACACTTCTATTCTGGGCTTTTAGGCACTCCTTATTGAAAACAGCAGCAAAAGTGTCAGTATGGATAACTATAATTACAAGAAATGTTCCATTCAAGATATTCCATTTGAAGAACTGCTTGAAGGCAACACAAAGAAACAAAGAATGCTTTAAAATTGTATTCCTTGGGTGTCTTATCTTGCATTCTTCACACAGTAACTCCAATCGTCAATATAACTCCTAAACCTAAGTGTGTCCTATATATATATATATATATATATATATATATATATATATAATATAATTTTATATATATAATATAAAACATATAATATATGTTTTTGTGACGTTATTTGTAACGCACTTTACATTTGACATCAAACCTCAAAGTGCTACAGTGGCAAACAGATAAAAACAATAACATAAAAATGAAACATAAAAACAACAACTAGGCAGAATATATCTTTCTAAAAAGGTAAGTTTTAAGTTCCTTTTCAAAAACATCCACCGTCTGCCGGACTCTTAGTTGGTCCGCGAGAGCGTTCCTAGACGGGGAGCTTGGGTGTGAGCAGTTCAGTGAGGTAATTGGGGGCTAATGTGTAGACAGTGATGGATGTGCAGGTGAATCTTGTATTCGGTACGGACGTGGACGGGGACCCAGTGCAGTGTGCGGAGGATGCAGTGTACCTCTTTGAGGTAGAGGGAGGGGCACAGTTTGGAAATAATGTGGAGGTGAAAGAAGGAAGTTTTGCAGATGGAGGTGACATGGTTGTTAAAAAGAGAGGCGGGGGTCAAACTTAACCCTAGGTTAGTAACAGAGGGATAGAGGGGAATGGTGTGGCCGAAAAATGAAACAGAGGTGATAGGGGAAGAGTGTAATTGGTTAGAGGTTTCAGTTTGAATGGCTTCTGTTTTTGAGCCATTAAGCTGTAGGACGTTTTGACTCATCCATGCGTTAATCTTCTCCAGGCAGGAGCTGAAACAGGTCAGGTTGGCAGAGGGGGAACTGGAGGGAGTGATCTGGAGGTCGAGTTCAGTATCGTCAGCATAGCAATGGAAATTAATTCCATGCTTGCTGATGACACGGCCGAGGGGAAGCATGTAAATGGTGAAAAGGGTAGGACCGAGTACGGAGCCCCGAGAGACTCCGCATGAGACAGTGTGAGGACTGGATTTTACCTCCCCTAGGCCACGCACTTGGTCCATTCTGTGAGATAGGAGTGAAACCAGTGAAGGGCAATGCCAGAGAGACTGATATGATGTTGGAGGATGTGGTGATCTACTGTGTCAAACGCAGCAGAGAGGTCAAGAAGGATGAGGAGGGATGTGGAACCAGAATCCGATGCCATCAGCACGTCAAGAACTTGCTTGATGCTCTCTTAGTTTAACAGATCTGACAACGTCAGTTGACAAACCATATACAAACCATAATTTGCTGCTGTCCTGGCAATTAGTACATGTACGATTGTTGCCAGGCCAGCTGACAGCTTTGCTAGGGCCCGGGACAACGCAGTGTTTTTGGGCCCCCCCTCTACACCTCCCGCCACACACGCACACACACACACACACACACACACACACACACACACACACACACACACACACACACACACACACACACACACACACACACACACACACACACACACACACACAAAAAAAAGTCAACTTAACTGTGTACTTCATGCCCTGGAAATCTCTGTATTTTATACTGGATATTTTCAACCCATCTATTGAATTTAGTGCACTAGTTGATCTTTTCTTCATAAGAGAACAGCAGCACTGCAGCCAAAATATGGCCTTTTTTGACCTGCTGTATATTAACCAATCCCTAAGCTTGATGTATCATGAAACTGTTGACCTTTCGGGTTTTGTGATTTTTATTTTATTATTACAATTAAATAATAATAATAATGTTATGTTCATAGTGTGTTTTTCCTAATCCACCTCTTATATCTTTCAATCCTTATGTAATTTTGTATATGTTGTGTGCACCTGCCTGTTGCTTTAATCCTATAAATTTCCCTGTCGTGGGATAAATAAAGGATTAGCTAATGTTATCTTATCTTAAATAACACTTTTTAATAGGATATATGTACTGGGTTCTTTCAAGGTCTTAATTACATTTTCTGTATGGGCTCCAGTAACATATGATATATAATATCTACTTTGAAAGTTAACATGAACTGCTGCTGAAGATGACCACTGATCTACCTGGATGTCCTCTGGAGGACTGAAACGCCTCAGTCACTGACGTCAGTCTGTGGGTCTGTCGGGGCAATCAGAGAAGTTTCATCTCCTCTCCGTTTCTGTCGCTCGACGTTTTCTTGCTCATGATTTTTCACATGCTTAGATAAATTTGTTGTGTTTCCACTGAATCTAACCGGATTTTTACAAAACATACAGCTTGATTTCATTTAAGGTATTAAAATAGAGCCAAACGGCGCTTCTGTTTTTCTGCTCCTGCAGTCTCTCTCTCTCTCCGAGTCTGATCAGCAGCAGCAGCGCGGTTGTTTGTGAGAAACTGTTGAGTGGGCGGGCCAGGCTGAGCCTGCGTGCTGATTGGCTGGCGCCGCTGAGCCATGTACGAGAGGGGAGGGGGAGCAGCAGAGTGCCGTGACACACGGGCCGTTTCTCAATATGCGTGAGCTCGTGACACGTCATCAGCCTCAGCCCGAGCACTGTTCCGATTGCCGAGAACGCCAGAGCGAGAACGCACCACATCCCCGGATGTTGTTCTCGCCCCGCCCTCTTTATCGAGCATGCATCAGAGCAGACTTGTGCGTTCTTCAAACTGACCGCTTTCCCAGAATGCACCGCGGCAAGATAATTTTTAGGCTTTTTAGAAATTAAAAATTTTGTTTTTTCAATAAGATTTATTGTGGTGTAGTATATAAATAGTTTTGAATGTTAAAGAAATGCTAAAGAACTGTGCGTCTAATGACGTCACAAGTACGCTTCTGTTCCAATACAGATACGTGCTGCGTGCTCGCGTTCTTGTCAAGTCCGATCTTCCTGTGTTCTCGCCAAGACCGGACTTGACGAGAACGCGAGTCCGTACTCGCGTTCTCGTGAATTTAGAAACGGCCACAGACTGCTGCTGTAGACAGCGCGCGCTGGCTGACTGACACTCTGACTGACCATTAAAATGGTCAGTCAGAGTGTCAGTTTTGGGCCCCCTCTCTGTCCTGGGCCCGGGACAACTGACCCGTTTGTCCCCCCCTGTCGGCGGGCGTGATTGCTGCACAAAACTTTTTTAAAAGTTGCAGGATGAGGACTGGAGTACAGTACACAAATGTATTTGGTACATACAGAACAGATAATAAAATCCTGGATCGGAGCAGTTGTTTACAGCAGTATTTTACTTACAAATAGAGCATTGTTTAATGCCAACATAAACAGCAGGGCTCCCAAAATTTGGTAACATTACACACCCACAGTGTTTTAAATTTTGTATTTTTAAATACGAAACTGTGAAATTTTATTGTGCATATTTTTCCACCAAATGAAACACAGTGCTAAAACTGACTTATGAGTCAGGGTCATACAAAGCTGCTACACAGACTTATAAAATACATTAGGATAAATGTGGATCTTTGAAATACTTCAGAAATATCATAGGGTTTATCCAAGATTAAATACAGAAAATGTTCAATTACAATTTGTATAATCAACAATACCTTCATTTCACAAAATAAAAATCATCATTTCAAAGCTTTGTTTAGACATCCTAACTAAACCCACTTCAAGAACCTCGGGCCAAGTTTAAAACCAGGCAACCAAAAGGATCAAGAGCCTAAAAACAGCAGTGACATTATGCTTTTGAATAAATTAGTTTTATCTGTTAGTAAATTAACAATTGAACTGATTATTGATCAGGGCAGCATCAGGACAGAATCAGCACCTACATATAAATCAATGTTAAAAGCACTTTGTCTTTCAAAAATTCCGATTTTAATCCAGACTGTTTAGGATCATTGCATGAGACATATTCTTTTAAATGCAATTATGTACAACAAACTTAACTGATTTTAATTTTGAGACAGGTTTTATGGGACTAACAAATAAAATACAGGCAGCTTTACCATCCATGTTGTAGAGAATTCAGTAGTGTAAAAATCAGACAGAGGGTGTTTGATTTGCATTTGGCCTGCATCCTGTTGAAAAAGCATGCATTCTCCATGTAGTTCAAGCAGGCTTAGAAATTGGAAGCTGTAATGATGATTGAAAACAAAATTTCATCTGTGCACACATTCTTTGGTAAACAAAAAACTAAAGAATTGAACGTAAAAGTGATGCATGTGAGAGCAAACCCACCATAGCTCTCTTCAGTGGCCCTTATTGCATCTAGCGATAAGCTTATAAGACAGTTCACACAACCACCCACTTAAACAGACCAAAAAATTATTGAAAGTGTTGCACTAAGTTGGTAGCCTGCTATTTTTTTAATCTTCACATAGTATCCCTTTTTATCTACCATTTGTGCACTTTGCTTGATGCTTATTAATAGCCAGCTTTAATAAACGAAATTTAAAAGAGCAACACACATGTCATTAGCAAGGATTATGAAGATGGGTACGTATCTAATTTTTTTTAATGAATGTTTTGAAGAGAGCAGTTTTCTTTGCAATTTATTGTTACCAAAGAGTAGGGTTGCCAACCTTTCTATCAAAAAACAAGGGACACATATTAGCATCCCAGAAGCACAATTAACATTATGCAAGAACCATTCACATTTTTATATGATAAAGATGCTGAAAAATGCCTGTTCTTATTTTCATCTATAGCCCAACTACAACCACAATATATAGGAAAGACTACAAAAGTTTTAGTTCAACAAACAGATGTTTTTCTTTCCATTGTTTGTAGAAAGTGCACAAATCACTTGTCCTTTGACAGTACTAGGCAGACTGAACAGCAGCTGGTAGGAATCATGTATAGCATCCCACTACTGACATGTATGGCAGGGATGAGTGGACATAACGTCTTGCTTGATGCCAGTGTAGCCAAATCTAATCTGTAATCTGTAGCTGATCTTCTGATGATCAGAAAATGACATTGTAGGTAACTGTAAACACATGGGCTACTTAAAGGATAACTAAACTTCAAATCAAAACATTTTTTTTGCCAATAAACTGCATACACAGATGCTGTATATGCTGTCTGCATGTTCCGGTCATTATTTTATTCACATTTGTTGAAATCTTGCTTGTCTAAAACCGTCTGTGTGGCGCCCTCCTCTTGTTTAACGAGTGTACTGCATTTGGATTTTGAATCAGTATTGGCACTGGCTCATAAGATATTGGCTCCTTCTCATACATGCCTCCGTGGAGAATTGTACGTGGAATAGTCAGCTTTGCGATCTTTCTATCGATCTTCAGGTTAACGATGTATTTGGTTAGCATTCAATTAGTTATTTAGCATTTATTTACCCGGTTCCAGTAGCCCAGACTACGCTCAGCCTTCACCACATACGTTCTCCCAGGTCCCGCGGGCATCGCCTCCTTTAGGCACATTTTTCAAATGTTAGATGTGGGTGGAGTAAGGCTCTGGTAAGAGGGGTTGGTTATCCTTTAAGGTGTTATAGAATTTGGGGCAAACCAATTTTGCTTATCATATATATACCCTGGCTAAAATGGGGCTGTTGACAACCCTACCAAAAACAAGTGTACTGTTGGACTAGCCTATTGTTGTAGACACAATTGATACAGCTAGCTCGGTTGTCACAGGGTAAACCAAGATAATCTCCAATGACCAGCAATGCATTAAGGCATGGCATTGATTACTATCCCCAGGATTTAGCTTAGAAACAGCCTTTACCCTAGCTGACCAAGAAGAACACTGACCCATAGCTTTAAGGTGTCAATCTATTAACAAAAAAAACAACATAAATGTGGACCAGGATCGAGTTGCTTTAATATAAAACAAACAAAGCAACAATTATTATATTGCTGCGGAAAAATAACACATTAATTCTACAGCAATAATATTGTCATCTAAGACTAAGGTTAGGGACTTGGAATTCAGCCAAGTATGACACAGAGAGCAAAGGAGAATTAAAAACACACAGTTCTTCCTAAATGTGCAGGGCATCCACCATTCAACCACAAGTATGGAGTCGCTTCGAACCTCTACATTTAGTACCTGCAGCAGAGCAACCCTAAAATCGTCAACAGATGTGGGTGTGTACAACTTTAAAGAGCCGAGTTCTACCTACCCTCTGAACTGATTTCACGGGACCGGACGAGGTCGCTCTTGTTGCCCACCAGGATGATGGGGGTTGTCGGCTGGGACTCCCTGAGAAGGAGGCGGAGCTGGGCGGTGCGGTGGAAACTTCGCCTGTCAGTCACTGAGAAGACCAAGATACACACGTCACACTGCAGAGTGGACAGGTCCTACGGATTGCAAACACACACAAACACACACACTTGTTTATTGCTGGCAAGAATTCAGTGGATCAGGTTAGTTTGCACGCACTGAGCAGAGATCCGTTTACAGCCGGGCAGGTGTGGAATGTCAGGTAGACACTACATGCGACACAAGATCTCTTGCATACCATTATAGATGGTAGAAGTTTGCCCTTGAACATTTTTCGCTCCATGACACTGGAGCTACTGCTGAGCAGGCGCCAGTCATGTTTTTATCACCGTCCCCCGAGAACGCAGCACAGGCTTTGGTTAACTTGACTGCCTGGGTGTCACGCTTCACTTTGATTCTCCTGACCCTCTTAACAGTGACCACTAAGAGTCAGTCGGGGCTTCCTGTCACAGAGGCTCAATTAGTGTGAGTGGCTCTGTCAGAAACAGCAGCTTGTTACTGCCTTCAAGCATCTCTGTGCTCTCCAGCTGTCCCTCTCTGCTTCAGTCAGCTGAATTTACATAGGGCTGAATTGCAAACTGGGCCATGATGAAATTTGTACATGTCCGAGTTTGCTTCTGAGTTTGCTTCTTAGTCAAAGATTATGCAGCAAATCTAAGAAACAAAAGAAGAGCTCATATCCAGAGATCTGTAGACCAGCTGACAAGTTGCTGACCTGGTTGTTCATGTCGGCCCCTAAATTATATTACATCCTTAATCTGGTTTAGCCAAAAATCTAATATGCTGCAAATACCAAAGGATTAAGAGTTCAGAAAACTGAGATCCCGGTGCTTGCAATTAAATGCAAAGCAATTGTGGATTAAACTATGACCTCCTTGTCATGTCAGTTGGACATTCATTAAAGGTGGAATGTGCAATATTTAAAAAAAACAACAACAACTAAAGTGTCACGCAAGAACAGAACAGTCTCAGTTTAAAACAAATTTAAACAACCACCCCAAACAAGGTTGCTGGCGCAAGCTGGGGAAAAAAAGCATGATACAAACAGCAGTAGAAGACATGTACACTTTAAATATAGATTAAACAACAAGGACATTTTTCACAAATCAGTTCAATCGGATGGTAATGAGAGTATTGTCAGAGCGTAAGACAAATCTGACATTGTGTTGCTGTAGAAAAGTCATGTGGTACGTGCTGTTTAAGTTGCCCATATTCCCCCAGAAAATCCATAAAAAATGCATAAGTGGGAACATTTTCAATCAATATCTCCGTTTATAAATTCACATAATCATTTGTGAGTTTGCCAAGTGTTCCGATGATAATGTTTTACCAAATACAGTAGAGTAGTGTCTGAATTTTAGCCTCATGCATTTCCTCTGAGACTTCGGTTGTCAAGAAACCGATCCGGTTTAAGCATGGGTCAGTAACCAGTATGAAGTTATAGGTTTAAAAAAGGCTAAACGCAGTTTAAGTGCCCGAGTAACCACACTCAAAGCTAGCATAGTTATTCCTCCCCCTATCTGTTGCTGTGCACTGCCAGTTGGTGGCTTTAAGGAGTCTCCCACACTCCCTGACCTACCTGAAAAAAACAATGTGGCTGTTTAAAAATATTTCTACCTGTGGAAAACGCGATCTGCCGTTGTAAGAAAACTTAAAAAGCAACAGCCATCACTCCTAAGGTAATGCTGTTTTTAATTTATTAAACTAATTAATCAGCTAAAATAAGCTTGTTAAACTCGTGTTCCCTTATAAAGAGTATAGGAGCAAAAAGGCGTAATATTCAGTAAAATAAGCACCTAAATACTTTTACCAAAAATGGCTGATATTAATTCCAATTTTTTTTATGTATTACATTTTTTTAATGTATGTTATTGTCTTATTACTGGGAGATTATAATCTGCACATTGATGTTGCTTATTGTGCTGTGGCTGTTGATCCTATGTCCATTACTGACTCTTTTGTTTTTTCTCAGCATGTGTGCATCCCAACACATACATAAGGTAACATTTTGGATCATGTCTTTTCTTTAGGCCTTATTATGAAGGACATTTCTGTGGAGGATATATGTATATATTTTACTGTGTCTGTTATTAATGATCCAGCTCCTCCCAGTAATTCATAGAAGGATTATTAATGATCACTTTCCGCAAGCCTTTTTATCTCTTTTTGATCATGCATCCTTGGATTTCAACACTATGAATGTGGATGCGCTTGTTACAACTTTTAGTTCACAATGAAAAGGTATGATAGATATAATTGCACTGATTAAACAAAGCACTGTCCAGCACATAAATAGTCCCTGGATGAATAAGGAAATTCTTAATATGAGAAGAATTTGCTGGAAAGCCGAACGACAATTGGAAAACTCAACATTAGAGGTGCATAGACTTTATCTCAAGGAGAAGATCAGCTCTTTACATGACATTCTTAAAGATGCTCGAACAAATTATTTTGCAAACATTATTAAATTAAAAGGGAAACATGTTTCACCACTTTTACCATCTGCAAGTGTTTTTTCGAATACAGATTGCAATCTCTTTTTAAATTACTTTGTTGATAAAGTTGTCACCATAAGGGCCTGTATATCTCCTGTATCATCCCCGTGTCTGGATGCTCCTCCTCTCACCGCGGATACATCATGGTCCTTTTTTACCCCAGTTTCACTGCAAGGCATATCATCTCTTCTGGGGCGAATGAAACTGTCTTCTAGGCTCCTTGATGTCCTCCCAACATCATTTTTTATGACTTTATTTGACTTCATTGGTTCTATTGCTGTGAAACTGATGAATTTTTCTCTTTCTTCTGGGTCTGTGCATAGTCTTTTTAAAATAGCTGTTTTCTGCCCAAACGTGGATCCTTCTCTCCCTGGAAGCTACAGGCCAATCTCCAAGCTACCATTTTTATCAACAAACCTTGAAAAGGCTGTAGCAGAACAACTAAACTGTTACTTGGATGAAAAGGGCATTATGGATACTTTCCAATCTGGTTTTAGAAAAGTCGGCGTTATTAAAAATGACCAGTGATACGGTGATGGCAGCAGACTGTGGATACTACTCTGTGCTGGTTTTATTGGACTTGGCATCAACTTCTGACACCGTGGATCATACTGTTCTTATTCACAGACAGAGAGACTTGTTTGGTATTTCTGGCACTGTGTTCAACTGGTTCCCTCTGTACTTATCAGATTTTACTGTTTTTATGAACCAAGTTTACTCAGATAGTGCATCACTGTCTTGTGGAGTACCTCAGGGTTCAGGTTTGGGTCTGATTTTGTTTTGTTGTATTAGTATCCTTTGGAGAACATCCTAAAAAGGCATAAAAATGTTTCTTACCATCTATATGCTGATCGTATCCAGCTGTATTGCTCTTTTCGACCATCTGAGATGCACAAGCTGTCGGAACTCAGTATATGTTTGTCAGAAATCAAAATGTGGCTGTACAACAGCTACCTCTGGTTAAATGAAAACAAAACCCTTATTATCTCCCCTGATGATAAAATTCCTGTAATCAGGCAGCATCTTGCTTCTTCAACTCCAACTGTGAAAAGTAGTCTCTGAAACCTGGGTGTCCTTTTTGACAGTTCCTTATCTTTTGACAATCATTGCAAAACACTAGTTTGTAACTGCTTTCATCATTTAAGGAATATTTCAAAATTGAGAGCATGTCACAGACTGAACTACAAATGATTGTTCATGCTTTTATTTCTTCCCATTTAGACTATTGCAATAGTCTTTTTAACTGTTTACATAAATCCTCCTCAGCCCATTTTTAGTCTGTACAAAATGCTGCAGCAAGGCTGCTGACTAAAACAAACAGAATGGCACATATTACTCCTGCTTTAACCTCCCTGCACTGCTACTTGTGCATGTTAGGATACATTTTAAAATGTTGGTTTTAATTTTAAGAACAATCCACGGTCAGGTTCCAAAATATACAGGATCTTTTGAAGCCTCTTTGTCTGCCTAGGACTTTAAGATCATCGACTCAAATGTTGTTGGTGGTACCTCGGACCCATTTTAAAAATCGTGTCGATCGTGCTTTTCAGGTAGTGGCTCCGAGACTTTGGAACGCTCTCCCGCTGTCTCTTTGCTGCACAGAAACCACGGTCTCTTTTAAAAAACATTTAAAGACATTTTTAATTACACAGGCATTTGCCTAAGCATGTTTTGCATTTTTGTGTTTTTAAATTGTTTTTGCTTCTGTGAAGCACTTTGTGTTGTCAATGTCTGTGAAGGGTGCTATAGAAATACAATTTTACTTACTTACTTATTTATTTAAAATCAAAACACCATTAAAAATATTATAGTTGATATTATTGTAATGAACCAATCATGTATTAATATAACTATAGTAATAAAACATATGTTGTATTCTTTGAGCAAGAGATGCACCAAAAATTCAGCTGAAAATATTTTAGCCATTCCAGGCTTCTTATTAGAAAGAAACAGTTCAGTATTGACACAGTTACTTTGGAAAGAAAACTCAATGTTGACAGTATTGCTTCCAGTGAGGTTTTTAAAATCAGTTCAAAGAAAGACCAGAAATGTGAGACAGATTAAAAAAAAAAAAATAGTATTTTCAATGATATTTCCAGACATGATTTTGGGTTATTCAAGATGCAAGAGAGCAATACGTTTAGCAGATAACAGGAAGGCTAAACATCCTTTAGAGCTTTTAACTTCTATGTTTCATAGAAAATACAATATTTTGGCATTTTGGCAGTCCTTTGGAAATCTAAGAGTTAAAGAGTAGTGTCTAGGAAATACGCAGATCTACTGTTGTTTTAGTATCACTAACAATGCCATGCTAATAATATACGATGCTAAGTACAATCTAATTTTTTCTGTCTTTGTTATTCAAATAAAACCTATTTGTACAGTGTCTGGTTACACATAAGGTGTAACACTTTTTTGCTTGCTTGGATTTTGTTATTCCTTATAGAGAATATACATATATGTTGAGATTTTATATATTAAATAAAACAAATTAGATTATGTTTTGAAGTTTTAAATTCAACAGATTCTGTGAAACTGTGTTCTTTTATTAATCAAGTTTATCCTATCCTGAGAATCTTACACGGGCCCATGCCTAGTCCAGTGTTACTGCTGCTCAGTTTGCTTGAAATAGAAACTTGGCATCAGACGACTATGTAATAACAGTCAGTTTACTGTGAAACATAAGAAAACTAAAAGACGCCCCTGAGCACCAATTTAAGATCCAGATGGCTTTCCTGTAGAAAAGCACTACAGCAAAGCAATCTGGAAATATTATATCTATTTACTAGCTGGTGTATTTATGTCCTTTGGTAAAGGCAGTACCAGAAAATACACTTGGGGAAACAATGTTAGGTTACAGATGTGTAAACTGACATTATTACAGAGTAAAGATTACATTCAGCTTATATTTACAGCTTTCTATTATATTTTCGTTAAACCTGTCAAGATTCCTCACCTATGGACTCATCAACAAGTCAAATCGTATTTCACAAGGAAATAAGGCTCTGGAGCCATAAACCCGTCTGAGAGGATCAATACAAAGGCATGTTATTTCCAACAAATAACCCAATCTGTCTGCTGTAGGTCTGAACTGTACATCTCAAGTGTTGTTAAATGTGTGTGAGAGAGAGCAAGGTCTCCACAAACTCTCTAAACCGAGGCTCTGAGTGTGTCTTTGTGTGTAGAAGTGTGGATGCCCTTGTTCCCGATTTGCTGCCCTGAAGATACTGTAAATTTCTGTCCTCCAGAGAGTTTCAGACAGCTGAAAAATTCACAAGCGTCGACTCTAACCCCAGAGCAGAGAATTCACGGAGCGCCTCAGCGCGCTTTGTCTGTTTGATGGAGCGCAGGAAATGGGCGGGGAGGAGAGGAGACAGGAGGAGAGCGAGCTACCGGCCACCTGTCACCCTCTGAGAGGGGGCATAAGGACTAGGGATGGAAATAAGAATACACAGAGGGGGATTGAGCGAAACACAAATCATTTCAAACAAACGAGTAGAAACATAGAGATCAATTAGGATCGCGACAGAGCGCTCCAGGAGAAACACTGCGACTGAGTTAATATGTTTTGGTGTCTATCACAGACGGAGCAACTCAGGACAGAGCAGACTCACGCTCCCTCACTACTTCTTTTTTCTCTCGATTAAGCAGCTCCTCTCGGCTCACGGAGAGCGGGCCATCTGTCCATACGTACTCCTCCAATACACATACACACAAACACAAGGCTGGGCCCACAAACCGAATAATTTAAATCATCTGTAAATATAGTTAGTCCTCACCGAGCAATCAGGAGAATAACAGTGAAATATTTTAATAAGGAAGGACTTCATGCTGATTAGGCCGTGTTGTTTCAGATTCAGTTCACCACAAACAGTCTTTACCATGCCACAGTTACTAAATGCAGAAGTGATTGCCACAAATTACAAACATGAAATACTTTGCTGCTCTTAAGGTATCAGGTTGTTCTGCTTGATTTGGAGTAAGCTCGTTAAGTCTTGGTTTATTTATGTTGATTAACAAAAGTTAGAAATGGTTCTTTATGTACATTTATTAGCAAAATTAGCTTTCCAATCACCAGAGCAGAGACTATTATTATTATTTAGTACAGATGAACCAATCTGGTGGACTTATTGATCTCTTTAAAAAGACATTTGTGTTGGTTCAGATTATTTTGGCCTCATGAGAAAGGCTGATATGAAAAAAATATGTTGGAAATATGGTTTTGAGTCCCATACGATGTAAATAAAGGCCTTTAAACAGTTTTAAGGAGAAAATACTTTGGAGGCTTTCTGACGTTCAGATTTTTTCTGAGTCTGCTGTTTTGAAAGGAGAACAGATTATCAGTTATGGTACATATGTTGAATGGATTATTGTTTCATTAAGGAGTCTCAACCACCCCAAGCATGGGACTATAAGGGAATCAAATATGATGCAAAGTATTTTTTAATGTTATCTAGGACCATGTTGCAGTATACACCGACCAGTCATTTTATACAGAGTCTGACTGAACACCATATCCATCATTTCTGGCTCATAATGACCCAGTGGCTTCTCTCAGTTGCATTCCACCACATTCTATGGGTGCTCTATTGGACTGAGATCTGGTGGCTCTGGAGGTCATTGAAGTAGAGAACTTATTTATCATTTATTAATCACACCTAATAAAGTGGGCGGTACTATTAAAATAAAGGTTTTTGTAAAAAAAAAGTGTCCTTTATATTTAGAAATGTAGTCAGGAAAACAAGACGGAAATAAGAAAATGGTAAGGATCTAAAATTACATATTGTGGGAGTCCTTTTTCCACTTGAATTGGCTCTTTCAGATAACTTAGACACATTCTGCCGTGTAAACTATTGAGCTTTGAGCGGATCGTAAAAGTTATTTACAGCAGATGTTTAACCATGAACACGCTGTTAAATTTCCCATTCAAACAAGGGATGCACCATATTAGGAATCCATTGCCATGACAGTATGACTGAATTCCCACAAGTTCTATCTAAATCAGGCTTGGGCATCAAGGGCAGTGAGGGTCCATCTGTTTAGCCAAATTTATTATTGGCAAGAGCATGCAGTATTATACTTGGAAATACAGTAAAATAGCCTCCCCATTCATTGCAGTCCAGCCACTTATGGGACTGCAATAAGGAAAAAAAAAACTTCCTACGTATTTTTCCACTCTCATTTAGACATAATTAAAATAAACACAACAAAGTGTCGACAATTCTTCCTCGAGTGGACTCACCATGAACATGGTGGCTCAGCGATCTGCATCTGTAGGCTCTCACAATCACAGCTCTGTATTCAAATCAAAATGGCTTTAAATTTGGCAGATGATTGCTGCTTGAGGCCACATCCCAAAATAACTCCCCCATATGCTCCATGTTTTTGCTCATTATCTCTCTAGCTTAGTAATGGCACGAGTTTCAGAATCCTGGTCTCCACTGTTGATTTTCAGACAATCACCCAAACATTAATCTGCAGCTAAATTACATGGACGCTTTTCAGGCCTTTTAAAAAAAGCTTCACAATACAGTCATAAAAACCCAAACAAAATAATGCTTTCCAGGACTTACTGTTTCTTTTAATAAAGAAACATAAATAACTTTTTTTTAAAAGAGGGATTTTTTTTAAAGACTCATGAGCAATATATTCCACTATTTCTGCTGATATCAAAAGACTGCAATTTGCTGAGCCTGGGCTACCCCCAGCAATTTCAGCTCAGATGCAGCAACGTTTGATGCAAAAAGAAATGTCAGAAAACCTCAGGCTAATCCTGCTGCTTTGGGTGTCAAAATCAGACATGATTGTACAAATTTGACATGTATGGTAGTCCTGCAAGGAAAAAGAACAACTTTGACATACAGAACATTAAAGGGAAAAATACAGTTTACTAAAAAAAAAAAGAAATAAACAAAACAACAAAAAAGCACAGATGCAGAGATCAACTGGACAAGAGAACAACTTATAATGTAATGCTGATGTACGTCTTGAACCTCCTCAAATGTAATTACAGTACAACCACAAACTCAAATGCACTAGAAATGTTTGTGATAGCCCAACACAAAGTAGTGCATAATTGTGAAATGGAAGAACTAGGACATGTAGATTTTATAACCAAACTCTGCTTTAAACTTCTCAACATCTTTCCTCCTGCCTGTCTGCTGTGTTCCTTAGACATCATGATGTTGTTTTTTTATGTTATTTTATATTTTTCTCTAACAAACCTTTGAACACAGAACAGAACAGATGGATTTATACTGAGATACATGAAATTTAGGGGGATTCTAGGTAAGAATCAGTATACTTGCAGAATTATTTGGATGATGGCAATTTAAAGAGGCTTTTTAGATTTTTATTTGTAGAAAAAAAAACTTATCCAAACTTATTTGGATAACATCCAAATAAACTTCACTGAGGTTTGGGTTGTAATGATACAAAATACTTCCACAGCACTATCGCTTAAGTATGACGTTCAGTGCAGTAAAAATGTTCGAATACTGAAGGGGAGTATGGAGCAAAACAATGCATCTCCTGTGCCTGACAGCTCCCAACTCAATAACTCTGAGTAAACAAACCCTGGGCAATTTTATTTAAGGCACTGCAGGTAAGTATCAACACAAACCTCAACGAACCATTCAGGTCCGCACGATATTTCAATGCAACGGTCTACGCTTCGGTCAAAAAAAACAAAAACAACAACAACCAATGTTTTGTTCTTTATTGCTTCTAATTACTTTCTCTTCAGTTAAGGCTGCATTCAGTGTGGAAAACAAAGGCATTTTCTGCGCTGCGATTAACTGCTTATTCTCATTAGCATATTCTCTGACATAAAAGCCAGTCATTACTGTGACCCATGATGTATTCATACGACTGCACTGCTCACGCACATTAGCATGTACCTAGAAAAACACTTAGCTGCTGGAGTCCAACACAACATTCGGGACCATTAACATTAAGGACAATGAATCACCTATGAGACATAATTTGCATAACACGCTGTGGCTGTAATAGCGCTCAAACTATTATTTTGTCTGATTGTTCGGGGGGGACAAAAACAACAAACACCAGAGCCCAGTTTGACCCTTTTTGGGGAAAGTGCTTGAGCATCCATGTGCAGTATACATCTGCCATTATACAACATACTGCTCTCTGCCTGGGAAACAGAGCCAGACTGATTGCAATCTATTGGCTTTTAAGCTGTTTGCTTTGCAAAACAAGATATATGAGTAAAGCAGCTTAGGGCCTCTACATGGAAACAAGAGGTCAAACATATCCCCACCTGCCTGCACAAACATGGACTCGCATGCACCACTAAATACATAGGCGCTCCTACTGCCATTTAGCTTTATCAAAAGCAAACACCTGCACTTTGCACACGTCTGCTGCTTTGGCTTGTGATCTATCTGTAAGTCTGACTGGCTGTCGGAGCGGAATGAAAGACCAGGGCGATCAATAAAGACACAGGGGTGATGAATGGAGGGATGCAAAAAGGACAGGAAAAGAAAGCAAGGGAAGCGAGAAAGGAGCAGAAATATAAAGAGAGAGCAGAGAACATCGCTATGTGGCAAAGGCAAAAACCCGATGACAGCATGACGAAGGTCTGTGAAGATGGAACGCTGAGCTAGTATTTTTCCTCTTTTTTTCGTGTTTTGCTGCAAAGAGACAAAGCTTCCCACAGGAAATGCATTACTTAGGTCATAGCTGCATACACTGCATAGGCAAAACACACATCTGGTCATGCACCAGCACACAAAAACCAACCACCAGAGACAAACAACTGCTGAATTCAACTGACATGACATCACAGCACAGTACTGTACAACAACGCACACTGTCGCACACCGCGTCAACCATCCACCTCACACAATCACATGGAGCATGCACCTAGGCATGGCGTAATAGTCAGTGTTTTTTTATGACCCAGATTCAAGCTTTTATATGTTGGCATGTGCAGCCTCCAGCCTGTCCATTAGCAAATCCCTGAATCCCTGTGCGCCAGTCATGCTGTTCACGGCTGACCTCTGACTCTCATATTTAGGGGGGATGAAAGAGGATTTGTTTCTTGGCAAGAATGAAGTATAAGTATTAAAAGAATTACTTGAACATAAAATTAAATATACCGTGGCATTTTAGGCAAAGCATCTTAGTGTTTGTTTGTTTGTTTGTTTTTGCAGGGAGTGGCTTCAAGAAAGATATATTTCCTTCACATGTCGAAAAAGAAAGGGGCAAGCCATTAAATCTTATTCTGCTCTGTATAACTAACAAGAGCCCTTCAATTGACAACATTGGGTTGACTAATAAAAGCTGTAACAATGTGTATGTGTGGTGGTGTCCTGTAGTATAAATTTCAGTGAGTGGTCTACATGAGCAGAAAGGTGCTAAACTAATAAAGTGCATTTAGCCATTTAATTTCGATGCATTTGGGTCGCTGACTTACAACATCTCTGCATCAAATCAATAAACGTAAACAAGTTGAACACACGTACTGCTGCTTCGATTTCCTCCTTTGGCAGAGGGAATGAATAAAACATCAAGCTGTTGGAAACCAAACGTATGCAAAGATAAATCTGATTCCATTATTATGGCCTGTATTATTAAATGTATGTGCTTGTTTTATTTTGCATAATGAAAGCTGACACAGTAGACATCTACAAGAAACCACGTGCTAATGCCAGCAACCCAAATGTTTTGGCTAACTTCCAATTTAGGCAAGGCAAGGCAAGGCAAATTTATTTATATAGCACAATTCAGTACAGAGACAATGCAAAGTGCTTTACATGATTAAAATATAGGAATAAAAGCAAGTAGGGATAGAATGTAGGAAAAAAAAAGTAAAAAAAGTAATTTTAAAACAGTTTAACTTGAACATTGAACATTTTAAAACAGTTTAACTTGAACATTGAACATTTTAAAACAGTTTAACTTGAACATTCAAAGGCAATTTTAAACAAATGTGTTTTTAATCTTGATTTAAAGGAACTCAGGCTTTCAGCACTTTTACAGTTTTCTGGAAGTTTGTTCCAGATAAGTGGAGCATAGGAACTAAATGCTGCTTCTCCATGTTTGGTTCTGGTTCTGGGTATGCAGAGAAGGCTGGAGCCAGAAGACCTGAGTGGTCTGGAGGGTTTATACGCTGATAACAAGTCTGTGATGTATTTAGGTGCTAAGCCATTTAGGGATTTATAGACTAACAGAAGTATTTTAAAGTCTATTCTCTGAGATACAGGGAGCCAGTGTAAGGACTTTAGAACTGGGGTGATGTGCTCTACTTTCTTAGTCTTAGTGAGGACGCGGGCAGCAGCGTTCTGGATCAGCTGCAGCTGTCTGATCCACTTTTTAAGCAGACCTGTGAAAACACCGTTGCAGTAATCAATTCTACTAAAAATAAACGCATGGATTAGTTTTTCCAGATCCTGCTGAGACATTAGTCCTTTAATCCTGGAAATGTTCCTCAGGTGATAAAAAGCCGACCTTGTAATTGTCTTTAGATGCTTTTGAAGGTTCAGGTCTGAGTCCATCACTACACCCAGGTTTCGGGCCTGATTAGTGGTTTTTAGCTGAAGCGACTGAAGCTGTGTGCTAACTTTTGATCTCTCCTCTATTGGTCCAAAAATTATTACTTCTGTTTTGTTTTTATTCAACTGAAGAAAATTTTGGCACATCCACGTATTGATTTCTTCTAGGCATTTACTCAGTGCTTGAACTGGTTTATAGTCACCTGGTGACATGGTGATGTAGAGCTGTGTGTCGTCTGCATAGTTATGGTAGCTGATGTTGTTGTTTTTTGTGATCTGAGCTAGGGGGAGCATGTAGATATTGAAGAGGAGGGGACCCAGAATGGACCCTTGGGGAACCCCACATGTGATTTTTGTCGTCTGGGATGTAAAGTTACCTACTGACACAAAAAAGTCCCTGTCCTTTAAGTAGGATTTAAACCAGTGGAGAGCTGTACCAGAGAGGCCGACTCAGTTTAGTATTGTCTAGAACAGAGGTTACCAAGCTTTTCAGCAAGAGACCCCCAAAATAACAGTGCCACAGACTGGTCACCCCATTTTGGCTGGTTGATTATAACAATAAAGTCATAATATTTAGAAAATACACTAGTCAAATTTTGAATAAAGTAGTATTTTTATAAGAACTCTTCCAAAAAAAAAAGGGCAGCTTTCCTCCTACTAAAAAATCAGGAAGGTCGAGTAGCTTGTAAAGTACCTTGGTACAGGTTTCACAAATACAGAAATACAAACTCTTTAGCACATCAGGATCAAATCATCTCATGAACCCCTGGAGGGTCCCGACCCCCCACTTTGGATTACCCCTGGTCTAGAAGATTAAAAAAGACAGTAGCTGATATATAATTATCTATAATAATATCAGAAGCCATTTCAATCATTTTTCATCCCTTCCATACCACAACACACTTCTTTTTAGGATAGCAAATGTATTGTTGATGTCTTATGACTCTAGTCTTCTTTATATACTGGATTGTTGGTTTACATCATTTATCTAAAGTTGTGTTCAGTTTGAACCGCTAAGACAGTCACAATCCTAATTTCTTAGAAGGGGTGTTCAACTGAGCCCAGTCCTGGGGCCCTGTCTTTTAATAATTTATTCTCTCTCCTAGGGCTTCAGTTTCTTTTTTCTTTTTTTTTTCCCAGTGTCCTGTCTAGCAATGTGGCAATAGGAATTGATGTCTCAATGCCAGATAGAGCTCGACAGATTTTGCTTTTACAAGTGGTGCGAACAGCTTTCGCCATAGTGCTCCACTTGATTTATGCTTGTAAATAGTTTTATTGTGATTCCTGCAGGGAGACTTTCAAATATGGACATTACAATGGGAGAGTAAAGGAAGAACAAGAAGTGAGAGAGAAAAAAAAAGAGTAGAGGTGATGTCACAATATCTTTTGAGCCAATACTGATTAAAAATTCCAATGCGTTTCTCTCGTTAAACATGAGGAGGGCACCGCACAGACAGTTTTAGACACAAAAGCAGGATTTCCACAGATGTGCGTTCAATTGTGCAAATATTGACCAGGACATGACCCTATAAAATATCCATGTATACAGTTTATTCGCAAAAAACCCCCCCAACAACAACTATTTGGTGGTTAGTTGTTATTTAACTGCTATGTAGACACAGCTGTACCTGTTTGCCGAGCTCAATTCTAATGCTCCTGCCTATTGTTCTTAAAGACACCATTTGATTAAAATTTACTGAAGGTCAATAGCACTAAAACATAAATTTGTTGCTCTCTGCCTACCCATTCTAAAAAGCTCAAATCACCTAGGATAGAAGTTGGCCATCCATCTCTTTCTTTTCAGAATCTCATTCTCATCCTTGACAGCACTCAGTCTTTTGAAAAAACATCAATACTCTTTCTTGCCTTCATATACAACCGGCTTTGTCAATTTCTCACACCAGTTTCTCACCTCTCATCCATGCCCTTGTCATTTCCTGCATTAATTGTCACAGCTTTCTCTCACTTTCTATGGTTTACATCAGAAATCCTTCCGCAAACCTCCACTGGTTCAGAACTCAGCAGCTCACATTATCACCAGAACCTCTTTGAGTGAACACGATACTCCAATCCTCAAACAACTCCTCATCTCCTCCTCATTTCCCAAGCTCCACAATCAAACTCCTTCATACCTCTCTGAATTGCGCCAACCTTATATATCATATTCTGTTCATCTTCTTCTGTTTTCCAGCTTCCCACACCATCTGCTAAAATATCCACAGTGGGCTCCAGAGCATTCAGCCATATGATATTCTGTCTCTTGAATATTTTTCCTTCTTTCTGTACAATTTCTTCAGTAACTTTAACTTCAGTACCTTTAAAACATCTCCTTTTTGGATTTAATTATCTCACAGGCGTGGAAAAATCAAGGCACTGTTAAATATTCAATCTAATGTTTTTATCTCTGGTTTAATTGCAGGTAAACAATATAAATTACATTTTTATTTATTAAACAATCGACAAAATTTGTATTCTTACTACAGTTATTCTCAAAATAACTGTAGTAAGAGACTGTAGTATCTTTCAGTCTCTAACATTGGTCTGAAAGATTCATCCATTTGTCACCTTCAGTTATGAGATGTTTCAGGGGTTTCAAGTCGCGTTTCAAGTCAGAGATCAAGATCTGGGATTTGACTCGGTTCAGACCTTTCCATTTCTTAATTCCCAGTCAGTGAATTTTCTGGTTATTTTTTTGCTTCTGTTTTTTTGGATTATTGTCATGTTGCAGGGTCAAGTTCTTTCTCAGCTATAATAAGGCTCAGGTCCTACTACTGCAAATCATCCTCAAATCATGACACTTTCAGTTTTGTGAGGTTATTTTCCAAGAATTTTGGTTCATGCCAAACACGTCTTCTGTTGTGGGGTCCAAAGAACATTTGTGGGTCGTGATCAATCCACTTTTGAATAAGAAGCTGATTACACTTAACTCACTCAATTGTTATCTGTAAACAGTTGGTGTAAAATGTGACGGAAGGTCAAAACTAGTTATGGAAGCACTGATGTGGTATGAAAGTATGCTATGGTGCAAAGTAAAATCTGTTCAGTTGCTGGTTGCAACCTTAGCCATACAGCTTTTTCTTGAGGTGCTAGTGAAAGAGTAGCATTCAGTGCAGCTAGTAAAATAGGATATTTAAATTTAAACACTCGGCAAAATACACATCTATTTCTCAAAGCAAGTAAGATAAAACAAAACACTTTAGAGGAAGCTATAAAGAGGAGAGCTGAGAGTCCGAGCCAAAGTGATAAGGCATAAAGGATTAAATATCAGCTAACTTTTCTGTTATTATGTTGAATGACTAACCCATTGCTGTGTTTAAATATAAGTTTTTGCCCATTTTGCAGCTGCTGGAGCCACAACACATCCTCCACTCCTGGCAGTGAATAGCTGATGAAGGGGAAGGAAATTCCTTGCAAAAGCCCACAAAAAGAGTTATCTACACTCAGGTGTCACAAACCAGTGTCTCTCCTACACTGACACACCAAGCTAGATCAAAAGGTTAATCAGCACCTGTGGGTCTATTTTTTATCTCACCTAATTGCTACTGGATTTACTAGAAACATTTGCTTGATACTATTGCTTTGCCTCACGGCAAACCAGATAGGCTCCTCGTTGATCAACGACGAGATGTGCTGTATGCCCAGCAGTCACATTCATCTCTCATAATAGAGGACATACAAAGTCATATTCAAAAAGTCTTTTTTTTTTCCAAGACCACGTCTAGTCTTAAGTCTTTTTGACAGGTAAGTTCAAGCCATCCCTCAATACTTTTTCCCCCAAGCCCAACTCTAGTCTCATACCTTTAATTTATAAATTGTATGCATCTAGTCTGCCCACAACTCTATATTACAGTAGGCTAGGCTTAATTTAGTACATGTATATTTAGAAAAAATCTTTAACCATTTTATTTGATATAAAAAAAAACTGCTAGGAGCTACTAAACTGACAAAATGAAATACTAACCCCATTAATAAATAAAAAAGATGGATTGATAATTTCAAAGAAAAAAGAAACCGAGGAACACTTGTTTAAAATAAATTTCCAAATGAATTAGACCAAATGCCACTAATGGAGAAAAAGGGTGATTCAATAAGTAAAAAGCAAAAATCATGAATCATTCTGACCAAATTTTAAAATTCAACTTTGTTTAATGTCTGTATTTTAAATTGTTTTTGGCCTAGCAGGATGAGCCTGATCTTTTATACTAACCAGGTAGAGAAATAATCACTACACTATGTTTATTGTCCATTAGACTTGAGATTGTTCACAGAAATGCCCTACTGGGCTAAATACAGTGTATTGATTAATTGATTCATTAATTGATTTGGAGTTTTTTTTCTTCTCGTCACTGAATTCTTGTCAAGTCTAAACAGTAAACAACTTCCAATGTAAGCTATAAATTACAATACATGAAAAGGTTTTATTTCAATGAAGTGTGAAGTGTCTTTTTTATTGACACCACAAGCTAAACTGAGAAAGAATTAAAGACAGAAAGTGAGTAAAGTTGACCCCTTAAGCCCGCCCATACCGGTAAATGGTAAATGGACTGAACTTATATAGCGGTATGGGCCGCTGGTGGGCCATTTTTTGTCCAGCTTTAAGGTTAGGTCAAAAACGTTCACTTTTTTTCTAAATCCTTCTTAAAAAAATGGCTTTAAAGTTTCTAAAACAAGTCACTATTTTGTTTTTCATACATACGTTTTGGTTTTATAGCACTTTAAAGACATGAGATGCCATTTAAATGTCTATCAAAAATTGCTGAGTCTCTCAGAAAATGCTTCACTGCGCAGACGTGCTCAGCCCCATCCCCCATTGCAAACTAAAGACTGGCCTTTCCAACAAGGTATAGCACATCTTTGTCCGATGTGTCTCGGTGACATAACTGACGTGTGTACCGGAGACTACAACTCACAGCCACAGCTGCTTTGCGCCCATGCTGCATCACACACGCAGCACACACGGCCAGCTTGTTGTTTATTTGCTTGTCTCTTCGCCGGTGTGAATTTTTCGGAGAACATCCACAGTCGTGATGGCACAGAAGAGGAAATGTACTTTTCAGGAGGCTTTGGAAGAAATTATGAAGGAGAGTCATGCTGAGATAGAGGATTCTTCTGACTCTTGCAAAGATTTTGAAGAGAACAAAGACAACCAGCAGCTGATTCTGGACCCGGTTCATGATTAAGTCGTATGGTTACTTTTTATTTCAGTAAACTCGACTCACCTGTTCAACTGTCTACATATACCCGCCTCAGCCAAGTCATCCCTGCCAGAACGTCATCGTTTCTCGTCTCGTCTAGTCTGATGTGCCCTGCCTCTACCAGTTCCTGTGTGCTCAGCCAACTGGACTCTTCCGATGACAGTTGCCTGTGTCTGCATGCTGCACAAGTCTGCCTGTTTCCCCCTGAGTTCCAGCCGCTCGCTCTGCCCGTTCTGGTGGATCCTTGGTCCACATCGGCCGGCACCTCCTGCCTTCATCACTCTGTCTAAGTCTGTCACTACCTGCATCTTCTGGTCTCCTGCTCATCACTGCCTGCCTGCACCTTCAGCCATAACTCATCTGTCAAGTCTGGTTCTGCTTGCCTGCCTCAGCCGACACTACTCATCCTTACAATAAACCTTTTAAAACATAACTCTGTGTCTGGCTGAATATCGGGTTCACCAGCGTCATCCATTACAGTCTTCAGTATTTGGAACACCAGTCTAAATGATCTCTCAAAAAACTCTAAACTTCTAAAAATAGCCAAAACACTGAGTTCATATTTGTGTGATTTGTTTTGTTACTGAGCTTTTAAAGTCTAGATCTAAACTAGTATTAGTAGTTTTGAACTGGATTTTCTACTTACTATAATGTAGTTATAGAGCAAAGAAAGAACAAATGAAATTGCCTAGCAACAAATGCCTCAGCAGATTAAGATAAGATGAATGTAAACAGCACAGTACAGATCTACAGAGAGTAAAAATGCAGACGAACAGGAAGACAAATAAACATCTTGAAACGTCCTTCCTTGGGCACGATTCAATACAAACCTGTCTCGGTTCCAGGAACTGGCAGAGTGATACTTTCCTTCCCTCCTCTAACTGAGCAACAGAATGTAGCTGTGCAGCAATTACTGCTCTCTAAATTACATCCCTAATTTTTGTTCTCTAACCTTCTCAAACATAATAAGCCATCCAGCATTTAAAGGTCAGCAGCTCATTCTGTTCACCGCATGCAGGCGCGCATACATATAAAACTCTCCATGTGCGTCTTATATTTTCACAGGCCCAAGACTGAGCCAATCTGCTGTCTATGATAAATATTTTAATTTCAAGTTATCAAATAATAATGAAAAAGGCTAAGACTGATTCAAATTTGATATGAATTCAAACATGCTAGAGTACTTAGACAACCCCAACACATTAAAGAGAATGATGATAATGCCCTCTAGGGCCCCTCTGTAAACAGCGAGCTGCGTAAGACGTGCATGTCAATCTAAAGCAGAGGACATCACAGACTAGCTAGGTCAAGGCCAAGTATGTCAGGCTTTCTATTTCTGGCTCATGGATGACTTATTTAAACCCTCCTGCATCTCATGACACTCACAATACTCACAACGCCCCAACGTCCGCCCAAGCAGGCTCATTGCCTTCTGTGCATGTGTGCTGGGCTGTGTTTCACACGTCTGACCGCGCCGAGGCTGCAGGTGAACACATTCACAGCTGCTTGGCAGCTCATCCAACAAATATCAATATCAAAAGCCACCTGAGTAAATACAAAATGCAGTTATTTTTAAATTATGAACTCATTGATTAAGAGAAACAGCTTTTCAAACCAACCTGATGCTATGTGAAGAAGTAACCACCTCCAGAATTGAATCCTGTATTAACTAGGATTAACTAATTGTTTTTCAATGGCTGAGTTCAGTTTCACAAGCCAGCCTCCTCATTTGGCAAAGAAATATTGATTTTGTCCAACACCTTTGTGAAAATATTCAGTGGATTGATGAGACAAAAGGATAGATTTTTGAAAGGTGTGCCTTCTAATACATTCGGTGTAAGCTCAAACTAACTGGCATTTCAGAACAAGAAGATCATACTCACAAGCAAACACAGTGGTGGTAGTGTCATGATCTGGGGCTGCTTTGTTGCTTCGGGACCTTAACAACTTGTCGTAATTTATGATGCACGAAATCTGCAATCTGCCAGAAAATCCACAAGGCCAATGTCTGGCCATCTGTCTGTGACTATTACAGCGCACTTGGGTTATGCAGCAGATCAACGGTTTAAAGCACACCACCAAGTCCACCTCTAAATCTCGCAAAAACCAAGACAAAATGAAGGTAAAGTATTCTAGTCAAAGTCTGAAAATGCTGTTGCATGACCTTACACAGGCATCCATTGAGACAGAATCAAAACAGTTCTCCAAAGTAGAATCGGGCAGAATTTCTCCATAGTGACGTCAATAAATAATTTCATCATGTTGGTTTGGATCACTTTTCAAATCATGAATTTCATTATTAAAGGGAACACTGACCATTCTACATATCCAGGTTCTCGTTTTCTTATGTTAAAGAAGCATAGTAAGTTCCAGGATTTTTGCAGACGTCTGCCCCCTCTGGTGACAAGTTGAAATGATCTCAGTATTGTGCACGTACATGTGAGAAGAGGAAAAGCATCTGCTGCTGTGACTGCATGGGTCTTTTGTTTAGAGGCATGATGTCTTCTGAGGTAGGAAAGCTATAAATATTGAAGTTGCCCCTGTTCTCTCACTAATGCATCGATTACAGTGGAGACTCAACAAAGTAGTTAGGTGAATGAGAGCATGCAGCGCGTCACACCCACATGCACGCCCAGAGGATTCGATCCGAATCACACTCTCATGAACTGAATATCCAACGTACAGAGCAGAGGTCACCAGCCTTTCTGAAACTGAGATCAGCTTCATGGGTATTTTGTCATACGAAGGGCTGCCAGTACTGACCTTTGAACCAGAAGAGTCAGAGTTCACCTTAAATTTATGTAAAATAAACAAATTTTTCATGCTTTGTTATAGATATTGTCATTTTAAAATCGATATCAATGCAAGTGTGAATAAACAGGAAGAGTAATGTAATAAAATTAAGTTTTAGAAGCAGCTCACTGGTGGATTATGCTTCACTTGTGAGTTATGCCTTGCTCCTACACTGAAGTAGGTGAAAATTACTCCTCCTGCTCGACCTCCCAGTCAATAAGCTGAGGTGAACAGCATAAAAAGCACTTAAAAGAACAATTGCTGAGTGTAACAGTTTTCTTTCTTTCTTTTTTTTTTTTTTACATTTTTCACAGTTTATGCTGCGGGGTGAGGTGCCGACTAGGCTGCTGGGAGAGAGCGAGCAAAGTCCCACCCCCAGCAGTGCTCCGTGCTGACCGTTCTAGCATGATGTTATGCGTGAATGAGTGATTAATTCTGCCCAGTGCATGCATGTCTGTGTGCTCCTGTCTGTGCATGTTGCTATGGTAACCTGGGTGTAGGTTGGGTTGCCCTGCGGAGAACACTCGCAGTTTGCTCCAAGGCCGGAAGACCTTGGAGGGACTGCGAGTGCTGGCAGTCTATTCAGTGCCATCCCAGGCTATTTTCCAGTTCTGTCTTCACACCTGATTTTCAGGATTTGGCTGACGTTACATGTTTGGATCTTACGCGCGCATGTTCTTAATTTTCCGACACCTCCTCCAAAACATGATAAAACTACTGCTGCTTCACCGCTTATGCCCTGCTTAATTTTTTTTTACATATAACAGATGTAATTAACTCTAAAAGTAGGATTTTTTTTCACAGAAAGGGTACAAAAACACATGTGAATGCATCTGGAGCGTTTAAGAGCGATAACAGCTGCAGGAGGGAAGGACAGCCAGATTAGTGGTGCGAAATGAGCATGTTTTCTCCGGGGTTCTTCAGAGTTAAATGTAGCTCCGTGTGAATAATTTAACCTGAAGAAGAGGAACCCCTGCTGACCCGTTGGACATCAAGAACAGGACGATCCGCCCTGCAGAGTAATTAGAGTGCTCTACTGGCCATCATCTCATTAATATCCATAAATAACAGCATGCTGTTTGATTCTGTATAATGTTCTCAGTGTCATAAGGTTCTTTTTGACAAGTGCTTGCTGCTCTCCCCTGCTGTCTGTTGTGGCACAATTTTTCACTGCTCCAATTTTACAGTACAACGATGAAGCATGTCAACAGTAAAAAAAAAAAAAATCCAATGTTTTTATCCCTAGACAAAGAGCCTTCCAGTTTCCCAAATAAGAAAACTTTACTTTAAAGAGTTAGCGTAATGTAATTGTAGCTGCTCCTTTAACTTTCACATTTCCACACACACACCGATGCACATAAACACAAAAATGAAAACAAATACTTTTCCACTCGAATACACACAAACACCCATCAGAGAAATCAGATAAATAGCCCTCTCCATTTCATGGGCACAGGCAAAGGTTGGCTGACATTGCAGGAACTGTGGGTGCTTCAGCATGAGGCTTGACTGATCTGCACCATTCCCCTTCCCTCAGAGTTTCACATTGATGTTTTCTGTCAGTCATCCAAACTGAGTTAGTCTCGAAACTTTCTCTTTTAACTATATCTCGGAATAGAAATGTGCAGCTTGGGTCACCCTACAATCCAGAAATGGAAAGTTTTTCAGCTCTGTCACTTTTTGAAAAGGATCGTAAGTAAAATATGAATCAAACCGCTGGGTTTGGTAGGTCACTTAAGATAATTAGTTGAACATTTAAGCCAAAATCTCAAAACACTTTTGGAATTAAGCAGTGTTTGTTATTTTTTTTCACAGCAAAATATTGTCCAAATAGTGTAGTCTGGATAATAGAATCAAACATCCTACTCCTCACACCATATTTTAGCTTATTTTGAGTTTTTGTTTTAATTTAAAACTACTCAAACTCATAATCTTTATATCAATAGGTTGCAACACTGTATTAGTGGATGTACATACAGTAAACATGTACATATTTCCAAAGTTTGTTGCTTTTTTTTTGCCAGACATCATCCGTTTCATTAGACAAAATATGGTGGTCCGTTTTAAAGCTCCGTGTTTTTTTTCCACCTCTCTTTCAGCAGCAAGTGTACAAACATTTTGATAAATTCCTCCTCCATCTGGGCAATCCTGAAACCTTATTGCAGCTGTAAGCAGTGCTTATAAACTACATTTCTCAGGCATTTCAGCTTTAGAGAGGAGAAAATTGACCACACATGAAGTAAGTGAAACAAAAAATGAAGTGCATTTAAACTACAGCTCTTTTGCTGAAATCTACATTGTTTCTATGCCAGAGCCTGTCAGACTTGACTTAAAAGTCAAGGCACCCAATAAACATGGAAGTGGATGCTTAAAGTGATGCAATCAGACACATTTTAATATTATTTTAATATCTTTGTTTACTGAAACACATGCATGTTATTTCTGTCTTCCTTAACCAATACAAATATTATGTCACCAAAAGGTTTAAATCTATTTAAAACTATTTTTACAACAAAAATTACATTAATAGTAATATGATAAAGGAGCGGGTATTAAGAATCCCCTATTAGCCTTTTGACCAGAAAACAAAAATAAAAGATGAAATAAAAATATGTAGATAATGCCTTTAGTAGCTTGTTTTTACAAGTCAAATTGAGGTGGTCATCAGACTCTGTAAAGGCTGAAAATCAGCCTAAAGAGCAGGAAGTCTACCAGCCAAATTGACTGTCACTCACCTGTTTCCAGTTGTCAAAAATAATGACTTTGCTGTCCTCGTCGTCCACTGTCACCGTGCACTCATAGCCCTCACCTGCAAACAGATATCAATGTCACATCTGTCAGCACAGCTCCTCTTAAGCAACAACACCACTACTGAGGTCTAACATTGTGGCAAAAACATCCTTATGCCACCAAAGTGGGACAGCATCTATTTGGCGCAGCAGAAAATTGAGCAGTCTTTGCCAAAGAAGGAAGTCTCTGCAGTTTCTCAGGCACTGTCTCAGAGTTGTCAACACGTTAATGCCATTTTTATAAAATTTTCCTTGCAGCCTGATCCAAGTGTCAAGGGGGACATTTCAATTACCGAAGCTAGAAGACATTTCTGCACAGATACCTTTAAAACTGCTGAGACTATATAAGTCTTATTAGTGTCACGAAATCCCCTATGGTAAATAGCGCTTGTCTGGTCATACTGACCACATAAAGCATTTTGCACTATAATTATACAATCACACTCACTACGCAACCCTCTGAACCACAGTCGGCCAATGAGTTAATCCACTTTAGATGGAGTATGGATAGAGGCACACTTCTAGCATTATTGAGCATAAAAACTAAAGGAGACAGAGACTATTGATCTATAATTCATGTTTTTTTTTTCCAGATTTTACCTAGAGAATAGCCTATGTTCGACTGAAATAAGACAAAAAAACATCCTATGCCATAGAGATCGGAGGAGGAAAATGTAAATGATTTTACTCATGTCTTTAGGGGCTAATGTTTGGTATTTCTTATAGAGTCCATTGAAAAATGGTAAAGTCTTTCCAGTTCAACTAAGTTCAGTTAATTGTTGTTTACAAAGCGCCAATTCATAACACATCGTCTCAAGGCACTTTACAAAGTCAATTCAATCAAATGAAGTCGTACCGACAGATTTGGTAAAAGGTTTTCTATCTAAGGAAACCCAGCAGATTGCATCGAGTTGTTGACTATCAGCATTCACTCCTGAGAGATTGTGTAGCCACAGTGGACTGTCACTTGTATTGTGTCGTTGACTTAGCAGCAATCCCTCATACCGAGCATTCGGTAAAATATTTCCAGATATTTTTGTTTGGTTGTTTGGTCCTTCAGAACCTAAAAATTTGTAAAAGCTATTTTGTGTGCATTTATAAAGTAATAGATGGCTCAATTCTAAATATGCTGAAAACAGTGCTGATAAAAGAAAATAACTCCTAGCCTTATATATTGTGTTAAATCCGGATGTCCCCTCCTTAAATCAAATACAGTAGCACATCAGGGAGGCATTTTGAGTTATGTTCTATAATCCCCGCCCATTTTCACTTGCACGACTTGCCAAACAGTAGTAAAGACCGAGCCTATGACTTTGGGGGACTAACAAACAGGGCTTTTCCTTGAGCTAAGTATTTTTCAGGAAAAAAAAAATACTGTATAGGCAGCTAAACCTTCCTGTTAATCTGTCACGTCCCCGCTACAGTTGTCCCTGTAAAATATTAAAAATCATGACATTCTGTAACTGCTTGTGTGGAGTCAGATCTCCAGTTGAGCCCCAAAATTATTCACAGTCCTGGCAGATTAGATTTCAAGTGTATATGGCTATAATAACTATATATTGCATGTGTAGAATTTTATGCATATTGTTTTCACTGTAATTTGCTATGTTGATTTACTAAAGCTGTAATGACAGAAACCACATATTTTAATATGGAACAGGAACTGCGGGTGGGAGTAAATAAGTGTCTCATCATCCCACTCCTTTCCAAGTTATTTTTTTCTTCTTTGGTCTGTAGTACATTATATTTACATGATATTGTACTGTATGTATTTTTGTACCAGCTTAGGATAAACTTAAACTAAACTTAACTAAACTAAAGTTTCATGTAACCAAGAAGTTTATTTCTGACTGTAAATGACACCTTCCAAAATTTAACAAGAGAAAGTATAAAGTTTATCATCAAGAAAGTAGGTTCTCTTTTTGTATGTACCTTCTAACAAAAAGAAAATTACATGTTGAATGTTATTCTCAAAATCAACTGAAACATCTTTATTGGCACTACAGAAATCAAACGCTTCTTCTAATTGCTGAGCAGCTTTTTGCACGTCTCTATTGGAGTACTTGGTGACTCCTCTTTTGTGACCTCTGGGTCTTTCGGTTTGGGTTTCGTTTTTGCCATCATCTTAATCTTAGGTCCCTCCACAGATTCTGGCTGGGAGAAACTGATAGTTCATATTAATATTACTTCCAGTCAAGAGAAAAATATTTAAAAGTGAGATAGTACTCTAGCTCTAACTCAACCAGGGTCATGAATAATATCTGGCTAAACGAAATCTTTAGAGACTATGAAAACTTTAGGTGATTCTTTATTATTAGCTGTTAGCACCGTGTTGGAGCAGCATATTAAAGCTGTTTAGCAGAAACTTCTGTTAAAACCCAAGCTGTACAACATCAGTTTAACATGTAAATGCGATCTTATTGCTGAACATGTCAATAGCCATACTGATTGTAAATAACATACATTTTTTGGGCTCTTTTCTTTTTCTTTCTTCATGACAATGTCACCACCAAACTCTGTGACATTTAGTTTCTCAGCTACTATAAATATATGTGCCTTTTGTGTTTGCATCAAGGGCAACAGAGGTGCATCCAAATGGCCAATTATACAATTGTCATGCAGAGCGCAGAAAGCATGCCACTTGAAATGTAATGGCCTACCAAATATTGTCTCCAAGCCATCCTTTGCCCCTTGTTATTGCAAATGCTGACACTGAAATAACAATTGTGGTTCAATATACTGTGCAGTTCCATATAAGATACCTCTTGAAGTCAAGAGATACAGCAGAGCTTGGGACATCATTTGGGAATAACTTGAGCGTGACACAATTACAATACCAAAGTAGGCCATGTAACACGGATGAAATGTAGTTTATTATGCTCAAGTTTAAAGCTACTGGCTCTATAAGCGTATACATGCCACTGATTTTGTTCATTTTACTGGAGTGTTCGTTTTAAGCTGACACATCTGCAAATGCCTGATAATAAATCACTTGTCTCTTTATCAGGGACAGAACATCTTGAATTGCCTTTGCAATCATAACAGGTAATAGCTATGAAAACTCTAACCTACATATTTTGACAGAGTTTTTTCCCCCACTCAGCACTGGCGCAAAGGTTTTAAAAGATTTTTGGAAAATATTTGTTGATTCCATCTTTTAGGGCAGATTCAATATAAAAAAGCACTGTATAACAAAAAAAAATTAAAACAGAGTACTAACTGCTAAAAGGCAAGGGCTCTCCTCTTTCTAAATATGGTCCAAAGATCCAAGAGCACAACATGGGCTGGTGTCATGAATGCTTTTCGGTGTGAGCCAGGGGCATGTTGGCTGTCACCTCGGGGTGACAATGACTGATCGACTGGCTGGCTGGAGAGTTGAGGGCTGCAGCTGATTAGCTCTGGTGTTATACTGAGCTGCTTACATGCAGATCTGCTGACTGACAGATGCCACACAGGAGTGCAAAGAAAAGACAGACTTTAGCTGCTTTCATGTGGCTTACACTTTCAAAGGAGAAAACTGGGTTCATTTTCAGACAAAAATGACATTATTCTGTGCTAAAAAGAAGTTCCTCGTGCTGCTGTTGCTCCTCAATTAAACTGACTGAATAATGGACTTACGGTGCCTTGCAAAAGTTTCCATACCACTTGAACTATTTCATCTTTTGTTCTGCTCCAACCACAGACATTGCCCTTTTTTGCTATTTCATTTCATTGACCAATACAAAGTAGTTCAGATCTCAAGTGGAAGAGCAATAATGCAAAGTTTTAGAAAAGTTTTAGAAATAAAACTCAGAAAAGTGATGTGTGCATTATGTATTTAACACCATTTCTTCCGATCCCCTATAGAAAAGCCTTCAGAAGTCACCTATTTTCATAAATACAGCTGTCCCACTTTTACTGTCAGGCCAAGCAAGAAGAGCACTATTAGCACAAGCATGCCAGCATAATCCACTGTAACTCTGGAGGAGCTATAGAGTTCCAAAGCTCAAGTGTAAAGTCTATAGACAGAACGACCATTAGTTGTGCACTCCATAAATCAGGCTGTTTTGGAGAAATAAAAGCCATTGTTAAAAGAAAGTCAAAGAAAGAGACCCATTTAAAGTCTGCCATAAACCAATTTAGAGGACACAGCCTCTAAATTGGAAGAAAGTGCTCTCGTCAGATCTATGCAATACGTGGTCTATGCAATACACTGTGTTTGGCAGAAAAATAACAAGCTCATTACCCTGAAGAAGCAATGGGAAGATGGATGAACCAAAATGCAGAGCAATGCTGGAAGAACATGTTAAATCCTGCAGGAGACTTGAGAATGGGGAGGAGGGTTATGGTTAGCTTCCAGCAGGACAAGCACCTTAAACATAAAGCCAGAACTACAATGGAATGGAATTTAGAAATGGCCCAATAAAAAGCGTAGGGCCGATTGAGAATATGTAGCAAGCCTTGAAAATAGCTGTTCACTAATGCGAATCTTTCAAAGTTTAAACTTTTCCACAAATAAGAAAAAAATCAGTTTCTAGATGTTCACAGCTGGTGGATATGCATACTAGTAGAGTTGAAGAAGTATTATGCAGTAATATTGTACTACAATGGTGGGTGATTCTAACATGACAAAATGTAACAAAATCTCAAAAGATACTTTTGCAAGGTACTGTAAGAGTACATAAGTGTGTAGTCATAGAAAAGATACTGTGGAATCACGGTCTGTGACTGGAGAGGGGTACTCTACCAGGCCTGCTCTCTGCTCTCATTAACACACACATCTGGCCCTGTGATAAACACAGCTGCTCTTACCCCCAGATTCAGCTTCCAAACCTTCCAAACAGAACACTTAAGGCCCAATAAAAGTGCAACAGTCAGCCTTGGACAGCCCACAGATGGCTAACAAAGGCAAGGCAGCCAATTGAGAAAAATAAGATGATGACAAAATCCAGACCACTGACACATCTCTGCTAGATAAGAAATTATAGTAAGATGCTCAAAACTGGAGCATAAAAACTAGAATGGAGAATCTGAAAAGGTATATGGTATTTAGAGTTGTGTTTGTGCAATTGTTTTTGTTTTTTTTCTCTTTCACATTTGTTAATTTTAAGTCATTTCCCTCTGGGATTATTAAAGTATGTCTGATTCTGATTCTGATTTCTTATCCAGTTACTTATTTGGCATGCACCTCAGACTAAAAGTGAAAACACTCTTTTAATCTAAATGTAATTAAGGGAGGCACTGGCTTATTAACCAAGATGTTTCACATTAATGCTTCAGGTGTGTTTATGAAGTCATTTTGTGACTCAGTGAAGAAATATATTGATTTTGCAAGAATACTTTTTCAAAAGTGGATATTCTAATAAAACTTGTTAAGCCACAGCACTCTCCACACCTGTTGGTAGATATGTAAAAATGTATCCAAAATAAATCCATCCTTGAACATTAAAATTAAGATGTAAGACAATCCAACCTTTAAATTTAGCACATCTCTTTATTTTGGAAAAAAAAATCCCAATTCCAAATATATATATATATATAGATATATATATAGATATAGATATATATACAATCACCAGTGCCACACTTATTGGTATCAGTATCCTTTGAATAACGCAAAAAATAACAGGTTCATTAGTTTTCTTTTAGCTTCTACGTCTTTTTATGTCATGTCTAGACACTCCTGCATACTCTACATGAAGAAAAGAGAATGACTTTTACCACCAGAGCAAATTTTTAATAAAAGTAAAAAAAACACACAACAAGAAAGTGTGTTGAATGGTAAAAGTGAAAAACAAAAACAAAATATAGATGTCTATTGGTTTCTTTTCTCTTTTTTCCCCTTATTTATAAATGTAGCTTAAATGGTTGGGGTTAATCAAATGGCCTAGCAAAGCACTGGGTTTAGAATATATTTTGATGTGACCTGTTGAATAAAAATATTTTTTAATTGTTTCTTTTGGGACATTCTTAAATAACCATATACAGTAAATAGTTGCCCAGGAACTTCATTCGAAGGGTAGCCATTGGCACGGGTTGGTTGGGGACCCATATCTGTCTCACCACTATGCACTGTGGGAAGGATGTTCAAGGAGGTAAAACATCTCCAAAGCTCACTGTTAGAGAGCACCGAAGCAGAGAGTGGCATCTTGTGAGCCCCAAATTTTAATTGCAACTATTATGTAACAAGATAACATCTTTTGGGAGGAATGGCAGCAAAAAGCATTTTTTGTGTTATCATCACAAAGATGAATGTTTGAAGTTGGCTAATCTACTCTGGGAGTTTGGGTCACCTGAGGCTGAGAATTAGCATTTTGCTAACCCACACTCCCTGTGGGTTTGGATGGATTTGTGGAAAAGCATGTCATGCCCAATATTAAGTACAGTGGACAATCTGGAATTCTGTGGGTCAGTTTCTCTGAAAATCAGTCATCAGTGGGTCGTTCACCAGAGTATGGATCCAAAACTTACAACCAATTCAATACTGAAATGGTTTACCAAAACAAAAACAACCTCCTTCCATGGTCATCTCAGTCCCCAAATCCCAGAGGCCGTTTGCAGTGAAGACATAGGAAATACTTCAAGGCCGTCTTTAAAGACAAACACAGTGTAACCATAAAAACAGATTCAGGAATATTGGAGGAAGCCACTATTAATAATGGTTATTGAGGGACATTAGTGTCTTTTTAAATAAAACTTTAAATGTAATCAAACCCGTACCAGATGTCAAATAACAAGTCCAGTCAGAATTATGAGCGCTTAGGCTAGTTAATACTTTATACACAGATATGGAAAACTGGTTGGTGTTGTCAGTGGAGCAAACAACCAGTAAACAGCTAGGTGGTCGAGAAATATGTCAATGGCCTACCTTGGTGGGAATAACAACCTTTATTCCCAGCAAGGTATGCATTTGTATTTATTTATGTAACTATTGGTAAGTGCAACAGTTCATTGGCTTTTATTTTGGAAACATGACTCGTCCATAAGCTACATGGCCTTAAGCCTAAATTCACTACGTATCCAACTTTCCTGAAAAGATTAAATTGACGGTTTGAGTCTAAACCAAATTTCTGAAAAGTTATGTGCATTGGCTAAAACATTATTTCCAATCAATCTAGTCTGGGTCTAGGACAGAAAGCTAGCTGGCGTGGCATTGCTGTCACCCTATAGAAAACCTCTATGGTATGCTGATCGATCCAAGACTCTGGAGGATTGAGAGAAATAAAGCAAAGAGGAATGGTCAAAGAGTCCTCGCTTTGTATGTTCAAACCATGTGAACTGTTACAGGAGATAATTCAGTGATGTCCCACTGACTTAATGAGGTTGTACAAAGTATTAACAGCAAAGTTCCTGATGATTGTGGCACCAGCGTTCTTGTTAATAACAGTGTTTTTTTATATAGATTTTCTTCCCACATAATAAATCTACTCAAATTAAAGGTTGGATTATGCTGCTAGTACATAAGTGTATCATTTCTGCGAACAAATGTGGAAGATGCTGCATTTTATAAAGATCCCCAACTCAATGTTCAATGCATTACCACAAGCTTGTGTCTCAGAGTCTATAGAGAGCGATCTGTCCGACTGTCCAGCCAGGGATAAGGCAAGCGACGACTTGCCCACGCCGTTCTGTCCCAGCAGCACTATCCTGAGTGCCCCTCCATGGCTCTGGTACGTCTGCTGTCCTGCCGCCGACTGGCTGAAGGAGTCATCTCGAGGCACCGCTGTGTCACTGATAGGCAACGTGGTAGGCTCCTCCAGGCCAGGTATCCAATCGCAGTCGTCGGATACGGCCTCCTCTCGCCTCAGCTGGTGCTTGACAGGCACGGGCGTGCTCCCTCGCCGGAGGGGTGCCGCCGTAGTGAGAAACATACTGTACTACAATTAAACAGAGACAGACAGAAGACATAAGAGCAAGTAGTAGGTAGGATGGAGCGGGGACAACAACATGTGGTTTCATTGGCTGGAAAACAATCTTTAAAATGCTTTTAAACGTGCAGTGCATCTACTGGTCAGCTCACTAAGCACTGTCTGTTCTAGTAAATGTTCTCGGTTGAAAATTTGATGAAAGGATGCCTCCATACAGTGTCTACGTGTGCAAAGAAGAGGGATGTGATAACAATAAAGGTGATGTTACAAAGAGAGAGAGAAGGAGATGGAAAAGAAGAGAGTCAATGGAGAAAATAGAGAGGAGAGGTTGGCTGGGCATTAAGATGAGTTGGACATACAAGCATGGGGAGGCACTGAGGGATTGTAAGAGACAGCAAGCTTCCACTGAATAACGTCAACACCTGAGAAAAGGGAAGAAACACACAGGAGAAAGGTTCAGGTGTGATCAGGAGGCACTGACTGTACCGTGTTCATGGTGACTGCAGCACAAAATCCTGAGAAAATGCGATTTCCAGCCAGTGGAACATAACGAGGGAACAGTCGTGCTGGAGAGCCTAAATGTTGAGTGTCATTTTCTGTGCACATGCATTTGCAACTGCAGCACGTCAACCATAGATGACCCTCATCAATATTAATACAGCAATTAATCCAGATCCAGCAGCACCACTGGGCATCTGTGGCTCAGAGTCTGACAGTGGCAAAGCTAACGACACCACGGGCAATTAATTAAAGGGCAATGATACAAAAAAATAAGGAGCACACAGGAAGATAATTTAGTCTCACCATGCACCTGCTTTGTTAGAGACATTTTGACCCGAAATAGTAGAATAACCTCAGGTTTATGAATGAGAACGCTGGAACAAGATCTTCAGCCACCACATCATTCACCAAAAGATTACTTGATAGTGCGCAGCTAGTCTGTCTCGAGTAGCACTTAACTCCTTGCAGTGCGCTTGTTACTTTGTACGGTGAACTATGTGCAAACTTGACACTGCATTTTTGTACGAAACTTTTATTTTGATGTAAAGATGGAAGAAGTGAATGAGCTGCCCTGCTGTGTTCTTTATTAAAGACTGCAGCATTTTGGGTACCCACGAGAAGAAAAATACATCTTGAGTAATCCAAATTGTTTGTACTGTGAGAATACAATGACTAGCTAACTTTTAGCTGCCAACAATAGAAACGTTAGCATCTGCTTTAGAGGTTCCTACCAGCACTACAATTTAGGGATGTTTAGAAGTTTAAACTAGGCTGATTCAAAGTATAAAATACTTTGTTTGATAAAACTTGAACTGGTTTGTTCCTCAGCTGTCGTTGTCAAACAAGGGTTGAAGAGCTGTAGGTAGAACATGATAAGCCTTCACTGGTTTATTGGTTTTAAATATTTACAAGGTAAATACAAAGGAACTGACTGTGAAGTAGAGAAAAGCAGAGACCTAGCAACAAGTACTCAGCTTATGCTGACTTCCATATACATGTGAAGTTGGATGCTGCACTTAAAAAAATGGCAACTTAGATTCTGTTGATTATATCTTTACTGTCTACAACTATGAAACTCTCAGGCTGAAAAAACAAACAAACATTAATATCAAGTGACTTTTATTACCAAAACGGACTGTGACAAGCACAGTGATTTGAATCAAACCGAATCAGAGGTCAGGGAGGGCAAGACTAAAAACAGCACCTGATTCTAATATGTATAATTTTTTTAAGTTTGAAAAATATGAGTATTAAAATACTTTTTTTTGTTTGTTTCTGTGTGGATTGACCAAATTTCTAACAAAAGGGGAATCACTTGTTAGAATATCTCCATTGTTCAGGTGCCATTATGTCAATGATGTTAAGTGCAAAGAAATTTTTTTTTTTTAACTATCCCCAAGTTTTATTTTCAAAGCAGCCATTTTGGATTTTGAGTTCAGGAGTAGTAAGAAACCTCAGCTTTGCCACTAGATTTTCTGAAACTCAAAACTGAATATTTTAACTTCTTTGTAAAGATCGATCATATAATTAAATGGCATTTATCAACCGACCAACTACACCTAGATGGATAAGAATGTATTTTTTCTTTCCTTTTTATTTTGATTGTCTAAGATTGACGTATATAAAAACCTTGGTTTTACTGAAATGGTAGTTCTTATAAAAGGTTAAAGAACCACTGCTCTACTGTGAACACACAATTCTTCAAAACAGTGAGATTTATTGGTGGAAGCACAACAGAGGGCACTTCTAATTCCTTGGCATTACAATACCAGACAGCATAAAATCTGCAATATATGGACTGATAAAACTTGGATTGGATGATTCTGTCCTGATTACACTTTTTTTAAAACACAGTTTGTAAATTTGATCTGTGTGATCAAAAATGAAGACATTCTTTATTTTCATCAAAACTCTAGCTAAAATATGATCCTGTATTGTTCTCGGGAACTTTATATTCTGAATCATCTTATCTCATGAGCTAAAAGTATCATTTGACCACAACTAATGAGGACTGCATTCCACATATAAGCAAACCACACAGGTGCAGAAGTGGTTGGCAGCCATCAATACTACACCTGAACATGTCCAACTATCTCAAGCCAAAATGTCTGCAGCAAAACATCTCTATTAGAGGGAGACTTTTAAATATTCCTAAAGGTAAACATCCTATATTGGGAAGTTGACACATTCAACAAAAGCAGGAAACATTGCTTTTGTCTCAATTTACAAGACCTTATGCGTCACATGAGAATAAATTATACAGAGGGGCCTCAGCACTTACCTACTGGTCTAAATATTGTAAAATAAATAAAAAATGACAATAGAGGTTGCCATAATTTCAAATTTATACAACAGTAGTAAAACTTTTGTAATTTTGGTACACTGCATAATGCTGTAGAGTATCATAGCACAGCACCATATAAAGCCTGCTAATACTTTTCAATCTCATATTGTGTATATTTCCCTGACTGCGCTGTAAAATAAGGGAGAAACCATGTCATTAGGCCTACCCAGCACCCCGAAAATAATAAAAAAAAATTCCCATTGAATAAAAACAACAACAAACTCTGGCAGCTAAGTATACCATGTCTATAAAAAACTAATGTCAAGCTCAAGGAGTAACATTGCTGAGCTGGTGGTGTGGAGGTATAAAACTAAGTGCTTGTTGCTGGAGAGCCCATTTTGAACCTCAGTAATATTTAGTTTTTTTGTTTTGTCAGTTATACAAGGATTGATAAGGCAATTTTAACTGTTTCCAGCTAGGTTTAGTTCCCAGGCCCTGGGATGCTGTCTACACAAGTGGTGAGGAGCAACAGGACACCCGCGTGTGTTCGCATGTTGCTGCCCAGCAGCGCTGTTGCAGACTCGCCACAGGTCTGAGCCATCTGCAGCCTTCACCTGCAGCATTGAGAAACCTTTCCTACAGCAGTTATCAGAGTTATAGTAAGTGAGAGAGATCAGTACTTAAAAAAGTTAATTTAGATCCTGTTCATTTTAACCTTTGCTTTCCAAGGCTACAATACAAGAGATGAAGATGTCACAATGAGGCAGAAAAAACACATTTATAGATATAAACACAGGGAAGTGGATCCTGTACCTGCTGACAGTGAGTAAGATGGGCCCTACTGCAATACATACCGGACAGGTCGCCTGTCTATCACTCTGCTAATACAGAGAGGCAGACTCTCTCTCCCACCTACAACTTAAATTAGAATCATCAATCATCTTAACCTGGATCCTTTTAGACTGGGAGACAAAACTGTGACAGTCACTGCCCCACATGCACCCTACACACACAGACACACGGTATATTAAGGGAAAAACAGTTTTCTTTATAGAAAATTCAAGCTTTCTTATTTAGACAAATGGGACTGTATGAAAATATGTTTGCATACTGTATCATACCAATCTGATATTTTTGAAATGTGTTTGAGAGAAGCATTATTTTAAACCAACAGAAAGTCGTGGACAATTATAAAATTAAAGGAAAATATTACTTGGTTTGCAATTTTTTTTACCATTAAGATTTAAATTACTGTTTATTCAGTCCCCTTTACCCTGATACCCATAAATAAAATCCACTGCAACCACTGTAACCATAAGAAACCAACTCTGTCAGTTTTTGATTAATACATCTTTGTAGAAATAGTTATGTGAAGGCCTCAGGGTTTGTTGGAGAACATTAGTGAACAAAGCATCATGAAGACCAAGGAACAAACCACACAGGTCAGGAGTAAAGTTGGGGGAAAGTGTAAAACAGGATTAGGTTAAAAAACAATATCCCAAACTTTTAACAGCAAAATTCAGTCTATCAAATAGAGAGTGTCTGGCAAATCTGCAAGCCTTCCCAGTAATGGCTGTCCACCTAAACTGGCAGGCCAGGCCTAGAGAAGTAGCCTAGAGATTAATGGTAACTCTGGAGATGGCACAGAGATCCCCAGGTCAGATGAGGGAATCTGTTGACGGGACAGCGATAAATTGTGCACTCCACCAATCTAGCCTTGATAAAACAGAGGCAAGAAGAAAGTCACCGTGAAAAGAAAGATGCAACAAGCCCCATTATCAGATTCCTGCAAGCCATTAAGGGGACAATGCAAGCCTCTGGAAGAGGATGTTCTGGTCAGATAAGACCATAGTTGCTCCACACGTAAAATACTACGTGTGGAATAAGATTAATGTTGTATATAGTCAAAAATCATACTGCATATCAGCAGAAAAGGGTGGTGGCAGTATAATGCTGTCAGAATTGCTTTTCTTCAGTAAAGGAGGAAAATTGGTCAGAGCTGATGGAAACTTGCATAAAGTTTAATACAGGGCAAGCCTGGATAAATTGGCGTTAAATGGGGACAAGACAAAGCATGGTCATGTGTTAGAATTATTCAAAGTCCAGACTTAAACCAAACGGAAAATGGGCGGTAAGGAGTGAAAATGGCTGTTTTGTGTACTTCTTTCCATCTAACTGACTGAACTTGAGCTTTTGGAATTTTGGAATGAGATTTAGACAAAGTTTCACCCTCATACCTCAACTTTAGTTGTGTCACTGCAACTAATGTAGTTTGGATTTATTTACTGAAGTAAAAGGGACTTCATACTTAATAGACTTAATAGATTTTTCTTTTTTTTGGAAGAAAAAATATGATGTGCTGTCACAAATATATCCCCACTTCGCATTATTCTATGATGAAAAATCCTACTGCATATGGGCATATAGAAAATTCACTCAAACAAGCAAGATGTTATTTTTTTTAATCCAAATTAGTATGCATCTGCACAGTAAGGTTTACTGCGTAATAATGTAGTATTGCCTGGGCTTTTATGGTGGGTCATAATTTACATGCTATTATTTTGTTATAAGGAAGCAATAAATATTTTTTTAATGTCCACTGAAATATTGTTTGTGCATGCGTCATAAGGCTGCACAGTCTATTCATTTGTTGCAGAATATGGCATAATATTGTATGTGTAGTGTAATGCTGCTTGAGGTGGGGCTGCTACAGCACCTTTGTTGCACTGTCTCTTAAGCAAACGCACGCACAGATACACACTGGCGCACTCTAATCACCTGCGTGGGTTCAGCAGGGTTCCTCAATTAGGTTAATTGAACGAGCTAATCAATTAGGCATGCCTCGAGTGTCTGCGGTCTGCACCGGCAGAGACAGGAAGCCGTGACCGGGCGGGCTGAGTCAGTATGTCAGGGGTTAATCTGCGCCTCACCAGGCTGGTCCAGAAACTGGGGCAAACAACGGTAGACGTTGCAAAATTAATACTACGGCCAGTGTTTGCGCTCTCCTCTCTGTACGACCTATTTTCACTTGTGAATGCAGCAACTCCTCCTACTGTAGTTTTACAGCAGCAGCACTGTTCGTTGTGTGGCGCTTCTTCCAGTACAACAACTTGTTTTGCATTCGAACGTGAGGGGAGCTCAGGCAGGCTTACAGAAACAGGTTCAAAATAATGAGCGCTGGTGGTAATCCGATATTTAGAAAGAATAAAATAAAATTAAATAAAATCTATCAGTTCAAAATCCATTCATTGAGCTCTAGAAATATCCCATACTATGTCATGTGTGCGTGATTTTGTGTTAAGCACGTGAACAAAGCAGAATGTGTTGGAGACAATAAGGACTCTGGTGCTGTGCTGTCTACCTGTGCGTCTATTCTTGGCTCCGGCGCAGAGCGCACGCTGTGTGTGAAAGAGGTGTGGTGGGGGGTGGGGATGGAAAGGATGATCGCCTCTTACCTGGTCAGCCATGGTGATCGATGAGCCTTGTGTTTATGCAGCCGGAGCGGTGTGCTTTAGGTCATCTGTGCTGGCTGTGGACCCGGCGTCACCATTCACAGCGGCGCACCGTGACAGAGACGCACCGCGCGCATTCATCTACCGTACTGTTGTCGTCCCCGCTCCGGCGCGTGGGAAACTGGGATAGGTGGTAGTAAGTCTGAGGAAGAGGAGGATACACCTGCGTCTACGTTCCTATTAAGAAGCTCCTGCAAAGTGCTGGGGGGAGAAAGCAGCGGGGACCGCAACGCATCTCCACCAGTGTGCTCCTTTTTTTCCCACTGGACAGCCGTCTCTACGCTTCTCTCCCCACCTCCTGCTAATACCTGCATCTGTCTCCCCCCTTCTCTCTCTCTCTTTGTCTCTCTCTGTCTCTCTCTCTGTCTCTCCGTGCGTGAAAAGGCGCGTCCCTCAGTGAGTGGAGTGATCTTCCAACGGGTTGGGTAGAGAGGTGGAGGCAGGGTTAAAGGAGTACCCCTTATTTCCATTCCTGATAGATGATATCTATCTGCAGTATCTCGTGTGTGCCTTTATCTTGGTAGGTACACCTCACCTGGTTTGTTGCCCTTTATCAAGGTTTTAATTAGGAGAGAAGCACGGGGAGTGGCCGCCAGAGGGCAGCACGAAAACATATCGCTCCTGTTTTTGAATACTTACATACATAAATTCGCCCTTTTTCCATTGTGTGAGGAAAAATGTGTAATTTGGTGGAGTGGATTATTTAAAGGGGGAAATTTACAGTATGTAATGAAGTGCAATACAACTGATGCTTGCTCTACTAGAGCACCATTGTAACAGTTTACTGTAATTAAAAGACTTGTCTCATTAACTACCCCCCTCCCCTCACACTAACAAGTTACTCTAATTCTGAGTGTGCGTATGGTCACGTTCTAAATGGTAATTCTTTATATATTTTCTGCCAAGGACACATTTCTTGTCCAACAAAACACTTGCAACGAGCCTTTCTAAAGTACAGGATTCATATCCATAGCCCTTGAACTGTTGTTCACCATTTTGTCTTGGAACCATACACTTTAAAGAGTTATATAGAAATTATGTAAAAGATCTATACAAAAAAGACATACTTGTCAAGTAAAAAGATGATTACATTATGTTTTTAAATCATTTTAATCATTTTAAATTTGAAGAGTTTGGCATGCATTTGTATTCCACCCTTTAGGCAGATACCTTTGAATAAAATCCTGTGCTGCCTTCAGAAGTCACCCAGTTAGGACACAGAGTCAACTAGTGTGTAATTTAAACTAATTGGAATAACTACAACTTTTCTGTACAGGCCTCAGAGGTTCAGTAAACAAGCAGCTTCATGAACTACAAGAAACACAGCAGACAGGTCTGAGAAAAAGTTGTAGAGAAGGTTAAAGCAAGATTGGATTACTGAACAAATATCCAAGGCCTGGCAGTGGTCAGAGGGACTGGTGGTGCCGATGTATGGCAGCTTCGCCTCTGTCATCCTGCCCCAGGGCAGCTGTGGCTACTAACATAGCTCACCACCGTCAGGGTGTGAATGGTTGAATGACTGATTGTAGTGTAAAGCGCTTTGGGGTCATCAGACTGCTTAAAGCGCTGTACAAGTACAAGCCATTTAGCATCTACCATTTAAACATCAATGTTCAATGAATCATCTCAAAAGGAGAGTATGACCCAATAGCATATTGACAAAGAAACGCATATGAAGCTACACTGGCAGGCTTGAGAAGAAGAACATTAACCAGAGTAACAACCAAGAGGACTATATTCACTTTAGAGGAGCTGCAGAGAGTCACTGCTCAGGAGGGAGAGGCTCTTGACAAGACAGCTATAATATAAGTAATGCATTCCACAAATCTGGCCTTCATGGAAGAGTGGCAATTGAGAGAACAATTAACCAAACGGTCATGTTGTTGGACTGTGGAAGGAAGCCGGAGTACCTGGAGAGAACCCATGCATGCACAGGGACGACATTCAAATGGCATGCAGAAAGACAAAGGCTAAAGATCACAGTGATCTCACTTGTGTGAGAAATGTCTCTGTTTTCCGTAACCCCTTCTTAAGTTGAAGCTCTTGGAGGCTGCAGATTTCAAATGTATTTATATTTTCTGAATGTGCTGAAGCTGGTTATTGCTGATTTATAGCTCACATACTCTGAAATTTGACCTTTATGAAAGCTTAATTCTAAAGGAAATTGCAGTTCATAAAACTTCCCAACATTTGTGAAAATGAGGTTAGATGCTCAGACTTTGCTGATGCTTCAAGGCAAATTAAACCATTTTTGCCTTTAATCCTGTCTTTCAGGAACATCTTGGATGGTGGTTGACAAATTTCCTCTCAAGGCATGATTTGATTAATAAAGTATACCCCAATTGCTTAAATCCTTGATTAATTGAATGATTCAGGGCATTGGCAGCAACCCCCCCCCCCCCCCCGCCAAAAAAAAAAACTAAGGACTTATTTAAACTGCAACGGAAGTCAGAAACAATAACAGCACCCACATTCAAATGAAAGGTTGTTGAGCATTACTGCCAAGATTTCCCTCCTCTTGGCCTTTAAAACAGAGCTCCAGTCTTTCTCCTAGAAGGCAAATGAAGTAGAGCACATGCAAGGCAGATTTATTTGGTTATAAAGATGGTTTATAGGAGTCAGGTCAGCTTCCAGATGGCACTGGAATTTAGCATAAATGGGTAGTTCGGAACATCTGGTGCAAGAGGCAAAAGAACTGGCGGTTTTGGCAGAACGGTTAAAAGTAAACAAAAACAAGAAAGGGTGCAGACTGATTCAGAATGATTTTCAATGCAAAATTCCTCATAATAATAACGGAAGAGTTTTGGTTTGTTTTCAGCTTTCAGGACATAGATGGACTTAATTTCACAGATTGCCCATATGATCACAGGCTGAGAAGCTATCTGTCCACACAAGGGTTTGTAAATGGAACCAAACAATTTCAACAGCCAGAGTGACAGCTAGCTAATAACCACAGTCTCAGCAATGCGTTGGAGTGGCAGCATCATGTTAATGGCCTCAGCAGGTGCTGATGTTACAGTGCTAAAAAGCATATTCTCCTGCAAATTACCTCATAACAGGGAGGGCTTCCGCTGTAGAAACCCATGTTTACACTCTTTGAAAACTACGCCTTTAGGTAGAATGCAAAATTTATCCCAGTGTCTGACTATTGAACTTCAGCATCCAGAGTGGATATAACGTATCCGTCTTCACAGTGATTTGAAAAAAAAATTATACTCTGAACTTTGCCAGATTTTTTCACGTTACAACCATTATTTTGCACTGCCAACATTGCTAAACTTTTATAACCCATTTAAATTTAAAAGCACACAACTGAACGTTTACTGCATTTTTGCACCATTATTTTTTTGCACTACAAACATTGTTGAACTTCTTCTGCACACTTTTTTAAAAACTGTTTTCTCCTGCATTGTTACATTCTTATCACTGCTGCAATTTATATTGTAACGTTATCTTATTTCAATTGCAATCTCATTACATTGTCGTAAGCTGTATGCAACGGAATTTTGTTTTGTATGCACTCTGTACACACAAAATGACAAAGTTTGTCTAAGTCTAAGTCAAACTTTAATGTAGTCTCAAGATGTCATGCAACAGATAAACACAAAGCTGTAATGCATAACTGTCAGGAAAATGATACTTGGTTTACAATGTACTGTACTTTTACACATGCATACAACTTAATTAAGTAATCTTTATTCTTCGTTCAGGGAATAAACTCACAAAGTGCTTTACATTGAATCAAGGCAGGTGAAATACACATTGAGTTTCTCTTCTATTTTCTAAATTCATATATTTCTAAAAGTGCAACTGATGTGAAATCCTCACCAGATTTCAGTAACAACCCATTCAGCCACACGTGCAAAAAAAAAAAAAAACTTCGATGTCCATAAATTAGGTTCAGTGCAAAAATCTGAAATGACATAGAAAAAGGTATCTAATATGTGAAGAAAGGGACGGGCAAAAAGTCATGACACCAGTTGGAATGCATCAGTAACCACAATGTATTCCTGCCACCTAGTGCTAATTAATATCAGCTGGTTCAGCAACTGCCTTTAGACGTCCAGCTGCCTTCCCCGGTTTTGACCATGATCCCGTCTCTTGGACTTCTATGCCTTGAACTAGTCGGGTTTCTACACCGCTTCTGATCTCAGGAACACAACCTCAATTCTTCCTCCTGACCAACGAGCCCTGCCTAGCCCTCAGACTTATCTGCTCTGCTCTGACAACCTGTGCATGACCCACGCCTGTCCCCTGGATTCGTCTCAAGCCTCTGTCAATCTGCCTGACTCTGCCACAGCGCTGAAAGTTGGCTCTCCCAGCTCTCTCAAGCCATTACCTGCTGTGAAGATACCATCCCCGCAGCAACAGCTCGCTGGCTCCTCAGCGAACCTAAGGAATCACTTGACAGAACCAAGTACTCTGGCTGGTCCCTGATAAGGTTGGCGGCTTTATTTTTGAGTTTTCTCATTATCGGAGAATCCTCAGCAGCTACTAACCTGTCCTTTTCTTCCCCAGTGACTCCAGTCTGTGCCATCGGTACATTCCAGTCCCACACCAGTTGCTCCTTTAAAATAAATATTTTAATCAATTCTCTGTGTTTGACTGAAATGTCAGGTCGTCTGTCGGGAACATTACACTTTCCTTTTGCTTTAGCCAGTACCTGAACCAGAATTCAAGCTTTGGCTGTTATTTGCAGCTTTAAAATAGTCTAGTGAATAGTCTGGGGTTGTTTTATGCACAAATATACATGCACATGTAGTTTTTTTTAATGAGCTTATACAGCTACACTTTTGTTTGAATCTGAGTATGCTATTTTTAATAGCTGCACAGTTCTCTTTCTTATGCTTTAAAGTCGCTCTGACTGTACCGTCTTTAATTCTCGGTTTTTATATTTTCTTACCTCTGTGTGAATCTGCATTCTTCAACTGGACTATTAATTAACTGCTGGTACACCTGAATTTCCCCACAGAGGGACATTTAAGGATATTTCTATTCTACATCTAGTCTATTCTAAACTGGGAAATAATATGTCCATGGGGGATGATTTGCATATGTATCAAGGGTAGCTGACTGAGGCGAATAGACTGGGAATCTTGGCAAAATGCATGCGACAGAATTTCCTAGGCTGAAAATTCAATTTGGGTTAAAGTACTGAGACAAATATGGACCAATCAATCAATCAAACTTTGTACACAAGTGAAAAGGGAGCAGGAAGACGAAAAAGCTTGTGTAAGCCAACCCCTTTCTCAATGATTGCAAAATACATTTCATGGCTGTACATATTAAATTAACCCACAGTATAAGTTGCAAACAATGTCAGTCTCTTCATTATTAACTCAGAAGAAAAGAAGAATTCATATTTCTTCTTTATAAAGTGTTTTGAATTGACTTAAAGCTGGGCACTTTTTCAAATGTCCAGTCCTGGGGTATTACCACAACAAGGTTGTGGTTATTCACCGGGTTAGATTTTCAATCCAAAACAAATCATAATATGAGTTTAAAAATCAGGGCAACAATGGACAGGTTGAAGAGAATAACCTGGGTTAGACAAGTAATAACTGGGCTAAAAGGAGTTTTCAATTCAATTCAGTTTTATTTATATAACGCCAGTTCATAACACATGTCATCTCAAGGCACTTTACAAAGTACATTTAATCAAATCATACAGACAGATTGTCCGTCCGTCCGCTGTCTTCCGCTTATCCGGGGTCGGGTCGCGGGGGTAGCAGCTTCAGTAGGGAGGCCCAGACGTCCCTCTCCCCAGCCACTTGGGCCAGCTCCTCCGGGGGAATCCCAAGGCGTTCCCAGGCCAGCCGAGAAACATAGTCCCTCCAGCGTGTCCTGGGTCTTCCCCTGGGCCTCCTCCCAGAAGACAGATTGGTCACAAAAAATTTCTATCTAAGGAAACCCAACAGATTGCACTGTGTCTTGACAAGTAGGATTCATTCCTGAAAGAGTGTAGCGCCACAGTGGACAGTCGTCTGCATTGTCCATGGCTTTGCAGCAATCCCTCAAACTGAGAATACATTTCAGTAAAATTTAAAGTTAAAAGCTATCAAATGAAATAATAAATAAATCAGTCTACTAATGCCTAATATGACAAATGATAGATTTAGAATATCAAAAATGCATACTGGCAGTCTTAATATTTGTCATGAATATGGTTCCTCCATCTGTTTATGCTGATTTTATGTCCATTTCTTTAGTCAAACCTTGCAAAAAGCTGGCAAACCCAGGCAAAAAGCTAATGTTCTGATTATTATTATTAAACTAACTTGTCCTTTGGTGTGAGCTATATTCATAATTCCAGCCACATGACGTTATTGTAAAGCATATATTAACATTTTGACTTTTTATCATCTTCACGTTTAACATCTTGACTTTTTTATCCTGTGGAAGTCTGATCAGCATGGTTGAAACAGGGGTACAGTTGATACATCATGAATAAGCTGAGTACTCAGGAAACCTGATCTATGATTTTACACTGAGCACGTGTATTAGCATCTTCTTTGAGTGTGCACATTATTACTGATATGCAATTCTCCATTTCAAACACATTGACAAAAGTATTTCATTTCAGCAAGATTTGAATTTCGCTCGCCCACTTCCACATCACATAGCTTCTTTTCCTTTGGTGACTCTAAAGGTGTACTTCTAATAATCCACAGATTAAAATCGGATATACTGACCGACAATGTGTCATGCAAAATATTTCTCCGACTAGAAAGCCAAAGAAACTACAAAAGCTTAGAAGAAATGGTTTACCAGCTAAGTTATTCCTCCTGCTGCCTGTATGTTCTACCCACAGCTTTCTTTAAGAAAGTTTTGCCTGTCATTGCATCTGATTTGACTCAGATAATTAACATGTCCCTTCTGTCATGCCTTTTCTCCAGGCTCTAAAAACAGCAATTATCAAACCACTGTTGAAAAAGAATTTGGACAAACTACTTCTGCAGAACTACAGGCCCATCTCAACCCTCCCCTTTATCAGTAAGATTATTGAAAAAGCTGCGTTTCAAAAATTAAACACCTTCTTAACTATGGCCAGCCGCTTTGACATTTTCCAGTCAGGTTTCCGTGCTCATCACAGTACAGAGAGCGCCCTTGTTAACGTGTTTAATGACATCCATATAAATACAGACTGTGGAAGAATCACAGTGCTGGTACTATGGGACCTCAGTGCAGCATTCGATACTGTTGATCACTCCATTCTGTTAGATCGCTGGAAAACCGAGTCGGCCTTTCTGGTACAGCTCTCAACTAGTTTAAATCCTACTTAAGAGACAGGGACTTTTTTGTGCCAGTGGGTAACTTTACATCAAAGACGATAAAAATCACATGTGGGGTTCCCCAAGGGTCCATCCTGGGTCCCCTCCTGTTTAATACCTACATGCTCCCTCTAGCTCAGATCATAAACAACAACACCAGTTACCAAAACTATGCAGACGAAACAGAGCTCTACATCAAAATGTCACCAGGTGACTATGAACCCATTGAAGTGTTGAGTAAATGCTTAGAAGGAATAAATGCATGGATGTGCCAAAATTTTCTTCAATTTTAAAAAAGACCAAAGAAAATTTAAGAAATAATTTTTGGACCAATAGATGAGCGATCAAAAGTCATTGTATAGCTTCAGCTGTTTGGCTAGTAACCACTGACCTGGCCCAGCATCTGGGTGTAGTGGTTGACTCTGATCTGAACCTCCAAAGGCATCTAAACACAATTACAAAGTCGGCTTTCTATCACCTGAAGAACATTTCCAGGATTAAAGGACTAATGTCTCAGCAGGATCTGGAAAAATTAATCCATGCGTTTTCTTTAGTCGAATCAATTACAGCAAAAGTGTTTTTACAGGTCTACCAAAAAAAGTCGACCAGACAGCTGCAGTTGATCCAGAACACTGCTGCCCACATCCTAACTAAGAAAGTAGAGCACATCACCCCAGTTCTAAAGTCCTTACACTGGCTCCCCGTATCTTAGAGAATAGACTTTAAAATACTTCAGTTTGTTTGAATGGCTTAGCTCTTAAATACATCACAGACTTGTTATCGGTGTATAAACCCTCCAGACCACTCAGGTCTTCTGGCTCAAAGTAAAAGTGCTGAAACCCTGAGATCCTTTAAATCAAGGTTAAAAACCTATTTGTTTAGAGTTGCCTTTAAATCTTAACGTTGAAATTTGTAGTTCAACTTGTCGTATACTGTATCTGACCTGCTGCTACTATTCCAATGCAATGTGCTTGCCTCTACAATGGGGCTTTTTTGTTTTGTTCATGTGAATCGTCTTGTTACTGAAAAGGGCTTTATAAATAAACTTGCCTTGCCTTGCAAGATCTTTGTAGAATCTAGAGAAATGTGAGATGTAGTCACCTGGGAAGAGTTGAGACACCATGTCCACTAGCAATGGTGGCCATAGCTACATGCCGTGTGTTATATTTTGTTTTGTGTTACTATGTTGATTCGTATTTGTATTTGTATAGTAGTAACTGTTCGCACATTTGACCTGACCATAATCCGTGATAATGCATGCATGATCGTTGCAAAAAATTTTACTGGTAAGATCAAATGTGTAGGTGATCCTGCATTTATCTTACTCCGTGCTGCCACAAGGTCTTGTAGTAAAATTCAACCAAACCAAACCAAAGAGATGCCAAAACTAGATTTATAAGTTCACAGTTTTTCATACTAGTTAAAAGTTGAGTTTTGAGAACATAATAAGCAATATAATTTTTAATATTGCAAAATATTTTACTCATCTTTTTCTTAATTCTCTGTGCACTATTAAGAAACAACTCCTCACATTTTTCCTTAACCACACACTCTGTGACATTTGGCACAAAAACACATAACAACGTGTACCTGAGGAAATGAAACTTCCTAAACTTGTAAATATGGTGCTTTATTTACATTTGAGAAATATCATGACATTAAAAGTGGGAATAAAAAAAACATAGAGGAAGGTACCTAACATATATTTTGATTTTTAACATCCCTGCAGTTTGACATTTAAAGCAAATATGTCTGGAGAGTTATCACCAGCATGGCTTAGAAAGGGCTCCCTTGTCAGGTAAAAAAAACTGTTATAGTAATATTGAGGAGAGAAGATTACTGTGAATATATACTGATTTTGCTAAAGGTGGGTATTGTGAGTCACTGCTATCATAGCTATAAGTAAACTCTTTGAAACAAAACCTCCCTATGGGAATTAAATTGCGATCAATGACAATTAATGAGCTGGCATCCTTTATAAGGCCATTAAGTAGTGCTGTCACACTAACAATCAATATCTCTTAAATGTCCATCCAGATGATAGAAAACCACTTCCTTTGTGATGCCACCTAAAGTTTTTATATATTAGTCTTCTTTCAGCTTCACTTCCCTGCTCATTCTGTCCTATCTATTCAGTTTAGCAGGTCTGCAGATATGTAAGGGCTTCAGTAAACACTTTAAATGAAAAAGGGAAGGTTCCTCTCCATGGGGCCTGCAGAGCATGACTTATAATTTAAGCTTTCCCTAATCTGCTGACTTAATTAAGACAAACTCATCAGAACATGGCAGCTTACTGGGCTGCGGTGCGTGAGAGGATCACGGTGCGGACATATGACGAAGATAAAAGCTCTCATTAGCCGCCAAGATGGTATCGACAAAAAAGCGTCTACACCCTGGTAATGGAGACATTTAAGGCTGCCATCTGGATGTGCAGTTCTGCAGTTCACGAGGTCAAGAAATAACTAAGGCAGGATTTATGGCTGCAGAAAAGATGACATGCTCAAGGTCCGAGGTTATTCTGTGTATCTGTCATCCATAAATATTTGTCATTTCTTGTAAATAGATGGTGAAAGCTTACGCAACTCAGTCACCAAAAAAAGTTACGTCACAGTCCAAGATGTTAAAAAAGCAAATTCTCTCCTTGTAAATAACATTAGAACCTATTTTTACCTTTAACTTTATTTTTTGGAGCAACTGTGGCTCAGTGGGAAAAGTAGTGGTCTTGCAATCGGAAAGGTTGTGAGTTAGATTCCAGCTTCTCCTTGTCATGTGTCGATGTGCCCCTTGGCAAGGCACTTAACCCCAAATTGCCTACCGAGCTGCGTATCGGTGTTTGAATGTGTGTGCGAGTGAGTCAATGTGGCTCTAGTGTACAGCGCTTTGAGTGTAAATAAACTATATAAGTTCAGTCCGTTTACAATCCAAAGGTTGTGGGTTTCATTCTATCCTCTTCATCCAACATGTTGGTCAGCCCCTGGGAAAGCGTATAGGTGTAAACATGTGAATGAGTAACTTTGTCAGTGAATGTGTAATGCGCTTTGAGAAGTATTAATTCAGGACATTTACCATTCAATCCTCAGAACTTTGTGAGCCCAAACCTAGTTGTGTTTCATTTCAAAGGCTTACTAAGCTCTCAAATAAAGTAATACGATCATTTATTTTAAGACACACTTTGGCAAATATTCACAGGCATTCAAAACAAAGAAATTCTTGATTAAAACACGCCATGAGCATTGCATCTTTTGAAGACATAAAAAATATCATTTTTGGAATAAAACTGTATTTTAGCTTACTCTGTCATGATAAGGGCAGGTTGCACAGGTCTCACCCAAATGTTTCCACATTGACCCAATAATGACATTCCTTGATCTCAAGCCTTGGCAGAGCCGCATATCTTTACTGCACCCAACCCTTTTACTGAGGAGGGACATTTGGCCTGACAAAATAAGAAGCTGATGTTATTTTTTAATGAAATTTGTTTGAGAATTTACATATGTATATCAACTACATGAAATGGTTTACAAGGTGATGTCATGGCACCTTTAAAGGAATGGAGACAGTACGAACAGGTGGTCTACGTTTGCTAAACTATGATAAGGAGGTGAGTTGTTGTGGGTTTTTTCCATCTGGGGTTCCGTCACCTCGCTTTCTGACTGGCTACACGTCACATTCAACAGGCATTTGAATTTGCCTGTCATTTGTCCTTGGGAAACACCGCACATGCAAGACAGTCCAACATGTTGAATATCCCTGATTTGAGGTCGGAGCGTTCCCGGCTTCCTGAGCGGACTGGATCACTCTTAACACATCACACACGGCAGGAATATCTCATAAGGTAATCTTAAGATCCATCCTGATAATCGGGGCATCCTTAAGATTGTCCGAAGGGGAAGATCGGCGCAAAAATCAGGCTAATTATCCTGCCATGTGAAACCGGCATAAGAAATACAGCAGACAGAACAAGGAAAGACTTGGGTAGAAGTGTAAAGCAGGTTTAGAAAAAAACAAAAAAAAAACTTTGAACATCTCATAAAGCACTGTTCAATACATCATCCCAAAATAGGAACTGTTACATACCGCAGAGGCTGCATGTAAGTGAGTGTTTTCTTTCTCCTCCTGAGTTTTCTGCTTTCCCTTTCAGCTAGGCTCCTGCAGCCAGAAGGGCACTGCTGATTGCACTTTGCCCCTTTATGAGCGAGTATAAAGCTGGGAGAGGAGCTGGTTTTGCCTGGTGATTCTGAGTGGTCTGCATTTAAGGCAGTTATACTGGCAGACGTGTTTTTAAGTTGAATAAATATGGCCTTGGTTTGTTTTCTAGCTGAGCAGTGTGACTTGAGCTGAGGAGGGAGGCCTTAAATGTTCCTTTTGTGAATCCTTTACAAATTGTGCATTTTTCCCTTGCTTTTGCCAGAGCTTGGTAATCTTAAAACCTGGTTTTGTGGTTGTCAATTAATGTTGTTCTTGTTCTAAAAATGATCTTATTTTTTTGGAAATTACACAAACACACACACACACACACACACACACACACACACACACACACACACACACACACACACACACACACACACACACACACACACACACACACACCTATTCTGCAATGAGGAACATAACAGGGACAATATGATAAAACTGCATATTGACAAGCACAGGACCGACCCCCAAACTGACAGGTGGGGCAAGGAGAGCAGCGATCAAACACACAGCATAGATCTTCATGGCGACACAGGAGGAGTTGCACGGATCCACTGCTTATCTGAACGAGTCTCAAGACAGGACAACTGTGCACTCCACAAATCTGTCCATTATCTTGGGAGAGAGCCGTAAAAAGCAATGTTTGCCTTTTGCCACGATGGGACGCAACACATATCTGATGGGAGGTGCTCTGCATGGTCAGAGGAGGCCCAAATTGAATTTTTTTCCCTGCACGCATAATTCAACAAAAATGAGATAAAAATAATACATGGTGGTGGCAGTAGTATGCTGTGAAGATCCATTTGTTCAGCAGGGAAATTGTGGTTGATGAAAAATGATTGGAGCTACAAACAGGGAAACCTGTTGCAAACGCACACTCTTTGGATGTTCTTGACATCTTGTAAACCATGCATATTGTTTTTTTCCCCACCCATTCGCAATTATCGTGCAATTTGTTTGGGTATCTGACATAACACCCCTCCCCCCAAAAATGCATTTTCTAATCTACCTACTATTAGTTGACTTCTAAATAAAAATAGTTGTACGGCATTTTGATCAGAGTAAACAGGGCGTGATTTAAACCTCAAATTTCTGATTTTGATTTATAAAACACGTGTATCCTTTTAACATTGTCCACTTCTTTCTTTTGGTCTATCCATCGGTTCATGATTGTAACGTGGCTAAATGTGAATATGTTGAGGGGGCGTGAATACTTTTGCAAGGCACAGCAAGGCCATTTAGATCTCTGCAATATATAACTGTTGAAGCAACAATAAAAAGTAACTTTTGACCACTAGTGGGCCTAGACCTGAAGGTTCCAGGTTTAGTGTCCCTGTAGGCCACTAGCATGTGGCAGCTCTCTTGTTTAAGGGGTGCTCTAGGTCACATAACTTTCTGAGTGATGGATCCGCACCTCTCAAGTTACATAGAGAAGGGCAGCCCGCACAGACCATTACTACATGCTGAGTGCTGTACATTGACATGGAAAATCGAATGATATATCTCAAATTAGGTTAATATGTGGGTCAAAGGTTATGTATTGGGGCTTTAAAGCCCCAATTGAAGCAATATAAACCAACAAAACAAATTATTCTGCCTCGGCTATTTCATAAACAAGTAACTTAGGTATAGCCACAAGAAAACATGCCTTTTAATTTGTGATATTAAACCAGTCTAGATGCAGACAGACTTGTAGGGAAGTTATTTTCCCTCAGCAAAGCAGATCCAATACTTGGTGTCAAATCCCTTTTTAACATGCACTTCTCAGCATTCAGGTTCAGAACTAGACAAGCCAGTTTCTTTTAATATGTGCCAATGTCAAAGGGCCCTCTTTTCATCAAGGTTATTGCCATGATTGAATCCGGAATCTGCTGCCTCCGGGCTTTTCATTGAGATTTCTAAAGAGGCATCGTCTGCCGTTTTCCAGCTCTGTCAGAAATCTCTGTAATGGTGTTACAAGGTTGTACTGCATAGAAGGATGAATGGCTGTAATGACATTCTATATCTAATATTTTGCAAAAAGCAAAGCCAATTTTCCACAATGCAGAGGCCATTTACTCCACCCATTGGATGCTTTTACGTTGCAGCCGGGGCTTGTGTGTAAAAACTCTATGGGGAGTTTTGGTTTGCTTGGATGGGTTGAGTCAGTCAGGACAAGTTTAGCTGATGCCCTCCAGCACCAAAAAGGCGGTTGCTAAGGTTCAATTCCCATGTGTGAGCTTATATTTAAGTTCAGTGACCCAAAAATAAATGATGATATGAGCTATGATACCACAGGAAATTGCTATGTTTGGCTTTTCAGTTTTTATTTTCATTCAGCTTGATTTCCAGCTCTTTTCCTCTTCCAGCTGGAATTGACCAGACAGCAAGTTGCTAAGTGCATCTGGTATTGTGAGGGACATAAACTCTGTTTAAGGCCTAGAATGTGTTCTAATTATGACACAATGTGAGAGTTTATTGTTGCCAATAGCCATGAGCATACTCAGTAACTACACGCACAGAGCATCCTGTGAATCATGTGTTTGGATTTAGTGTTTCATGGAGGGCACATGTGAGCTGGATTTCATGGGGGAAGGTGAGTGTGCACAGCTGTTGCGATCTTCATTGAGTCAGTCGGCGTGTCAAGCTTTGACGATTGGGTGAGTTCGGGGCTGCATGAGGTGTTGACAGACACAGGGGTGGAGCCGGAGCGATACGCCAGTGCTGCACAGGTTTTCTCCCCAACTGCTCTTGGAAGAAAGAAGGCAGGAGAGCTCTCAGCTGATGTACAGCCGGGCGTGACAACAGGAAGTACAGCGGAGGGTTCCAGCATGGAGCCAGGCACACCAACAAAATGGCCGACAAAGAGGCTACTTCCCACAACAGTGTGACCCTTGGCACGGCTTGTTCACCAGACCCGGATGGAGTAACCGGTGAATTAAAAGTAGGCAACGGGGAAGATGGCCCAACATCTACTCTGCTCGTAGGAGAAGCTGCTGAACTAATGTAAGGTGACAAAACATTGACAAACTCAAGTGCATAATATGGCAACCAGCTAACTGCAAACACCAGTGTTGAACCAATTAGCAAGGCGGTGGCTTTCTTGTTGCGTCTGTTGGCAACCAGGCTGCCTCTGCAGCGGTGGAGGTGAGAGATGATGAGGCCGCAGTTGATGGCGATGCAGAACAGGGGGGCCACGTAGTACACCAGGAAGGCAGGCACCAGGAAAAACAGCCACTCTTCTCGACCAACTGACCATGTGCAGCCACCGTCAAAGTTGATGTAAGTGACCTTCGGCAAGGCCATGGTTATCGAGACCACCCAAATGGCCACCACAGTGCACAGTCTATAGGAAAGAGAGACAGAAAATCTGTTATTTGTTGGGTATAATGATGCAAAGTAGACATATTCCACAGGCATGTTTATCTAGCAGTAAAGCCGATCATGGATGGGAGAAGGAAGTCTCTGTTACCTGTTTTTTAACTAAGTATTGGGCCATTGTAGTTCTAACATGCACCTTCATAATAAAATAGAATTACATCCCTCAGATTTGCAAACATTAGCATGTATTATCAAACTGTTTTTCAGAGTATATGATTATAACTCCCGTAGCCACTCTATATAAAGTTGTTTTTTGTCATTTCCAGGGGAAACATCTGATTACGTGGCTGGTAATTGCTTCACTATCTCCACCACAACCTTCAATAAATAGATATAGCTCAAATCGCACATGGGAAATGAATTTTGCGTCTGTTTGAGTTTCCATAAAAAACATGTCTGTGTCCTAGTGTGAATGCATTTGCCTCTAAATTAAATTGCAGGTCTCTGGATTGCTTGGGGTTTTAAAGAATGGTTGACTAATGTGTCTCACTGTTTAAATTAGATGGCTCCTGTCTCAAATCAATGAAGCTCCCAAAGATTACCTTTAATAGATTCAGAGGCACTGGAAGACTGATTGCATGCGGTCTTAGTATATCAGTAATCCAGATCCTATTGCATGTGTCGCAAACCCTCACTAAAGGAATACTTTAGAAGAATTAGTACCTTCTAAAGTTATGGATCTCCACTGAATTATGACGAACCAAAGACCTATTGATGTAGTGCTCATAACTGTGTCCGGCTCCCTTTTAACCTATAATGGAGAAAAACTAAAGTTCCAAATAACTTTGGTTGGGGTTCGAACTAACTCGTGTTTTTGCCATGATTCCAATTCCCCTTTAAAAGTTATGATTATCAGTGTTTGACATATTTCTTTTTAACCTTCTTATTGTGAGATGTAAACTGTGGATCCTGGCAGATGCTCCTTCTTTCAGGGGTTGCCACAGCAAATCATTACAACTTGCACACAGAATTGTGAGCTATCAACAACTTTTAATTTTAGGGAAAGAGGCAATGTCACACTGTGTGTGTGAGAGAGAAAAAAGAAAGATCAGTCACTACAATTTTACGTTTACCTTACAAAAGAGACAGCATTTTGACACTTTAAACTCTTTAACAGCTAAGCACTTGGTTGCATTGAAAACATCAGTCCCCGTGCGTGTTCCCTGCAGATTTTACTTTAACTCTGAGATTTTCAAATAGCTGCCAACACTTCCAAATTCAACATGTTAATCAGACAGCTTAAGTGCACGAAGGTTTACAGAGCTTAAAGCTCAAAAACTAAAACAGAGCTACTCTGGAGTAAACAGTTTAGCCTCCAGTATCTGCTGAAGGCGGCTCTGCAACAGTTCCCCAATTTGACAAAATGTTCTGAAGGTGAATACATATTAACACAGATCATTGGAAGAATAGAGTGAGTTGAAAAACTGCTCCCCTGTTTCTAAAAATAGAGGAGCAAGCTTGTGTTTTTGTTCCTCCAATTTTTGACTTAAAGAGATCTGAGTAGGTTCATTCCAATTCACGCTCAACTAATGTCTTCTGTCAGACGGTTTATAGGCATAGAGAAGTAAAATAGATAGAATGTTACAAGAGTCACTAACCATAAACTGTATAAAATACAGTAGAAAACCTTTGCAGGTATATGGGGACAAGCAACCGCCTGCAGGTATCTGTTCCTACTAAAACAAAACTTGTAGGAACAGCATTAGAGGGACTATTTAAGAACTAAAGCTATCTGGAAACATACTATTCACCGTACAGACAGAACAACAAAAACAATATTTATCAAGATTTGAACTTATTTGTCGTGCACTAGGGCTATATCAGTATGTATACATCAGACAGAATTTTAATTAAATTAAATTAAATTTTATATTTTTTTATCTTTTGTAATGGGAGTTTTTCGACTATCTCATTGACACTGAAAACAGATTGAATTCCTCCTGCAGTAGCAACATCCACATTAAAGAACTTTGTTACCTGAGCTGCTAGCACTTAGTTGTGGTGTGTTCAATGAATGAAAAAAAGATCTGATGTTTCAGACCGGTTAGTCAGGAATCAGGACGGGTCAAGCTGAAAATAGTCCAACCAGCCGATTTCTCTGTGCATCTCTACATTCTGCTGCGACTTCATTGTAAAATATTTGACCATTGCTGATCATCCTTAGTTATACCAGGGATTGTATTGTAAAATGTGGTAATTTACTATTTTTTATCATCTCGTGAAAATATTCAACTCTTGAATTTATATATCTAAGACATTGCATTGATAATGAGTTGTTTTTATGAGGCAAATGTTTACGAGTTATTTTCTTTCAGAAACCTGCAAGTTTAAAGAACATAGAGCAAGCAAAAGCTGTATTTCAACAATTAAACACCTTCTTAACAACGACCAGCCGCTTTGACGTTTTCCAGTCTGGCTTCCGTGCTCACCACAATACAGAGACCGCCCTTATCAAGGTGTTCAATGACATCCATATAAATACAGACTGTGGAAGAACCACCGTGCTGGTTCTATTGGACCTCAGTGCAGCATTTGATACTGTCGATCACTCCATTCTATTAGAACGCCTGGAGAACTGGGTCGGCCTCTCTAGTACAGCTCTCCACTGGTTTAAGTCCTACTTAAAGGACAGGGACTTTTTTGTGTCAGTAGGTAACTTTACATCCCAGACGACAAAAATCACATGTGGGGTTCCCCAAGGGTCCATTCTGGGTCCTCTCCTCTTCAATATCTACATGCTCCCCCTAGCTCAGATAATAAAAAATAACAACATCAGCTACCATAACTATGCAGACGACACACAGCTCTACATCACAATGTCACCAGGTGACTATAAACCAGTTCAAGCACCGAGTAAATGCCTAGAAGAAATCAATATGTGGATGTGCCAAAATTTTCTTCAGTTGAATAAAAACAAAACAGAAGTAATAATTTTTGGACCAATAGAGGAGAGATCAAAAGTTAGCACACAGCTTCAGTCGCTTCAGCTAGAAACCACTAATCAGGCCCGAAACCTGGGTGTAGTGATGGACTCAGACCTGAACCTTCAAAAGCATCTAAAGACAATTACAAGGTCGGCTTTTTATCACCTGAGGAACATTTCCAGGATTAAAGGACTAATGTCTCAGCAGGATCTGGAAAAACTAATCCATGCGTTTATTTTTAGTAGAATTGATTACTGCAACGGTGTTTTCACAGGTCTGCCTAAAAAGTGGATCAGACAGCTGCAGCTGATCCAGAACGCTGCTGCCCGCGTCCTCACTAAGACTAAGAAAGTAGAGCACATCACCCCAGTCCTAAAGTCCTTACACTGGCTCCCTGTATCTCAGAGAATACACTTTAAAATACTTCGGTAACACTTTATTTGAAGGGGTCTACATAAGACTGACATTACACTGTCATAAACATGACATAACACCTGTTATGAACATAAATGACTCATTATGAATGTTTAGGACTGTTGTCTTTAATTGTCATTCGGTAAATTATGACACTATTAAAGCAAAGTTGACATTGTTTAAGATGTCTTTGTTATGACAAGCCCTTAACTTAACAAAACCCCAAGTCAAGTCCTTAATTCAACCAAATCCCCAATCAAGACCTTAATTTAACCTAATCCCAAATCAAGACCTTAATTTAACCTAATCCCAAATCAAGCCCTAAATTTAACCTAATCCCAAATCAAGCCCTAAATTTAATCTAATCCCAAATCAAGCCCTTAATTTAACCAAATACCAAATCAAGCCCTTAATTTAACCTAATCCCAAATCAAGCCCTAAACTTAACCTTGTCTCTGTTAATGTCAAGTTGTCATAACAAAGACATTTAAAACAATGTCAACTTTGCTTTAATAGTGTCATAATTTACCGAATGACAATTAATGACAACAGTCTTAAACATTCATAAAGAGTCATTTATGTTCATAACAGGTGTTATGTCACGTTTATGACAGTGTAATGTCAGTCTTATGTAGACCCCTTAGTCTATAAATCCCTGAATGCCTTAGCACCTAAATACATCACAGACTTGTTATCAGTGTATCAACCCTCCAGACCACTAAGGTCTTCTGGCTCCAGCCTACTCTGCATACCTAGAACCAGAACCAAACACGGAGAAGCAGCATTTAGTTCCTATGCTCCACTTATCTGGAACAAACTTCCAGAAAACTGTAAAGGTGCTGAAAGCCTGAGTTCCTTTAAATCGAGATTAAAAACACATTTGTTTAAAATTGCCTTTGAATGTTCAAGTTAAACTTGTTTCTACATTCTATCCCTACTTGCTTTTATTCCTATATTTTAATCATGTAAAGCACTTTGCATTGTCTCTGTACTGAATTGTGCTATATAAATAAATTTGCCTTGCCTTGCCTTGCCTTGCCTTGCCTAGAGAAACTTAACACTCAGGATATGGTGAAAATGAAAAGTTGAACCAATATAAATTTAAGGGATTAATATGTCTCGTACTAATTCTAGGTTTTCAGACTTACTTTCTTACAAACTTTTCTTATTTAACTTTATCTTTGGTTAATGACTAATGAAAATAATAGAATCTGTTGTTTCTGTTTTAGTTGAGGTTAGATTAAATAATTTTAGATAATGGTAAATACTGTCTTTTAATCTTTTTTCATCAGACCATAGAATTTATAGAGCTTGTACATTCTTTTTATAATTATTGCAAATTTGCTGAACTATACTTTCTGAAATTCTGGCAACTTCCCACCTTCCTACAGGACTGTTTTGATAGCAGCATGTCTGTGTGCTTTAAAAAACAGCAATTGCTTTAAGGTACTTTAATTAAATAATGCATTACCTTTCTACGCATTTGAACACTGTAGCATACACAACTTAATCTGTAGCTAACCCAGCCTGTTTTTGTGTGTGTGATTTTTTTTTTTTTGGATGTTGAAATACTTCAGCACAACTATCACAAATACCATAATTATATATGCACATGCATAATGGACATATTCACTGCAAGTGCCACTCACATGCTGTAACAAAGACCAGTGATAGTTATATAACCACTTTGTGGCACTCACTGAGCATTGAGCTTTAAATGATCTGTAACATTGACAGCTTCTGCTGTTACTCTCTCTGCTGACGTCACTCTCTGCTACCTGTGCTGCTCTAGCAATCATCCACTGATTGCCTGCACCTGTGACTGCTCTAATTACTGGCGCTGCCCCACCTGTGTGTCCTTCTATTTAAACCTGTCTCTTTCAGAGTTTAGGCGCCAGATTCTTGAAAACCCTTGATTGAGTAGACCATACAGCGTTCCTAGATTGCCTTCCTGTGGGTGACCTCATTTGTTATTTCTGGATTCCTGCCTGTTTGCCTTGTCCTTGTCGGACTCTCCTGTTGGTTCTTGGCTTCTGGACATCGACCTGTGCCTTTTGCCAGACACTGTCTTTCTAGATATCTGGATCCTGGACTGGATTCTGGACACGCTCTGGGGGTTTCCCCTACTGATACCTCTTCTTCTGTTTACCCATGTATGACCCTGGACTGTTTCTGGATATCCTCCCCAGTTCCCCCCTCCAATTCCAGTGTTATTACATGATTCTTAAATGTAGAAAAAAATTCCTGAAATGAGACTGTCAACTACAAATATTTCATTCCAACACAGTCATAAGCAGCACAGTCCATAGACTTGGTGTTCCATAAAATTAACATAATTTCAGCATGTTTAGACAAATGTAACAAATTTTTTGATATGCTAACCTATATGGCGAGAAAAGGAAGCAGTGTAACTGCAGCTCAACCTTACAGTTCCATTCAACATGTGGGGGGAATTAATACACATAGTTTTACTTTACAGTCCTGAGTTGTATTCCTCACAGTTTAGCATGATGTTGTGAGCTTGTCTGATAGCATTTCATCCCCTGTTTTTGAATCTAGAAAAACTCTATGAACCTTAAAATGTCTAGACCAAGGGTTTGAAAATTGACAAACATCAACAGAAAACTTTCCAATATATTGGGACAAAGGAAAGAGGCCATACTTGTAACATAACAATATAATAGTAAAGCTAGTGTAAATCACCAGCTTTATCACAATACAATGTGATTTCAATTTGTTTGGATGTCATCCAAACAATTGGTTGATTTGATTGAACAATATTATAGCTGCCCATATAACAAAGTCTGTTACGGTTTCCAATCGGTGATCAATACGATGCAATATCATCTGCCCATCTAACACTATTTACATTAACATTAACTTACGAAAAAAAATAAAATAATTGACCAGTTTATTTCTAAGCAGCAAAAACATAATTCTTCTAATTTTAAAATAGCAAATCATCTGTTCATTTTAGTCTCATGCCTTGTGAATTTCAACATAAAAGTGCATCTTAAAAATGACGATATGGATTGATATTTTCATTTTGAATCAATTTTGATGTCATATAAAAGGATTAAAATTTAGAGGCAATGCCTTTCAACAGTAACACTGCTTATTGTTCACTACTCACACTTGCGTCAGACTAGCCGGCAGCCTCATCCGTGGTGCAACAATTCGATACCTCAGCACTGCCAACACTGCCAGGCTGAAGATTTCCACTCCTACTGTAACCGAAGTCATGAATCCAAGCAGAATGCAGGTCCCGCCTCCAAGCTGCCAGTTCTGGAAGCTGGCACTCAGAAGCACACAGGGCAGTGTTAGCAAGGCTCCCAGGTCTGCCAGGCTGAGATTGAGGAGCAGGATGGAACTTGGTTTGGAGCGACTCCGGGGGTTTCTCACCAGCACCAGCCAGAGCAGGAGGTGACCTCCGACCCCTGCGAAAAGAGAGATCAGGCTCACCATCGGCAGCACCACTGTGAAGGAGATGGTGGTGTTGGTAGAGACCACATTGAAGAGGAGGTTGACAATAGCAGGCATGACTCCAGGAAATCTGGCAGGGAAAAAAAGAAGAGATGATTGGCTGTGAAGATTGTTAACAGAGTGTCATTCAGAAGTTTGCATACATGCACAAAGACTATTTTTCAGAATGGACTGAAAATAAAACTTTCAACTTCAATGATTTCTCTAAACAAGGATTGGGTGAATATGTTTATTTTGGATTTTCTCCCATCTACACTGGTTATGTATACATGGTTAGATAAATATACACCCCACAAATATTTGGATAAACGTGGCGTAGCAAGATGCAGAGAAACCTATTGCTGTTTGCAGCCATTAGCAAGGTTCTGGCACGAGACTGGCTGAATATTTCACCACTCTCAAATTCTTTCAGAAATGGTACATGTTTTAAATAGTATAGCCCATAAACAGGACTGAACTCTGTGCATTTCTAGAAACTTCATATCAGCCTGCTTTATCCATTCTAAAACCAGTTTCTATGCATGTTTGGAGTGATTGTCCTGCTGAAACACCCAAGTGAGTCCAAGTTTCAAGTTTCAAATGGAGGTGAAGTGAAAGAATTTGAACGTTGCTGTCCATCATAATTCCACCCATTCTGTGTGATGTAACAATACCTCTGGTAATGAACCAGACCCTCAATATGATGCTGCCACCACAAGGTGTCAACTATGTAGCAATAAATAATACAATAACCACACATAATTGGGCAATAATTACACAGGTGGGGTGCCACCTGTGCAACAAGTCCAGTCATGATATTTACTCTCTCCTAAAAGTTCCCCAGTCAACTGTCAGTGGTGTTACAACAAAGTGGAAGTGATTGAGAAGAATAGAAACTTAGCCATGATGTAGTAGGCTATGTAACCTGATGGGGGTGGAGGGAAAGGATGCTGAGGCACATAGTGAGCAGAGGTTCAAAGATTCAAAGAGTCTTTATTGTCCCCATGTCTTACTGTGGTGAGATTTCTTTTTGGCCACTCCGGCTAAGAGTACACATAAAAGACAAACAAACAGGTAATGAACAAGGGTTACAGTGGGGTTTTTTTGTTTGTTTTTTCTCATTATAGCATTCAAAAGATTAAAAAAATTAAAAGTTGAAGTGGAATTAGTGAAGATGCGTATGGCCCTTCTTTGGACTCGTTCTGCATAAATTGAGTCCAAATCCTGCAGACAACATTCCACAATGCCCTGCGCTGTTCTCACCACCCATGCTAAGTCCTTTCTCTCCTGCCCTGTGGTGTAAAGCACGCTGCCACTGGATTCTAGAGCAGTGGAGGCTCATTCTCTGGAGTGACAAATCCCATTTCTCCATCTGGCAATCTGATAGATAGCTGAACTTGGTTGTTGCCAGGAGAATGATATTATTCTGACTGTATTGTGCCAAGTGTAAAGTTTGGTGGATATGGGATTCTGGTGTGGGGTTGTTTTTAAAGAGCTTTGCTTGGCCCTTTAGTTCCAGTGAAAGGAACTCTGAAGGCTTCACCATACCAAGAGATTTTTAACAACTCCATGCTCCTAACTTTGTGGAAACAGTTTGGAGATGGCCTCTTCCAACTTGACTATGCACCACAGCACAAAGGGAGGTCCATGAAGACATGAATGAGAGAGTGAGGAGTGAATAACCTTGACTGGTCTGCTCAGAGTACTGACCTCAACCCAATAGAACACCTTTGAGATGTATTGGAGCAGAGAGCAAGATCTTCTCATCCAACATTAGTGTATAACATCACAGATGCACTTCTAGAAGAATGGTCAAAAATTCTCATAAACCCACTCCAAAACCTTGCAGACACCCTTCCCAAAAGAATTGAAGCTATTATAGCTGCAAAGGGTATTGAACCCTATCGAATAAGAATGGGATATCGCTGCAGTTCATATGTGAGTCAAGGCAGGTAACTTTTGGCAATAGAATTAAGCCTACGGTACAATATTGACCATAGGTGAAAAGAGATAAGCAATAAAAATGTAAATTTGTGCACTCCATTCTTGTGTATTTGTTGTCTTGTTCTTTGAGAGCCACACATTGTTACATTTATGAAGACAGTATGCAGACTTCTGATGGAGTCAAGGTTAAATCCCAACAACTATTATCTGAACAGACCAAATCAAAACTTTAAAAAGACAAACAGAGCAATTATCACCCCAATAATCAACAAACTCCAATCTATTATTCATATCTCTAATAGCTGCCTCCATGGGATTCTTGAATCACTCACAACTCAGAGCTCAACAGGGCCAACCAGTGACTGACAAGCTCAATGATTCAGACGAGACAGCGTGTCTCTCAGGAGACCCGGGCAACAAACATTCAAAGGCATCAGCAAGTCGCCTGCGTCACGACACAAACAAGACGACTCACCTCGGTGTGCTCAGGCAGGCGCGTCAGACAAACAGAGGGAGGGGGCTTCTCTTGTTCCCAAGGGGGCCGACCAGGATATACCACACAAAGCAGCTGAGAGAGGGGAGAATATATGCGCTTTCTGAGAAACAACAGGTGAGACAGTACAAAAAAAAAACTCCCCTATTGAAGAATCTTTCTGGGGGCTTTTTATTTAAGACAATTACAATACCACCACAAATACAATATTTTTTTTTTATTCTTAGCACTGTCAGTACATTAACCCTTATTTCTTACATCATCAGAGTAACTTGTGGGATGCATCATACCTCCCACTTTGAGAAACTCTCATTCACGTTGTCCATTAAAGTGTGTGTGAATGACAGATGGACAAAGGAATGAATAAATGTTTGTTCATTCTTTCACCCATCTGTCCATCTGATGCTGTGTCTCACTGAGGCTTAACAATGCTGTTTTGATTCCATCATTGGAGGTGGCTGATTATGTGCTCTTTGGTTGCAAAGCAAAAAGGTCATGGAGGGAGCTTATGTGGTCATTTGTGGGAGTCATGGCTGGCTAAAAACAGCTATGATGCTTGCCAGCATTTCATAAAAGTGAGCAGAGGGGAAGGTTTTTAATTTTAGAGGAAATATAAGACACAGTACCTGTAAACATATTTTGCTAGGGCTTGAATCTTTCACATTTTGCTTCTTTTACTTTAATACTCCAATTAAAACTAAGTGCAGTCAATTGCCCTTGCAAAGTCACCTAATTAGTCAATAGAGTTCCCCTGTCTGTGATTTAATCTCAGTATAAACCCACCCGATTCTGTGAGGGCCTCAGAGGATTGTTAGAGAAAGACAGTGAGCAAACAGCGTCATGGACACCAAGGAAGACAGCAAACCAAATCATTGTTAAAAGAAAGCCCTCGTGCCTAATTTAAAGTGCAAAGCCTGCATGCCATACACAATGTATGAAATCTACCACTACACAGTTAATCTATACGATAAACATAGAATCCCCATAGTGACACAAAGTAGTGGCAGCATCATACTCTGGAGAAGGTTTTTTTTAATGATCTGGGACATATAAGCAGGTTTAGAGTTGATAGAAAGATGGCTGAAGCTATTTACAGGGGCATCCTGGATAAGAGGTTGCCATAGCTTTGAGTATAGGACAGAGGTTCCCCTTCCAGCAGGACAGCTGTCTCTACACATAGAGACATTGTCTACAACAATATTGTTTATATCAAAGCATATTCAAAAGCTCAGGCAATATCCAGACTAATGTGCAGGAGCTCTGAAACAGAATTTGCGGTAAGACTTAAAAATCACTGTTATCAGACACTCCCCATTCAATCTCACAGACTTAGAGCTATTTTGCAAAAAAAAAAAGAGATGTTATGATTATTTTCCCTGGCCGTACAGCTTCCTCAGTACAAATAAATGCACTGGGGGTGATCAAGGGACCCATCCGGGATGGCGGGCACACTGATATGTCAGCTTCATTCGGCAGCTCCAGTCCTTGAGGTGTCTAAGTGTATATTTGTCTATGACTCGCATGCCACCCCCTTCAGGTTGCAGAGCATTCCCCTCCAGCCCATTCGGCAATTTTTGTGGTATGCTTTGGGCCGGTGTTATGAACGACCGAACATTTTGACTCATCCATTTGTGGTGTTGATATCCTTGAGCTTGGACTACAAAATCGCTCAGAGGTATAAAAATGGCAGTCGTGAAATTGGTAAGTCCATGACCTTGTTAAGCAGTTCTGCAGCAAATACTGTGACGTAATTGTTCAAAAGAACGTAATAGAGAACAGAGAAAACTGCTTGAAATGGCTTGAAAAATATGACCCCCAAAAATATAAACATATCCACGCAGCACATGGAGCGACTAAATTCCAATTAGAAAATTAGTGAGAAAAAATAATAGGGATCAATCGGAGTGAAAATACCTGTTTGAACATACGAGTTTTCTGCCAGGATATAAAAAGAGACTCAGTAACAGTGTTTCTGATGTCAGGAGGGAGGTCATTCCAGAGGCAATGGGCCCTGAATCTCAGTGGTCAGACGAGGAGGAGGTACAATGAGGCTGAGACAGTAGCCTGAGCTAAGACAGTGTTAATGTAGAGGCGGTCGGACAGATATGAAGGAGCGGGGTGATCGATGGCCTTAAATGCATAGAGCAGAATATTTAACTCCAGGCAGTATCCGATTGGGAGCCAGTGAAACAGTTGAAGTATGGCTAAAATGTGACTGGTGGGTGGTGTTCTGGAAATGACATGGGCAGCAGCAATCTGGACCAGTTGACATGAGTGGATTTATTTGGGAGACCAAAAAGGAAAGAATTGTAATAATCCGAACAAAACCTGACAAGAGTCGACCAAAATTGCAGTTTTGGTAGGCGTGAGGGATAGGTGGAGGCGGCCAATATGATATAGGTGGAAGTAGGCGAACCGGGTGATGTTGTTGATGTAGGTTTGAAAAAATATAGTCTTGTCAAAGATGATACCCAGACTCTTAAACTGAATGAATGGAGATCGATGATTTGTCAATAGCTGAGGGTGAATTTCAGTGTTATCACTGGAAAGTCTTGGATCTCCTGTAAACAGTTACAGATGAAAGAGGGTGGAGAGGTAGAGGAGTGCATGGCAGAGCTGGGTATCATCACTATAACAGTGGAAACTGATGTTGCATTTGCGAAGCAAATGACCAAGGGGGAAGAGATAAATTATGAAAAGAATGGGCCAAGAACAGAGCCCTGTGGAACTCCAGCAAAGAGTTGAGATAGGTGGGATTTGGCAGAGTTCAACTCTGTGGTCAGAGACGTAAGATTTAAACCAGTCCAGAGGTGTGTCTGATTTTCCAGTTGATTGTAATTGGTCAAGGAGAAGGGTGTGGGAGATGGTGTGGAAAGCTGCACTGAGATTGAGAAGGATGAGAATTCTTAGAAGCCAAAAATCTGCTGTCACCAAGAGGTCATTGAATACATACTAGTCTGAATTTATTTCTCTGCCGGTACAACCATCTGGGGTCTCTGCTGCAGCAATAAAAAGGAGAGTAAAGAGAAAAAAATGGTGATCAGAAGGAAGCATCCAACACCACAAATGAAAAGGGACAGCCGAGTACCAAAACGTGACGGGAAGAGCAGAAACATGAAATGAACAAGAATGGGCTAAACTAATTGTGTTTAATTTTAGACACATTAACCTCAGGCTGAACTGAATTAGAAGTTGTGACTGGTTCCAGGCTATTTTCTCCACTTTCTTACTGGGTAATATAATTTACCTGCATCTGCGGAATAATAATACACTAATACACTACGCTATAATACTACAATAATACACTAAGCAAGTTATTTCAATGGAAGTAAAATATATGTGTATTTAAATTTGTGTTCTGCTTCTGGAGTTTCATTTCGCTTCACTAAACCTTTTTGTTGCTGCCCCAGTGAGCTGGGATCCTGCTCTGGGCAGCTGTGCCTCTGTGTTTGATGTGACACTCCTCCTTGACAACTTTGTCATGGAAAAAAAACAAAACAATGTTTGCACTTTTCTTTACAAATAGAGCTTCTTAGCCACATATTGTCTTTTGTCCAACAGGTCTAATTAAGTAGAAAACATTTATAAAAAAATAATCAAAGATCAGAGTGCTTATGGAGTCTAGAAAATAAAACAGTATGGAAAAATATTTCTATTTTCAGATCTTATTTCCCATCACGTTGTCTGAAAGTGCCATCCATCTGTCTGTCTTCTTTGATTGCTTATTTTATGCAAGTTCCATATTTAAAGCATAACTGCTGTAGATATATGTTATAATTTTTTGTAATATACATATTTATTTCTACTTTAAAGTTCTGCTCAATAGAGGACTTAGAACTCCAAAAGATAGAGTACGTTATGATAAAAATGTGTTGAAACCTTAAAAGATGTTTGCAGAAACAATACACAGGACAGCAAACAGTGCATATAATATATATTACACACAATTATTATTATAATTGTATAAGTAAGGACATCATGAGCACTGTGCCATCCAGAGTCAAATTCCTTGTATGTGTACACATTCCTAGCAAATAAAGCTGATCCTGATTCAAAAGGCTTCAGCAGCATCATACATTACAGTCACACCCTGGCTGAGTTAAATCAGGAATGAAGTTTGCACTCCAGCTATTATCTGACCCAGGTGAATTTAAAAGGAAAGTAAAGAGATCTGATATGTGCAGCAGAGCCAGAGGGAAATACAAAGAGAATGTTAAATGAATGTGCCTCACTTACTGCGAACAGTAACCTGCTCCCGGGTAAAAGCCCTCCACTCACCATCAGCTGATGTGCTGTATAAAGAGGAGAAATAGAGGGCACACACCTGTATTACTCCCCGTGCTCACTCCGCCTCTTGACTGCCCATGCTGTCCTTTGGCTATGTACACACACATGCACACACTCATGCCGTTTAAGTAAGAGAGACGCTATGCTTTTTTAGCATTCAAAGGTTCACCCTCACCCTTTGGCACTATATGACCGCAGACATGACCTGTTTTTCCTAATTTGGTTTCTGAGGTCAACAATAAAACCTTAAAGCCACAACTTGCCGTTATATTACAGATTCGACATGTCGATGTCAGTCCAGGTTGATCAATTTGGTTTGTTTCCCACACATTTTAGAAGTTTTGGAAGTCTAACGTCGGAAGGCTTTGAAAGCTTTGGAAGTCTAACCCACTGTTGGTTTTGCTCATTTCTTGTCTCTGGTTTGAACACCGCGATGAGCTGAGTTAGCATGCTGGATTCAAGTTAAAGGTGCAATGTATAGATTCAGATGCCACATTTTAAATTAAAATTTCACACAAATTCCTGGAAGCACTTCTAAGGAAATAATTTTAATTTATGAACTTAGGTGCTCTTCAGTGTTTTATTTAATAGTGAGTAGTGTGATATTGTTGTCTGTGAAATGTGTTATATAAAAACAATTTACATAATTTTTTGAATATTATTATTAAACCTTTATTTATATAGGCAGACTCTTTGAAACACATGTTTTTATTTACAAGAAAGACCTTACAAGAGATCCTGTACTATTTCAATCTGAAAAACTCGGAAAGAAAAGACAATTAGAAGAATTTTATTGATACAATATTTTAAGACTTTGGCGCTCAGACCTCAGCAGGAAACATTAACGCTGAATTATACTTTAATATACATAAGCAGGTGTATGAGAATAGGGATGTTTCCCCCAGGCCTGAAACTGGTGGTGGAGTGGAGATAGACAAAGTTGGTTCAGTTGATAGACGCTGGTTGGCGAGACGATCTGCTTGAGCTGTATTGGTGGGATCCAGTAGACTGTGAGAGCTGGTACCAGTGCTTCACTCAGGGACCCAGAAAGATAGATGTCCAACTTGGATAAACACAGGTTTGTATGAACCTGTCCATGATGAGCAAGCATGAAGTGACAGTGGAGAGTAAAAACTCCCCTTTGGGAAGAAACCTCTGGCAGAACCAGGCTCAACATGGCGGTCTTCTGCTGGACCGATTGAGATGTGACAGGGAATTCCGTAAGAGTCCGGGAGGAATACACTCTGTTAGGGACGAGGTTGAAGGAGCACCATGGAAAAGCCACATGGAGCTTGGCTACGATAGTGGAGAAGGGGATGGAGGTGGGTTGAATCAGGGTCATCTGAATCCAAATCAGACATTGCGTAACCACTGCTTGCGCTTTGCCTGGTAGAAGGCTGAGACGTGGATTTGAAGTTCTTTTAAGATGAACCCAGGATGCTGATTGGCTTCGTGGAGGAGCAGTTCAAAGCTGATTGGCTTGCGTCGGAGGCGGATGAGCCTCTGATTGGATTGAGGTAGGCAATAGAGTTTCTTCAACTGAACTTCTGCTTAAGCTTCATTTTAATATTATTTGATATACTAGGTTACAATGGTCTACTTCTGCAGCTCAGACACGGGTGTTTTTTTTAGTCTAGATTTTTAACTGAAATCTTTGTTCAAATTAAATCACTTTGTTGTTATTTGATCATATATTCAATAACATATAAGAAAGAATTAACTTTTCTCTTGAATATGTGTTAAAGAAAGACGGCAGCTAGCTTCAAACTCATAAAAATTCAATGACATGTGCTGTGCTTTTCTAACTATGCTGTCAGCACTTTCAGCATGTGTTATATTGGTTTAATGTTGTTGTGATGACAGTGCAACCTCTTTGCCCTGTTTTGGGACGGATCCCAAACCCAGATAAATGCAGAGGCTGCATCAGGAAGGGCATCTGATGTAAAACCTTTGCCAAATGTACCATGCAAGTCAATAACATGAGCTTCATACCGGATTGGTCAAGGCCAGGGGTAACGACTGCCAGTGGTGTCGGTGACCACCAGGGTACCAGCGGAAATTGGGCTGTTGGTCTGCATACGAGAAGAGGAAGAAGAAGAGAAAGACGTGTCCATAGGCAGAGAGAGAAAATTAATACTAGCGTCGGCCAATATAGGACTGAGAGTAGGGGCTGAATTTTGGGACTAGAACAGAAAAAGCTAGAGGGTTGGCTGATATGATGAAGAGGAGGAAGGTGGACATACTGTGTTTAGGAGACCAAGTGGAAAGGTAGCAAGCCTAGAAGCTTGGGAGCAGGGTTCAAGCTGTTCTACCATGGTGTGGATGGGAGGAGAAATGGTGTAGGAGTTATCTTGAAGGAGGAGTTTATCACAAATGTTCTGGAGGTGGAAACAGTGTCAGATAGGGTGATGAGTCTGAAGCTAGAAATTCAAGGTGTTTTGTTAAATTCTGTTAGTGAATATGCTACACAGGTGGGGTGAGAGTTAAAGGAGAAGGCAAAATTCTGGAGGGAGTTAGACGAAGTGATGCAGAATATCCTCAGAGGTGAGAGAGAGGTGATTGGTTCAGATTTCAATGGACACATTATAGCAGGAAACAAAGGTGCTGATAAACAATTGTTTCCAGAAAAGGAATGTAGAAGGACAGATGGTGGTAGTCTTTGCAAATAGGATCAAAATGGCTGTAGCGAATACTTTTTCTAGATGAACCAGGGACACAGGTTGACCTTCAAGAGCAGAGGTAGGAGCACATAGGTAGATTACATCTTGTGTAAATTATTTAACCTGGAAAAATTCTCTGTGAAGTGATGAAGTGATGTCATCGTTATTTTTTAGAAAGATTACCTGCCGTGTTGATGTTTTGTCAGTGATGAGTCCTCTGTGTCTGCAACAGACTGGCGACCTGTCCAGGGTGTACCCTGCCTCTCGCCCATTGACAGCTGGAGATAGGCACCAGCACCCCTCACGACCCCATAAAGGTAAAAGCATGTTGGAAAATGGATGGATGGATGGAGTCCTCTGTGTGTTACCAACAGCTTTAATGACCCTTGACACTGGGCACTTTATCAGTAAAGTACAAATATGTAAATATACTTATTATTTTTCTGTTAAGTTTTCACCTGCAAATTAAAATGCAGAGCTTTTTTCAAAACATTTATATTATTACTGCAATATCACAACTGGAAAAGTAATGCAATTAGTTTATAATACTAAATCAAATGACACTGTCTTTCATTTTAGATTCAAGCTTTTTGACATTTTTGCACTGTTTGCGTAGTTTATTGTGAACCTTACAAATTCATAATTTTAAATGTAAGATTGTATCGCTTTTTAGACCAGGCAGTTTTGCTCAGGCTAAATGTATAAATATATAGGTCTAAATACCGGCTATGAACTGACATTTCACTGATATATCTAAATGAGGTCTGCACATAGCTTCCATGTTGATAATCACATCCATGGCTCACTGGGAAGATGTTCTCTTCTCTTTTTTCTCCATTTGTGGATAATGGCCGTCTCTGTGGTCAAATGACCAATTACTGTACATAACGTTTTTTACATAGTCTGAGGTTGGTTTGGATAGCTTTTTTTCTCCACATGAATTAGATAATTGTTTGAATTTACTCAGGTTTCATTGGTCTCATATTAAGATTTGTTTGACAATCACATGTGAATGTGACCAAAAACATGAAAGAGAAGAAATTTAAAAATTTTTTTTTCCTTTTTATCCACATAAAAATGCATATTTAGACAAGTTAACTTTATGTGTTCTGCAGAACAAGGAAACCTGAAAAAGAAGTCTGAAAATCTCGATAAATGTGTGCTGTACCTGAGTGGAAGGTTTTATAGAATACATAAAAGGTTAAATGTACCCTTCATCCCTTGATACTTAGATGATGTGGCGAGAGTGACAGAAGATGCATAAAACATGAATCCTCAGCTTGTTCTAAAGTGGAAGACAAAGAAATGCTGCATGCTTCATTACTATCAGTGAAACATTCACCTCTGCTCTGCTGGTCATCACCTCAACCAGGCCTCTCTGACCTGTAGCAATCTTTTGTCTACCAAATATCACACTACCACTAAATTTAGCATCGTCTCACATCCTCCAGCCGTGGCTTCCAGTTCTAATACACAAATGTGCTTCCAAGCCGAAGAGCCTGCAGACACCCACACAAGCACACCCAGTCACACACACACACACACACACACACACACACACACACACACACACACACACACACACACACACACACACACACACACACACACACACACACACTGCTTTAATCTACACTAATTGCTAGCAGTGAGGTTTTTTCAGGCGGGTTGGAGCATGATGGAGCTGGACAAAGGCACAGGGTGGAAGAGTGTTCAGAGCCAGGCAAATGCCGGGATGGAAAAAGGTGGAAGGAGAGGGACAGACTGCTACCACAGAGGATTAAGTGCAAACTGTCAAACCTGCCTTCTCACATAAGAGAGATGGGTCAACCTGAATGAGAAGGTTTTATGAACCTGAAAGGAAAAACACAGTGACAGCTGTGTCAGGGGGAGATGATTGAGCTGTGCAGACTCATGGATGGAGCCGGAGGAATCCGGAGAGTGTACAGAGCTTGGCTGTGTCATGTTCTGTTCTCTTTTCAAGAAGATCTAAGAGTGGTAAACAGAAATATGTCAGGGAGACAGAGGCATTTAGGTTTATGGGCTGGCTGGTTCACTTAGCAGTTCTAATTACAGCACACTACTGTTTAAACAGTCTGTTGTGATTATCTTTGTCTTTTTTTATGGTAACTTGTGCAAACTCTACTTCTACCACAATACAAAGTGTCAAAACAACACAACAACAATTAAAATGAGACATATGCATCTCACACACACAAAAAATCTAATAATTCTAAGCTATAAAATGAGAAATATTATTTTAGAATTTATGCATATGTGAGTTTTTAATACTAAAACAGCAGGGAGTGAAGCTTCAAAATATTCAACTTGCAATTGTCCTGTCACTATCAATGTTTCCAGCATTGCAATAGCAAAAGATTGTTTGGACGATATGTTTGGGAGCAAACTATATTTTATGAGCTATGCACTCACACTGTACATATTGGAAATATATTTGACCAGTAAACTTGACAAGCTGCACTGAATGTCCACACCTGATCCACATTTTAGTGACTAAGTTGCTAAAGCTCACAGAGGACAGTGGATATTGTGTAATGGCGAAGAAAGGAAGGGGCCAGAAAAATGTAGGTTAATTATGATTGATTTTATAATATATAATCATAATTGACTGTTGGCAAAAACTTTCACCAATAGTATTACAGTTATATATTTTCCTAGTGTCATGCACCTTGTCTTAGTCCAAGACATACTTCCCTGTTTTATTCACACTTTGCAGTCATATGGTTAAATAAAGTAGCATAGAGATGCTCGAGTTAAAGCAAAGATAGATACAGAAATCTGAAATGCTGTTGCTTATTAACCGACATTCTAAACTGAATCGTAGAAGCAGGTCCAAGATACACACACAGCAACAAAATGCTTTAGTTCCGCTTTCTGGATTAAAGGAAAACATAACGGTCTTAACCATAAAATGTTCATTGTAAAATAGTGCTATGATTTCTTAAAACTGTTTCAGAGCTCTGTCTTTCTGCACCAATGAAAATCTGAAAGTAGAGTAAGCTTCTCCAGGTTATGGGACAAATGAATCTGTACGAATAGAAACCTAGTAAGAAGAATTACAGCATATCCATTTACACTTGTGTGAGAGGGAAGTTGATTCTTTAACCCTCCTGTTATGTTACGGGTCAAATTGACCTGTTTTAAAGTTTGAAGATCTAGGAAAAATAGTTAAAAGTATTTTTTCGGTATGAAACTTCTTCTGCTTGCCTTAAATAGTGTAATCAACATATAATATGAAAATGGTTCATCTCACATATTTGCAACCACCCCCTGCATGTTTATATCACATAGATACTGTTCGGGTCAATTTGACCCAGCTGTCAAACTGGAGGTAAAAGGGTGTCAGAAATGTCAGACTATTTCTTTCTTTGCAATGGTGAGACATGTTTTACCCCAATCTCACACACACACACACACAGGTGCAAGTGTTATGACTTTTGACGGGAACCATTTATGTTCTCGCAGGAAAACCCCACCCACATTCAGTGGACATTCGACAGGGGAGGGGCAAAACATATAAAAGATTCTCTGCATGGGAGTCCTACCAACATTACACTCTGTCAGGCAGACCTTTACAAAATGAGCAGCAGAAGCAAAAGGCTGACAGTCCAAGAGGCTCTGGAAGTAATCATTGATCATGACAGTGAAATAGAGGAGGATATGTCTGAAGATGAAGACTATCTTGAGCTAAATTCTGATTCTAATGATTCTGATTTTGAACCAGATGAGGGAATTGCTATTCCTATTCCTCCAATCATGACATTCATGTCAAAAAATTGTGAAATACAGTGGTCTTCATCCCCAAATATGCGTCAGGCAAAACTGTCTGCAGAAAACATAATAAAGACAGTGGCCAGGGCCAGTGGCCAGGGCCCACTTGGATGGCAGTGACTCGTGTGACTGACATAAAGTCAGCTTTTGAGCTGGTCATGCCAGATTCAATACAGAAAATCATTCTGGAAATGACTAATCTTGAAGGGAGGCGTGTTTTTGGAGAAGTGGAAGGAGCTGGACAAAACACATTTAGATGCGTATTTGGGGCTCCTCATCCTGGCTGGGGTCTATAAGTCGAAGGATGACAGCCAGTCTGTGGGATGCAGAGCTAGGCAGGGCTATATTTCGAGCCACAATGTCTCTGGAGACTTTTCACATTTTCTCCAGAGTAATCCGATTTGATAATTGAGAGACAAGGGCTGGTAGACGGGAGAGAGACAAGCTGGCAGCTATTAGGACAGTGTGGGACAAGTGGGTAGAGCAACTTCCACTACTCTATAACCCAGGCCCTAATGTCACAGTGGATGAAAGGCTGGTGGCAGTCAGAGGTCGCTGCCCATTTAGGCAATGCATGCCTTCCAAACCAGCTAAATATGGGATAAAAATCTGGGCAGCATGTGATGCAAACACCAGCTATGCATTGAACATGCAGGTTTACACTGGAAAGCCGGTTGGAGGAGCCCCAGAGAAGAATCAGGGCACAAGGGTCGTGCTCGACATGGCACAACATTTAAATGTTAAGTTTCAATGTTGTGTAAAACTATTGTGTTTTATATGTTGGTCTTTCAAAAGTAATAAAGTGGTGAAACATTAAAAAAAGTTTGAACATGGAGGTTTTTTTTTGAAAAACGAGTGAATTATCATAATTGGATCATTACCTGTTAGAGGTAAGGAACACCATTGCATTAAATATTGATAGGATAGTTAGTAATGGAGTTAGTAATGAAATATTAACAAGGCTTGTTAGGATTTTTTTGGTTTCAGACATCTTTTGGATGATTAAACATGCACCGGGTCAAACTGACCCGGGAACAGCATTGCTGTTCCTAACAAATGAACATAACAGGAGGGTTAAAGTGGATTTTACTACGATCTCAAAACAAATGAAAAGTGTTTAACAGGTTACATTTGAAACTGTCCTCAGCATCTTATATTGGTGATGAGCATGAATGTCATCACTGGCATGTTTAAATCAGTTGGCATTACTAAGTGTATATTTCATAAATAGACCATACACTCACCGGCCACTTTATTAGGTACCCCATGCTAGTAACGGGTTGGACCCCCTTTTGCCTTCAGAACTGCCTCAATTCTTCGTGGCATAGATTCAACAAGGTGCTGGAAGCATTCCTCAGGGAGTTTGGTCCATATTGACATGATGGCATCACACAGTTGCCGCAAATTTGTCGGCTGCACATCCATGATGCGAATCTCCCGTTCCACCACATCCCAAAGATGCTCTATTGGATTGAGATCTGGTGACTGTGGAGGTCATTTGAGTACAGCGAACTCATTGTCATGTTCAAGAAACCAGTCTGAGATGATTCCAGCTTTATGACATGGCGCATTATCCTTCTGAAAGTAGCCATCATGGGTTGGGTACATTGTGGTCATAAAGGGATGGACATGGTCAGCAACAATACTCAGGCAGGCTGTGGTGTTGCAACGATGCTCAATTGGTACCAAGGGGCCCAAAGAGTGCCAAGAAAATATTCCCCACACCATGACACCACCACCACCAGCCTGAACCGTTGATACAAGGCAGGATGGATCCATGCTTTCATGTTGTAGACGCCAAATTCTGACCCTACCATCCGACTGTCGCAGCAGAAATCGAGACTCATCAGACCAGGCAACGTTTTTCCAATCTTCTATTGTCCAATTTCGGTGAGCTTGTGCAAATTGTAGCCTCAGTTTCCTGTTCTTAGCTGAAAGGAGTGGCACCCGATGTGGTCTTCTGCTGCTGTAGCCCATCTGCCTCAAAGTTCGACGTACTGTGCGTTCAGAGATGCTCTTCTGCCCACCTTGGTTGTAACGGGTGGTTATTTGAGTCACTGTTGCCCTTCTATCAGCTCGAACCAGTCTGGCCATTCTCCTCTGACCTCTGGCATCAACAAGGCATTTCCGCCCACAGAACTGCCGCTCACTGGATGTTTTTTCTTTTTCGGACCATTCTCTGTAAACCCTAGAGATGGTTGTGCGTGAAAATCCCAGTAGATTAGCAGTTTCTGAAATACTCAGACCAGCCCTTCTGGCACCAACAATCATGCCACGTTCAAAGTCACTCAAATCACCTTTCTTCCCCATACTGATGCTCGGTTTGAACTGCAGGAGATTCTCTTGACCATGTCTACATGCCTAAATGCACTGAGTTGCCGCCATGTGATTGGCTGCTTAGAAATTAAGTGTTAACGAGCAGTTGGACAGGTGTACCTAATAAAGTGGCCGGTGAGTGTAGATACAAACATTTCCTGATCAAATATGTCTAAAAACAGACAGAATTTGTCTGTTTTAAGAGGAAAAAATGCTTCATTACTACAGAGGAGTCCAGTCCATCTGAACCACCCATGAGAAGCATCATCGTCATCAGCAGCAGCATCACCCGTTTCCCCTTAGCATCCCTTATCCAATCCTCCGATGCCATCATCGGAGGCTTCGTCCTCTTGTGTGAGATGGTTGGTAAAAAATACATCTAAATATGTTTTTACATGACTAATTGACTTGACTAATTACAAAAGTAATATCAAACATTTATCAGAGGTGGGAAAGTCTGTTCTTTGCGCATTTGTGCACATGTTAGAAATTCCCCTGCTTGAACACATTTGAGTGTGTTCTGTTACTTGGTCTTTAAAATGCTGTTTGTTCTCTAATGTTCTCTAACAAACGTCTGAGACCTTCAGGGTGCAGCTGGATAAGAGGTGGATGAGAGGAAGGTACACCCAACTGGGCCTCATCAATTAAGTCACTTTTCAGGATAAATGGTTGCACTTCACAGCGATATTAGATGAAAGGGGACTAAATACAGGGCCTCACCAGATTTTCAGGTTTTAATTTGGAAAACTAATCAAAACAGGCTACTATTTGTTGGTATATCACAAAAAGTACATTGAAGAGGTTATATGGGTATAACAGGAAAAACATGTGGAAACATTACGGGAATATAGATATGTTTTCAGGGCACTGGATTACCATTCCCTTAATGGGCCACCTGTTTAACAATACTCACTTCTGAGTGTTTTTGGATCTTGCAACCCACATGCTAAAGGTAGGTCTTCACGCAGCTGGACGTGCATAAGAACACTGCAGTTTTTAAGTGCTCTCTTCCTGCATTTTTACATCACTGTCACTCATTTGCTGGGAACTCCTGGATAAAAGCTGCTTGTCCTCATCCAGATAAACCAGCGCTTAGGTGTTTCTAAGAGGATTATTGAACTATATTGCATTTATTATGATGACGGTCCCCCACTCTCAAGGCAACATTTTGGCTCAGACACTAAGCCGCAGTCTTTTGTCAGGTGAATTGTTACTGAAAATAAAGGGTTGTCAGGATACAAACCTCTTTTTTTTACATAAGAGGCTACTACCCGGTAAAGTGCTGCTCAGTGGGTGCACGGTGGAGCACGCCAGCTTTTATAAACTCATTAACGGACAACCGGTGTTTATGTAGGGAGCCAAATGATTTGCTGCTGACCCATTTGCCTTGGTCAAACACATGTAACACACACCTTTCAACAAAAGCTGTATGAGCCAATCTCCCACTGAGTGAATCAGACTCATCAGATCATCTTTATGTTAATGCATGTGAGGATTTTGCAGGTTTACTTACACCGTGATGAAAGTATTCACCTGAGCATATGGTGTGCCGAACAGGCACCATATGGGTGTGTGTGGGTGTGTGTGTGTGTGTGTGTGTGTGTGTGTGTGTGTGTGTGTGTGTGTGTGTGTGTGTGTGTGTGTGTGTGGAAAGACAAAGAGGGAATTAACCAGGCTTATCTGAGGACACATAGAATGTGAATGCTACACCCCTGGCTGTGACGTGTCCTGGCAGTGCAGGCGATCAGGTGACTGCATGGAGGGAATTAAAAGCTTCTCATTGTCAGGAGACTTACAGACTCGTCATTGTCTGGGCAAAAGCTGATGAACGTCCAAATGACTGAGCTCACTCATACACAGAGGGAGCACACAACACCTGCTCATCTGCAATAGCATGTCAGACATGTGAATACTTAATCCATCATGTTGATACGGTCAGTCTCCAACTGACCATAACACACCGACTGCCGCAAGGTTCCATGATAACAGTATTGATAGGGCATCGTGACTTTTAGTTACATTACAGCAAAACTGTGAATCCATGAGTTTCAGGCCAAAGGATCCCAGTCTCTGCTGCCACCTGCTGTACAGTAGTGGAACCACTCATTTAAGAGGCCCCTATGGCTTCTGCACTAAGCCTTGTTTTAGTCCAATAGCAAACATTCTGATATTTTAGATGAATCTTATACAGTTTTGGACATTACGCTGCCTAAACATCGGCTAATAGATATTATGGAAAATACACATTTGAGCTTTACTGCAAAAAAGAAAAATTGAACACTAGGGAATTGGTGGCCTAGTGGTTAGAGAGCAGCATGTTTCCATCCTGGAGAGGCTGCCAGGTTCTGGGTTTGAATCCCACAGACTGCTAATCTGGGTTCCTGAGGAAGACCCTTAGCCCCAGAATGAGTGGCAGTGGGCTACCACACAGTGGCTCCCTAAGGGATATGTTAAATGCCGAGGATTGGAATATACAGTATGTTGTGATGGCAAAAAAAGATAATCACTTCCAGAAGGTCAAGATCCTACCCTTGGATAACAACTCACCAGCATCTTTGATTTGTTCCCTTATTAGTATGGAGTTGGACCCCATTTTGGCTTCAGAACTGCCTTGATTATTTGTCGAACAGAGCCATCTAAGAGTTGGAAACATTCCTATGGTCCATGTTGACATGTTGTCAGCTGTGTCTCCATGATGTAAATGTCTTTGTCCCCCACGTTCCAAAGGTCTTCTATAGCACTTAGATCTATTGACCTTGGAGGCTGTTGGAATACAGCAAATAGTCTTTACCAGGGTATCAGGGTGAGACAATTTACAACTGGTAATTATTTCTCACCAAATAATTTTTCTTCATAAATGTCAGCATTATTAAGCAACATGCTTACTTATATAGGTTATGAATGATCCAAACATGTAGCCTGTGCAGAATTAATCTATTACAAAACTTTTATGACCGTGATAACATTTATTGAACATACTGTGCATTTAAATAGACTCAGCACAGCTTTGATGAGAAGGGCGTGCTGTGTTTGGCTTAATTTGAGACAGCCTGAGTCTTGCTCTGGATTTTGTTTTCATATTTGTCAGAGCTGAGAATCCTCCTTCATTTTCAGACAAGTGTGTGATATACTTGGAGATGTGCCAGCCCAGCCACATACGTCTCATGCAGTTGTAGTGCATAAAAAATGTGCTTGTTCGTATCTGCTATGGTAGCTCTGACATTTCTTAAATGCGACGAGAGACATTTAACAGAAGCATTGTTTGTATAGTCTGTTTTAACATTAAACATTGTCCAAAATATATCTGAATGGGCAGCTAATATGTCCTCCACTATAGTATATGGCTTGCTGGTTTTGGATACTCTGTAACTCACCATAAAAAATACTTTTTAAAAGATGCTTTTTTTTCAGCTATTATTGGTACAAATTTATCTCAAATGTTGTTCAACTTACTCCTGTATCTTGTTTTTCAAATGCACATGTTTTGTTTCTATCTTCACAACAGTAAAGGCTTCATTGAGTTATGAGATAATATATTTGCACAAACAACACACTGTGGCCAAGGAAATATGGGAATCCCAGAACAATGTAGCTTTTTACATATTTGTGCCTTTTGGTTTCTCGGTCTGAGGTGATGGGCTTCACCATGCCACAAGGTTCCGCATTCAAACCCTTGTTGCTGTCCACAGCTATACTGCAAGCAGCTTGTCTTGCCAGGCTAACTAAAGATGTACTGCTGCGGTCCGATGCATCTCTTGTATTTCAAGAACTGTTTTGAATGTTATTTGTGACAGGTGGATCTTCCACTGTGGCCTGGCTGGTGGTAGCCGTCTATGTATCGCTGGATTGACATAATTTCGTTCTTAGCCATCTGTCCATTTGTTCGCTGCCCCAACAAGTTGAGCAAAGGCTACTTTGATTGGCAGGTGTTCCTTCAGTGAGTCTCACCGATTGTCACACCCTTCTATTTTGTCAGTACAATGATTTTGCTGAACACAAGATGGTAGTATTTACACATGTATTAGGCTATGTGGCAGTGAGAAGATGTCTCAGTCCAGTTATGTGCATAACATAACTAGACTGAGAAAATTGGAAAAAAAATATATATATTTCTTCCAATTTTCTAGCAAACCTACTGTGCCCCTCTTGTGTACCCCCAGAGGTAAGAGTAAAAATGTACAAGAGAAATATATTTTGAAATAACTGAAGTGTGAATAGTTCTACATTCATTTAACCTTTTTAATTTTTACATATTTAATTATTTCCCCCATGTTAGACATGATTAATCTATCCTTAGTAAATGGATATATACCACAGGCTTTTAAAGTAGCTGTTATTTAACAATTTACTTAAGAAACCCCCTCTTGATCAAAATTACTTAATAAAGTACCGACCTATATCAAATTTTCTTTTATCTAAAATTCTTGAGAAAGTAGTTGCTAATCAAGTATGTGAAGACTTCCAAAGTAATGACCTGTTTGAAGAGTTTCAGTCAGGCTTCAGAGCTCATCATAGCACTGAAACGGCTCTGGTGAAGGTCACTAATGATATTCTCATGGCCTCAGACAATGGACTTGTGGCTGTACTTATCCTGTTAGATCTCAGTGATACTTTTGATAGAGTTGATCACAATATTCTCCTAGAAATACTGGAAAATACTGTAGGGATTAAGGGAAAGCATTACACTGGTTTAAATCTTATCTGTCTGACTGATAAGAGAACTGAACATAAGATAACTGATAAGAGAACATGAAGAAACTGATTCCAGTTTGTTCATGTTAATAAATCTTCTTCAAACTCTAGGGTCACTTGTGGAGTACCACGGGGTTCAGTCCGTGGGCTAGTTCTCTTTACTATATATTTGCTTCCGATTGGCAAAATTATCAGACAGCATGGTCTTAATTTCCACTGTTATGCTGATGACACTCAGCTATATTTATCCATAAATCCTTATGAATCCAATCAATTACTTCAACTACAGGCATGTCTTGACATCAAAACCTGGATAACTTTACGTTTTCTGATTTTAAATTCTGACGAGACAAAAGTTGTAATCTTTGGACCAGAGTCCTTAAAAATAAACTTCTTAATCAATCATTTAATAATTAAATTTGCCTCTGGTAATAAAGTAAAAAAAAAAAAAACTTGGTGTTATTTTTGACCAAGACATGTCATTTAGGTCCCATATTAAACAGGTTTCCAGGGTTTCCTTTTTTCACCTCTGGAATATCGCTAAAATTAGAAATATTTTGTCGAGGAGTGACTCTGAAAAACTAGTCCATGCATTTGTTACTTCAAGGCTGGACTATTGCAATTCTTTAAAATCAGGAAGTCCACAAAATGAAGTTCAAAGTCTTCAGCTGATCCAAAAAAGCTGCAGCAAGATTTCTGATGAAAATAAACATGAGAGATCATATTTCTCCTATTTTAGCTTCCCTTCATTCGCTTCCTGTTAAATTAAGAATATAATTTAAAATGATCCTTCTCACGTAAAAAGCCCTTAATAATCAAGCTCCATCATACATCAGGGATCTGATTACCCCGTATGTTCCTAACAGAGCACTTCGCTCTCAGACTGCAGGTCTGCTGGTGGTTCCTAGAGTCTCTAAAAGTAGAATGGGAGGCAGATCCTTTAGTTATCAGGCTCCTCTCCTGTGGAACCAACTCCCAGTTTTGGCCGGTGAGGCAGAGACTCTGTCTACTTTTAAGACTAGGCTTAAAACTTTCCTTTTGACAAAGCTTATGGTTAGAGTGATTTAGGTTATCCTGGGCTATCTCAGTAGTTATGCTGCTATAGGCTTAGGCTGCTGGAGGACATCAAGACCTATTTCTCTCACTCAGCTGAGTTCTCCGACTGTTCTCGAATATGCATTGTTTATTATCTAAATTGTATGTTTTCTCTGTCTTTTTTCTCTCAATTGTAGGTAGATCTGGTCTGGCGTTCTGTTAGCTGTGACACCATCCCGGACAGATCATCTGCCATTACCCTATAATATAGAAAGGATACCTGGATGAATGTGAGCTTCTGTGCTTTTTTGTTTCAGTCAGTAGTGGCAGAAGGCCACTCCCACTGAGCCTGGTTCTGCTGGAGGTTTCCCTCCCTGTTTAAGGGGAGTTTTCCTCTCCACTGTTGCTTCATGCATACTCAGTATGAGGGATTTCTGCAAAGCCATCAATAATGCAGAGGACGGTCCACTGTGGCTCTACACTCTTTCAGGAGGACTAAATGCTTGTCAAGACTCGATGCAATCTGCTGGGTTTCCTTAGATAGGAAACTTCTTGACCAATCTGTATGATTTGACTGAATTTGACTTTGTAAAGTGCCTTGAGATGACTTGTGTTGAGAATTGGCGCTATATAAATAAAATATAATTTAACTTTTGTAATTCCATATTTTCCCCTATTGAATCAATTTTTACCTAGCCCTGCTTTATTTAAGGTATTTATATGGAAATGTGGATCACTATAACTCAGCAAGACTATAAAATATGCACAAACAATAGTTTAATAAATTTGACATTTGACACACCGCTTCCTTCTATTAATTCAATTTTATTTATTCTGATTCATAGAAGCATTTTTAGAAAATATAATCATTTCCAGGCCATTAAAATCAGATTAAAACCTCCCGCTGACTGATTTAAACACTCTTGAAGAGATGGGAGAGCTAAGTTCATGGTCAGAAGTTTCCCAATCAACATCAGCATACAGCAAAAAAAGCATACTCACAAACACAGTTAGCAAATCTTCTATTATCATAAATTAAATTCTGATTGTTACCTAACAGCGTTACCACAATGGTTTAGTGCATTTTATCTACATCTCATTAAAATAAATACAGTACAAACTCACTTTAAGTAATCACAGATTGTCAGTTAAAGGTGGGGAAAGGATGAAGAGACATCTTTCAACATTAAACAATTTGCACAAATGCTTAAAACTCCCTTGAACAAACTGGTGAACAGAACAACTGCTTGTGTTTTAAAGAAACTCCCCAACTATGCATGAGAAACCATAGCAAGTGCAAGCAGTTAAAAAGAAGGTATAGAGTACATGCACTTTTAGCATGAAATTAATGAAATGAAGAAGAATCTCCTGATGAATCCCTTTTTCATGTGTCCATGTGGTTTTAAAAGCTTGTCTCACTCCAGTTCTCCGTGTTCCAGTCTCTTCTTCCCAGCCGTGTCTTCTCAGTCCTCAGGTAATGTCATAATGCGTCACTATTAACACCTTCGGAACCTGCTGGGGTAAAGATAACAAGATGATATAACAGGTAGACAAAATAAATTTTTGAGTTTTAGAGACATGATGGTTTCTTTGTTACAAACACATGATTGGAAAAGCAAATCATGTGCAAATCATGTGCTAATGATGGAAAATTACAGTAATCTCAGATTTCTTACTTTTAAGAGAAGAGCTTTGATTTCATAGTATTTTGCATCCAAATTGCATGAAAGGTTACCAACTATCTGTATTTATCGTATTTTTCGGACCAGAAGGCACACCGGATTATAAGGCGCACTGTAAAGTAACGTGCCTATGTGTGTCTATGTTCACACATAAGGTGCACCGGATTATAAGGCTTATTAAATATTCTTCCCAAGTGTGTAATATAACCCCGCCCCTCCGCGCACATACATACTACCTGAGAGGGAGAGCTATCCGTATCTATCAGGAGGAGAGAGTAGTTGGACTATACGGCCCTGTTTCTACCATAAGGCCAAAATAAACTTCAATGTTATATTGCATTAACTTACTTGGTTTATTGTTGCTAGCATGTACTCTGGGCATGGGCTGCCTTACATCAATGCACTTCTAGGGTAGACATTACAGTCAGGCAGTCTTGTAGACTGCTCAGGGGTCCTATCAGTGGGCCGATCAGGTAGTGACACAGGTTACCGCAATGCTCCAAATATACATTGAGCGGACCGGCTTTGTTGCTAACCAAAGTTGTACTTACACGTTTTGAGAGATTTTTCAGCACATTGTACCACATAAAATCAGTCAATAAGCCCAACAAGTATGGTAATGATATATATGGCGCACATCAATTTTTGAGAAAATGTATGGATTTTAAGAGCACCTTATAGTCCGAAACATACGATAAGTCTTTTCATTTTCAAGGGCTCAAATTTAATGGGACACGTGAGCATGACAACAAATAGAATGTTCAATTTGTATGACTTTGTTGAAAATCTTCCCTCCAACAATGACTTTTAGGCTCCCACATACTTGCTTGTACTTGAATCCGCACAAAGTCTGTGCAGATGCCACAGGATTACCTTGGGTAATGTCTTCAGCAAATAAGATTCAAATTGATTATGTTGCAATTGACTGGCTCAACAATATTAGACACTCTCCCATTTTTAACAATGCAGTTTCTGTCCCACCATTATGTGACGTGGAATGCTTTCAAACAACCTAAGGCTGATGTTACGGATTATGAGTTATTATGTCATGCTGTAGTCTAAATGGGCGGAAACCAAGCAGATTCTGTAAAGCAACAACTCCTGTCATAAATATGAGGTAAATGTTTCACTTCTAGTGTGCTCCCATTTTGTATCCTTGATATATACTGGGATGAATGCTGTAACATGTAAAGTGCCCTACTGCATAAGGATAAAGTAGTTGCTTCAGCCCTCATGTAACAATCTATGACAGCTCCCAAGTGGTCTAATACATTTTACTTAAATTAATCAGAACACATGTTGGACTGCCCCATGTTAAGCTAGCATGCATTTGCCATGCTGAGATGAGTGAATCTTTATAAATACAGACTGGGCATCTATATAGCATATTTTATAAAGTCATTATTGGGTAAAAAAATATGGAATATGTAATGTTTTCAAGTTGTAAAATCACTTCACAGAATTTTGCGACATTTCCAAAAAAAAAAATAGATGTTTGCTTGACTTAGATATATATTAAAACGGGACCATGTAACTTTTGACACAAGTATTAGCTTAATTTGAGATATATTAAATGATTTTTCAGGTCAATATACTTGGTGTGGATGGATGCTCCGTGAAGGCTGCCCTTCTCAAAAACTCACCTATGTAACCAGAGTTGGATCCATCACTGAATGGGTCATGTTGCCTAGAGCTCTGCTTTACAATAGTCTGAGCACCCCTTAAACACAAGAGCTAACCTTACGTGCTTCTATGCTGATATTTAGTGCAAGCTTTTGTTTCCATGCAATAAATGCCTTTTGGCTAATTCAAGACAACAAAGATGTAACCTAATAAGTAGCAGCTTAGTTGGCTTAGTTTTTTAGAGGGGTGAATATGGTGGTCGAAAGTGGTCTGCTATCAGATTCTAAAACACAGAGGAAGACTATTTAATTTTGCGACAGTGAAGTGTTGCCACTGGCCTTCAGGCATGCTAAACTTGGAAGTTACAGATTCAGCACCCCTATTGGTTAAAAGTTACACAGTGCTGCTTTAAATCACTTATCTAGCAGCTGCTAGAACTATGGGAAAAAAACAGAGTTTATGGATCCTACTGACTGCCAAAACTGTACATTATTTCACCTGAACTACAGCAGACAACAGAAGCTGTGATCAACCCGCTAACCCACACAGACCAGTTAAGCCCAGTCTCCTCCTGGCCAATGTTAGCTCCCTCCCCAACAAAATGGAAAAGATCTGACTTGGACTGAAGAGGCCCGCTCAACCTTACAGGACTGTTTTGAACACACAGACTGGGGAGTGTTTAAAGAGGATGCCGATCTGAAGGAATACACATCATCTGTGCTGTCCTAGATTCACTTGTGCAATGACGCTGTCCCACGCAAAAAGACAATCAGAATATTTCCTAACCAGAAACCATGGACAGACAGAACATTGCAGTCGCTGCTGATAGATCAGGATGTAGCATACAGATCAGGAGGCAGACTAGCCTACAGCAGGGCAAGGAGTGATCTGAGAAAGGGCATCCAGAAGAAAAAGCACAGGCACAAGCAGCTCATCGAGGAACACTTCAACAGCAACAACTCAGATGTGGAGAGGCATTAGGACTCTCATGGACTGTAGCCACAGCAACCAGCAGCTCAGCAATAATTCAGCTCTCCCTGAGACCCTAAACAGTCTCTTCGCACACCTCATCTCTCCAAGCAGCTGCTGGACAGGAGACTAATGCTGCACCTCTGTGCACCTCTGGCTGAGGAAGATGTTCAGACATTCTGCTGCTTGTGACCTCCGCCTTAAAGAAGATCAATATCAACAAGGCTGGAGGTCCAGACACTGTATCAGGTAGGACGCTAAAATCATGTGCTGACCAATTTGCGGGGTTTTTTCATGACATCTTTAACCTTTCTCTGCAGCTCTCCAGGGTTTCTTCCTGCCTGAACTCCTCCATCATTGTGCCTGTGCCAAAAAAAAAAAAAAAAACATCACCTGCCTCAAAGTTTTTATACGTGTTTGGTACCAATGACGTATAAACACAGCCCACCTCAAGCAAATTAACGGAAATTTCTGGAGAGAAGAGAGCGCACACTTTGTAGTTCTTTTTTGGAAGGCTGTAGGCCTGGATTTGACTAGCATCATGGATATGACTAGCATCATCCATGTGACTAGCATCATCCATGTGTGTTCCCATGTTGGAGTTAAAGGCTGTTCAAAATCAACACAGCAGTCCGAAGCTCTTTTTCTACCCACGATAGCGTTCTTAGTGTTTACCTCATGAAAGCTCAAGGAACAGGAACTAGGGGCTATAATTAGAACATTTCGGAGGAAGCCTTTGTTTTTGCTTGAGTAGCTTTGCTGGGTATTTTGATTATTTGGCTGTTGCATTGTAAAGGCTTTAATGGTGCAAATTGAGTTTGCTTGTTGCCTGGTTAGCTTTGAAGTGACCTGCGTTTAAGTGTCTTGTTTAACTTGTTTGTACTCTTTTCTTGAGCTGCTACTTGGCTTGTAGCCCTGTTACTATAGGGTAATGGTTATTTTGCTTTTGTTTTAAGGTATTTAGGGGCATGGCGGAGGGACAGGGTAGTGTGTGCGACCCATGCACAGAGGCTGACCCTGATTTGACCCGGTCCTTGGACCTTTGCTGCATGTACCCCCCCAGTTAAACCATACTGTCAAACCGTAACAACTGGTTGTAATGTTACTTCCCCTCAAGGTTGAGCTGGGTCGTGGCATACATCTACAACGAATGTAGGTAATATCCCTTTGTTTCTAAAATCTCTGCAGAAAATGTGATGTAAAATTACAAACGATAACTGGAGACTAAGCCATTCTAATCAGTTTACTGTCTTCAGAGAAAAACGTACTTATGATAATTTCAAAAGGCGGAATCTGTCAAGCATTGGTCTACAAGCAGAAGAAATTTAAATTTAATTGCGTAAATACAACAAAATATATGACCGAGCTTCATTTCAAAGCTGCTTGATCTGACAGATCACAGAGGGCCTTCAGACCTTTTGTACTTTAGGTAATTAGAGCTGATACTACAAAGTCTAGAATATGCATAGCCTTTTTTCATTCTCTATGTGTTGAAGGTTCCTGCAGCAGAATTTTGAGAAATACTGCTCTGGATTACAGGGGTTATTGGCAGTGCTTTTGCCATGTCATTAGCATTCTCTCAGTTCCAGCGCCCTGAGGTTGACTTCTCCAGCACCACACTGCTTAGAGTGGAAAATGATGATGAATCAGCTAAACTTGTCTGGCAATTATCACAATATTGAAACGAAGAAAATAATTAAGTATGAGAGATAAAAGGTGCAAATGGAGAAGTTGTCATCAATTTGCACTGAAAGCTGCCAGCAGCAATGAGATATACCTGGAAATTAGCCAGATTATTCATTTAAATGATATTTTATGATCTCTTACTTTGATCAAACCTCTATAAAATGGCTGTATGTAGGGTATGACTCAGGCATGGGGAGTATAATAAAAAGGAGCTTAAGATAATATAGCAAACATTGAGAAAAAAATAAATAGATTTAAAATAATTTTGCAAAACAAACACTTTCCCCACATATATTAGAAAAGGAATGAAATGGATACATACACCCAGCCCCAGAAGAGTAGTCCAGAGATCTGTTTCTGTACTGGGGAAAGGAAGGCTTTTTCATATGGAATCTGCGATCTGAGAACCTCTCCAGATCATAGGGAATGTCCCTTTCCATGCCTGGGAGAGGGAAATGGCAGGAGACAGACACACAGTGGGGTGTGGGAATAAAAAATGGAAGGGGTGGGTGGGTGGAAGCAATAACATGGGGCCACAGCCTGCACAGTCTAAAGGTTTGGGAGCACATCAAATAAAAGACCCATGCTGAGTTCATTAAATATAAGAATGAAAGAAAAAGGCATTATGATAGTGTTCTGAACAAATGCATTGAGAGATGCATTTATACTCGTGTGCATGCACTCTATAGCGCAATCAACATAAGAATAGCCACAGGGGTGCTGAAATAGACAACGTTAGAGGGTCAGTACCTATGTCAAATGAGTTGGACTTCCTGGTGTGATGGGATGTTTTTGGGAATCCGTTCTGATTTGCTCCCTCACCTATGAGTGTAGGAGCAAGGGTCATAATCATGATTCATAAAGTTCTGCCCAAGCAGTTTACTAGGCTAACTAAGAACAACGTTTGGATGATTAAAATGGAGAGACCATGGATGTACAGTATAGAGTATGAAAATCCCCTTTAAGATGAATCTAAAGTGCAGATGAACAAATATATTCAGAAGTCTTTTGTTTCCCCAAATCAAGCCTTGAGTATTCAATGACTAAAACAAGCAAATTGGATGGATGCCATCTAGTCTGCCTAAAATACTGCTTAGTTGAAGGTTATTGTGTGTCGTTTTATTGTAAATCTTAAATCAAATGTATGGATAGTTTAAGAGGGATCTTAAAGCACATATCTAAAAGTTTCAGGATACCAGGTCTCAGACACTGAAGTTTGAGACCGCTGCTTTAAGTAGGAAATACACTGGGCATGTAACGTAAGTGCTGCAGCTTATGGGCGTGTTTTTAAAAGCGTAAATTTACACCAGAAGCTGCAAAGTACGCTCCACAGCTGCGTGTTTCTGCACAGAGAATAACTTACGCCACATGGAAAGAGCACCAAATAGAAGGCGCACCTTGGCCTTCCTTCTGCTGGATGACGAAGTGTTGCGAGAAGAAAGGCAGAGTGCTCAGCAAAAATTAGTGCATCCCAGCAATCAGCAGCGTCAGCAAGATGACCTCTACCACCTTGTGGCAGAACTGAGACTCGACTATTATTTTGGGATGCTTTCGGAAGTGAACTTTGAAACAGGATATTATTTTCCTGTTAATTACCTGCCAAATAGGAGCGTATACGCATCTGAAATTAAAACTGCAATCTAATTTAGGCGTTGCGTACGACGCGCATATTATGTTTCTAGTGTAAATTTATTGACTGATTAAAATGAAAAGGTAATCTAAGCGTAGGACGTGTGTATGCTGTTGTGCTGAGCTGGAACGCATCTGGTGCACATACAAATATATCTTGATTTACAAACTACTTGTGGTTTTTGAACTTCACTGCATTTGTGTGTGGAGTTTGAGACTCCTCTGACTTGAGTTGACACACAAATGCCTTTTAGATGTTAGTTAGAAGTTCGATGTTTCACTTACTGATCCCCTGTCATTGCCAGATGCCATGTTGAACTCCACCGGAATATAGCAATGTTACAATGGGTCAATGTGATAGGCATTGGATGAGTAAATAACCCCCTTGTGGGATGTGTTCTTGTAATTTGCTGACCATTCTCCATAAAAAAAACAATGCAGTTGTGTGTCATCGCAAGCCAGGGAGTCCCAAAATCCACACACAAATACAGCAAAGTTAACAGACCACAAGCAGTTCGTAAATCAAGACATATTTGTGTGTGCATCAGAAATACATGTGTGATTCTTGTCCCTTACATGTGTGGATCTTCTGTGCGTGTGTGAATCACATATGTGCATTTGTGAATATGGACACTCTTTTAGCTCCATATAGGTGTGGCTCGAGTCTAAATCTAAGACTTTAGTGCCCGTATTTGGCTATGAACATGTGACGGCATTAAAACAATACCGTGGCTGATGATGTTGGCGTCGGCTTCCTCTAAGCCAAGCTTAGTACATGGTGTAGGGCTCCTCGCCTCGCTGGTCACTTTGTCTTCAGAGATTGACTGAGCAGGAGGCAAACTTTTCTGATCATTGTTTTGTTCTTTTTCAGGACTTGCAGACGTTTTTGGTGAAGTCTTGCTCTTTTCCGGAGAGGTCTTGTCTCTCTGGAGCTCTATGCTGGGCTGGTAAAGCACAGTATGGGTTTATGCCACTTTTCACGTCTATCAGCCCACAGCAGAAAAAAAGGCTTACTTATTTATCACATACCTTTTTGGGAATAAGAGGACGCTGTCCCCCCGGTCCTCGCCCTCTCTGCTTCTCTTCCTGCAGTCTTTCGCTGTGTTCTTCTCCCTCTGGCCTTACCGTCTCTTCTAGTAACAAATCCACAGGAAACTCTATCAACCCGATGATCAATCAAAATGTTGTTTCTGACAATAAAAGCCCTAAAGCAGAGATTCTGACAGAGACCAGAATTGCAGACATTATGGGCACTGAGATGTAACCCCCAGCTTAAGAAAAAAATATATAAAAGAAAAAACTAACCATCTATAAATAAAGATAAGAATGCAGCTCATTTTCCGCAAGAAGTTCTTGCTACAATAATCAAATAACAAAAAGGTTATCCCCTATCATAAAAGCCAAATGTCTGTGTATTTATTTAGTTTATATTTCATATAATTCAATTTTGCCATATGGTATTCCAACTTACAGTTGGGGGTTGTAGCCATACCAACAGTGCTTGACTATGGCTCTCTGTTAACAGCTGGAGGAACATATGTGTGGGACTAATTAAATCAACTCACTGTATTTTACCACATTTTCATTGTATTAAGCTGTTAGCTAATTAATTAAAACTATTTTAAACATACTTTCTGTCAGTCAAAGTTACTAGCTGAAGCCTCTATGCTTAGATTATTACAATAAAATAAAGGAGTCAGGTCATTTAGTAAGGATATCTTGCATGTTAAAATTTAATAAAAACAGTTTGACATTGGTCTCCATACCCCTTGAACCCCACTTTTTTCATAATATATATCATATATGTGACAGACCAGCAGAAAGTAGAACATAATTGTGAAGTGGAATATATTTATAAATACAAATCTGAAATGTGGGGAATTTGGAAGTTTTGAGACCCCTTGACTGGGAATCCTCCCAATAAAATCCAATATATCAAATTGCTTTTAGAAGTCATTTAAATAGCAAAAAAGAGCCACCCTATGTGTGATTTACTTGCAGTAAGAGCACAGCTGGTTCGTCAGAAAACATTAGAAAACAAAATCCCAAGCTTCGAACATTTCACTGTTAATGGACTGGTAACCTGTCCAGGTTTTCCCCTGCCTTTCACCCAAAGACTCTGATACTGGAAGAAAGTCATGAAAGAATCCTATTTAACATTTGCCACAAGCCATGTAGAGAACATCTAACTTGTGGAAGAAGGTTGAATAAGACTTATACATAACCTTCTTTTAGCTTTTTTTTTTTTTACATGCAAGTTGCTATGTGTGGAAGAAAACAAACACTCTACATCACCCTTAAGACACAATTTCCATGGTGTGTGATGCTTTTATTCAGCAGGGACAGGTACGCTGGTCAGAGCTGATGAGAAGATGGATGCCACTAAATACGTGGAAGAAATCCTGGGGCAAAGGGTGATATTCTAGCAGGAAAACTACCATCGAATTAAACCATAGCTACAATAAGATGGTTTAAGTCAAAGCACATCCATGTGTTAGAATTGCACAGATAAAGACCAGATATAAATACAATTGAGAATATATGTTGCAAGACCTGATAATTGCTTTTTATGGATACTCTATGTACGATCGGAGGTTTAGCTATTTTGCAAAAAAATGGGCCATAATTTGAGTCTCAAGAAGTGCAAAGCTACTTAAGAGACGTATCTCAAATGACTTGCAGCTGGATTGCTGTTAAAGATTAGTCCAGAAGCTATTGAACCAGGGTGACTGGATACAAATGCATGATACATTTTTTTTATTTTTTCCAAAAATTGTATATTAAACCATGTATCATTTCCCTTCTTCACAATCATGCACTTCCTTGTGGTGATCTGTCACAAGTGCATTTCGTTGAGGTTTGTGGTTGTAACAAGATATAATGCGGAAATGTTTAAGAGGCATGAACCTTTTCTTGTAAAACGTTGTTTATCACAGAGGCTTTTCTGTCTTTACCTTTGTGACTGCTAGCAGCTTGAACTCTATTTGCTGTAGAAGTTGCAGTACCTAAACTGTCCTGCAGGTGTCTCTGCCTCATCACAGCCAGACTGGGTTTTGTGTTCTGCGGAGGAGGCTCTGGCCTTGACCCACAGGGGGCCACACTGCCAACGTCGCTGCTCTGGATGTCCTCTCCCGCCTCGATCCGCGACTCATTCAGTGGGACAATTCTCTCCTGCCTGCCCGTCTCCATCTGCCTGTCCGTCTGTTGTTTGGGGGGCTCCACATGCCCGTTACTTTGAGTATCTGTTGGGGTGTCTGAGATGATGTTTGATCCATCGGCGCTGTGCTGAAACTCTTTGATGTCACAGGTGCTGCTGCTGTCAGAGTCCTCGATTTCTGCCCCAATACAGCTGTACACCATGCTGACCAGATCTGTGGACTGCAGCAGGAGAGAAGGCCATCCATAGAATCCTAATTAGTCAGAATCAGATAAATGTTGCTTTGCGTTGCTCAATGAGGACAAATGCAACGCTGTTTTTTTTGGATGCCCTAGAAAGATTTTGCTAATAATAAAATAAAGACCTATTGTGATTTTGAATATCTACTTAATAAAGGATTACTCAGTCTGATGAAATATGAAGACAGCAGTGAGATTTTGAGCAGCCCTTTTGGTTCTTTAAGAGAGTGCAGCAGAAATTTAAAATAAGCCTTAAAGTCTATGTTTCACATAAGCAGCTACACAAATCCAAAACATAAAAAGGCTGAGAATAGCAGGTGGTGGGCACAGCATGCAGCTTTGCTCTGTGTCCTCACATGGGACTACTGGAGCTGTTAGCAGGATGCTCATAAACTGACATCTTGATTATGAAGCAGACTTCAAAGCTTACGTTTTATTGCTCTTCTACATTCTTCCTTTAATAGTGCAATAGTTTTCAAAGTTCTCACAAATGAAAAGTTTGCTTTAAACTTCACCCAGTGTAACAATGGAAAAAAAAAAACAAGACGATGATAAATGTCCTGTGATTCTTTTTAGTGCTGCTACCAGGGGTTGCACAATTCAGCTACAGAATAAATTGTTTTAAAATTGAGCGCACATATTTATTTTCAAGGATCCTCGGCTCAGTCTCCAACTAATCAAAAGCAGCCACTGTGTCGAGCTGCTTGCTTCAAGGTACGTTCCATTGCACTGTACCTGTCTTTGGATGGGACAGGGTGGGCTGGCAGCCCTCATCCCATGAAGAGGTACGCCCTGAGCTGGCCGGGGTGAAGACATAGTGCCATTTGCTCCAGGAACAGCACTTTCTGGCCTCCCTGTATCTTTAGGGTGCTGAATCATGGAGTAAACATTCTCTGAGGCCCCTCTGAAAGAAACAGAAACACACAATAACTGTCATGAAAGGCTTAAATGCTAGCCTAAGATCCAAGGTAAAATGTTTTTGGTTGTACAATGAGTGAGATGCAGTTTGACTTGTCCTAAAATTGCCTTTGTAGCTTTAATAATCCAATCTTTAATTCTTTTTTGTTTCTTTATTTGTTTATCAGTAGACAGTACGCATTTATTTATAAAATTTGTTCCAGTCACAAGTTTACAGACCCCTGTCTTTGGCAGGAATATCAATGTTTTAGGCATCTCATGATTCAAATTAAACTTTTTTAAGGGTGTAATGGTCATACAATAAAGAAAACATGGCAAAATACACCATATTACGTAACACGTCTCAGCAACAAATTGACCCCAACAGAGTCGGTGGACTTGGCGGAGTACCAGGATGGTTTCTGAAGCACTGCACAAAGGTGATTACAGCTGTGTTCACACACCTTTTTAGCATCTCCCTGGAACAGGTTTCCATCCCCATGTGCCTCAAGACAGCCACAATCATCCCCATGCCAAAATAATCAGCGATCGGGTCCGTGAATTATTATTGGCCAGTGGCATTGACACCGTTGATGAACTGCTTTGAGCGGCTCATTCTTGGACATCTGAAGAACAACACCAACAACATTTGCCTACAAGGCTGACAGGTCAACCAGGGATTGAAGAGTCACTGGTCCCTCACAGCGCCCTGACACACCTGGATTAGCAGGACAGTTATGTGTGGATGCTTTTCATTGACTGCAGCTCTGCCTTCAACACACTGCCCCCATAAACTGGCCACCAAGCAGGACCTCCTGGGCCTCAACACACACCTGAATAGCTCGATCCTTGACTTCTACACTGGCAGACAACAGACCGTAAGAATGGGAGAACAGGTCACCTCCAGCATCACCCTCAACATTTGTGCAACATGTCAGACTGCAGATGAGTTCATTTTACCAACAGCATAATAATATTTGCAGATGACACTATTGTGATAGGCAGAATTATGTCCAATGATGAAGCTGCTTACTGGGAAGAGGTTGAGATCTTGGAGAGCTGGAGCCATGACAAAACATGATTAACCAAGACAAAGGAAATGATCATGGACTTTAGGTGATTGAAGTCCCCAGTTACTCAGCCGGTCACCATCAACGACAAGAGAGTGGAGGTCATGCAGAGCTTCAAATACCTTGGAGTCAACATCAGCTATGCCCCGACAGGAGAGACAGTCAAGTAGTCTGAGGTAGTTGAAGAGAGCGTGACTCCCACAACAGCTGCTGGTGAGCTTCTGCCATCGAGTCAGTGCTGACGTACTACATCGCAGCGTGGTACTCTGGCTGCATCACAGCAAATAGAAAGGCTCTCCATCATATCATCTGGACAGCTGAGAGGATATTTGGCACCCAACTCACTAGACTAGAGAATATTCACAAGACCTGCTGCACCAGGAGTGCCATAAGCATTAGCAGAGACAGCACACACCCCAAACACAAACTCTTCACACTCCTACCTTCTGGCAGGTGCTACAGAACACTATGCACCTACACATCCCGGTTAAGAAAAATATCCTACCCTTCTTAACTCTACCCCCCTTAGTGCTGCATCCCTAGTGAATTGTAACTCTCCGTGTGTTCTATCTGTTTGGTTTTGTTCTATGCAAATCTCCTTTTTTCCAATGCCACCTGTAGGACTGCTCTATCAGAAAATCAATAAAGACAATAAAGTGACAATAAAAAAAAACATTATATTGTGTTCTTGCCCTGCGATAGACTGGCGACCTGTCCAGGGTGTACCCCGCTTCTCGCCCATTGACAGCTATAGATAGACACCAGCACCTCTCGCGACCCCATAAGGGATAAAGCGTGTTGGAAGATGGATGGATGGATATTATGTTCTCAAATCCAAACAGGTTAAAAACAAATAAATACTGGCTCAAATATACACATATGCCCTCTGACAAATATTTGGGTTTTGAGTTTAGTCCGTCAATTTACAATCGTTATGCTATACGGAAGCCTTATCAATTCTGTAACCAGTTCTGATGCGTGTTTGGGACTGTTGCCATGTTGGAACCCTCAACTTTGCCCCAGTTTTAATTGGACCAGAACTCCACAGAGAATCTATGTCTCCCCTCTTACTGCGTACCGTCTCTGATTTTTTTAAGCGGTATGCAGTACCGGACCGGACCAGCTTACTTTCACCCCTGCTCTTCAGATATATCAATTGGCTGAGCTTTTACTGCAACTATTTTTCCCTCATACTCTCTCATCCTATGCACTTCAAAACTGGCTGAACCTCATCGCTTAGCTGTGTTTCTTTCTGAGACAATGCTACTTTAGACCTTTTTAGCTTTCTTTAAAGGAGCAATAAGTAAGATATTTTCTGTAAATTTAACCTAAATCATTCTCATTTGTCACCTGGGATGGAAGTAACAGTCCCTATAAACAATCGGTCCTCTCCATCAACAATGTCTTAGTCAAGTTTTTCTCCTTTCAAACCTAGAGGTACGGTCCAGAACTACTTTGGTTCAGTGTGTAGCCCATGTATACTTCCTGATTCCTGAGCCAATCATATGCGAGTTCCCAGGGTTCCCAAATCAGAGCACAACATTTGATATTTTATCTTGCTAAAAGAGCAGCAGCCTGGAAACACGGAAGTCACTAAGAGAAGCGGACCAGAAATAGAGCAGAATATAACATCATAAACCTATCCTGTGTTGCTGTCTTTGCAAACCCCCTGTTGACCGTGGCAGATGGCCATTCACACAAAGGAAGGTTCTGCTAGAGGATTTTTCCTGTTAAAGAGTTTTCTTTTCCACTGTCGCTACAGTTAATGACACGATGCCGTCCACTGTCGTTATATGCACATACAGGAGGGGTGAATGTGTAAGTCAGTGACTTGATTCAATGCTCTGGGTCTTACAAAATATTTTAACCAATAATAATAATAAATTTAATTTTACTGACATTGCATTTGGAATGTTTATACTGCTCTTGACTTGGAATCTGCCTGTATGATTGGAATATATTTATTTGTTTTTGAAAAGTGGGTAGAGGTGACGTGTTGTGAATCGGCACCATATAAATAAATTTAATAGAATTGTTGCAAGAAGAAAAACAGTGAAAAAAATGTAAGGACACAGGGAAAGCAGTGATAAACATCCTGTCAACCAATCTGATATCAATCTGCCATCAAACAATATAAACTGCTTTTGAAAAGACAATTTAATCAGGGCTGGCCTTCAGGTGAGCAATCTCTTGTTTAATTATTTCTGTGATTTGATGAAAAATTAGGTTTATGTAATGTATTTTCTTGATCCATAGAAGCGTTACTAACTAGCAGAGCCAACAGCGTGACTGGTATTATGAGCAGATCTTTGAGCTGAAAAACAAACTGGAGCCTTTATCAAGTGTCACCTCTTCCTATTTTGTTCTGCAACACAGTTTAATAAGCAAGTTTCTACTGAGAGAAAGTAATTATATAAAAGGACATTTGCCAGCTTGTAATTTCTCCACTTGGTAACGCACCAGAGTATTAAAAAGGAGGTGGATTAAAAAAGACCAGCCTAAATGTACAGAGAGCCATAAATTCAAAGCAAAAACAGCTGAAGACAAGGAAAGTATTTTCCTCTCCTTAAATATTTATGAATCTTAAGCATTGCAAATGCCTGCTGCTGGATTCCTTTAACAGCCATCACAATCCGCAGGTCTGGGCGCTTAAATGTCCCTTAGGTAGCTCTGCTCCACGCAGCTCCTGCCCTGGTTACTTACTCAGCGTCCTGATTGGAGAAGGTGGAGTTACGGTTCTTGCGGAAGCCGGAAAAAATCGACAGTACGCTGCGCCTCTTCTTCCTCCTGAGTGACTGGGCCTGATGGAGGGATGACAGCTGACTGAAGGAGAGAAAGAGGGATGAAAGAGTGGAGCGGTGAGAATTGGAGAGACGATTGGAGGATTAAAGTTAGATGACACATTTTGTAGAGTTGCACTGACAAAAGCAGTGAGAGGACATCTACAATCTCCAAAAGGCGCAGAGCCTGGCAAAACTATCTATATATCCCCCCTCCGTTATTGTATATTGGAGCCATACGCCTTAATGGATTTACAGGTCAATCCTGAAAGAAAAGCTGTTTAGGCTGCAAAAGACTTAAAACTGTGGTGGGGGTTTAATATCCAGCTGCAAAATATGAAGGCCCAGTTAAAGTTCAGACCTAAATCCAACAGAGAATATGCAACACGACTTGATATAAAAGCATGGGCAGTTTTTTTTGGAAATCATTACTCATTTTCTTTCAACTTCACAGCTTTGAACTACTTTTTATCTCCTAAAAAAATGCATTGAAGATTTCTAGTTGTAACATGGCAAAATACGGAAAGGTTTTCCAATGCACTGTATATAATTTTCAATGCCATTTAATCCCAGTCCTTTCACTGAGATTTCTATTGACATTAAAGCTCTAATCAGTGTTTTTTAGCAATTAAGCAAAAATGCACAATAACAAAAACTTTCTGAAAACATTTTTTTAAAAGGATATCAGGGCTGTCAGGATATTGAATTGATTATAATTGTAACATCAGGAACATCGTTGAAGTGTTTAACACCTTGTTTTAATATGTTGATATATTTGGAATGAAAAGCTTTTAAAGTACATGTGTACTACTACTGGACCAGGGCTTGTGGGTGAAGTAGAAGATAAGCTTTGTTGAAGTGAATATGAGCGGTTAATGGAGCTGACTGTGACAATGATCTATATGCTTACAGGGGTAAGCGGTCATTAAAAGCCCAGCGAGGCTAAACAGGATAGAATGAAATCCAAATATTGAAGACTGTGTTAGTTATTTTGATAGTAAAAATAAAGACCCAATTCTTGCACGTCGTAGCATTTGCCAAGTATGTATCACTGGAGCAGGACAAACCAAACTGAGCAGGTTATCATCAATAAGCCATGACAGAGATGACCATTTTTTTGCTGGAAGCTCTCGGCCTTGCATGTTTAAGATCTGTCACTGATCCAGTGCGTCTAATTTAAAGTGATGGACAATTAAACAGCCTCCAGTGATCTTTATGACCTGCTGAGGGAGCAATTTAATAATTTAAATCATCGGTGATGGAGCAGAACAAAATCTAAAACAGGCAGGAAACTGAGTCCGGAGGACCAAGATGAGGCAATCGCCAGACTGGACCAACGCTGTGGGATGAGGATGCAGTCTTCAGAAATTATTTTCTTTCCAACACTGAAAAAAAGTTGCTGGCTGAAGTAAATTTTTTCCACAGCATCAATGGCAACATAATAGTGACGATTCCCCATCCCCTCATATTTTAGTTTTTAAAGTTGATCAGAGTGTCTCTGAACTTGTAATTTTAAATTCATGACAACCTTTTACTCACGAGTCACATTTTTCTAAGCCACTGGCCAAAAGGCTGGGCAGGGAGCCATAGCTACCACACACAGTGAAGAGGAGAGGAAGGGAGGTAAAAAAAAAAAAATCTCCAAAGCTCACTGTCAGAGAACAGGAGCGATGAGCGGCATCTCTGAGTTGTCTCTATATAACATGTTAACATACACTCGGCTTGTGTCTACATCTATTAGACACAATATATATATGCTAAGTGATTGTTTCAGGAGGGGAAAAAATCTGTTCTATCTTACAATCCAACATTTGGATTGCTAAACCTAATTGGAACATTAATTGGAACTGTATACTTTGGTTGGCTGTGATGTTTTGGCAACAAAAACTCCATGTAGGTCTGATGTGAAACAAAGAATGAGCCTTTGGAAAAGTACTTCCTTTCCCCTGCTAAGTATAGCTGAGGATCAGTGAAACTGTGGGCCTGTTTCTCTTCCAAAAGTCCCGAGAACTTTGTTAAAGTGCATGGCATCACATTAACTTTTTGAAATAGCTGGAGATTTTAGATCAGATTTTGTTCAATCTACCCAGAAAAATTAAAAAGGTTGCCACTGGGTATTCCAGCAGGGTAATTATCGCAAACATATGATCAAATCCAACAGATTCAAAATCAACTTTCTTTCATGGCCATCACAGTCCCCAAACCTAAACCCCATAGATAACCTGTGAGGTGAGGTGAGGTAAAAATAATTATTTTTTTATTAAACATCTACAACAGGAAAGGTGTTTTTTCGAAAAGAACCATGATTGCTGTTCTATTTTTAGGTTTTAAAACAAAGAACAACTAAACTTTTGCAAAAAGATGATAGATTTATTTTCCTATAGGATGTGAGATTTGTGGAAAATGGTGTGGAAAAAGGCACATAAATTCCAACTTAATGACAAGTAGATATAAAAATATTGCTGATACTTTTGCACTCTGTTGCAATTATTCAAAAAAAATGTACCAATAGTTGTGGAACTGGTGATTTGTTAAAAAAATATATTTCTTAAAGAGTGATTTTTTTCATCCACTAGGAAAATTCACTTAAAAGTTGAATTTTAATCTTCAGACGTGTCAACAAATGTTCTATATTAGAATCTAATGTGTTAGCAAGGATTTTTTTTGTCCTCATTCAACATGTGCATTTGTTTGTCCAGCTGAAGAAGCTGAAACTCACTTCCTTGTTTTTTCTTTGGACTTGGGAAGTAAGAAATGTTCTTTCAAATATGTAACAGATCATCCTGCAAGATGATAACATTCTCTGTGGAGCTTGGCTTTAAAAATGAGGAGCAATCTGTTATTTTTTTTCCTAAAGCAATGACCTTCACATTAACATAGTTCTTGCTAGTTTGACTCATTAGCTGGGCTGTAATCACAAATTTAATGACTTGAACCCTGCCTGCTGACGCCTTTCTTTGATCTAGTATACCATATCTCAACAATCTTTCAGGTCAGTATCTGGAGCTAGCTGCCATGGTATGTCATCACTCTGCCACATATATTGGCAAAGTAACATTCATACAACATGAATATTGTGAAGTTTTACATAACTCACTATGCAGTTTCAAAAAGGATTGTTTAGGAAAAAGTAGATAACATAATGTAAAATGCAAACCCCACCAAAAGTGCTGAAAGACCCCAATTCCTATATATTTTGCTGTCAACCTCAAACATTCGGGTTCAGATTTTATTTCTTGGTATTTACATCTAGATATGATCTTAGATGTCTCAGACTAACTTTTTAAGTGGGCTAAAGTTAGGGCTTGGCGATAAATCAATTTAATTGGTTAATTTGAATTTGCAACTCTTCAAGATTGATTTTATTTTATTAATTTTTTTTGCCAATCCACTCTCCTGGGCTTCCATGAAACTTTGCATTATATCAGTCCTGAAAAGGAAAATTTCTAATAACAGCATGCAATATTTAATCTATGTTTAGAAAATGTATTGTCAAGATACTCCAAAGAGGATACTCCCTAAGATGAGGCATTTTTATTTAGTCATTTACTTATTTTCTTAAGTTGGTGTGAAGTTTCACAAGTGAAGTGAAGCCTGTTCTTAGATGTGTAATACAACTAGCAGCAAACATTTTGTGTTATATTTTCATTATTTACTACCATCTTGTTTTATATGCATGTTTCAAAGCTCTTAATAAGTTGCACTTTGAATTCAGGTCAACTCCCACATGAGATTATTGAAATAAAAATAAGTTTAAAAAATAGTTTCAGCAATTAGTTTTTATGAAACAAAAGGGAAGAAAATCGATTAATCAGATTCGGTAGAGCCATTTCACCCAGCCTTAGCTAAGGCATTGGAACAGACACACAGATTAGAGTGAATAAAAATTAACATCTACTTTCACATACTTAGCTTGCAATAACTGCATCAAACATGTGACCTACTGACATCAACAAACATCAGCATTCTCCTTTTGTGATGCTTTCAGAGCAGCCTCTTTCAGTTGTTGCTTGTTTTGAGGGGGTTTGTCCCTTCAGTCTCCTCTTTAGCAGCTAAAATGCATGCTCTATGCAGGGATCGTCAACTCCTCGTCAAGTCCTCAAAGGGCCGGTGTCCTGGAACCTTTAGATGTGTCCCTAATCTAACACACTTGAATCAAATGGCTGAATTAACTCCATGGAATGGACTCTAGGGCTCAATCCGAATACCCTCATTGAGCAAGGACTCTTTAGCCAAAGAGGAAGCGCGTCAGCGGTCGCCCTGATAAGTGCTGTCCGAATAGTGCAGTCAGTAAGGAAGGAGGTAGGAAACGTAGCCTGTATGCTCCCTCCTGTGGCTAATCTTGTTTAGGAACCGATGTCTCTTACTGGCACAAAAAACCCTTAAGGTATCCCACAATCCTTTGCGTGACATGACGTATCAAAACAGCCCCCTCCTGGAAATCAACGAAAATGTCCAGAGATGCATGCACTTTCTAGTTAATTTTTGGAAGGCTGTAGGCCAGGATTTCACTAGAATCATCCATGTGCATTTCCATCATGTAATGACTTTGGAGTTAAAGGCTTTCCGAATTCGGCACAGCAGTCTGAAGCTCCTTTCTTCCCCGCGATAGAGCTCTGACTGTTGACCCCATGAAAGGTCAAGGAACAGGAGCAGGAGCTAGAAGCTATTATTAAGGGTTTTCGGATGGAGCGGAGTTCTCCAGAGTCCTGCTAATGACCTGGTTATTTGACTCAGGTGTGTTAAAGCAGAGACGTATACAAAGGTTGCAGGACACTGGCCCCCGAGAACTGGACTGGACAGGAATGGATCCCTGCTCTATGGGGGTTAGTTCTGGAGAATAACTCATCCGTTCCAAAACCTTCCTTTGTTGTTTTGGTGGTGTGTTTGATGTTGCTATATTGCAGCATTAGGTTGCAAGGTTAGCCAATTATTTTGGTCTTATCTTTTGTTTTTCAATATTCAGATAATTTTCTTTAGGCTTCTGAGTTTGTTCTGCAGTCTTTATGTGGTACATCACCAATGACGTTTGATGAGTCCATCTGAGAAGAAGCCAAGCAAGCTCAAACAGACGTTTCCTCCACTGTATTCCACAGATGAGCATATGTCTTTGGAATCCTCAGCAGATCATTTCTTTATCCAAACTCTAGCCTCTCCATTCGGCTAAACGTTAAATATGTGTCCTATCCGCCCAGACAAGTTCTTCCCACAACTTTTGTGTCAGGGTTCTGCGGGCTGCCCCGATCTCACAGGAGAGCTTTGATGAGCAGGGAGGTGCGCAGCGGCAAGTGTTCAGCGTTAAGAGGCGCTCGGTGGAGGTATATAAACGGATGGCTGCCAGCACAACACTGCCAGAGTGTTAACCCTGAGTGGTACGCCAAAGTTGGCCTCTGTTCTCATGACAGCCTCTTTCCAAACGCTAATACTTGTCTCCTGTGTCTCAGGTTACCTTAAGCTTTTGGATACCTCAACGCAGCTCCTCTGCGCTCAAGCTCCCGACGATTAGTCTACCAGGTTCTCTCCCGCTGATCCCCAGCTGGCAGCCGCCTTAGGATCCCTTCAAGCGCGTTCGTCCGCCTGGCCCTGCCCACCCTCCATCCTTCGCCCTTTCTGCCTCAAAGCCGTCTGTGTTCCTAAGAGCCCGTAGAACCCCCAAGCCGCCGTGCCTCTGGCAAACTCTCCTCGTCCCCGGTAAAAGCGCGCCGGTGGGTTCGTTCCTCAAACCCACCCCCTTTAAAGGTCTAACCGTGTGTTCTTGTTTCAGACGCCCGATGTTCCCTCGTCTCAAGAACGAACCTGACGCGCCGACGAACCCCGTTGCTTCCTCAGTTCTCCAGCTTTCCGCCGTCCTCGGCGGGTTCCTAATTCTTTCAATAAATCGTAGAAAACTCTGACTAATTCTCCTGAGTGTTTTCTGCATGTGGGTCAAAAGCCTTAAAACCATGACATTTTGAGGCTCATTTGTTTATTTCTTGGACACATTCCTGACTGGCCTTCCTATACTTCTTGCAAATGAGTGGTTTAATCCTCTGGTGTGACCTCTATGCCATTACCCACTGAATATTGTGAACAGTAGATTGTGACTCCTTGGCTGCTGCTCTCTGGAGGTTGATGCTGATATCAGTGACAGTTGCTTTAGGGGTTTCCTAAGATGCTCTTACGTTGTTTATATAATCATCTGCTGATTTGCTCCTCGGTCTACCTGGTCTGACACATGTTATTTAGTGCCGCAATGAATTCCTTTTTCTTCAGGACATTTCCAAATGGTTTAACTGGCTATGGTCTACGTTGGTGCAAAAGCTCTCAGGTTTTTGTGTTAGTTACACCTCCAACTATAAATGCAATCTGCAGCACCTAACGCTAACCGAGACTTAATGTTCTGCCATATTCTCTGTTAGAATGATCGGTGTAATAGGACACACCAGGGCAACAACAATCACCTTTCAGTCGCATTTTCCATTACTTATGCCCATTAAATGTTTCCGTTTAGTTATAGATGATCATAATCTCTAAGTTGTGAATCAAGTCCAGATGCAAATACCTGGAAATAAAAACTGGCTCATATCCTTATTTTGATGTCAACCCCAAAGTTTGCAGTCTACACAAAAGAACAAAGGAATTGGCCTCACTCTTCCTGTACATGTGGAGGGGAGTGTATACAAGACTTGTTCAAAGGCTTTAAACACATAGAGCTATAAGTGACTTTTCTTTCGCATTCAAATTGAGATTAACTGATTTTGTCCCTAAGTGTTGAGAAAGCAAAGAGGTAAAGATACATGACTTTAGAGCACAAACATCGAAAAACACACTGTATAGAAAACACATTTTGCTCAACCTCTGACATTAAATCAGGATGAACCTGATAAATGTTTATATCAAACTCAGTTATGAAGTATGTTAAGTAAAGCATAGTAAATATTTTGAAGCAGCAATCACAAAGTCCTGATCTCAGACCCATTCATGGGTAGAGCTGAAAAGGTCAATGTGAGACTGACATCATTTCTGTCATTGGAAATAGCTCGAAGGATACCCGAAACAATTAGCCTGAGACACAAAGTTTAAAAGGCAGTTCAGCCAAACACAAAGGAATTGTATTCTGAAACTGAAGGAAGTGTAAGAGAAAATAAATTATCTGAGATTTCTGTTCTTTGCCTGCACTGGCATTTAGGACATAGAAAACACTTTGCTCATCCTGTCTGAGCTTAAATGGGAATGCTTAGTCAGATTTGACGAAAAATAGTGAGGAAATTGGTTTTGCGTCTTTTTCTACAGTGTGTGCAAATTCTTGTTTTCAACTGCAAGCACGGCAGATCAGCATATCTAACAGGCAAGGTATTAAATGGTCACGTAAGTATCGGGTTTTAAGTGATGTGCTAGAAGAGAAACCCAAGCCCTTGAATGATTAATGTAACCTTTATTTATCGGGGTAGATTAAAAATTTCTTTTTCGAGACAGACTTGACCATTTAGTGGTGTAGAGCTTTCGTTGCAACTGCACAAAAAAGGACAAAAAAAACCAAAACAATGTGCGACCTCACCTGTCAGGGAGAACTCTCTTGCTGTAGAAATCCGGGAGTCCATCCTCCAGCATACTGACTCCTCCGTTCTCAGAGCAATGCTGTGCACACATAAACACACCCCCACAAACAAGCACACAGAGACAGCAAAGAGAACAATAAGCCACCAGTCTGCCAAGTCTAATAAGAGCTGAAAGGATGATAAAAATTGCGATCATTTCAAATAGCTGGCTGGCAAACCTGAAGACGTCGCCAGCACGAGTCCTTTTGGAAAACACCTGTTTTAATATGCTGCCCTCATAAGGTTGCACCGATTTAGAAACAAGCTTTGAAAAAGACTAAACAAACAAACTGCTCAGTTTGCTGATGCCCTGCGGTCCCTCGAGAGACGACAGTGCGCTATTAACATTTGAGTCACACAGACACATGTGGCAGCTTCCCACTTTAAAGGAAACTTATTTTTGGAATGTGCCTTTGGCAACAAACATAAGATGAATAACAAAGTTCATGCATAAAAATCTAGGGAAGGAAAAACAAATCCCTCAAAATTACATGTGTTTGTATTATGGTCAGCCCTCTGTCACCTTCAGGCTGTGGTAGGAGCTCAAAAATGCACCAAAGAGAAATGTCCATCAAACCTTAGAAAAAGTCCGTCATTTCTTTTTCTACCAAAATATCCCTCAAAACACAAACATGCACTACAAAAAAAACAACAGGGCGACAAAGGATCAAGCAAAGCTGCAGGGGGCAGCTATATTGCACTTTGTGGCAAAATTGCTCAAGCAATGGAGAACATTTCTGAAAATGTTCAAGACTTGCCACCAATTTATAATTACATTTAGATCTGGACCTTGTGGTACTCTAACACATAAACATGTTTTGATCTAAGCCATCTCATTGTAGCACTGGCTGTAGGATGTAGGTTGTCCTCAGTTTTGCTATTGTTTTGGGGCCTACATCAGGTTTCCATGATGGCCATGCAGTTAGCTCGTCATCCCCCCCCCCCCATCCCTGAACCAGCTTCACTGTCCCTGCTGCATCCCAACAGCATGATGCTGCCACCACCAGGTTTTAATGTGTTGATGGTGTGTTAAAGGGGGGGAGAGGGGGTGCAGTGGTATCGCAGGAATACTGAGGGATTTTTTGGCTTTCTCTCAGGTGGGCTTTCTTCTTGTCAGTCTTCCATACTGGGTAGATTTATGGCATAACAGAACATTTGTCCTATCGACTTGCTCTCCCACCTCAGCTGCAGATCTGAGGTGATGGATTGAACAGATCTTCAGAACAGATGTTCAAAGCTTGGGAAATTCTTTTATAACTTAATCCTTCTCCCAAACTCTATCCCTAACTTGTCCTGATGATACTGTTTGTCAACTAATGTACTAAAAAAACCAACCTCTGAGGCCTCACAGAACAGCTCTATTTATTTCATTACTCTATTTAATTATTTGAATTCTACCTGTTCTATTCTTCACATTGTACTGAATAAAATGTTGGAAATTATGAAACATTTTCCTTCCAATTAACAATTGTGCGCTACTTTTTGTTGGTCTATCAGATAAAACCCCAATACAACATCTTCAGTTCAGTGTGGTAACGTGACAAAATGGGGCAAAGTTTAAGGGGTATGACTACTCATGCAATGTACATCATGTCAAAGAGTCTACTCACTGATTCAGGAGGAATGTACCCGGCTCTGTGTCGTCGCGGTGGGCGTGGCCTGACGTGGGTAACGTGACGTAAAGGTGAGCCGTTGGTGGGGAGAGTGGAAAGGCATTCCCAAGATGCAGAGTGAGTGAGAGAAGCCGAGTGGGAAGGAGCAGGAGTGGGAGAGGGACTGGGCTCATCACCTAAACCTGCGAGTTAAAATGGGACAAATGTCTCTTTATCATATCACATTTGACCTGCAGCACATTAATCACATATTAATCTGCTTCTGCTTCAGTCGCCTTTGATCACAGTTACATGTGATGTCAAAAACAAGTCGGAGCTCAGGCAGGTAACTCACTCATTCTGGTGGAGACGGGACGGATTCTTCTAGTTCTGGAGCTCCGCTTTTTGATAGCCATGGTATCCTTTTATCAAGGAAGACAAAGGAATTATGGGCAGACAAAATTGTTTTTATACAAAAGTATAGAGCATATTGTGTTAATTTTCCTTCTTCGTCTTAGCAAAAGGATTCATAACTCGTTTCACATTTTGCCAAGCCAACTTTATTTATAAGCACTTTAAAAACAGCACAGCTGACCAAAGTGCTGAACAAAAATGAACAGCATACCTGATAACATAAAATTTGTATAATAATAACAATACTTAGTGTCACATAATAATAGTTTTGTGACATTATAACCACAACATTAATGTATTTTATTGGGATTTTATTTGTTTGCCTCAAGCCGTGTAGCGGACACAGCAAACATTCTGCCAAAGGTGTTCTGCTCAATTGAGACCAGAACGGAACTTTCTGGCCTTCTTGCAAAAACACTAGCTGTGGCAGAAATGTAACACACACCCTCTGCACCCACTGCAACACACGGTGGAGACTGCATCATGCTGTGGGCATACTTTTCCTCTTGTGATACAGAAGCTTGGTTGGAGCTGATAGGAAGATGGGTGAATACAAATACTGTACATCATCACGACTTAATTGAAGACACAAAATGGTCCATAGGTCCAGATATAAATCCCAGTAAAAATAAATTAAAGTTTTTGTTTGTTATAACACTATATTCAGGGGCATGCAACTGCCATTGAATTTGCTTTGTATCTAAAAATACAACACATTTAAAGTACAATGGGAAGAGTTGTATGGCAATGGGATCTATGTTAGAGTCCTTTTTAGTCCGTTTAGCAAACACTTACAATTCCAAGGTTCACGCCAAATTCCTCATCAGGGAATTCCAGAGATTCAACAAGTCTTGAATGTCTGACAGATCGTCTGCCCGTCCCGACATCATCCCAGCGCTTCGCCTGAGAGACCTGTCGCAGCTTATGCAACACACACATTCAACACGACATTCATTCAAATTATTGTACTTAAATGCAGTGTCCTAGGGGAGGTGGGTCTGTCCCTCCATCTATGAAGTTCACAAACAAAGCAAAGGGTGATTTGGGATACGCGTTTGGAAAGCCCAAGACAAATATGAATTAAATTCAATTTCTTGATGATCAAAGCAGAGCAGGGGATGAAAGAGGACAGGCTGGCACTGCAGCAAAACACAGGGAGAAGAATGAGACATACCAGTGGAGAGAGTGAATGGAACGTAAAGCAGAGCTGGCCTGGAAATACTGTTAATAGAAGTCTATCTTGGTCTGCTTTTCAATCGTGTTCATTTCAAAGATTACCTTATATAGCGACAAATCCCAAACTTAGCTAGTTCATATGACGTTTCTATGTTGCTTGAGAGCATTAGATTTTACCTAATAAGAAATTAAACCTTTAAAGTGATGCTCATAAACACAAAAATAAGAGCCACTTTGACAAAACTACAAATATCAACAGTTTCGAGTTCTTAAAGAATGTTTCTGCTGTTGGTCTTGATTCCGTTTCTGTCAGTACAGGGTCGCTATGAAGTTGTTATATTCAGCCCATTGACATTTCATTTTTAATTGCCGCAGTCTGTATGGTCTAACTGTAGAGAGAAAAAAAATTTTGTTTAATATTGCTAAGTTGATTGTTATTAGTGAAAAAATGCCAGTGAAGTTGATAAGTTTTATAAAATGTGAAATGCCTTCATCTATCATATATGTTAACAAATCCAAACTTTTGAGGCTCATTTGTCAACCTGCAAAACAAATTGTGTCTGCCAAAATATCTTGAACTTCTTTACTAACTCATTTAACTAAATTGATTAATACAATAACAGTTTAACATTTGGTTAAAAAAAATTTTAATTATGTTTTTAACAGGTTGGTGAAACTGCGCTTTGAGGCGAAACGTCAAAATCTTGTTGAATTCATTAAAGTTTGTGTGAATCATTATGCAATGTGGCCTTGGAAAACGTAATAATATTCAGGAGTAATATAGTACTGAGTTAATTATTCTTGAAAGGAGAGATTTGTCACAATTAGTAGGAAAGCTTTTTCTATAAAAAAAAGTGTAATATGACGGACAGAGCTGGAATTAGATGACAATTAGCCACCAGCTAGAAATTTGACATAAACAACATTAGCGTAGCGCCTAGCATGCAGGATGTACTGTCACAACTGAAGTTTCTTAACGAAGTCTGAGCTAATGGAAAAGTGGGGAAAAAAACCCAAGCTAGATAAAACTACCTTGCATCAACTGACTTGCATGGTATGCAACTTAGGTAACAACATTAGTAGATTTTTTAACTAGCTTAACATGATATCCTGACATGTATTAAATAGTCATCATTTAGCTAAAATCAGCTCAGCAGCACGTCCCCTGTCAGGATCCACCGGATGCCAGCGTTAGTACACTTGTGTTTCGTTTAAAGACGGCTCAGAAAAACACGTTATCGCATGTTATTAACGGATTCCACAGTTGTACCGGCTACAAAAAAAAAGTGGATGGAAAGCGTGCATACAGGAAGCACAGCGGACATGTCCCGCACAAACCCCGCATCCGTGACACCCACGCAGCTAACTACCGAAGCCTGTACATGCATGGACACTTTTTTTTTTAGATGTTGGTTTTTAACATCTGAGCTCTAGTTTTAGTTCTTTAAAGAATGAACTTCAACAAGCACTGTATGCTACTATCTAATAGAAGTCATGCATTAAAGGGATATTACCAGTACCAGGGTTTTATGAGTCGTGTAGAGCTCTTGTAGGATCTGATCCACAATGGAGTTTGTCAAATAGGAGACCACAGAGAGCTTCACCTCCCTTCACATGGAGAGAAAATTGAAGACATGAAAGTTAAATTAGAATATTCTCTTAAGTTCTCCATGATTGGAAGTTTTTAACCTGCTGCATTTCTTACTCCAGGGCTCGATTGATATCTTCAGCTGCTCTCTCCATCAAAGCGCTGCGGATGGCTGAGCGAGGGATGGAAACTTGCTCAGAGATGGAGGAGAGAGGCGGGCTGAGTCTCTCTGCAGCCGAGCAGGACATGGGACACAACTCTCGACAGAGAGACACCATGGAGTCCACCACCACCTGGACAAATGAAGAAGTAACAAGACGGAGGAGGTAAAGAGCTAGAGATTTTATTAGGTTTGTTTATTAAGCATTTCAGTTTTATCTGCAGATACTGTTATCTGAAATTATCCATGGAAGTCTGTGCAATGCAGCTGTTCGCTGCGTTATTAAGCTAATGAATCATATGGTCTGTTCATACAGATGTTTACTTCATCTGTTGGACACAAACACTTAAAAAGCTCCAGCTTTGAAATGTATCAGTATGTCAAATAATTAATCTGGGCTAATATAACCCAGGGTATTTCAGATAATCCTCAAGGCGTCAGCATTTTCTGTCCATTTTCAGTGATTTTCATGGGAAACAGTGTTAACCGTTTCGTTCTTGTGAATTTAAATGCCACAATTCTTTTGAAGTCAGCAAACTTTTGCTGCCCACAGTAGTAATCGGCAATTTAAATGCAACCAGTTCACTAGTATTTAAATCACAAATGCATAAAGGAAAAGAATGGTTCAGCAAATAAAGCAGTGATTGCACCTGTAGGTTTACCTGCAGCTCTTTGTCTGCCGCCTTGGCCAGCTCTCCAGCCAGCGTGTCCAGGCGCTGTTTGACGGGGCCGTCGACTGACAGGACATGGGCCAGTTCGCACAGGGAGGGGTACAGCTGATGGAGACACACACTATTCATTAAATTAAATCCAACTATTCAAAAAGAGGAGATGAGAAGCCCATTCGGCACCTCATGTGAACTATTACTTAAATGATGCTTCACATATTTAAAATAGTGAACGGATTAAGGGGTTTTCTCAGAGTTGGGTCATTAATCTGCATTATTTGCAGTTTAAAGGCATGTCCTTAGTACACTTTAATGTTTAAAAAAGCGTACAAATATCACAGCAAGTGCTGATGAAGGAAATGTGAACTGGATTATATGGCAGAAATAAATGGTAGAAAATTGTACTGTTAATTGTGTATAGTGTATTTTCAAGGTGTAATTTCAAGGCACTCTTTGTATAACCATACTGATATTGCCCTAGGCTTCCTTCCTAATATTATCCGGCAACTGCTTGAACTTGTGGGCAACTAACCAAATTTCTCAAATAAATTAATTTTCAAAGTATAACTATAATGAGAATATAATTTGTTTTTACATGATAACTCATTTTTAATTTTTTCAGAAGATAGATATTTTACTAAATCTAAAAAAATCACAGTTTGTTTGCTAAGGATGATAGTAAGGTTTTGCAAAATAGTGTCATAACTTCGTTCATCCAGTACCACTGCCAGCAAAAGATTCCCACAGCATGACATTACCACCACCTCATTCAACAGTTGGTACAGTTTTCTTAGGTGTGAAAGTCTTGCCTTGACGTCTTCAAACATGCAAGCCAAATACCTGATGATTTAATCTAATTTTATCTACATTTATTTAATCTGTGGGAAGAAGTTTGGGATCGATGGTTGATACTTGGGCACAGCTGGGTGTTCCAAAGTGACAATGAGCTCAAACACGTATTAAAACTGGTGTTGGAAGAGGTTAACATAAAAACAACATAAAAGTTCTGGTATTCCCATTGCTTGGATTTGTTCATATGTGTATAAACTTAAGTCTACGGCCTTGGAGCGACTCAGTGGGTAGAGAGGTTGTCTTATGTATGTTTGATTCCAGCTTCCCCCTGTCACATGTCGATGTGACCATGGGAAAGGCATTTATACCCAAGTTGCCTACCGATCTGCGTATCGGTGTATGAATTTGTGCGATTGGATGAATGTGGCTATAATGTAAAGCTCTTTAAGTGGTCAGTATGACTAGAAAAGTGCTATATAAAGTCAGTCCATTTACAATTTTTACACATTTAGCCGAGTCTTTATAAAAACTAATACCACCCACCAAAAACGTTTTTACAAATAACGTACACATGGGACCATTTCCAGAAAAGCCTTCATCAACACAAATACACCACTGAGCCTTGCTTTAAACATGCCAGGCGCATAGAGTGGTGCGCACCAGAAAGTACTATTTTTTTATTTCCCTTCGATGTCCCTTTAGGGGCTCTGTATTTTTGGAACCCTGTGCTTTAAAATTGTTTCTGCAGAATCAAGAAAGAAAGTGTCCGCATCCTGATGGAAATTTCTGTAACGTAAACACGCTGATATTTGTTAACCTTGTTAGGAAAGGGTAATGTTTGCTGTGGTGTAGGTGGATTGAAAACAAACTAAACTGTGACCCTCAGTAGCAGCTCTGGTTTTCTAACAGTCACTGGTAGCAGAATGTGCATTATTTGTTATCAGGAGACGCTACACTGTTATCTTCAGTACTTGCCACATTCATAACCCAATCCATATCCTCTCATCTACCCTGCACTGGGGCTGTGGATTGGTGCATTAATATTTAGGGTATAAATACTTAACTAGTCTTCACCTAGAGCTGACTCGTTTGCCTTCATCTACTTCAAGCATAGTTCGAGCACAGATTAAGAATGCATGATACTTTTAATACGTGGCATTTTTTCTGATTCTACTGATTTTATTTACATCCAATCAATCAATTGAACTAATTAATAGAATACTTAACCATTGATAACTCATTGTGAGGGAGGTTTTCACAGCTTGCTGAGGCAAAAAAAAAAAAAATCGACATTACCCCTTACGGACTTTTCATTAAAGACATCAGTAAAGAAATAGTACATGGCAAATTAAGAACTGTCAATGCCATTGTTTATAACTCACTTTTTAAGGGAATAATCCATCCCAACTCCTGCATGCTGTATAGGAGTACTGAACGAGTGGTTGATACACAAGGCAACATGAGAGCATTAATTCAACAATGCTCTGAAGAAAATGATTAACAATTGAATTTTTACTGTACAGCTTTGAGTGTGATGCAATTCAAGCATTTCAAGAGGAAATATTTTAAATCTCTAGAAGCATACACATGTGATTTCCAGTCAGTTTTTTAGAAGCAGTATGCAGCCAGGCCACACACAAGCTGTGTAGAAACTTCCTCTAAAATGTCTATGAATGACTAATTTAAATGTTCTAATATTTTGCCAAAAACCTAAGACTGGAAACTGAACTGTGTCTGACAATCCATGTGCCTGGATTATTCCTTCTGTTTAATTAATTCTGCTTCCTGTGGTGTTTTTGTCTATACAACAGTGTATAAAGTAAATGAGAAAAACTGACTTTTGTAGGCTACTGGAGTTTTCTGCTGTTTGCACAGTGACACTTCACTTTCATCAACATTTTAATTTAAAAATATAGTGGTTACATTGTCTTGCAAAAGTATTCATGAACTCCGGGTTTTTACTGTGCATGATTGTGAATTGAATTTAAAAGGATACATCAAATCTGAACAGTTTCCCTGCTGAGGAAAGGCATCCCCCGCAGCCTGATGCTACAACCACCATGTTCCACTGTGATAGGGGTATGTTTTTTTTTTATGTCATACATTTTGCATGTAGGCCAAAAACATCAATTTTAGACTAATCTGACAAGAGCACACACAATTATTGTGTCCAATGTCGTGTGGCAAACTGCGAACAGGACTCCCTGTGTCCCGTCATACAGATTTCACCCACTGTGTCTTCATATGGTTTGCAGCTATACTTTCCTCTTTCGCCTTTCAGATAACACGTTAAACAGTGCTCTATAAGATGTCCACAGCTTGGCGCTATTTATTTCAAAACCTACCTCTGCTCTAATCTCCCTATATCTTTATCCCCGACTGGTCAGTTTTTTTTTCTTTGTTTGTTTCATTTGAGAAATATATTCAAACATACCGTTGATTCCGTTGATGCCCCTTTATTCATTGTGATAAGATGATAACGAGATAAACATGGCTCTTTGATGACTAAAACGTGACAAGACTGTGAGCTTTCATTGAAGAGACTAGACGAAAATGTTAGTGGGTGGCCTGTCAGACGTTCAAAATGCATCTAAACAGTCAGACAAAAGTTAAAAAGTATGCAGTGCTGCTGCTGCTTTGTTTAGTCAGGCTCACCTCCCCCCACCCTATGAGTTTATTGAATCATTAATTGATCATGATGGCCGTTCTACAAATGAGCTTGATCGGAAAGGGATCTATGCACTGACCGGCGTCTAGGGAGATGCCGGTCAGTGCAGCCACAAACTAGATGGGAAAAAAATGAAGCAAAGAACTTGAGATAGTTGTATTTTGTAACAATTTTTCACATGCATCCAGTAAAAAGCTCTTGATCACCTTCGTTTTGTCCAAAACTTCACAGCAAGACTCCAAACTGAATAAACAGAAGAGCTCACACATCACTCCTGTTTTAACATCTTTGCATCGGTTGCTTGTTTATTCTAGAATTCATTTTAAAATCCTTACATTCAGGGCACAACGTGGTCAAGCTTCACTTGAAGTTTGTATTTTTAACAATTCAGCAATATCGAACAGAGTCCTCAGGTCCTCAAACCAAAATATTATCATGGTTCTTAAAACCAAGTATCGAAATCTGGTGTTTTAATCATGATTTAATGTTTACAATCTCTTAGGCACATTAAAGGTCCTATATGACTTCACTTATTTATCAACTTACTCCTTGGTCTTTATAATACCGTTTTAAGTGTATTGGAGTTAGGTGGTAAATACAAATGTACGCCATGTTGTACAAAATATGAAAATTATGTATACATTTCTTCCATTTCACAACTAGAAAATATGACACAAAAAAGTTTAAACCCAGTACAAAGCACCTGAGTGGAAGCGAAAGGACAAACTTTAATTTATGAGTTTTTTTTATCCAATTGTGGCTATGGCAACAAAGAAATAAATTCACCAACTGCTCCATAAACCTGCATTATAAACCTGGTTTATTAATTTTGTTTTTGAGGTTTTTTTAATATATATATATATATATATATATATATATATATATATATATATATATATATAAAAGAGTAGCATAAAAGATGCTAAACTTTGTTTTTTGAAATTGCTGAAACAAACTTCAATGACTCAACACAATGCTTCCTTAAAGGGACAGTGTGTAACTAATTTGGCTTTTAATTAGCAAAAATCAAGTATTGCTTTTATAAATACATATTCTGGCAAATTCTAAGAACATTACATCAAAAATTAAAGCCTTCTCATAACTTAGACACCTATGTTTTTATAAACACCTAATTCTGTGTACCCACTGGGAGGCGCCATGTTGCGTCGCTATTTCTGATGCCAGTAACTGAAAAGGGCCAATACGCTTTTTCCCTATCTGTCTTCTATATGGAGATGTAATGTCGTTGGAGGAGGAGTATAAACAAGCACGACCAAAGTTAATTCTATTTGCTGTTTTCTGTTGAAATGGAGGACCACACATACTCTTTGCCCAGCAAGAGGGAAGAGAAAGTAACCAAGAAAAGAAAAACAAGTTTTAACCGTGACTAAACTATATCAGCGCAGCTATTATTACCTGATTGGTTCTGCCAATGCACCCTTTTTCAGACTTTTAATTTATGTTACATGGAAATATACTGTCATTTATTATATACTTGTGTGTCTGAAATAAATACCTAAATACCAGGTGGAGATAATTCATGAGGGAGCGGGGATTTAAAATGGATGCAGTGGCTGCAGTTAATTAGTTAACTCAAGTTAATTCAATATAACAGTGAAGTTTATTCTGCCGTTATTTCAGAAACAGGGCAGTGTAGTCCAGCAGCTACTCTGTCCTCCTGGCAGAGACGGCTCGCTTGTTCGTCTCTCCCTCCCTCTCAGGGAGTATGTGTGTGTACACGGAGGGGCAGAGGGCTATCAGCCTGGTTTAATGTCTGTAGTGTGATGGCAGAAGCGGGTCTCTTTGTTTATAGTTGTGTTTATAGTCGCTCATATTAGACCCCCAATAAGCGACTGCATATTGAGAAACAAGCCCAAAAAACCCCACGACTGACGGAATTTACAGGCAACTTTAGAAAAAAAGAAGTGGACTTTGCAACAGTGCCAAAAACCATTTCATATGATGACCGTAGCTATTAACCAGTAGCAGTAGCTTGGTACTATACATTGACGATGTTTACATTGTCACAGTTATGATAGTCCACGGCTTCTGTAGTAGTTATTACGTGCTTAACGGTGAGATCGTTTGTGATTAATTTAGCGCACCACTAGATGATGTGCTGATGTGAAAATCTAACACACTGGGGCTTTAAGACTTTCCTTTGGGTTGGTATAATCTTCCTACTTTTTCGTCAAGTTTTGAAGAGTAAGAAACAAAATTTGGTATTAATAATTGCTCCCCTTTGAAACGTTATGCAGAACTTGCAAATGTACAAGGCTTTCTCCCACACAGAGAAGAAGCTCACTCACAGCTCTTGAGTTTCTGGCTTCTTTCAGGATTTGTCGCGCTGTCTGGACCTCGTCTCCGTCCTCAGAGCCCTTCAGGACACAAAGCTGCTGCTGTACCCTCACACACAGACGCTCCATCACCTAAAAAAAAAAAAAAAACACAAGTAAATAGCACTGTTATAAGTAATAATTCACATATGCCACATTTTTTTCTTTTCTGGAGCGCACATGCAAAGACAGACCTGTTCAGCAGTGCTGGTGACGAGACCCTGGTGCAGCCTGAGTGCCTGCTTCTGAGAGAACCGCTGCGTCTGGTTGTTTCTGAGCAGTGCACGCTGGATCTGACTCGCACACAGACACACAAAAATAGAAGCAAGAGGTGTGGTGATGACGGGTGTTTACAAAGCACAGCATCCACGAGAGAGGAGACAAGTTAATTTGCATGATAATAAGGAAACAGAATGTAGATCCCAAGAAATAGAGAGGAAAGACTTTGATTTGTTTTTCTGACTCAGCATGATCTCTGGATCTTCATCTTTTGCCATATAGAATTATAAGGCTCAGACAAGGTAGAGAGAAACAAAACACTGATTTAGGCACATCTTTATTAGAGATTACCCACAGAATAATGTCACAGCATATGTGACCTAACGTTGCAAGTGACTACAGAAATCCTTCTGAAGTGCACTGGTGCACAGATATACTGCTGATATAGGACTTTCCTGATACTTGCATTGGCTGTCAGAGAAGCAGAGTTTGACATAATGTAAATGACTGCAGCTTACAAGCCCAGAAAGAAGCAAAGTATGTTGATAGCACCAATACCTGACTGAGGGGACACAACTACACCATTCAGAGCTGAAGAAAAATACAAATTCAAGTACTTGTTCTGTCTAGGTCCGTTTTCATGCGTGCTATCAAAGCCCTCACAATACTGTCATACATTCACGGATTCCATCTAAATGCCAAATGCATTTTCAAAATGAGACCTTACTGCCAAAGAAACAAATGATTCTGATTATGATTCATTATGCAAAGTACACTGGTCTGCAAAATGATTTTCACTAGGACTGCACAGTATCAGGAACCATGTAATTACTACACTTTTGCTGAATTTGCAATTAAAGTATCACTTTTTACTAATTATTTTCCTTTTTGCTTTATCACCATTTTCATGCTCTTTTTATGTATTTTTTTTACAAGTTTTGTTCTTTAAATGTCGGTTTTTAGCATGCAGTTATGTGCAGCACTTTTGTTTCAGCTGTGGCTGTTTTAAAATGCTTCAGAAATAAAGTTTGTACGCTGCCGTACATCAAGTGTGGACACCAAGGGCATTGAAGAGACCATCCAATAGGCCAGACATATTGGTACACAGAATTTGGATGTATGGCCCTTGAACTATCATATTCTACCTAATATTGCCTTTTTGCAGTCTTTTGTGATTGCAGTATTGCAAATGAGGATGCCTGTTGCAAATGATATTGCAATGACAATTTGACATAGAGAGCAGCTCAAATTCTTACAAATTTAACTTTTTATTTAAAGTTTAAGTGTATTTCTTTAAGATTTAATGTAATAGACCAACACATGGTAGTGCAGGGTTTTTATATGGAAGTTAAATGATGTGTAGCATTAAAATTATGCACATACCGTAAGTAAGGAGTGGAACTGTATGTGGTCCCTTATACTCTGGTAAGCCTAGATAAAATCCAGTTTAATCAACTGCCTGTAGAAGTCACCTAATGGGTGAATACGTTGCACTGGTGTAAAAATGAATCTCAATATAAACACAGTTTTTCTCTTAAGGCCTCAGAGAGTGGTTAGAAAACATTAGTGACCAGCAGCAGGTCAGTGATAAAGTTGTGGAGAAGTTTAAAGCAGGGTTAGGTTAGAAAACAATATTCCATTCTTTGAATGCCTCACATAGTTCTGTTCAATCCATCATCTGGCAATGGTGAAAGTGTGCACAACTACAAATCTAAAAAGACATGAGCAGAACCCGGGAAAGCAAAGCATTAATCAGTAAAGGAACCAAGAGGCCAAGGGTAGCTCTAAGGCTGCGGCAGAGATAGAGAGCTCTAGCGGCAGAGTCTGTTGACAGGACTATTAGTTCGGACGCTCCACAAATCTCTTCTTTATGGAAGAGAAGAAAGATGAAAGCTATCGTTGAAAGAAAGGTTTAAGAAGTCCTGTATGCAATTTGCCTCAACCCATGTAGGGAACACATGTGTAAGGAAGTGATCTGCTCAGATAAGGCCAAAATTGTTTTGTTTAGTTTTTTTGCCTGCATGCACACTAGTAAACATGACAAAACAGTAACACTGCAATTTCCCCTGAACACAACAATACTTAGAGGAGACATGGTGGTGGCAGCATCATCCTGTGTGGATGACTTTTAATTCAGCAGCAACTGAGAAAGTCCGGCTCAGGACAGACTTGGAAACTGATAGTCACAGAAGTTCTTCATCTAATCTGACTGAGCTTGGGCTTTTAAAAAAGATCATGGCATAAATTTCAGTTTCTAGACATGTAAAGCTGGTCGACCTACCCCAAAACACTCTCACGTATACTTGTAGCAATACATACTATTGACTGACAGGGGATGAATCAAAATGCACCACATATTTCTGATTTTTTTTTTTAATTAAAAGGTCAAACCATGTATCATTTTCCTTCCACTTGACAATTCCCCACTACTGTGTGTCGGTCTGTCAAATAAAGCATCAATGAAATACAATAATAAAAGTTCAAGGGGCACAAATACTAAGGCACCATATGTGAAATGAATATTTATTACACAATGAAACAAATCAGCAATGTTTCAGCCTTGCTAACCTTAGCCAAGGCTTGTTCTGTCTTTTCTGGGGCACCGCGGTACGCCTGAGCGATGTCACAAAGGGGGAGGGGCATGTACTGCAACGTGAAGTTGCTATGTGTTGGAGAGAGAAAGAAGAGACAGAGAAAGAAAGTCACTTTTGTAATAAAAAAAAACAAAACAAAAGGATCTTGATGTTAACAAACAAATACTGTCTATAACTCCTCTCTTACAGATGTCTCCAGGTCCCAAATATGTAAAAAACAAAAAAACAGCCACACGTCTGTGTACGCATAGACAAGTATTGAAACCTTTGCACCTCCACAGATCTGACAGGCACACCAGCCAGAAGACTGATGAAATGCTGTGAAATAGTAAACACTTCAGAGGGATGGTTATCTGCCTTTTGCTTCTGTGGGAGGGATCCGTTTTATGCGGTGGCCCCTTCTCTTCAAAAAAAATAAAATAAAAAATAGTGCTGGTATGTGTCGTATTCGACTTACTGCTCCAGCGCCCTCGCCACATCTTGGAAACCCACTCCTGTGGTGTTGTTGCGATCCCACGTCACACTCCTGAGGGGGATCAAACAGACAGGAAATAGAGAGGGACAGGCTCAAAAAGGAGGAGGAAGTGGATCAGCTGCTTTTTACACTGCTCAACACACCATGAGGGTGTGGGACTGTTACAGTAATTGGTTGACTGCGGCTAGACAAAGACATCCAGTGAAGACCTTTGTCTGGATCTGCCTTTTTCTGCATCAAGGGAATACAGGATGTATCAGCAACATCCATGCATTTAACGAGCTTCTGTGGAATATTCCATTTCTATCCACTATATGTCCAACTTTTCATACAAGGAGGCAGTTCTTATCCATGTTTCCTTTTTATCCATCCTCCAGCTCTATCTCTCCATCTCCACCCCAACACGTTTTGCCCTAGAAATTCAAATCAGCAAAACCCAAAGCTCTCTCACTCTCTCTCTCCAGGAGGCCTTCCTGTCCCATTCCTTCATATCTGCCTTTCTTTCCTCCCCATATACATTCCTTCAATCATCCCCCCCACACTGTTGATTTTGTCCTCGTTTGCTGCTTCTGAAGCTTCCATCATTTCTTTTTCATACCTGTACTTCCTAGCATCTGAACACACACTCGGCATCATTTCTCTCACTCCTGGGCGTTATAATACACAGCTAGCCTGAAGGACTTTTATTTCCTTATGATGATTAATCTTTGAATTCCTCAGAGTTCTCAGTGTAATGTTTTATTCCCAACAAGGTAAACCTTCCCTCTGCATCTCTGAAGCAGCTTTCAGCCTCTCCGAATCACTCCTGCCTGCACACGTCTTCATTTTCTTCTTAATGATACTCTTTCATCTTTCTTGACTTACTTCTGTAGGGTTGGGTTCTTTGTTCTTCATGGAGATCTGTTCGTAATGCTATTGAACCATTTAGAATATACACTGCCAGTCAAAAGGTTTGGGCACACCGTTGTCATTCAATGGGCTTCTTTTATTTTTAATTACCCCGCAATATGAAGACATCAAAGCTATGACGCCAAATATGTGACATTATGAAGAAAACAAAAAATGGCAAATTCATATTAGCCCCCCTTTGACTGCTGCTTTGAACACTCTTGGCATTCTCTCAATGAGCTTCATGAGGTTAGTCACTCAAAATGGTTTCCCAACAGTCTTGAAGGAGTTTCAAGAGGTAGCGATACAAGTAAAGACAAACCATTCAATGAAAAGGTGTGTCCAAACCTTCAGCTTGTAATGTATAGAAAAATATTATGAAGCACGGACCTGAGTGTCGTATTGATCTGCAGAGCCTTGCTCAGCATCTTGGCCCCGGAGTCCTCCAGGAGGTTGCCGCTCAGGTCAACCTTCCGGAGGCAGGCGTTGGAGCCAAGGGCGTTGACCAGAACTGTTCCTCGATGGCGAAGCCTCGAGTCAGCAAGGGAGAGGGACTGCAGGGCCTGCAAGATTCAAACACAGTATGGAACATTTGAGAAAATGTGGTAAGGGTTTAAGGATCTGTAAATGACAAATACAGGCTTTCAGAGAGAAGAGCAATGGAATCATCCCTAAACACTTCTTTACCAACAGGGTTAGAAGGTGAAAATAACAGATAAAATTAGCTTTTTAAATTAATACATATGTATTTCAGTTTTTATTCATATTCTTTTTATTTGTTTGGCTCAGCTGAAACACTTCAATTAAGGAACAAAACATATTGTTAACCATTCTTCATCTCCTGCAAGTGTGCGTTTCATTGGAAACAGGTTAGCCTGAATATTTCATTAAATGTACAGATAGAAGTAACATAGAAAAAACAAATACTATACACCCACCACCTGGTAATTTTGACCAGGTGTGGGTAGTGGTTCTGTCATTTCAGTCCATTTCAAAATTTGGGTCCTAATCACCAACCCATATTCGACACCAATACTATCAATCCTATAGTTAATATTTTCTTCAAAATAAAAGACAGTTGAACTTCTTGATTTGTTTGGGATGATTTTTGGTTTGTTCAGATAAACATCTTCGTCCCATCTGCGGCTGGAATTTCCAAGAAACTGGGATGGATATTTTCCAAGGACAATTCTCTGATGTATTTTGAACCTAACTCGCCACGGACAAACACAAGTTCACCACAAGGATAAAGCATCCCAAAACCCCTTCAGCGGTGCGGTATATGCAGACCAACGCATCAAGAAATGTTCACACCTTCATACTGGGGGGAAAACCCCAGCTGCTACACAAACGGATGACACAGCACAAAATAGTAGCTCGCTGAGTTCAGACTCAGTGGTTCACCTATCTCAAGAAAGAGGGAGCGGGAAGACTGGTGGATCAACAGAGGATTAAAAGAAGCCATCTAGATTAAACATGAAAAAACCACACTGAAAAGAGGAGCTCGCTTCAGTTCCTGTCTTTCTATTACCTACAGCGCAGACTTCACATTTCATAAATGACAATAACCCAAACTCTGGAGAAGAGAGTGTTGGGTCAGTAACCTGGGTGACCTTAACATTCATTTTAGTGTGATATATTGACCACAATTTATAAACCCGATGCTTCTAATCCACAATCTAAAAAGAAAAATGAATAAGACCAGTTTACTTTCTATTTGAGGACTGAGGACCATCATTTTGTTGATTTGAATGTATGCTGGACTCATTGTAATACCAAATAAATAAATAAAAATCCCTCTGTAAATTTTGAACAGATACTTGAAGGTCTAAACTAATTGGATGATTTAATAATTTCACCCACCCTGGCAAAAACCTCTGTCTCATCCAGAGAACAATAATTCCCTATGAACCTGCCCCACCATGTTTTACTGTGGGCATGCTGTTATTTTAGCATTAGGCATTTAAAAAGCTATGAGAACTCTTTAACATTTTCTTTTTTTTATCACAGGTACTCTTTCAATGACACAGATATATTGCTCATGGAATAATTAAAAAGTGGCCCTTATCCTGTGAACATGACCAGGTTAAACAATTACTCTAGTACCCATTATGCCTGAATGCAGTTTTTGGTCAAGTCACACACATAAGAACATGTGTTTAGAACTTGCTCAGTGTTGTTACTATAAACAAAATAAGATCGCAATTTGTCAACTCATAAAACGCAATAACTTTATTAAATGCAACTGGCAAGCCGTTCCTATTTTATTATATTCGATGCCCGATTCTTTAAATTAATATTTCATTTTTAAAACAGAGTCCTTTTCAGAAGAAGTGTCTTTCAGATGGTTTTGAAGTTTGTGTCGTTATCTCGCAGTGTGTAAAAGGACAGGCTACCATGCGAAAAACTAGTTTAAAGACACAATTACATTGAACACACTTGTTTACGCCGATCGGCGGCACAGCTCATGGACACAAGCTTTAGTCTGAACTCCGTGAAAGAGCATCGTTGCGAGGTATCCCCATCAACAGTGGTAAATAATTGAGTAAGCGAGTTGTCATGCAGGATTTGCCGAATGGAGATAAACAGAGAGCCTCTGGGGTCTTCCGGATAGACTGGGACCGAATGAACCATTCATCAGGCCCACAGACTACATGACTTGTGAGGATGTTTGTGCTTTGTATGTGTGGCAGGTGGGGGATTGAGCTTAAACAGGCATAAACGAGGACAAGACTTCAGCTCGGTGGCAAGTGTGTGTTTCTGGGCGTGCAAAACGTGTGTGAGGCGACAAATCTGTGAGGCGTGTGTAGGCGTGCATCTGTGCATAACACCACAGAGAATATCTGCATGTGTATGTGTGTACGTGTACAATATGTTACATAATAAAACTCACACACTCTTCTTCTTGCACCAAATGAACTAGTTTCTGCAGAATTTCCTCCAGCACCCTGAGGAGGCAAAGACAGGAGGAAAAACATTCATCATCTGCATCAACTTCACAACCATCTGCACGGCTGCTTCCCACGGCGGTCCGTACCTGCCCTTGATGTTGAAGTTCTTCCCCAACATCAGGTGTTTGAGGGAGGGGTGTCGGGAGAACGCCGGGATCACTGCCAACAAGTCGGCATCCAAACCTGAACCAAAACGCAAAACAAGCGCGCACATTAGCCGAGAACAAGTGCGAAGCCAGCAGGACTAAGCTCGGCAGAGTGGATTTCAGATCCTGCTTCAAAGGGGATCTTTAATTACAGCCATGTGAGCGCCAAGAAAATATGAGGAGAGGTTTTAAACTTTGGGAAAATTATTACAAAAGGGGAAAATGAAATGTACTGAATAAATGTGTTTTTGCCACATAAAAAAACAAGTTTCAGTATCATTAAACCACGACAACCAGAGTGAAAAGCTATTTTCACATTACTAAGGTAAAATAGCTAGCCAAACCAACCAGACCCTTTGTGAAAAATAAAACCACAAAATAACTGGGATTTACCACATTATTTAGAGGCGTTTCACCCCCTGGCTGACTACTGCCAGACCTAAAAAAAGAAAATCAAGAAATCCTTTAAACAGATCTTGTTTGACAACATGAAGGAGAATAGGAGGTCTCAAAAGGCAACACATCATGCCGAGAATTAAAAAAAAAAAAAAACATGGAACAGTGCTGAGTTTTTCCAGGAGTGGCAGACTTGTTTAAATTACTACAAAACTGTATCGACCACTAATCCAGGTTGTTGCAAAACAACCCAGGACATCTAAAGCTCTGCAGGCCTCACTTGCCACAGTAAAAGCCAGAGTTCATGATTCAAGAGTAAGAAAGACTGAGCGAAAAGGGTTTCCATGGGGAAGTTCAAGTAAGAACCACTGCTGGGGAACGCTGAACACAGGGGCTTGTTTTACATTTGCCAAACAAAATGTCTTGACAATCTGATGTGGAGTATGTAGCGTGATGTGCTGCTTTGCTTCTTCCGTACCTGGACGGCTTTCTGCGATTGATGGAACCATGAATTCTGCCCTCTACCAGAAAGTCCTGAAGTTTGTGACCTTAAATTTAAGCAGACTTTTGGATTATGAAGACAATGATCTAAAGCACACCAGCAAGTCCACCATGGAAACAAAACAAAGGTGGAGCGGCCCAGTCACACTTTGAACGTCAGTCTGATTGAAGTGTTGTGTCATTACCTTAAACAGGCTGTTGACTTTAGAAAAAATAAAAAATAAAAATCTGGTTTAAGAGGGGTAGTCCAAAATGCCAAAAGACTCATTATTCTTGAGGACCCTTGTTTCCACCAAGTGTGGAGGAACCAGTTATAAGGTTCAGTGGGTAATTACTTTTTCACAAAGGGCCCTTAATAAGTGAAATTATCATTTGAAAACTGCTTTGGTATTCACTCAGGTTTTCGTGGTCAAATATGAAAATTTATTTGATGATCTGAAACACAAGTGTGACAAAAAAGTGAAAACACAAGAAATATGTAAAGGGGGAAATACTTTCTCACAGCACAGTAGATGGTGAGCGTAAGCTGGAGCACTGACTCATTGTTTATTTTTAACAGGTGTGAACGGCTCACAGAGGCTGTTTTTCTTCCTCGTGGTCCAGCTTCGAAGACAGAGATGTTCAGTCTCCGCAAAAAATCCCAAAAAATTCCCCACTACACGCCAACTCACACCTACTCACCCTTTTTAATGAAATAAAGGAGAAAAAGAGAAAGCGGTAACCATGGTAAAACGCGTCTGCATCCAACACTAAATATGCTTCATTCATAGAGCAAAAGAAATCAGTGCAGGAAAGAGCCCAGATGCTTCAAAAGTGGGCCCGTCTTTTCCCAATTTCCTGCAGCATGATTGGAGAGGAAGAGGGACAAAGGCCACTCAGATCACAGGTTTTTGAAAGGAAGTGTTTATTCTAACAAAATAACTCCGGGATTGATGTCTGTTCAAGGACATTAAATGGTAGCGACTCTTTTTTTTTTGTGGTAAAAGGTTTGCAACTTTATTGATTTAAAAAAGTTAAGTGTATTCGCTGTAACGGTTGCAGCATCAAAGAATTCACTTTGGTCTCAGCGTGTTGTAGCTTTAAGGTGATGGGGATTTCTTTGGAGTTTTATGAAATTCTAGCCATCTAAACATGAAATAGATAGAGGAGAAATCTGCTCCTAACTTTGTACATGATATGGATGTGTCCTGAAATGTAATGAGGAAAATTAAAACTGTAGTAAAAACAAAAAAAAAAAAAAACTAGTGATTTGTGGGGCTCCAATACAGACATCCTACACCTTACAATAGCTTATACTCCTTGAGCGTTAAAAGTTAAAAGCACAACCATTATGGTATACTGTTGTGATTTTATGTGATAGCTTGACACAAAACAATACATAATTGTGAAGTGAAAAGAACAATATACATGGTTCTCCAATTATCTTTTACAAAACTAAATAAAAAATGCGGTTCATATGTATTAAGCTCCTTTAATTTTGATACCTTTAAATACAGATTTGATACAGATTTTTTAGATAACGTTAGTGAAACAAATGGCACCGTGAAGACCAAGGAACACAGCAGACAGGTCAGGGTGGCCCATCTAAACTGACCTGCTGGAGCTGCAGCGCTTCAAAGCTCAGGTGGGAGAATCTGTTGACAGGACGAACATTAATTATGCTCTCCATGAAGAAGAAAACCACTGTTGAAATTAAGCCATTAGGAGTCCTGGTTGCAGTTTGCCAAAGGCCACACAGGAGATACAGCAAAATGAAGTTGTTCAACCTGCATGCAAACCCCTATGTTTGACGGCAAACTAACACTAAATATCGCCTGGCACACACCGTCCCCACAGGGACTCATGGTGCCGGTGGCATCGTGCTGTGGGAATGCTGCTGCCCCCATGTTGTGCTTTGGGAATTGTGCCCCTGTAGATTCTCCCACCCGAGCTGTGGATCCGTGTGGCTCCTCCAGAATAACCAGGGACCCTTTGGCTGCTTCTCTGATTAATGCTGTCGTGTCTTGGCAGGTTTTCATTTGTCCCGTACTCTTTCCACTTTTTGTATGGATGGACCAGCATTCCATGAGATGTTCACAGCTTGGGTTATAGCTCTTTAACCACACCCTGCTTCAAACTTCTCCATGACGGTCCCTCTGACCTGTCTGCGAAGTGCTTTAGTCTTGATGCTGGTTGTTCACCAATGTTCTGCAACAAACCTCTAAGGCTTAAACAGAACAACTTGATTTTCACCGAGATGAAATCACACACAGAGGGACTCTATTGATTAGCTCTGGCTCCTTTGAAGGCAACCCGTTGCTAGTTAGGAGAGTTGCTTATTTAGGGGCATCAGTAAAAAGGGGGCAGAGACACCATGGCTTTCAGATTTTTGCTCTTTCGCATAAAATCTCCCCAAAAAAAGAGAGAAACATTTACATATGCGGTTGTCACATGAAAAAAGTAATAGTTTATTCAGCCAATTAGCGTCTACACCCACTTGTCCTTGCAGGTGACAAGTGTGTGTGGGTTGGGGGTGGTGAGAGGCGGGGTAAACGCTGGACAGGTCGCCGGTGTAGTTACAGTTCAAGAGGTATGAATTGTTGTGAAAGTCACACACTTCCGTTTCCACATCACTACCGAGAATGCATTCAAAGCATTTCAATTTAAATCCTCCACACAGTATCTGCAAGTGAAAACCACTCCGGCTGTAACAGAGAGAATAAGTTGCCAGTGTGCAAACAGATAAACGTTTCTTACCATTATCGGAGACGTCTAAAGTCCCCACGCATGAAACACGCGGAAACAGCTCCTGAATCACGGCCGCCCCAGCTGACCTCAGCTGTGGGAGGAACAAAAAAAAAGCAAAGTGGAGCATGATGGGATGCTTATCTGAAAAGATCTTGGGTGGATCTACGTAAGGCGATGGTCAGCGGGTGATACCTCGCAGCTGCTGATGTCCAGGTGCAAGTCGGCGATATGAGGGTTGTTGGACAAACCCAGAAAGAGAGCTCTGAAAGAAAAAAAACCAGAGTGAGCACACGGAAAACAGAAACAAATAGAACATTTGTGTGGAAGAGGTGAGAAGATTGATAAGAAATGGGACAAAATTAAGAGAATCAGGTAGATAAGGCAAGTGAAATCTGCAAAAAAGAAAAAAAAAAAAAAGATTATTTTTCCTCATAAATCCAGTCTTGAATCTCCTCCCTCTGAGCACCAGAATAGGATCAACTCCCAGCCCATCTTGTTCCATATTTTCTGTCCACACCTAAAAGTTTTAGAGCCTTCTTAAAAGATTAGAGAAAATGAGCTTAGAAAGAAGAGTTACTTCAAAAGCTTTCAATATTTATTAAGGCCAAACAGCCAGTTGTAATGGGCACAAAAATTATACATGCACATAAGCTCAGCTGGATGCTTCAGCACAGCAGGACCATGGAGCAAATTTATCCTCCTGCAAAAAGTACAAAGCTAAGAGTGTTGTACCAGAAGGAGGTAAGTAGAAAAAAGTCAGCTCCATTTTGGTTGGCATCCATCATGCAGCATGCAGTTTTTGCCACTGCCAATTTTCCTTTGCTTTTTTTCTGCTATTGATTGTTTTTTTTTGTTTTTTGTTTTTCTGGCTCTGGCTTGTTAACAACAGGCTGCACACCTTACAGAGAAATCGGAAATTCGCTGTGCTCCATTTATCCCTGTTGGGGAAACTCTCAGTTCCTTGGCCACACTCCGAGCAGGTTTTAGTAACAGATCTCCTGAAGCTGCTGAGAACACAGAGTCCTGTCAGCACAGGGAAATTTGGCCAAGCCAGAGGCTTCAGTTTGGACCGTCTGATGGAAGGCCAGTCCACAAACATATTAGTCAACTGGATCTACTGTAGAGGAAAATACTGGAAGACTAATGTGCAGATGGCTAAGGTGCAACCTACCCTCCACATGCAAGAGCTATTTTTGTAGGCAAGCTTAAAACAATACACAAAGAGGAAAACAACAGCATCCACAGAGTGCAGTTAGTTTCCAGTGTAGAAAATTTTAAAAGCCCTCGATAGTCAACCCTTTATGTCTCCATAAAGTTCCCCTTTAATCTGATTAATGCAGATAAGAATAGAAAGTGTGAAACAAGACATTCAGTGTTGGGGAAACATATTTGTTGCTTGTTGACACTTAATATTTTTTGGTATATAATTGTCTTTTATCTGAAACATTTAAGAGTAAATACATGACGTTTTCAAACGATGATAGCTTAGTAAGCAATCTGAAAAAAGTTGCCCTAACCTTTCAAACCAATCTGGCCTTATACAGCAAAAATCAAAATCAATAAAAGTTATCTAAAACAAAATTTAGCCCAATTAAGCCTCTTCAAAAGGAAGTCATTTAAAAAAAAAAACAACATCTAAGAAGAATCATCAGGGAAATATTAAAAAATGAAAAAGTACATAAAAAAATCATGAAATAATAAAATTAATAAAAATAACAAACTGATTAGTAAGATCAATGAAAGTTTAATAAACATTAAAACAAAAAAAAATATTTCTGATATTTTTATACACCAATTACAGCCTAGATTCATTGGGTTTCTGCTGTCAACTTTGCTACTTTTATATTTAAGCATTCCTTTTGAATTTAGACAATGTCAGCGCGCTCCTCAAGCCTTCACCAGTGGTGCCTTACAGCACCGTAGGAGGGGACGTTTTTTAACGTGAGCAGCTCTATGTAACTATAAACATGTTCTGACATTTCTGCAAACGCTAGCCGACAAACACGTGGATCTGTCAAGACCGCTGTGAGCATATTCAAGACGAGAGTGATGGATTCAATTTGATTTCATTGCTTAGTTACAGGGAGAGCTAATTCCGGCAGTAATAAAGTGAGACATAGCAACGAGCTTTAATTTAGCTTATTGCCTCATTCTGACAAGTAACAAAGACTCCAGAGCAAGGAAACCTACAGCTATATTAGACCATGTAAACTTTGTTTCTAAAGATTAATATTGGAAATCTGTAACCAACGTTGCTCTTCAAAAAGATCAGAGTGAAAATGCTGCAAGTGGTTGCATAACAAAACATGCTAAGAAAAGCTATTCACTTCTCTGTAAAATGTTGGCTTATTACAAACATTTTATCGATGCATTTCATTGTCTGTTTTAGAGTTTAATTGTTCAGCCTTTGAGTGCTCCTCTGGTGCTATAGTTTTTGTTTTGTTTTTAGGTCTGACTTGGCAATTTTGATTTTCTTCTTCTTCCTTCGGGATTATAACGCCTACAAACCCATTAATAATGTTGTAATTCAACAGCTAAACGTCACAAGAAGAAAAATGTGCTGCCTGTTCATTACCAGAGTTATTAATGTTGTATCTTAAAAAAAGAGGAAGTTACAGAATCGTGTCCCTAATCTTTCATCAGATTTTTACTAAACTCAAATCAAGGTGCATCCAAGGACACGCTGTGTTGATACTTTTATATACGCTACAAAGGGCGTTTTTAGATTTGCTGCATTGAATAAAGTAGTGATCATTTTTATTTTACCATGATAAAAAAATAGCTGGTCAACTGAGCTGTTGAGATAGTGTTAATTAAACTAGTGAAATATTTTTTTAAGTGTATAGAAAATATTTACTTGCAATACATGTGATTCTGAAAAATCCGACCAGACAAGAAAACAAAAAGTCTGATCTGATTAGGCCCTAATATGTACTTTTTTCTTTTAACTCAACAATCAAATGACCACACTGGGTCTAACAGGAAACAATACGTTGAAGGTTCCTTGATAGCGTTAGAACTGTTGGGTTTACATCTGGGTGGAAATGAATGGATTTCAAGATTACCCGCATTTATGCATCAAATCACACGCTGACGCATAAATCTGATTTTAAACCCATAACAAAGTGCATCAAAAACGTTTTGTTTATTGACATTTGTTTTGCAGACCAAACAGGGACAGATGTCACTCCTGGTGCATTAAATTAAGAAATAAAATTGGATTTGTCAGTATTCAACCAACAGCCAGAGCTCATCAAGGGCAAATTAGCTGATTATGATCACTGCCCAGAACACTGGTGTATTTAAACCTACTTTACAAACTTCATGAATATTTACCGTATGAACACAAAAAAACTGCTTGTATTGCATTTCATTTATGCAAACTCAGTGGATGCTCCTTGTCCAAAGGCTCTCTAAATGAGGAGAAGATTCAATTACCGAGTGGCTGTCACAGGTGGTGCAACATTAGTCAGAGCAACACAGTCAGCAGAATGTCCCTGAAATAGGCATATGAGGAACCCTACACTCATCGCTCATGATATTTCATATGTGCGTTAAGAACTTACAGAATGAACAGGTGTTGCTGTGTATCACATTGTTTTTGCATTATCAGTAAAGACTGACCTTTTTTATCACAAAATATTGTGATAAAAAATACAATTCCCATAATCTTTCAACAGTTTCTTTTTCTGTTTTTAATTTTTTTATTTGTCAACGTCATTTACGCTGTGGAATCCCTTTTTATTGCCTACTTGCGTAACATGCAAGCTGCCAATAAAGAAAGTGGATTTAATTCAGTCTCAACATGTCATGACGTATCACACACAGGAGCCAATAAATAAAAATAATAATTAAAAATATTATTTGAAGGCAACGTTCTAGCCACTCAAGGTCACCGAACAAAAAAATCTCAAAAAGTTAAACAATAAAACAGAAATTAAAGTCAGACAATATAATCAGGTCTATCTATCTATCTATCTATCTATCTATCTATCTATCTATCTATCTATCTATCTATCTATCTATCTATCTATCTATCTATCTATATATATAAACTGCTGTCTCAGTCTTTCTCATCTCTCCAAACCCAAACCTCATCAGCTTTTGGCCTGATATGAAAGGCCAAATAAGAGGCTTAAGTCGCGATTGTTGCAATGTGGCTCTCCAAGCAGGGCACAATGATTTATGGGGAGCCAAAACATTCAGACGGCTGATCATCTCTAGTTCCAAATCCTAAATACTTAAACTGGTCAAACATCATATGGATTGTTTTACACGGAGCAGAGATTCTTTAAAATGCATTTTGAGATTCATAAAAAGCTTAATGTGTTTATAAAAATACAAAACACGGTCATTCTGTAGCGTCTACACCACAAGGAGCATCTTTAACAATTTTAGCATTTTATATAGACCCCTCAAAGCTAGACTTCTTACCATGATTATAGATGCTTTAAAGAACACTTTGAGATTAGTAACACCTTTACTCTACATGTCAACAAAACAGCATTCTTAGTTTTTCTCAAAAATATCTATTGAGATCTGCCTGTAAATAGATAAAACAAACAGCTTTTTTTCCAGTGAGACTTTTTTTTGGACTCTTTTGAAAATTGGGGGAGTTGGTACAATTTTGGGAGCAAGTTGGCTGAAGAAAGCACTTGCCTCGGGTGTCTTTAGGGAAGATGCTCCACTGCTGAGCGCTGATCTTTCCCCTTTAGGCAGCCAGAGGAAGCCGCCTAAGGACGGTATTCTTTTAAGAAGTGAATTCATGGAAAAAACAAACTAAAATCACTCTTATACTTCTTGGATGTAAGAAGTTGTAACTAAAGTGCAGGGATTGCAACAGTGTCCCAGTCAGCACTTTATTTGTCTTGTGAGTTCAGTAAGAGGTGAGAGGCTGATGGAAAGTGTGTGTGTGTGTGTGTGTGTGTGTGTGTGTGTGTGTGTGTGTGTGTGTGTGTGTGTGTGTGTGTGTGTGTGTGTGTGTGTGGGGGGGGGGTAAACAGAAGGAAAGGAGGGATGAATGCTGCATTGCACAAGGACAATCAGTAAGCGTTACCACCATGGATGGTAAGCAGCCTGTCCATGCACTGACTGTGCAGGGATACGGGGTTTTCACTGTCTTTACATATTTCAAAGCACGTCCGGTTTTTAAAGAGCCTCAGCAATTTTGAAAGGATAACTAAGGATTATTTCAAGTCTCAGTCTCCCGTTTAGCTCTCCCATCATGTCCCCTCAGGGGGGTTGTTCAACCAAAGCAATCTCAGTGCTAAATTGTTGCTTGCTTGATATTGTCCTGTTGTCTTAAACAAACCCTGCCTCATGGTGTGTGACTCCTGTGCTCCAGCCCACTTGGCAGAGATCAGCTGGTTGGGATTTTGAAGGATTTACAAAAACATACATCCTGCTTTTTTTTTAGTACTGTTACAAAACGGTGATATGGACAGCATGATATTGAGATCTGTGCAGGGAAACTGTACTGCGATCCTCCAGGGAAATTAAGAATACAACAGATAGAGTACGAAACATTTACTGCATGAGACGTTTTAGTGACCTAACGATGAGGGAACAAGCTGCTTCTCAGGTTGTTGAAAAGCGAACGGGTCTCCGCTAGGTGGGGAGCCCATCCCCCCACGTCCTGTCCTCCTCCACTTCGTTGGCGGGCGGCTTGGCCCCCTGGCGCATTGGTTGGCTTCGGGTTTGGGGCGGGTTCCCGGGCGTGCGCCGGCCCACTCCCGGCGGCCTCTTCGCGGGGCCTGGCCCCCCGGGGGGCGGCCGGGGCCCTCGTCGCGGGGGCGGGGCGCCCCTGGGGCCTCTGGCCCTCAGGGCCCATGGCCGGGACCACTTCAGCGGGGCTAGCTGCCGGCGGAGCCCACGGGCTCGTCTCCGCGGCTCTTGAGGGCGTCGGCATTGCGGTGGCTGGGGGATTTCCTCGGGGTCGTCTCTGCTCCTTCCTTGGGGGGGGGGTTGCAGATATCCTGTGTTGGACCCTCCTGGGCGACCTGCTTTAGGGGCCCCCTTGGGAGTCCGGGGTTACGGGTCCCCTGACGCCTGCCTCTGTGCTCGGGGAAGGTGGGTCTTCGGTTCTCCACAATCACTATCAAGCTATTTCTGGATAATCTTCACCTAAACTAGTGCACTTTCACATCTCCCACAGGTGCTGGGTCCCAGGTATTAAGTGTTCACTTATATACAGTAATCTTATAATTTATTTATTTATGTTTTTTCACTTTCTTTTTTCAAATATCACATTACACATGTCAGCTTACATAATAATATATATGATTTAGCAATGGCATCTAGGTGTTATTCGAGTGTAGCTGTTGCTTTATGTCTGTTGGTTGTGCTGTTCTTTTTGTGTCTCTTTCCAGGTGATGGAGCAGACAAAGAGGGTTTTATCACTCTCTCCCTTTTATCTCCTCTTTCTTTCACCTCTACTCTTTTTTTTCTTTTCTTTCACTTCCTTTACTCTCCCATTGTCATGTCCATATAATTTGAAATTCTCCTTGCAGGAATCATAATAAAGCTATTTACAAGCATAAATCAAGTGGAGCACTATGGCGAAAGCTGTTTGCTCCACTTGTAAAAGCAAAATCTGTCGAGCTCTATCTGGCATTGAGACATCAATTCCTATTGCCATATTGCTAGACAGGACACTGGGAAAAAAAAAAAAAAAAAAAAGAAAAGCGAACGGGTCTTTCTATGGAAGCCATTAAGAACTGGTTGAAGCACCAGTCCTGGTTAAGAACCGGAACCGCTTCAGTGGAAAATCCTCCCTCAATCTTTAGCTCCACTGTGAGAAAAAAAACACACTCTGCAGACATAAGTTGGAGATCATTTGAACTCCAAAAGCCTGAGGGCCTCAGCCTAACAGCCTGTGTTTCTACTGAGGGATAGGCCGTTTAATGCGTCGATGGACTGACTTAAAAAGTAATTTACATTGCCAGGATGTACATACATTTTATAGCAATCAAATTCCGAGACCTTTTTATTGCTCACCCACACTTTAAACTTGGATGTGACTGTTTTTATATATGGTCTTAATGTGCTGCTTTACTGTCGATGCTGCTTTAATCACCTTTATTGAAACAAAGCCTTGAAGTAAGGATGATTTATGCGTCACCTGAGAAGCGACAGACCTTTATATTTTTTCACAGGTCACTATATATATAAAACTGGCTTTCAAACTGAATGCATTCATTTGATATTCAATTAAAAACAGTAAGGAATTCATTACAGACATTTTCCAGCCTATAGAGGGTACTTAAAATTAAGTCCTGATGGCAGACCTCTAAGAAACTATTTAAATCCATCTCACCTCAGTGAATCCGGGGGGACCTTCATGGAGGCCAGGCTGACTTGGGTCAGGCTGAAGGCTGAGCTGAAGAACTGGCGGAAAGTAGGAAGAGAGTCTCTCCCCCTCCTGGGAATGGTCAAAGGAGCAAAAAAAGAGATGGGTATAGAGAGAGAGAGAGAGACGGATCACAGCCAGGCATACCCCGGTACATTAAAAGTGCTTAGACGACAACAAAAACAGATGGAAGACTAAACGAGAAAAGACAGAGAATGGCATAAGAAGAAAAAAAAAAGCTTATTCAGAGCGAAGGAAAGTGTCCAGCAGGCGAGCTGACAGAGGGGAAGTGTGGTATTGGTAAAGCAGACAGATGCCGCTAGAGACATTCAGGTCAGTATTACATCAAGGAGACACTATATGGTACGGGGCCTGGTATCTATTACTGCCACCACCTAAAAGGCAAGAATAACCAATCAGCCAACCATCTGCTTGGTAAATACAGTAAATTGGCCTGTCAACAGGGGGAAAGGACACAGAGAGCGCGTGCGTATGCGACTGTGCTGGCTCAGATGTGTTTAGCACTTGTCATGGCAGCCAATCTGCTACCTCAACCCCACACTGTACGAATAACTCACGGTGAATGGGAACACTGTGTCTGGAGAACGTGGGGTGAAGTGATGAGTGGAAGCGGGAAGGAGGGAATGAATGAGGAGGAGGCGGTGTGTGATGGGGGAGGGGGGGGCTGATTTATCATGCTGAAAGATGAGGCTTGTTTATCAAGAAATGATTGCCTGCTACCTTTTTTCAGGAAGCTGGCGTATTTGTTTTTTAAATAAATGACTTTTCCAAAAGCAGAATCTGTTCATCCTGCCCCTGATCAACAATGAGTTTATCTATTACAGCGAGGTTAATCAGAAAAAGCTATGCCTGCAGCAGCAGAACTGTAATATAACCTGAACCTCAGGAATGGATCGTTGCAGAAAAAAGCTGCCCTCTGCTGTGATTGCTTTTTTCACATGTTCATGTGTTTGCCACAGCTGGTTCAGAAATATGAGAGCAGTAATGTAACTGATTGGGAATAAAATGACTAATCACTCTGCCTTTCCAGTTCCTGGCTCTGTTCGGCACATATCATGCTCTGTCTCTCCCTCGTCCTTGTGTACGTCGTGACCTGGTGCTTTATGACGATTACGGAGTCAAAATTAGAACAACCGGAGCTTGACTGATATCATGCCAAGTTGGGCTTTAAAGATAATGAAAAATGACAGGCTACAATGGATTTTGCTTTGGTATTTTTCACTTCCATAGACGGCAAGTTGACACACATAGGATGTTGCTAGGATGAAGGATCATTGTTTTCACTATAACTCTTTAGGAATCCTACCGCATTCAGCCGGCACAGATAAAACCATGCTAGACTGTAGTAATGTTGAATAACAGGAGCTTGTGCATATGGAAAAAGAGCAGAATAAATTAGGTTGTAATTACTTCATTTACCTCATACTTTTGTTGCATTACAACAATAAACCACATTGTAGTCTTTTATGATCTTATGTGATAAGCCAACAAACTGTGACGCAAAGTGGAAAGAAAGGAGACATAGTTTTCCACAATTTCTCCAAATTTATATCTGAAAAGTGTGGCAAACATTTGTATTCAGACCCCTCTACCCTACTTTCATGTCTTTTGCAGCCTTTGACAGGTTTTCTTTCAGGATTTAGTTATTTAGCTCCATCCGTCTTCAGCTCTGACCAGCTTCCTTTCCTCAGCTGAAGAAAACCAGCTCCATCCGCAGCAGCATGATGCAGCCCCTACTATGTGTCACAGAGGGGATTCTGTGTTCAGGGTGTTATAAAGTGTTACGGCTCATTCAGACCATGGTTCTGCAGTAAAGATGCAACCACAAACCCTCTGGCATACATGACTTTGTCCTTTGACACCATACTAGTTAATTTGTTAAGGTCACAGACAGCCTACATTTCAGAGCACGCTACTGACTATATATACTTTTGCAGGCAATTGACTGCTTTGGATTTTATTTCGGGGTAGCAAAAATACTGGAGCTGAATACAAATGCAAACCACTCTTTTCAGATTTTGGAAATTGGAAAAAACAAAGCATCACATGGATCCGCAGGATACCACACAGTAGGAGCCCACTACACCCTAAAAAGGGGATGGGTTAAATGCAGAACACAAACATCATTGGAATGTATGCTGCAATGACAAATAAAGATGATGAAATATAAAAATATTTTCCTTATAGTTAACAATGAGGATCCACCCCCCAACAAAACATTCTAGTTAGTGGTTGTAAAGTGTTGTTAATGGGTGCGAATACTGTTGAAAGGCATTGTGTTCGCTATATATCACTCAGAATCCTCTCATGTTCTCCCTGCACAGATAAAACCATGTTAACTTGGCACTGTGATAAAAGTGAATGAATGCATCGTGAGATAAAGATGGAGAAAATGGAGAGCAAATGAAGTTATGCAGGCTAAAAATGGAAAAGGTCAATAGAAAAAGGAAGATAAAGCCATCAAGCTAGCTGCGAGGGGGAAAGCAGGCAGTTGCGTTATAGCCGCAGCTAGAGCAATAACCTTCCCGTGTTCGGAAGGCTGACGTTTTTTTGGGCCCATTTATAACGATTAGCATATAGCCTGTCTGGCCTCTGCAGATACCCAAAAGCTTCTGTCGCTGTCTCTCTCTCACCTTACGCTCCCCAGAGGGCTTTATCAGCAACTCCGAACTACAAGTGCATGTGTGGGAAACAGTATCTACACAGACAGCTTCATTGTCTCTCAAAAGTGGAGACACATGTATGTGCGTAACGGACAGGGAAGTGATCTGAGGCTGGTTTCATATTCATGAGAATCAGCAGCCGGGTGCTTCTTATCAGCTCCATTCAGCCTCGCGGCTCCGTGCTGTCACCGAAACACCGGGGCCGTCTGACCGGCAGCACAGAGCCAGAATGCATTTGAACACCAGCAGGAGGTGGGAGGAACTACGGACAGAAGGGGGAGGGAGTGCTGGGAAGGATGATGAAGGGTGGAGGGGGCAGAGAGGAGAGTGGTGAGGAGGAAAAAAGAAGAGAAAGATAAAAATCTAACAGAGAATGGAGACATCGTGCTCAAACCAGACAAATGGAAAAATCGAGTAAAAGGTGGACTGAGAAATACAGCACATGCAAATGCAGAACAAGTACAAAAATGCGTGCACGGGAGCCTGGGGATTGCAAAAATAATTCCCATCTAAAATGAGTCCCGTTTTTTTTTTACCAAGTTCTCCCTCTCTATAATTCTAAATCACAATATGCTGAGCAGGGAGGCTCCTGGGCCCCTGTGGGACAGGATATGAGGAGAGCCGGAACCACTCCAGCCTTCCAGCAAGGTAAACAGAGACACGCAAGCTTGTTGGCATGCAAACAAGCGCTTGACAGACGGAAAACTTGTTGGCAAACACAGACATGTGTGTATGGAAGAAAACCACCAACACATTCTGCAAACACATATGCAGGAAGCGACTTGAGAGGGAGAAAAAAAAAAAAAACACGCTCTCAGTGAGGTCCCAGACAGATTACTAATATAGCTAAAAAAAACAACTAAATATTAATCTTTTAATGCCTCCGGCACCGAATCCTTCCAGAGTTGTGTTTTCTTTCCTAAAAGATGAAAAAAAAAAACAAGATATTAGGTGAATACCCACCTGTGAGAGAAGGAGTTCTTGGACAGATTCAGGTAGGAGAGGTCAGCGCAGCAGCCTCGCAGCAAGGCCCCAAATAACTGCAAGAAGAGAAGACAGATCAATACAAGAGGTCTGTTCACAACTGCTGGGTGATCATGTTGCACAACAGTTATCCTAGCCGTGCAGAGAATGTTATAGCACAGGCTGAAGCTGACAAAAAGTAATGCATGACTTTCTCTGCTGGAGACAGGTAAGACAAAACCAAGCCTTGATGTTGCAAGCGGCGAGAAAGATCGAAGGGCTCTGCCATGAATGAGGAGCCGATATTACAGCCTTTCAGGTCAGAACAAAACAGATCTGTGCACAATTGAATTTCAGCAAAGCAAATTACAGGTCTCCGGGTATATCAGAAAAGGAACGGGAGCACATACACTACATATTACTACCTAACCTCCAAATACTTTAATATCATTTTCAAATAAAACAAGCGTGCTAGTGTGAAACACCAACAGGGGATGTTGCCTCCAGTATATTGCATCTCAGGGACAAAAGACTTTTTACAATTTTAGTTTTTTTGCATATTTTTCACCTTGCCTTATAATTAACCTCAGGATAACCCTCCTACATGTCTTGTGGCATTCTGAAGCAGACTAACTTCACTGCTGTGTACTACTGGCCCAAAGGAATGACGCACTTAAAAACAAAGAAGCTGCTGACTGAAAGAAACAACGAGAGAACTAATTAAACAAAATCAGCAGCAATCGTCCAATGTCAAAGAAACCCGTCACGCACCAGGGCAGACTCTCTCTCACTCCGGGCCGTCAGCTCCTGCCATCACCTTCACTCCGGTTCTGTGCTACCTGCTCCTATGGCCTCATCAAACCTCCATCCATCAAACTTTCAATAAAGACTCTCAATTTTAGTCCTGTGTGTGTGGTTCTGAGTTCATCCGTAGACAAATCGTGACAAAAGTATAATAAAAACAGAGACACAATAAAACACCATAAAAGCAAAATTGAAATAAGTATTAAAAGGCCATTTGAAATAGGAATGTCTTCAGGTGCTTTTTGAACTCTTCCACAGTTTGTGGGGCCCTCAGGGTCTCTGGGAGAGCATTCCATATACGTGGGGCGACTGCCTGGAAGGCCATGTCTCCCATAGTGGAGAGTTTAGTCCTAGGTTGGTGCAGGCAGCAGGTAGAGATGGAGGAGTGGAGGTTTCGTGTGCGGGTTGAGAAGATCACTGAGGTAGACAGGGGCAGTTCCATGTATGCACTGATAGGTGAGGAGACAGATTTTGTAATGGATTGTGTGTTGAATAGGCAGCCAGTTACTATATTACTTCCAGTTCGGTTTAAAGCTAAATCTGCCAGCTGTATGAATAATTTTGGGATTACCAAAATAATCCACCAATGTATCCTTTGTTGCATAAAATTGTAACGGCAAAATGGATTTCAATTAAGCTTATGTTCCTGACACTCTTCACTCGTTACACAGTAACTTCATTGGTCTCTATGAGCTTTAGCAACATCAGGTTATTAAGGGCCGTGAAAAGTCCATCCGGTATATTATACATACATAGAATCTGAACACCTGACACTTGAAATATAATATCCTACCACATATGGCATCAAAGTGAGCCTTTGCCATTACGATATTCCACACAGTGACAATGCTATGAGGAGTGTGATTCGATATATTGCGCAGCACTATATTGGAGATAAGATAATTACTGCTCATAACCTCTTAGTGTCACCCTATGTTTTTTTTATCTGAGCCATACTTTTAGGCTGCAACCAAGAACTCACTTAATTTTGTTCATTTTCAGTTTTTTAAAGCAATGATGCATATTGTAAAGAATGATTCAATTAGTCAGTTGAATTGGGTCTCATGTTTAATCATTTCACACATTCCTCACTCGGACTGACTTCCAAAATCAACACCTATTTAAATAAAGGACACACTGTTGAGATAGAACTAGAACTTATTTCCCCCAATTGTTTCCATACTCTTTTGCAGTAGAGGGTTAATACCACCCAGCTCCAGCAGCCAGGCTTCCTACCAATCTGTCAGTGTGTGTATGGAAAGTGCTCACCTGTCAGATAACTGTACTAATTCCCGCCAGAGGGACCAAATGGGCAATAAGAAGTGTAATTGTATAGCACTGAATCAAAGTGGAGCCAATACCGGGGAAAAAAATTAATTACTTACTGTTCTTCAATTTGTTATCGCACATATTCATCAAATTCATCACGTATTACATTAGAAAAGGGGAGACATCCTCAGAGACCGTTAAATTAAGCATGCTGAGCCCCTTGCCGTTTCTGTGCCCAAAGTGCATGATCAATGTAAAACCACAGCGCCATCCTCCATCTATGAATGGGAATATTAAATCAAGTGTTCCTCTTGTGAGGGTTTGACCAGCTTTAAATGAAGAGCTTTAGAGAGTGATAAAATAAAGGAACAGCGAGCCGATCACTCTGAGAATAAAATGGCCCAATTGTGTTTCTTGGATTTAAGAAGACAACATCAAATGCTTAGAAAAAAGGAGCCACTTATCACTGATGAGAGCCTAAGCTATTTGACAGGTTCAGTTGTGTAATGACAACGTGGTTATTACGTAGCTTGATTAATAAACCAGAGTCTGAGCATCTAAGAAGATTCAAATCAGAAATGTATCAATAATTCAATTCAACACCCCAACACCAAGACAAATGAAAATGAAAAGACAGGACAAGCTGAGCACATGCCAGGAAGAACTCTGTCCCATCTGAGGGAAGGTGAGTTTGAGAAGTTATCAAAAAGCAGAAGAGATTCAAAGCAAAAGCTGTGCCCCACATTAAGGGAAGATTGATTTCTCAGGGCGGGCCATTTCTCCATGAAACGGATTCCGGCTTGACAATTTCTCCTCTAATGGGGTGTTTAAACCGCTCGGGTGAGCTGAGGTAGAGCAGGAGAAGAAAACAAACAAAGAAGAATTGGAGAGAATAAACCATTAGAACAATTTCCTGAAGTAAAAGTAGACGATCTGTCAGTAAGAAAAGTCACGGATGAAGAGCCTTGTTAGGGGAGAAGATAGCGTTTTAGTTATCCATGTTACATATAAAGTGGGTAAGGTAAGTACTGCACATGTCAACGTAAAAAATATTTATAATGTGGAAATTGACATACAATTCACATCAATTGTCAGCAAAAACCCAACTAAACCACAAATATAAAGTAAGCAAAGCAAATTAGTTCAAAAATTAAGCAATGACTAAAAAAGTTGCCATAATTCAGTGCAACGACTGTGTGTGTGTGTATATATATATATATATATATATATATATATATATATATATATATATATATATATATATATATATATATATATATGGGCATATCCTTCAGGAAAGTAGGATATATTTAGATATTTATATTGCCATAACTGAACCATGACAATATTTACAGTCTGACTATGGAGTAATTAGCCTGTATATATTGCATAAAAGTAAAACTCAATCTGACAGCTTTGTCACAAAAAACAAAACAAAACGCTTAGTACTGGATCCAGGACTTTTGACCATTTACAAAAACTTTGTTAATGTTATAGTTCTTCCAGTAATAACTTTATTGCATAGTCATCAATTATTTTATTTGTCTATTTAATCTTTGAGAAAAGGAAAACAAATTGATGTGATTCCTCAGGTTTAAGTCCACCTACTTGTAAGTGACATTTAAATTTTCACAAAATAGCCACAGTGCTGTGAGTCATCATGAGCCTACAGAATTTATAAAGATATTCTACACCACACTTTCCCTTTAACAGCATATGCAGTATTTGACAGGTTCAGTCCCTTATATACCAGTACCAACGTTTAACAGCAGTTTGAAAACATTAAGATGTGACACAGTGGGTGAAATATTATGCAGTAAAGGCAGGAAAAGCATGGAAGCAGATATGTAAATGCAAATCACGGTGCAGAGAAAAAGTAGGAATGTTTGAAACACTCTCACCTTAGAAGTTGGACTAATATGTGCCCTGATCAGAGGTGTAAAATAATTTATGGCTTTATTCCATTGACAAAAGCACCATACGTTTGGAAACTAAACAAGAAATGTCTGACTATTAACAGATTTTTTAACTCCTCACTTATATTTGAATCAAATTTGTTTAGCTAAAAATCCCTTGAACTGAGCAGTGCTCGTTCCCACGAAAGTAAATGCCTGTCTCAATATGTAGCAAGATGATGGCCCCACTCGATAGCATCAGACTGTGTTTCATTCCACATATTCAGGTTTGCATTATATGTTTTAACCTTTCATAAATTGCATTTTAATTTTTTTTAAATTGCAAACTCCCCTCTCCCCTCCTCAAATGGGTTACTATAAAGGAGAGCCAATATGTCCCAGGTTGGTCTAAAACAGATGGAATATTCCACTCACTCCTGAAGGACAACAGAAACACAGAAGAGTGGCTGAAGTTGAATCTATGGGGACTTTACTGAAGACGATTTATTGTAGGGGAATTCAGTCGTGGTTTTCGAGCAAAAGGATTTTAAAAAAAACATCTGTGCCAACACAGATGGTGGCGACCACAACGCTGTTATTACCTGTAAGTTTATTTCATTTCGAAATGCTGTCTAATGTAAGGAAGGTGTGTTTGTAAATGAAAAATCTGGTTGACTAACTGAACAGCTAAACCACCTCCACGGAGGCTGCGAAGGAAAGCTTCACTGGGGTGAAGAACAGGATCCCAGCTGCATATTCCTGTGTCTTTTCCTTAATGCTTTTTGCATTAAGGAAAAGACACGCCTTACAAAATACTCCCCCAACAATGTGTTAGCACCAAACAAGAGGTGGTGAAAATATGCCAGGAATACAAGCCAAAAACATTAGTGCTGACAGCCATCAATCATGTGTCATTTACAGTATGAATGGCCCAAAATATATCAAGGGAGGAGAGGAAGCACAGCCAACCAAGAAAAAATTAAGTGGGCGGCTGCACTGAAAACCTACTGAAGATCTTACTCACCTTTACTGACACTTTAAGATGAAAGATTCTAAATATATACCAGGTTCAAAATAAGTACAGAGATTCCAATCCATTTCATTATTACAAGATATTTTAAGATAACATTTAGTTTTTAAATCATGATTTCCTAATGGCAGCAACAACTTCCATTAATCATTTGTGATAACATGCAAAGATCACTGATTACATCACTGTAGAGGACATTTGGCACACTTTTATTGGCAGAATTGCTATAGTAAGCCCAAAATAGAGTTTTTGTGCAATAATCACTGGTTTAAGGTCACAGCATCTCAAGAAAATCTCTGTCCTGACTTTGACTAGGCCACAGGTTCTGTTTAAGTGAGGTGTTGATTCTGCTAGTCTGGCAGTAATCAGATGTGATGGGTGTGGCGGTCATGGCACCTCATGACCTCCACGCCGGCAAACATGTCCAATTATTCATATCTGTAGCAGACACTGATATTTAATCTCCCTGCAGTGAAAAGAACCAGGATAAACAACATCCGCCTTCATTAACCAACCTTAATAAATGTGCCTGTGGCCTGTGCCATCAGCATTAACACAACACTCATAAAACAGAATCAAGGAAAGCATCAACAATAAATGTCACCTCCTAAATAGACATTCAGACATTTTTCCCAACCCACAATAGCTTTGACATAAGGAAGACACACTTAAACCTACTGACTCCTTTTTTAAGTTCAAATTTTTCTTGTATATTTAAAGTGATACAATTTTAAAGGCCTTATCAGCAGTGACATATGGAGCATTCACAAGCAGTTACTGAACTCTTCTCAGACAGAAGACAGTAATATCCTATCAGCTGGTGGCCAATCTGCTAATGGGGTGAGACGCTGTTGGCACACATATTCGTAAGCTTGGACGCAAGAACAACAACTTTGTCACTTTGTTTTAGAGATATGAAAAAAAAAACGTTTTATGCGTTTTATACCAGATGTCTGTATAATTCATGAGCAGCTACAGATTTCTGTTGCAGTGCCTCCTTGGAGTTTTGACCATGCACAGAACAGCTCTATAACCGAGTCAGATGAGGTTTTGCATGATAGGCTATTCGCATTCAGGACAGTAGACTGCTAGCTTTTCTTGGCCTGAATCCCATTTCGAAGATGAAATCAGACAGCTATGGGTGGACAGAGACTAAAAGAGGAAGAGAGTACAAACCAAGTCCACGGTGCAGTCTGTCCCAGACAGATCCAAATGGACCAGGCAATTGGGCTGGGCCAAGAACAGATACAGATTCTGCATAAAAACAGATGAAATCTTTTTGTTATTCATGAAATGAATACCTGGAAAGAAAGAAATAACATAGGGTGCTCAAACATTTTTATCTTTGTAAATAGTGTGACAATTCAGATATATTCATGTTATTTTATTGGGATTTCATGTGCTAGAACAAAACAAACTAACATATTATTTTGAACTGGAATAAAACATGGCTTGTATTCAGCCCGGTTCACTCTTACATCCCTAAATAAAATCTAATGCAACTAACTGTCTTTAGAAGTCTAAATTAGTAAACCAAGCCCATGTGTGTGTAATTTCATCTCAGTATATATCCAACTGTTCTGTAAAGGCCTCAGAGGTTTGTTAGAGAAAAGAGAGCCCCATCAGGACCTAGGAACACAGCAGACAGGTCAGGGAGAAAGGTGTGGAGAAGTTCAAAGCAGGTTCAAGCTTTAAAAATATATCCCAAGATTTAACAACTCACAGAGAACTGTTCAATCCCGTATCTAAAAATCGAGGAGGTATGACACAACTGCAAACCTACCAAGACATGGCAGTCCTGCTAAACTGGCAGCCCATGCAAGTAGAAAATCAATCGGAGAAGCAGCTGGGAGAGCTGCAAAGAGGAACAGCTCAAGAGGGAGAATCTTTTCACAGTATTAGCTCTTTACGCTACAAATGTGGTGTTTATGGAGGAATGGCAAGAATGAAGCCAAAGCTGAAAGAAAGCCACAAGGTGTCCCGTTTGCAGTTTGTTGAAATCCATCCAAGAGACACTGCAAATCCATGGAAAAAGGCACTGGGCATAGATGAGAACAAAATTCAACTTTCTTGGCCACATATAAAACACTTTGTGAGTGGGGAAACCATATGCTGGATGAAACATGTTGTGAAACGTGCTGTGGGGATCTTACTCTTGAGCATGGCCATGGAAGAGCTAATTGGAGGATGGGTGAAGCTATATATATATATATATATATATATGAACATCTTAGATAACTATACATTTTATTCATAGGCACCTTTCTGGACACTCAAGGTCACCATACCTTGGTTAAAAACAATGCAACACAAACAATAATTAAAAGTGCAAAAAAATAAAATCAGGTTAAAATTACACATTGCAAATGAAATCATAGGGAAAATGCAGTTTTTAACAGGTAGGTTTTGAGCTTGGATTTGAAGTGTGGGAGTGAAGTAGTGTTTCTGAGTTCCGGAGGTAGACAGTTCCAAAGGCGAGGTGCAGAGCGGCTGAATGCTCCGGTCCCCATGGTGGTGGGACGGGCAGGTGGGACAGTCGGGTGGATAAAGGAGGAGTATCAGAGAGTGTGGGACGGTGTAGCAACATGGAGGGGCGAGGTAGGGAGGGGCGAGGCTGTGACTTAAATGCTAAGAGGAGGATTTTAAGCTGAATTCGAAATTGATTTGGGGAGCCAGTGGAGCTGTTGTAAAATGGGAGTTATATGGTGTATGGAGGGGGTCATTTTGATGATGCGGGCAGTTGAATTCAGGACTAGCTGGAGTTTATCTAGGAATTTGTGAGTGACACAAGGGACGAGAGAATTGCAGTAGTCTATGTGAGAAGTGACGAGGCTATTAACAAGAATAGAAGTGGTAAGGGGGTGAGAGAGGGGCGGAGGCGGTTGATGTTGTGTAGGTGAAAGTATGCAGACCATGTAATATTATTAATATGGAGGGGGGAGACAATGGAGTTATCAATGGTTATTGAAAAACTGTCATTTCTGGACAGTGTTGATTCAGAACCAATGAGGAGAACCTCAGTTTTGTCACTGTTTAGTTTGAGAATCAGTGCCTCCAAATCCGAGACCTGGTCTTGAACCACAAAAGGGTAGAGTGCCTCCTCCGGGTTGGGGAGGATGTGCTACCCCTAGTGGAGGAGTTTAAGTATCTTGGGGTCTTGTTCACGAATGAGGGGAAGATGGAGCGGGAGATCGACAGGCGGATTGGTGCGGCGTCTGCTGTGAAGCGGGTGCTGTACCGGTCCGTTGTGGTGAAGAGAGAGCTGAGCCAAAAGGCGAAGCTCTCGATTGACCGGTCGATCTACGTTCCTACCCTCATCTATGGTCACGAGCTTTGGGTCGTGACCGAAAGAACGAAATCCCGGACACAAGCGGCCGAAATGAGTTTTCTCCGTAGTGTGTCTGGGCTCTCCCTTAGATATAGGTTGAGGAGCTCAGTCATCCAGGGAGGACTCAGAGTAGAGCCGCTGCTCCTCCACGTCGAGAGGAGCCATTTGAGGTGGCTCGGGCATCTGGTTAGGATGCCTCCTGGACGCCTCCCTGGTGAGGTGTTCCGGGCACGTCCCACCGGGAGGAGGCCCAGAGGGAGACCCAGGACACGCTGGAGGGACTATGTCTCTCTGCTGACCTGGGAACGCCTTGGGATACACCCGGAGGAGCTGGCCCAAGTGGCTTGGGAGAGGGACGTCTGGGCCTCCCTACTGAAGCTGCTACCCCCGCGACCCGGCCCCGGATAAGCGGAAGACAATGGATGGATGGATGGATAGTTTGAGAAAATTGGAAAAGAACCAGGATTTTATTTCTGATAGACAGTCAGCAAGGGACGAGGGTGGGAGAGTGGAGGTGGGTTTACTGGAGAGGTAGAGCTGGGTGCCATCCGCAGAACAGTAGAAACTGATATTGTACTTACGGAAGTTATTGCCAAGAGGAAGAAGGTAAATGATGAAAAGGAGGGGCCCCAGGACAGAGGCCTGTGGCACACCTGAAGTGACGGGAGAAGGCTGGGATGAGAAGGATTTGAGTTGAATGAACTGAGTGCGGCCTGAGAGGTAAGATCTGAACCAGTCAAGTGGAGTGTGGGTGATGCCGATGGAAAATAATCTACTGAGGAGGGCGGGGTGGCTAATGGTGTCCAAGGCTCCGCACGGGTCAAGGAGGGTGAGGATAGTGAGTAGACCAGAATTCGCTGCCATGAGGAGGTCATTGGTGATTTTTCCAAGTGCAGTTTCTGTGCTGTGGAGTGCACGGAAACCAGACTGGAACTGTTGATACAGATTATTGAGTGATAAGTGGGAGTAAGGTTGAGTAGCAACTATTTACTAAAGGATTTTGGAAAGGAAGTTGTTGAAGTTGGTATTATCAGCACCAGGTTTTTTTTAGGATTGGAGTTATTGCAGTGGTTTTGAATGATGTAGGAACAGTGCCAGTGGTGAGAGGAGTAGATAATGGCAGAAATGAGGGGGCCAGAGAGGAGAGGCAGTATTTAACCAGAACTGTTGGGAGGGGGTCCGGCTGACATGTGTTGGGCTTTGACTTGTGGATGAGGTCAGAGATCTCTGAGAGGGTAGGGAACTCGAAGGAGGAAAATGGGTGAGTAGGTGAGTGAAGTTCAGAAGTGACACTGGAGGAATTTGAACCAAGATCCTGATGGATTTTCTGTATATTGTTGTTGAAAAGAGACATAAGAGAATTACAAAAGGCAGTTGCATACCTATGGCGTGGTATAGAAACAGGGGATCGAGTGATTTTTGTTGAACAGAGAAAACAATGATTTGATACCTATATTAGAACAGATTATGCTGGAGTAAAAGTTAGATTTGGATTTAGCAATGCAGTCCTGGTAATGCAGAAAATGGTTTCTGTACATATGTTTGTGGATAGTGAGTCCAGTTTTACGGTAAAGCCATTCAAGCTGCCGGCCTTTGGCTTTCATAAGCCAAAGTTTGGGTGTGAACCAGGGAGCAGAGAGGGAGAAAGAGACATATCTGTTTTTTAGTGGAGCGAGGGAGTTGAGGATATCATGAAGTCCTGTGTTATAGTGTGATACCAGCTCTTCAGGGGTGGATAAGTCTTCAATGTCCATGAGGTTATCAACACTGGAGGAGAGGTAATCCATGTTTATGTTCTTAATATTGCAAAATGAGATAAGACGGGCAGACTTGGTGATGGAGAGAGTGAGATTGACATTGAATGAAAGGAGAAAATGGTGGGTGATGGGGAGATCAGCTGCTGCACAGTCAATGGGGGTGACACCAGAGCAGCATATTAAGTTCAAAATGTGTCCTTTGGAATGTGTGGGAATGTGGGTGTGCTGCTTAAATCCAGAGCTCTCAAGGCAAGATGTCAAGTCTGTGGTAAGAGGGTGGTTTATATTGTCCATGTGTATGTTAAAATCCCCCAGCAATATTGTGTTTGGTCAGAGAATGGATAGGTATGTGAGAAAAACAGCAAAGTCATTCAAAAATTTGCCATTTGATTTTGGGAGAAGTAGACAGTTGTAATAGTTGTAGGAATAGGTCCAGGCAGTTGAAACACAGTGGATTTGAAAGAGCTGGAACCACGGGGTTGACTGATGTAACCAAACCCAGGAGGAGTTGAGTCGTTAGGTTAGGAAAAGTCATTATGCTGTTGCCCTATCTCAGTTAAACATATAAAGTCAAACTTACTGTCACTGAGGAGAATCTGGATAAGATGCCCATTGCTTTTAAGTGAGCGGATGTTTAGTTAGCCGACCGGGCTAGGCTGGTTAGCATGCTGTGATTGGCAACACGGCCGGTGTTCGATGAAGAGCGACAGGAGTTGGACCAGATGGACTTGATTGTGTTTGAAGAGTCCACTCGGAAGCTCCGGTGGGACCCCGGGTGGATGTATCCCCGACAGGGCAGGAAAGCGATGTCCAGGTGGAGGTGTAGTGCAGTCGGCGGCGGCCCAAGCAAGAGGAAGCACAGCCCAAAGAGCGCCACAGTTGAGTACTGGAGCAGTCCTATCACAGGCTGGCAAGCAAGCGACAGCAAATTCCAGGCAAACACGTATCAGAGGTATATCCTGTCGGTCGATACTGTTGGTATGGCAACTCAGATTTCAAGGTGAGCAAGTCCAGATGAGGCTAGATAGCCGGGGCAGGGCAGGTGAACTAGTGTTGATCAAATAAAGCCACGCAGAAAAGACAGTCGAGTTGTTTATCTGTCACAAATAACTAGTGTTAAAGATGTTTTTATCGAATGAGAACAAATGCACAGGCGAGTGTTGGTCAAGAGACAGTAAAAAACATTCAAATAATTCTAAAAGTGCTGGTGAGCAACAGTAGCCAGTCGCGCCAGCCTTCACTAATCATAAAAAATTGACACTAGGGTATCAGAAAGACACTAAACCTACAAGCAGAGCTACAATGGAATAGTTTAGATCAAAATACAGTATATCCATGTCTTAGAATGGCCCAGCCAAAGTCCGGACCTACATCCAAAACAAATCTGCAGCAAGACTTGAAAATTTACTCTTATAGACTCTACCTTCAATCAAACCTAGGCTAAGCTATTATGCAAAGAGGTATGGGCAAAACAAATCTGTCTTCGGATGTGCAAATTTGATAAAGAAATACCCAACAAGAAATTGCAGCTAAATCTGCTTCTACAAAGTATTGACTTAAAGGGATTGAATGCATTTGGACAGAAAAAGGGAAAACTGTGTATCGTTTTCCCTCTGCTTTACAATCATGCACTTTTTTGTGTTGGTCTGTCACATAAAATCCCAATGAAATAGTACATGTATATTGAGAAAACATGGGGTATGATCCCATTTGTAAGGTACTATAGGTGCAACACTGATACAGAGTGGTTTTAATGAGGAAAACTATTTCAAAGAAAGAAAAGCTCCTACATCAGCGTTCAGTTAGATATTGTTAGAGACTTCCAAAGTAAATAGAAACATAGACAGAAACACGTCTGTATACTTTGTCCAATCTGTTGTTCAATTAACATATGTGAGGAATCTACCAGTACCCCAAAAAAGCACTGATTGGAGATCAACTCTTTGTGGTGCAGACAGACCTTTGAAACCAAGAGAAGGAACTAATGAGGGAGGCTACCGAGGGACCTGAAGCAGCTCAAAGAAAGCTGAGCTTCAGAGGAAGCAAGAGTCTGCAGTTGATGTGCAGATGCCTTGAAATGGCTGGTTGATTCTCTTTTCATGCTTTTACAGTATTTCCAAATGGAATGTAAGAAAGCTTGAAGAAGCTAATATGGTCAAATGGAAAAAGAAAATTGGGTTGAATTGAGATGCTGATAATGATTATCATTGTTGCCCAGTAACATTCAAACAGCTTCATAAACTATGATAAAGTTTTCTAAAAGCAACTTTCTATAACTCCTTCTTGGACAAAAGAACATAAAACAGCTGACATAGTCCGTGCTGATTCCCCATTTAGCTTGTCAAGAGTGACTCACAGTGGCGTCCTCTCCAGACAGAACCCCGGGGTTCTTGCTGAGGTCCAGGTGCAGCAGAGAGTTGGAGTAGTCATCACTTGAACACAGAGCTTGGGACAATGAGACGACACCTGTTGGATAAAACAGAAGGGAAGGGATGGATCACTGAGCCATTCCATGACTGATAATCATTATCAAAACAAAATTTCAGTGACAATCTCAACACTACTTGTGAGCTCCTTGCAACTGTTGATTATAAAATAGTAAATTGGAAAAAAAGAGGTTGAATAAGTGATTAAAACCAACTAAATGGAAAATGTGCCAGTATTTGACTTATTTGCATGAAAAGAGATATACGAAGCAGCAAGCCAATGCTTTCTTTCCATCATAGTTCACTCTGAGCCCAAACAAACATCAGATCAGAACAACATTACAACGAAAGGCATGGTGCACGTTTCATTGCAATCCTCACCCTGACACATGTACATACAAACACAATACAGCAGGGGTCACCAACATGGTGTCCACGGGCACCAGGTAGCCCTCGAGGACCACATGTGGTGCCCTCAAGCCTGTTCAAAAAAATATCACAACCCTCCAGTGAGCTGCATCTAAAATGTTATTTTATTTAGTTGCTCTTCCTTTTTAATTATACTTCTACTTACATAAAGATTTAAAATGATAAATGCATAAAAACATATTTATATTACATAAAGTTAAGGTGAACTCTGACTCTTGTAGTTCAAAGGTCAGTACAGGTAGCCCTTCGTATGACACAGTACCAGTGAAGTAGCTCTCAACTTCTAAAAGGTTGGTGACCCCTGCAATACAGCAAGGGAATAATTAAACATGAGTACATCAGCATTACAGTGATGACACTGAGTAGTGACAAGAACTAAAACAAGGAACAATTAAAGTATGCTGTTTGCTCTCTGATGCATCAGGGTCCCCAACAGAAGGAGCAGGAAGCCCGCTTTGCCTGTTCTTTTGCTTCGGAGAGCATTTGTGAAAGCAAGCAGATATTGTGTGCGTTGCTCAAGAGCAGACAAGTCGCTAAGCTCTCTTCATCCCTTAATTTGTAGCGATTAAGAGGGAAATGTGGGAAAGAGGGGACAGAGAGTCTAATCATCCCCGTCCATCCTTCCTTCCATCGGCTGCTGCATTTGGAGTTTTTTAAAAGCCATCAAGATAACTAAACTCATGTTGATTCATATCAAAGGTGGGTACACATGCTTGTTTTGGCACACATTATAATGCCTTGCAAGAGTAGTTGTACGCCTTGATCTTTTCCACATTTTGTCATGTTACAGCCATAAACTCCTATGCGTTTTGTTGGGATTTTGATAGGATACATCAATACCAAACAGTGCATAACTGTGAGGTGAAAGTCAATGTAATATCCCTGTTTTTCTGTTGCATGAACAGAAGCTGTCCAGACATTACAGCAAAATAAGTTAAGCGAAAACCAGGAGAATCCTGGCCAAAAATCTGACTTGAGACTATAGTGGAAGTACAACTTAGGAGGGCAATAAAGAACAAAAAGCTGAATTTTATCTGATTAAAAAAAAACTTTCAAAATTTTACATCCTTCCATTATTTATTCACTAGTTTATGCTGGTCTAGCACATAGAATCACGATAACATTGAAGTTGTGGTTTTAGTCGGACAAAATACAGAAATAAAGACTTTCCAACACGCTGTAGGTGTTTAAGAAACAGAAAGAACAAAGAGGAGGGGGAGCGAGATCTATAAATATTCAGCAAAATGTGGCCAGCCTCTCCAAAGTCATGCCAACAACGACAACTCAAGGTCAGCTCCACTGAAACTTGCTGAATCACTGTCTGAACTTACTGGCTTTTAAAATTCCACAATTATAACCCTAACTAGGTGTCAGGTGCACTATCAGGACCACACATTACACCTTTAGTCTTGAGAAATAAATTTACTGAAAACTGAATGGGTTAACATATTTGCTGATCAGAAAAACATGTGATCAACAGTAACCAATGAGAGCTCCCCCATAAAACAGAGCTCTTGACTTTCTGACGATCTGATGCGTTGTAGTGTGTGTGTGTGTGTGTGTGTGTGTGTGTGTGTGTGTGTGTGTGTGTGTGTGTGTGTGTGTGTGTGTGTGAGCACTATGTCAAGTACCCCAGAAAGCAGATAGGCCATTTTTTGCAATCAGTCAGCATGGGAAGAGCAGCAAGGCCATTTTCAAACAATCTGTCATCCTTTGTTTTATACTGAAAAAGAACATTCTCAAGTGGGAAATATTCAGCACAGCCACTTATCCTAGAGGAGGACAGGGCTTATTTTCCTTGAGATGAAATAAAATGCTCTGAGAAATAGTAAAAGGGGCTCAGTTTGCATGAGGTGCTGCGTGTTCATCTCTTAAAATAACATGCATGGCTCATGTTTGCAAAGTTTTATCCTGAACAGACCACGGTACTCTGTGACCGATGAGACCAAAAGGGTTTTGTGTGGCTATACTGCACAATGCCATTTTTGTCGAAACCCAAAATGAGGAAGCAAGCATAAACATCTGATACCAAGTATCAAACACGGTGGTGGAAAGTGATGAAGTGATGTGTTTTTTTAGCCACTTAACCAGAGAACTGGTTTAGGGATTTGGCTGATTTGAACTTGGTGTGATTGTCGGTGACCAGGTCTTAATGTTACACAAACGGCTGATCTTTTGGGCTTTTCACACAACCATATCATGTTTACAGATAATGGTCTGAAGAAGAGAAACTATGAAGTGAGCAGCAGTGATGTGGAAGGCAAGTTGTTGTTGATGTGAGGGGTCAGAGGGGAATGTGCAGACTACTTCATCCATCCATCCATCCATCCATCCATCCATCCATCCATCCATCCATCCATCTATCCATCATCTATACCCACTTCTCCATGAAACATTTGCAGGGGGGTTGGTCGCCAGTAAATCATAGTGCAACACAGTGACACACACGCATGCCCATCCTTGCTTAAAGTACAAACTGAGGAACGTGTCTTGACTTCCATAGACCTCTGTTTCTTTCTATGGCCTAACCCTATCCTTTACCAGTATATACCTAACCCTAAACCTAAACCTAATTGACACCTTAGTGCTAAACCAAACCCCTAGCCCAGAAAAAAAGTGGGTACCAAAAAAAAAGTCCTCACATTACATCAAAGTCCTCACTTTACTAGTAAAATGAGCAAGTAATGTTCTTGCTCGGCTGCAAGTACAAGAACAAACACACTTTAGAGAAATCAATTACCCTACAATGTGTAGTTTTAGCCTGGTAACGGAAGCTGGAGTACCCCCGAAAGACCCCAGGCCACGGGTTTAACCACAGACCTTTCCGTCAACTGTGTCATCATGCAGCCCGCACTATTTGAGTAGCAAAAAAAGACATAGTGGCTCAGATAACCACTTATTTAATTGAAAAATACAGTCTCTGAAGTCCAAACATCTTACCTTAAAGCTGATGGACTAGAGCAGGCAAAAGACAGAACTTGGTGCCACTCCTGTCTGCTAAGCACAAGAAACTAAGGCTATATTTTGCACAGGCCCATCAAAATTGGACAACTGCAGATTGGTAAAACGTTATCTGGTCTGTTGAGTATTGATTTCAGCTGTAACATTCAGATGGTGGGGTGAGAATTTGGTCTCAACCAGAAAGCTTGGGCCTATCATGGTTTGTCTCAAAGGTGTAAAAAGGTGCATAGCCACGTTATTTGACTCAGTAGCTCACTCTGGTTGTATACAAAGTTTGTATGAAAGATTATCCCTTCCTGCTGGTGTATTGGTTATTATTTTTGCCGTTTTCTGCTTTGTTTTTGTTCAGTTTGTTAGTAAATAAAGCCTTTCATGTTTATTTTTAATAACAGAGGAAGTACAACACTGCAAATTCGCAGCAGGGGATAAAACAAGAAAGCAGCTAACAGCTATTAGCATCTCCCAGCGAAACAATGAAGAAGGGTCCAACATCCAGAGAGAAAAAAAAAACGTAAAAAAAATATATGATTCCAAAAGGGGAAACACAGGAATGTTGCTGGGAATACAGTATAAACGTTGGTGTTCACTGAAGCGGACGCCAAACCTGCTGATTGCTCAGATGTGACTGCAGAGTTAATTGATGTGAGTAAACGTTCTGATATGAGGCTCTTAATTAAATACACTGATCTACAGCCACTTTAATAACGGTTGGTCTTCGATCACGTGGAGCTGCCGCTTTACTGCGAGACATTGCAGAGGGTCAGCCTGGGTCTGGTATTATTTAAAAGTGATTCATTAATTAAGCAAACTGGCATTATGATAGTTCTGCGATACTGCCGGTAGATGACGCCACATCTGTTTATATCTGCTAATCAAGTCCGGTGCGTGATTCTTATCTAGCCTCAAAAAGGACCATGAAAACACTGTAAAGAGCTTCACAGCTTTGTGTATACAGCTTTCTTTTATCATGATCAAATGGTGTTTGGTCTTTTTATAAGCATATAACCTGGCTATATACCTTTAAGCTGATGGTGGTGACGTCATGGTGTGAGGGATATTTTATGGAGACGATTCGGACCACTTAGTACGACTGAGTATTGTTTAAACAACATCCCCTAACTTAGTTGTTGGTGACCGTGCCTTCCCTTTCAGACCACAGTGTACCCATCTTCTAATGGCTACTTCCACCAGCATAATGGATCAAATCTCATACAAGTTTCTTGAACATGACAATGAGGTTATTGTATCTCACTGGCCAAACGTAATAAAGTGGCCACTGAGTGTCAACTTTACATGTAAAGCTATTAATGTGAAAGCACTTACATTAAATCATGCAACAGGACAGCTCCCCCAAACAACAATGAATCTACAACTCAATGACTAGAAAAGTAAAGCACTTAAAACTGAAGAACAGTCACAATCGTCCTGCTCGGTTTGAGCCATGTATCGAAATGCTGTGGAGGCCCACTCCCGGCGGCCTCTTCGCGGGGCCTGGCCCCCCGGGGGGCGGCCGGGGCCCTTGTCGCGGGGGCGGGGCGCCCCTGGGGCCTCTGGCCCTCAGGGCCCATGGCCGGGTCCACTTCAGCGGGGCTAGCTGCCGGCGGAGCCCACGGGCTCGTCTCCGCGGCTCTTGGGGGCGTCGGCATTGCGGTGGCTGGGGGATTTCCTCGGGGTCGTCTCTGCTCCTTCCTTGGGGGGGGGGGTGTTGCGGATATCCTGTGTCGGCCCCTCCTGGGCGACCTGCTTTAGGGGCCCCTTTGGGAGTCCGGGGTTACGGGTCCCCTGACGCCTGTCTCTGTGCTCGGGGAAGGTGGGTCTTCGGTTCTCCACAATCACTATCAAGCTATTTCTGGATAATCTTCACCTAAACTAGTGCACTTTCACATCTCCCACAGGTGCTGGGTCCCAGGTATTAAGTGTTCACTTATATACACTAATCTTATAATGTGTTTATTTATTTATTTATTTATGTTCTTTCACTTTATTTTTTCAAATATCACATTACACATGTCAGCTTACATAATAATATATATGATTTAGCAATGGCATCTAGGTGTTATTCGAGTGTAGCTGTTGCTTTATGTCTGTTGGTTGTCCTGTTCTTTTTGTGTCTCTTTCCAGGTGATGGAGCAGACAAAGAAGGTTTTATCACTCTCTCCCTTTTATCTCCTCTTTCTTTCACCTCTAATCTTTTTTTTTCTTTTCTTTCACTTTTTCTTCTTCCTTTAGTCTCCCATTGTCATGTCCATATAATTTGAAATTCTCCTTGCAGGAATCATAATAAAGTTATTTACAAGCATAAATCAAGTGGAGCACAATGGCGAAAGCTGTTTCCTCCACTTGTAAAAGCAAAATCTGTCGAGCTCTATCTGGCATTGAGACATCAATTCCTATTGCCACATTGCTAGACAGGACACTGGGAAAAAAAAAAAAAAAAAAAAAAAAAGAAATGCTGTGGAGGGACTTTAAGAGAGCGGTTCACAATCAATTGTCCACAAAACAAAACAAAAAAAAACTGAGGCAAAGCTGTGAGGAGGTATCTTCCAATACTGCCTCCAAAACCAGGACTGAAACTGGGTTAGGGCTCTACAGGATTCTGTCAAAATATAGCAAAAACACTTTCCCCCGATTGTTTGTCTCCTGCTCAAAACAACACATCTTTGGCTTTGACGTCAGCCATGCCTATGTGGTGTTGCTCTTCAGCATTATGTAGCTCAAGTTCACATATTGCACAGAGCAGGCAATGAAAAAAATACCCTGTGTCCCACCAAATAAATCCGGCGTTCTGCAGGATAACAATCAAAAAGCTTAAAGGAGCTATAAGTAAGATATTTACTGCATTCAACTTAAATCATTCTCTTTTGTCACCCTGGATGGAAGTAAAATTCCCTATAAATAATTGGTCCTCTCCATCAACTATGTCTTAGTCAAGTTTTTTTCCCGTCAAACCTAGAGATACCGTCCGGAACTACTTTGGTTCAGAGTGTAGCTCATGTTTACTTCCTGGTTCCTGGGCCAATTATATGAGAGTTCCCAGGGTTCCCAAAACAGAGCGTAGCATTTGGTATTTAATTTTGGCAAAAGAGCGGCAGCCTGGATACATAGAAGCCAGTAAGAGAAGCAGACCAGAAATACAACAGAATACAACATTATATACCTATCCTGTGGAAGTAAAAATTCAGTACAAAAACGGACCGTTGGGTGAATGGCGGGTCTTCGGGAAATGCATTGTGTTCGTATTGTTCCGATTTTAACCTCTACGTGTCATTAATATTACTTATCGTTCCTTTAAAGGGCCCACACATCTACACCTCTGCACACCAACATACAATAACCTTTCTCTAAAAATAGGCTAAAACAAAGGAAAGAAAAGAAAGCATTTTTCAAGTATCCCAATGTAAAATGTACAAATCCCAGTTTCCTATAATGAGTACATTGAACCAAAAAGACTGAGTTGAATTTCATAATTTGTGCCTTACCATTGGGTAAAAGCAACTATAACACTCACATTCAAAGGCTGATCTTTACTGCTTTCCCAGTTGAAAAATCTATCTATTTTAGACAACAAGAACACTAAAACTGCATTGATATTTTGGTGAGAAATGATTGTTCAGTCCTTTTCTTCTCTTTGTCTGACTAGACCATTGAAAAACAACAGCGCTCTGAGTGAGGCACTGTGGTTTAACTTGGGCAAAAATTCAAAGTCAGAGAGGAACAAGTACAATGTGTTCACACACAGAGAAGATGGATTGAGACCAGAAGAAAATACATACTGAAGTCTCTCACAAAGACTCATGCATAAAATCCTAAATTAGATTATGAATGTACCAGGATCTTTTAATACAAAGTCTCATGACAATAAAGTGTCACAAAATGTCTCGCTTTAAGGAATTCCCTCTCTCAGAGCAGCTAGCGTGACGTTGCGTAGCAAAAATATGCACTGAAGAAGCCCTCCTAACCTTTAAAGCGTTTCTATGGCAGCATTTTGATGAATCACTTGAAAAAAAACAGTGATATGGCCTTTCAGTTTAGTGCCAGATTGATAAACAAGACAAGAATGTCATGATAGAACAGTGGAAAATGTTGCCGTACACAGTGGATGACTAACATACAAGAGGATAATAGCTCGGCCATTTTTAGCCAGGAGAAACAACAATTCTCGTCAGAAATTAAATCCAGAACAAAACTAAAGGGCTTAATCACTTCTCTATAAGGAATCCGGACACAATTAAATTATCTGTATCTTAAAATCAAAATCCATAGACAGTGATCCAACTTGAACTAAATGATTATTTGCTGATAAACAATGTATTAATACACTTCCTGCTTATGATGTCAGTGATACAAACATTTTTTTCTACTTCAAGTGTAAACTCAAAACACATCTGTTCAAGAATGCCTACTCACTGTAACTGCCTGTTCATTGTAACTTTTTTATGTTTGTTGATTTTATATTGATTTATTGCTGTTACCCTGTTGGATTTGTACAGTGTCCTTGAGTGCTCTGAAAAGCGCATTTAATTCAAATGTATTGTCACCATTATTCTAAGTTTTCTGATAAACATTGTTTAATTCTCATCTCGTTTTGCTCAAATAAACCTTATATCAAATATCCTTTAATCTTCTGAGGTAAAAGACAACGTTTCAAAACTGCAGACATTTTTCATCACGCTTTTTTAGCTTTTCATTAAAGCTAATTCTAATGAGAAACTACCAGAGTGGCTGGGGTTGTTTCCACCTAAACAAAACGTAAAAGGAATTAGATCATCTATAAACGTTAATACATTTTACTTTAAATTATTTGTGTTAATAAAGTACAATCGTGGTTCTATGGTATTTTTACTCAATACCATAAGAATCTTCGACTAGCCCATCTCTAAATCACACAGGCATGTTCAAGTTGATCTGGGAAAAGCTTATAATCTACATATACAGTGATGCTGTTAATGTGAAAGCCTGCCAAAGACTCAAACAGAATGACTCTCAAGTATAGTGCCATTAAAGCCATGATGAGAAAAAGCTGTTTAAACCCTGGTCTTAACTGTAAATGAAAGCAAAAATGCGCACTAATTTTATTCAGAAAAGCTGGGCAGCCATTCTTTAATATAGTTAGATAAAAAATAATTAGAAAATAATTAGAATAGAATAATTATCAGATTAATGTATCTTTAAATAGTACAGAAAATTAAATATAGCAATCTGAAAAAAATGTTTTGTTTTAAAGGAATATTTGTGGATTTACATTTGTACACATATAATCCTTTTGAATCGGCAATTTTGTTTGTGGATGGATGTATTGTTAGAGATAAAAGCAACCGGGACACTGCCTAAAATCCCATGTAGGCATTAGAGCATGAAAAAAATGCACTGCTTATAATTCTGACCTGAATAAAATGAATCGTTCATTCATGGGTCTGCTTATCTGTGCGAGAAAGGGGCGGATCAAAAGTGCTTGAAACATTGGTTCAGAACAGTGACATACCTTTCTTTTCTATTTCGGCTACAGCTCATTACATTTAAGAAAGGTCAGCTATGTCCTTGTGAATAAGGTTTGTTTCAAGGCCCTACTGCTCCTACCCTTGGAGGAGAGAGAAGTCTTGGAGAGATTGAGGAGGCGTAGGCCTTTGTTGAGCCGGCAGACTTGTTGAATGAGGTTGGAGACTCCTGAATGAAGACAATGAGGTGAGGGGGAGAGAGAACAGGTGAGACAGGGCCTTCATTTAATAAAAAGATGAAAAATAATACACACAGAGAGGGCAGACATATTAAATGTTAATATTTGTTTTTGTCTTAAAAATGTCAAACAATACGGAACTTTTTTTTTTAAATCATAAAGGAAGGAATGGTAGGAAGCTCGCTCTGAAAACCTGGACATTCATTTCCTAAAAATCAATGATGGTAAAAAGGTATCAAATCATTGAGAACAAATGGTGAATTATTCCATGTAAAACCCTTCAAGACTGACACAAACAATTGTGTGATACAATTGGATAAAGGCATACTTTTCAAAAAGAAATATACAAGGCTGTGAAAAAGTGTTTGTCCATTTCTGCCGTTTTAATTTTTTCTGTATTTCATTTCTATGTTTTAGATCAAACAAATTTTAATATTGGATAAAGGCAACCTGAGAATATATTAAAAAAAAACTCTTTTCAAATGATTTAATTCACAAAGGGAAAAAGGACCTCCTTGTTAATTCATGAATTAACTATGATTAATCTGTAATATTTAGAAAGCCGGGGCCAGTTTTACAAGTCAAACCTAGGACTGATTATTACCTGAACAGCGGATATAATGAATACTTTAAATAGGACCTCTCTGATGCCTAAAATGGATCAAAAAGCAACATGTTTAAAATAAAAAACGCTCAAACAGTAGAAAAACAAAGTCATAGACATCTATCAGGCCGGAAAATGTTACAAAGCCATTTGTAAGACATTGGGACAAAAGCAAACGAAAGTGAGAGACATAAATCACAACTGGAAAAAATGTGCAGGACAGGTGAACTTTCCCAGGAGTGGGTGGTCAACCCGAATAGCCCATGAACACATCAGCGATTAAATTAGGATGTCATCAAACAGCAGTGAATAACATCTAAATCACTGCAGACCTCACTGCCTCAGTTAAGGTCAAAGTTCAATATTTTTCAATAACAAATAAACTTGGCAAAATCCTGTAGACCAAGCACTGCTGGCCAAAAACAGAAAGGCCCATCTTATATTTACCAAAAACATCTTGGTGACCCCAGCGACTTTTGGAAAAAAATATTCTGTGGACAAAATGTGAACTTTCTGGAAGGCGTGAGTCCTGAGACGTCTGACTTAAAACAGCATTTCAGTATCTAACCACCAGTCAAACTTGGTGGGGGTACTATACGGGTTTGGTGCCACTTAGCTTCTTCCAGACCAAGATGACATGCCTGTCTTGATTTAGGTTTTTGTCTGTTTGCTTTGGACTTTTCTAGAATGAGCCCTGTCACCTCTCAGCCACCACCCTATCGGCTCTGTCCACTTCTCATCCACCAGTTATCATCCAATGAGCTCAGTCTCCTTTTAGCCACCACTCTGCTCTAGATCGGCTCCACCTGCTGCCATGAATTACAGTCAACTCTGCTCACCTGGTCACCTGTCTACATATACCTGCCTCTTTCATCCACTCTCTGCCAGAACGTCTCGTCTTGCTTCGTGCGTACTGCCATCGGGCCTCTACCAGTTTCTGTGTGTTCAGCCAGCTGGATTCTTCCGCCCCGTTGTGTTCAGCCCACACTGCTGTATGCTGTCTGTGTCCGCGTGCTACAAAAGTCTGCCTTATTTTCTCCGTGAGTTCCAGTCGCTTGCTCTGCCCATTTCTGGTGGTTCCTCGGTTCGCACCATCTGTTCTGGTCAACTCCTGCCTTCTTCATTGATTCTGGTCTGCCACTGTCTGCAACCCCTGTTCAATATTGGTTCAGCCATTCACCACACCTGCATCCTCTGGTCTTCTGCCCATTACTGCCTGCCTCATCTGCCATTATTCACCTTCTGCAAGAAATAAAATATTAAGCTCTGTCTCTGGCTGAATATCGGGTTTTCCAGCTCGATATTCAGGATTTTTTTCTGTCCACTGGAAAATCTTGCAGGAGAATTTCCAGCCGTCTTTACAGAACCTTCAGTCCAATCACACACACAGCAGGAAAATGATCGAGAGTGCCATGAAGTTTTAGAAAAACCTAGTCCTTCAATCTGGACTTCGATTGAAATACTGTAGTATGACCTTAAACACGCCAGTCATACAGTTCTGAAAAACAGAGTGGACAATATTCCTGAGTGATGATGTGAAAGGCTTGTCTCCGGTTATCGGCAACTCTTCATGTCAGCTGTTGCTGCTAAGAGGGGCACAGGCAGTAATTAGGACCAGTTCCTTTTTTAAATAGGGTCATGTTGGTTTGGATAGCCTTTTCTTCCCTAAATGAATGAAATCATCTTGTGAAAACTGTTTAGTGTATTTACTAAGGTTTTCTTCATCAAATATTGAAATTAGTTTGATCTGATACATTTGAGTGTGGAAAAAAAGGCAAAAACAGAAGAAATCTGTGAGGGGGGCATAACATTTTTCACCATACTGTATAATTACCTTTTAAATTTTCTAATAAAAGAAAAATAATGACTAAAAGAGGACACCAAACTACTTGTATATCTCTTTTCCTCCACACACAGACCGGGTGGATAATCCCAGAAGCAGAGCCTGTGCTAAGCCAAATTAAGCGACAAAGTTTCAGTTGAGGTTTTTGTTTTTTCATCTACTGCAATCGTGACGGTAACATAAAAGAATCTTCTCTATTAAAAATGTGTTTATTTTTATATCGGGACCTTTTATCACTCAGTCTTCAGATCATACATCTTATTCAGTGGCTGCCACTGTGTTGTGTTTGTAATCACAATAAAAAGCGTGCACACTGTCCGTACTCATAAACACATGCCGACACACCAGGGGGTGATAAGTGTGAGCACAAGGAATCCACTGAGGCAAGTGGAAGTGACAAGTGTCAGACGGAGGAAGACGGTGGGGGGGTATAAATTAGCTAATGAGGGTTGGTGGTGGTGTGTGTAAAAGCCTGGCTCTGGCTTACACAAAGCCTATCGCAGCTTCCTCAGACGGGTAAGCAATATAAGGATATTAGATTGTGAGGGATTAAGATGTGTGGACGATCTTCCAAGGCTGAGGGATTGTAGGGTCGTCCAAGGCAATGGCCCCCAAACTTCGTCCCACGAAATAACATTAGAAGAGACTCGTGCCCCCGGCATTAGGTTGAAAACACGAGCATTCCTGCAGAGTTAAATAAACAGGGGTAGTATGACAATGAAGGTCATCAACAGGCGATGCAGTAGTCTTTGTATAGATGCATGTATGAAAAGGCACAAACAATTTCCCCTCACAATCTGATATAACATCCAACTAGACGTTTCCCTTCTTTGCTATTATTTTTATGTGAATTCAGACATGATTTGCCATCCATTAGCCAGATGCAGCTTAGAGCACAGAACAAGTAAAGTGTTGCTTTTTCCTGCTAATGCCTCTCTGTGTCATCTCCCCCTTCTTCGCTTCCTACTTAATGTTTGCTACAAGCATAGCTGGAGGTATTGTTTGTGTCTTTCTGTATGCCTGCATCTGTGGACAATGAAGTTGTGGCGCATTGCTGAGCCAAACCTGTAATCGTCACAGAAAGAGTAGTGTGGTTTGAGAATATTTAAGAAAAAGGGTTAGGGTAGCTTATTAAATGAAAAAAATGACACCCATTACCATGTTAAAGCTAACTAAGTAGTTTTAGTTTTTTTAACTCTCGAGATAATTTTCCACACATGGCAGGGATGAGTGTGTTCACTGTCTGGCTAAAATTAACTTCTTTTTGGCATAAATAAGTTTGTAAAAACTTAATAAAAAGTCAATATTTTTACAGATCTGTTCATTTTACTTTTTCTGTTCATTTCATTTGTGCTAAAAAAAAAGTTTGAGAAAACCTAAATAGGTGTTTCCATGAGATGTGTCTGTTTAAAAGAAGAAAAACCAAACAATTCAAAAGGAAAGAAAATAGACTGACTTCAAATTTTATCTTGTGACTGCAGTAGAATTTAATCTTTGGTTTTGAACTATTAGCTGAAATAAAACTGAATTATTTGGAAAGTCACTGTCATGAGTTATGAAAGATGGGGCTAATTGTAAAGAGTGACAGTCTAAAAATCCACCTGTGTTTCTTTCACTTGTGTCGTGTCAGAATAAAAATAACAGTAAAAAGAGGTGTGTATTAAATCCAATTCAAAATTACTTTATTAATCCAAAAGGTAAATTAAATGCTGGTGTAACTCATGTTAAGGGGTTTCTTCATGGAGTTGTTGTAGGTGGTGATGGCTGCAAGCAGGAAGGATGTCCTGTAGCGGTCTGTCTTACAGCTGACCTGGAGACACTCTGTTGTTGGACAACCATCTGATTAAGAACACGCTCAGGGTTGTCCATAATGTTCTTAATTCTATGAAGTATCCTTCTTTGCAAAGTTATCTCCGGAGGTTCTAGAAGAGTACCCAGAACAGAACTGGCCTTCTATACAAGCTTGTTGAGCTTCTTTAAGTCAGTTGCTCTGATGCTGCTACCCCAACAGGTGATGGCAGAGGAGATCACTCTCTCCACAACAGACGTATAGAAGATCTGCTGCATCTTCCTGCAAACCCTGAAAGACCTAAGCTTCCCCAGGAAGTACAGTCTGCTCTGTCCTTTATTGTAGACAGCTTCACAGTTGCATCTCCAGTCCAGTCTATTGTCCAGGTGAACGCCGAGGTATTTATACTCCACCACCACCTCCACTTCTTCTCCCAGCAGGGTAATAGTGTTGGTCCTATTTCTGTTTCCCCTGAAAACTACAACCATCTCCTTTTGTTTTATCCACATTCAGAATGAGATGATTGTTTCCACACAATGTCACAAAGTGGTCCACCAGCTCGCTGTGTCCATCTCTGATATATGCAACGAGTGCAGAGTGTATGTATGTATCGGTATAAATGTCCTTAATATAATTGTAATAATCAATATGCTTTGATGTTATAATATCGTGTCATAAATTTTTGTTTAACGAAAGACTATCATTCATTTAGAATTAGCCTGTGTCTAATTACTAAATGTCAGTTGTGCTCTAAAAGACTATGGCACATATTGTTTAGGTTTTTATTGAAGACGTGTGTAAAAATCAGCTTACAATATCATAGTAAAAAAAAATTAAATAAAACTCAGGCCGTGATCAAGTGGTGGGAAAAAAATGACATTGGTTCACACTGAAACAAAAGGTTTAGATTGTGACTACTAAAGAAAAATAGAGCCTTTTTCCACTAATAATCAAAACCACAAAAGACGGTTGAAAGAAACAGAGTGGAGTATTCGCAAGGACAGAGACTTATTCTGAGTTCTTCAAAAGCAAACAAAAGCTTTGCTCAAGTAATAGCTAAAGAACAATAGGCTGTGCCCACAGAGAGGAGTCAGTGGGAGGGAGAGTGAGTTCACCGAGTCGCTACCTTGGTTATCAAGTGTGTTATGAGCCAGATTGAGGGAGTGAATCACGGAGGCTGGGTTCTCTGATAAAGCTGACGCCATCTTCTGTGGAAAATCCCTGGAGAGAACAGGAGAAACAGGAAATTGGATTCCCTGGAAAAAAAAAACTGTAGCTTCCATGCTGCTTTCAACAACTGAATTAATCCGTCAAGACTCCTGCGATCACCTTTTATCAGCCACCAGGTCCGAGCAATTCCAGTAAAGCTGTTTTAACACTCAAGTGTATTTTAAATGCATTTTGCTTCTCTAAAATTTAAGAATAAAGTAAAAAGAAAAATTGTAAACTTGCACAGTAGCTAAAAGGTGGAACAGTTAGGTACAGCTGCCGACTCTTCTGTCCCTGCGTTTTATTTTAAACTATTGCGCAAACAAATTTCTTTCAAAACAATTCCTGCTGTGCATTCCTGATACTGACCCACCTGCAGAGGGATTTAGTTTCAGCTTCAATCATTTCAGTAAATGCAAACTTTGTTCAAGTCAACATAGCAATCAGATTTAAAATTTCAAACAGTGAAGGCACAGCAACTTAAGGATCAAACATTTCTCACAGAGCTTAAAGCAAGGACGTCACTGGAAGTTATATTTGTCTGCTGGCCAAAGACGCAACTCAGAATGAATACTAATGCTCGTCCATGGCTGCTGCTTGCCAGTACTTTTGTATAGATCGTTCATCCCCAAGTGCCATAACAAATCAATTATACAATAAGTGCTTAAAAACATCCAGGCAAGTGTGAATACTTAAAAATAAATGACATAAATTCATTTATATTGTGACATCCATCCAAATGTCTATTTATGATTATGCAAATTGTTTCATTACAGAAATTTGAGCAGCAAAAGCTAGATATGCTCTTCATCCTTAAACATCTATAGTCAATGTGTTTTTTTTCTATTTCCAGTGCAATCTAAGGGTTTCTGTGTTGTTATCTTAAAGGTCATAGCTACAACTTTGTCATCAAAGCAATATATTTTTCAAAAATAATACATCCACAGAATGGTTAGAGTGGTGCAGAATACAAATATAAATTTTACTGAAAATAAATATATAGTACATAAACAATTGCTTTATAAATCTAGAAGGGTCCAAAATATCTAATCATTTACTTCCGGTTACGATGCCAACGTCGACACTAAAGGATTCTGCACCAGTAAGAATAGTAGGATGAAGTCACATGAGGCACAGTTGCCAGATCGTAGCAGCCAAAAAACGGCAAAACGATGGAGAACATCAGTCAAGCTTTTGAGAGTTGGCGCCGACTTAAGGAAGCAAAGGGGCTCAGAAGCCCCGCAAAGGTCGCCTCTTTCCTTCTTGACAGGTAAGTTAAATGTTTGCTAATGCTAACAAAAGGACCTGGCAACCGGCTGGTAAACAGTGCATCTGAATGTTGGAACGAGAGCCAGCGAGTGCGAGTGCGCCACCACTGGCCCGGAGGAGTTAAACTTGTAGCTATCACCTTTAACGTCTTCCTGTATCAGACACTGGATCCCTCTGCACAGAGAAGGTCAAAGAAAGCATAGTGACAAAATGCTTGTTTCAGAAAGGTAAAGAGGACTACACATCTGTATTAAATTAAATAAGGAATTAATTCTTCCTCTGCGCCATTTGTGAAACCTGAATGAAGTTTAAAAAAAACACGGGCCGTGCACAGTTGCAAAATAAAGCTGCGAATGCAGTGTAACAGGTTCACAGTTTTATACCTGTGTCACACTAGTGCAAGCCTGTGTTTCTATGGCTCGTCTGAAAGATAAGTAAAAACCCTCCAGCTTTCCCTTTCTTCAATCTTTTTTCTCTGTTTATACAGTATATTTTTGAACTTTAAAGAGGATTTTAAAACTTGATATTATAGAATCTCCCCTCCCCCAAAGCATTAATATAATAGACTGCTATTATTTTGAATACAATTGAATTCTTGCAAATATTTTACTATTCTATTGAATAGATTGTACTATAGAGCATATATTTATTTTTGAAGGGCAGAGGCACTGCTACTGCAGACCCTGTTGCTTCTTACATCTAAAGAGTGTCACTGACAGGAAAATATAAAACCTGCATCTTTATGAGGCTACAAATTATTTTCCATGATGCAGTAAATTCATCTCAGCAAAATGCTAAATGGGAAAAATATCCTGCTAAGTATTAGTAAACATAATTCACTGGTGGGAAGTTCTGTCAGGTATTACTCAGAATTTCACAACGATTTCAGCAGATAAATACAACATTTGCCATCAAAAGACAGAAGGGAGGCTTTATTTGAGCTTTACAGAATGAAAGGCTGGGGCTGAACAGAGGTGAGAGATGGAGAAGAGGGAGAGGAGACAAGACAGGATAGGTCAGGCCAACAAAGAAAGGGATGAGAGTGGGAGAGTGAGGTACTGATAAGATAAAGGAGGAGAAGAAAATTACTTGGGTAAAAGGACAGAAACAAGGGTTGAAGGGGGGTTTAGAGGAAAAAGTGGAAGAGAAAACAGAAGAGCCAAAATTAGATTCAACTAAGAGGTGACAGGCTTGGCTGGTCATTTTTCAGGAAAGGGGAAACCTACGCTTTAAGTCCAGCATTCTCCAGTGTGAGCTCCTCCAGGCTGTTGGACTTGCTGACTGTGTGCAGAATCTGGTCCACCACCTCTGACCCCTGATGAAAAATGCAAAACAAAGTCTGAGGCTGAGGTTTTCTAGTGGAAGAAAAGTGACACACTAGACAGGCTAGATTTTCATTTAAACAATAATATCATTGGAAAAAAAAAATGTATTGCATTTGTGTCCTCTGTGATTTTTTTTAACTGTTTCAGACCTCCATTTTTTTTTTCAAACAGAGCTTTAATGCCCCACAGCCTAAACGGCTGAAACTGAGATGTGTCAAGAAGCAAGGAGAGAGAATTACAGTATGAACTAATCAGCGACAACGTTATTATCCAAAAAAAAATAAATAAAACTATTAGAACTATTTTGTAAAAACTGTTTAGCAATTTTAGCAAATAAAAATGTCAGTTTCAAAGACAGTAGAAAAAAAGAAGCTATGTCAAAAACACAACTTCTTTCACATCATCAGTTCAAATTTTATGGTGAATAGATTAATTTAAAGTTATTCACAGTGAAAGATGAAACACTACCAGCTTTATAAATAATTAATAAAGACATAATGGAAAGTAACATACATTCCTCTTCAACATTTGCTTGTGAAATTGGATTTTCTTTGCTTGCGTGGTCTTTCTAATCACCTGACATTCTTGGATGCTTTCTCTAACATAATAAATTGGTACTGATGCTACTTTCACTGAAAGTAGTTACCTTAAAAACATTTCACAAAGGTTTCAAAGGTTTAGGCTTCCTCATAAAAATAACTCTATACAATGGATGATATGTAGATTAGTTATGTAACACAATGATTTTTCCAACTATCAGCATCAGGTGTGATAAGAGTGTAAAAAATCTTAATTGGGGGCTTATTCCGGGATGTGTGTTAATTAGGAAAGCATCGACGGTCCAGAATTCATATTTTTCTGAAAAGATTTAGATATGAGTCATCGAACTAAGCAGATACAATCTGATACTACATTGTCAAGAAGAGGACATTCAGTTCAGACCAGAAGTTTACATGCAGTCGTCACGAGCATGAATGCCCTTAATTTGGAGGCTTTATCCATGTAATTCAACGTTTCTCTCATCAAGAGGAAAATATCATACAACATTCAGCTTCAGGGATTTTTAAAAAAAAAAACAAGAATTGGGTTCACAAGTTTGAATTTATTGTATTTTTTTTTTAACGCACACATGGTCAAACTAACACAGACACAGACTCAAATGTGTACATAAAAGTGTTCTTAAAGTTAATTTAAGAAGTAGCACTCCAGCCACCTGTTTTATGTTGCAATTTGCAAGCTCCTAACATGTTTGTTTGTTTGTTTTTGCTGGATGGTAGATCATTTTTCTGCAAAAAATGGAAAGTTCATTTAAACTGTCTGGCTGCCTTACACTAACCTGACTCAAGCCAGACGCATGTCGCTCCGCCTAGCTTCACTCACATACATCTGGGACATCGCCCATAGAGAGTGATTTCTCCAGCCAATTTTATGGTCTGGCCAATCAGGACGCAGGGCTGGAATTTCATAGATGTGACGTAGTGGAGACGCGACCATGACGTGAGACTGTTTTGATAGCAATGGTGGCTCATCGAGGAAGCAAGCGTTGGCATTGATGCTGCTATTTCTTCCATGTTGTCCAATCTACCTAATATTGTTTCATTAAAAGAACATCAGAGAACGGCTCTGAAGGCTTTTGTTGGTGGAAACCATATTTCGCCCTTCTCCCGACCGGATTTGGCAAGTTTTGTTTTCCGGGGAGCGTCCGCTGCAGACGCGGACGCGCCCCGGAGCGGTTAGCGGTTAGCGCAAACCATATTAGGAGGCCTTTAGTCCTCAACGTGATCGGCCCGGGATCGACTCCGACCCGCGGCGCTTTGCCGCCTGTCTTTCCCCCTATTCCTGTCAGCTCACTGTCAATAAAACGCGTGCCACTAGAGCCGCAAACACAGAAAACACTTTTTTTTTTCCTGCGTCGCTCTCATCAGCGTCACGGGTTAGCTTCGGTGTGAGTGGTTGAAATAGCACGTCGATAAAGATGACAGACAAGTGGCTTATGCAAGAATTTTTGATAAGGCCCAGCCTTCAATAAAGGCAATTCCTATGGCAGTGTCCCAGATGTATGTGAGTGGAGCTAGGCGGAGCGACATGCGTCTGGCTTGAGTCAGGTTAGCCTTACACAGACCTGACTTTTAAACATAGTCCAGAAACCTTCCAACAGGGTTGAGGTCAGAGCCATTTCAGAAGCTGAATTTCAACCTACTTTCTCCATTCCTAAACCGGTTTTGATGTGGGATTTGGACTGTTGTCATGTTGGAACAACCTTCTGTGTCCAAGTTTCACCTGTCAGATCCAAACTTTTACTTTTGGATGAAAAGAACTCTAGATGTAGAAGAACAACCAGAAGCTGCCAAGTCTGAGAGGTTGTGCACCGGGAATTAAGCCACTACTCCATAACTGGGCATGTTCTAGCTCAAACTAAACTCACAGCTGCCCACCTGTATGATCCAAATGCCTTCTGGAGAAACATTTTATGGCCAGACAAGACAAAGGTTGAGCTTTTTGGCCACCATGACAAGAAGAATGTGTGAAGAAGTCATGGTGAGGCTTTCAAACACTGCACCAACTGTCCAGCATGGTGGTGGCAACACCATGCCAAGGCTGCCAATATAACTGCTGCATTAGATACAGTGCATGAAATAATAAAGGAGTACAACCCCGAATTATTCAACATCACGTCACAGTTTAACAGCCTAGGTAGCTAAAACTCGGACACAGTTGGGTGTTCCGCACACATAAAAACTGATTTTGAAATGGAAAAAGAAGCTGACTTGAAGCTTTGGATCCCCCCTGTCCAACCCTCCTCCTCCTCCTCGTTGTCCTCCACCAAGTCATCCAAGTCTTGGACTACTGTTAATGTCGGGGTCCAATAAAGCAAACAAACCAAGTTAAAAGAAATTAACCCTATCTGCTAAGAAGAGTGGTTGCATATTTAAAAAAAAAAATCTTGGGATGTGGTCGAAGTGCAGCTTGCAATGTCTTCAACCAAATATTAGTCGGCTGCACATACATATTAAAGCCAGTGTGTACTGAACAATTTTGGTCTTGTGTCGATTAGAGAAAATCCAAAATGAATTCAAACTGCTTTACCTAATTCAAATAATTGTATTTTGCAAATTTGTTTAGGGATCAAATTACTCATTATAAACCAAAAAGTGACATAATACTACAGCCATTTACCATGCCAATAATTAGAACAGTATACATAAACTTTAGACCAGACCAGTACGAGGATAGTTAAAGCATCTGGTAAGAAGCTTTGCAATGGATAAAGATATGAAGAGAAAAATAAATTACTATGCGCATGTCTTTGCAGTACAGCTTGGTGAACCAGGTGTTGTAGGCAATGGATGCCACAATCACTGCCAAGTCCCTGGAAGAAACACACACAAACACACACGCACAAATTAGATATAAAAATCAAATGTTTACATTAGCAAACACCATCTGCTCAAAATCATTTCATGTCACCCATCTATAAATTCACATTATGTTGGGCCAAACTTTTACTTTGGTCTCTGCTTGGTAAAAAAGCAGTTTGTCATTGTGACAGGGAGAACATGCCGGGAGGGGTTTGCTTTCCTAAAGATGAGGGATCCTGCTGCTCCACTGTGGAGTGGACAGAAAAAAAAGATGTGGGGATCGATGGATGGGTCAGTGGATTATTCAATAAAGCCACACTTTGAATCCAGCAACAGACCTCAAATACTGCTATATCCACGGTGGTGGACACTGACTGAGCGCACAGATTTGTGTGTTTGAGTGGGAGGAAACGAATGGAGGGGAAGAGTCTTTGAATCCTCCAAGGTCCAACTAGAGCCGTACTGCCTCTGCACCTGCTATATATCATCTGACAAACAAGTAGCAACATATAGAGGAGGCACAAAAAGAAGACCAGAGACTTCAAGCATAAAGAATGCAGTGGTACGAGGAATAAAATAATAATAGGAAGAGAAAAAGGTTAATCTTGTCACGAACGGTCCAGTGACCACATGATTTCAGATATTCCTGCTGCTCTTGGTAGAATAAGACGGCTACAGGCTGTGTTCCTATTTCCCCCAAACATCAGACCACTTCATTGTGACTAACAGCTGAGTCCATGTTTGTGCCTGAACAGATGGAGCACATGTCAAAATCCATCATCATAGCTGTATCGTGCTGACAGCACAACATGTAACTGACCTCTGTGTTACTATGCGGGACAGCTTCGTCAACTTGTGCTCGGCATGTTGACAGCACACCGTCAATAGATATTGCTTTCTATTCATTAATTATGTCAAACTAAACCTCAAGAAGTGAAAATCAAGATGTTGCAACGACTGTGGCTATGCATGGCTCTGGATTCTGCACCTGTCTCATGTTTGATTGTTAGGTCATGTTTAGGTTGGTAGGCTCTTCTCCACGCCCCTCTGGGTGGATGTGTAGGGCCCCTGTGGTGGGCTGCTGCTTTATTGGGTCTTTGGGTTCTCTCTGCTTATTTCTGATCCCTTGAAGGGGGATGGTGGTGGCCTTCTGCACCCATCAATGAGCACACGTCATGCAAGGCCTACACCACATATTTTGTGTTTGCTCACACTCATAATACAGTAGCGGTGTTGCCTGATAGTTTTCTCCGTCAGTACCAACATCTTTGTTTCGTATCCAAGCTGCTTGTATAGTTGCTGTGCTTTTTTATTTTTATATTTTTTTGATAAGTTGTGTCTCTTTGCAGGTGTTCATGTTTGTGTTTCTTCATGGTGGCTATAAGAAACATGTTTTGTAGCAGCTGGTTGTCAGGATCTGTCATTTTTGTCTATAGGTTCTCTTTGTGTTTTTGTCCTTTCTTTCTCTTACTCTGTCCTTCTTATTCCTCTTCCTCTCTTCGTCTGTCACATTTGGCATCAGTTTGTACACATTACCTTAACTGCAATAAAACTAATAATGAAGTGTTGGGTCCTAAGCAGTGTTGTATAGTAACAAAGTAAAAATACTTCACTACTGTACTTAAGTATATTTTGGAGTACTTTATACTTTTCTCAAGTATAACATTTTTTGATTACTTTTACTTTTACTTCACTATATTTCCGTACTTAATTGCATACTTTTACTCCGATACATTTTTAAAGTCTGGTTTAGTTACTCGTTACAAAAAAAGTGTCGGTTTGGCTCAGCCAGACGTCGCCCGGAGCGCCTCCGTTTGAAGCGCTCGGCGTGTCATTTCAAAGTTGCTATGTGCCAGCGGGGGCGGGGCCTGGCGCTCCACGCAGCCAATCACTAACGCGCCTGGCCTTTGATTGACAAGGTAGAGACCCCCTTTTAACTCCGCTCTCATTGGTTGTGCTGTCTTAAATCCCGCCTTCCCTCTTCCTGATTGGCTGTTTTCTATTACGTGTGCGTACATGCTTGGAGCACGAGATTTCAGTCTTGATTTTAACTGGGATACTAGACTACGAAACTAGTCCCAGTTAAGAAACTAAATATTATCTGCACTAAAATAGGTGAAAGCTGCTGAGTGCAGTTCTGAACAGAAGCAGCAGAGAGAGTTTTGAATTGTTGAACTTGAGAAATGTAAGTAAACAACGTTAACATCTAAAAATAGCATTTAATTCTGAAGTATAACACATTTTATCAACAAAAACCTAATCTCCTCTATAAAACTAAATACTCTGTGCCAGGCAGGAGTTCTGAAGACCGCTGGAAAGATGGAAAAGCAAAGACTGTAAGTCATAAAAATTCAGATTCTTAGCCACAGCCGTCTGAAAAAGGCGAGAGTGTCACTTTTACAATTATTTCGTTGTTATTGTTGCTTTCATTTATTTTCGACCATTTGAGGCAGTTGCTACTCTTGTTTAGACCTTTGCGTAGTTATAATAGTATGATTAGGGTTCCACAAAATAGTGTTATTCATTTGACTATTTCTACTTCTAGAATTAGGATAAAGACAAATAAAACAGAGGAACACAATTTACATTGGTTTTATTGTTCATAGATTTCCACACTGTCCATTAATAAATTAGTATAAACCAGGGACGGAGCTAGCAGATTCAGAGGGCAGAGAATTCCCAAAGTATCTAACATATTCTACCTCCTGCAATGGAAGGGAAAAATTGTTATGGGCTGGCTGATATACAGCAGGTCAAAAAAGGCCATATTTTGGCTGCAGTGCTTGCTGTTCTCTTATGAAGAAAAGATCATCTAGTGCACTAAATTAAATAGCTGGGATGAAAATATCCAGTATAAAATACAGAGATTTGTGTGTGTGGTGTGTTGGCGGCAGGTGTAGAGGGGGGGCCCAAAAAGACTGTGTTGTCCCGGGCCCTAGCAAAGCTGTCAGCTGGCCGGCCTGCAGGTGTATCTATTAGCAGGTTTACCACTTCCTGGAGGTTAACTAAGCCTGGTTTATCACTTCACCATGTTCTTAGTATACACCCCTTTGCCTGCACTTGGTTGTGTGTTGGTTGCTTAGCACTGACCTTACTTGAAGAAGGAAAACTGAAAGCTTACAAAAAGGTTGTATTTTCTGTCTAAACTTGGTCTAAATTTCTCCTGCACTTGGTTGTTTATATTATTTTAAGTGAATTTGACTTTCAAAGTTTACGAAAATCTAAAAAATGTCATTTAAACTGCATGTGCTTTGTTTTACTTTTTACTTATACTTTTCATTACATTACTTGAGTACATCTATTTTTACAGTAATTTTCATACTTAAGTACAAGACATTTCAGATACTTTAAGACTTTTACTCAAGTAACATTTCAGTCAGTGACTTGGACTTTTACCAAAGTCATATTTTGGAGAGGTACTTATACTTTTACTTGACTCCTAGATTTCAGTACTTTATACAACACTGGTCCTAAGGCAGGATTTATAGTTATAAAGCCTTCCTTGGTAAAGCAAATTATGTCTGCAATAAGTATGGCAACCAGAACACCATTCTGTTTGCCATGAAGCTGGACATGATGAGAGAAATATTGCACAGAAATCCCTAGAAAGATCCAGAACTAATGATGCTTTTATAGAATGAAGGTTAAGCTTTATTCCAGGAAACATTAACACACAGTCTGATCAAGCTCTGCATAAAATGAACTGTAAAACTCTTGTTATATTTTTTTATAAATATCAGCACCAGTGATGTTAAAAGGTTAACAGTATCGTTTGCATGGTAAGCAAAGATAAGTGGATGCTAGCTTTTATATAGTAGTAGAAATGAGTGGCCCCATTTTGAAATGATTAGGGTATCCTTTGAAGCTTGGAAGAAACATCTTCATATACCCTAAAAGTTAAAAAGATCTACTCTAATGTTGCATACTAACTTAACCATTGATAAACAAAACTTACACCTTCCTTCACACTATCACAGCTGCATTTCAATGTCATACAAAGACATGGCTTTAAGTAAATCCAGTTTTGTAATTTCTCTTCTACGCATCTGATATTGTTGCATTCACAAATTGATCTCTAGGTAAGCCAGGAAGACTGATATTTTTAAACATTTCATGACATAAGAACTTAGAGATACTATATATACATCAGGTTTTTTTATCCATGTTTTAAATGTGTGTAAGGGCTATGTAAAATGGTGCAGTAATGACCATGTAGTAACATTATTTAATTTCATGTAACACTATACAGGGACTCTGTCTGCACTGATGAAGATTCAATCACCTAGGCTTAGAGTGACTGTCATAACATGGGAGTTGAATTCATTTTCCCTCAGATAATTTTTATTTAACCCCTTGAGGGCACTCATACACTTGAGAAAACAAATAACAAAAGGTGATGCCATTCCAAAAAGCAACTTGACATGGTAAGTCAATTTTTAGAACTTTTAATCCAATACCAACACACCACATAAAACAGGGACACATCATAAGCAACCCACATACTTTTATAGATGTGGCATGACTTGAGTTTCCACAAAATGTTCTTAATTTCTCTCCATTTCGGTTACACCAACATACAAGTCAAGATAAGAAACAGTGGAACTGAAGCTTAACTTGACTTTGATCAGTTCTGAGATGGCTTTGGAGATAAGATGCTCAGGCTTCTTGAAAAATCTAAGCTTCCCGGCAGTATAAAAGTGCATGCAACCTTTTATGGCAACAAGCCAAGTTAATTAATTACAACAGTGTGAGTTCCACATGCTTTATTCTTAGTTGAGTAGAAACGGTTTGACAAATGTCAAGGCTATGCAGCCATAGTTCAACATTTGCAGTGATTGACATAACAGTCAGCAGGTTTCACTAGAAAAATCTGATAACACTAATATTTTTTATTATAAAAAACATGTGAATATGCTTTACTTTTACTATATCTCAATGCAACAGTCCAAACAATTAAACATAACTGATTGCCTGCAGAGGAGGCAAACTAGGCCATTGGTTACACAGCGTTGCCAAGCTGAAGTTATGTTCAACAAATCCATTTCAGCAATGACAATCCAGAAACCTGCATCTAGTAGTACGTGTGCATGCACACATATTAAGCAAGAGGATTGACTGACATGCCAAGAGGTGCCAGAAAGAGTTCTTCAAGCAGAAAGGCATAGCAATGTTTTACAAACACCCTGCAGAAAGAAATATATGCAAACAGAAAACTGACTCGAAATCGCACTGTTGCCAGATCTGCAACGTGTTGTCAACCTGAAAAGGGCAGACGGAAGGGTGGCAGGTAGGAAACCGTGGCGGGCTATACTGGGGAAAATAGGTCAAAAGTGAGTTCAGGAAATAGTTGTCCCCTTTCAGTCGTCACCAATGACCAAAAATAATGTTTGGACGGACGTCAACCAGCAGAAGAAGAAAAAACATCACCCTGTCACTCATGGCATAGTGGGAAGAGCTCAGACAGGAGAAGGATGGACAGAATGAAAATGTGCAAAGACAAGAAAGGTGAGAGGAGAGCAATGTAATACAAATGAACTCTGGCATGGAAAGAGGTGCTCCGAAATATCTTCTTTTTTGGGAGGGCACAATTGATTATTTCTTAACAGTTTGGCAAAGCAGCAGTGAGCTTAAAGAAATAATACATTAAAGACATTATTTTTAATGCTAAACTTTCAACATTATCCTGCCGTGGTTTTATTTCTGCCTCAATTTCAAGGTTAAAGCGAGTGAAGAGGAGGAGGAGCTTAGGAGGAGTTTGGAGTTGACCCGCCACTGATGCGACTCTAAGATGACAGCAGCGGGCACAGAGCCGAACTGGAGTGTATCTGTGAAGTTATCGCTGCTGGCTCCGTCATGGTGACTTGTTGTGTACACACTGATGTGGTGCACAGCGACATGTTTAGTTTTTTGGGAATCACCAGAGAAAATCTGATGCAGAGATCTAAATTTTACTGATAAGGCTCAACTGATATGTGAAAATGGGATGAATGTGAATGACTAAAAGTAAGCTGGGGTCTTGATTCCTTGTATGAAGACTGATAAATTCATAACTTACTGCTGAACCATATTTATTTTCTGGCTTTTTCGTTTACCGGCTTAAAGTACCTTGAGAAGGTGTACTTGTTAATGTTTTTCAAATATTGTCACATTCCAATCCCAAACTTAATAGGCTTTCACAAGGATTATATGTGATATACTAACACAAAGTAGTGACAAAATTGTAAACTGGTAATTTAAAAAATACATTGTACACAACATTGTTTTTCTTTTATTGTAGGAAAGTGTTGAATGGAGATATATTCACTTTTACTCTAAGATCCTTAAGTAAAAGATCCAGAACTTCAGAAGTTAATTAGTAGATTCCAGTTGTGTATATATTCATCTCAGTAGACATTTATTTATTCAGTGAAGGCCTCAGAGGTTTGTTGGGTGACATTACCCCCAGATTCCATATCCTCCGCTCCCGTACTTGTCCGCTCCAGACCGCCTCCGTGAGTCCGTGAAAAGCAACGCCTGCTACATCTGCGGTTACTCCGTCTTGCTCTGCTCTGAGTTCTTTGGAGCTCCAGGAGAGCACGCACAAGTGGTACAAGTTCATGCGACAAAAAAAGGGATATCAAGAAGGCGGAAACAAAACAAACTTCTCATTCATCTTTTGAACAGCGTCCTAAAAGTTCTCTGTTGCTGATTATACATCGGCTCGTCATATTTTTACTTCCATCAAATATGGGTGAGCACATTGGCCACAAAGAACTTAATGTTTTTGTATTTAAAATAATTGAATTGTGTTTTAGCTTGTGTTAATAGACATCTCAATCCTTACTTCCCCCTTATTTTATAGGAATTTCAGTAGAAAATAGTGGGCTATTCCTCTCTGGCTAGAGTCCAACGTACCGGAACAGAGCAGAAAATAGACTTGTACCGAATTTGACGGTGAACGACAGAGAGCTTGTCCGCTGACAGTGACGTTCAGAGAAGTCACGGAGAGTGTGGAATGGTTCTTGTTAATTGAAATAACAATGAAGTTGATCCGTCGGACGGATGTGCACGTATGTGAACAGAGGGGTCACGGAGGATGATTAAGATCAAAGAACATTGCAGATAGGCAGCGTTTAAGTTGGGGAGAAGTTTAATGCAAGGTTATGTCATGAAATAATATCCCAAGGTTTGAACATCTGATGGAGCACTGTTCAACTATTGATGTTAAAATAGGAAGATTATGGTACAAATGCAAGGCCTTTGGAAGGATGCCACATCTTTTAGATTTTTATCTGTCAGACATTGAAAAGCATGTAACCTTTACAATTACGTGCTGCTCTTCGTTGGTCTATCACAGGAAATCTCAATAGAATAGAATGAATGTTGTGTTTTTAGTGTGACATTTTAAAAATAATACAAGCAAGGCTTCCTCTTTATGAAGAGGAAAGCATTTATTTCATTGCTAAAGCTTTTCATCTATTTTGAGCATTGTTGTTACAGATGAAATGGGGGGGGGAGGTTAAGCAAGCGTCAGAGAACATTTCAGAACAAAACGTTTAGAAAACTAAAGATCAATGAGAAAGTTTGAATTTGTCAAATGCATACCAGTTGTCAAACTGTTTTAGGATCAGCAAGAATCATGTCATATATACATTCTCTCCAATATCTGAGTTGGGAAACAAGAGATTTAAAAAGATAGGAAGGAAGAGAGAACATGGGTTCTTGCAGCTGTATGAGCCCTTGATTCTGTCTGTGACAAGCACATCATTTCCCTTCTGTGTTTTGAGATTAGATTAAAAACACTCTACTGCCATGTGAAGTGACAGTTGATGAGATGTCGCGGGCCATCTGGGAAATATTTGTGCACCAAAGACATGATGCGCAATGAAAAAGGAGAAGTTTTGCAAAACAAAAGTTCAGTCAGAAGGTATTAGAGCAAAATTGAGCTCTAATACTTTTAGTTCTGTACTCCTGAGTAACAAGATATCATACAAAACAATAACTGAAATCCAGCAGTGTTGCACCTACACTTCGAATCCTTAGAGATGTTCAGTTTGCTTTTTCACCCAGGAAATTAGAAAGTACATGTATTTGGACCACTATCTTCTATGGTGCTCAAACTGAGGATAATTTGTAAACTGACACGCCACCCTAACCCAATTATTTGCTAAACTAACGAGTCACTGGTGGAACATTAGCGTTTTTTTTAATAAACTATAGAGCAACTGTGGAACTGAAAGAATATTAGGGAATATTTTAGCTTAATATTCCTTCATATCATTAAAAAACTCATACCTGGCTTTTATGTGTTTCTTCGATGTAACAAATTTACATGCCCTGAGTTAGTCACAGCACAGAAAAGTGTATTTTTAACCACTGAGACAAACATGAATGGTTAAAATAAATGCTCATGCGTATGGTTTGGGTTCCAACAACAAAATGAGTAGTCTTCACTGTTTAAAAAGTGCTGGGGTGTGTCTGCTGAGGACACGGATGGACAGATAACAGACCAACACAAATTAACCTTACAAACACAAAAAACTCTGGCAGGGATTGTTTTTAAAGACCAAAGCTTGAGTAGAACTACAACGAAACAAAGCAGACATAAATATTTCTGCCACATTAAACACTACTCAAAGAATACATGAGACATTTTAAGGTAATTAAAATAAATAAGGAAAGCTTTAATCATTAATGACCCTGATAGTTAATCAGTTCTCCATTGAGTCATGCAGGTGAATCCCTTGACTGAAGGTCTTGGGCTCAGTATGGACTGTATTCGTTATGCTTTATGAGAGAAGGAAAGAAAACCTGATGGAGGTGCGAGCGGTCCTGCCCTTTTTGTGAGACTTGGCAGTGGCAGTTTCATGCTGTGGGGATGCATCTTGTATAAGAATGTGTTCTGATTAAATGAGGTCATAACCTGAACAATCTTCTCCAACATGCAAAACACAATGTACCAGAAAACTAACACAACTTTACTCAATATCATCTCTGTGACACTAAGAGGTGGTAGCATAATGATGCGAGATGGTTTCATGTTTTTTTTATAAACAAACACATGAGAGCTGGAGGAAGTTAAATACATGGCAATCCTGGAAGTAAACCTACTAGACGCTACAAAACACCTAAAACTGGGGCGACGGTTCATCTTCCAGATGGACAACTAGCCTAAACCAAAGAAACAGTAGCTGTGGTCAAAACAAATTCCCGAGGTAGGATAACTCGGTCCAGACCAAAATTCACTTCAGATAATTTGCAACGGAGAATAAGCAAAAATGTCCATCTCTCGATGTGAGAACCTGGTTGCGAAACTTAGAGGACTTGCGGTTCTAACTACACTGAAAGATAGTTCAGACTTAGATGTGTGAGAACTGTGAAAACCAGGAGCATGGACAGTTGTATGTCATTCACATAAGACCTATTTTTTTCAGCCAAGTTACAGTTGTTAGGTTTGCAAATGTGACTTTCACAACATCGCAATTCAGTAGAGTTAACAATCCAGCTCAGCCACTGAACACAATTTAGTTTCAGGTCTTTTACAGTTTGGTAAGCAATCACTGTTCATGACATAACATTTTTCTTCTTTATACATATGCAGTTTATAATGTAAAGATATGCATTACAATGATAAACGGCTTTTAGAAGGTTACATGAGGAATAAATGAGACATTTGAGGCAGCAATATCCATCTATCTATCTATATATATATATATATATATATATATATATATATATATATATATAGATAGATAGATAGATAGATAGATAGATAGATAGATAGATAGATAGATAGATAGATAGATAGATAGATAGATAGATAGATAGATAGATAGATAGATAGATAGATAGATAGATAGATAGATAGATAGATAGATAGATAGATAGATAGATAGATAGATAGATAGATAGATAGATAGATAGATAGATAGATAGATAGATAGATAGATAGATAGATAGATAGATAGATAGATAGATAGATAGATAGATAGATAGATAGATAGATAGATCAAAGAATCCATGACCTTGATGGTTAATCACCTCTACAATGAATCCCTGTTGAAGCTCTTGACTGACAAAGACGTGGTTAGGTACGCGTGTGTGTACTGGAGAGGATGAAAAAGAAAACCTGGCAGAGGTTTAGCTTGCAGTGGGACTGATGTGTGCAGCCCACAGACATCAGCCAGATATCGACAGCAACATAACTGACCAGTATCAAATGTGTGTTTGTGATTTTCTCCAATTACTAAATGGCCCCTTGGTGGTGTTGTAAACAACCTCCTGTTTATTCATCACTTTTTGGTGCCACATGTCAACCTCTATGCGCCCGACTAGTATGGAGCAGCAGTCGATGTTTGGCTCAAGTTATTGCTATTTGCGTTGGTGTAACACAGCTAGTTCTAATGAGCAGGGTGTTGTTAAAAGTTTAGGTACAGTAAGTGTGTCACCTGCTGTCAAGATGGCTGAAGTCCAGTAGGTTGAACTCCCGGTTGTCCTGAGAGTGATAGATAGTGTCAACATCCTAAAATACAGAGAAAGAAACAACAGGAGAAATTAAATATAGGGTATTGAAACATATACATGTGAAACTCAATACATGTAAATATTATTAATATTATTATTCTTATTGTTCCCTGGTTGCTTTAATAGTAGCCTTCAACTTGTCTGTATGGTTCTCTCTAGTGTTTCTCATCTTCCTCCTGACTGGCCAGACTGTTTTTTTTCTGGCCTGTCAAGCACAGTAACACTGTGCTGGGCCATTAAATCAGGTATTGGTACCTTTGGCAGTGTGGACAGGTGCCAAGTCCTGCTAGAAAATGAAACCAGCATCTCCATAAAGGTTGTCAGTCGAGGGATGAAGCATGCTTGCTAAAATGTCCTGGTAGATGGCTGTACTGACTTTAGGCTTGATACAACACTGTGGACCAACACCAGCAGATGGCATGGCTCCCAAAATCATTACTGAGTGAGGAGACTGGACCTCAAGCACGATGGATTCTGTCCAGACTCTGGAACATTTATTGCCAAATGAAATGCAGAATTTACTTTCATCTGAAAAAAAAAGACTTTTGGACCACTGAGCAACAGTCTAGGCTTTATTCCCTTTATCCCAGAGTAAGCCGTTTCTGTCGTTGACTCTGGATTAGGAGTAAATTAACACAAAGATTGTGTCGGTTGTCCTCAATACATCTGTGTGTGATGGCTCTTTAAGCCCTGCCTCCAGCTGCAGTCCACAACTTGTGAATCTCCCCAAACTCTTAAACGGCTGTTGCTTTGCTTTTCTTCTTGTCAGTGCTGTGGTTACCCCCGTTCCTCATGCCCACTATCAATTACTTTTTTTCCTTTCAGTCAGCTTTTCATTATTATTCTTGGATTCAACACTCAGTGAACACCCAGCTTTTTTAGCAGTGACCTTTGGTGCTTCGCTCTCCTTGCAGAGGGTGTCGATGACTGTCTGCTAGAGTATCAAATGAGCAGTCTTCCCCATGATTGTGTGGAACAAAATATGGTTGTAATATCACATTTCAAGGTTAGAAATTATTGGTCCTGTGTAATCAAATGTTTTGAGAAACTTCCATTACTCTGTCTGCAACAAACCTTTTGTGAGTTTCAGTGTTCCACTGTTTAACCACTTCGATTTTACGTCTTGATGACATTATTGCATTATTGACATGCACTAGTATGCATTTAATAAATAAAATAAATATTTAAAGTAAAACTAATATGGTCTCCTCACCCACTGCACTTCTTCTTTGCAGCCGATTCCATTGTAGTCGCAAAGGGCAGCATACGTCTCAGAAAAACCACCTGAAACGAGGAGGAGATGCATCCACATCCGCTTCAAAGAAACACGTACAAAAATCCCAGCAAATCAGAAAGAGCCGAGGCACAACGAAAGGGGCTTAGAGAACTATGAAGATTAGAAGAGAAAAAAGTTTGGGTCAAAGATAAAAACGAACACCAGGCTGTGTCAGACTGAGATCGGCTGCACTGAGGTGAGATGAAAGCCCAGAACACCTTCAAAGAGCATTTCATGTAGATTAAGAGGATAACAAGCAAAAAAGCATAACGAGTAACTTTGGGCCTCCGACCCACTTAAGGACAAGTCCCCCTAAAAAAGCCTTTCTTTCCCCAGTCTGTGTAAGTGTCAGATTGGGGAAATGGACTCTCAAGTGCTGTCACTGTTGATCTCTAACTATGTGCATAAGTGTGTCAGAGAGGGATAGAGAACTAACCACAGGTTTTAGGAGGCTCTAAAGAGGATTCAGAGTTGGGTGAAAACTTGTGGCTACCATCAGGCAGGTCTCCCTCGGCTCGGCAAATAGGAGGACTGAAAAGAAAGAGAAAAAAGTTCTTCAGCTGTACACAAATCAACAGGCAGAGCTAGCTGTAGCTTAATGTTTGACGCTCGGAGTGGCAAATGAACAAGCAGTTGTTAAGTAGGTGTTTTATCTTATTTACTGTTCTATAGCTATGCATATAAGCATTACAGCAGCAGAAAAGATCCGTTTTAGATGTGTAAAAGAACGAAAAAGAGGTAAGGAGCATCTAAAATGAATAGGTGGGTGTTCCCAAACTTTTGACTGGCTTGAGATTCATCTAATTATTAAAAGTGCCATGAAAAGGTGTCTGCCTATTTCATGTCTTTTTGGTGTTTCAACACACTTGAATGTTTCAGATGTTTTATCAAACAAATGTTATTAACGCGCAAAGATAAACTAATTAAGATAATAAGATAAGCTAGTAAAATTAAAATGAACAGGTCATTTATTAAGTAAATAAAGTGATCCAAATCAACCTGGCCCTATTTCAAAATATAATACCAGTGGTGGGGATTCTGGCTTCTTTTCTCAGCAGAACTCTTAATTGAGCCCTGTCGGAGGTTTTTTGGGTTGAAACAGCCTGTTTAGAGTCATATGGCATACACAATGAGATTTGGGTTTGGCCGCATACGAGAGCACCCCAAAACTGTCATTTTGTCCATAGTTGTTTTAAGCGGCACATTACCCTTTATCATGTTGTGTTAGAAAGCAGATTTTATGCTTCCCATCAGTTATAGCAGGTAGTCCTGCACAGCAGCGCCAGACCATCACACTACCACCACCATGTTTGACTCTTGTCTAATGTTCTTTTTTTTCAAATGCTGTGTTATTTTTATGCTCAGGTAAAAGTGGGGACACCTTCTAGAAAATTTCACTTTTGTGTCAACAATGTACAGAATATTTTCATGAACATCTTAGGTTCAAGAGTTTTATTTTTGTTTTTTGTCTGTTTTGACAAATGTGAGACAGACCTTTGAGTCATTTTAGGTCAGGAGTTAGTTTGGCCTTAGTGTCTCCCATGCCATTTTTGCATCTTTGTGTCTTTGTTTTTGTTAAACTGTGAACACTAAAAACTGAGGCAAGTTTCATTGCAAATTATTAAACCACTGAAACAAGATTGAACGGTAATCCATCCAACAGTTCATAAAGCATTTATCTGAAAACCTGTAGCGCTGCAAGCACATCTACAACCAGGAACACTGTCAGAGATGATTCCCAACAAGAGCTGTGAATGAAAGCCTTGTGGATTTAGTTGCAAGTTGTACAAAATGAGCAGAATGTTCTGTAAATGACTCCCTTTTCTTTTCAAAGCTGTACTCAAAGGCCTGGCATAAGGCAGCTTTTAAGCTTTGGTGCAACCCAGCCATCTATTGCTGGGTAGGCTTCTGCTATTAGCAATAATAACAATAACAATCGCTCTGATGGCCTGGTTACATAAGCTCGCAAAAAGAGCACTTTAACTGAAATTGGCCTAAATACAAAACTGCACGGCTAGGCTAAACAATATTTTTTAAGATTGTTACACACTCCTATTTGCGTTGGGAAAGATGCTCATTTGCAGCAGACTCATTTTTGTTCATTATAGCTGCTTAAGTCAGAGCGAAGATGTATCACGAGCATCTGCAAAGTCAAAGCTGCTTATGACATTGCTTTGGTCATGAATAAATAAAAAGTATAAAACATAATTGGATCCCTGAGATGCTGGTTGGCTACTTAAAAGCAAATACTTCTGCTACTCTTGTTTCTTTCCTGAAAAGTGGTACCCTGTATGCCGAAATCTATGGCAACTAGGTTTATAAAACAAATAAATACATCACACACATAATACTGTATTAATGGAAATTTGATGTTTTTCTTTTTGTAAAACAAAGAGAATGGACACTTTTGGAGACACTTAACATCCAGTGTATAGAAACGTTTCACATTATGTCCCATTACAGCCTCAATCATCAAATTACTGAATTGGAATCTTGTGTGGTAGACCAACAAAAGTTAGTGCCTAGATGGACCAGGACACGTGGTTTTCAAATGTTTTTACAAATAAAAATTGGAGATGTGTGGAGAGAATTTGTATTCAACATTTTTGTGTAAACACACCAGGAAGTTGTTGATGTACATCTCTCTAATCAATTTTCAAAATCTTGCCAGAGATTCTCTGGATGGATTCAGGTCTGAACTTTGATGGTAGCATTGTAACAAGTTGAAAATCCTTTAAATAAACTGTGGATTCTAAATGTTCACAAGCAGTCAATGTAGATAAAGGCATTTTGTATTTTTTTAGGGTGAGATTTTCACTAACAAAAGTTTAGTTAAAGTTAAACTTTAAAGTTATATAGGACATTTTGACCAATCTGTATAATCTGACCCAATCTGTATAATATGATTGAACTTGATTTTGTAAAGTGCCTTGAGATGACATGTTTCATGATTTGGCGCTATATAAATAAAATTGAATTGAATTGAATTGAAAGATTTTGTTGCAACATTTTAATTTCAGAGAACGTAGGGAAGCAGTCACCCATTTCCTTTTCTTGTTGCTGAAAAGAGACAAGAAACCTTTTTAGACCAATAAAATAGAAAACATTCAACTCGAAAAATTAAGAAACTGTTTTTTTAAACAATGGAACAAGGTATTAGCGTTATTTAAAATATTGCATGTTTAGTTGTTGTCTTTTTAGCTGGGCAGGTAAAAAAAACACGGTAAACTTTTTTTTGCAGCAAAACGTTTGGGTGCCCACTGATCTAAATCAGAAATTGTAGTGCTAGCTGCATATTTAGGGCCCTTCTTCTACCTGAGGGTGAAACTCTGCCCGAGTTTTACATTTTCCACTGCCTTAACCAGGTTTTCTTCCAGTATCACTCTACATTTAGTTCCAAAGATCATCCGATAACTCTGCCCTGGTCCCCTGTCCCTGATAAAGCCTCCCCACAGCATGATGCTGCCACTATCATGTTCCACAATCAGGTTGGTTAGTTCAGGGTTGATGTGTAGCGATACTTGTTGCCATACAGTGTTTTGCAGGATATAATTTGCCATCCGAGTCACTATTATGCACTACTTTGTATAAAATTTCAACAAAAAAACATCATAGATTACGATCATAACGTTACAAAATGTGGAAAAGCATGTAAAGGGGCCAGAATGCTTCACTGTATGCACATTTATTATGAGAGGATTACAACATCATGCTGTTGCTTTCGGCACACATAATGCGTAATCCTGTTTGTCAACAAATCACACACACCTGACCACATCCGTGACCTTAATCCTTACCTTATCACCACAATCATCAGGCACAAGTTATTTTTACACCACCTGCATTTTTCACTTCAGCACAGCAGAACCGATCAGTTACGCGCTTGTGTAATCAAACCCACATCATTATCTCTCCCTCTGTTCTCCCTGCTCTTTAGCGTCTTTAAAAGTGCTCACTGGAAGCAAGCATCTGCCGGGAAACGAATGAAAAAACAGCCGTTTTAAGTGGATAAAACATGATGGAGATGGACCTTGCAGGCTTATGCAGGTCAACAAGCAGAAAGGAGTCAAAACCTATTGCCTTTGGAAAATGTAGAGGAAATCAAAGACTGTGAATCCTATCCATCCTGGTTGCATGCTTGTACAAAGGTGAACATTTATTTTGTGTGCATCTTGAAAAAAAAGGGCAATCCAAGCATTTCTTTACTGTGTTTCCTAGATTCCCTGTGAAGAACAGAGGCCACTTAAAGAATGGCTTCTAGCCTGTAGAGTTGGGTTTACTGCTAAGTCGCTGCTAGTGGGTTTTACAGCTGCTTTATCTTCTGCACATAAACTGCTTTAGAAAAAAGTAACTGCCAACTCAACTGCTGCTGAGATCTAACACGTACTGAGGAAATAAAGCTGATGCAAATTACAGCAAAGATAAAATAGAATATGACTGCTGAAGAAGAAAAAAACAAAAAGAAGCCAGCTTGCCAACACGAGGGCGACTGTTATTCATCTTGGCCAACTCGTTAAAGCTCAGAACAGAAAAGACAAAAACACAAAAACAACTATTTTTCTCCCCTTGAAGGCTTACGCATAAATGGAGTTGTTGAAGACCCGGGAGAGGGCGTAGTTGATGTGGTTGACTATGTGATCCAGCTGGTCCTGGGTCTGAAGCCTCAGAGAGTAGGTGGTCTTGTCTGTATCGATGACCACCTGTAAATGGGCATGAGGTCAGTTTATTCTGCTGTGACAAATTTATACTCATCAGATGGTCCACACACGGATGAAGTGTGATTCTGACCTGGAAGTCTGGGTAGGTGTTCATTGCTCTGATTTCCAAAAAGTTGAAAGTGACCTCCACCTGACAGAAAAAAAAAACAGGGAGAAAATATTCCTTTGGTTTCCAATGATCTGCATAACATAATCCATTCTTTAGAAATCTGTTAAGGATGGTTACATCCTAGCATTAATTGGACCCTGGAGTTAAAGAGTCATAGTCATAGTCTGCTCAACCCAAGAAAAAATGAATGTGATTAGGATATCTATGACTGACCCATAATAACTTATTATATATTAAATTATCAGCCCTACATATCTATGACTAAATTTACACCATATTATAATCTGTGGAACTTTTAGAACAATGTTTTGACATTTTTACCACATAAGTAAATGAAAATACACAATTTTATTTAATTTAGTTATATAGAACCAGTTTACAATGCATGTCGACTTGAGGACACTTTTAAAAGCCAAACAGGTCCAATTCCAATGCAGCTAGACATAAACCAGTTTGGTCTAAAGTGATTTTATATCAGTCAAATCCATCCTAATACGACCCAAGAATACAGTCAGATTTGGGTCAAATTACCCAACAGGAAAGTTTGTAGCATGGGAGGAGACATGGCATATAAGGAAGTATTTGTTCTTCAAGCTCTTCTCTCACAGACGCTAAATTATTGTTGTATTATATATGAATGTCTGGCTGTAACTAACCTCGATTGATGTTCATAGCTAAAGGTTTCTTGGGATCCCACAGGGAAACGGCAACCATGCTAACGCTGCAAGGACACTGCAGACAAGTATACCCACAGCAAGTAAAGAAGGTCCTGAAATGTCAGTTAATGATAAAAACAAAGTCCGATCCCTCAACACATACATCTTGCCAGGCATCAGATACCACTGGTAGAATAGCTTGGTGAAAGTAGGAGATAAGAAGCCACTGATCCATAAACAAGAATGCTCCTCACAATGCATGGAGGGTTCCAGCCAAAACACCTTGAGATTGTATGCCAAGCAGGAGGAAGGTTGAGGGTTAATGAGTGTAAAGCCATTTACCAGGACAACACTGCCAAGAAGGCTCCCAAACAAGTTAAATGAATGTCTCAGGAAACAGAAACCCTGAGAACAGGAACAGAAGGGACCAGCATGGAGAGACAAGCCTCTACATGACATATACCAACACCATAGTAAGGGTAGAGACCAATATCAAAAAGCATATCCGGATGGCTGGACTGATGGCCAGTACAAAATCACTAATCATGGCAGCACAGGAACAAAAATCATAACCGTTAGGGTCTATCAAATCAGACAGGGCCCAAGATCAAGGCTGGGCAAATTCTTCCCTAGAATAGTCCAGAATATCATAGCTGGATGTAAGATAATGGCAGGCAAAGAGTACATGGATCCCATAACCAAATGTCTGGAAAAGTGTATAGGAATATCTAGAGGCATCAAAGAGGAAATGGAGAAGTTGTGGAGAGTCAAAGCCTCAGTGGTCAGTGTCCTAGGCCAGTGGTTCTTGGTGCACTTGGCTTGTGACCCTGAAACTGACGAAGTGGCTCCAGCAGATTCCAGGAACACTATCTGAGCTGTGTCCAAGTGCACAGTTCAATGTTCAGCTATGGTACTACACAGAAAAAGAAGTTTGACAGACTTTTACACTCAATTTTAGACCTCCATTAGACATCTACATTTGGAGAACATGGCAAAGAAAAATATGTAATTGTTGAATAACTGAGAGCTAAAACAAACAAAGTCTCCTGATTACAAGTTGAGTCTGCTCAGCTGATTTACTGAGCTTTAAAAGTAAGACAGTGAAACTACTGCATGAGACAGAAGGGGACCAGAAAGAGAAACAAGGATTATCTGCCTGTCTGTTTCCGGCTCACCTAAAGATCATCCCATTTTATTGGGAAATCAAAGATGCATTAACCTCAATTATGACACTTTTTTTTGCATTTTCTTTTTCAGATACCCTTCTGTTGCCTTAAACCAATGGCCACACATAATTTTTAGTGTCAGTATTATTACAAAACATCATCACAGTTGTAAATATGATTTCTCCATTTCTACTCAGACAATTCTTTTTTTTCCCCGTTACCTCTGCATTACCATGAGCTCACGTCTGGCAAGCAAAAGGCATTAAATTCCACTGAGAGCGAGGAACATTTACCTTGGTGGGCACTTTGACAGCGAAGAGATACAGTCTCCATGTTGCCAGGACCTGAGGGGAGAACACATTTATTTTTCTGTCACTGAGCCGGAAATGCAAAATGCAAATCACAGCAAAAAATAGCACGGCACAAAACATCATACAAAGACAGCAAATCATCTCCGCAGTTCATCCAAATGCCTTGTAAGTCAAACGAAGCACTCTAAACATTAGCCCGCTAATGGCGGCGGGTTAGACAGAACGAGAAAGAAGTATAATGATGAGCCTGCGAGTCATGTGACAGACTCATTTATTTCAGTAAGTTGTGTTGATGGAACTAAGTAGCAATTATTCAACAGATGCCTCATTGTGCGAGAGAGGAAATCATTGGTAAAACAAGAGGGAGATGGAAGACAAAAAAGATGACGTGCAAAATGAGAGGTGCTTTTGTCGGAAAACGAAGGGGGCATTACCATTTTAAAGTGTCTGGAGTAAAACAGGAGAAGCAAAATGAGAATATATTAATATTCTGCCCACCCTATTAATCTCATTTATAATTCAGAAATCCACAATTAGCATACCCCATGAATGCACTGCGCATCTCTTCTCCACTCAAACCCTTTCTCTGTCTATGCTTCACACTTCCTCTGTAGTCTTCCAGTCTCTTTATGTCTCAGTTCTAATTCTATCCCTTGTCATTCCTCTGGATTTTTTCATCTTCTTGGTTTATCCCTAATACCTCCCATCATCATGCTCCACACTGTATGCCCTCTCTGTGTGGTTTTCGCCCATAACCCCAACACCTCACTGCATCCCCTTGTGCCCTTGGCCCCTTCCTCCCTTCTCCCAGACTCCCTCTTCACCCTTCGCGATTTAGTTTTTTTTCTATTCTTTTTCTGCTCTGTCGCTTTCAATTCCTCAAGGCCTTTCTGTGCTGAATGGCTAATGGCGCCCTGCAGAGCGGCGGAGGGAGGAAGAAAGGAAAGGAAACGTACAAAGATAGAAAGAAGAGGGGAAGGGTAGATAGAAACGCACAGACACTTGATTTTTTTCCCTGATAATGGACTCCTCGGATTCCCCTTAACTATACCACACCCTCACCCAGCGAAGCCAGCGTCACATGTCAGCCCTGGTCTCTTAAATAAACAGACATGCATAACGGACTCCAACAGAGTTTAGAGACAAAACTAAAAAAGGAGTTATAATAATAACTTCTATCAAAATGTTAAAAAAATAATGCACCTTCTCTGAAGATCTGAAGTGAAAAATAGGATTTGCGAACAAGTCTCTCAGCAGCTATGAATTTGGAGAAGAGCAGGGCCCTTAGAGATGGTGACGAGCCGGGACATAGACAACTAATTATGAAGTGGCTACAAAAAGCCTTGAAAAGGCCTGCAACCTGACAAAGAGTCTCTACATGTAAACAAAGACATCAATAATGCAAGCTCGACAATGGGCCAGCTGGATCCTCTGAAACAAGCCTGTTCTGAAGACTGTCTCCCATCTCAATAAAGTATCACTCATTGTCTGTTTAGGCATCATTAGGGACAAAATTATCTTTACTTGAATGTGCTGCACTAAATTATAAAAATGTTAATGGCGTTAACATCGTGTAACAGAGAAGCAGTTCGCGAAGGCTGCAATTTACCACCTACTGTATATACTGTAAGCCAAACTTCAAGTATCTGTAACAAAGCAAAGCAAATCCGCAAAGCAACTGTTTATGCCCCTGTCAAACAAATACAGCGCAGGCAGCAGGATAAACAGGCATTTACAGACAGCGCCTCAAAAAGTAACACATGAGGTAATAAATGGTGATATATTTGAATGATACAACCTTAATAGTGCTATAATTATATTTATTTAAAGGAGCAATAAGTAAAATTTGCTTATTTTAGATAGAAAAAACAAATAAATAATGATGTGAAGAACTAAAGGTAATATTTCAGATAGACTATGGTATGACGTCACACCGCATCTCTCTATTTCAGGGATCTTCAATTACAGTCCTCGAGGTCCGGTGTCCTCCAGCTTCTAGATGTGTCCTTGATCCAACACACCAGAGTCAAATAATCTGGGGTCTCATTTATACAACTTTGCGTGGAATCCATACTAAAAGGGTACGTACGGCAAAAAAAAGAAGACGGCGTACGCCAAAAATATTCAGATTTATAAAACCATGCGCACACACACCAACACACAACTTCCCTTTATAGATCCCAGCTATATCTGAACATTTGCGTACCTGGGTCTGCCTAAGGTTAAGCCCTCTACACACCCAGATTCACCCATAAATGGTCGATGCAAAGGACCTCATGAATGTTAATGTGTGTAAAAAATGGGTCTGCTGATCGCAAAGAAAGTTTTCGAAGAGAGGCATTTATTAAATGGGAAATTCAGAGGTAAAAGCAGAGATGTTACCCACATTAAAATAACTTGTTAAAAATTAAACACGATTGTTGTTTTCAACATCAGATGAAAGCTTTCCTCCGTGCTGAAATTCCTCTGAGGCTGTGCGCTCGGATCGACATTCAGAGGAGGGAGGGAGACCAGGAAGAATGAGAGGTTTCCCCCGCAATGATACTCCTCCCCCCCAAAAAAAAATAAACAAATGAAATAAACAAATGAAAAGAAACACAAACGCAGCAAAAAGCATTTTAGGCAGCCGATGGACGCTGCATTGCATGAGTTTGAGCGGTCAGCGCTCAGTGGAACACGTCACCCTGGTGATCATCAGGGAGAGGAATGTGACGGTAGAAAACCCCGATAAAATGTTGTGCAGACTTTTATTTAAGATTTAAGTTGACATTTTTTATTTATTTAAAAGGTCCTTTTGCATCGTTATGTGTCACCAGCGCAAGTATGAATAACATTGCAGTTGTGAATGCTTATGATAAAGTCGATATATGATTAAAGTCTGATATGGAGTGAAATTGAACGAGAGGAAACATGATGTAGTTTGGCTGCAACTCACTATATTACCAGCTGCGCCATCTATTTCCCTTGTCTCCAAAATGAGCATACGCATGGGTCAACTTTGCCATGAGGACCGCACATTTACCTCTCAAGTTTTTAGTTTTTTTTTTAATAGATCCCAACTTTTGCATGGAAAGTGGCGCACGCACGTTTCAGGCCCAATTGTGTGCGTACGTAAGCTTTATAAATGAGACCCCAGGTCATTAGCAGGAGTCTGGAGAACTTGACTGCATTATGAAGAGCTAATTCGGCCATTTGATTCAGGTGTGTTGGTCCAGGGACACATCTAAAAGCTGCAGGACACCAGATTTCGAGGACCCTTGCTCTATGTTGTTCTCCAGTCTCTTGCTGACATAGCCGGGCCGGCCGCGCGTGTGTACAGGCGTACGCGCAGCATAGAATTGCATATAAGAAATGCACATTATTGTCTCACAGAGGGGAAATTCAGGTGTACCAGCAGCGAACTTAATTCAATTCAATTTTATTTATATAGCGCCAATTCATGAAACATGTCATCTCGAGGCACTTTACAGTCAAGTTCAATCATATTATACAGATTGGGTCAGATTATACAGATTGGTCAAAAATGTTCCTATATAAGAAAACTTACAACAGAATAAAATCTCTCTCTCTCTCTCTCTCTCTCTATATATATATATATATATATATATATATATATATATATATATATATATATATATATATATATATATATATATATATAGTAATTCAAAATAGCATGTCCAAGAAATTTACAAGATAAAAGGCTAATATATTTGATATAAGAATGCTCTAATTATGTACAAAGATTACAGTATGTCCTTGTGAGAAGTGATCTGAGAGTACCCACTTGTCTTCAGATAAAGGATCTGTCTCAAAAATGTATTAAGCCACACAAAAAAAGAAAAGCCAGCTGTTTAATATTAATTAGCACAGCCAGTCAGAGCTCAAGAGAGACCCCAGCAGTGAAAATCAGACTCCGTGTCCTCCTTGTTGTATTCTTTCTGCCAACACTTGTTCTAAAGAGCTCAATCCAAAAGCCTAAAAGCTGCTCAAAGATTGCTGTCGTGTTTGAGATGAGATGGTCAGCTTCTTTGATGTGGTCAGCCAAGCTGCCAGCAGGTGACAGTCTGAATACAGCTGATGAGGAAGTGGCAAGAGAAAGGACTGGAATGCAAAGATGACGATCTAAAGGGGTACAGTGGTGCCCGTGCTGTGATGCCAGAAGCTCCAGTTCAAAGAACCAGCCAGCCAGCAAGCCTGACCCAGGAGCAATGCTGCGAGAGGAGGATGAGACTTGTGTGTCATTCAGGGGAGCCTGTGCACCGCATGCACAAAGAGAACAACTTTGTCTCTCTTCGCGCACACACATACACATGAAGGAGGGCAGAGGGCAGGGGCTTATATTAATCTTAAACTGTCAGGCTCTGGGTCTTGCACTTCAAACGAGATGACGGAAATCAAAGCATTTCTCTGGATGGTGCATGATTGTGTGCACGCGTCCGTGCGCTGCAGCATCGCCTCTGAGGAAACAAGCACGGGGTGAGTGCCAGATTTGGTCACCAGAGGTATTTTTGGCTCGGCCACAAGGGCATCTCAAAACAAGCGCACAGAAAAGCCCCATTGCACTAACATCAAACCAAACACATGCTAACATGTCACACATTCATGCACATAAAGAGACTGGAAAAATACCCATTGGACTTTTTCATATTTCATCACGTTACAACCGCAGTCTTTGATGCGTTTTAGTGAGCTTTTATTTGATAGTGTCACAAAGTAGTGAATAACTGTAGTCGAAGGAAAATTATACATTATTCAAAACATTTAATTGAGTGCTTTTGTTTTCAGAACCCCTAAGTGAATGCTTTGTAGAACCACCAGCTGCAATTACTGTTGCAAGTTTTCTGTACTTTTGCTTATTCTTCTTTGCAAGTTCAGTCAGATTGAATTAATCTCTCAAAGCTAAGGTTGTACGGTGTCAATGTTAATGAATTTTGCAGTGATAATATCACTTTCGGAAAAAACACATTTTATTCCAAGCATGGGCATCTGCTGCAAGGCCACTACAACCACCAGGGTGAATCTTACATTGGCATGCAAAGTTTCAACTCGTAACACTTGAAACGTATTTGCAAACAATTATTGCAATCAATTCTGATTTTGATTTAGGTCTGGACTTTGACTAGGCCAGTCTAACATTCAATACCTTTTATTGTAGCTCTGGGTGTGTGTTTAGGGTGGTTGTCCAGCTGGAAAGTGCTTCTTCCACATTCTTTGCTCTGTCTCCTACTGGACTTATGGCAAACAGCAGACGAGACTTTGTAAGGCTTTCTTTCGATAATGGTAATCTTTTTGCCTCTATGCCACGAAGGCAAGATTTTGTGGAATGCACGACTAGTGTAGTTAAATTCAAAATGATTTACACCCTGGTAGATATTATTTTCTAATATGAGACAGGGATCTATAAAAAGAAAATAAAACAATCTGAAAGGAATATCATTTTTGGAAAAAAAAGAATATCTGTTCTTAATCAATTTTACCAAAACATTTTTAGTCAATAAAGGTTTTTACCCTTCTTAACATTCAATGGAAAAGTCTATTATTATACACCTCAAACCCATCTTCTAATTGCTAGCTGCCTTTTTGCATGTTTTCACTGATATTTTATTTATTTATCTTTCTTGGTGAGTCTTGGAGGTTTGAAGCCCTCCCTGCATTCACCCTAACCTTTAGCTCCCTCCACAGATCGGATTCAAGTCGGGAGTCTGGCTGGAACGAGACAAAACTTTAATATTAATTCCAGTTTGAAAAAAGTTTTGAAAAATAAAATAACACTTTAGGCCTAAATCAGCCAAGGCAACGATGGGCAATTGATTTTAATAAGGGGCTGCATGTGAAACCTAAGCTATGCTGGAAGGCCAAACCAACAATAACAAACCTAGTTCTTCTTGATATGAATGTTCTGTCATCAAAAGTAGTAACTGATGTATTTTGGTAAGCTTCTACTGATAGTCAGAAGAAAAATGTGGAGATATTTCTATAAATACATAAAATTATAGTGTAGCTTGAACAGGAAAATACTTCAATAGAAGCAGTGAACAGTACAAACAGTCAATACATGAGAGATTTGTTTAGTTTTCAGCAAATTAATCATTACAAACTAATCATGAAAAGGTATTTTGCAGCACGAGGACTTCATTTTAGTTGTTCAGTGACTAAATTCCAGTGCACTGAAATCTGGCTGAATGTCTGAGGTGGACATGTAAAGAACGGCTGTGAGGTGATCTTCAGCAATAGAGGATCTGTGTGTGGCTTTGCTGAACTTCATCGCTGAAAATGTCTGTTCATATACAAAAGTAAGGCCCAAGAGGACTAGAATCTTCTGAGCATGTCTCATCATGTGTGGGAAGTTCTCCTCTTTGAGGGGAAAAGTAAAAATCAAGCAGTGAGACAGACCTCAGGTGTGTCAGACTACAGGTCAATGAGTCTCATCTGAACATTCCTGGGTGCATTACCCACATTGCAGGTAAAGAGAGAAGAAAGAATTTGTATTTCACTCTCAATTGTCCTGAAATCTCCCGGAGAACTCAACATCCAGTACTTCGAACACGGATGAGTGTCTGAAGAGGCGATCAGCTGATGGTGTGGTGTTCTTCAGTGTCAGCGAGTGGCTGAGGATGTTCTCCTTCATTTGGCTTGAGAGGAGCAGTAGCTTTCTCATGAAACCTTCACCAAGCTGTACCTTTCAATCACTAAAAGGCCTTGGATTGCAGTTTGACATTTAGTTCATCCATTAGTGCCATCGCATCTAGAGAAAAAAAATCAAGGTCTGTGATCCAGGCTGTATCTGAAAGCTGTGGGACGTAATTTCCTTTTGTCACACGGCACTCCTGAATCTCTTCTCTCAAATCCCAAAAGCATTTTAGCCTTTTGCCCAGGCGGAGCCCCCCGATAGCTGTGTGGCAGCTTATCTCCCAATGTTCATGTTTCATTTTCCTCCAAATGAACAACAAAAGGTCTGAGATTCAGTGCTCCTGCCCTGAGAAGTTAACTATTTTAGTCACAACTTCAACAACATGGTTGGTGCATGATACAATGTAAACATGTCAATTTATGTCCTGGATTTGTCTGTGTACCTTTATCCTGCATCCGCCTCTGGACTTCAACATTTTCCCCGTCATATTTGAACACCCATCAGATGTCACACCTACAAGCTGGTCCCATTTCAAAACCAACTTCTCTAGACATGCATTTATGCATCGCTCCACTAAGAGATCACTTCCAGTTTTTGTCCCTTTCAGTGACTGCATGGCTGTCACTTCCTCCATGATAGTAAATTTTCCTCCACCCTCCTTGTTACCGGAGAGGGGCACATTCCCAAAATAATGCCTTTTTCTCTGGGCATATTAAACCCAGAGTCCACCAAACACTCCTTCCAGTTTTGGTCCGTGAGGCAGACACCCTGTCTACTTTTAAGACTAAGCTTAAAACTTTCCTTTTTGACAAAGCTTATACTGTAGTTAGAGTGGCTCATGTTACCCTGAGCTACCTCTATAGTTATGCTGCTATAGGCTTAGGCTACTGGAGGACATCAGGGCCTATTTTTCTCACTCTACTGAGTTCTACTGTTCTCCAATGCGGTACCGCGCACGTGACGTCACGGCCTTAAGAGTAACGCCCCTTTTGCCGCACCGGTAGGGCAAACAGTCGTAGAACGCACATACAAACCAGCCATTACAAGCGCAACAGAACCAGCGATATGACCGACTTTGCAGCCATTAAACTTACCCAAGACGATGTCCCAGGCGCACGGTTTACTGGTCGCACTGTGGAAGAACACACCAACCTTCAGCTGAAACGGTGGCTTGAGTGTCGAGGGCTCAAAAAAACCGGAAGACGGGCCGAGTTGATTCAACGGTAAGCTTTGTTTTTTTCCCTGCTCGGCGTTCATGCCTTTGTTATGATTTCCACCGTGCTCCGTTCACGTCGGCCTTTTTTGTTTGTTTGCAATCAACGTCCAGGAATCTGTATATCTTGCCAATAGGTAGCTACAAAACGATTGTTCACATCTCAGAATCTTTCGCTTAAGAGATTCAGGGCGTTTGTTTTTGAGTAAGCTATCCCGGTAGCAGGGTACCATGTTAGCGCCTGCTAACATGCTAGCCTATATGCTATCATCACCCTTTCCACCGACAAAATGCTTGCTACATATGTAGGTGAATTTGGTAACTTTTTCCGGGTTGAAATGTTGTGTAGGCCGCCCGCACAAGTGTACCCAACGCACACATTTCTCCTTGGCACTCTTGAGTTTCGGGAAATTAATGAAGAAAACATCCTTCATATGCGGCCGATCAGCGTACCTCGAGTCGCTGTTGCACGTCCCATAGCAACAATGTTTATAAACCATGGTCTTAGATGTTGGAAAAAGCAGTCGTTTACCGAGTAAAACCTAGAAAGCACGTCTCTTCCACAGCAAAACAGCGGCGGATTTGGGAGTTTGCCCTACTGCGTACCACGTGATGTGACGTCATCGTGACGTTGTGTTTCTAAAAATAGCTCGCGCGCGGTACCGCATTTGCATTGCTTGTTGTCATTTCAGCTTTTAACTTTCTGCTCTCTCTCTTTTTTCTTCATAGTAGGTACACCTGGTCTGGCGTTCTGTTAACTGTGACATCATCCAAAGAAGACGCCTCACCCGCTATTACCATCTAATGTAGAACAGATTACTGGATCAATGTGTGCTTCGGTGCTTTATTGTCTCTCTTGTTGTGTCTCTGCTCTGTCTTCTCTAACCCCCAGTCGGTCGAGGCAGATGACCGTTCATACTGAGCCCGGTTCTGCTGGAGGTTTTCTTCCCTGTTAAAGGGGAGTTTTTCTTTCCACTGTCGCTTCATGCTTGCTCGGTATGAGGGATTGCTGCAAAGCCATGTACAATGCAGACGACTGTCCCTGTGGCTCTACGCTTCTTTAGGAGTGAATGCTGCTTGTCAAGACTTGATGCAACCTGCCTTGAGATGACATGTTTCATGAATTGGCGCTATATAAATAAATTGAATTGAATTGAATTGAATTCATAAACTCTCTGTCAGAAATCAGCTTACCCTTCTTGGCAAATTTGTGTTATGGCATAACTTCTCTCTACAGCTGCATCCCTGGATGTGCACATTTTAGTAAAAACTCTGTGATCACAGTATCGTGTCAGCTGTCAATTAGCGATCACTGGTCAAACATCATTGCCAAGCTTGTTATTGATTTGAATTTAAAAATCAAATTGAAAACAAGAGAAAAAGAAGTAAAAAGAACTCCCCCGCCCTCGTTCCCAAACATTTCTCTCATAGAGTGGCAACCACGGTAAATGCAGGCACAAATGTGTGCCACTACGCAAGGAAATAAGTAAATAAATGAATGGGCAAAAAAGTGCTGCTGCTATAGGACTAGGAAAAAGTTTGCAACTGCGTGAAGTGAATGATTGGATATTTTGAGAGTGTAATTTCGCCTGGAAGAAAATATGGCCTAGAGCGACACAGTAAAGCTGAGCCTCACAAGAAATGTAAAGCAACACATATTGCCCTGCATTGCCGTTCAACTTTAATTCAGAAACAAGTCCCACCGCGTCAGCAAAAGGGAAATAAAAATTAACATATACATAATATACATTCGGCATCTGCGTTTCACAGGTGAAATGCTGTTGCTTAATTTCATTCTGACATGAAGCTGATGACAGCTACGGTTTTCTTTACAGACATTAAATAATAGCCACAGTTAAACAAACATCTAGTAATTTTCTGACTTTTCAAAATTTGAACCAGTGAAAATACATGTTTTTCAATTTGCTATAAATACTGTACTTCACAGATGTCCCACAGATGTACAAGCGCTGCTTTCCTTACTGGTCCGTGGGCCACATGAAGCCATAAAATGCTCAGGTCTGGGCCACAGGGATACATCATTTTGGGCTTAACTGTGGTTGTTGTGTTGACCAATTCTGTCCACAGTTGTGGATCTTCGCAGCTCCTCCAATGCTCCCACTTCTGCCTGGTTTATAACAGGTTTGCTCATACAGTGTGTAGTGTCCGGTCAAAAAACAAGCACAAAACACATATTTCACTCACAAACATTCAGAGGTCAGACGGGAAATCTCGCAAAACCTCTCGAGATCAAACGTGAGATCAGAGTAACTCAAAATGGCGTTTTGTTTGTGTGAATAGTTTGTGAATTAATTTCATCAGAGAAAAAAACATTGCAAAAAGAAAATGTGTTTGTTAAAGGAGCAGAACATTTGCTACACTATGAAATGGAGGTGACTTCTTGTGGGTTTTTTTTTCTCTCCTTGCTTTCTGATTGGCTACACGTCACATTCAACAGGCGGCGTGCTTGTTTTTCCTCGGGGAACACCCCACATGCTAGGATATTGGTCCAAGACAATCCAACATGTTGAATACCCCCAATGCAAAAAGGGAACTAGAAGTATGTAATTTTTTCTTAAAAGGAGTGTATTTGTTATTGATTTGAGAAGTTACATAAGATTATTTGCCAATGATATGAGTGTTTTTAGCCCCAAAAAAAGATAATTATGTATACTCCACTTACAATTAGAGGATGGAGGTGAGTTGTTCCTGTTTTAAGATCTTATTCCACGGGCACATAATTTAACTTGCCTGTTCAAATCACGGAAAATACACTCATTTCAGGAAAGTTTTACTTGCGTTTAGTTCCCTTTTTGAGGTCGGAACTTCCCAACATCCTTCAGAGACTAGATCACCCTTAACACACCACACATGGCAGGAATATCTCATGAGATTATTTAAAGAGCCATCCCAATAATCGGGGTTTCCTTAAGAAGATCTGAAGAGGAAGATAGTAGGGAAAAAGAAAATCGGCATAATTATGTTGCCGTGTGAACCCCACATTACTCAGATCAAAAAACTCTGAAAAGGAATCACCTGCATGTCTGATGGACTTATATTTCACTGCATTGTATTTAGGATTAACAGAAAAAATAGCCTTTTACAAGCCACTTCAATGCACAATGTTTATAGCTAAGTAAGATAACATTGGATAAAACTTGCATGTCTCTCACGTGCATGCCATCAATATGCAGCACAACCCTGCAATCTATACATGATAGTGGAAATGGAAACGTCCTTGCTTCTACTGTATGAGAAACCAATAATAAAAAGAAAAAAAAATCAAACGCCACTCCAGATTTATTCAAGAACACAAAAATCGAAATCAAGAGATGCCATACAAAGATTTTGGAAATCAATGTCCTGGCAAAAGCCCAAATTAAAACATGACAGGAGGGAAATATGACAATGTGTGAACGTAGCGAAAGAAATGCAGTGAGTCACTCGGGTTAAATGCTTGCAGACAGACGGGAAGGAAGGAAGGACAAGTGTCTGGATTGAAAAGAGAGACAGGAAAGGAGTAAGATGGATAGAGACAGAAATACTCTGAGCTGCCTTTAAGTCCTGACAATGCAGGCTCACACTCATTCACACTCTCTCTCTCGATCACAAGGGAAGAGAGAAGGTCAGCAGTCACACTTCACAGTCACTCCGCCACAGGCTACCCAACATGTGTTAAGATAATCAAAAGAAATTTCTGTCCTAATTACAGTGCCGAGCGCTCGCCACGCGCCATCAGATGGTAAATCTAGATGCTTGCAGAGAAAATGACTTTGTGCAGGCAATCTCGCAGCGAAAGAGACATAAAAAGAAATTCATGGTAATGTTCGCTATTACACAAGCATATTTCAGAGCAGAGAGAGGCTGCCAGGATGCAGGATTCAGCCGCAAGCGCCGTGCATCTCTGCTTTACAGCTTTGTACTGCGCCTTCCTTTAGAGCCCAAGACACAGCTGGGATTCTCTGGGACACTGAGTCATCTAGCAGGCTCACTTTCACCATCTTAAATTATGTAATTCACAGAAAGTGCTTTAGGCTTTGTTTACTATCGGAGCTGACTTGTGTAGTATCAAACAGGTTTTCACAATAATGGCTAAAAATTCACAGGACCGGAAACCTTCTTGAGCAAAGACCGCCAAGCTGATGATTTGTTGTACTTCTTTAATGTGTCGCCTGGTTTCCTTACACCACAGAAAATGTGGGCCTCAAACTCTTGAAAACAAATAAGCTGAGTTTCTGGAACGAAAATATAAATTTCTGATCGAGAAACCCAAACTTGCTCAAATGAACTGTGCTAACCAGGGTAACACACCCAGGTCATTTCGAACTGCTGTTGCACGGTGCCTTGCAAAGGTACTGGTGCTGTTTGAAGCTTTTAAAAAATTTCCACATGACAACCACAATATTTGTGAAAAACGGCATCATGAAAGCCAAGGAACACAGCAGACAGATCAGGGAGAGCTGTGGAGAATTTGAAGGGTTAGGTTACAAAGCAAGCTTTAAAAATGTAGCGAACTGTTGGATCTTGCTTCTGAAAATGGAAAGAATATGGTAGGACTTCAAATCTACAGAGACATGGCAGGGACTAGGACAAGGAAGGCATTAACCAGAGACGCAGTCAAAAAAACCATGGTAACACCAGAGCAACTGAAGAGATCCACAGCCAAGGTAGAAGGATCTCTGGACAAATCTGGCCCCGTGTAAGAGTGGAAAGAAAGCCACAGTTTAAAGGGAACCATATGTCCCCTTTAAAGTGTGTTGTAGCATTTCGCACGGTTTTAAGTTCTTTAATGTTTAATAAATAACTCTTGGTCTGTTAGGTATTGTCTGGTGAATATCAGCCCAAACAGCTGATATTAGGACAATAGTTGAAAGGAATGATTCGCGCACTGGCGTTCTTTTAACAGCAAACCCTGCACACATATAGAATAAATGAGTGACAACTTCTCTTCAAGTTCAAAATTTATTAACAGAAATAAATGAACATCCAGAGAACATCACTATAGAATGCTGTTTATCTGAATTAATGCTATATTTCAATCAACAAATGCTACTATGTACACACAAAAGAAACAAAAGGACAAAACTAAATAGTTGAAAACCATCACAGGAATAATTCAGTGAACCTTGGGATCACTGCAGGTCTTAGAACCAAAGTTCATCTTAAAGAATGTGAAATGAGGTTAGATTAGTTTAACTAATTTAGATCAACATTTGAAATGTGTTTCAACCCATTCACAATGCAAATCTGAGTTATATAAAACATTATTTCGAGAAATAACATTTAAAAGAGTGACTTACTGAATAAAATCAATAACCTTCAGGAAACTTGATTTTTTATTAACGTGATTATTTTTCCAGGAATAATTCAGACTCAAATTGGTAATTTAGGAACCTGGTGGGCACTGATGATCGACCGGAAATGATCTGTCAGCTTTCCTGCAACAGCTGAGAAAAATCACAAAGCTGGTTTCGGTATAGACGTTTTCCTTACTCAGGCGTCTGATTACGCAGAAGACAGACTGCAGACTTTGCTCCAATCCCAAGTGGAGCACGTTTGTGTGTATCCGAACTCCATTCGGACCATGGTGGCTGTCTCCCCAGTGTAGCTGACAAACAGTAACCCCCCGTTGTGAGAGTCAGTCCCTGGGTGCCTGTAAAAGTCACATTTTATTCAACATGGCTGAAGACACAGCAAGTGTGCCAAAACCCATGGAGAGGACACATCTAATATACTCCAGATTAAAATCTTAGGACCGGTTAAAAAATTGCAGGAATTTGCATTTTGCTCTATTAGATCTTAAGCAGATTCTAAGCAGAGCTTCACAGTGCTAAAAGAAGAAACCAGATATAGAGAATAAAACGTTTGAGCTGGCATTTTTTTTTTAAAACAACAATGCAACCGAAATAGGCTGTTCATCAACTGATCAAAGGACCACAGCCTTTGCAAGCCAAAGTCTGCAGTCATTACTGGTGCTAACTGTAGCCCAGTGACCATCAGACAGCATCTTCAAAAAAACATCTTCAAAGGTCAAATTTCCCTCAACACCACAATTCAGTTCAATTCAATTTTATTTATATAGCGCCAATTCATGAAACATGTCATCTCAAGATACTTTCCAAAATCAAATTCAACCAGATTATACAGATTGGATCAGATTATACAGATTGGTCAAAAAAAAATTTCCTATCTAAGGAAACCCAGCAGGTTGCATCAAGTCTTGACAAGCACTCCTCCTGAAAGAGCGTAGAGCCACAGAGACAGTCGTCTGCATTGTCCATGGCTTTGCAGCAATCCCTCATACTGAGCAAGCATGAAGCGACAGTGGAGAGGAAAACTCGCCTTTAACGGGAAGGAAAACCTCCAGCAGAACCGGGCTCAGTATGAACGGTCATCTGCCTCGACCGACTGGGGGTTAGAGAAGACAGAGCAGAGACACAACAAGACAGACAAACAAGCACAGAAGCACACATTGATCCAGTAATCTGTTCTACATTAGATGGTAATAGCGGGTGATCTGTCTTCCCTGGATGATGTCACAGCTAACAGAATGCACAGAAATGGGCTTTGCAAAGGAGCACCAAACATGGAACACTGAAAGGTTGAAAAAGGTTTTATTCCCTGATGGAAGAAAAAATGACCATGATGGTCCTGACGTCTTCCAACATTACTGGCATGACAAAGAGATCCCATCTGTGATGTTTTCTATGCGGCACAGTGGGGGGACGCCATCTTGATTTCGGGGGCTTTCTCCCTTAATGGAACAATGGAGCTTCAGCTGGTGGAGGAGCCTCAAGCAGCGGCTGGCTATGCAGAGATGCTGCAGCAGGGATCCCTCATGACTGAAGTTTATCGTCTGTGTGGGAAGGACTGGGTTTTTCAGGAGAACAATGCTGCAGTTCACATCGCTCACCGGACAAAAGGACTTCTTTCAGGAAAATTAAAAAGAAACCATATAAACTTTTGGACCATCCTGCATGTTTCTCTGATCTAAATCCTATTCAGAACCTTTGGGGACGGATGGCAAGGAAAGTTTACAAAAATTGGACATCAGTTCCAGACAGGGAATTCCCTTCATAAAGCCATCTTTAAAACTTGGAGCAACATTCCCACTAGTCTCCTGGAAACACTTGCATCAAGCATGCATGAACGACTGTTATAAGTGACCAACAAGAATGGTGGCGCTACTCATTACTTTTTTGAAACTTTTTTTTTTTTTGGAGATAGAGCCTTAAACTTTTAATCAGCTAATGAACACCGTATTTGTCAATTGTACGTGGAAGAAGGTGCTCTGGTCAGTTAACCTAAAGGTGTAGCATCATGCTGCTACAACCATGATGCTTTTCTTCTGCAGGGACAAAGAAGGTGGATATCTATGATTTCCCCCCCCCCCCCCTCCAACTTGTAAAAATATTTATGCAAGAAAATTAACACTGACCTTTACGCTTCACAAACCATCCCCGACAGCATGCTGGAAGCATCATGCTATGGGATACTTTTTTTTATCAGTAGGTACATAAAAGCTGATCAGAGTTGATGGGAAGATGGATGGTGCTAAATACAATCCACTTATGGAAGAAAACTTGTTAGAAACATAAGACAGGAGACTGGGGCGGAGGTTTGCTTTCTGGCAGAGGAACAATGCAAAACATACATTCAGAGCCACAATGGAATAGTTTAGATCAAACTATGATGTATATTTGATAGAATAGCCCAGCCAATCTAAATCCAGTTTAGAATATGTGCCAAGAGTTGGAAATCGCTATTAAAAGATGTGCTCCCGCCAGATCTCAGATTTTTTTTCTTATACTTGGAAAAAAAAAAAATTATTTTTTTTATTATTTTCTTTCCACTTCCCCAATATAAACTAGCTTGTATCGGATGCAAAACTCAATTAAATACACGGAAGGATGTGGTTGTAGCTTGACAAAGTCTGAAAAAGTTCAAGAAGCATGGATCTTTTCTCAGGGCACCGCAAGTGTGAACTGCACTGGCCATCCTCCAGCTGGAGACCAAGTTACAGACAACATTAAACTTCACATACGAGGCAACTTATTCCTATTGGCAGCCGGGCTGGTCCTGCTGACGATGCAGCGCCGGGTGTCATCGGGGTGAAGCAATGAAGTTTACAGAAAGAGAATGCCTGTCCAGAAACAGATTTTCAACTAAGCAATTTTCTGAGTACAAGCATCGCCCTCTAACTTCTGAAGTGTTACCATTAAACTTAGCTTCTAACAAATTGCATTTGGGTCTGCTAATTTAAATAATGAGCTGAAGTTGGGAGAATACATTCAATAAGCAATTGAGAAACAGTTACTGAACTCCAGCCAAATCATGTGAAACGCTAGACATTTTCTAGACATGTTTCTAGTCAGGGTTACTTGCATTTTATTGCTGATGTACCCATGAATGTATCAGGAGGAGCCAGGAGGTGTGCACCCATTGTGTAGTATTAGTGAGAGGATGAACAGGACACCAATGCATGGTGAACGAGCATTTTCCAACCACAAAACAACAGAAACGAACATGCCTCAGGAGACATTTGAGTTCTCCCACACATTTTGTTTTAAAGAAATGTTCAACAAAACTCACGAGTCTATGATCTGAAAACCCCAAAGATGCATGAGACATGTGCAGACAACACATCAGAAAAATTAAGAGGATTCAGATGAGTTTCCATGCTTTTTGCCTGCAAGGATCAGGAAGGCCACAGGAAGCTGCATGCCACAGTTGCTCACTGTTTTCTTTATAGGATCTAAAATACCAAAAGCTGATGCAGCATTAGGAGTCACTCTAGCCTATCAGTCGGGTCAGGTGTATGGAACAACACTGGCAAGTAGCAGTGGAAACGGCCCTTTCATATATAGTTAAACATGTCTGAATAATGTGTTGCTCCATCTAATAGGAAAATAAAAATAAGTCAAACTAACAGTCTAAACCAAATCAAAGCTTCTCAGAAGGCATGCAGGGTCTCCAGAGATTTTCTGAGACACTTGATGTTCACAGACATGAACAGACAGATTTATGTGCACAATCCAACTCTGCAAAAATACTTTCATGTCATCTTTGATATCTGGATTCCACACAGTTTCACTTGCCTGCTATAAAATCTCATCACTCGTTGTGGTGGCTGCATCATGCTGTGGGGAGGATTTTCTTTTGCGAGTTCTTGTCCCTTTTAACAGGGTAAAGGGATAAAGACTGTTTTTGGTTTGTTTGTTTACTTTCTAAACCAGACCCCTTTCCCAACAACTGCCCTAAACCTATTTAGATTAGGTTTAGGGTGCAATTACCTTTCCACATAGGGCCAGATTTGTTTGGAAGGCTTTATTCTTTAACATATGTAATTATAATTTGAAAACTGCTTTCTTGTATTTACTCAGATCATTTACATTTGACAATAAAATGTGTTTAAAGATCAGAAACATTTTAGTCAGACTAAAAAGCAAAAATGGAAAAAACTGTGAGGTGCTAAAAACTTATTCACAGCATGGTATGCTGAGCATCTCCTTTAGTGACAGACTTAAACACCATGTTTGTAAAAAGGAGCGCTACCGCAGGTCATTCATCCCTGCTGCCATCAGACTTTACAATGCTGCACTATAACTGTAATAACTTGTGCAATAACTAATGTGCAATTACTATTTGATACCCTGTGCAATAACCTGTGCAATAATCCTGTTAAATAAGTGACTTCAGTTGTTATAGTAATCTCACTACCTCACTGTTGTTCTTTACCTGGTACCACTTTACTGTACAACGTCAAATCCATATGTATACAAGTCACCTTAAATGTACATAAGTGATCTTGAATCTCTGCTTCATTTCCTTTGTTTATTAATATTTTTTTCGATCCACTGTATATATGTGGACGCACTGTATATACATCATGCACCTTTTCCTCCTTTTGATTATTGAGCCGACGTGACAAGTGAATTTCTCCACTGTGAGATCAATAAAGTCTATCTTATCTGTATGTATCAGACAACTACACAATAGATATTATTTATTACTTTAACTAACAACCAGTAAGATATGTTGCAATATCACAGATTGTAGTTTTAAAATGTGTCTAATTTCTGCCTAACCATGTTCTTTCTAATCATTTTATGAGAGAGTGAGAGTCTCAAACTGGCTCAGTTAACAGTTGTGACTCGTTAAAACAGATATGTGCAAAGGTTATATGACTTTTTATTTCAAAGGAAGTCAGTCTTTCTTGTATTTTTAGATTGGCTTTGAGCCATAGAAGTTCAGCTTCAATTTTTGTCAAACGTTTTCTGTAGAAATTGGCCTGTTTTAAACCATTTGCCAAGGTCTTTACCCAACTATTTTCAGCTTTCTGTTTGTCAAGTTACTTAACACTGACTGCAACTGAATCTTTGAATTAAGCAAATTTGAGTCAACTTGTCAATTAATACCTTTTAAATATTATCCTTGGGCAGTTTAGCAGTCTGGTGGAGACACAACTTTTCCCATTTCTTTTGCATATTCTATTAAAACTAGAAAGATAAAACTAAAGTGTATCATCTTTGCATCCTCAAGGTCCTTCCATCTCAAAATCCCATTGCTTTCAAGAGCTCCTTTTAGGAACACTGTGCAGATCTAGGCATTCACATTGATGGATAGCTTGAAAAGCAGTGCTGCAAGTAAAAATCCATGGTCTCCATGTTCAACATGAGATGATTCAGTAAGTAGATCCACTTCCACAAGGGACACTGAACAGCTATACAAATCACCAGGGTCCTACATATATGCCTGTGGGTGGGTATGAGCTTTCTGTATACAAAGGCATCGATCTGGCACCAATAAAATTCTCAATTGCCTTACCTCCTTGGCTTATTATACGTAGGACATTCAATAGAGAAGCAATTCAGGACAAGTAATGTGCTGCGACAACTTAAATATTCAAAAATAACAAAAATACCAAAATAAAAATTTATTGAAATGACAAAAAAGATTTTTCACCTACAGTAAATGAATATATGTATCAGATAAAAAAAATGCAAAAAGAGGAAACATACTGTTAAGTTTTAGGTCTGATAATTTGAATTGAACAGAATTTAATGTTTTTCTATTTTAAAGATATATCGGGATGTCCACGTTCAGTGCATTTTTTCTTCTTTTTTTGTGGTTGAAGATTACATTGTTATTTTTTCAAGATTCCATAGGGTTTATTTGATTTAACAAAGTTTTAGAATGATAGACAGCATCTATTTGTTACATATAAAGATGTTTGATTTTCTATTTCAAAATACATTGGAAAAGACCATGTTTACTTTTAAATGTTATCTGTAAACACAGAGTGATTTTATTCTGGGAGACTGAACTTCATCTCTTGGGAAAATAGACGTTTAAGAAGGAAACAAAGAAGAGTTACACTTCTTTGTTTCTGCTGCATATTTTGGTGAGGACTCCCTAGAAAAACAGGTTTTTAACCTTGATGGGATCTCCCTGGTAAAATAAAGGCTTAAATAAATAATAAAAATTAAAAAAAACGCTACTCTTCAGATCATTCCGTGGAATTTCTCAGATTAAGGTTTTAGGACTGAGATGGCCATGGAGGAAATATAATTTCACATCTATTGAAAAACTTTGTGTTGATTTGGCTACAAATTCTAATACAACCCGAGCTGATTTTAATGACAAAAGTAATTCTGAAGTCATACATTGAATAGGCCACGCCAAAACCTTCATTTTTTTCATTATTCATATATATTTAACCCAAATGAGTTTAGGCCTAAGGTCATGAGCTGATGGTGGGGCATTTGCCTCCAGGGTTTTCTGGTACAGAGCAGAATTTATGGTCTAAACATCACTTATGTTCATTCAGGCCCCGAAGGTTCAGAGCAGTCCAGACCATCACATCACCGCCACCATGTTTAACCATTGGGGCGATGTTCTTTTTCTGAAATTTGTTGTGTAAGCCCAGATGCAATGCCTTCAATGTATTGGGGACCGTTAAGATGTTTTTTTTGACAAATATGAGAGGGGACTTCATGTTATTTGTTAGTTAGCATCACCTAGATGCCATTTTTGGCCAGTCTCTTTCAAAGTCATTCAATTTGTTTGTCATCTGTTCTTGAGTGACTTTAGATTGGGCCATGACGCATTACATTTTGAGACCTTTTTACCCACTTCATGCTGTCAGATAAGTTCTATTCAAGTGAATTCTGGAGTATATAGGCTGGGGAGTAACAAAGCCTGAGGTGGCTAGGGAAACTGAACTCAACCTTTCCAAAATAAATGTGGTAAATCACAGCTAATTCATGATTTAACAAGAGGAGCACATTGTCTTAAAATGAGGCAACAACAGTTTGGATTAGGGTTATTACGATACTAAAATTTCAAACTCGATATCGATACCCAGGAAAATATTTGATACTCTATATAATTTTCGATACCATGGGGATAAAAAAATGACAAATAATTAAAGGCATAAAAAGTATTTTAGTAACAAGAAAAACTGACCTTTGTAAGAATCTAAACATTCAGTTACTTTTTTCCATTCAATTGTATTTATATTGCGCAATTCACATTACATGTAATCTCAAGGGACTGTACATGGAACATGCTTTAAACAAGTGTGCAAATAAATGCTAAATAAATAGCCCAAAAATAAAACATGCCTAGTAGCATGCTAGCCACAGCTAATCACACAACAATATTGCAGACCACCAGCTGCGCTAACATCAGTAATATCTTTATTGTATTAAATTAAATTCTGAATGTAACTTTTATTTACCTGTCAGAATTCATCATGAAGGCCAGGCTGTCGGTTCTTGAGATGTTTGGCCAAGTTTGTTATGCCACTTGACTTCGTTGCCACCACTTTAAAGGACTGTTTGCTCACAGGCTTGTCAAGATCTTTGGGTTTCCCTTCTTTGTTTGCCTCACATAATAAAATATTTAGTATCGACACCATGCCAAATTGGTATTGTATCCAGATACAGCATTTGAGTATTGATACTTTTCAGAGCATTGATTCTTTTGCCAACCCTATTTTGGATAGCGTTTGTTTCTTTAATAAATGGAATCCTCATATGGAAACTGCATCTTTGTATTTACTCGGGAGGTTTTTGTTTGACTTTGAAATTTGTTTGATTATGTGAATTATTTAGAAGTGCCAAAAAAGCCAAATCAAAACAGAGATGGAGTATTTGAACCAGATAAATGGAACAGATGTGAAATAATGTTTCTTCGATGACCATCTCAGACCTAAATCCCAGAAAAGCAGTGGGATGAGCTGAAAAAGTAGAGCAAAAAAGACTCAGGACTCAGGACTCTGGAAGGTCTAAGTCCACGTGCTATCCTGTTGGCAAAATGATTGCACAAAGTACCAACAATAGGGACAATAACAGGTATGCTACCAGGGATTTTGTTAAAAACAATAATACATTTGCAAATATAGTCTTTTTTTTCCAAATTAAAGGTGGCATTCTAGGGGCGCGCTGGTGGGGCAGCGGGTAGCGCGAGCCATGTACGGAGGCTTAGTCCTCGACGCGGTCGACCTGGGGTCGACTCCGACCCGTGGTCCTTTGCCGCATGTCTTTCCCCCCTTCCTGTCAGCCTACTGTGTTAAAAAGCGAGCCACTAGAGCTGTGAAAAATCTCCAAAAAAAAAAAAAAATGAAAGGCATTCTAAAACTGCATGTGCAATATCTGCTTCTGCAACATAAAGTGGAATTTATTTTCAAACTTTCTCCATATATTTAGCAAGGATGCAAAAAAGTGAAGGCAGCATTACATCATCCTTTAAAAAAAGGACTTTTACCTAATATGATGAAAGTTCACTTTTATTGTGAATATCTCATTTTAATTGGTTAAAGCTTGTAGATTCCAGAGAACGGGGAGCCACTTTCACTTATGAATGATTTATGTGCAACAGGGTGACTTTAAAAGGCAATTCAAAGCCATAAATCACCATTACATATTACACCCACCATGACTTTCATAAATTAAAGCACTGCTGCAACCCCACACATACACATATCTACACAGTCGCCAAGCATCCAGTACGATTGAACCTTAAGAAGTGGAAGCAGCACTTAGTCAACCTCGGCTCTTTACACTGAGTTCTCATGAGCAGCTTCTCCACGTTAACTACAGAACCTAAGCAGAAATGAGCATCCATGTGTGTCCAGGACTGTCAAACAGTGGCCCTCTCAGCAAGTAATTGGCCTATTATTGGTGAGAGCACAGGAACCGCAGAGTCAACAGAGGATGAAACGGAGCAACCGATCAAGATAAATAAGTGGCGGAACAGCCAAACCGGCAAGTGGGGCATCACAACACACCAGAGATTTCCTCCCCCCTCTCTCTGCTAACTCCATCCTTCATTCGCCCCTCCTCAAGTGGGATGCTCTCCCCTTTTCCTCCATCGTATTCACCCCCCTCCCCCTCTGTGCCTTTGAAGATGCTTTGTTTTCTGACTTGCCTCTAATCTTCAAAAACAGTGATCAAATAATGGCCGCAAGAGTGCGTGTGCAAGCAAGTTCTGATGCTCTGAGGCTTGGGTGTGCGTCTATGTTTAAGTCTCCTGCACATGCCAATCGGCACGCATATGTGTGTTTAGATGTGATAGATGCATGCATGTTGACGCTCGCCAACACACCGCCCTGGGTGTTGTTTGGATGTCCTGCTGTGCCCTCCCACTGTGTCTGAGGTGGGTGGGTGTGTGTGTGTGTGTGGGTGTGTGTGTGTGGGGGGGTACAGCCTCAGACGAGTGTGTCACAAAATGATGGCTGGTACAGTCGACGCACACTGACAGTTGGGTATGAACAAATGTCCAGGGGGAAAAGGGGGCCAAAAGAAGGAGAAGAATTTAGAACAAAAGCTTAATGGTAAAAATAGACCAGAGGCATGGAGCTTGAGTCTATTTTACTACCCCTTTGTAAAAAAAAAAAACTAGAAGAAAGAATGAAAGCAATGCTCTTGTAATGTCTACATGCAAAAGGGAAGAAGATAGAAATGCCTTTTCCTGCAGGCTTAAAGGAATTGCAGTAATTTGTGGAAAAAAAAACTCATTACATGCACACCCTTTTTCACATTTTGACTCATTAAAGCCATAAAATTCTATGCATTTATTGGGATGTCATAATATGGACCAACACAAAGTTGCATAGAAGGGAAATGGTGCAAAGTTGTTTCCACCAATCTATGCTTTAAAGTAAAACAAAAGCAAGGCTTGGTTCTGTAGTAAAATCCCAGTAAAAAAGTCAGTTCTGTTTAAAAACTGAATATGTTTCTTAAAATGCAATGATCAATTGAAAATCTCATATATTAAAAGTAGATACAAACTCAATTTGCTTACCATTTCTTGTTTAAAGTATATCAGAAAGCGATGATCGCAGGGCTGCCTAAAGGCTCCCACATACTCTGGCATACTGTGCGCATACTGTGAGCTTGGTGGACACCACGCTGACTCTCGGCGGATGTTTTACCCTTTATAGTCAAGCATACTATTGTCCACATTTCTTGTGGCAAATTTCTACAATTCCCACACTTTCTGGCAGTGGGACGAAGCGACAGAACGGATGGTAAAATGTGTGATTAGCTAGCTGAGAAGCTAGAGCTGTTTCTTTTCCAGCAGGCTCCCACCTGTCAGTGAGAACAGAGAAGGACTGAGATGCTACGTGTCCTTGCAACCACCTGCTTGTAGCAGCTCAGTGTATCAAGATCTGTGTCACATATAAAACAGTTTGATGTAAAGACTTCTTGCCTCCGAGAAGTTTATAGTGTGAGATGTACCTGTATGCGCAGAGTCCACCTTGAGTATGCCACTAGTACGCGCGGACCTCCGGGGAGTGAACTATGCCAGAGTATGTGGGGGCCTTTACATGAATGCACTTCTATTTTTAACATTACAGTCAGGCAGTCTTGTAGACAGCTCAGGGGTCCAATCAGGTAGTGACACAGTACACCGTAATGCTCCAAATATCCATTGAGCGGAGCAGCGTACTTTTAACAGATTTTTGAGCGCATTGTACCACATAATATCAGTATCAGTCAGTAAGCACAATTTTAATCATATATAAGGTGCACTGGATTATAAAGCGCACTGGATTATAAGGTGCACCATCAATTTATGAGAAGATTTAAGAATTTTAAGTGTGCCTTATAGTCCAAAAATACAGTATGTCCAGTCTACTCTGTAATTTTACTTTTTATCATTGCAACAATCCTTATGTACTTTTAAGGCTGTTGTTGCACAGCCTCTTCAGGGAAACTTTGTTGGTGCAGGATCAATTCATCATCAATACTGAATGGTTTCTTATTCTTAGCAATATGGTTAGCCACAAAATATGATGCTATTATTGCATTTGTCGATGCGACCCAGACATGCATTTAACATGCGTCAAGAGTAAGTCATAGACTAACCTAAGAATTAAATTGCATAATAAATTAAACAGAAATAATATCCGTTCTTTCTGTGTGGTCTGGTACCAAATGATCCTGGGGTTGGGGACGACTACCCTAAGGGGCTTGTGGTAAACTCCAACAGGAACTTCTTTTGACTTTCTTCCAATAATGGCTTTCTTCTTTCCATTCTTCCATAAACACCAGATTTGTGGATGGTGGATTTGGTCTCTTGACTGATCCTCAGATTAAGGCTGTCTTTGCCCCACCTGACAGTTTAGATCCAGTGCCGTGTTTTGATAGGTTTGCAGTGGTGCCATACTCTTTCCGCTTTCAGATGATGCATTGAAAATGAGATGTTTCAAGTTTTGGATGTTGTTTTATAACCTATCTCTGCTTTAAACTTCACCACGACTTACCCCATGACCTGTCGGCAGTGTTCCTTGGATGACATGATGATTTTTGTTCACTAATGTTCTCTATAAAAAGCCTCTGAGGCCTTCACAGAGAGGCTAGCTTTATACGGACATTAGATTTCACACAGGTGAACTCTGACTTCTGAAGGAACTGGATTGCAAAAGAATTATTTCCGGGATATCCGAGCAAATACGACAAAATAAAAACGTTTGTTAGTTTTTCTTTAACATCCCAATAATGGGATACATCGTGTTGGTCCTAAAATATTACACCGAGGTTTGTGGTTGTGATGTGACAAAATGTTGCAAGTATTAGAAGGTTATGAACACGTTTGCAAAACACTGTATTTAAGACAAACACTCGTTCCTTTCCCCATGTGTGACATTTTCAAGGCTTCGGATATTTGGTGTACAGCACAGACGGAGTGAAACGGTCCATTTACAAGTCAGTTTATTCATCCTTCATACAGTCAGAGAAAAATTCATTAGAGCGAAAATATTACATTTAAGAGAGAGAAAGACCTTGACAACAAGCTAGGCTGAATACAGAAATATCCATGTGTTTTTCATCCTCTCTTCTCTTAAAAGCATCTGTAGCAGTAGAAGCAGCCAGAGTTTATTTGGATAATAAAAAAATAAAAAATAAATCCTGTGAGGCAAAGACCTAATTGAATTGCTTTGGATGGTAAAAGGAGCTCAATACCCTTTAACAGGTTTGTGGGAGGATGGAGGAAAGGAGGGGGAAAGGGGGAGAGGCAGAGAAAGTAAGAGGGAACTGGCATGGTGGTGGTAGGGGGGAGATGACAGGGAAGAGAATAATTGAGATGGACAGATGAAGAGGGAGGGAGAAGCAACAAGATGAGAAAAATAAGAGGGGGGAGGAGTTTAGAGCAGTAAAATATATGTCAGATCGGAGGACAAATAATACAGATAAAAACCCGGGGTGAAGAACTGATTCACTTGTCAGCATGTGTGCGTTGTTGTCTTCAGGGGGAGGTAATGAGCTCACTCCTGTGCATAACGACACCATGTGAGTAAGTGATCGGTCACTAATGTGGCTGACTAATTGTCACACTCTCATAAACAGCGGTGGCCTTGGCTCTGACAAGTTCCTTCAGCACATCGCAAGCTGCCCACATACCCACAGGCATCCACTCTGAGACACAAGCACTTTCCTTGCTTTAAAACAAACAAAATAAATGCCACGCATGCACTCGGCGTCTGGGTTTACACACTCAGACACAAACCTACCCCCACACACACACCACTACTGCCTGTGGCATTAAGGCCATCCTGCCACATCTAATAAACTCTCAGAAAGGACTCAACAGGCCATGGCATGGTGTCCACTTTACTCTGCTTAGCCGGCATCTGTCCTAAGCCTGATTTATCAACACGTCTGTTCGACGTCTCGCAAAGCATAATCTGTGACTTCTTACAACTCCTTCGATTTGCTGTTGTTCGGCCCGACTGCCTTGCTCCAGACCAGAGTCACCTTAAATGTAGAGTCGGTTTCACGGTTTAACTACCAATGTTCTTCCTGGTGTGTCACAAGAATATTTGCACGCGGTTTATGGCGGAAGATAGCGGCAGCTCTCACCAGAATTCTGTCCTCTGATTTTCCGCTCCTCGTCTCTTGCTTGATGGCTCGCACAAACTTAATGGGCTGTTTGTCCAACACCTTCCTGATGCTCTCTAGGAGGAAATTGGAAAGAAATATAAGGATATTAATCAAAGGAATATTCATTACATATTGAAACATAAAAAAGCTCTAATGGATTAATTTAAAGACAGCTAAATTGTTTTACAAAAGGAAATCTAAATATATAAATATAAATAAACAGCTGGGAGATAAATTAGCGTAACAGCCTGTATAAATAAGGACAATCTTTAACGATAATCAAGATTGGCTAAAGACAAAACTCTGTTTACCAAATATTACTATTGTCTTATCTCCTGCTCCCTGATTTGCTGTTACCGAGTCTTGTCCCTACAAACCTATCACTCTGGTGACAAGTTCTGGTCACAAGTTTAGATTCAATCTTCATGGGCATGGATACCATAATTATTTGGCGACTTTAATGGTTCATTAGATCAGTTTAATTCCAATATAGTTCAGGATCATATCCAAAACTCGATGCTAGCCTTCTTTATCTGTCACAAAACCAGTTAACATATATGTTTGGGACCCTTGTTTTGTCAGAAAACCCAGCGGCGTAAGATTTTCATCTTACTAAATGTGTCAGGCCCAGAAGAAAAGAAAATGGTTAGCACATTCTGTAGCAAAACATAAACCACTAAACCACTTGAGCTTCAAATTAACTGGAAACTGCTGGAGCACTAGTGTTACTGTCAACATGGACTAAGAAAGAGTGGACCAAGAGAGAAACCCCTGCTCCAAAATTGATTCCTTTCAGCCTGACAAAAATTTACAGCTGATCACATCGACAACCCAAATTTCTTCTAAAGAAAGGTTTTATGATCAGAGGAGACAAATATATATGCCTTTTGCAATCCGATGAGTGGAATGGTTGGAAGAGTTGAGGTGAAGCTGTCAAACAAAACAAAAAAAACTTAGGACTGTCAAGCATGGTGATGAGCAGTATCATGGGCAGCTGTTTCACTATTTGTGGTGCTAGTTAGGGCTGCCCAATATATCTCAAATGTATTGTTATCACAATATTACAGATCGCATATCGCAGAGAAGTGTTAGCTAATCATTTAGCACCCTGGATTCAAGCTCCTAATATGTTTGGTGACATTTGTGGTTTAGTGCAACGTAATAGGTTTGAGAAGATAAAGAGGTGGTAAAGTTGATAAAATACTGCTAAATTGTTTCATTGCCAAAGCATCACAAGTCTGAAAGATGCTATCGTTTCATTAAACCCTTGTGTTTGAGATGGAAATGATAAATGTTATGGTCCCAAAGTTAACGCTTTTTTCTGTGTTTATCTTAAGCTATATTGGTATCATAACATTTACCAATATATTCGCATATCACATCTTTTGCTAGTATCATTCAGCCCCAACACTACTGCACTACCACAAACTGGATATAGCAAGGAAGGAAAACGACAAGTGCCAAACTCGGAAACGTCAGCTCAAGTCAACAGCTAGATGATGATTGAAACTTGGACACAACTGGATGTACCAACAGGGCAATTATTCCAAACACAGAAAACTGGTGAAGCATGCTAACATTAAGGTTCTGAATTGGTCCTCTAGCACTGACCTTAATGACTAACATAGTGAGTATGCTTAAAAGCTAATTAAAATACAATTCACTAATTCTGCGAGTGGTCAAGTATCCAAAATTATGTCAGAGGCTAAAACAGGTGTGCTGACAAAGTTGAATTTGTTTAAATTTTAGTTTCTACAATTAATTTCTACAGTTAATTGAAGCTGTTGTATAACCCCCTCCCTCACTGAAAGAAATTGTTCAAATCAATCATAAAAAACACCAAAATGAATAACATATCTGCCTATGATGGTTGCATGTAAACCTCTTAGCAAAACTGCATATTAAGAAACCAGAATGTTCCATTTTCTGACTGCTATAACAGCTATTGAACAGGACAGGGCTCCCCCGGTTATATTGGGGCTTATATATTTAGAGTGAGTAGCCTAGTAAGTATTGATTGTAACAATACTGTGCTAAAGAGGCTGCTGTTATCCTGAATATTCTGGCAACCTACTACTAAAATTAATTAAGTGAAACATAGTGAGTGAAAAAGCTAATTTCTCGAAAACATTTCTGATCCCACCTTTTGCGCCAGACCCCAATTTAGCCATTTAAATTGATACAAACCATATAAAGATGAATGCTGATGGATAAGTACTATTTAATATGGTTAATTCATTGCTAAAACCACACCAGCATTATGAGTTCAGTATCAGCACAGGTGCAGATTCAGCACATTGGGTCTTTCCCTCTAAATAAAATAGTTGTAACTCATACGCCTTTAGCTTCACAGTTAACAGCTCTCAGAAACAATCAGTTATACATTCTATACTAAGAATGTTCTGATAGATGAACACGATAAAAAAAAAATGAATTTTGAGCGTGCCGTTGCTAGGTTGAGGTGATATAGAAGCTGTCCATGAGCACATCAAACAATCAGCAGGGCAGATGAAAAACTACAGACGGCAAAAACAAACCACTCAGTGTTTGGTTTTGCTTTTTATCCCCTTGTGCTGAGCATCCGAATAGCAAAACTGGGATGTAGGACACCATCAGAGGACTATTGATCAGTTGATCAGTGATTCTGCAGCCTAAACTAAACTTTGTCTCTTTGATTTCGATCTAAGGTGAAGACGGACGGATAGTTCAGTTGAAGGAAACCAGAAAGGAACGTACAGTCAAAGACAAGAAAACAGTTGTAGAGAAGCTATTGTTGAGGACAGCCACATGCAAAACCTACAATGTTCTTCTGCATGTTTTACTGGTATATTCTGTGCCATCTAATTGTGCATAATTGTGCAGTGGAGGGAAAAGAATTAGTTGTTTTCTCATTTTTTTCCTGAGTAATATCTGAGAAGCATGGTGTACTTTTTTAATCATCCCTCTTAAGCCAACACTTCATAAAACCCCATTCTGCTGCAATTAGAGCTGCAGGTTTTGAGAGGTCTTTACCAATTTTGAATACGAACACATGAATATTGTTTAATCTAAACGATTCCCATGTAGTTCATTCTGCATGATTAGGGACTATGTTCTGATGGAAGGCGAACCTCCACCCCAGTCCCAAGTCTTTTACAGCCACCAACAGGTTTTCTACCAGAAATGCTCTGTATTTAGCTTCTTCATTTTGGATTTTCAACAAAAAAGTTCATTTTTGGTTTCATTTTGCCAGAGGACCTTCTTCCACATGCTTGATGTGTCCCCTGCATGGAGAAAGGCCAACACCAAACGGGAGGAACTATATTTTTCTTTCAACAACCTTTTTTTGTTTTTGGCCACTCTTTCAAATGTTATATTTGTGGAGTGGGAGAAACTCTTGGCAGAGATATTCTCCCGCACAATCTGTGAATCTCTGCAGCTCCTCCAAAATCGTCCTAGCCCTCTTAGCTGCTACTCCTCGCCTTCCCTTTGAGTTGAAGTGGATGGCCGTGTCTCGGCATGTGTGCCATATTTGTAGAGTACACGACAAGCAATTGTTCAAGAGATTCTCATACCTTAGCCCTGGTCTCTCTGCATCTCCTCCAAAGATAACATGGGCCTCTTGACTGGTTCTCTAAGGGTCTGCCTCCTTGGCATGATAATTTTAGCTTGGAAGCCATGTCTTGTTAGGTTTGCAACTGTGATATACTATTTCTGTTTTCAGATTATGTATTGAACAAAGCTTTGTGAGATGGTCAAATCAGGGCCTATTGTTTCATAACCTAACCCAACTTTAAACTTCTCCACAACTTCCTCCCTGAGCTGCCTGCTGTATTCTTTGGACTTCAGGATGTTGTTTGTTCAAATAGGTTTTCAAACAAAGTAAGAACAGGCGTATTTACTGTTGCAGTATTTACACCAAGATCACATCTTAATTAGAAGACTCCTGAAGGCATTTTGCTGCATTACAGTTTATTTAAGGGCAGTAGGGTGGTGCTTAACATAAATCCACACACTTGTCCTTCTTGTTTGGGAAAAAACAACATAAAACCATGTAAGATTATCCTACCACTTCACACTTATGCACTACTTTATTTCATACTTCTTCACTTAATACACACATAATACTAGGCTGCTTTACTTTATACATTAAAGTCGGCAGTTGCAACGTGGCAAAATATAAAAAAAAGTTTAAGACAGTGGTGTCCAAACTTTTTCCCATGTGAGCCAACATTGTAAAGTGGAAATTACTTGCGGGCCGCCAAACTTGTTTCTTAAATAAAAACGCAAAAAACAATATCATTTTGATTTTATTTTATTTTTTCCAGGTTTTTTTTTTTATATGCTCAATAAGAAACTAAACATGCAGGATTTTAATGAGAGAAGGTAGCCAGATTTTTGTAGAAAACTGATCTGTAATTCATGTTAAATCTCAAAAATAAATGGATCTCTCACCTTTGCCTTTTTTAAAGAAAGGCAAATAATTTCTAAAATATTTTGCGTCTACGGTCATAGGCTATTCTCAGCAACAAGAATGGCAGGCCGGGTGCCTCACATCATTCCAAGGCCCCAAATGTCCTCCAGGCCAAACACTGGACATCCCCAGATTAAGGGGTCTGAGTACTTTTGAAAGGCACTGTACAACCAAGAGAGTCACACTACCCCAAAATGGTCAACTCACTGAACTGCACTTGAGGCTTCCCCCATTTGCATCTTATATTCAGCATAGTATGTGCTGCTATTACACAAACATAATATCAACATATATCCTCTGACGACAAACAGTCACATATGCTGCCAAGCTGTGAGATATATTCGCGGCCCACATTTCAACCAAGCCCACCACTGTAAATGTGCACTCATGGAGCTTAGCAGATGGAGAGGCAGCGACTCATGCTGTGTCACGACACTCCATTGTGTCAGTCTCCCAAACTCTCCCACCAGATTGCAATTCTCCCCGTCCAGTAACAGCAGTGGAAGCTGGCTGTCACGCTTGATCGAGCAGCGGCAGATGCGGGAAGGATGAGGCAGGGATGGGGTGGGTACAGGGAGCTCACTGGTGGATTGAAAGGAGGGATCAGCTGAAGACAAACATGGAGTTATTGGCATTAGGCTGGGACAGTTCCCAATCACTTAAACCATTTAACTTACTATGCAGCACCCTGTGGCCTGCCAGGCTGACCTCAGCATCTGCTCCCAAAGGTGTAAAGAGGGGCAGTGGGAGCAGGAAGGGAAGAAGCAAAAGAATGTCAGCCCATGACATTTTCCTGCTCACTTTATTGACTTTCTAACTGCTTGAGCTACAATTTAAAAATTAACTGGAAGAAAACACATACTAACCATTGAAATTATTTAAGGTATATTTATGCTTGTTATATCTAATATAAATGGAATCTTTAACAATCATAAAATTCTAAAATTGACTTTTTTGGTACCAAATTAAATTGGCTTCTGCCAAGAACATTTGAAATTTAATTGTTGGTCAAGTAGGATAGAAGGCTGATATGTTCATATGAGTTGAATGATGAATAAATCTTTCAACTCAAGACTGGTTCACACCGCAGGATTTTAAAATAGCCTGAGAGAAACCCCACGTAACAATAAAGAATTAGAGATATAACAGGTTTTCTCGTAAAGCGTGTGGTGTCCGGTCAGATGGCAAGCACAACACACCACACACGAACAGATTTCACTCGGAAACTTTCAGATGTCAGACGGGAAATCTTGCAAAACCTCTCTAGATCAAACACGAGTTCTGAGTAAATAAACATGAATTACAAGGAAGAATAATGGTGATAGTCTGTGGACTAATTTTAACAGAGAAAAAACATAAAAAGAAAAACATTGGTTAAAGGAGTGGAGACAGAGTGAACGGGGGGGGGGGGGGCTCTACGATTGATACACTGATATGGAGGTGAGCTGTTTCTCTGTCTCTCTCTCTCTGGGTTTCCCTCACCTCACTTCTGATTGGTTACACGTCACATTCAACAGGCTGTGGGCTCGCCTATCCTCTGGGAACACCACACACAACACTTTAGGATATTGGGGCAAGATAATCCAACATGTTGAATATCCCAGATTTGAGGTCAGAGCGGACCTGACGTTTACCGAGCGGACCTGATCACTCCTAATGCGCCACACACGGCAGGAATATCTCTTAACATTGTCTTAGAGCCACACCGATAGTTGCCGCCTTTCAGAAGGGGAAGATCGGGGCAAATATTGGGCTAAAAATGTTGCCGTGTGAACAAGCCTTTAGTAAAATCTTAAAATTTTCCGATTGAAGGCTTGGGATTAAGAATGATCCCGTGTTAGATAGTTTATTGACAGAACTGAAATTTAACTTTTGCAACCCTGAAGCAGCAGTTGGTAATGAATGACACATTTTAGCTGTCATCGTCAGTGAAAACGTTCAAATTTCACTGCTTAGCATAAATATAGGCCGCTGCTAAAGGTTGCTTTATGCTTGACGAATGTACGCTCCGCACGGAAATGAGATGTGCGGACACAACGTGTGCAACACTTATGCTCAGTGCATCTTTTCCTCCGAAGTAGCGCTATTCTCCTAGACTCCAGAGAGCAGCGTTGTGTTATTACACGTAAAAGTAGAGAACACTGTTGTTTCCATCGTTTTAAAGCCTCTTCCTTTCTTCCAAGAGTGACGACGATTTCTCTCCAGAAATTGTTCATTTGTTGATCACTGTGATTTTTATTGGCCAAATCATATAGATGTCTATATTTACGAACCTCCACCAGAAGGAGCTCTTGCTCGTCCTCCATGTATTTCATCACTGGACTGTCCGCCTAATTAGGAATTTCTTAGGTGTGCGGAGCAGAAACTTTGCCGAGCAGAGGGGCATAGTAGTCAAATTACGAAATATGGCCATGCAGATCTTGCAGATGCATCAACCAGGGTTTTTGTCAGTAACATTTTGACTTAACTAGCTTAGCGACAGCACTAATACTGTAGTCAAACATGCTAGTAAATGAGGCGCGCCTCCCCTGGGGGGGGCCCCAAAGAGTCACAGGGGAGGCGCGAAGAATGTGCTGGAGAAGAAGATATTTGTGCCTTTTGTTTGAGCGCGCAGGAACTAATCTCAACTCTGAAAAACTCTTCTCAACCCACGCTCTGTCCTCGCGCTCAGCTCCATCTCTGCTCGCGCTGGACCTGCTCATTCAACGCTCAACACCAGCTGTGCGTTCGCTCGACTCCGTCTCTGCGTTCGCGACTTCAAAAACTGTCCGCTCCACCAGCCAATCAGAGAGTTGTTTTTTTCATCCAATCAGCGTATGGCTTGCAAATACTGCATTCAGATGGATTAAATCAAAATGCTGCAGCCTTTGGCAGAAATTACTAAACATAACAGTGGGATTGAAGAAAAGAAAAAGAAAAAGTTTAATATTTTAGCCTAAAATATTTAGTCTAAAATAGTCTCTTTTCTTTCCAGCTTCTGGGAGGTGATGGAAAGGTTTATTGTGTATAATTACCCTAAAAACGTAAATCGGAATATGGAATATGTTGACGTCTGTTAACTGTTCAGTTTGTCTGCTGTTGAAAACAATAATTTATGAATTTGCTCTAATGACAGTTCAATTTTAAAAGTAAGCCCTCTGTCCGTGATGTTTCAGTAAAAATAGCCTGTAAGATGGAAATATTTGGATGGATATTTTATTAATAGGCCTTTTTTATGAATGTACTTTGTTAAAAGAAATACAATAAAAAAACATGTATTGGGCTATAAGTTGTTTTTGAAACACAGCATTCCAGGAACACAAAAGAAAGAAGCATTTACTGCAGGGACTTGTGGGGGGTAGGGTTTGTGGTTGGGGGGGACGGGTGTGTGTGTGTGGGGGGGGGGGGGGGGGGGGGCTTGGTTATCCTTACTTATTCCAAGGGGAGGCTCACCTTCAACGATAGTAATTTGTATGTAGGCCAAAAAGTTTAATTTTGGTCTTATATGTTCCATCTGAAGAAAAACCATCCCTACTGCATGATGTCACACAGTGTTTAAGTTTCGGTTTTGATCACAGCTGACCTAAAAACCTTCCTTCACATGTTCTGTAGCCCTATGGCTTTTACCTAACTGAAAGCAGGACTTCTCAAGGTTTTCTATAAAATAGAAATTCTCCCCTCCCTACCAACACCACTTCGTCTCTATCTTGTCTTCCTAGCAGTTGTGTTAATGACCCAAATGCCGCCTGGTGCCTAGACAGAAGGGCCTGACAAGGTTGATCTGGTAAACAGCGGGACTTAACTCGCCGCATCAGGATAATCAACAGTGAGAGACACACCTTCTCTCAAGTCCCATCGCCTTAACATGTTGATGCGCTTTGTGCAGCGCACTGCATGGTGCACGCAAACAGCTGCCGGTCGGCCACATCTCAACTCCCACGCACAGAGATAGAAAAAAAAGAAGAAACTTGATGAAAGCGCAACGACGCGCTCCACACGCACTTAATAGGGCTTAAAAATAACTCACAGATGAAGCGGACCCAATGCGCGCTTCCAGTTACAGGGCAGATTTTATTTTTGTTTTTTAAGGACAAATCAGCGCCGAAGTGAGCACTCGCGCACAGAGCTCGATGGGATTACAGTTCGACGCAAGCGTGGCTGTTTATTTATTTGCTTTTGCTTTGCCCTGAGAGATGTTTCCAGCGCCCGCATGTGGTCTTAAACTCATTTTGAATCCCATTCAGAGAGAAGCGGCTCAAGAGAGGAGAAAATGGGACCACATTCCCCTGCATAGCTTTGTTTATTGTAAATGATGTCTCGACACGCTGTTCTCCTGGTAAACTTACCTGTGATTTCCCTGCTCACGTTGACAAACCCGGCCGATGAGTTCTCCTTTGAGGCCATGGTGCGCTGCGCTGCGCTCCGCTCCGTCCGCCCTTCCGGCCGTCTCGCCGTCCCCTCCACCTCTCAAATGTCCACTCGGACAGGCGCTGTCCACTTCTTTCCCCTCCTGTATATCCGGGGCGCCTGCAGACGCTCCTTGGCGTTGCGAAAGTCCGTAAAGTGAGGCGTGTAGCGCTGCCGCGGAGCGCACTGGCGATCTCCACTTGAGCACGCAGGCAAGGAGCAGGGAGAGGGAGAGGGGGAGAGAAACACAGACAGGAGAGAAAGGGAGACTGCTGGGGGGTGCCTGTGAGGGTTTGAGTTCGTCTGCTTTCAGCCTAATTTTAAAAGTGCATTGGGACGAAAGTCTGCAAGCCCTAAAAGAAGCGGGTCCCACTATTCAACTGAGATGACATAAGTAGAGGGAAATGGAATTAAAGTTCCCGATAAGCCTATACTGTCATGGCGCAGCCTTGCCTGCTGCACCATGCACATTTCAGGGCACTTTTCACCCTCCATATACCTCAGTCTCCTCTCCACCTCAGTAATCATCTACACCTGGCATTAACTTGGCCTCTGGTAGTAAAGTAAAAAATCTTGGTGTTATTTTAGACCAAGACATGTCATTTAAATCCCATATTAAACAGGTTTCCAGAGTTTCCTTTTTTCACCTCAGGAATATCGCTAAAATTAAAAACATTCTGTCCAGGAGTGATGCTGAAAAACAAGTCCATGCATTTGTTACTTCAAGGCTGGACTATTGTAATTCTTTACTATCCAGGGGCGGATCCAGGATTTTTCAAAGGGGGGTGCGCACCTAAGGGTCATGGGGTCAAGGGTCAAGGGTCATGGGGTCGAGACAATGTGAGGCTAAATGACCAAAGAATGCCATCTTTACTCTTTCACACTACCCTAATTATTCATCTAAGGGTTTTTTAATTGATAATAATTTTAATGGATGACCATAAGTGGAATTAGCATGATTATCTTATTGTAATTGAAAATGGGTTTTTAAGTCAAAATCTCGTGCTTTTTACAGCATGCACAAGGTTAAAAAGTAGTTTGAAGAAAAAATTATCCTTATCAACAATTAATCAAACAAATATTTTCTTTATTTCCAGAAATTATATTTATACAAAAAATGAAATAAAAAGATAAAGGAGTTTTAAAAATATACATGTATTTTAACAATATATTTTAACCATATAAACTATATTAAGGAAAAAAATACTTAGAAAGACCCAAGGACTTAAGAACAGTGTGGTATAGTTCAAGTGATAAAAGATTTTTTAACATATTTTAACAAGACAAACCATGTTGAGGAAAAAAATCTTTAAAGTAAGTTAAACCAATGAACATGTAGGGTGAAGTTAAGCCATAAGCCTATAATAGAACTGTAAGACTTAACAAAGAATATTGTTCTCTTTTACAACACCTTTAACTTTATGATGACGAAGATAATGGGCTTATGAATGTCAACCCTCTAGGATGCTTCTGGGCAAATATGTCTATGATTTTGTTGATGTCTAAATGAATTTCCTTGTGGACATACATAAGTAGCAAAGCCACAAACCTTTTCTGTCCCATTGTTGACCTCAGCAAAGTTTTCACTGCTTTAAGGCCTGAGTTAGCACGTTCCACAGAAGCACTTGTAAAAGGTATAACTGACAGAAGGTGAAGAATCATAGAAATGTTTGGGTAGCACTTCATATTTGTTATCCTTAGAATTTCAGGGAGAGAGCTGGGTTTTTCCACTGATGACCACTTTGTGTGCCACAACTTCACTTCCTGCCTGAATGTTGATCCTGATGGTAGATCATCTTTATATGATGTAAAGATCTCTTTCTCACTCTCATCGTTCATCATATGCAAGTTGCTTGGCAATAGTTTTAATAAAGGAGACCATTCTTAGTTTTAACAATAAAACGCATGTGGCACTAAAAGGTTTAAATCAGACAATACACACTACACAATAACTATTGTATGGGTGTCAAAGTCCACTATTTTTTTTTTTACTTTACACTCTTTTTTTCATTACTTTTCAAAAACTGTGCAACAAAAATGTATTTTTAAACTTTCCCGTTACTGGAAAAAGTTTTCCTGAAATTGCACTACTTTACAACTTTACACAACTTGTGAGAACTCAATGTTTTTTCATTATCAAAATTTTCTAACGATCATCATACCTTTTTTCTGTGGGGAGAATATAAGATTAAGGTTGATCCATACTCCAATCTGGAAGGTGGCGGTAATGCACCTAAAAGTTGTTTGCCAACCACTATTAAAAAAGAGAAGAAGAAGAAGAAGTAGTCGTAGAAGAAGAACAGAGTCGTCACTGCGCGCTGTTATTTAAAATGGCCATGACCGGTGCGGCAGAGAGTGATGGATTAATTAGTGATAGTGATGGAGTTTCATGGATTTGTCATCATCATCTGAGAGCCATTTGGAATATATAGAAGACTTTCTTGACAGCAACCTGATTTTTGACGAAATCCAGCCCAGTTTGAGGCAAGGAGACCAAAAAGGAATGATGTGAGTTGAATCTGTCTGCTGCGGCAGCCATCTCATTTTTGTGATGTTTTTCCACTCTTAACCGATGTATTGCAACATCAAACTGCCATGCATGTGGGCATTGTTGCTTCAACAATAGCTCTCGAACATTTCAATGGTGAAGTCCTCTGGAAATCCGAAATAATTGTTGTTTATTGCAGCTGTAGGAGTGCAATGCCTCTGCTAAGAAACAACACAGGATGTGACGTCAGGCCGCCATTACTGCCCATATTTGGGCACTAAATGCCGCCCGCAGTATCGGTGATTGCGACGACAATTTATGCCGCGCCGGCATCACAGTGCGTTCTAAATGAAAGGTACTGGCTCTTAATCGTAATTCTATGAAGGATGTTTAAAATTTCGGGCTCTTTAAAAAAATACTTTTGGTCTCCAAAAGGGGGGTGCGCGCGCCCCCTGCGCCCCCGCCTGAATCCGCGCCTGCTATCAGGAAGTCCACAAAATGCAGTTCAAAGTCTTCAGCTGATCCAAAATGCTGAGCAAGAGTTCTGATGAAAATCAACAAGAGGGATCATATTTCTCCAATTTTAGCTTCCCTTCATTGGCTTCCTGTGAAATCAAGAATAGAATTTAAAATTCTTCTTCTAACGTATAAAGCCCTTAATAATCCAGCTCCATCATATATCAGAGCTCTGATTACCCCGTATGTTCCTAACAGAGCACTTCGCTCTCAGACTGCAGGTCTGCTGGTGGTTCCTAGAGTCTCTAAAAGTAGAATGGGAGGCAGATCCTTTAGCTATCAGGCTCCTCTCCTGTGGAACCAACTCCCAGTTTTGGTCTGTGAGGCAGACACCCTGTCTACTTTTAAGACTAATCTTAAAACTTTCCTTTTTGACAAAGCTTATAGTTAGAGTGGCTCATGTTACCCTGAGCTACCTTTATAGTTTTACTGCTATAGGCTTAGGCTGCTGGAGGACATCAGGGCCTATTTTTCTCACTCTACTGATTTCTACTGTTCTCCATATTTGCATTGCATTACATTGAAATGACTGTTGTCATTTCAGCTTTTAACTTTTTGTTCTCTCTCTTTTTTCTTCATAGTAGGTACACCTGGTCTGACGTTCTGTTGACTGTGAAATCATCCAGGGAAGACAGATCACCGACTATTACCATCTAATGTAGAACAGATTACTGGATCAATGTGTGCTTCTGTGCTTTTTTGTCTCTCTTGTTGTGTCTCTGCTCTGTCTTCTGTAACCCCCAGTCGGTCGAGGCAGATGACCGTTCACACTGGTTCTGGTTCTGCTAGAGGTTTTTCCTTCCCGCTAACGGGTGTTTTTTCTTTCCACTGTCGCTTCATGCTCGCTCAGTATGAGGGATTGCAGCAAAGCATGTACAATGCAGACGACTCTCCCTGTGGCTCTACGCTTCTCCAGGAGTGAATGCTGCTTGTCGGGACTTTGATGCAATCAACTGGTTTCCTTATATAGGAACATTTTTGACCAATCTGTATAATCTGACCCAATCTGTATAATATGATTGAACTTAACTTTGTAAAGTGCCTTGAGATGACATGTTTCATGAATTGGCGCTATATAAATAAAATTTAATTGAATTGAATTGAATTGAACCTGTCAGTCACTAACCAGCCAGCACTCAGCACACCTGTCAGCCTCCCTATTTAAGATCCCTGCATTCAGTCCTCCCCTGTCTGTTCGTTCTGTTGGTTTCTGTTGGTTCTGTTTACTTCTGTTGGTTCCTGTTGGTTCCTGTTATCTCCTGCTCATGACTGCTCGCCTTACCTTTTCCGTCCAGCCCAAGTTCCCTTCATCTCCGCCTGCTTGCTGTGGTTCTGGTCCTGCTCTCACTCCGGTCCTGCAAGTATTCACTCAGTCGTGTTGCTAATCCTGCTATGGTTCTGATTCCTAGTTTCCACTCTGCCAAGCTGCTGGTCTTGCTACCTCCGTGCTCCGGCTCCATCCTGCTTAACTCTAATCCATGATCACCAAAATAAAATAAAAAATGCTTGAGACATCACTGTGTGACAAATGAATCTACATTGAGTTTGAATTGAATTACTAAAATAAATCAATGTCATGGTTTGTGCGGTTGAAGTAGGAGAAAATTGCCGACAGGAGCACAGGAGCCACATGGTGCACTGAAACAGAATTTAATAACAGAACTGAGTGGAACAAACATACAGGAGGGATGTGGAACCAGGGCAACGTAATAGAAGAAATGAGCAGTAAACGATGAAAACCAAGGAGCTTGAATATAGAGATGTTATCAGTGACACGGGAACCAGGTGAGTATAATCAGGGGAATGTTTAGCACAGGAAATCGAGAAAAGAAGATTTATAACCACACGCAACACACTAAATGCTAAACCAGAGACAAAAGGATCTACAAAATCAAAAGGGAAAAAATCCTAACATTAACAAAAAGAATAAACTAAAATGCACAGAAGAGACCACAAGAAATAAGAGACTAAACACAAAGAGACTACCTAATATGGAAAGACGGCAACAACAATGGTGAGCAACACAGAAATCCAAGTTTTGGATGCGTCCATGCTTCAACACACCTGAATCAAATCTCTGAATTCCCCTCATCTGCATTCAGTGATGTACCTTTGCAGAGGCATGATGGGCCATTGCTTGTTGAAATCTAGGGCTCCATTTGAATACCCTTAATAACAGCTCTTAGTTCCTGCTCCTAACTCCTGCTCCTTGATCTTTCATGGGGTTACCAGTCAGAACTCTATCATGGGGAGGAAAGGAGCTTCAGACCGCAGTCCCGAATTTGGACAGCCTTTAACTCCGACGTCATTACATGATGGAAACGCACACGGATGATTCTAGTCAAATCCTAGACTACAGCCTTCTGAGAGTGAACTAAAAAGTGCTGCACAATTTCTTCTCTCCGGACATTTTCGTTGGTTTCTGTGAGGGGGCTGTACTGATTCGTCATGTCACACAAAGAATTGTGGGATACATAAAGGGTTCTTACTGGCAGTAAGGGATGTTCTTAGGCAAAACTAGCCGCGGGAGGGAGCATACAGGCTACTTTTCCACCTCCGTCCTTACTGATTGCACTATTCGGACAGCACTTATCATGGCGACCGCTGACGCACTTCCACTTTGATTAAAGAGTCCTTGCTCTATTTGAGTATTCAGATGGAGCCTAGGTGTCTTGGAAAGGGATATGTCTAGTTGCAAGCAGTCAGTGTCTTGCCTGTAGTCAGAGCAGTCACCATTTGAAGAATGGTGAAGATATTCTCAAAAGAGACTCAATCTAAAAATGAGGTGGACAACTCAGCTCCTCGGGGGCAATGTGTTTCTGCACTAAGACACTTACCTGGTTTTGTATTGTCCTTTTTTTTTCTCCTGCAATGAACACCTCCACAGCTGTCTCCTATTATCTTATCCTCTTCTTATTGTTTCAGTCCAAATCTTACAATTAGAGCAGAGAAATTTGCTCCCGATTAGGTGTTGCAATTCAGGCCTTTGCAGGTGAATCCTGTAAAGTGTCTGAGCATCAAGATGTTATCTTGGGTGCCAGGATTTAACTCACACGGGTGAATTATCTGTTCAGCCTGTCTCCAAGCTCTGCGTGAGGCCGGGAATGACCGGGTTGGAGCAGAAAAGCATCTAAAACAGAAAGGACGCTAGAAGCCAAAGTCTGAAATAGCCTACCATAGAAAAATGCTGCTGAGAGCAAAGACTTTTCATCTATGAATTTCTACCATCAAGGACACTACCAGCTCAAAACTTTGTTAGCAGCTATTTTATACACCATCATGCAATATATTGTATTTTGTTGTATCACTACTTTGTAACCAAACACATCTATGGATATTTTTACAAGGAGGCTGCTGGAAGTGGCACAGTGCAGATCTGACATGAAACCCTGTCCACACCTCCTCATCCTAAAACAAGGATAAACTATTCATCCGTCTGTCCATCCATCCATCAATCGTCATACCTGCTTAACCCTTGCAGGGCTACTGGTGGCTGGCGCCTTTCTCCACTGGATGATGGGCAAGAAGTTAGGTACACCCTGGATAGGTCACCATTCCATTACAGGGCGACACAGAAACATGCAGAACAGACAACAATTTATGCACAGCTAAGGGGAATGTTTTGTGGTCAGTTACCCTAATAAAAGAATGAATAAATGTAAGAATAGCTTCATTAGTACTCGTGTGTTAGGGAAAATCTTGTTATGGAGTGGCTAATTTAAGAAAGATAGAAATGCACAGCGGCATCTATACCCAAAATAAAAACTTTTAATCCCCCACTCTACTACATGTAAACTGTCAGTGATGTCAAAGTAAAGGAAATATAAATATCCACATTCACAAAACACACATCCGGCACAATCAAATGAACGAGACAAAAATGTCGGAAGCATAAAAATATGCTCTAAAAATATGCTAAAAGGAAAAGTAATGACATGGTTACCAAACAGCCCAGTGGCTCCATTACTGCATAAAAATATACACTAAACAGGTTTACAGCTGTTGAAACGATGTGCACTTTGTGGTGAAAAAAAAGGAAGTTTAACACTTTCCACTGCTATTCAGTCCACTGATAGCTTTCGCCTAGGAATGGATTTTAATGCAGATTTTTTTTTCTTTAGGTCTAATATGAAATTTTTACGTCAGTTAGGCGGAGCTAGAGTACTGCCAGAGAACTAATGCATGCAAATTATAGAAGGATCCCAGAGCGATGGGATTCAAAGCCAGGACCTTAGCTACAACTGTCCCAGCATGCAACGTACAGCAACAGCTACAAACAATAAAACTGAGCAAAATTGAAATGATGTGAAAATATAGATTGATTTATTGGAAAAGGCAGAGTTTGAGTTATTTTTAGAAGCTGTCAGCCTGACTCTCCAGTGAGAACATCTCCATGATACTCCAAACTGTGATCATTCTGCTTGCTGTTTATTGTGTGTACGTTCCTTGAAGCTCAAATAAACCTAGTATCATTATCATCATCAATTTTAATAATAATTATTATTATTATAATAATTTTTAGAATGGTGTGATTTGCTTATAAAGCAATTTCAGCTGGAAAAAAGAAAAACGTAGCTATCTCCCACCTGTACATATGAGAAAACTAAAGCACTCAAATAAAAAGCTTTGTTTGTTTGAAATATGATGAAATATCATCCAAACAATCAGGGGAAATAAAAGAAAAACAAAATACTACAAATCAATATGGAACAATGGTCAGTCAAAAATACTCAAGTTAAAAGTGAAGAAAGAATTTAACAGTTTTTTCTTTGTATATAAAAAGCAACATATTTTATAATGAATGCTTGTACATAATCTCCTACCAAAAAGCATTTGAAAACATGTTTTGAAACTTGTTCTTCTACAATAATGTGAGGACACAAAGGGAAATGGAGCCATACATCAAACCTTTTTTCACTCAGGGACCTTCTCCTCGCAGCTTTGATAGGATTTGCGACGGAGAATTGGGAGGCCAGGTCGAAGCTCATACTGAACGTAACGCTGATATATGATTCACCCACTCATCTGAATGGCTGCTACTTGTCAATGTCGGCGCTTGTGCAACACAGTTCAGCTGTTTTTATTAGATGCAGCCAAAATTTGACTGGGCTGTTTAACTCTTTTAGTGTCATACATCACTTTCTAATATGACAAATCTGTTCAGGGGGACACAAATAAATGAGTTGCTGCAGGTGCCGCTGTCTTCGGCTTTTCGGCCCCCCCAGGGCTCCTGAGCTTGCTCTTCAAAAGCGTGGGGGTCTGCCACGTACGTGCACGTCTTTGTGTTTGCATCTCACCAAGAGTTCATGCTGTTGAAAGTAGAGCCAGAGGGGGGGCATTATGGCAGAAAGAAATCGGGGTGGGGGCGTTGAAAGACAAAGGCAAAGTCTATGAGGCTTGAATAGGTTTATAGTCTGGGGGGCTGCAACTGTCTCCAGGTTTCATCGGGTTAAAACTTCATCTCTGTTCAAAGGTGCACTTGAAAGGAACAGCCATTATTTATTCATCAGTGCTGCATCTCATAGATACGTAGGAGTTGGGATGCTACGTGTACTCTCAATTACTTTTCTGTCTACTGTATGTATATGAGCCTGCAGCAGAAACCTACTCGAATTCTACATCGCCGCCGTTTCTCAGGGAGCAATGTGTTCGCAGCTGACCAAAAAAACAACAACGTTCACTCATTCACCGGTGCTCTTTGGGTTTTACTGCAGATCATTGTTCGTTCTTTGGCAGAGAGATGTTATGTCAGCTCATAAAGGCTCAGTAATGGAAAGAAAGAAATCAAAGAGTGATGGCTGATTTGAGAAGCAGGATCATTAAAAAGCACCAACCACGGTGCTGCAGCGCTCCCATTTGGCCACCTTCCCTGTTAAAGAAGAATGAATCACCTACTGGGCAACAACACCCAGGGAACTGTATGGAGAACTGGTTCCGGCAGTAGCATTGAGTGGGCACAAACTGCATTCATCTCACTGATTTTTATGCAAAGTGATTTGTGAAGCAAGTGGTTATTTGGGATGTTTTAATGCAGCGTTTGATCTGACTGTTCACTCCAGGCAGGGGTGTCCTCTGTATCAGCATACTGTGTGAAAAAGAGTAATAATCCTAAAGCTGTATTATACTGCCCTCGTCTGGCTGACCACTGTATACATCAACTGGGCTGATTTAAAAAGACAGGATCTACATCATCATACGGCATCATAGCTTGCAGGACTTAGGTTCAAATGTTGACCAAGTTCTTTCTGTGTGGAATCTGCTGTTTCTCCTTGTGTATTAGTGGGCTTTTACTGGGTATTCTGGCTTTTGTAGGCAGGAGTCTCTGTGTTGCCCTGTGATTTACACACAAAAAGTATTTTTCTCACCACACCTTTTCAATAATGATGCCTGGAAATGGCCCAACCCTCTTATACCCCTGAATTGGATAATAAATAGATCCATCCATCCATCCATCTTCCGACACACTTATCCCTGTTGAGGTTTATTGGTCAAGGTGTGCGATGTCATCATGGAGATGCATGAAATGATGGTCTCTTTTGATGTCACATCACCCTTTATCTGCGTTATCTGTTGATGAGACTGTGGACGTGGTCTGTGCAAGATTAAAATCAGACAGCACCCTTAGCAGCAGATCCACTCTTTCCATAGATCAACTGTGCCAACTCCTGAAACTGTGTCTGCAGTCAAGCTACTTCATGTGGGGGCAATATTATAGGCAGAAACGTGGGTGGGCTTTGGGATCACCAGTTTCTCCTACTGTTGCAAACCTGTACATGGAGGAGGGAGAAAAATGCGGTTTAGCATCCTTTTCATGGACATCACCAAGCCATTGGTCCAGGTATGTTGATGACACCTGGGTAAAATAAAATCTCAGAGGGTCCAACATTTCACTGATCACGTCAGCTCTGTGGATAAATGTATGACGTTTACACAAGAAGATGCAAAAAATGGCAGGTTGGCTTTCCTGAACTGTGACGTCTCTGTCTGACGTGTACCACAAACCCACTCACACAGACCAGTACTATTCCATCACCCTCTAGAGACATTTTTGGAGTTATCAGTTTGGAGAAATCACACATAACACAGGCTCTAGAGCAATCGGGTTATCCCAACTGGATCTTTCCTCAAAGCAGAGAAGAAACCCAAACAGGACCCTAGCCAGCCATCTGGTGAAAAGGAGGACCCCCAACCCAGACTCAGACCAGTAGTTATTCTGTATGGTGCAGGAGTTTCAGAGAAACTGAGATATTTATTTTCTAAACATGACATCCCAGTGACTTTCAGTCCCCAAAACATACTACGGCAAATACTTGTTCATCCCCAAGGTCTGGTTCACCAGCATTAACAGAGTAATGCTGTGTATGTAAGTACCAGGAGGACTGTGACCAGTTATACATTAGGGAAACAAAGCAGCCACTGGTCAAAAATGATTAACCGAGCACAGAAAAGCAACATCATCAGGCCAAGATTCTGTGGCTTACACTCGTCTGTAGACCAGTGGTCCCTCTTTAAGGGATGAAGACGTTCTCATTCTGGATAGGGAGGAACAATGGTTTGAGAGAAGAGTAAAGGGAGCCATTTCTGTAAAGAGAAACTACCTGTTGTTTAACGTGTGTGTGTGTGTGTGTGTGTGTGTGTGTGTGTGTGTGTGTGTGTGTGTGTGTGTGTGTGTGTGTGTGTGTGTGTGTGTGGGAGGGGGGGGGGGGGGGTGGCATCCGGGTCCTTTTATTGCAAATATGACTCAGCCCTCTGGGAACAATAAGTAGCCTCAGAGTACTAATGATCGGTTGTTAGGCTGATGGTCCTCTTGTATGTGAGCAACCAGTTTTGATTTTCTTTTTTTTTCTTTTTTCCCCAGTCTCCTGTCTAGCAATGTGACAATAAGAATTGATGTCTTAATGCCAAATAGAGCTCGACAGATTTTGCTTTCACAAGTGGAGCAAACAGCTTTCGCCATAGTGCTCTGCTTGATTTATGCATGTAAATAGTTTTATTGTGATTCCTGCGGGGCGAATTTCAAATTATGTGGACACTACAATGGGAGAGTAAAGGAAGAACAAGAAGAGAAAAAAAAAGAAAGAGAAGAGGTGAAAGAAAGAAAAGATAAAAGGGAAAGAATGATAAAACGTCTTCCGTCTGCTTCATCACCTGGAAAGAGAGATGTAAAAAGAACAGCACAACCAACAGACATAAAGCAACAGATACAATAGAGTAACACCTTGATACCATTGCTAAATCATATGTATTATTATTTAAGCTGACATGTGTAAAGTGATACCTGAGAAAAGAAAGTGAAAAAAAATAAAATAAAAAAATTACGGGCTTTCTGTATATAAGTGAACACTTAGAACCTGGAACCCAGCACCAGTTTTGATTTTCACCGTTAAACTTGTTGATCCACTATGCAAAGGTACTGCTTCCAAGGCAAAGGTCACCTGTAACTGCTTGGACTGAAGAAGAAGTTTCTTGGACAAGAGATGGAATGTTTCAACAAAGAAGAACCCGTCCAGACGATCTACTCAATTTTTTTTATTTATTTATTGATTTTAGTGTGAAAAGATGGACCAACGAGTCAAACAGGCCTACTTTGACTGTACTGACTGCATGAAATGCCCTACAATCATCCTGGACCTCCATCTCTGGAATAAATGATTACAAACCTGCCGCTCTTACATTTGTAGTGATGAAGTGCTTTGAAAGACTGGTGCTGGCCCATCTGAAGGACGTCACAAGACCCTTCCTGGACTCCCTACAATTTGTCTACAGAGCTAACAGGACAGTGGATGATGCAGTCAACTTGGGACTGCACTACATTCGCCAATACCTTGATGCTCCAGGGATGTATTCAAGGATCCTGTTAGCGGACCTCAGCTCAGCATTTAACACCATCACCTCAGACATCCTTAGTACCAAATGCACCCAATTCACGGTGTCAGCCTTCACCTGTCAGTTGATCACAAGCTTGTCTGCTGTGGAAAACTTAAAGTTTCTGGGATCCACAACATACCAGGCCTAAAGCAGGAACTCAACACTGTCACCATCATCAAGAAGGCCAAGCAGATGATGTACTTTCTTTGCCAGCTCAGAAAGCTATCCCATTCTCTGCACTCATCACACTGTGGACTTATATGTTTATATGTGTATGTGCACCTGTACATCACTTCCACCTTTGTCATGTATATAATAACACTAACAATGGAAATAATATTTACTCCTGCATCATTTGCACTCTGCTCATTGCACCATTGCATTACTGCCTTAATTTGCCTGCTTGTTTATAGTGTGTTCATGTGTTCTGCATACTGTGTTTGACTTTTATAACTGCACTGTTGTGTTATTGTGAGTATTGTACAAACCAGAGTCAAATTCTTCATATGTGCACACATACCTGGCAAACAAAGCTGGTTCGGATTCTGATTTGAGGAGAAACAGTAATAGGTCAAACACCATTCGTCATAATGGCAGAAGAAGTGGAGGTGGTGGAAGAGAAAAAACACAATGGTGTTTACATGGACAGCAGACTGGACTGAAGATGCAACTGTGAAGCCATCTACAAGAAAGGAAAGAGCAGATTGCATTTCTTGAGAAAGCTTAGGTCCTTTAGTATTTGCAGCAAGATGCTGCATATATTGTGTCTGCTGTGGAGAGTGTGATCTCTTGTGCTATCATCTCTTGGGGTTGCAACATCAGAGGCAGCGACTTCAAAAAGCTCAACAACCTAATTAAGAAGGCCGGCTCTGTTCTGGGTTCTCATTGAACCTCTAGAGATGATTGTGCAAAGAAGGATTCCTCATAAAATGAAGAATGTTACGGAATGTTACCTGACCATCCACTTCATCAAATTGTTGTACAACAACAGAGTGTTTTTAGTCAGAGGCTTTTTCAGAACCGCTGTAAGATAGACCACTACAGAAGATCTATCCTTCCCACTGCCATCAGCATCTACAACAACTCTTTGATTTTTTTCTTAAACCTGGATCAATACCCTTTGGTGTTTAGTGATTATTTTTTGTGATCGTGCGCACTGTGAATTATATAAATATTTTTTCCTTTTGCTCAGCTGAATATATTCCCCTTTTCTTGCATACAATACTGTGTCAGGGTTACATTAAACACAAATTCCAGTTCCTCCTATAGTTGAGTTTAACTCTTTTGATACTTAGCCCAATAATAATCATACTTCATTAGCATCTTCATCACAGTATATATGCTACACTACCAAAGGTACCATTGGCCTCTTGAGTATTTCTTTGATAAATGTTTTCTTTGTGCTACCTGTTAGTTTATTGCACTGTGTTGCGTTAGTTTGTCGCACCTGAAGTGTGTGGCTGTAACATAACAAGAAGTTAAAAAATGAGACAGATGGGAAAAGGAAAATTTAGCAAATTCTGATAATTATTGTACCTCATTGGAAAAGTTACAATTCTTTACAGGATTGTGCTATGTTACATACCAGAGCAAGAATCTTGCCATCAAGTGTTATCATCAAACTCATGCATAGTGAAATGTTAAAAGGAGACTTTTTCTTGTTGTTAATGGAAAAGTTGGAAAAATCACTTACATTACTGTTTTCCCAACAGTAATGGCAGTAAACTCAGCTTATCATAGAACAATAAACTCCCTAAAACATTAATAACCATCCACTGTCTATACCTGCTTATCCATGCAGGGCCATGCGTGGGCTGGTGCCCATCTCCAGCGGTCATTGGGCGGGAGGCGAGCTACACCCTGGACAGGTTGCCGGTCCATCACAGGGCAACACAGAGACACACAGGACGAGCAACCACACACACACACACACACACACACACACACACACACACGCACACGCACCAAAGGGCAATTTAGAGAGATCATTTCACCTAACAGCCATGCTTTCAAACTGCTGGAGGTACCTGCAGTACCCAAACCTCACATGCACAGGGAGAACATGCAAACTCTGTGCAGAAAGAAAAAAAGAGCACCTCCTAAGGGCTGAGCTAATTTAGGATGGGCTCAGGTGAAGTGGAAAATTGTTATGTCATTGGTGGTATAAAGACCTATAGTTTTGGTTTATCAAGCAGCTCATGTTGTCCATTAGAGGAGCTAGACCAGAGGAAGGTTTAAATGAACTGTCTCATTATTGAAATACAGCAAGCTTCCAGTAGAGTATAAAGGTTCAGTGTTTCTATTCCTGCATTTTCTCTCGACACGCTACCATTTTACCAGATGTGCCGCACAGTTTGTCCTCAATATTTAGGGCCTCCCAGGGGCATACAGTTTCCTTGGCCTTTTGATGCAATGACCCTGTTTAAGAAAACTGAATCACAGCAGCCAGTTGCTAAATGAGCCTGCATGAAGATTAGGGGTAAGTGTGAAACAGCTGGCTACACTGAGGCAGCTTGACTGCCTGCATGTTCAGCACTCAACCAGGGGCTATACACTCCACTTCGTCTGGTTCCCTGCTGTTACTCACTTCACTTCCTCTGATTCATCTCTTTCTTACAAGTTTGCCTCAAGAGAAAAAGCATGGCCAGTAAGCCGGTGAATTATTTGAAGTAACACAGGAGGATAACTTTTAATACCAGAGAGTGGATAACAGCGTGAGTTGGACTCCTTGGCTTTCCAAATCATGGCTCCACTGATCTGTTAATGTCACACGCCAAAAGCCTGAAAAGAGCACTGAATGGACGCTAAAGCCTGAAGGGGTTCCCTGTCCTTTTTAAGACATCTATGAGGCCTTAAATATTAAGATAACAGTTAATATTTCATAATACACCAAGATGGAGGAGGAGATGAAACCTTCAATTGAATAGCTTTCAGTCACAGCATTTACTGAAATCATCTTCTTTTTTAAACGTGATGTCTCTTGTCCTGAAAATGTCAGCAGCAAATATGAAAATGTAATCTTTAAGTTTCAAGCTCCTTTTTGTGGAACCTGTCAACCAAAACATTTGGGTGAATTTAAAGATGTGAAGACAAAACATCCTGAAATAATACAAACCAATAATGGCAATGCAGCACAACACTGGAGAGATAGAGCACAGCCAAGCAGCGGTGAAGCCGCAAAGATCGGCAGCTAATGTTTCAAATGTACATGGAATGAGCTAATTTTGATTTGTTACCATTGGTGTCGCTGGAAGAAAAACATTTCAACCAAATAATCTGAGTTGAGTTTGTCGGGTGCATTTACATTCTGGCTCATTGTTTCTACTTTATTTACTGGTTTTGTTTTTATTTGTGTTGTTTAGTTGGCTCTTTTGTGTCATGGCAGTTTTGAAGCATGGCTATTCTGTCCTCACTGATTGTCTTTTTTCCTCCCGCTACAATTTATTGTAAAAATAATGATAAAAAGAAGCTATTTCATTAACATTAGACCACTTCTTACATCAATTTGTAACTGGTGGTGGCAGAATCATGCTGTGGGAATAATTTTCCTCAACAGGGACAGGGAGGTTGGTCAGACTTTGAACAACCTCCCGAAAGAAAGCCTGTTAGAGGTTGCAGAATCCAATTGAGATTCTGAGGCAAGGTTTGCTGTTGCTGTTCATGCACACTTTCCTTCCAGTCTGACTGAACTGAAGCTAGTTTGCAAAGAATAGGTGTAAGAGGTTCACTTTACAAAATAGTTGGCACCATGAGAAAGGAGGACATGCTGAAACCAACTCAAGACATCAACCAAAACATTAAAGGTTATGCACAAATTGGTTTTTCAAATGGACAATGAAAAAGGTGTTTTCAACCAAAACGGCGAAAAAACCTGACTCGATTACACCACTTTCGTCAGGAGGACAAAAGAGGAGGGCCGGGGTTTCAGCAAACTAGTTTGAGGAATGCCTCAAAATATTTGAACCAAGTCACAACATTTCAAAGCAGTGCTCCAAAGTAAGGAATCCCACAGTTTAAAATGCAATTCCAAAACTGCTAAATTTGACAAAAGAACAAACAGAAAAGATTTAGTCCGATTTAATGTCAGATAGTCTTTTATACAGTGCATGCAAATATCAAGTTTCAACTGTATTATATTTTATACCCTCTGAGACAATTATTACTGTAAATTCTATCAACAGCTTCAATGTTTCTAAACCCAGCAGAGATGAGTCCATAGCTGCAGCAGCAAAACTCTCACTGAGTCCTTATTTCAGAACAGGAGCCTAATGACAAATCTATTGATTTTTAGACAAACATTAACTGCATTCCCTCTGAAGAGAGTCAATAATACATCAGAGTAAATCTACAATCCTAGCACTTTATCTCAGCTGCCAGTCTGTTGCATAGCATCAAAGGCACACGGAAGAGCGGTCTGGAATCCCACTAAACGGATGTTATCACTGGCCAGCCATATTTCACAGCCCTAATACACCGTTGCCTAAGAGAGGGAACCTATCTGTCACGGGATATTTTTAGTGCTAAGGCTTGCAGTAAATATCTGATATAATCTGAACCACTAATAAAATCACATTTGTCTTTTTGTCCATTGAAACACTTTGAGTGTGACTCTTGACATAAATTGGAAGATCCTTTTAATGTTTGTGTCCATCTGTGTCTTTCCTCAGTCATGTTTTCAAAGCTAAAGGAAAAACTGGTACAAAATGAGCTGAGCACAATCTCACACTCACCTGGAGTCATTGCCATCAGGGTGGGTTAGGGTATATTTTATATGAAAAGAAACACTGCAGAAATCAACAGCTAAAGTGGGAGAATCTGTCAACAGGGCATCCATTAGTCATGCACTCCACAAATATGGCGTTTATCGAAGAACAGTAAGAACGTTACTCTTCAAAGAAAGCTCCATTTAAGGTTTGAAACAAACCACTTGGGGGACACAGAAAGAAGGAAAAGTGCAAGAATGTGCTCTCTTCAGATAATACCGAAAGAACTTTTTGGTCTACATGGGAAATGTGTGGGGGGAAAACTTGCACTGCACAACATCTTCAACACATTACCCTCACAGTGAAACACCGTGGTGGAAGCTTTTTGGTGTAGGGGTGCTGTTCTTCAGCAGGGACAGGAAAGCTGGTCAAAGTTAAAAGGAAGATGAACGGAGCTACACAGAGGGTAATCCTGGAAGAAAACCTGTTTGTCCTGCCTTCCAGTAGGACAATTATGCTCCGCGACTTAGATCAAAACATCCACCCCTGGTGACTTCCTCTGCCTCCATTCGCATTAAGACATTGAGGGTTCTGGATGGGGGTTCATGGAAGGTGCGCTGGTGCCGGCTGCCTTCTGGAGGGTGGCTGCGTCGGACGCCCCCCTTTTGGCCCTCCGACTTTTAAATGCACTTGAAAACAATATGCAACAACACGACATTTGAGCAGGCGGAGACAGGCTTGGGGTCTTTCTCACACTCCTGTTCTCCGATTGCCATCCGGAGTTCGGGAGCTGGAGGAGGAGTAGGACATGTGGTCGGGGTCTGGGCTGGGGATGGGCATTGAGTGCCAGGGGTTAGCTGGGGCTGCTGCTTCTGCTCTTGCCCGGAATATATCGGGTTCTTTTTTGTCAGGTTGGGTTTGAACTGGCCCCTCTCCTGGGACATCTCAAGTCTCCACTAAGTGTGGAGCCCATCCCCCCCATCCTTCTCTCCTCCGTTGGCTGGCGCTCTGACTCACTGGTGCGTTGGTGGTTCTCTGTGTCTGGGGCTGGGTGTTCAGGTGTGCGCCGGCTCACTCCTAGCCCAGGGGCCCCACCGGGATCGGTGGGGCCCCTGGGCTCCTGGGGGCTTCGGCGCTATGGCTGTTGGGTGTTTCCTGGGGCTCCTCCCTGCTCTTCCCTAGGATGCGGGAGGCAGCTGTCCCTGTGTTGTTCCCTCTTGGACACCTTTGCTCAGGCGGTCCCTTCGGGCGTCTGGGGTTTTGGCGCTCTGGGGGGTTGGTCTTTGGCTCCTCACAACCGCTATTGAGCCTTTTTCTTATTGGATAAACCTTACATACACAAGCGCACTCTCACACACACTTACAGGTACTTGGATCCAGGTTCTTACAGATTCACTTCTACACAGAAAACCCCTATTATTGTCTTTAGCTGTCACTATATACATTAAGTACTAATTAATACTGTATAGTCTTAAGTGATGGTATCAAGGCGTTGGTTGTTTGTACCTGTAATGCTTTATTGGTTTGTTTTGCTGTTCTTTTTATGTCTCTCTTTGCAGGTGTAGAAGCAGACTCAGAGGATGTTATATTGCTCTCTCCTTTTCCTCTCCTCTTTTTTTCTCACCTTTTCTCCCTTTTTGCATTTTGTCTAATCTGTTTCTCTTCTTTTTGTCCTCTCTTCTATCTTCCCGTTTCTGTGTCCATTGAACATGAAATAGTCCCAGAATAAAATCTAATAAAGCTTTTTGCATAAATAAATCAAGCGGAGCACTCTGGCAAAAGCAGTAATGCTCCAATTGTGAAAGTAAAATCTGTTGGGCTCTCTTTGGCATTAAGACAGCAATTCTTAATGCTCCACTGCCAGACGGGACACATTTAAAAGAAAAAAGTTGACATTTGTTAGAATATCCCAGACAAGGTCTGGACCTTAATTGAATTAAGAATCAGTGGCAAGACTTGAAAAGTGATGTTGAGGCATTCTCCATACAATCTGAGTTAACTTGAGCTGTTTTGCAAAGATATATGCAGCAAAAGGTGGTTCCACAAAGTTTTTACTCAGGGGAGCATACCACACTTTTTTTTTATTTCAAATGCATTATTTTCCTTACACTTCACAATGCACATTTCTCAGAACTTATCAAAATCTCCCCCTACATATATTAAAGTTTGAGGCTTTAACATGAAAAAAAAAGAAGTTTAAGCCGAATGAACACTTTACCCTGGTACTGGATTAAAAAGTCCTTGACTGAGTGATCGTAACAGTTTTAGAAGTCAGTCGGTGAATTCAAGCATCCATCTTTTGCAGGTGAGATGGGCCTACAGCATTCACATTCATGCATTAGCAGGAATTAGAGTTAAAAGGCTCCATAGTTAAGCACACACCATTTAATTCAAGAGCATCACTTTGAACTAACTGAAGTGGAAGAGTGGGCAAATGTTGGGGAATCTGAATCCATGGCAGCACGATCAGAAACAGATGGCTGTTATGACTATAGTAGATCTACCTTCCAGCTGAATTTTGTCATCAGATGATGTAACCTCTTGATGAATCACGTAACCATGCTGCATTGTTCTGCAGTGCCTTTATTGCAAGCAAGCACTTTCGATGCCAGTGTATGACATTGTTAGGGGTTGCAAATTAAACAATCAAACACAGATGACATTGGACAATAGACTAAATTGTATGTAAAGAATTTCTGCATACCAAATAAACTCTGTTCACTGAGCAGTTTAGCAACAGCTCCAAATCTTTACTCATTCATTCAGACATCAATTTGCTTTTCCCATCTGGTCCCTCTGCCAGGCATCGAGGCCAGACCGCCCCCCCACCCCACCCTCACCCCACACATACACACCCACACATGTGCTCAGAGTAAAACATGACTAGAAAAATGACTCATGTTTGGATGAAAATGATCTGAGGGAAAATGGGAATAAGTAATGTGGTGCTCATTCACAGCAACAAGCGTTAGCCCTTGTGTCAAGCAATAAGCATAGTTAATGTGGTCTGATTCTCCGGGGATCTGACTGTGCATTCTGAGCAAGAACATTAACGAGCACAGAAATGAAAAGTTAAATTGATGGGCAAATGCAAAAAGCAAAACAACTGACTAGATTTCACTTAATGGAGCAGCTCTTGTTTGTCTTCCTAACAACAAAAGACTTCTTATCTCAGTGAAATTTGGAGCTGTGATGTTTGGAACTCATCCATTGCAATGGGAGGATATTCACAGTAACATGTGTAAATTGTGTTGGCATAATTCTTACTTTTTCCTGTTTTCTTCTTAGTGTGACTTAGGTTAGAATGAGTTGTTGTAGGATTAGGCTGCTGAGAAGATACACAAACCACCTACTCCCACTCTGTGCTATCTTTACTCTGGCATACTCTGGTTATTGTTACTTTAAACATTATATTTTCTGTTTATGTCTCTTTCCCATAGAGTTTAGTCGGCACAGCGCTTCTGTGATTGTATGTCTCTTTTTCCTGTCCACTTAACTCCCAGTAACTCTAGACATATTGTCACTCATTATTAGCCTGGTCCTGCTTTAGGTTTCAGGTATTTGAAAGGGAGTTATTCCACTCAATTATCCAGACTGCTTGCTCAGGGTAAGAGATTTCTGTGAAGCAAAACCTCTAAGCAACTCACTGATTTCCTAAAAAAAAACATCACTAATTGACATTTTATGCAACCCAGTCTTGCAGAAAAACATGTAATAGCCAAATTAGTCCACAATAGGCAACATAGTATTGTCATAATTTGACTCCATAACATTAATTTTAATCCTCTGTTTTATTTGGCCTATTCATTTACATTGTCTTGTGGTCATCAAGTCTCTCCCAGTGAAAACAAAAATTAAATGGCCACCATTTCCCGTGCTACGTGTGGAAAACTCAACATTTAAAGAAAGCATCAGCCATTTTGTTCAGTTTGATTAGATTTCTAGCAAAAAGGTATGCATAATATGTTCATAATCTTCATTCAGGATATATAGATGAACTTTTGTTTATTAGTTTAGCCAAAGATTTCAGTCCACTCAGAAAAAAGTGAGAATGTTACATTTTCTACCGTTAAGGTGGTTGCTATGGGCACTGCAATTTCTACATCACCTACCTATGCCAAGCAATACAACCTGGGGTTGTATGGCTGTTCAGTCATGGAATCACATCCCATGAAGCTCTACGTACATTGTTCTTGAGCTTATCTGAAGACCACATGAAGTTGGAGGTCTGCAATGACGGTCTCTGCAGAGAGTTTCCAACCTCTGTGCACTATGCACTTCAGCATTCACTACCACCGCTCTGTCAGTTTAAGTGGCCTACTACCATATGGCTGAGCTGCTGTCATTCCATATCACTTCCACTTTCTTATAATACCACTGACAGTTGTCTGTGGAATATTTAGGAGTGAGGACATTTCACAGGTGGCATCCTATCACAGAGAGTTCTCTGAGCTTGAGAACGATCCATTCTTTCACAAACCTTAGTACAAAAAGTCTGCATGCCTGGTGCTTAATTTTATACACCTGTGACCATTAAAGCAATTAGAACACCTGATTTCCATTGTTTGCATGGGTGAGCGAATACATACACAAAAGAAGATCAAAACCCAAACACCTGGAGATTGTGGCATCTAGTTCATTTATTCATAAATGTTCAAACATTTATTCACAAACAAAACAGCATCGCAGTTGTGATTGGAGTCAAATGTGGATCTACAAAGCATATAAAAAACTTTGAATAAACTTTAAATGTACATTGGCAACTCTCAATTTTTTCTCCATTTTTTCCACTCAAAATAGATTTGTTGTTTTATCAATAGCAATTATCCAACCAAATGTCCTTTGTCTACTGCTGCTTGTCCATGCTGGATCGTGAGGGGGCTAGTGTCCATTGTTTTTCTTTTTCTTACTGTTCTTATACTTTTCATATTTAGAGTCAAAACAATGCTTTTTTATATTTTAAACATGTGAATGTGAGTGTTCATTGCCGAGCAGAAAATGAAGATTTATTACAGAAGACTTACGCTCAGGCAGGTGAGTGTGTTTGTGGACGTGTTGTTTTTATTGAGTTTGTCACCTGACATTTCCAGGGTATATTGAATGACTCATGTTTTCAGTGCACATTTTCTACAATGAGAAGAAAGAGAAATCCTCACAGAGGACCTTTCATAGCTTTGTATCTCCGGTGGCCAGTGCATGGTTATATTTTGACACAGCTGTGACACCTCTTTCAGAAAAAAGGTTGTCCATAAATTTTACAAGACACAAAATCATTATTTTTAGTTTTCATCCAAGATCAAAAGTAAAAGTTGGATTGGCTGAGCAGACTTAACGTCACTTGAAAGAAAGCTAACAGCAGTAAACAAATAAAAGTGACAAACGCTTAAATCTTTTGAGAGCTACGCCAGCTAACTTCACCTTGAATGTTTCTTATACATTGCTGTCATTTTAAACATAGGTTTCTGATTGAACAAGAACAAAGCCATTCCTGAAGAGATAAAAAAAAGAATAAGAAGAATTCCTTTATTGTCCTGCAATGGGAAAATTCAGGTGTGACACTGGGAAACACACGGACAGTTACACACAATTATAGCAATGACAAAAAAAAAGATAAGAAAAACAGCAAACTGGTCTAATCTCAAGTTAGCTCTAAAGAAACACCAAGAGTAGAAGATAAGGGTAAATACCAGAGTAAATATTGAACAAAGGAAGAAAAAATCTATTTAACAGTGGGGGAAAAATACAGCCTATTTACATAACACACCATATTAGAATATGCCATATTTACATAATGTACGATAATACAGTATGCAATATGCATGGTAGTGCAGCAACATGCCAGCTAAGCCATGTGCAAATTACCTTAGTATTTGGGAACAGTGTAAGCAATTAGTGGTTGAATCAGAACCTGTGTAACGATTAGTACGATGTAAATTGTTATTATGTCTGTTGGGAGCAGCCAAGATTATAAAGTCTGACTGCAGCTGGGGGGAAGGACCAGTGGAAACGTTCCTAAGAGCATCTGGAATCCAGCAGCTCAAACATCCGACTCCCGTGATACTTTTGGAAACTCCGGGAACCTCCAGTAAATCTGCACTCTGAGTGTGAATTTCTCTGTTAGGGGCATATGGAGCAATCAGATCTCTGCATGACGGAGCCTGAGGGCTTTATGTACAAACCTAGTGCTGTTCCCTTGATTGCTACAGCACATTCAAGCCTTTCTTGTTATGGATTTGGATGGACCCAAAAGACAACCCGAAAACAGGTCAGTGACGCTTTGATATTTTATTTAAAAGAAAGGGTTGCACGGCCCTTGCTTCGTGCGGCTCACGCTCAGCGGCTGGCAGCTCCTGGAGGCGAGACGACAGGTTAGTGATCAGCTGAGCCAGATAGAACTGTGGACTAGACGCTAGATCACTAACCTGGTGGAGAGTGGGCTTGTCGGGGTTTCTTCAGGCTCCAGAGAGCGGCAGAGTCCGTGCAGGATAATCCAAGGCCGTTTGTCCTAGTCCAGTCCGGGTCCGATAGCGTGAGGTCGATAGATAAGGCAGTGGTTTCCGAGGGTAATCCGAAAGGAGGTTCCAGGTCCAGGTCCGAGTCAAAATCCAAAAGAGCAGGCAGTTTAGGGGACAGGCAATCTCAGGTACTCACAGGCTGATAAGGTCGGTACACGGGTGAGCAATCCAAATCCAGAGACTGACAGGCAGAACTCAGGGCGGGCAGACAGGATCCGAAAAGGGCAGAGCTGGCTCAAAAAACAGGGCAAAAACAGGTCGGGCTTCAGACGGACAGACAGGTTAATCAGAATGCTGGAAGTTCTCACCGGGATGGCTCGAGACGTTCTGGCACTGGAGGCTGAAAGGCACGGGACCTTTATACAGGTGAGGTGGAGCCGGAACAGGTGTCAGCAATTAACAGCCCCAGTGCCAGGAACGTTACAGAGCCCCCCCCTCAAGGGCGAATTCCAGGCGCCCTGGGCTGGTCCGGATGGGCCCTGTGGAAGTCGCTAATTAGAGATTTATCTAAAATGTGGCGGGAGGGAACCCACTGGCGTTCTTCAGGCCCGTAACCCTCCCAGTCGATGAGGTACTGGGTACCCCGACCCCATATACGGGACTTCAGGATCTTCTTAACGGTGTATGCAGGGGAGCCATCAACCAGACGGGTGGGAGGTGGGGGCGTGGCGGTGGGAACCAGACTGGAGGTCTTGACAGGCTTGACCCGTGAAACATGAAACGTGGGATGGACTTTCATAGTAGGAGGCAGACTGAGACGGACCGCCACCGGATTCACCACTTTGGATATGGTGAAAGGCCCGATATACCGGGGCGCCAACTTCTTACTGTCGACCTTCAGGGGAAGGTCTCTGGTGGACAGCCAAACTCTGTCTCCAACCTGGTATTGTGGGGCAGGAACCCGCCGACGGTTGGCTGTGCGGGCCTGATTATGGGAGGCAGCGAGAATGGCCCTTTTGGCCTTCCTCCAGGCGCGTTGGCACCTTAAGGCTGAGAGGCGGGCAGACGGGACTCTGGACTTCACCTCCTCAGTGGTGAACACTGGCGGCTGGAACCCATAAACCACGTAGAACGGGGAGAGACCTGTGGAACTGGAGGGTGTGGCATTAATAGCGTGCTCCACCCAGGGTAAATGTTGAGCCCACTTAGAGGGATCAGATTGGCAGAAAAGGCGAATCTTAGTCTCAACCTCCTGATTCATCCTCTCTGATTGGCCATCTGTTTGAGGGTGGAAACCGGAGGAGAGGTTGACTGAGATACCAAGCATGGCGCAGAACTCCTGCCAATAACGGGCCACAAATTGTGGACCCCTATCTGAAACTATATCAGAGGGTAGGCCATGCAGTCTGAACACCTCCTTGGCTAAGATCAACCCCATCTCCTTGGCTGAAGGAAGCTTAGGTAAAGGGACCAAATGGACCATTTTAGAAAAGCGGTCCACAATAGTGAGGATAACAGAGTAGCCTTCTGAGGGCGGAAGACCAGTAACAAAGTCCATTGACAGGCTGGACCAAGGCCGGGAAGGGACTGGTAGAGGACGGAGCAAACCTGCAGGGGGGCGACGGGAAGCCTTAGCCTGGTTGCAGGGGGAGCAGGCAGAGACAAACTGACTGACATCTGTGGTTAAGGAGGGCCACCAAAACTGGGAGCGAACGAGCTTCAGGGTCTTATTGATGCCGGGATGCCCATACAGACGGGAACTGTGGCAGAAGTCGATGACTTTAGGTCTGAGGTGGTGAGGGACAAAGAGTCTGTCCTTGGGGCAGGCCTCAGGAATCTGAGCAGACCCTAGGGACTCCCTTACCTCTCTCTCAAGCCCGAGACGGGAAATGGCACATCTTACTGTGTCGGGCAAAATGAACCCCCGTTCTTGGTCGGGGTCCTTTTCAGTGGTTTCGAAGACCCTGGACAGTGCATCGGGCTTGACATTCTTGGATCCGGGTCTGTAGGAGAGGGTGAAATTAAAACGGCCGAAAAACAAAGCCCACCTGGCCTGTCTAGGGTTGAGCCTCTTGGCCGTCTTCAAGTACTCCAGATTGCGGTGATCAGTCCAGACCAAAAACGGGAGCTTGGAACCCTCGAGCCAGTGCCTCCACTCTTCGAGGGCTAGCTTAACGGCCAAGAGTTCACGATTGCCCACGTCATAATTCTGCTCAGCCTTAGACAGCTTTCTGGAAAAAAAGGCACAGGGATGAATGCGGCCGTCAGTGGACTCTTGGCTGAGGATTGCTCCAACCCCAGAGCTAGAAGCATCCACCTCCACTATAAACTGCCTCTCTGGGTCAGGAGAAATGAGAATCGGAGCAGAGGTGAACAGTCTCTTTAAGCGCTTAAAGGCTTGGTCTGACTGCTCCTTCCAAGCAAACCTTGTCTTGCTTGACGTGAGTGCATGTAGTGGAGAGGCAACCTGGCTATAGTTACGAATGAACCTTCTGTAGAAATTTGCGAACCCCAGGAACCTCTGGAGCTGCTTACGGTCTACAGGGGTGGGCCACTCAGTGACGGCACGGACCTTGGCTGGGTCCATGGAAATCTGACCCGGGGACAGAACAAAACCGAGGAAGGAGGTTGATGTTGTGTGAAACTCACATTTCTCAGCTTTTACATAAAGCTGGTTCTGAAGGAAACGGAGAAGGACTGAGCGAACATGCTGTTTATGAAGGGTGAGGTTCTCAGAATAAATGAGGATATCATCCAGATAAACGAAAACAAAGTGGCCAATCATATCCCTGAGAACCTCGTTTACCAAATTCTGGAAAACCGCTGGGGCATTGGTTAGGCCAAAGGGCATTACCAAATATTCATAATGGCCGGTTGGTGTGTTGAAAGCGGTTTTCCATTCATCGCCCTCCTTTATGCGGACCAAATGATAGGCGTTGCGCAGATCCAACTTAGTGAAAACTTTCGCCGCTTGGACTTGGTCGAAAGCGGTATTCATTAAAGGGATAGGGTATCGGTTCTTCACCGAGATGCCATTGAGCCCCCTATAATCAATACAAGGACGGAGGGAGCCGTCCTTCTTCCCAACAAAGAAAAACCCAGCCCCCGCAGGAGAGGAAGAGGGGCGAATGATGCCCGCTCTTAGGGCCTCATTAATGTAATCTTGCATTGCTTGGGACTCAGGCGGTGATAAGGAATAGAGACGACCTCTGGGTGGGGTGGCTCCGGGTAATAAATCGATTGCGCAGTCAAAAGGGCGATGAGGAGGAAGGCTCGTGGCCTTTGCCTTATTAAACACCTCCTTAAGATCATGGTAGCAGGAAGGAACCTTGGACAAATCGGGGTAATAATCATCAGCCTTACCCTCTGAAGAACTAGGCGGCTGAGCAGAGAACAGACACGATTCAGAACAGGAACTCGCCCAGCCCGTCAGTTCCACCCGCCGCCAGTCTATCTGGGGGTTGTGTCTTCTGAGCCAGGTCGCACCCAAAATAATTGGGACCTGCGGGGAGTCAATAATCATAAAAACCAGTTTCTCTCTATGATTACCTCCCATAGTTAATTCCACAGGTTCCGAGATTAGGCGAGAGTGGTTCAGTTCGTGGCCGTCCAGGGCGAGCACACTGCGCGGGGAGGAACCATGATGAAGAGGAATGTTCAATTTTCTGGCCAAAGCCTCATCCATGAATTCTGTGTCGGCACCAGAATCGATAAAGACAGAAACACTGTAGGACTTAGAAGACGTGGTTAGAGTGGCCGGAAGTAACCTGTCGGAAGGGACAGCGAGTCTGGTGTAGCTCAGTAGGGACCCCTTACCCCCTGATGAGCTTGTTCCTTTTACCGGACAAAACCGGGCTCGGTGACCCGTTCCTCCACAGTAGAGGCAGAGACCCAGCTGCAGCCTGCGCTGGTACTCCTCCTTAGGTAACTCCGCCTTTCTACGTTGCATAGGTTCCGGTTGTGGCGACTTAGGAGGAGCTGAGGATGAAACAGAGGAAGCAGCAGAAAAACAAGGGTGATTTGTGGAGGTTGAACGACGCTCCCTCCGTCGCTCCAAGAGGCGGAGATCAACTCGCGTAACAAGCTCCTCGAGCTGTTTCAGCGATTTGGGATACTCCCGGGTGGCGAGCTCATCCTTTATTTTGTCGTTTAAACCATGAATAAAAACATCCATGAGAGCAATCTCATTCCACAGACTCTCTGCTGCCAGTAAATGAAAATCGATAATGTAGTCTGAGACAGACCTGTCCCCCTGTCTCAAGGATAAGAGCCCCCTAGAGGACTCCCTGCAGGGCAGCACGGGACTGAAAACTCGAGTCAGTTCTCTAGAGAAGTCATGATACGAGTGGCAAATACGTGCATCATTTTGCCACTCGGAGGTGCCCCATAATCTGGCTTTGCCGGCCAACAGGGAGATTACATAGGCCACCTTAGACCGTTCAGAGGGGAAGGAGGACGGTTGCAGCTCGAAGTGAATTTCACATTGTGTCAAAAAAGCCCGGCAATGCTCCGAATCGCCACTAAAAGAGACTGGCGGGGTGAGACGCGGCTCAGGTACGGACGACGTAACCGGAAGTGACGGGCCGCTCGGAGGAGCTGTTTGCGGAAGTGGAGGGGACGGGTTGCGGAGATGATAGAGGATCTCCGAAACACCGGATTCTAACTCTGAAATAGATTTTTCAACTCCCGCGCGCCACTGAGCCTCGGGTGAAGGATCCATTTTACTTTTGGCCAGAACGTACTGTTATGGATTTGGATGGACCCAAAAGACAACCCGAAAACAGGTCAGTGACGCTTTGATATTTTATTTAAAAGAAAGGGTTGCACGGCCCTTGCTTCGTGCGGCTCACGCTCAGCGGCTGGCAGCTCCTGGAGGCGAGACGACAGGTTAGTGATCAGTTGAGCCAGATAGAACTGTGGACTAGACGCTAGATCACTAACCTGGTGGAGAGTGGGCTTGTCGGGGTTTCTTCAGGCTCCAGAGAGCGGCAGAGTCCGTGCAGGATAATCCAAGGCCGTTTGTCCTAGTCCAGTCCGGGTCCGATAGCGTGAGGTCGATAGATAAGGCAGTGGTTTCCGAGGGTAATCCGAAAGGAGGTTCCAGGTCCAGGTCCGAGTCAAAATCCAAAAGAGCAGGCAGTTTAGGGGACAGGCAATCTCAGGTACTCACAGGCTGATAAGGTCGGTACACGGGTGAGCAATCCAAATCCAGAGACTGACAGGCAGAACTCAGGGCGGGCAGACAGGATCCGAAAAGGGCAGAACTGGCTCAAAAAACAGGGCAAAAACAGGTCGGGCTTCAGACGGACAGACAGGTTAATCAGAATGCTGGAAGTTCTCACCGGGATGGCTCGAGACGTTCTGGCACTGGAGGCTGAAAGGCACGGGACCTTTATACAGGTGAGGTGGAGCCGGAACAGGTGTCAGCAATTAACAGCCCCAGTGCCAGGAACGTTACATTTCTAAGGGAATATTGTGATCGACTGCACCAAAGGCAGCACTGAGATCTACTAGGACAAGTACAGACACAAGTTCATCATCTATGAGAATATCATCAGTGACTTTTACCAGAACTGTTTCAGTGCTACGAAACCTGACTGCAACACTTCAGAAAGGTTATTACTGTGTAAATGCTCACATACTTACACTACCGTTCAAAGGTTTGGGGTCACATTGAAATGTCCTTATTTTTGAAGGAAAAGCACTGTACTTTTCAATGAAGATAACTTTAAACTAGTCTTAACTTTAAAGAAATACACACTATACATTGCTAATGTGGTAAATGACTATTCTAGCTGCAAATGTCTGGTTTTTGGTGCAATATCTACATAGGTGTATGTAGAGGTGTAGAGGCCCATTTCCAGCAACTATCACTCCAGTGTTCTAATGGTACAATGTGTTTGCTCATTGGCTCAGAAGGCTAATTGATGATTAGAAAACCCTTGTGCAATCATGTTCACACATCTGAAAACAGTTTAGCTCGTTACAGAAGCTACAAAACTGATTGAGTTTCTGGAGCATCACATTTGTGGGGTGAATTAAACGCTCAAAATGGCCAGAAAAAGAGAACTTTCATCTGAAACTTGACAGTCTATTCTTGTTCTTAGAAATGAAGGCTATTCCATGCGAGAAATTGCTAAGAAATTGAAGATTTCCTACAACGGTGTGTACTACTCCCTTCAGAGGACAGCACAAACAGGCTCTAACCAGAGTAGAAAAAGAAGTGGGAGGCCGCGTTGCACAACTGAGCAAGAAGATAAGTACATTAGAGTCTCTAGTTTGAGAAACAGACGCCTCACAGGTCCCCAACTGGCATCTTCATTAAATAGTACCCGCAAAACACCAGTGTCAACATCTACAGTGAAGAGGCGGCTGCAGGATTCTGGGCTTCACGGCAGAGTGGCAAAGAAAAAGCCATATCTAAGACTAGCCAATAAAAGAAAAAGATTAAGATGGGCAAAAGAACACAGACATTGGACAGAGGAAGACTGGAAAAAAGTGTTGTGGACGGATGAATCCAAGTTTGAGGTGTTTGGATCACAAAGAACGCTTGTGAGACGCAGAACAAATGAAAAGATGCTGGAAGAATGCCTGACGCCATCTGTTAAGCATGGTGGTGGTAATGTGATGGTCTGGGGTTGCTTTGGTGCTGGTAAGGTGGGAGATTTGTACAGGGTAAAAGGGATTCTGAATAAGGAACTCCATTTTGCAACGCCATGCCATACCCAGTGGACAGTGCTTGATTGGAGCCAATTTCATCCTACAACAGGACAATGACCCTAAACACACCTTCAAATTGTGCAAGAACTATTTAGAGCAGAAGCAGGCAGCTGGTATTCTATCGGTAATGGAGTGTCCAGCGCAGTCACCAGATCTGAACCCCATTGAGCTGTTGTGGGAGCAGCTTGACCGTATGGTACGCAAGAAGTGCCCATCCAACCAATCCGACTTGTGGGAGCTGCTTCTGGAAGCGTGGGGTGCAATTTCTCCAGATTACCTCAAAAAATTAACAGCTAGAATGCCAAAGGTCTGCAATGCTGTAATTGCTGCAAATGGAGGATTCTTTGACGAAAGCAAAGTTTGATGTAAAAAAAATCTTATTTCAAATACAAATCATTATTTCTAACCTTGTCAATGTCTTGACTCCATTTTCTATTCATTTCACAACTTATGGTGGTGAATAAGTGGGACTTTTCATGGAAAACACAAAATTGTTTGGGTGACCCCAAACTTTTGAACGGTAGTGTATGTTGAAAAGAAAGATTAGATATAGGTCTGCCATTATGAAATCATCTCGATCAAGAGGTTAAATCTAAACCTTTTCACTGCAGCTCCAACTGTATTTTTAGGGCTTTGGCCTATTTTCAAGTCTCTAAAAGGTTATCTTGCTAAATTGCATCAACTTTGACAAGCAGGGACTTCCAGTATATATTTAATATATGATAGTAAATAAGCCCCACTAGAGACGTGTGGAAACTGGAAGCTCGTTAAGAACAACACAATGTTGACATTAAGACCCCAAGGACAAGGAAACTCCGAAAAAAGACTACCAGCAACCCAAAAGATCCGAAACCCCCGGCATCCGCCAGCAACGACTCGGAGTTAACATCTGAAATGGCGGCTAACAACATGCTACAAACGTCTGAACCACCGCCTTGGTGCTCCGCCGAAATGCAGAAATTTGCAGCAAGGATTCAAAATTCCATCACGACCCGACTGCACCAAGTAGACGCCGCACTAGAAAAGATGAGTGAAGCCATATACGCGACCAGCACAAAAGTAACCGTATTGGAAGCTAAATGCTCAGACTACGAGGCTATCACAGAATCTGAGAATATTGGGCTTCCCGCATGGAGTCGAGGGGACCAATGCTGTGGCATTTCTGGAGAGATGGCTGCCTGAAATTCTGGGACTCCCTGGCCCGATAGAGATAGAGAGAGTCCACCGCATGCAGCAGAGGCGCCCGAGCGAACAGGGGGTTCCCAGAGCCTTCATTCTCAAACTCCTTCACTACAGGGATGTAACCCAGATTCTGGAAGCTGCTCGTGAGAAGGGAGAGCTGTGATATGGCAATTCGAAGATTATGATATTGCCCAATCTCTCGCCCCGACTACACCAAAGGAGAATAATGTTTAATCCTCTAAAGAAGCGGCTCCGACAGGCTGAGGTAAAGTATGGGATGGTGTATCCGGCCATATTTAGAGTGGACATGCGAACGGGAGGAACTAAGTCGTTCGTCTCGGCAGAGGCAGCCTCATCGTTCCTGCACAGGGAGTACCCTGAGGCATTCGGTTCAAGTTAAACGGAACATCCACGGTATCTATGCGCACACGAACATGCACACCTCCACATCTCATAAACACGGTTTACTTTAAAGGAGATTACTCGGCCTGTTAAGGCACGTAGGCACGTGTCATATACATACTAAAGACCGTGTCGTTGAATTGCGCCTCAATCTTAACGTTAGAGGCACAATGGAAGTATATATTTTCTTTTTATTCTTTGGCTCGACTTTAAAGGCAACCCCTCACAGGCTCTACTGGACATGCACTGATAAGATATGTTCTCTTGATGGGGTTGAGAGACTGGAGATTTCCAAGAGCACTGTTATTTTCACATAGACACTCTTGGGGATGTTATACGAACAGACACTTTTGAAGTATTGCCACTATGGCTGCTGCATTGCTCAGGTCACTATGCAAAGGGATCTCCTAGACTAATGCTAATTTTGCTGCTAGATGGCCCAGGCAGCCAGATGAACGGTGATTCCTTAGATCATTTTAACCACCATAATACGAGCTGGGGTGATGTGCAAATCGTGCAAATGGAGATTTCCTGGATCATTACTATTATTGTTGTAAATGTTCGGGTTGACTGTTAATTACACTATTAAAAGAGGCCTGGTTGCCTGTTAATATACTAGTTGTTCTTGACGGGTAGGGGCTTATTTAGAGACCCATTTCTATTCTTGCTGGGGGGCTGACACCACCCAGGGTTAGTGATGCTCTCAACGCCGTGTAAGTTAACTGTCGGCAAGAAGACCTCAAAAGGGATAGAGGTCAAAATGATAGGGATTAACTACTTCTTGTCTTCTCAGGAGACAAGCATAATGTGTTTTTTTTTTTCTTTTTTTACATTTGTATATTATTTCATCCCCGCTGTACATTTGCTCGATCGTTTGGGTCACCCCATCAACTCCAACTAAATGATGACAAATACACCCATGCAATATAGATGTTTAACTCTCAATGTTAAAGGTATTAATCATTGTATAAAAAGGAAACGTATTATTAACTATTTAAAGCAGCACCAGATTGACATAGCTTTATTGCAGGAAACCCACCTGAATGATACAGAACATATCAAATTAAAACAAGGGGGTTACAATCAGATATTATTTTCTTCATATACGTCGCGAGCAAGAGGAGTTGCCATAATAATTAACAAAAAAATCCCTTTTCGACTGATTTCTACCGATAAAGACAAAGGAGGGCGATGGGTTGTTGTACGAGGCTCCATTTTCTCGCAACTCATCACACTAGCAAATATATACGCACCCAACCATGACGACCCTCAATTTTTCAATAATCTTTTTTTCAACCTAACAAGTCCTTCTGGCAAAATCATAATTGGAGGAGAATTTAACCTAGTGCTCAATCCTACTTTAGATAGATCATCAACCAAGCAGACAACTTTAGCGCAGGCAGCAAGAGCACTAAAGGCAGTGATGCGTAACTTCGGACTCTGCGACATATGGCCTAGCCAGGACCAATTAATCCGGGAATACTCCTTTTACTCCCCAACTCATGACAGCTACTCAAGAATAGACCTCTTCCTGGTTCCCTTGGCTAAAGCTCACAAAATCCATACATGTGAATATCTCGCAAGAACTATTTCTGATCACTCAGGGCTGATGATTTCTATCGCCTCTACTGAGTCTTCTGGCTCTCTGAAAATATGGCGCTTTAGTTCCCACCTGCTTAATGACTCTGAGTTTATCGAGTTCGTTAACCAGCAATTGGATCTCTTTTTTGAGAAAAATCAGAGCTCCACCGCACGAGACGTAGTTTGGGAATTAATTACTAATCCAAAAGAAATAAACAATGTTTTTAAACAATTTTATGAAATACTCTATACTACCCAAGGTAGTCCGCCGGGAAAAACAAAATTATTTCTAGACAAATGCGATTTAGAAAAGCTTGACGATATAGCAAAAGAGAGCCTAGAAGGAGCTATTACATCAAAATAAATACTAGAAGCCATCTCCAAAATTAAATCTGGAAAATCCCCCGGCTTAGACGGATTTCCTGTTGATTTTTTTAAGGCTTTCTTATCTAAACTGCTCGACCCTTTACTGCTAATGTACAATCATGCAATCGAAATTGGAAAACTGCCAGAATCATTAGAAGTGGCGCTAATAACAGTTTTGCCTAAGCCAGGGAAAGACCCAAAGTTATGTAGTATTAAACCGATCTCACTTTTATCTACAGACTACAAAATACTCTCTAAAATACTTGCGCTGCGTCCAGGGAAACATATCCCAGATTTAATTCACTTAGACCAGGGGTTCCCAAACTTTTTTAGCCGCGCACCCCCTTCAGTGTCCCAACCGGTTTGGCACCCCCCCCCTTACCTGACTCCGGCAGATGGATTTGCTCCGCATATCCGTTGAAGTAATTTTGGGATGGGGCGAAAATACTGGTTAGCTGATTGGCCTATGTTGGTGATAGACGGGCCAAATAAACCAATCAGATCAACGAAGCATATGACGTACTTGTCAACATGCTTCGTCGTCGCTCTGTTACGAGCGACGACGAAAACACAACCACAAGCCAAGCTACTCTTGCTGCTGCAGGTAAAGGCTCGTTAGCTCAGCAAAGAAATACTCTGTAATTCCGATAAAACTTGCTCGATAGCCACGCTAACGCTAGTTTCATCGGCTGAAGCCGCCATGTTCTTTAGACTGAACTGTCGCGCTTCTCGTTGCGTCACACCTCAACCCGCCTCAAAGCCAACGCTGATTGGACGTTCGTTTGGTGAACGGCTCCAAATTTTCTTTAACGGAAAGTAGCCAGACTGATCTGCGAGTGAAACCTTGAAAGCTCGCGAGATCAGGATGGTCTCACGAGGCTACCCCCCCCCCCGCCCCGAAAAAAAAAAAGAGATCTGTTGCAGTTACATCAGTACAACCATCATAACAACAGTTGTGGGAATGAAATTAGAACATGATTTGAATTAAACTGAAATAAAGTTGCAACATCCACAAACAGAATCCTGAGGATTTTCAGGTGCATCAGTGGCTCAAAGAAAGAAAGACGTTCAGATTGGCCACTCCTCCACCACCTGAAACATCTCTGAAGCGGCCATCCTGGTGCATTCACGGACTAAACTTTGATGTTCTACCTGTGTGTTCTCACTCTGTTTATTTCGTGCACCAGCTTCTTAATCTGAGTCTGACTCACAATTTACGTCGCAAAATACAAACACGAAGAAGTTTGATTTGTGTCTGATGACGAGTGAACGAGGGAGCCAGAGAGAGAGAGAGAGAGAGAGAGAGATAACAGAGCGCTCCATAAAGATTTTATTAATCAGAGAAATAAAAAAAATTACAGCGGCTACATTCAGCAGGTAGACACGCCCATGGCAACACTCCTCAGCTCCCCGCAGCCTCACCGCTGGATTTTCCCTGTCTGAATACGTGCTAAAACCGCTGCGCCTGTCTGAATCACAATGAGACGTATTGCAGCTCCCCCCCAGCAGCAGCGGAGGCTGCAGCAGGTGTGGGCGAGTCATGCGAGTCAGTGCTGGTAGAGGTTCAGAGTTAACGCACAATGAGCAGTGCTGCTTGGAGGCGCTGCACGATCGAAAGAGAGACTGTGTCGCTCAAAACTTTCGGCCCGAATTCAATTTTCCCTCTGCTGATGAACACGACGTGAAGTGAGGAACGAGATGGAGAGACATTTGTCTTCTCCCAGATCCGTTGCAATTCTCTCCTCTGATTCCCTGGTTTCAGCCAATAGAGCATATTTGCGAGAATTAATGAAGTAGAGGGCATATGAAGCACAATGCTTCACAATTGGCGCTATATAAATAAAATTTAATTGAATTGAATGCGTAGAAGAAGATAACTTCATCTTAAAATGAAGCGTGGAACAAGACTTTTTAAAATAAATACATTTTCATGTCAATACATTTTATTTATTTATTAAATTTGCAGTTTTGATTTTAATTTTCACAAAGGAAATGTTTATTTACACGTCTTTATGGTGTGGGGAAAAAACACTGTCAAACCGCCATTACCGATTTCAGCTCGCGCACCCCCTAGTGGCCGCTCCCACACTTTGGGAAACCCTGACTTAGACCAAACTGGATTTATCCACAACCGCTCCCCAATTGACAATGTCAGGAGACTCTATCGTCATACATGCATCTGAAACGGATAACTCCCCAATAATAGCCATATCCCTAGATGCAGAGAAAGCCTTTGACCACGTAGAATGGCCCTATCTGTATGAGGCAATTGTGGCCAATATGACCCCACGCTCTGTCTTGATCACAAGGGGGAGCAAACAACTCAAGAACCCAACCAGTGAAACAGTCCAGTTCAAGATGATTTATTCCACAGAAGGACAGTCACAGCAATAGTGGCACCATAAAAGAGTCCTTTTCTTCTTCCTTTAAAAACAGCAATTCACCAATTGTCTTAAAAATCACCAATTAGGACCAGGGGTTGAGCTCCGCTTAGAAATGATGCTTCTGGTGGAGGCCGCCCGTCTGCAGCACACCTTCGATCCCCAGCTGAAAGAAACAAGTAGGAAGACGCCAGCCTCTCTGCTCCAAGATCCTCTTGAAGGACTTTCATCCGACCGATACTCTTTTCCAAAGCAGAGTGCTACTTACAGGCGCGGGCAGAGGCTCCCTCTGCCCTGATCCTCTGTACTAGGCCGTCTGTTCTGGCATGCAGATCCCACCTGCTCCTTTGCTCGGCAGTGTGTCGTTCTCCTGCAGGGTCAGCTTCCCTTGCCCTTCTCTTCAAGCTCCTTTTATAGGCCTCTGCTGACACCTGGGCGCAGCTGTGCAATTAGTGAGCTCCGCCTCCTCAGTCAACCAGCCTCAGCCCATTGTGTTTGGGCTGTTAAAGGGGAAAGCAGAAAAACCAAAACAATCCAAGCATGCAAAACACAACAACTGAAAATAAATACAAAAGAAACATATTTTCCCCTGTGTAACATCCCCACACACTTTTACAGTGACAGTCCCTGTCACTAGTCTCCTGGTCTATAGTAAACAGGAGGTTGTCCTAGGTTTGCTCTTGTGGAGCGTCGAGGTCCTAAAACCTCTTCCTGGAACGGGGCTGAGGGGGTGAACATCACACCGTAAAATGGGGGAGCTATGCTAGTCTCTACAACAGTCTCCTTATTAGCTACCGGCTGGGGTTCTGCCTTTAAAGGAGCAATACAAAGTTTCAATGCGTTGCGGTGTAGCATCTTTTCACGGCCTCCCTTTTCTGGCTGGACTTTATAGACCACCCCTGTTGCACCTACTTGCTCCAAGATAACATGAGGTTCGTCATTCCACCCTGGATGCAGTTTACCTTGTCCCTTCCTATTTCTGTCCCTCACCCACACCCTCTCACCAGGTGCCAAAGGCAGAGCATGCATTTTCTTGTCATATTGCTTTTTGCTACAACAAGCAGTTTTTGCCATGTGCTGTTTAGCTATTTCATAAGCAAAGGACAACTTTGCATGATGGTCCTTGACCCATCCTTCCATGTCATGCTGAGAGTGTGATGGTCCCACTCCTAAACCCACATCCACAGGCTGTCTCAAGTGTCTACCAAACATCAAAAATGAAGGGGCATAGCCTGTAGAGCCATGGATAGTGTTGTTATAAGCCTGCAACAGTTCAGGCAAGTACTCTGGCCACCTGTGTTGTCTCTCTGCTCCAAGAGACCGCAACATATTCAAGAGAGTTTGGTTCATCCTCTCCACACCTCCGTTCCCTGAGGGGTGATACGGAGTGGTCCTGCTTTTGGTGATACCGTAGCACTTACAGAGCTCTTGCATTAGAGCAGACTCAAAATTTGGCCCTCTGTCTGTATGAAATCTGGCTGGGCAACCAAACGTCTGTATCACCTGTGACCATAGCACCTGAACTGCTGTGTGGGCAGTTTGACCCTTGGTTGGAACGGCCCAAGAGTAGTGTGTGAACCAATCGGTCATGACCAAGATATTCTGGTACCTATCTATAGGTCTACCCAGAGAAAGAAAATCTAGGCCTATAACCTCAAGGGGGTAAGACACAGATATAGGGTGCAGTGGGGCCTTAGGCTCCCCCTGTTTTGCAGGCTGCAGGCAACGCAGCCCAACTGAAACTGATGCACCTCCTTCTCCATATTGGGCCAATAGAAGAACTGGCGGATTCTGGACAAAGTCCTTTCCACTCCTGCATGGGCAGTTGCTTGATGGTACTTCTCCCACACCTCTCTGCGCTTGCTGGTGGGGCATACAACTTGGAAAAGAGTTTCATTCGTTTTACAGTCTGTTACTTTTCGACAAACACCATCCCGGAGTACGAGTTTCCTCCACTGTTTCAAAATTCTGCAGGTGATGACTGACTGAAGTCCTTTCTGGTTTGTGCTTCAGGTAAAGTCCCCAGTCTCACATACCTTTGCACAACCTTCAGGTCCATATCTGACTCTTGAGCAGTCTTCCAGTCCTGTGTCTGTAGTCCAGGCTCCTGAGGATCTGGAGAAGCTGCTGCATTAGTCACATAGGCAGCTTGGACCTCTGGTGCTGTGTCTGCGGGATATCTGGACAAGGCATCAGCATTAACATTTTCCTTCCCTGCCCGATATTTTACAACAAAATCGAAAGAGGCTAACTGCGCTACCCAGCGTTGTTCTGTTGCCCCCAGGTGAGCAGTTTGAAGGTGTGCCACTGGATTGTTATCTGTAAAAACTGTAAACTTGGCTCCTGTGAGGTAGTCTCTAAACTTTTCGGTGATGGCCCACTTTAAAGCCAGAAGTTCCAGCTTGAAAGAGCTGTAATTTGCATCGTTCCGTTCAGCAGGATGCAAACTTCGACTAGCATAGGCGATCAATTGTTCTCTACCACTTTGCACCTGAGCTAAGATGGCACCCAAACCTTGTTTACTTGCATCCGTATAAAGCACAAATGGTAGGGAGAAATCAGCATAAGCCAAAACAGGGGCTTGTGCAAGTGCAGTCTTTAACTGTTCAAATGCTTTCTGACAGTCAGCTGTCCAAATAACCTTTATTTCTGACTGCTTATTAGCAGGTATCCCAGTCAACAAGGAGTTCAAAGGGCGGGCCATTTTGGCAAAACCAGGGACAAACCTTCTGTAGTACCCAGCCAGGCCCAGAAAAGCTCTGACCTGGCGAACGGTATTTGGAACAGGGTAATTCTTGACAGCACAAACTTTTTCAGGGTCGGGTCTCACCCCATTCGGATCAACAAGGTGGCCAAGAAACTTTACCTGCGACTGGAAAAACTTGCATTTGTCCAATCTAAGTTTCAGACCATGCTGCCAAAGTCTCTGGAAGACAGTTTCGAGGTGTTGTAGATGGGAGGAAAAGTCTGGTGAATATATAATGATGTCATCCAAATAGACCAAGGCAGAATCTGTAAGTTGGCTGTTTAAACATTGCTGCATTAAACGCTGAAATGTGGCAGGAGCATTACAGAGCCCAAACGGCATGCGTTCAAACTCAAAGAGGCCAAGTGGCGTGGTAAATGCAGTCTTCTCTCGGTCTTAAGGATCCATCTCAACCTGCCAGTAGCCGCTGGCCAGATCCAGCGTTGAAAACCATTCAGCCTTTGTTAAAGATGTCAAGGTCTCCTCGATCCTAGGAAGAGGAAAGGCATCCTTATGAGTGACAGCATTAAGCCTTCTGTAGTCTACACAAAACCGCAGACTTCCATCCTTCTTCCTCACCAGAACGATAGGTGCGGCCCACGGGCTCTTGCTCTCACGGATAACTCTTTTATTCAGCATATCTGCCAGCAGTGTTTTCATTTCTTTGTACATTAAAGGAGGCAAGGGTCGGTACCTCTGTTTGATAGGTGCTACATTTCCTGTGTGTATGCTATGCTGGACCAAGTCTGTTCTGCCAACATCTTCATTCACTGAAAACACCTTTTTCCACCTCTGCAGAAAGGCCTGAAGCTCCACCTTCTGTTCTGGGGGTAAAACCACAGAAGTTAGGAGTTTGTTCACTTCTTCACAGCTGTTGGATTCTTCCATCTCTACAGCTTCAGTAACACCAACTTCGACCACCCCATCCAATCCCATAGTTAGACTAAGGTCACCAGCACCCTGGATTTCAGTCTCCTCCACTTGATACAGTTGGCCCAACTTCTCATAGGGCCCTATTTGTAATGGATATGGGTGAGGGTTGCAGACCCTGACGGGAAAGGCGACCCCGATCAACCAGCGACAAACCTAGGGAATCCCCCTCCATCCTAGAGGCAGAAATCCTCTGGCAGACAGCAAATGCCTCTTCCCAGGCCTGATGAGACTTCCACTTCTGAGGGGAGAGAGCTGACGTTCCACCTTTAAAAACAGTGTCCCAACAAGCCCCAATAACATTCATGCCCACATTAAGTGGGTGGGTAGAACAGTCGTCCTTTACAATCACAACACCTTTTTCAGGTATTTTAAGTCCTTCCACCTCAAAGTCCATAATAGCATACCCAGAATATGGGATGGTGAGGCCATTGGCAGCTTTTAATGTGAACACCAAAGACTTATCACTTTTCATTTGAGGGAAATAAGAGTCCATTACTTGTTGCTGGACCCATGTCACTTGAGAACCAGTATCCAGCAAAGCTGTCATTCTCACTCCACCCATAGATAACTCTATGGTAGGACATTTACCAATGAATGGTGTTGCGGCCCCTTGGTCGTTAGTTATACACCCCATCCCCACTGCTTGGGCCTCAGCAGTAGGGTTACCTAGTTTAAAGCCGACTGTTCCCCATCAGCTGCTTGGCAAAACCTGGCAATATGACCTGCCCGCTTACACTGCCTGCAGATAGGTTGTCCATCTCTGGTCCAGCCACGGGAATACCCAGGCCGTCTTTGTAGTGGTCTTGACGCCCCTGAAGCAGCAACATCCACCTGATTTTGTTGTAAAAGGGGTCTGATCTCGTTAATTACTTCTTTGGCCAAATCTTTCATTTGTTCTTTAACATTATGCATTATTTCCTTTTTAAATTCTTCTTTCCAGTTGGAGTCAGATAACGATTGCTTCTGTGTTGACTCACCTACTGCAAAACACATACTCTGTAGTCTTTGAGAGCCGTTATGTTCCTCTTCAAGCTGTAGTGCTTCTCGATGAACGGCGGCAAAGTCCTCCCTAGGATTGTGTCGCACATAGACTCGGAGTGTGTGAGACAGAGGACCCTCACGCAGGCCAAGTAGCATCTGGTCCAATAAATTTGCGTCGGTAGGTGCATCAGTAGAGCTGCGCTGCCGCAACCTGCAGCACAGTTCTCGCAACCTTAAAGTAAAGGACTTTACAGATTCATCAGGTTTCTGAATGCAACCAAAAAAATGTGACCTCAACACAGCAACTGGAGTATTATCACCATACAATGTGTCCAAATGCTTAAAAATTTTACAGACCTGATCTCGTTCAGTCTCATCTAAAACATTCACTTGTTGCTTTGCTTCTCCAGCTAAAGCCCCTATTAAAATGTCCACCTTCCTTGACTCTGTTAATTCCTGAGCATTTAAAAGTCCTTGTACTTGTTCTTTCCAGTCCACATATTTTAGTTCACCTTCAATCCCTTTGTACTTGGGCACCCAAGGTGCACCAGGGAAGACTTGCATCATCATGTTGCGGTCTTACCTTTGGGTATGAGTGTTGCTCCCTACTTGTGATCCTGTCAACAACGCCAAAATAAGCTGTGGCCAATATGACCCCACGCTCTGTCTTGATCACAAGGGGGAGCAAACAACTCAAGAACCCAACCAGTGAAACAGTCCAGTTCAAGATGATTTATTCCACAGAAGGACAGTCACAGCAATAGTGGCACCATAAAAGAGTCCTTTTCTTCTTCCTTTAAAAACAGCAATTCACCAATTGTCTTAAAAATCACCAATTAGGACCAGGGGTTGAGCCCCGCTTAGAAATGATGCTTCTGGTGGAGGCCGCCCGTCTGCAGCACACCTTCGATCCCCAGCTGAAAGAAACAAGTAGGAAGACGCCAGCCTCTCTGCTCCAAGATCCTCTTGAAGGACTTTCATCCGACCGATACTCTTTTCCAAAGCAGAGTGCTACTTACAGGCGCGGGCAGAGGCTCCCTCTGCCCTGATCCTCTGTACTAGGCCGTCTGTTCTGGCATGCAGATCCCACCTGCTCCTTTGCTCGGCAGTGTGTCGTTCTCCTGCAGGGTCAGCTTCCCTTGCCCTTCTCTTCAAGCTCCTTTTATAGGCCTCTGCTGACACCTGGGCGCAGCTGTGCAATTAGTGAGCTCCGCCTCCTCAGTCAACCAGCCTCGGCCCATTGTGTTTGGGTTATTAAAGGGGAAAGCAGAAAAACCAAAACAATCCAAGCATGCAAAACACAACAAACAACTGAAAATAAATACAAAAGAAACATATTTTCCCCTGTGTAACACAATGAATAGAATGAATTTCAGACCCACTTTCTGTAAATTGTTCAAGATGCTATATAGAAACCCCATGGCCGAAATACAAACAAATAATGATATCTCTCGCAAAATTATGCTCTCGCTCTCTACATGACAAGGCTGTGGTCTCCCCCCCTTGTTATTTGCATTAGCGATAGAACCGCTGGCAGTGGCAATAAGATCGCACTCCTTAATTAAAGGGAAACAAATAAATGAAGGTACCCACAAAATTTCATTATATGCAGACGATGCCCTACTTTATTTAACAGAACCCGAGATATCTATACCCACATTATTAGAAACAATAACGGACTATAGCGCTAACTCGGGATACAAGATTAATCTCAATAAAAGCGTAGTCATGCCGCTGAACGCGGCCGGGAGTACAATATCAACACACAATATTCCCTTTCAATGGAGTCGAGAGAAACTAACGTGCCTAGGCCTGCAGATTCCCAACTTTCGTTTGAAGACCTTTTCACTGAACTATCTGCCCCTACTTAAAAAAACATAAGAAGAACTCAGTAAGTGGGCAAATCTTCCCTTATCGTTGTTAGGTCGCATTAATTGCATTAAAATGAATATCCTACCAAAGTTTATTTTTCTGTTTCAAATGTTACCCATTGCCATACCCAAATACTTCTTTAAGCAACTAAACTCAACAACATCTAGATATATATGGAGGAATAAGACCCCTACAATTTAGTTAAGAGTTCTTCAGGACGCGCCTCGGGAAGGGGGACTGAAATTCCCTAACTTCGAGGCCTACCACTGGGCAGCACAATGTCGGACAGTCTGGATGTGGAAAGCCAACCTACAGCAACCCCCTTCCTGGATACAGATGGAACAGCATGATTTAAGCTCTATGTGTCTATCTTCAATCCCGTATGTTCCCTCACTAAAGCAGCTTCACATACTTACAACCAACCCACTCATAAAACAGACCTATAAAATATGGTTTGAACTACGAAAAAAAAATTTAAGTTATTTACCCCTATACAACAATACCCCCTTCCATATGAATCCCCTTTTACCTGAAGTATTGAGAGACGGTATCACCCACATATGGTTTACAAGAGGCATCAAGACGTTTGGGGAGTTGTGTAAAGAAGGGACGTTGATGTAATTTCAGGAGTTAGCAATTAAATATAATCTAGACCATAGACAATTCTTTAAATTCATACAACTTAAGACATTATATTCAATCAGAACAGGGTGTTAAACATTTGCCCATCAAGACACGACCCCCGGACAATGCACTAAATAGTAAGAAGGAACTCAAGGGATTTAATTCCCACATGTACAATAGCATCATGGGTTTGCTGGAAAAGGGAACGCTTAGAGCGAGGGGAAAATGGGAGGCCGACCTGGGTCATAACTTCGAAAACGAAGATTGGATGGAATTATGCGAAAAAGCTCAACGCTTCTCCTATAGTAGCAAACACATATTGACTCAATATAATCTTATACACAGAACCTATTATACTCCAGAAAGGCTGCACAACATAAATCGGACAATCTCTCACTACTGTCCAAGGTGTAAAACTGAGGTTGTCTCTCTCATTCACATGTTCTGGCCCTGCTCACAACTATCCAACTATTGGATAACGATTTTTGAAACCATATTCACAGTGACAAAAATGAATATACCATTTGACCCAAGGTTAGCTCTCCTGGGAGACACTTCAATGCTAACCGCAGAGAGCAGCAAAGTTAGGTTTATGAGAATAGCCTGGGCAATTGCTAATAAATGCATAGCTCTCAAATGGAAAAGTGAAGAAGCCCCTCTACCCTCTTTTTGGCTTAGCAAACTAGTCTCCTGTATCCCCAACGAGAGAATAATGTACAACCTAAAACATAGACCAGACAAATTTAAGGGAGTATGGGGCGGCCCGATCGAATATATAAATACAGCAGATATAAACAGTCAAGTAATAGAATCAAAATAAGATACAACTGCTGATGGATAAACTGCGAGTAATATACCACTCTCTCAGATTACCGTCTTTGCAATCTCTATGTACTAAGAGCTGTTACTTTATGGGACTGAGGACCTGCCTTACTGTACCTTACTCTATTTATCTACCTATCGTTGAGGCCTTAGTTGTCCTATTATTGAGTGACTGGCTGTTTTTTTAAGACGCCTCCAGCTCCCCATTAGTTTATCTATTGGTGTTCCTTTTTTTTATTTTTTATTATTTTATTTTTTTTTCACAGTGTGCACAAGTAGGCACAAATGTCCAAGGATGGAAGTATATAAGCATATTTATATAGGTATAAAGAAACATGTCTATCCTTTACAAATATGTGAATCAATAAAAGGGTTGGGGGGAGGGAAGGTTGGGGACAGGCTGAAACTTAATGGACGTTTGATGTAAAACTGGCCATGTTTTGTGTTATTATAAGAAAATAAAATGTTCCTTTTTTCTTCTCATGATGTGTATAAGCATGTGTATGAGCATGCACAAATGTCCAAGGATGGAAGCATATAGACCAGTTCATTGTTATTGTTTTGATTCGGGTTTTACGCGCATGCGCGCTTGACTGGTAGGCAAAAGGCGAACACAATGGCGGACGCAAACAAAGAAACTGGCGAGTTCTCGACGTAATTTTGTTCTTTAGATAAAGTATCACAAGATCGTTATAAAAGTAAGTTGATGGTTGATGGCAATGTTCCCCCTAATTTTTCACGTGTCTGAGCAAACACACAAACTCCCTGAGCGATCACTTGACCTCTGGGAGCAACATCGTGCTCACTGAGGCTACATTATGGCTGTCCGAAACCTGAGATTATATCAAGCTACATGGCTTACTAAAAGAATCAAGTTAGAGCAATGATTTCTGTTAGATTACTTAGTTTAGATAAAACTGATTTAGCCAGATTACATGAAAAATACAAAAATCTTGTCATATTTTCATTTCAGAGTAGGGGTTCTGATAAGGAACAACTTAGAGATGTGCACATCATTCAGAGTTCCAATTTTATTGCCATTAAATTATTTACATTTTCTGCAGTGAGATTTAGCACCAGCATGTAGTTCTGTGTGCAGCCTCTCTTCTATCAGTCTGCTCCAGGGCAGCTGTGGCTACTAACATAGCTCACCACCGTCAGGGTGTGAATGAGTGAATGACTGACCAGTGTAAAGCACTTTGGGGTCCTCAGATGATTTATTTAAATATTCTCAGCCACACATTGCTTTTCTAACACAACAAGGAAACGCTGAGTATGACAGAGTGAGATATAACTACTAAGAGCAGCAGCTTTCTACTTCGGGTGGACCGGCCATTTTTTCTTTAACGGAGTCCAGAACAAAGACGCACACTGCAACTTGCCCAACTAATAAAGACGTCTGCTCCACCCACCAATCAGCGGTGCGCTCAGATCAGCACCTGGCGCTCACAGAGCGAGACAGTGGAAAACCGTCTCACCAGAGTTGCGAAATTGTATAACTAAAAAATAACTTGGTTTATTATTATTTATTTTTATACAGTTTAGCTTGGATTTTATTTTCTGCGCAGCATAAATTTGCTGTGCGCGCTGAAGCCAGATGCTGTGCGCTAATGCGCACGCGCGCAGCTTAGAGGGAACACTGGTTGATGGTATCCGATTGCCAGTTCCATAAAGCAAAAGCTGAAGGGATGGAGCGAGTCTGTGAAACGCTGGCCAAGTGACATATACAGCTACCTTATCAACATGCCAGTACACACGAGAGAGCATGAAAGCCATGAAATCACTTGACAGCTACAATTATTTCATATCGGGACATGTTCAGACATGTTTGTGTAACATACGAAAGCGGAGTCGGACACAGACAGCGCCTCGACAAAGAGGAAGACCCGCCACCGGTAGGTTAAAAAAAACATTGTTCACAAAGGATTATTTTGGTGTTTTTGTCTTATTAATCCTTTTCACAGGCTCATGCCAGAGGGTTTGCATACATTGTACATGTACGTATATTTGTCATGATATTTTTCTAGGATGAACCCGGACACAGCGCGCACACACAGAGTTGGATTTTAAGAGAGTTTATTGTACAAGTGGATGATGAATGACATGAGGAACCAGAGTCTATTAACAGGTGGAGTTGTAGGGTGCAGAAGCTGGCCGGCAGGAGTAGTGCGGAGAGACTGACCAGGAAGTGATCTTTAGCTGATGACTGGTGACCAGGACGGAACACAGGAGTCGAGAACCTGAGACCAGGACGGAACACAGGAGCCGAGAACTTGAGACCAGGACGGGACACAGGAGCCGAGAACTTGAGACCAGAGCGGAACCCAGGAGCCGAGAACTTGAGACCAGAGCGGAACCCAGGAGCCGAGAACTTGAGACCAGGACGGGACACAGGAGCCGAGAACTTGAGACCAGAGCGGAACCCAGGAGCCGAGAACTTGAGACCAGGACGGGACACAGGAGCCGAGAACTTGAGACCAGAGCGGAACCCAGGAGCAGAGAACTTGAGACCACGGCAGAGCGCTGGAGCCGGCGAACCCTTGACTGCGGGCTGAGCAGGAACGGAGTCTCTGGCTGTGACTGAGCTGGAGCAGAGTCTCTGGCTGTGGCTGAGCTGGAACAGAGTTTCTGGCTGTGGCTGAGCTGGAACAGAGTTTCTGGCTGTGGCTGAGCTGGAACAGAGTCTCTGGCTGTGGCTGAGCTGAAACAGAGTTTCTGGCTGTGGACTGAGCAGGAGTTGAACCTTTACGGACCGGCGAGCAAGAGCAGACTGAGGTGAGTAGATATAGTGGTGAGAGCAGGTGGAAACAGTTCGAGGTTAATTGCAGCCTGACAGGTGAAACCAATCAGGCTGCGCTGGGGAGGGAGGGAGGCAGGAAAGCTCAGAATGCAGCCTAGAAGCTGCATCCTGACAATATTATTACGAAACTAACGTCTACGTCTTGACTTCAGTATATATCCTAATTTTTTATTTATATAATTATTTAAGTAGAACAATGACTAGTGCAAAATTAAGTTGTATTTACCAGAGATGAAGTGTAGACTGCAAATTCTGTCATGGTATGATGGCTCCCACAGTCGATTGGGATTGTCTGCATGCATCCTTTTCATTGAAATTATCCATTTCTTTCTTCGTCCTTCGGTATACGAAAGAAGCGTACAACCGATGATTTGGAGTGCCTCTGTGTGCAACCGGGAGCACAACAAGTCGTAGGCATTGTTGAGATTCCAAAAATAAACTAACAGTACGCTCATATTCACCTGTTTTGTCACGCTGGTAGACAAAAACAGTACTGTTTTTGAAGGTTGGGGACAGGGTGAAACTTAACAGACGTTCAATGTATAACTGGCCATGTTATGTGTTACTATAAGAAAATTCAATAAAAATAATGTTCAAAAAAAAAAAACTCTGACAAGCATCCCTGTCTCTGCTGAAGAAAGACAGGCCCACACCATGATGTGTTAACCACCATGTGTTACCATAGACATGTTATGTTCAGGTGGATGTGCAAGTCTACATTTTCTGCCAGACAATTCCATTCATTTCCGCTTTTCTATAAAGGCCAGATTTGTAGAGTGTATGACAAAAAATCGTTTTGCCAAAAAAATCCCACACCTGAGCTTTATTTTCTCTGCAACTCCTCCAAAGTTACTATGGCCCTTATGACTGCTTCTGGAATTAATGCTCTGCTGTCAAGTTTAAGTGGAAAGTCTTGCCTCGGTAGGTTTGCAGGTGTGCCACACTATTTCTGTTTTCAGATAATGCATTCAACAGAGCTCAGTGACATGTTAAAAACTTGGAATATTATGACACTTGGAATATTATGACACCTCATATGAGGCTGTTTTGTGAAAGCCTCATATGAGGCTTTCACAAAACAGCTGGATTAGTAATAATATTAAATTACACACAGAAGGAGTCTGTGTACCTACTAGGTTCTAGGTGTCTTTGGTTTGACTGGATTTCAGAGCGGAGGGTCTAAATATAAGTATATGTAACACTTTTAAGAGGTTTATCAATTAACAGTAAGGCAGTGAGGTTCACTTTTCAAATATTCACTACTTTGTTGTAGTATATCATAAAATGCATTAAAGTTTGTGGTTCTAATGCAACAACCTGTGTGACTACGAATACTTTTCAAGGATCCTTGACTTTGGATTTAGCCCCTTCATTCTAGTAAGCAATGAAAAAGAGTAAACAACTTGTGTAGCATCACATTAGAAGATCATTACAACCCTATTATTTGATTTAACGACAGGACAAAACTCAGTAAGACTGAAAATTGTTCAGGAGGATAAATGTATGACCAACGTTTCTTTCAACTAATCTTATTAAGGATCCTTTGGGTTTCTTTTCTTAAGACTACTTTGCTGAGGAGGCTTTTGCCAATGCACCCTTAAGGCTGTTCAACTGCTCACACAGAGCCTGGTATATGGTTGTTTCATCAGATTGGTCAAGCTTAAAGAGGACAAGCCTGGCAGTCTAAGGGAGCTGTCAGTCTTACACAGAAATCTTTTTTGTGTCAGACAAAAAAAAAAAAATATCACAAGTTCCACAATCTTCCGACTGAGTGATAAACGGTTCACATAGCAGTCATCACACAATCACAGTCTGTCTACTTCAGAATGACTGCACTCAGGTTGAAAAAAAAACCTGCTCTAAAACAAGCTCATAAACTCTGAATGAAAGAATATCTCCACATATTACTCTCAAGTGTTTCTGACATTGTACAGGTAAATGATTTATAAATGTAACAATGCATATGCAGCACAGCCACTGCCACTTTGAGCATCAAAGGAAAATAAAATTATAGAAGAAACCTTACTAATCTGATAGTTGCTCTTATACTGATGTTTTAGAGTTTTTGGATCAGTCAGTGAGCTCCATCCTCTGTCTAAACTTATTACAAAGCAGCCATACCTTTAAGTCTGACGACAAAATAGAGTAAGTCACGGATCGAGCAAAGGCTACAAATCAAATCGCTGTTCAATAACCAGCGAGCAACAAAACTCACCAAGAAATTCCTATATTTTTTTCTTTATACAAGTGTCAGATGACCTTGCTTTTAAAGTTAGAAACAGAGGGAAGAGAGGAGAAAAAACTATGCATTTTGCCATGATAAAGGAAACAGTAACAAGTTCTGAATAAGTTTCATTTTCAAAGTTCTTCAAAGATTACCTTTCTCAAGGATTTGCCTCCTACTGTACCATTATTTTTGTGCTTTCGGTCAGCATGTTTTTCACAGAAAAGGAGCAAAGCAAAATAATTCTTGCATGGATCTGTATGTGCTAGTTTGTGTGTGTACTGAACTTGCCTAATTAATTCAAGTAATCACTGGCCATGTGCTGCATTAATTAAAAATAACAGATGAAAAATATATCTTGACTCGTGCAGTTCCAGCCAGTGTACGTACTTAAATATGAATGAGAGCTGTTACTTGCTTAGGCTGAATTCTGCTCAGTGATTGTGCTGCAGTGTAATTGTTCTGGTCACACGAAAAATTATAAGGAAGAGCTAAACCTTGCTTAATGTTATACCCTACAGTGTCCAGCATATATTGTCAAAACAATTCCCTCAACAGCATCCAATCATATACATATCAGTGACATCCCATTTTTAATCCATAGGGTTTAATATGTACTACACACACATACATCCTTGTTTAAAGCCTTTCTATGGCCTAACCCTAACCTTAACCAGTATATACCTAACCCTAAACCTTATTGACACCTTAGTCCTAAACCTAACCCCTAGCCCGGAAAAAAAGTGAGGACCTTTTTTTTGGTCCTCACTTTACTAGTAAAATGAGTAAAAAAATGTCTAGCTCCGCTGAAAGTACAAGAACACACACACACACACACATATATATATACACACACAAAATAATTACAATCTAGTTTGTGCAATTGTGTTTTATTTTGTGTCTTTTTTAATAAGTATATTTAGTGCTTCTATTTTTTAGTGATGTTAGCTTCAAAACACTTTTTCTGTTCACCTTTAAGTACGGTGGAGCATCTGTGATGCTGTGGACATCATTCTCTTCCAAAGAGCCACAGAGCTCTGTTAGAGTGTTTGGCATCAACAAATCATTGTCAGGATCCCCAGGGGGTTGAATACTTCTTGTAGCTCCCTCTGCATCCTGCAGTCTGCTTATGTTTTGCACTTTTAATACTCTTTATCCTTATATCCTTGTTTCTGTCATTAGTTTAGTTTTATGTTCCCTATCTAGGTTAGTAGAGTGCTTTTGTAAATGTTAGATTTGGTTCCTGTATTAGTCATCTTATGTCCATTATGATTTCAGTAGTACTGTTAGACCTCTATTTCCTGCCTGCTCTTCCTTAGTTTTGTTAGGTCATTTCCTCATGGTCCTCATATCTGGCCATTCTTTTTATTTCCTGATAGATACTGTTATCCTCCTGTCCCTGACATTTGATTTTCCTCCTTCTCCTTTAGCCTGAGTTCCTTTACTCATCTCACCTGTGTTAAGTTGCTCCAACGGCTGTTCCTTCCATCTCCTCCCCTATAAGGTCAGTCAGTTGTGGCACACTCATTGTTAGGTCCTCTGCATACCTCCCCAGTTCTGGTCACCTTCTTGCTATGTTCCTGATTCCTGTTTTCCCTGCCAGCCTGTAAGCCTTTGTTTTCATTACCTAATAAATCATTAGATAACACCAATCATTGACAGTCATTGAAATACAAGGACATTTTAAACAGAAATTTAACAGACTCTTCTAGAAAACTTAGAATGGGTCATCCTTGGGTCTTTCGACAGTACAATGATCAGAAGCTAATGACCATTTAAAGACAGAAAGGATTCAAAAACCACAAAATTAACTCTCTCATAGGCCATCTCACTCCCTAGACCTATTGAATTCAATTCAATTTTATTTATATAGCGCCAATTCATGAAGCATGTCATCTCAAGGCACTTTACAAGTTAAGTTCAATCATATTATACAGATTGGGTCAGATTATACAGATTGGTCAAAAATGTTCCTATATAAGGAAACCAGTTGATTGCATCAAAGTCCCGACAAGCAGCATTCACTCCTGGAGAAGCGTAGAGCCACAGGGAGAGTCGTCTGCATTGTACATGGCTTTGCTGCAATCCCTCATACTGAGCAAGCATGAAGCGACAGTGGGAAGAAAAAACACCCGTTAGTGGGAAGGAAAAACCTCTAGCAGAACCGGGCTCAGTATGAACGGTCATCTGCCTCGACCGACTGGGGGTTACAGAAGACAGAGCAGAGAAACAACAAGACAGACAAAAAGAACAGAAGCACACATTGATCTAGTAATCTGTTCTACATTAGATGGTAATAGTCGGTGATCTGTCCTCCCTGGATGAATTCACAGTCAACAGAACGTCAGACCAGGTGTACCTACTATGAAGAAAAAAGAGAGAGAACAGAAAGTTAAAAGCTGAAATGACAACAGTCATTTCAATGTAATGCAATGCAAAACTGGAGAACAGTAGACTGGAGAACAGTAGAAATCAGTAGAGTGAGAAAAATAGGCCCTGATGTCCTCCAGTAGCATAAGCCTATAGCAGCATAACTATAGAGGTAGCTCAGAGTAACATGAGCCACTCTAACTATAAGCTTTGTCAAAAAGGAAAGTTCTAAGATTAGTCTTAAAAGTAGACAGGGTGTCTGCCTCACGGACCAAAACTGGGAGTTGGTTCCACAGGAGAGGAGCCTGATAGCTAAAGGATCTGCCTCCCATTCTACTTTTAGAGACTCTAGGAACCACCAGCAGACCTGCAGTCTGAGAGCGAAGTGCTCTGTTAGGAACATACGGGGTAATCAGAGCTCTGATATATGATGGAGCTTGATTATTAAGGGCTTTATACGTTAGAAGAAAAATTTTAAATTCTATTCTTGATTTAACAGGAAGCCAATGAAGGGAAGCTAAAATTGGAGAAATATGATCCCTCTTGTTGATTTTCATCAGAACTCTCGCTGCAGCATTTTGGATCAGCTGAAGACTAAATATCATACAAAACCTGTGGTGTGAGCTGAAGAAGAGAGAATAAAAGGACCTGGTGCTCAGAATTTTCAAAATAGATTGTGTAAAGAGGAACAATCAAAGATACCTCTTGCTTTAATCCAGTGATATATTATGGGAAAAGACTATAATGAGCAGAGCTTTCCTAATGACGGAACAGGGACAAAAAGGGCTTGTATATGTACTGACAGTAGAGCTGCCAAGAACCGTGGCACCACAGATAAAACAACAAATCAGAGCATTGCTTTTTTTTCTCCACTGAATATTTGTGCCCAAAAATGGATTCTCTTTACATGTGTTTATGAGATTAATCTGCTCATATCAAATTGTTTATTTTAAGGCATTTTATACATTTTTATCAATGGACCTAATAAATGTGAACAGCACTATTTAAAGTATTTTTTTTATTATTATTTAGCAAGCAATAGCTCAAAGGAGGAAAGGATTTATCATTTGCAGATCAAAAGGCTTGTGGTAAATTGTGGATGGTGATACAGGATTAGCAATGATGTGTTTAGGATTATACAAATGTCATCCTTTAAATCTTAAATGTGTTTATCTTTGGCAGTATTAGCAAAATTAATCAAATAATATTTTGCTGAAAAGTAATGCAGATGTGGGGGAGGGGAGGGGGGCACGACTGTTAAAAGCTTTAATGACAAATGATAAAAGTTTAGAATCTATTCTAACACAATGAGAAGCCAATGTAGTGAAGATAAAATAGGTGTAATGTGTTCCCTTCTGGGAGTTGAGTTGAAAGGCAAGCTGCTGCTAAGGGGTGACTGGAGGACACCGGCAGAGAGCGTTGTAATAGTTGATTCTGGAACAGATTAAAGCGTGAACAGCCGTCTCCAGCTCACAATGGTTTAAAAAAAAAGCCTTGACCTTTGTTCAAAGGCATAGATAATAAAAACTACTAAAGAGTTTTGTTTATCAAATTTTAAATCCTTGTCAAATATGACCCCCTAAGTTTTTGACACAGCCACTGAATTTAGCAGTCAGAACTCAATTTAGCAGTCAGAACTAAAGTCACAAAAGGTTCCTGTTTGATAGCATAGATGCAGTCAAAGACAAAATGTGATGGATTACTGCATTCTTGCATTCTTACTTAAAGGTTAAATAAATCTGCAAATCATCTGAAAAGCAATGAAATTTGACATTGTGCTGGGTTATGATTGATTGAACCATGTGGCCCCCCACGCAAAAGATGAATGAGAATTAGAGGAGGAGAAACCATTAAGCACTACAGAAAAGGTTCAGTCAGGTAAGAGCTGAACCACTTCAGTGCTGTGCCACGGATACCATTGTAGTCATGTTGGCGAGACAGTAGCACAGAATGGTGGACATTGTCAAAGGCTGCTGTAAGGTCCAGAAGCACCAGAGCTACAGGGCACCTAATAGTCAACTGTCATACTAATGTCATTATGGACTTTTGATTAGACAGATTCAGTACTATGTAGGTATCTAAAGCCAGATTGAATTTTTTCTAAAACTGAAAAGTTGTTTTTTTGTGGAAAACAGCCCAGTGGAGAAGCTTCTGAACCTTGAGATCACATGCTTCTGGTCTGTCCTGATGACAGATTGACAATAGGAATAGGAATAACCAGCAACACAACAGTGGGTTCATCCCTGGCATGTGATTTATTGAGCTGCTGTTACACAGTGTCTTATGTTTCCGTGGATGTGGATATGTCTAAAAACTCTTTTCATGTGAATCCAAACGTAAAGAAATGAACTACTTTGTGAAACATCAAGTCCTGCCATGCATATTAGTCACAAAAAAGTATGTAATGGAGCCTCAAATAGGGCACAGTGGTGTGCGTCTTATTTTGTACAGACACCACGTTAGGGTAAATGCAGAGGGCTGTGTCATGAAGGAAATCCTATGCCCATTGGTGCTCATGACATGGTACTGGTGGAAAATGGGCTATTGGTCAGCAAAGAAGAAGAGGAAGAAGAGGAGGAAGATATGTCCATAGGCAGAGAGGGAAGAGGAAAGGCTAGTCTAGCCAAGTCTGGGACTGAGAGTAAGGTCTATGAGTGTTGGGACTATGACAGGAAAAGGCAGAGAGTTGGTTGACATGATGCCGGTAGAGGAACGCTGACATACTGTGGGTTCAGGAGACCAGGTGGAAAGGTAGCAAGGCTTGAAGCTTGAGAACAGGGTTCAAGCTGTTTCCCCATTGTATGGTTTGGAAGAGAAATGCTGTAGGAGTTACCTAGAAAGAGGGGTTTGTCAGGAATGTTCTGGGGGTAAGCATATGGTCAGACGGGTCGATGAGTCTGAAGCTAAAAATTGAATGTGTGATGTTCAATGCTGTTAGTGGTTATACTCCACTGACAGGATATGAGTTACAGAAGAAGTGGAAATTCTGGAGTGAGTTAGAGGAAGTTTACTCACTCCAGAAGTTAGAGGAGACGGCTGCAGCGTATCCTTAGAAATGAGAGAGCGGTGATAGGGGCAGATTTCAATAGACACGTTTGAGCTGGGAACACAGGTGATGAGGAAGCAATGGGCAAGTTTGGTATCCACAACACGAATGCATACGAAACAGATGGTAGACCTTGCAAAGAGGATGGGAATGGCTGTAGTGAATACTTACAAATCAGGATGGTGGTGTTTAGAATGACTGTGGAAGAGGAGAAAGGCAGAGCAGAGGTGGAAGCTGAAAAGGGAAGAAAGTTGTGTGGCTTTCAGGGAGGAGTTGAGACAGGCTCTGGGTGGCCAGGAGGTACTTCCAGATGACTGGACAGGCACAGCCAATGCTCTCAGAGAGAAAGGTAGGAGAGCACTTGGTATGTCTCCTGGAAGGAAAGTTGACAAGGAGACTTGGTGGTGAAATGCAGAAGTGCATGAGTGTGCTCAGAGAAAGAGATAAGCTCAGAAGAAGTGGGACACTGTGAGGACCACACAGAGTCACCAAGAGTACAGAGAGATGTTGTGTAAATTGAAGGAATTCATAGCTAATGCTACACAAAGAGCATAGAGTGACTTGTATGACAAGTTTGGCAGTAAAAATTTAAACAGGTGCACTAGGCAGATAGACAGAGATAGGAAGGATGTTCGGCAGGTTGGGGTGATTAAAAATCTGGTAAATGGAAATGTATTGACAGGTTTAACAAATGTGATAGGAAGGACTACCTCCATCAGAATTGATACATGAGGAAAATGAGATAGAACAAATATCAGAAGAAGTGACCGCTGTGGATCAGGAGGTAGCACATATTACTAAGGATGAAGAGATGAAGGCATTGAAAAGGATGAAGAGTGGAAAGGCAGTTGGCCATGATGACATAGCTGTGGCGGTATGGAAGTGTCTAGTAGAGACAGAAGTTTTTGACAAGGCTGTTCAATGAGATCTCAGAGAGTGAAAAGATGCCTGGAATGGAGGAAAAATGTGCTGCTACCAATGTTCAAGAAGAAGGGAGATGTGTAGATTTGTGGCAACTACAGAAGAATAAAGTTGATGAGTCATACAATGGTGTTATGGGAAAGAGTAGTAGAAGTTAAGTTGAGGTCAGAAGTTAGCATTTGTGAGCAGCAGATAGTTTCATATCAAGGAAAAGTTGTACAGATGAAGTTATTGCATTGAAGACGATGATAGAACATTACAGAGAAGGTCAGAGGGAGCTGTGTTGTGTTTTTGTAGATCTAAAGAAAGCAAAAGACAGAGGGCTGAGAAAGGAGTTGTGGTATTGTATGAGGAAGTCTGAAGTAGCAGAGAAGTATGTTACAGTGGAGCAGGACATGTATGAGAGCTGTAAGATAATGGTGAGGTGTGCTGGAGGTGTGATAGATGAGTTCAATGTGGAAGTGGGACTGCATCAAGGTGTTGTGGGCAGTTCTGTTCAGCCCCATTAAATCAATGCTTTGTAGAACGGCCATTTATTGCAATTACAACTGCAAGTCTTCTGGGGTATGCCTCTATGCTTGTGAACAGCAGTTTCCAAGTCTTTTCACCAGAGGCTGTTTTTGACATGGGAGATACATCTCACCACCCAGGGTACCCCTCCACCAGGGAGCAGTGCAAACAATTGTGAAATAGTAGTTTCCTTTCAGCTTTGCCCTGAACAAGTTTTCTATTGCTTATTTGCATGCCTGGTCAAAGGCAAGCTATAATCACTGTTAGAATATATTGCTGTACACTACACTTAATGAGACTAAAGATGGTATCTGTACTAGGAAAACTGAAGCTGAATAACTTAAGACTGAAAATAGTTTTTGTCAAAATGAGTATTTCTCATGCTGGTTTAGCATTGGGACCACTATTAATTTTAGACGAGAATGACAGCCATTTTTAACGGTTCAACAATTATTACAAATAGTTTAAAACACATGAAACAAGCATTTGGGAAAACCCTCACTGTGTTTGTAAAAACAGATAACAAAAAAAGGGAATCTTACTGTTCTTCAAAATTGTTGTTGAAACATTGTCTTGCTTCATTTTGATATTGGGGCCAAAATAGGGGGTTCCTTACGGCACACTTCATACAAGAACTGCCACTGCTTGCTAGAGATTCTCGACTGGATCTAAGTCTGGCATGGGCCATTTTAAGACATGAATAAGTTGTCCTTAGCCATCTCACTGTAGCTCTATCTGAATAGTTAGGTGACTACCCTGCTGGAAGGTCCAACCCTTCTCTAATTCTTATACACCCTGTGAAAGGCTTCCTTTCAGGGTTTTTTGTCACACATTTGTGGAGTGCACAACTAACAATTGTCCTGCTAATCAAGCCTCCCACCTGAGCTGTGGTTCTCCGCAGCTCCTCTAGATTTCCTGTGGACCTGTTAGACACTTGTCTGATTAATGCTCTCTTTGCCCAGCTTGTTAGTTCAGGTGGACAATAAGGGCAAAAGCTAGTTTGGTGAATTATGAGCTTAATTCATTTTCTCTGATTTATTTTAAAGTTATTAGTGTAAAGAATACAAATACACAGCAAACATTTTAGATTCCAATTGGATAAAATAAAATATATATATATATATATATATATATATGATTTTCTTTCTATGTACAACTATGCACTATTTTGTGTTGGTATATCACATAAAATCTCAAGAAGAAAAACATTGCGTTTTGTAATTGTGATATTACAAAATCTGAAACAGTTCAAGAAGTATGCGGTAAACCCTTTTTTCAAGGAACCCAAGTGTGTTACTATGTGCTACTTTTGATTTTTTTTGTGTGTGAACAATAAACACTGGACAAGCAAAAAAGACAAGTAGCTCCAGCAGTGTAAAAGCCTCGATGCAACAGGAGCACTGTAAGTGATAGCGTTACAGCCGATGCCATTCAGAGCTCATCCAACACATGGTGCAGCCTTATACATTTTGTAGTGCTTCATTCAGATTTTAATCTCTTACTTAGAACCCATTCATGATTTGCTGCCAACAACTTTGGTGACAGCTATATTTGGGCATCTTTCCCAATACCTAACAGCAGCTTTAGCCTATATGTTACACCCATGCATCTTCAGAGGACTGATGACAGCAAGCTGGCTTTGTTACAAAACCTATCGAGTCTATAAGTATGAAACCATGAAACGGCTGAAACTGAGTTACCTATCATTCATAAAGCCTTAATCTCAAGTCTTCCTGTGGTGAAACTGCTCACTTGAGCATTTTGACCTCTTTTAACTGTAAGTCAAAGGGGATTTGGGACTAATAATTGGAAATATGAAAATCCTGTAATTGAAGGTTTGGGGAAAAGAGAGAGGGGTGCAAACCGCTAAAAATTAATAGTCTGTTCTGTGTTTTCAACAAATACATTTTGAAGGAAAAAGTCAATAATTCAATTCCTTCAGTTTGCATGGACTGGATTGACATAATTTAGAATAAAAGAAAAAATGTACAAACTAAAAACATCCACATAGCACGAAGCTTTTCCTCTAGGGGGCAAGATGTTGAAGCCAGACATGACATGCAAGCAGAGCAGATTGGTGGACATGGATAAAAGAGATTTGTCACTGATTATGAGGCTTCTGAGGTAAAACCTCCATAATAAAAAAAAAAGTCATGGTGCGCGAAAATGGCAGGTAATAAATTACGCTGCGTTAAATTATACAGAATCTACATAAAAAGAAGTAGTGATAAAGATATAGTTCTGAGTTTAATGGAACAGCATAAAAACATTTAAAACCTTTTCTGTAGGTTGTTATGGAGTACTGAAAGTAACAGAATTAAAAATTGAAATATGTAAATGGACAAATAAATAAATCAATACACTCAAAATGTACAAATTAATTGAAAGAAAACAAGAAATAATTTTACATTTGTTGATTTGTTTATTAAAAATATCCAATTTTTTTACTTTACCACATGTTTTATTGTTGACCTTCATGTTTATTTTCCTTCATGTTTATTTTCTCTCTATTTATAACACGTTATTTAAGCATTTCATTTTAATTTCACTGTTTTTTTATTGTTTTCATTTTTTATTTTGTCATACTCTCAGGTCTGGGTGCAGGTTTGGGTTTCTCTCTCCCTCCTCTGCAGGGCGTGACGGCCAGGTGCGCGACATCACCACTAATTGGAGCCCTTCTTAAGGCGATGAAACCAGCAGGAGGGCAACAGTTGACCAACCAAACGCTCTAGATCCTGTTAAACCTCCTAGCCTGGACCTAACCCCGTGTATCTGTTTTCCCTCCTAGAGACCTGGACTCCAGCCTAAGAGACTCCAAGCCAGACCTCCATGAATCAGAGAAAGCCCTCTGGTCATCTATCTGGTTAGTCCTCCTGCCTGAGCTCACCTGCCCGTCCACCCTCCAACACCACCATAACTGGAGAGAACTCGCTGGACCTGCACCTACAGCCTGGACCCCTGGACACCACCCTCCCAGGACTAAAGCTAGCCTCAACCTCAGTGAGTCAAACGCCCTCCAGTTTTCTCATCGGCACCATCCCTTGCTCACCAGTCTCCTCGTCTTTCTCCAGCAGAACCCAGACAGTCTAATCTGCCAGCACCACCTCAGATCCAACTGCATCTTTGTTCAATAAACTCTCTTACCGAACTGTCTGTCTCCGTGGTTGCCCTCATTCAGAGTCTTAGTTCTTTAAACATGACATGTTTTACTTATAGATACATTTGTCTCTTTTATTATTATTAGAATGTTATTTACTTGTTATTTTCCCCATAAGACTTTTTTATTTTAATGTATTATTTGAAAGATTTTCTCTGTCTCTTTTATTACTTTTCCTTTTGCGATTCTGATTCATTATGCAAATAAGGTGGGCTTTCCTTGATTGGGTCAGTTCCTCTACCATTAGTCAATCAAAAGAAATGTGCAGATCGATACATGCCTGCACTTCCTCCGTTCAGCAGCTGAAGAACAGTTAAGGAGGGAATGGATCTTCATATATTTCAAAGACCACTTGGAGAGCTGAACATATAATTTCACAGTTCTGCTCTTCGTAATAGAAGTTGGTTGGTGAAAGCTTTTTCTAATATCTGCAAATCAAATGTGTAAAGTCGGCACTTTTACCATGATGTAATGGGACCTTCTGCTTCATGCTGACTCTACCGCAGCAGTTCAAACTCGGGTCATTCTTTGCTTTGTCACAGAGATGCAGTATAGTTAGACAATTGTGGAAAACATGCATCGAATTGTATTCCAAAACATATTTTTGACTATTGAAGATTTACACACTACAGTTATCGATCTCTGGAAAACGATTGCCATGTATAATGCAGTGTTCCACCCAGCAGTAAAGAGAAAGTGAATGCTAAAGCACACTAAAGTTGTTCAGACTAACGGTGGCTGGCCAAAAGGCTTTATAAATTCCACTTATGTCAGGGGATAAGGGATCTAAAGGGATCTAAAGATACAACTAGATCAAAACAAGAGCTGTTACAAGATAATAGGTTCACCAAAATAAAACAACACAAAATTTTAACTATTTTTGGGGAAAAAAAGAATTCCCATCTTTGTTTTACAGAGTAAGATTTCAAAAGTTTTGAAGTCACGATCCTGAGTTTTGTGTTGGACTTTGCTTATTTGGATTGTTCCTTCGGTTATTATTTCTAGTGTTCTATTTATCAGTTCCTTGTATCCTGCTTCTGTTAGATTTGTTTCCTCCCTGTCTGCCCTGCCATCTTTCCTCCTTCACTTTCTTTGCTGACACCTGCCACTTTAATTATTGATTCATTGTCTTCACCTGTGCTTCTGATTTCCCCCTTCCCCTCACTAGATTGTCAGATCCTCCGTCGTGACTCATCCTTCTTCCTCTGTTGTGTTCACCAGTTTTGGATTCCCTGTTCTGTACTAATTTGGACTTTGTGGGTGTTTTATCATTAAATTACCATCACTTCATCATGCTGCCTCTCAGTTCTGTTCTGCACTCTGGTCCAGCTACTCTGCCTCACCAAAACATGACAGTTATAAAGAATGTGTTATTAGTGTAAAACAGGGGTCACCAACATGGTGCCTGTGGGCACCAGGTAGCCCCCAGGACTATATGTGGTCCAACTCTCTTCAAAATATAGCACAACCCTCCAGTAAGCTGCATTTAAAATGCTATTTTATTCAGTTGCTATTCCTTTTTAATCATTTTGGTATTTACATAGATTTGAAATCATTAAAAACATGTTTAGATTACATGAAGTTAAGGTGACTGACTCCTTAGTTCAAAGGTCAGTACTGGTAGCCCTTCGTATGAAACAGATTGGTGACCCCTGTTGTAAAAGGTTTCAGTCCAGGTTAAACCAGTCCATATTTTACAATTCCAAAGGGGATATGTCATTCTTTTCAGATCTTCCTTTTTACATTGAAATCATGCAGTTGTGTTCTATATTAAGTGGAACTACAATACTTAGGTCTGAATTGCTCGTTGATTTGCCCTCACATTCCCCCTTTTTACCCCTGTTCCAAGCTGTGTCTGAGGGCAAGTCGTTTTATTACCGTCTCTTTAAATCTAATGGTGTGTTCACACCGATCGGGTATGAGGTACCCTGAGCGGGTGATTTACGTATTATATCTGTGCAAAAGGCACGGTCAGGTGTAGCGTAGTGGCCTGCGATGTGATCTGTGTGATTAGAGCGATGCAATGGGTGTGATTCACGTGGAACGAGAGCAAAGCGGAAACCCACATCGACTTTCACAGGAGTTCAAAAATCTGAACTTCTCTGTCAGTTCGCATTGCGTCAACCAATCAGGGTAAAGGGTTTTGATGTGCCAATGGTAAAGGAGCGCAGCACAGACAAAGCTTTTTTCAATCAAATTGGAAGATAGAAAAATGTATGTTGTCATGGGATGTGGGTGGCCTTGTAAAAAGCCGGTTTAATTTAGCCCTCAAATGGACAGTGAAATCTTTCATCGTTCATCCTCCTCTTGTAGCTCCAGAACGGGCCCAGGCCAGGTGCTATCCCGTTACTTCTGTCCAAGCTCCATAGTGGGGCACGACCAGCCACCGCATCTGCCCTGCTCTGTGCTCTAGCTGCCCGTCTTCTTGCTCAAATCTCCCGCTGTCCTTACCTCTGCTGTACAGGTCATCTGCCCACGAAGCAGGATAACAGTTTTGTGTCCTGGACAGACTGAAGTGTTAAATTAAACAGATAACTTAGCATAAACCAACACACTAGAAAATCCATTTTATGTAAGCTAAATGTAATTTAACTTTTATACAAAAAATTACAAATAAAGGCTCATACTGTTCGTTTATTGAACAGAAAATATTCACATCAATCCTTCAATGAGCTAGCAAGGACAAACAACACCAGATTAATAATTGCTTTTAGTTTCCATTTTCCTAGATTTTATTTTATTTACATTTCCGGCATTTTATTCCAACTGTTTTTTTCTTGCTTTTATTCTGTTTTTATTTTCAAATGTTTTAATCATGTAAAGCACTTTGCATTGTACTAAAATGTGCTATACAAATAAATTTGCCTTGTCTAGATGGTCGCACACTATCTAGGAGACGTGTGCAATTCAAGAATTTGATTGGATTATCCAAGTTTGGGGCCAGAGGATTTGTGCCCCACGTCTGTCTACTGAGAGCATGTTGGGCATGCGCGCTGCGATTTCAGATGTTCGTTATTTGGTGGGCCAGCCCCAACAGCAAGTCGCCTCAAGAGGATTTAAGCTACTAAGCTTGTTAGAAACATTTGTGTCTATATATCTAAGTCAGCCAGAATACTAACAGAATTTTATTGGTAAGGGATTCAGTCTTTATTTTACAATATTACTCTATTAAGAACAATCAAGTCCCACTGATTATTGCAAACATAGAGCTCTGGTGGGGTCCATAGCATATTACACACACACACATGCACACACACACACACACACATATATATATATATATATATATATATATATATATATATATATATATATATATATGTCATGGTGTAGTTTTGGCCTGCCTGTCTCCCCATGAACTTGCCAACTCTTTCCACCTCTCATGCAGCCCAGTTCTCACTCCACCTCCTTGTTAGTTCCACCTGCCGTTCCTAATTATCCCGGACTCAGTTCACCTGCCATCCTCCCTACTTAAGCTCCCTTCAGTCTGCTCTCCCCTGCTGGATTGTCTTCACCCAAACCTCGTCCTGCTAGTCAGGGCTTCCCACGCCTGCTAACCAGAGCTTCCTACATCTGCCAGTCAGAGTGTCTCATGTCTGCTAGTCAGAGCTCCCATGCCCGTTAGCCAGAACTTCCTACGTCTGCCTGCCAGAGTTCCCTTCGCCGACGCCTGCCTGCCCGCCTCCAAGTTCTCTCTCTGCTGTGCTGCTGGTCCTCCTGCTACCCCAGCGCTCCAAGTAATCTCTCTGCTGTGCTGCTGGTTCTCCTGCTACTCCAGCGCTCCAACTATTCTCGCTGCTGTGCTGTCGGCTGAACCACACCCCAGCGCTCCAACAACTCTCTCTACTATGCTGCCAGCTAACCTCATTCTAAGAACCCGCTCTGCTGCCGACCTTCCGGCTCCTCCTGGACCTGCCCTGTATGCTCCTTGGCTCTTAGCGTCTCCCTGGACTTACAGCTCAGCACCTGCACCGGGTTCTAACTCCACAAACCCTGAAAATATATATATGTTACATGTCTTCAGGACATGTTTGTGGTGTCTTCCTCCTCCCCCTCTTGTTTCCTGTTTTCCCCACAGGTTGAGTATATAGGCTTTGATTTGGCACAGTCTAGTGGTCTCTTTACTCCCTCTTTATTGATTTTGACACATTCACCAGGCTCCCATCTCATGCTTGTGGTTGTCGTGTTACCCTCCCTCCTTCGGTGGTGGGGGGGGGGAGGGGGGCGTAACACAAGTGGGGGCTCGTCCGAGAGCTTTTTAAGATAAGATAAGATAGTCTTTATTGATCTCACAATGGAGAAATTCACTCGTCACATCGGCTCATACAAGAAGGTGCAGAGTAGGGAAGGTGCATTCAGTTATATACAATGAATCTTCATATATACAATGGATCAAAAAGAATACCAAAAAATACAAAAAAGGAAATAGGAATGGGCATATGATGTCTCATTTACATTCTTAGTGGTCTATATATATATATATATATAAACATATCTATATACTTAAATATATACATATATCTATGCGCCTAAATACATACATACCTACGCGTATATATGTGCATATACATTGTATACATTTGTACATACATACATACATGTGTGCTGACTTATGTTCAGGTGTTGATAGCAGCAAAAGTCACTACATAAGGATTATTGCACGGGTTGTAGGACAGTGTATTAATTAGATTATTGCACCTTGGTTATTGCCCATTAATTATTACAGTTGTGGTTACAGTTACAGTGCAGCATTGTAAAACCTGATAGCAGTAGGAATGAATGACCTGCGGTAGCGCTCCTTTTTACAGACAGGATGTCTAAGTCTTGCACTAAAGGAGCTGCTCAGCTCCTCTACAGTCTGGTGCAGGGGGTGGAAGGTGTTGTCCATGATGGATGTGAACTTGGACAACACCCTCCTCTCAGCCACTTCCTCCAGAGTCCAGAGAACAGCCCAGGACAGAAGTGGCCTTCCTCACCAGCTTATTCAGCGTCTTTCTGTCCCGCTCTGTGCTGCCAGGAGCCCAGCAGACGACAGCGTGGAGGAGGGCTGAGGCAACCACAGAGTCATAAAAAGTTTTTAGCAGAGGCCGGCTCACTCCAAAGGACCTCAGCCTCCTGAGGAGGTGTAGGCGGCTCTGGCCCTTCTTATACAGGGCATCGGTGTTGTGAGTCCAGTCCAGCTTATTGTTGACGTGAACACCCAGGTATTTGAAACTCTCCACAGTTTCTATGTCCTGCCCCTGGATGTTCACAGGTGAGTGATGTGGGGGTCTTCTCCTGAAGTCGATCACCATCTCCTTGGTCTTACTGGTGTTTAAGCACAGATGGTTTTTCTCACACCAGTCCACAAAGTCCATGATGACCGACCGGTACTCCAGCTCGTTCCCTTCAGACACACAGCCCACAATGGCCGAGTCGTCAGAGAACTTCTGAAGGTGGCAGCTGTCCGTGTTGTAGGTGAAGTCCGAGGTGTATAGGGTGAAGAGAAACGGAGACAGAACGGTGCCCTGGGGGGCCCCGGTGCTGCAGAGTGCCACCTCTGACTGACAGCCGTGCAGCCGCACCTACTGAGGGCGCACGTACTGAGGGCGGTAGTCTATGGTCCAGTCAGCTAGATGTTTGTCCACCCCAGCGTCCTCCAGCTTCCCCCTCAGCAGCACTGGTCTGATGGTGTTGAAGGCGCTGGAGAAGTCAAAGAACATGACTCTCACAGCGCTCCCGGTGGTCTCCAGGTGGGTGAGCGCCCGCTGTAGCAGGTAGATGATGGCATCCTCTACTCCGATGTTGGGCTGGTAGGCAAACTGCAGCGGGTCCAGGGTGGGGCTCACCACGGTGCGCAGGTGTGCTAGGATGAGGCGCTCCATGGTCTTCATCAGGTGGGAGGTCAGGGTGACTGGTCTGAAATGGGCCGGTTCCCTGGCGTGCGGCGTTTTGGGAACCGGTACCACACAGGAGGTCTTCCACAGGTTTTTTTTTTCCTGAGCTAAGTACAACCACAATATTTGCCGGGTCCTTGTGACTGTTCAACAATGAGCTTTGACTTAAGTGAGTTCATTCACACTCCTTGTTATGAGAAGTTGGAAAGATGTTGCAAGGATGACTTGCTGTGCATTGCAGAACATTTTGATATTCCTGTGAAGAAGTATTTTGCTAAATGTGAAATTAAGAATATCATTGTGAAGAAATTGATTGAGCTTGAAATCCTCATGGATTCAAGTAAAAGTGACCCAGAGATTTGTGATGATCCTGTTCCTTCTATTGAAGTGACTGCCATAGCAACTCCCCCAAAGGCGTTGGTGGAACCTGAGGTGCCACCTGGGACTTTACCTCATTTTGATCCTGTCTCACCAGACTTCAGTGGATCTGCTGGTAATGTTAAGCTTAAGGTTCGGCTAGCTCGCCTTCAGTTGGAAGCACAAGAGAGAGGGAGCTGGTACGCAAGGCTGAGTTTGATTACAAACTGGAAGTTCATAAATTGGAAATCGAGGCTGAGAAGGAAATCAGATTAAAACAGCTAGAGATGGAAACTGTGAAGCTTTCACAGAGCAGATCAGCTGATCCTACGCAGGGTTTGCCTGTTAAGAACAAGTTTGACGTCAGCAAAAACATTGCTTTAGTCCCGCCTTTTAGGGAATCAGAGGTGGATTCCTACTTCAATGCTTTTGAAAGGATTGCAGCAGCATTAGAGTGGCCAAAGGAGATGTGGGCCGTGCTACTACAATACAAGCTCATGGGAAAAGCACAGGAGGTTGTTTCATGTCTATCTACAGGGGATGGCATGAATTATGATGTACTCAAAAAGTCCATATTGCGTGCTTATGAGCTTGTGCCAGAGGCCTACAGGCAAAAATTTAGGAATCACAAGCGATCTAATGGTCAGGCGTACATGGAGTTTGCACGGGAGAAAGGAATGCTTTTTGATAAATGGTGTGTTGCTAGTGAAGTAAAGGAAAACTTTGAATCTCTTCGCCAGTTAATTCTATCAAGAATACATTACCTGAGAAAATGGTAGTTTTCTTGAATGACCAAAAAGTAGCTTCACTATCAAATGCAGCCATTTTGGCAGATGAGTTTATGTTGACACACAAAAATGTGTTTCTTTATGCACCTCGTTCAGATAAAGTTTTGGCCACCCGTCTGCAAAAACCTGAACCTGTTCAGACAGAAGCAGAAGATATAGGAACATCTATATATCTATGAATATATATATATATATATATATATATATATATATATATATATATATATATATATATATCTATGAATGGAAGCACCCAATTGTGGACTGGTAGACATAGCGATCAGATGAGAACACAATAAAAGTAAGCCAGAAAAGGAAATAAAGAATGTAAACAGACAATTGACCAGAAGGGACTAAACTCTGGGCAGGCTTTTATTGGCTGGAATGAGACTATAGAACAAAGGAGGATGGTAGGAGGGAGCTGAGTTTTTATTTTTTGTTTTTTTGCTGTTGGGCAGGTAAGTAATAACAGACCAGCTTGTTTGTTTGCTGTGACTTATTTCTCTACTTCAGTCTGTTGGAACAGTGACAATGCCAATTTCTGATTTATTTTTTTAAATCCAGAAGCTCAGTTCATACATTTGATCAAATCAGCCGTGGCAGATAATTTGGTGTCTTGATAATCAGCCTAAACATAAGCAAAAATCCTCCATCACTTTGTTCATGACATGTTAAGTTACAGTCTTTTTTCCAGGACCAGGAATATTAGCTTGCTTTGCCTATTAACATTTTGGTGTTTGCTGGTGGTGTTTTTGTCATTGTCAAGATGAAAGCACTCATGTCTGACTGAGATTTGTTCTAATAACGGTGGTTTTACCTTTCACAGTTGTAGGCATAGACCAAGAACAAAACATCATCAGCATCCCGAGTATTGGTTGTTTCCTTATAAACATAATTTTGTTTTTTTTTTTTTTTTAAAGGTTAAAATGTTTTTTTTCTAAACCATTGTCTGCATAAACTGAAATACTGAAGGTTTTCTGCAATTCCCAAAAAAGACCCTAAAAAAACAATACATTTATAAATGTCACATTAATCCCATTAAGCCCTTAAGCCTCAATCAAGGCATTTACTTATCAGCATTGGTTTCCCTGACTAAATTTGTTGCTGGTGAACTGTAGGCCTATGTGGTTTTATCTCAGCCACGTGTTTGGCGCAGCCAGTTATCACAGCCAATTCTTCAGTTTCCACTATAAATAAGGTAACGGTGTGTACATGTTATGCTTTACCACATCACAGAATCATTCTAAAACACAGGAAAAAATTTATTAAAGTGTCATGAATTGGAGGCAAGGGACCCAGAATTCAGCCAGGCCAGCAGAGGTTCGGTAAAATAATATTTATTAACAAAATCCAAAAACCAAAAAGGGCAGAGAAACAAACAGTCCAGTTGGGCAGGAACAGACAGAAATAGGGTGGCTCAGATCTCTGGGGAACAAGTGGTCAAAAATCCAAAAGCAAACCAATAAACAAACTTGCAGAGGAGACTCACCTATACTCAAACAGACGACCTGGCACTGATGTCTGGTCTCAACAGTTTATATGGAGGTGGAAGCAGGTGAAACCAGTGAGAAGTGATTGCAGCAGGGGTGGAGTTAGGCAGGTGTGCAGAATAAGTAATTAGACCAGACATCAGTGCTGTGGCTCAAAACAAGAACAGATCAGACAAATATAAATAGCTGACAAGACAAGTGGACAGAAACAAACTACACACACACACACGATCTAATAAAGAACAAAACAACCCTGAAGTACAAACCTAAAAACAGAAAATAAAGCTAAGACTAAAACTGATGACAAAACAGGATAAACTAACAGTAAACAAGAACCTAGACAAGACAAAACTCAAAGCAACCAGAGAACCTAAGGAAGGAGGGCAAAATACCTTAAACATAAACCAGAACGTGACATAAAGAGTGATACTTACCCTACATCTTGTAGATTTTTCCCTCCAATATTGCCTACTTTCTGTGAGTCATGTGCCAAAAGAAGTTGTTTGGAGGGAGGGGGTGATGGGTATTTCAGAGCAACAGGATGGACAGTTGACTCAGGGATTTTATATTTAATAGTTTAACATAAAAATCCCATTGGATGAGAACTATTATAACTATTAAAACACTTTTTCTTAAATATGACATGCACAGTGGGGTAGTTGGTAACACATTTACCTTGCTGTTAGAGGGTCCTCGGTTAGAACCCTGGCCTGTGGTCTTTCTGTATGGAGTTTGCATAATCTCCCTATGCACGCATGGTACTCCAGCTTCCCCCCACAGTCTAAAAAAATAACCTTGCCTGCTAGATGAATTATCGCGGTATTGGTGCGTTCACAAACACACGAGAATCCATCTTGTACTGCTCTGGCTTCAACTGTTTTTGCCCAAACCAAAAATAGTTTGAGACAATCACGTTGCAGTGTTGTGGTTTAAGGCGGGACATACCACTGTGAGCAAGTGTTGATGAGCCCACAGCCGAACCAACATAAACATGGCAGCACAGGAGGATTCACACGTAATTGCTGCTATCGCATCTGTTTGGTATGAATCCACAATTTCATCTTTGAAACAGCAAGAAGTGCCTTGACTAGCCTGCCTGCTTGTGGATTATCATGACATATGCTGCTTGCATTTAAATTTGATACCATCATTGGCGAAAACCAGCATTGGTAGGCAGGCACTAGTTGTCGCTTCACCCAGTCAGCTCAGAGAGTTGGAGAAAGGCACCAGTGACCCTGCACAGATAAGCGAATATACATAATGAATGGAGGATTTTGTTTCTTATAATTGAAACTTCTTTTGAGGAGGCCCGAATGAGGACATTACAATAAACCCAACTTGCTTTTAACATCAGATTTCATTCTCTTAAAGTATTCATCCTGTTTACATATTGTTGTGTGTTTTAGGTAGAGAGGAGTCAATTATATAAGAAAATATTAAGAACATAAATATTAGCAAACTTTTACAAAAAGTATACAACATTATGGGGACTTAAAGGCAATGAAAAGTAGGAATGAGCACTACAATAGGTTGTGTATTATTTTGTTGATCTAATGAATCTTACTTTTCGCTAGCAGTCTGTTTTTTCCTGTTTTTCACACCGCTGTTCAATCTGAAAGAGAGAATGTATTGGTTGCTGCAGTTCAGCAGATGTGCTCGGATATTCCTAAACAGCTTTTCATTAATAAGAGCTGAGCAAAGGGCAGTTGAAACACTAATTAAACTTAACTTCCACAATTCTCAGGAGCTCACCTCATTGACTATATTGATCCCAAAGCATCGGATGCCTCCTATTATGTGTTAAAAAAAAAATTCAGTACTTTCTTATGTTTTCAGTAGTATATACATCCTTCCTAAAGATGTTTCTCTTTGGATTCCCCTGCCATGTTTTGGTTGAGGAAGGACCCAAACACAGACATGCTAGTAAGTTCAGGATTTTAAAAGTAAAAAAGAAAAAAAAACTTACAGTAAGTATAAAGAACGGGGCAAGGAATCAAACCATGAGGAAGACAGGAAAATTCAGACAGAGCAACGAAGAAAGAGGGTATTATGAAGTCAACCAAAGATGCTGGTGGTGAGTAATGAAAACCAGGAAGTTTAAATACAGAGGAAGGTGTGGAGAAAAGTGAGCAAGAAATTGGTGAACATAATCCAGACGACATGTGGAACAGCTGAGAATAACGATGACCGATGACCTGAGGGTAAGAGTGTAACAACAGGAACTGAAGTGGAATGCACATGGAAGAAATCCAACAGAAGCAAAACAAAATGTCCAAAGAATAAACTAACCCAACCCACAAACATATGAACCAAAATGGCAACAACTAGGGAATATAAACAGGAAAAACACAAACATAAAGAAAGCTAAAAATTCAAACACCTAAGGATTGTGACGTCCCTTTACACTCATTAGAGACAACAAATAAATGAAACCTGCTCAGTTGTGCTGCCAATAACCAGCAGGATAAGCAGGATTATACTTTCTCCACTTTCATCTCACCCAACCCAAATCGGGAGCATTTCTGAAGAGATTGTGAGCAACTTTCACGAGCGTTCCTAGTTCAGCTACAGCAGCATATCGCTGCAGTTTGGAGATGGATCATATACATATGAATAGCAATGAAAGGTCTTTCCACACAGCACTGAAACAACACAAATAATTGCTAAACACAAATGCTATATATACAATAATATTACCACGTTCTTTATTTAGAAGATCCTGTGGGTTTAATCACATTCCTTGCATTTGATGTGGTTAGGGTAATAAATCATTCAAACAACCCACCAACATTCTAATTCAACGCATCACTTGGAAAAAGTGCTGCAGAGCTGGAGCTCCTGCTGTGATAATCTCCTGACATAAAGGTTTAATTCTCCCTTCCAGCTTTCAGTCTGTGAGTTTCCTGTGGGATATTCAGTACCTTGCTAAAGTATTCATAACCCTTGGAATTTTCAAATTTTCATGTTACAACCAAAATTGCCAAGGTATTTTTGGCACTTCGGGGAGGCAAAAAAAAATGGCAACTGTAACCACAATAATACAAGATTTTCAAAGTGTTTTTCCCCCAACAATGACTGAAAAGTGTGCCATGCCTTTATATTGAGCAAGATTGAATCAATACCAGTTGTACCAGCTTTGCACATTCAAGCAGTGCAATTGTCTGCATATTATTTTGATCACGTCTTAAACTAAGTCAGATTGGAGGGCAAACAATTTTCAAGGCAGATTGTCAGTTGTTTTTAGGTTTGCCCTTTGAGTGGGTCATTTGAATTTGACTTTGTAAAGTGCCTTGAGATGACATGTTTCATGAATTGGCGCTATATAAATAAAATTGAATTGAATTGAATTTAGACACATGAATAGGCTTTGTTCCAAAACATTCCATTGTGGCTCTCTGGCTTCATGTGGTTGATGTCCTGCTGGAAGGTCAACCCTCACGGCACTCTCGAGTCTTGTGTAGTCTCTGATAGGTTTTCTTCCAGCATTACCCTGTGTTCAGCTCCATCCAGCTACCCATCAATTCTGATCAGCTACCTGGCATTGCTGAAGAAAAGCATCCCCACAGTATGATGCTGTCATCACCGTGATTCACTGTTGAATTATGGTGCTGAATTGTTGAATCGCCTCCTTCTTGCCCCTTTTAGTCCAGCTCAGATTTGTGCAGTGCATTACAAATAAGTCTTCTGTCAACAGAGTTTGCCAACTGAGCTGTAGACCTGTGAAACCACTATACTATACTTCTTGGCTGCCTGCCTGATAATTTTTCCTTTCAGTTAGATGGATGGCCATGTCTCGGTACTGAGATGTTTTGAGCCTACGATACCATCTTACAACCTAACCCTTCTTTAAACCTCTTCACAACTGTACCCCTGACCCGACTACTGTGCTCCTTCTGTCTTCATGATGCTGATTGTTCACTGGGAAGGCTTCAGGGGATCTAAATATTTCTGCAAGGCAATGCATATATTTTTCCTTTTCAATTTCACAAGTGTTCTGGTGAGGCAGATGGGATAGCTTTAATTGACCATAGGTGGGAATATGAATTATAGTTTGAAGCAGTAAGTTAACTCTGTAATGAGCTGATGATCTGTGAAGGGTGTTCCCTCTGGCCACACTTGCGTGGGCTCCAAACACCTCTAGAATGAATAAGAAGGGAGGGAGTTTGATATTTGGTCGTTGTCATTACTCCAGCAGGTGGCAGCAGAGACAAACCGATGAGCTGTCTCCATTACATACGCTGTAATGGGCACAGTAAAATATACCCAGCAGGGGTTTGTAATGTCAGTGTGGTTGCACGTTGTGGTTTTAGCTCTGACAAGCTGTGCGAGATCCGTGACTTCGTGGGAGATTTGAGCCATCAGTAAGTGTCTGGAATTTTCAAAGATCAGTGAGATGCATTGCAGGTTTAAAAGCGGAGGCGCTCATGCACAAGCATGCACACAGGCATGTCTCATAGAGGGCTGAGTCCTTGTTAGCAGGCTGACAAGCTGCTTCTTTAATCACACCCAAGTGTGATGCTGTGGTGTACTGGTGGACCCCAGAGAGCGTGGCTGTAGTTAAATAAGACATTTGGACCGAAATGAGTAATTCTAAATGAAGATTTTGAAACACAACATTTCTTATTCATCTTGCATCTGTTAAAATGTTTCTCTATTCAATTGATCATTTCTCATGGTTTGGGTTTTGAGTCATTCCCATTTGAGATCTTATAAATATAGTCGTATTTCTCAGACCTTATTAACCTTCGTAACCTTTTTCATGTTCCGCAAATTAACGGGGCTGATTCAAGTTTTTCCCGTTTTGTTATCTTTCTCAAACACATCTTATTTCTTAATGAGATTTTCTAATGACTTAAGAAATTCTCCACAACACCAAGCATGTGTACATTTTCAAAGGGCTTGTAATATAATGAAAAGACAGATTTATCTTACGTTCAAAAATTTTCAAACCCACTGCATCTTTGGTCAATGTTTTTGGGAGCACCATTTGCTTCATTGACATCATCAGGATTTCTTTTTATTTATTTTATTTTTACAAGCTTGGAAAAGTTTTCATCTAAGTGTTTTTGTTTGAAATGCACAAACATTTTCAGTTATCTCTGAATCTATGGTCCAAACCTTAGGTTCATGCTCATAATTACTTGTCTTTTGTAATGCTTTGAAAGGGCTCTCATTCAGTATTGCTTGATATTGCTTTAGATCCTTTTCCCTAACTCATGATCCTACCACCATTGTGTTTTAAAGTATAGGGTTGGTATTATCCACTTTAGGAGTATTGTTGTAAATCCGTCCCAAAACACAACAATACCAAGGTGGGTGTAGTAGCTAATGCAAAAATGGCCAATAACAATAGCTGTTGGTTATGACATTCATGCTACTTATTTTAAATGTAATAAACCCAGTTGTGTAATAACTTGCCAATAATTTATTGCAGTTTAAACCAAGAACGTTTTTAACTGTAACATTATTTTCTTATATCAAAATTGTTTAACATATTAATACCATTAGCCAACATATTGATACATATTGACAGCATTTCTGGGAAATAAAATATTTTTTGTGCAGTTTTGCACATCCAAATAAGTAGGCTATGTCAAAGTCATCCTTTGCACTCATTACATACTGCAGCATTCTTTTCCCCCTGGATTATGGCTCAAAGATAACATTTGACATTTACCGTATAATTCAATTAAAAATTCAAAAATACATTATTTATCCCAAAGGGAAATGAAATGCTGATGGAACTCCTAGAAGTTTCTTCAACGAGTTGTTATAGATGTAGATGTAGGAAGGATCTCCTGTAGCAGTCTGTTTTACAGTGGATCTAGAGAAGCTTCTGACTGAAGACACTCTGTTGTTGTACAACAGTCTGATTAAGAGGATGCTCGGTGTTGTCCATAATTATCTTCATTTTATGGCATATCCTTCTTTGCACAGTCATCTCCTGCGGTTCCCAGATCACAGCTGGTCTTCTTTATAAGCTTGTTGAGCTTCTTTAAAGCTATAGTTGGTAATCCTCTTCAGAAACACTTTTTGTTATACTGGTTAAAATTGTGCTTCCATCTTCAAAGTAGTTCATACATTATGCATTCAGGAAAAGGAGGTTAATAATCATTCTCTGTTGGAGCTGCATGCCTGTAAAAACTAACCAATCGTTGCTGTTCGGTCCAAAGGCATGGATTTGTCAGACTTTTGTTCCTGCTCTCATCCATAGACATTATATACTCACTCTCCTCTGTCCCTCAGGTTCTCGGGGAATCCTCTTAACTGTTGGTTGTCCCAATCATTCTGACGTGCTCACGTAATGCCAGTGTCCATGCTCTTTCCTTCTGAGTTTCCGCTTGCTGGCTGCGCTTGCAATCTTCTAGTGTTTATATATCCAGTTAGCTTAGTGGCTAGGTTAGCAGTTAGCCATTCATTGTGGCTACGCTGCTCTCACCGTAGACTTTGAACATGGCTAAGAGTCACAAGAAGTGAACCGCATTCATGTTTATGAGAAGTAGAGGAAAGACTCAGTATAAAGAAGACCAGAGTGGATTTGGGAGATTTTTTTCACGCAATCCCCCTGAAGAGCGGGAGAGTAAGATAAGACAGTCTTGCTTATGCGCAGTTATTAAAAAAGGGACTTGGGGAAACTTCCAGAAAAATCGTCGACCCTAGCTTTGCTCTGATGTTGCTGCCCCAACAGATGATGGCAGAGGAGATCACACTCTCCACAACAGACTTATGGAAGATCTGTGTTTGCAAAATCTGGCTGCAAACACCAAGGCTTCCTTAGGAAATATAGTGTGCTCTGTCACTTCTTGTAGACAGTTTCACCACTGCATCTCCAGACCAGTCTGTTGATATTTTGATTAATCTCTGTCTTAAATGCTTGTTTGCTTTGACATCTAAAGGTTACATTTCCCATATGGTGTAAATATATTCAATTTTTTACTGTAACCTGTGTTTGGTAGTTTAATCACATGGTGAAATGTGGTTGAATACAGGAAAAGAATAGTAGTTTTGTGACCAACATGTGTTTGCTCATACCAACCAGTAATATAATAAATTGTCAATAATGCATAATGGGGTGACAGTGGCGCAGGAGTTTGTCCCCCAGCTCTGACCATCTCATATGACTGAGACAGTGGTGTGTTTACCTTTAAGGTTGTACTTTGTTTTAAGAAAAAAAACTTAAGATACAGTCTTGACAAAATTTACCTGTGCTTTTTGTGTTTTCCCAATCTTTCCACATTTGCATCCTTTCAGTATCTTCATGGTTTGCAGATAGGCTGGAAGTAGTCAAAAAGATCTCATTGTGCAAACATACCAGGAGAAGAGTAGAAAAAAAATCATTATACATTTACATTGGCACAGCGAAGACAGTCATCACTAGTTAGAAAATATGGGGAAACAGTGATATTACAAAAACCTGAGGTTTTTCCAAAATGAATAAAAAGACAAGATAGAAACTGTTCAGGGAGGTGTCAAGAGGACAACATCTATCCTGATGGAGCAAGGAATGAAATTTTAAACAAGTGCTTAATATGTTCCACATCTGACAACAATATCTTCTTCTGGGGTTATGAGTTAGCGGGCCCAATTAATATCCTTCAATAGCTTCTAAGAGAATATTTTATGGTCTGAATCCACACTGGATGTTTTAGGACCCAGTTGCACAAGATAAGTTTGAAACAAAAAACAACATTGAGCATCACCAAAAGAACACCCTATATACCTACAAGGAAACATGGCGGTAGCAGCATCCTGTTCTCAGCATACTTTTCTCCAGATGAAACTGGGGTTCCTTTTCGGAAGGTGGACAAAGTTCTGAACAGTTCCAAATACCAGTCAGTTTTACCCAAACCCTTGAGTGGAAGTGGAAGATGAAAATGGGTTCATCTTTTGGTATCACAGGGATTTCCACCATTCATCCAAATCCACATAAAGATGACTTAATGAGAGGGAAAATAAATGTTTTAAAATGGGCTAGCCAGAACCCAGAACAAAATCTGACTGAAACTCTATTGGGTAACCTGCAGAGGGAGGAGTACAAGAGATCACACATTCTCAAAGACTGAAAAACGCTTGCCATGTACAATAATAGAAAAAAATATGTGGAATGCTGATTCAATTCAATTCAATTCAATTTTATTTATATAGCGCCAAATCATGAAACATGTCATCTCAAGGCACTTTACAAAATCAAGTTCAATCATATTATACAGATTGGGTCAGATTTATACAGATTGGTCAAAATGTCCTATATAAGGAAACCAGTTGATTGCATCAAAGTCCCGACAAGCAGCATTCACTCCTGGGGAACCGTAGAGCCACAGGGAGAGTCGTCTGCATTGTACATGGCTTTGCTGCAATCCCTCATACTGAGCAAGCATGAAGCGACAGTGGGAAGAAAAACCACCCATTAACGGGGAAAAAAAACCTCCGGCAGAACCGGGCTCAGTATGAACGGTCATCTGCCTCGACCGACTGGGGTTACAGAAGACAGAGCAGAGACACAACAAGAGAGACAAAAAGCACAGAAGCACACATTGATCTAGTAATCTGTTCTACATTAGATGGTAGTAACGGGTGAGCCGTCTTCTCTGGATGATGTCAAAGTTAACAGAACGCCAGACCAGGTGTACCTACTATGAAGAAAAAGAGAGAGAGCAAAAGGTTAAAAGCTGAAATGACGACAGTCATTTCAATGTAATACAATGCAAAACTGGAGAACCGTAGAATGAAGAACAGTAGAAATCAGTAGAGTGAGAAAATTAGACCCTGATGTCCTCCAGCAGCCTAGGCCTATCACAGCACAACTTATACTAAAAAAAATGCCAATCGTCTGTAAGAAAATGTTTCATTAAAGTGTCCCTTATTAACCACTGGCTATTTTAAATACATTTTATTTGGTATTTTTCTCATTTTATCAATTATGTGACATTACATAAAAATATTTTTAAAACATTTTATCACCCTTATATATTTTTACATCACATCATATCATGTGATCATCTGGGAGACCTTTTTTTTTAAACAGTGTATGAAAGCCGACAGTTGGCAGATGCTGGACTATATAAAAAAGTACAATTCCCAGGCTATGTTAGCTTACTGAATTTTCATCAGTGCAGAGTGTCTACCCTGTGTTACAGATGGATATTATTAATGTTAATCTCTACCATGTACTTATCTCAAGAGACATGAATGTACATTCTGTATTTTCTTTAGGATGTATGATGTTTGCTTTATTTGGAATAAGCTTCCACTGTTTTGCACACAGCTGCAGCAAATCTTGGTGAAGGCCAGATATCTGTGTCCGGTTACTAACAGATGAGGCTGACACACACACACACACACACAGGGAAACCTTCTGAAAGGATGGAGCTTAGAGTATAAAAAGAGATGGAAACTATTGTTTTTTGACACTCTTTGCCAGTTCTTCTAAAGACGGCTGAGCGGTGGTCCAGCGCTGGGGGTAAAACTGATTCTTTGTATTATTTACATTGTGTTATTACTTTGTTGATTTTATTTGGCCTATTATGGAATAAATATTGTTAATCTTAACCTTCTTTCTCCTTTTGCATTATTCGGAGAACTGTTCCCTCTCGAATAAAGAAACCGGGGCAATAACAGTGTAGCATGAGATTAGGTGGCAGTACCATTAGATCATTATTGCATCATTGATACAGGATTCTATAGCGGTGCAGTAAAAGTTCAATCTAACTAGTGAATCGTGAATATATTCAAAAACATCTGTGGCTGCCTGTCTTAGCTGAAGATCATATATGTGGCAGTGTCAGGTGTGAACAAAAGTCGATACTTAAACTGTATTCACGTAAAGAGGGATATCTTCATATGTCATTGAATCACAGTGATGTGATGAGTGCGTTAAGAAAGTTACTAACTCAACTACTAATGAAGCAGCCTGGTAGGAACTGATGATAGAAAATAAGTTAATCTGTTTGTCAACGTAGTGCTCCGTTTGCTCCAGTGCATAAGACCTACATCACAGTATAAGCCTAGTATGATTCTCTTTGTACAATTGTTGACCCTTTATTCCCTTTCCTTAAACTTATTTTCAAAAAGTAGTTCAGATAAGATGATTGGATATATACTTTTGACTTGTTAATCTTTACCCATTTCTAATTCTCCAGGACCATTGACTGTGAAATCTGAAGTATTGACTCCAGCTAACATCAGTACTTGATAAAATTTCATGACAAAGAGTCTGAATACTTCCATGAATTATGTTTCTTCCAACTATTCATAACAGAGGGGAAAATACCCTATTTATCATTGTAAAGCATCACGAGCAAGACTGATGAGAGAAGAATAATTGACTCTGCTAGGGCTGGTGTTAAGAAAAACAAAATGCAGACAAACTGTTTTCTAGATAACTTTTTATGTATCAGCATTGCATTTGTTTTAGGGGGTGGCCGTAAATTAAAATTCTATCTGCAATCCCTAAACACATTCAATATTTCCATCTGATAAATGCTGCAGGCAAAACAATCACAGAGGAGTAAATAACTCAAATCATAAAGCTTAAAGCTGAAAAAGCTGATAACACAATACGTCAAACCTTTTCAAACTAGAATTTAATGTAAAGGAACTTGAACATACGAGCAAAAGAAAAGTTGATCTGAAAGTTTTTTTTTGATCACATGATTTCATTAAATATGTTGAGTGAAGTTTCTGTTCCCCACTCAAGATGTAACATCTAGTTAAAACATTATATAACATAATAAGGTTGTCATCTATAGAGGGTGTCACAGGAGCAGGAAAACTAAGGATTTAGGAAAAAACTAAATACCTTTAATAGCGGGTTTTTAGAAGAAACAAAACCAAAGTAATGGACTATTAGAAGTGAAAAAAGGGAAATGTGAAACATTTACGCTAGCTTAGATTACTGAAACTTCAGAGCACACAATAATGAAAGGAAAATGGCAAAACCGTTTGGCAATTTACATGAAAGTAAGGGGATTAAAAGTATCTTTTGAAAATAACCTATAAGGAGGTATTAAACCAACTTTTCACCAAATTTTCCTGAAGCAGACATTTATTTATTCTTTATTAAAAATGTTTGTTGGTCTGATATAATATTTGAATCTTTTTATATATATATTTTTGTGGCACTAGTAGTCTTTAATGAAAGTAGGCTGACAGGAAGGGGGGCTGAGAGAGATAGGGAATACATGCGGCAAAGGTCCATGGGTGAACAGAATGAAACTAATTACTAGACTAGGAGGAGCTGATCAGGGAAGTGGAACCGAACTGACTGAATAACTGACATGTGAAAACAGGTTAAACTGTTCAAGAACCAATCTAGAAGACAAAATAAATGACAAGACCCAACCTAAGATGGAACCGAGACTGAAACAGGACACAAGCTAAAATAGAAAAGAACCCAAAAAACAGAAACTAAACTAAGGCAGGAACTCAAACTATGACAGAGCATTTTAAAGTGCCCACAGATGGCATGAATGAAAGTAGTGGTGGTCAAAGTTTTCTTTGAATTTATGCGAACCAGCAGGTCAGAAAGTTCACCGGAATGAACAACTGACAACAGCTTCATCGGTAAGTGTGTCTGTTGCTGCTCTTGCAGTTAATTGATGAGTTATTTCCACCTGTGGCCACGTCATCTGTCAGTGTTTATTGCCTCGCTGCCAGTAACTTAGCTGATAAACCAACCAGGGATCTCCTCATGATTCGCTATTTCGTTTTATTTAAAACTGAAAGAGTTACGCGCTAGCTCAGGCTAATTTAGCATGACGTGCTTTTTTTTTTTTTTTTTAAGAAGGGTCGGAATGTAAAACAGTGTCCCGCATTTGAGTGGGTCTGATTCAGAAAAAGTAAAAAAATAAAATAAATAAAATTCCACCTGCGCTTTTCTGTAACAAAGAAGGCAGAGCTGCATCGGCTGTCAGTCAATAAGCAGCAGCTTCTATCTCAGGAGCAGCTGCTCACCAGGACACTGGTTAAATAAAATCACAAGGATTTTGATGCATACAGATTATTAAGGAAACTACGTTACTAAATAAAAATAAAAAAAACAGCAGCTACAATATGGACTGGAGAACGGGTTCTAACTGGGTGAGGCCAGAGAAAGGCGATTCTCAGAAAGCTTTTATGAAGTTATTTTTTATTTTTAAACAGAGTGGAGCGCGATGTGAAGCGACACTGTAGAACTAAGTCGCAAAAAAAGTTAAATGATGCCTTTTTTTATAAACTCATGAGTTGTGATAATTAATTGCTGTGCAATAATAGGAAAAACAGACTATTGTAATGTGCGATCTGTGTTAAATTAAAATATATGACGTCATCATAGTGTTGGTTATGTGTCCTGCATTGTCCAGGTTGTGGTTGGCCTTGTATGATCATAGGATTGGTTTATACTGAATGTGACAGGGAGCCAGAGGAGTTAATGTACAGGAGTGAAGTAGATGATGTAATGATGAAGCTGCTGTCTTTGTACTAGCTGCAGTTTATAGAGGATTTTCTGGAGGACAGGGAGGGAAGGGAGCTGAAATTGTAAAGTCAAGAGGTGAGTGGACTGTGAACCAGTTTGGCAAAAGTGTGAAGGAAGAACTTGATGCAAATATGAAAGTTAACCAGGTGATGTTCTGGATGTGGAAAGTGAAGGAGAGGATGGGAGGCTGTCCAGGATGACACCAAGGCTCTGAAGCTGAAAGATAGAGGGATACAGGAATTGTCAATGGATATTTTAAAAGTACCAGATTTGGTTAATGTTGACTTTGCACAATAAGCAACTGAGGTAACTGATGTGGCATGCTGTCCATGGCCCGGGAATATATGGGCTGACTAGAAAAAATTTTCAGTCAAACTAATTATTTTTGCTTTAACACATGTGATATGGTCAACTATCAACTAAACTTCTTGGGCTATGTGCAAATGTTAATGTGTTTGTAGCATGGATATACTTATTTCCGTAGGGGACAGTTTTTATTTTTATTTTTCGTGGGTGAAAAAAAAAGGAAAAGAAAATATTTGATGACGGTCAACTCATCACAACAGCAGCATACAGATGAAGAGACAGACTGGCCCACAGCAGGGCTAGAAGTGAGATGAAAAAGGACATCCAGAAGGTGCAAGCAGTGCATCAAGGGCCACCTCAACAGCAACAACCCTCATAACATGTGGTGAGGGATCAGGACCTTTACAGATTATAAGCACAGTGACCGGCAGCTCAGCAACTACCCTGCTCTCCCCGACACCCTAAACAGCTCCTTTGCACGTCTCAACTGTCCAACTAGCAAAAGGTCTGATCATCTTCCTCAGACAGAGGTGTTGCATCAGCCTTTGTCCTGCAGCTGCACCAAGTGACCTCCACCTTAAAGAAGATCAACATCAACAAGGCTGCAGGTCCACACATGGTGTCCAGTCGGATGCTAAAATCATGTGCTGACCAACTTGCAGGGGTTTTCTGGAAATCCTCAACCTTTATCTGAGCTCTCCTTGGTCCCTGACTGCCTGAAGCCCTCTATCATTGAGCCTATTCCCAAAAAAACAACCATCAGCGGCCTCAATGATTACTGTCACGTTAATCTGCCCCCCGTTATAATTCAAAGCATCCTCCTGAAATACATTAAGGACATCATCCCTGGTGGTCTGGACAACCTGCAGTTCACCTACAGGGAGAATCCATCTACAGAGGATGCTTTGATGTTGGCACTTCACAGCGTCCCAACTCCTATTTTAGGATCTTACTTGTGTTCTTCACTCTAGCCTTCAGCACTGCGTTCCCAAACATGCTGGCTCAGAAACTGCTAAACCTGGAGTTGTCTGCACCGCCTTGCAGATCAGTGACTTCCTAACCAACAAGCCCCAGGTGGTGAGTATAGGATACTCACATCTACCCCACTGATCGTCAACAGTGGAACACCACAGGGCTGTGTCCTCAGCCCAGCTCTCTTCACCCTCTTCACACACAACTGCTCTGCTAGCCACCCCACAAACATGGTTGTGAAGTTTGGGGATGACACCACAGTGGTAGGTTTCATATCCACCAATGATGAGACCCACTAAAGAGAGGAGGTCTGCAACTTTGCACAGTGGTGGTCCAGGAATAACCTCATCCTGAAATCCAGCAAGACCAAAGAGGTCATAATGGACTACAGGGGGTCAAAGAAGACTGACCACGCTCACACATGAGGAGGTGGTGGAGCATGTGGACAGCATAAAGTGTTATGCATCTGCTCTGTTCTCTATCGCCCGCTTTGTTTTGTTTTATCTGTGGCCGGCTGCCTGCTTTGCCTCCCTCAGCTCCCCTAATTGGTGGGAACAGTGGTACGTGTGCTGCTCTTAATTATCCTGCAGTAGTTCCACCTGGGTTTCTGCCTATAAATACTTGCCTCTCACAGTCAATCCTTGCCACATTCTTAAAAGCTTTTGTGTGAGTAGACCATCCTGCAATCCCTAACCTTGCCTTGTTTGTTTTTTTGACCCAGTTTCTGCCTACGCATTTTTCTCTCTTTGCCTTGCCTTGCGGATCTGTTTCCTCAACCTTGCCCTCTGCTTTTCCCTGTGGATTTTTCTTGCCTGACTCTGCCCACTGTGTATGACCCATGCCTGGTCTCTGGACTACCCACTGGCCTCACATCCACACTTATTCTCTTAAAAAAACCCTGAAAACTCACCTGCTGCCCGACTGAATATCAGTTCTTCTGTTACTGCTATTGTAATAAAGTTCCTGGACATTTACATTTCCTCTGACCTTGCATGGACTGTGAACACCTCCCACTTGTTGAACAAGGCCCAACAACAGCTCTTCTTTCTCAGGAAACTGAACTGTACTTTCTACTCAACTGCTCATAAATCTTTATAGAGCCACAATTGAAAGCATCATGTGTCTCAGCGTAACAGTGTGATATGGGAGCTGCACGGCACAGGAGAGGAAAGATTTAGTACAGGTGTTCAGATCAACACAGGGGATTACGGGATGCCATCAACAAGATCTAGACATGGTTTATGCTGCAAGAGTCCAGAAAAGAGCCAGATGTATAGCCACAGATCTCACCCACCCAAGCAATGCACTATTTTTCCCACTTCCATCAAGTAAACAATTCAGGAACATTACATCAAAAACTAATAGACTTAAACACTTCTTTCCCAAAGCTGTGAGGGCTATCGCTCCCTGCTAAGAATCAAATAAACCACCAGCCCAGTTCATAGTCTGTTACATGTTTACAAACCTACTACTGGTTCTACATGTCTTGATCCGATTAGCATTATTTACAGTCTCACACATGCTAATGTCTATTCCCACACTTTAGTTTCTCAGGGAATTTTTGTTTGGACGTCCATGCAAATTGAACAGATCTATAACTTGAAGATTTAAATTAATTCCATAGTATTTCAAATCATCCTGTAAACTGGCTGCTACTCGTCTTTTTACCTCAACCATAAAATAACTTGGATATTTAACATTTAGATTTTTGATAATGACTGTTTGTTCTGATACACTCGTGCAGTTACACAGTGATCTACATCATTCCTAAATCTGTGTCTTTGACTCAAACATTTTATCAAATGCTAAAAACCATTTGCACTCTTTAAGCTTCTCTGGAAGTATTTTCGGTGCAATCAAAGGAAAAAAGAAAGTGAAATCATTATGCCTTGTTGTGTTTGTGTGTTATGTGTGATTTATGTGATTTCTGAGCTGGTGTCTCACCAAGATTTCATTATGGTAACACATAATGACAATAAAGACTCTTGATTCTTGATTGTTGACAACTGAAAGGGGTCCTTGGAGGCTAACCAGTTTACTAAAACCTGGTGAAGACCTCTGCTGAAAGCAGAGCTTCATGATCTGTGAAGGACAAAAAGAGGTACATCTGATGAAAATGAATCGCTGTGAACATTACACCAAAGGCATTACAACCTCAACGAGTTATTATTCTGTGCACTTCATTTGACAATTAACCAATCTGACACAAAGCACTAATGAACATACTTGACTCCCCCTCTCTTCGGCTGTGTTTGTGTCAGTAATTGGTTATTATGCTCTCTGTTTCTTTTTGTCTCAAATCAGCTGTGTAAATAGAGTCTGTCACCTCCCAACATGTACACACACACACACACAGACACACACACACACACATCCAGAGTCTCCTGAGTCTTCAGCTGCCACAAAGACATTAGTGCAGATATGATCGCCCAGCTCGGAGCAGTGAACCAGTGCAGCTCCCTGGAAACCGCTTCGAGCAGATAAACAAAACAGAGGTCCAGACACTATCTGCTGCCCTCACCATTTGGAAATATTCTGTTGCTATTTGGATCAGAAAGAAAATGGCCACCTGCATTGCTAAACTGCATCTCCTGAAAGATAAGAAGAAAATTTACAAGGGGTATATTTTGTGACCCTTTATTTCATACCTTTCTCCAAAATCTATGGAAAAGCCTTGATTTGCATCTCATATATGGTCAACCCTAGTAAAGGCTGCTCCTTTGTCCTCCATCAACTTCATTGAACCCCTCTTATCTGTTCTCTTGTCCCTTTGAACCTCCCATGTAATGTACCTCTCAGTTCCTCTTCACTAATTACCCCCTGTATTCCGTACTCACCAAAATGAGTACGGATATAATTTACTGAATGTGCTTGACAAGAAGGGTCCAGCTTTTATTTTTAATATTATCAAGCTCACTCCAATTTAGTAGCAACATAATTGTTTAATTTCCAAGCTGATCCCTATGCACAGAAACTGAGTACTGTATCATGTAAATGTGGATAAGAGTAAGCGTTGGGCTGCGTACTTAGCAGTGTCTTTGAATGATTAGTGGCTGGTATTAGGCAAAAGCTCTATGGAGGCATGATAAGGGATTATGTCGCCTCAAGTAATTCCATAGCAGAAAACATGACAAGAGGCAATCCTAATGAAGATTTCTGACCAATAATGCTACGCTTTTAACCTCAATGGCTCCCAGTAGAACACAGTTTGTCAGGCACAAGAACTTTGTGCACTTATTTAACATAACTATTACCCATGATCCAGTTAAGGTTCTAAAAAGTTAGTTTCAAACTCACTGAGCTGTTCTTACAGTTTAATGTTCTTTTAATGAGACTCCAGAGGAAGTACTGTATGAAGCCAAGAATAACATAGCGCCGCCCCTTCCCAACTTGTTGCTATGAATCGCTGGTCAGCTGGCTGACAGAATTATGAAAACTGTAGATGTTGGGAAATATTACGATATAATAGGGGACACAAAATGATGCAAATATGCAACAGATGAGACCAAAAATCAACTTTTTGGAGTAAAAGCAGAATGCCATATGTGTTGGAATACTACCGCAATAAACACACTGTCCCTATGAAGACACATGGTGGTAGGAGGTGCTGTTGGGATGGGTTTCTGTAGCATTGAAAGGGAAAATGGTCAGAATCTCACCAAGAATGGGGAAGATTCTGTTGATGTGCAAAGCTGGTAGAGCTAACCCCCAGATCAGATTTAAAGCTACAGTAGCCTATTTATATTCAGCAAATATACTTCTGCTCAAAAATTACACAGACATCTTCTGAAAGACAAGAAAATTTACACAAGATATTATATATATCTATATCTATATATAGATATAGATATATATACACACATATACATATACTGGCTCGTCACCCACCCCTTTGTTCACCATCCGTGTGGAGGTGATTCCAATTAATCCCTTCCTCTATCTGTTCCCTTGTCCCTAAAGTGTAAATATATCCCATATAATTTACCCCCAAGTTCTTCTTGACTAATTACCCCCTCTAATCCTCCACCTTGCCCACCAACAGCGCCTCACCAAAAACCAAGCCCCTGCCTTAGGTCTCTCCCAGTTACACTATGGATTCCCTGTCAACCCGCTTTGGGGGAGATCGAACTCTAATTAAGATTGTTAATGAAGATTTAATTTTCCACTTCAAAGAAACCAGTGAACCTTGAGAGCATCTGCAGCAAAACGCGTGAGTGAGAGAGCGTAACAAAAAAACAAAAGGTAGGAAGACTTTACAGGCAAGAAGAAGTGAAAGAGGCTTTTGTAAAAGCTACCACAGACGCAGATAGAGTTAGGAGTTTGCTGGCTAAGAAACTGTTTAACAGCTCACTACAAGTATAAAAGCTGTCATGTCTAAAAAGTTATGCTAAACTTGAAATGCAGGTCTGTTGAGATTGACTGCAGTTGCTCGCAAGTTATATGTGCTTGGAAGACGGTTTTAAAGCCCCACACTTGAAATTCGGAGATGCACAATCGTGAAGGAGCGCAGAATGAACCACACGAGAACTCACACTGTGATGAGTAGCCAGAGGGATAGTGTATGTCAGAAAGGTTCAAACAGAATGGGGAATTTCCATGTACAGTACTTGAACCCCCCCCTCCAACATACACACACACACACACACACACACACACACACACACACACACACGCACACACGCACGCACACACACACACACACACACACACACACGTACACATACACCAACTCTTGTGTTCAATCCTGCAACACTGTGTGCAGCTCTCCAGCTCTGTGCAAAGTTAGGCACTCCCAGGTGCGCAGTGCTATAAGAACCCATTTTATCTCCGGCTACGTCATTAAAACTATGATCAATTATGCATGCTGTAATTATTGACAGAGCTGTGACAGTGCACCTCACCTAGTTTACTGCATTGCAGTGCTGACACTTGAAGGAGACTGCCAAGATGTACATACAGGAGTTGGAAATTGATAAGGCTGCCCTACTGGTTACACGTGGCTGTGTTTTATCAGTGTTGGTGGTGTTTTATGCAAGTAAATGCTCTGTTTCCCCTCCAACTGATTCTCCATCCTCTTTAGATACAGGTTTCTGCTTCCATGAGGGGGGCAGGTCAGTCTCCAGCATCTCATAATTATGGGAAGGCATGGCCTCTGACAGAGATGGCAGAGGCTCTTTCTCTCGCAGTCTGCAGGATCAACTCTAACCCTTCACAAATATGATTTTCTGTAATGCAACAGACTTGCATATTAACTGCTAATATGCTCCTCTATTCCTTCCTTCTCTCTCTCTCTCTCTTTGCTTCCTTTTTCCTGACTTGAGGCGGGTATTATCATTGTAATCAAGCGGAGACCCAGCTAACACGATCATTCTCCAAACCATCATGTAGTAATAATCCCCTCCTTCATATTTGATTATTGTAATAAATCTTTTTAACTAGCTACTCTGTCACACAGCAACGGTGCACATCTCCACAATCCATCATCCGGCAGGACAAACGCTGCAGAAATCAGGCGAGCCGCAAAGGTTGTTGAAGGGGCCTCATATATTTTGCTAGCAGCTGTCGGGTTTGCTCTATTTGCCTCAGCTTTGGAGTTTGAATGCATTTTTTTTTGTCTTCCATTTTGCCCGTGCACAAATAGAGAATACTCCCTCTTTGTCTGAAAGCGTGATTACTCTGCAGAACTCTCTGTCTGTCCTCTATTACTGACCTTGCATCCCCCTGTCAGAGGAAATCAGAGCAGACAAGGTGTTCCTTCATCCTGCGTGCCAGTGCACACGCTTACACTGCCTTTGGTTTGGAAGTTTCAAAAGACCAAATGAACAAGGCACACCAACCGTCTCATGACAAGACACATGCTCAACAACAAGATGCTCTCACATTTGTATGCACTGTGGGTTTCTAGCCTTCTCTCAGACACGAACGCACGCACACACATTTCATATGCACAGGACAAGCCGCCACAAACAAGCAACAGAAGGGATGGTTATTTGGAAATCTGGGAGGATACAGAAGAAAACACAAGGGTTGAAAGTGTATACCTTTGAATTAGTAAATTTTCTTATTTGAAATTTATGAATACAAATAGTACAAAAAAAATAATCATAAATACTTCATCCTTAGCACAGGCTTGTGGAACTGTATCACCAACATCATGCAGAACCTGTAAAGTCCCCAGGGGGGTGCAGAACTGAAGTCGTGTTCCATTAAAGAGGGATCTTTAGATCAGATCTGCTTTTTTCTTACCTGTTTTTCAGTTTTCTTCCTTTTTTTTGTTCTTGTCCTCTTAACTATTTATCATTTTCTCATGTTGCGATACAATATTTCATTGAGATGTCATGTGATCAACCAACATCAAGTAGACCTTGATGAAGATGATGCTTCCCTTTAAATTTTCTAGCAACAACAAATCGGAAGTGTGCTCTGCGTTAGTATTCACAACCGTTTACTCAGATATTCTTTGATACAAATGTGCTGTGAAGGCCTTACAGGTTTGTTGGTGAACATTAGTGGACAAACAGCTTCACTGCGGAAAGAACAGGGATAAAGCTGAGGGCAGTCCCCAGGTTGGTGCAGAACTGATGGGATCGTCTTTATCCATTAAAGAGGGATCTTTAAATCAGGTCCACTGATCTGAGGATCAGGCATAAAGTAGAGTTATAAAAAATATCCCAAGCTTTGATCACCTGACAGAGCGCTGTTCAATTGATCAGCCGAACATGGACAGAGTATGGCACAACTGAAAAACTAGTAAGACATGGCTGTTCACCTAAATTTGCAAGCAGACCATGAATGGTGGTAACCCTGGAAGAGTTCTAGAGCTCAGGTGGGAGAATCTGTTGAAAGGACAACTTTTAGTAGTCGACTCCAAAAAACTGGTCATCATTGAGGAGTGGACAGAAGAAAGCAATTGTCAAAATCAGTAGAAGTCCCATTTTTGAGTTTGCCACAAGCCATGCATGGAATAAAGCACATGTGGATAAAGGTCGTCTGATTAGATAAGACCAAAATCGACCTTTTAGGCCAACAAGCTAAAGTCTATGTGTTACAGAAAACGAACACTTTGACACGCCCTCACCACTGTAAACAAAGTGAGAGCAGGACTGTGGAGCTGCTTTTCTTCTGGAGGGAGCCTGTTCAGAGTTAATCAAAAAATTAGTATACCTAAATACAGGACAGTACTGGAGTAAAATACAGTTAAAAACTGAACTGAACTAAATACAAATGAACACAACCATTTATTTAAGTTTGTACAAGTGAGAAAAGGTTGAAAACCATGTAAAGTTTTTTTTGTTTGTTTTTTGCACTTCACAATTCTGAACTGCTTTGTGTTGCTCAGTCATAAAACAAGCTAAATAGAATACACTGACAATTGTGATTGAAGAAGTGATATGAACACCCTATCAAGGCACTTTCCATAATGGTACAAGAATAATCTGTTCTTGTTACGAGACTTCAGTAATCCAGAACTTTTTACCTGGATTTGACAAGTGGCTCAACAAGACAACCTTCGTTTTTTAGGAGTTTTTAAGGAAGCCAAAAGAGTTTTAGGAATGAGCTGTGGAGTGCTATGGATTCTACTGGCCTTTAGTCTCTTTAAAACAAATGATTCAGCTAATCAGGCTTTGATTGAACCAATTTGGGAGGCTCAGGGGATGCGATAATCAGGTCTGTCGAGTGCTTTAGTCAGCGCAGCACTCCAAAACTCAGAAATAAGACAAATCAAGAGAATCATCACTTTTGATTTTGATTTTGACCAATCAGTCGAGCGGCGCGATGAACCAACTGCAGATGAGACACCTGGAGCCAATCAAGGCAGTGGAATAAACAGCATAATTAGAGAGGAGAAAGAGGTCACTTGTTTGTATAGCATTTTAATTTCTTTTGCCATGGCTCTCCGAGAACGGCAGATGCAGTTTTTTTCAGCTGTGCAAGAAGCAAAAAGTTGGAAGATTTCATAAAATTTGAAGTGATAACACTGTTCAAGTGATGTAACAGCAAAGCATCGCACAGGTGCTCACAGTATAATACAAATGCAATAAATAGATCCAAGTTGTTAGGCATTTAAGATTTAAGGGTGAACATATCTGTTAAAGAAATGTAAATGTAATCATTTTATATTTATTAAGTTACAGGCATTTAGTCTGTTTAAAGAGCTGGCTTGCAAGAATGTTCTATTGTTTTAACTTCACACAGGAAGAACAGATGCTTCTCCCAGATAAGGAATGTCTTGCCTATATCCAGCTGTGTATGTTAATCCTACACCTCTTTGTGTGCCAAACCCCATGTTGTACACCCCCCTTGTCCCTTCTTTTGTTTTTTAACCCCCATGTTGTGAACTCCTGAATCCTCCTGTCCCTACCTTGATGTCCGACAATAAAGGCAGAAAGACAGAGGTAGCCTGGCGCAGATGAGCCAGACTTTCAGGGAGTGCAGTTCTTCGTCTGGTTGGTCTGCCCTCGCTCTGCAGAGGAGTCTAAACTTGTGTTTGTGAGGTTTTCGTTCTAGGATAATCAGTATCGCAAGGACGTTTTGCTACAAAATGCTGACCAGTTGCTGCCAGCACGTGACTTCATAAGCTGAAACAACGACATGCTTTTACGATGAAGATGTAAAATACTAATACTTAATACTAAGTATGTGAGTGTTTTAGGCTTGATACTCTGAATCTATAGGTTTGACACTTTCTGAAGTAAGAGAGGAAGTAGTTGAACTGGCATGTTATGCCGATAGACACTGTTGGGTGGTAACACTAGTTTTAAATAGCTTGTGAGGCAGCATTTCAGATGGCCTACTTGATAGAAAAAAGAAACAATGAGGCAGTAATGGACAGTATACAGGTAATGTGTCAGCTCTCGGTAACGACGAGCGAATCTCAAGCTGATAGATACACTTCCTGTTAGCACCGTTCTTCCAACAAACCTTAAAAACACACTATACGACTGGATTATTGTACCGGAATTACCAACTCTTTTACACACAGTTTGTGAGTTTTGAAACATGCACCAATTGTGAAAAAAACACAACAACAAATGCTTTATTTTTTCCCAAAAAATATTACTAACAATTAATCATATTCTGGTAAAATTAATATCAGGTATGGTCTTGCTCATGAGTTGAGTGAATTGTGTTAGATATTACTGTTATGACACTACAGATTGTTGAAGCTGCTGAAAACAGTGGAAATAGATAACTCACTGACAGTGGACATCATGATGTGGCATACATAAACAAATGGACAGTTTTCTCTGGGCAAAAAGTACATGTGGATAAACCTTGGACTCTGCTATTTCACAATCTAACAGTGACATGTCTACTACAGACAACATGTGTGTGGGGGCACTCCTACAGGGGCGTGTCCTTGCTGATCTATATTTAGCTGATGTAACCGACATTCGAGGCTCCCTTCCTCATTTTACCTTTTCTTGCATCGTGATCAATATGAGAGCCCAGTACTGAGCTGTACCATTTCTCTGGCTTCTTTAGATTGATTGTGTTAAAGTATAGTTTCTGCCTCAAGAGTAATTTCTTACTAAAGAAGCCTTTAATGAAAGCAGACAGCTTCTCCAGGGTAAAGGACTGGGAGGACCGCCGACAGGGGGTGATAATCGTTACAATTGTCAGAAACCTTTTCTGAACATTTGAATGTTTTGTCTAACACTGATTTTGAATATACCTTATAACAAGAGACTTTATTCTTGATTAGATGAAGAACATTACTTCGAATCATTATGAGTACATGAAGCAAATGATTCTCATTTAAAACAGTGACCGTCAACCCAGGTAGGTATCAAAATCAAAATGCTAAAAAAAATGTCATGGACAATATTACAACCATAATATTAATTCCACGAGTTTATAAACTGCAATAGAATTGTTGTAGTTGGAACAACCCTATTTTTAAATGCTGGCAAATTAACACATATGTGTTTTATTTAAGGTTGATCATAGCCACATCGATTTACAGCTTATCTTGGTTTTGGGTGGTGACTTGGCACAACTGTTGGTTGTGCTCTATGGTACAGCATCACAGTGTCCTTTAAACAGGCTTTAAGGCAAAGCTTCAAATAGTACCATCAAGATCTAAGATTTAAAAATAATAAACATCTTCTCTGTGGGGTCACCAAAATAACACCAGATGTCTATGAATCAGACATGTATTACCAATTAATGTTATTTCAGTGGTTAAATTAGAAATCTTATCCCTTCGTCATGGCCGTGTAACACTCTTAAATTTAAGCTGTGCCATGTGGTGTGATTTACCTCTGGTGGTTTGTTTGGAAGTGAGTGATCCTAAAAAAAGAATCTATCCGACTTTGCAATTTCACACAACCCAAATTATGAAACAATTGATATGAGCAAATTTGAGCATAAGGATCAACTAAGTAATCAGACCAGATTGTAAAGGTACTTTCTGATTGTTTAAATAAAGAAAAGTGATTTTTCAGCCCTATCAACCAGGGCTATGAATAATGTGGATGTAACGTATGAATGATCAGGCTCTGCTTTTTTTTATTCCAAACTTATAACAAGGATAAGGCCAAACATTTTTAATTCCCTCCCAAAAAAGACCTAAATATAACCACAATATGTAAAACAACAGAAATTAAAGGCAGTGTGCTTTCATCTTACCATGACTAGCAGTTGCAAGACTTTATTAGCAGAGGAGATACAGAACAATTCAAGCAATATAAATCAACTATAAAAGCTCAAACTCATATAACATTTTCAGCAAAAATCGTATAACTTCATTACCACTTAAAATGCAAAAATAACACATGGGCACATGGTATAAGGTACATATTATTATAACGCTGTTACAAAGCTGTTTGAAGGAGGTTTGTCCTGTTTAAATCTCACGCTCCTAGTAAGCTTTGCTCCTCACACCATGGTGGGACCAAACGAGCTGTCTGAGGCCTCCAGAAAAAAAAGAAAAAGAAATCAGCCATACCATTGCATGGAAAACGGCCTACAAGGTGTCTAGTATGTCCAGGTCTGGCCGTCCAAACAGGTTAACCTTACAAGCAGACTGCAAGATGCTAAAAGAAGTCTTCACACCCCTAAGATGTCATCGAAGGACTTACAGAAGGCTGCCTGTCCAATCAGAAAGAGACTGCACATGTTTAACTTCCATGGGAGTTCTGCAAGAAGGAAACCTTTGTTCTCTAAGACTAAAAAATTAAACTAAAGTTTGCAGAGAGAACATAGACACAAACCACGACTTCTGGAACAACTTTCTGTGGAGAGATGAGTCAAAAACAGAATTATTTGGACACCAAAACTGAAAACATTTTTAGGATCAACCCAATGCAGATTACCAGGAAAAGAACCTCACATCAAGGAGGTAAAGTATACAACAGGACCAGCTTAGTTCAACAACACAGGATCCACCATGATTGGTACTTCAGAAAAATTTGAGAAAGATGTGTGAAAAACAAACAAAGCAATAACTGAGGCAGAATTGGATTCTGCAACATAAACTTGACCACAAACATATAAATAAATCCAGCAAGCACTGGCTGAGATTTAAAGTCATGGGAAATAGTCAAAGCCCGGATCTTGATCTCATTGATGCTGTGGTTTGACTTAAAACACGCTGAACATGCATGAAATTCCCCAAACATGAAAGAAAGGAGTTATTTTCCTTCGACCGATGTCAGAGATTGGTAGATGAAAGTCTCTCACTCAACTTATATCTGCTAAAGGATGCAACACTAGTTATTAGAGGCTAACCTTTGCCAAAGTTAGAATGATAAGTCTTTGTTTTTTTCTGTTTACCTGTGATTTACTATATTTTTGGATTTTTTTTTATTAAAAGAAGAATTACCAATTGCAATGTGAGCATCATTGAATAAAGTTGTTTTTTTTTGCACGGCCGTTAGAGTTACATATCTCTCTCTAAACATAAACCTATGAGAGTGTTTAGCCACTATTAAAGAGAATTTGAGAACTTCCTTAAGGTAAAGCATAATGCAAAATTAATTTGCCACTTAAGTTGCAGAGGCAGAAATGCATAAAAGATGAAAAAAGCCACTTTCCCTTAATTCACAGTTTATTAAATTCCCAAAGAGAGGTAAGTATCTATAAAACCTCCATCTCTCTCAGGCAGGACCAAGTACTGACATTTTCCATTTTAGTGCATAATAGAAATGAAATACAGATTTTTTTTGTGCATGTGTGTTTATGTATGTATGTGTGTGTGTATGTGTCAATAAACACAGTTTCTTTCAAATGAGTTGTTCACCTGGACAGGTTTGCCAACAGGTTTTCTGTAACTACACCACTGTTTTGCACAACAAGCGTCTGCCAGAGGCCACATGTATAACTGAATGGTTGGCGTGTCCGTTTTCAAGAAAAGGGGCTACCACATGACGAACCCATTTACAAATGTTGAATACAGGGTGCTGCTTTTATTCCAGCTCAGTTGATTGATTTCTAATCTACAATACATACAGATAGTCCCAACGGTGCTCCATTTGGACACCTAAATTCTTTTTTTCCCCCACACTGTTTTCTAAAATCTTATATAGTCTCTTTCAGCAGTACTAGTCAGTGGTATTTACATTTAAAATGATTTTACATACAGTCAAACAACATTTCTTTTCATCGACATCTTATAAAACAAGTGTTATCTTTGACATTGTTCATGGTCTGGTATTGAACGTCACACAGTATAAAAGTGCATTCCAGCTGAAAACGCAACTCATTTGCATTATGACCTTATGACAACACAGCGGCCTGTGGTGGGAGTCTCTGTGGCGGCACACCCCCTACTATTTGACTAAGAGATCTGTGGAAAATTTCAGTTAGGCAGTACAAGTGTTCAAAGAAGGAAGTGATCACCACTGATTTCCCACTCTTGTTTTCAGAAATCATGCATATTATGTCCTCAAGGTGCGTACAGTGAGACTACAGTAGGGTGGCACACAGGTACATATAAAAAAACAGACTTCACAGATAAAAACAGTTCTGTAATGGATGTTTAATGCTTTAAAAAGCGAGTTGAATGCTTTTACAGTGCTTTGCAAAAGTATGTCTATCCCTTGAAGTTTTTCACATTTGTCACGTTGCAACCACATACTTCAATGTTGTTTTTTTTACTAAGATTTTATGTGATAAACCGACAAAAAGCAGCACATAGTTGTAAAGCTGAAGGAATAGGATTCATGGTTTCCAATGTTTTTCCAAAAGAAAATCAGAACCGTTGTGGGCACATCTGCTTTCAGCCCCGTTTACTCAGACATCGCCAAATTCAATCTAATCGGAAATGCTTGTTGCATGAATAGCATCCATTCGGAAGTATAGATGAAAGAATGCTGTCCTAATGTCTTGATGTAAAATAGTACTTTAGTTTGGGGTCACATTGGAAGCTTGACGTCAGACACCAACTTCAGTGTTGTCAGCAAACCAGAGCAACAACACAGGGAGGCACTTGACCTCGATTTCCTTTACTGGACAATAATCAGTAAAAGCAAACACAAGGAAGAAAGTGTCCTGATCAGACGAGAACTAACGCAAACACATGGTTCCCACTGTCAAGCAGGGTAGTGGCAGCGTCATGCTGTGGGAATGCTCCTCTCAGCAAAGACTTGTAAGCTGGTTGGAGTTGATGGGAAGATGGATGGAGCTAAATACAAGCTTCAGAACATTTAGCCAGAGCTACGGTGGAATGATAAAAGCATTCTTGATGCATTTCAATGGCCTAGTCAAAGTCCTAACCTAAATCGAATAGGGAATTCAGAGACTGTCCACAGACTCTCTCCAACACACGGCTGAGCTTGAGACCTTCTAAGAAGAACGGGCAAAGATTTCAGTCCGGAAACAGCTGTAATTACAGCAGAAGGTGATTCTTCAAAGTTCAGACTCAGTGGGGCTGAAGATAAATGCACACCACGCTTTTCACATTTTCCTTTTGTAAAAACATTTTAAAACCATGTTTCATTTTCCTTCCATTTCACAAGTGGGAACTACTTTGTGTTGGTGTAGCTCATTAAAATCCTATAAAGAATCCGTTTTGAACCTGCAGCGTGGGAAAATGTAAAAGGTTCAAGTGGAATGGATATCCTTCAAGGTCCTGTAGATGGGTTTGCTTTAGTACAATCAATGTTTTACTTTATTCAGTCATTTTTGTTGGGACGTGTCGGCATGTGAAATCTCGCCAACACGCGTGAAATCTCTGTAAACATATCAACACTCGACTACAAAACGTTGGGGGCCATGAGACGGATCGGGGTGTCGGGAGGGTGGGGAATAACGTCCCTAAATCATTTCAATTTTTCACAATGTCTGTTTTCCCGGTGGGCTGAAAGAAGGGCTGGATTTTTTAGGGATTTAAATGATTTATCATTTTCATTTGGAATGGAGTATCAAGCTGAATTATTCACTTTTCTGCCCCAGCAGATGGAATAAAAAGTAATAGTTTTCTGTACAATCGCTTCACTTATAAGATCATTTCTGACACTATACATTCCCGCCTTCTCGTTCCCGCTGCGTCCCAGAATCCTTCCTGCCACTTTTTTCCCTCTCTAACTCCGTCCGCAGATCATTCCAAAGACCCAAACTGGCGCCTGCGTAGCACTACTTCTTGTTCTCATCTTTGAATTGTCCCTGGGTATTTTGATTTCTACTCCGCATCTCTTTTTTCTATCTTCATTTACTTTTTACCACTTACGCTCGTGCACACTGGTGTGTCTGAAAAGTTTCTCTCTCCAACACACACACACACACACACGCCCACACAAACACACAATGAGTAGGATCTCTCTTTCGCCTTGCTTTCCTGCTAATTCTTATTCCATACGTGTGGGCTGAATTAAATCGAGTCTGGGATGTTTGGGTTGTTTTTCTTTGTCCAGAGCGTTTAACAAATTGTTGCTGCCCCAAGCCGATGCAGCATCCGCATTGTCTCGGTATCTGTGCTCAACCATATCAGCGTTTCAACACTTATTGCTTTAAATTACATCAATCACTCCCTCTCCTACCCTCACATTCTCCATCCTCCCTTGGCTAATTTTTCTCTGTCTCTTTTTATTACTTTGCCTCTTCATCTTTCTCTCTTTTAACTTCTCTTCCCATTATTTTACCTCTAGTTGCCTTTTCATCACCTTCCCGGTCCATTCCTCTCTCCACTGCCTTCTTTGCCCCCACTGATTTCCCTTTTTGCTCTCCTCAGTCTTTCCCTTCATCTCCACCCTCCTCCACCTCCTTTTTCTCTTTCTTTTCAGACTCTTCCCTCGGCTCCCTCTCCTTTTTGGCAACTTGTTCAACTTTTTCCTGATCATCTTGAGCTTTTTCTCTGTTTTTAAAGAGCTGAGCTAGTTTCTGGAACTGAGGGCCCCAGTTTTCAAGCCCCACACCCCAATCCTCCTTCTCGCCGTCGCTTTCCAGTGAGCTGAGGGACCCAGCTCTGGATCCTGTCCCTTCAAGGCCGTACACTTGCACGGAGTCGTATGGTGGCTGAGAAGGGTCGAAACTGACCTGGGCGAGACGCAGCCGTAGGAACTCCCCCACCCTCAGTGCCAAGGAGGGACCACCGGGCCCCTGCGGCCCCCTTGTTGCTTCCACTCCAGGAACCCAGCCGGGCCCGTAATTCATCACTCCAGCAAACGTTCCCCTTGGCTGCCCTGGGAAGGGCAAAAGCTGGGGGCTCATGTCCCTCCTGCCCAAAATGTACCCCCCCAAACCCATCTGCTCACGCCAGTCCCCAATAAATCCAGCTGCCTCTGGAAGGACCGGTGGCGTACCAGTCAGTGGGATTCCTCCTATTTCCCTGTCTGGTCTTGCCACGACAAAGTTGCTCCCCATCTCCAGTCCCCCTCTCCCCAGGCTGCTGGTGTAGTCCCTCTGGCCAGATACCTCCCCCTGGAGGACAGTGGCATAGTTGCGTCCACTAACTGATTGTCCATCTCTGGAAGCCATCCCATTTCCGTTCCTGATTCCTCTTCCCCCTTCCCCTCCTCCTTCACATCCTCCTCCTTCCCCGCTGGGGTCATGTTCAGGCAGGCCGGAGCCGGTGCGTTTCGGAGACAAGCCAGACCGTGAGGCCCTACGTCCGGCCATGGGGAGGGTAGCCGAGTCGCAAACCCATCCTCCCGTGGAGTGACCCTGGCCCATCAGGGAGCCGGACCGAGTCATGACGAGGCTGTGCTCCCTGGGCAAAGTCTCCGACTGCACCTAGGGGGAACGTAGGCGAGCATGAGTGGTTTCAGTTCTGTTCCGGGGTCTGGTGTGAGGATGTTTTTACACTCAAAAAATAAAATCAGATGAGACAGATTAACCAAATTAGGAGGAAAACTTTAAGAAGACATACGGATAAAGACGGGACAGCATGATGACATAAAGCCCCTATGATGGAAGTATTGTTTCTACACAGTCATCATTAAAAATCCAAACTTCGAGACTTACCGAGTCCTCCGTCCTCTTTTAAGTCGATTTTTAGCGTTTGTGACTATAGCTCATAAAAAATGTCTGTCAGATATTTCTACAAAGGTCAGAATCTAAATATTGAACTAAATAAATATTGAACCTAAACACACCACAGGGGCTAAATAACTAAAGGAAAAAGGAAAGAAAGACAGACAGGGATTGACTGATGGGTAATGGAAACAGCTTTCAGACAATAGTAATAATTGTTCTTGCTTTTAAATGAACAAAAGACTGAATGTATTTGATTTGGTGGCAACATCCCCACAGATGTCAGTGCTTTAACTTTTAATCTAAAGAGCACGTCAAACATTTATGGTGTAATATTCGACAAGGATTTTACATTGAAAAATAAAATTTACTCTGTGGTCAAGGACGAGAGTCAGCTATTGGAATCTTCTCCTTGTCGGTGTCTCCCGGTCGAGCCTCGATTGTTTTCAGATTGTCCAGAATGCAGACTTTACATTGGCTTCCTATTCATTTTAGAATTGATTTAAACTTTTTACGATTCATATTTATATGTCTTAACTGCCTCGCAGCTTCTTTTTGGCTCCATGTGCAACTCCTTATTTAGCTGAACTTTGAAGTGTTTGTGTGCGAGGCAGGTCCTTGAGGTCATCATGAGGTCAGCTTTTATTGGCTGTTCCAGGGACTAAGCTTAAATCCTGGGGTGACCAGGCCTTTAAATCCTTCTCATGTTCCATAGCACAACCTTTTTTAACTGAATTATTTTGTTTCTTCTTGAATGACTTCATGATTTGTTATGTGCTTCGGTCCCCTTTTTTGGATGTTTTAAAGCAATTCATAAATCGATAAATGCAATGAAATGATCCAAAATAGGGAATAAACCAACACAGAAATGTGGAACCACATTTTCTTTTTTTTTCCCAAACTCATCCAGAGCTGGAAAAATCATAAATCAAATTCCAACCTCTTCTACACTTTTGCACACTGCGTAGGAAACCTATGAAAAAGCTTGACAAAATGATGATAAAACGGGTTGAGATGATAGGGAGACAGAATGGAGAGAGTAGAAGAGGAGCTGGATGAAGTCATAGATATTAATTGAACACCGGAATGAGCTAACATTGCAGTGTGAAAAAGGAGATGGAGTGGGAAGTGACAGAGAGATAGAATATTTGAAAATTAAATAAAGCAAGGACCAGAGAACAGCACTATGACTTAATAAATAAAAGAAGACACAAAGATGAACAACGGGATATAAATGTGCTGATATATCCGAACCATAAATGTCTCCCACCATTGTCCTGCTCGGTTCTGCTGAGTTGCAGACACTAAAAAGCATTAATGTAAGAGGACTGCAATTATCTAGCATATTAAGTCGAATGGAAACTTAACAATTCCTTTATATTTGCTTAATTACTTTCTAACATATCATTTGCTCATACAATAGAATAATGAAGTCACTCATTCAACCTTAATTACAATTCCAATGCAACCATCTATCATTAGTCAGGGAAATTATTTAAATTAATTTTATGATTCAACGCAACATCTACCTCTTCTTTGCTTCTCATAATATCTAGCCCTCCATCTGCTCACATATTTCATTGTTTTGCAGTGCAGAATGTCAGTTTCACACCAAACGATCAAGCATGCATGATTTGCACAATGAACATCGGAGAACAATTAGATGAAGCATTACAGTACATCCTGCAAACCAGCATCAAAATACGTTCTTCAAACTGCCGTCTTATTCCATTTAATCAAAAACCTAGAGAAAAGGATCAAAACATTGACATGAAACCTAAGATTTATTGCATTAACTTCCAAACCACTGGATGCTCAGCTCAGAGGTCTCTGTGTTAAGGATCAAGATGTATCAACTGGGATGCAATGCCTTGCAAAAGTATCCATCCTGCCTCTGAAGTGTTTTTGTCATATGTAGGCGCAAACTTCAATATGTTTCATTGTGATTTTAGCAGATATATCATCACAAAGTAGTACATAGTGAAGTGGAAGAGATTAGCTTTTGAACACTTTGTATTAATACAAATCTAAATCAATACTCAATTCCTTGTTGGATTTAGGTGTTGACTTTGATTGAGCCATTGTAACACATGGCTATGCTTTGATCTAAACCATTTCATTGGAGCTCTGGCTATTTGTTTGGGGTTGTTTAGCTTGAAGATGAACCTACCTTCCGAGTCTGGAGTCTTTTGCAGCATCTAACTAGTTGTCTTTCATGATTTCCCCATTTTTTATTTAGCTCCATCTATATACAGATTAGCTCTGATAATCATCTTTATCCCCTGCAGCATGATGCTACCACAACTACGTATCGCTGTTGTGGAAGGTTACAGTGTTATTTTTGCTCCATACATTCTAATCTGTAAAAATAAAAAATCCTTTATGGTCTTATTTGACCAGATCCACATGCATGCAGTGTTCCTTGACCTGTGGCAAACTTAAAATGGGACTTTTTACGCCTTTCTTACAACAATAGCGTTGTTGTTGATATTGGTGGAACAAGGTTTGCAGTTTTCGCACTCTCCTTCCAGGTGTTCATGCCAAATTGAACAGTGCTGCATGAGACATTCCAAACCTATAATTTTATTTCAGAGCCTGATGTTTTCCTTGGTCTTCATGATGCTGTTTTGGTCATGGATGGGTGTTAGGGTACAAGGTAAAACACATATAATTTGAAAATGATACATGATGAAAACTATATATCACTTTTGTTTCACTTCACAACTATGCACCACTTGGTTGTGTCGGTCTATAACAAAAAAAAACAGCAACACAATGTTTGTTGTAATGTGATTAAATGTAAAAAGGTTGAGGGGTTGAAGATACTTAGGCAAGGCACTACACATTTTCCAATGCTTTTAGTAAAATACTTGCACTATTATATTCCTTACCCAGTCCAGATCTTGATTGTGATTATTTTTGTCCTCATTACTTCCATCCATACAGCTGCTACCAGGTCCTGTTCCGCTTCCTCTCTCCTGACTGTTGCTAGTCCTCGGAGTTCCTCCGTCCGATGTGCTTACTCCACTCTGGGGCGCAGTGCCATCACGGCTGCCGGTGCGACTGCCCGTTCGGCTCCCTGTGCTGAGGTCTGTGGGAGCTATGTACACTGCCCCTGACTCCATTGGCCCGACCATGGCTCCTTGGTTCTGGATGACCAGGGAGTGGTCCGGCTGACCTCCGGGAATGCGGTACGCCAGCTCTGCCAGGCCTGGATCAAAGGTTCCGCCTGGTGTACGGCGGAGAACCGGTAGGGTGTGGCTGCTGTAGCAGAGGCGACCATAAAGAGGTCCCCCAGGTGCCGAGTAGTTGTGGTCCACACCTGGATTCTGGGGCCAGCCGTAGTTGCGACCTTTTTCTTGACCATGCTGGGTGTAACGGCTGGAATACAACCATTTAAAGTTAGATCCTTTTTGTATGGCTTTTCTGGACAATGTGCTTCTTGACTTAAACTAAAAAGAGTTTTTTTTTCATCAAAGTAACAACTGCCCTGTTCCTAAACTACCCATCTTACATAAAATAATCCAGAAACAATATGGATCCAATAAAGATTGGCAACTATGACAGTAAGTGACTTAAAATACAACTGATCTTGAATCAAGTATGCACAAGTACAGTTTTGCAAGATGTCAATCAAAGTTGTAGAAAAAAATTGCAAACTGCACCTTCACAGTTACCAGGACGTTTGATTTAATAACTTCTCAGGCACACTGCAGCAACAACAGTTCAACATAAAAAAGCATTGTTGCAGTGATGTCGCATTGTATTGCAGAATATTTAGAATTTTTTTTTTTCTAAATGTTGTGGTACTCACGTCTACAAATTGAAAGAAACAATTTTCGATTAACTGCAGGAACTCTTTGTTCTTGTTTATGGCCTCTCCATATGGCCTGCATGAATTCGGGGAGCTAATTATTAGTCCAAAGGCAATAAAAATGTTTCACAGAAGCATCAAAGTGGGTGCAAACAACCCTCTGAAGTAGTTCAACATAAACGAGCTTTAACAAAATGGACAGAACAAAGTGGTCTCCTGGGACTGCTGTGCTTGATACCCTTCTGTTTCAGCATTTTGATCAGGGATTGATTATGACCTGGGAGCAGTGGCTCGATCGGTTGCTTAAGTGGGTCAGTTCAGTTCTGACGGGGATGGAAGCCTTTTCTCTTACTTACTGTGTTCCCTTTGGTGTGTAATGCAAGACCAGCTCTGAGGTTTGATGAAACTGATCATGTATGAGCATATGTAAACAGCCTCAGCCTACTCACACATTCCTGCTGTCTAGAGTGCGATAGCCACGTGAGCGGGAGCTATGCGGCGCGCTCTGGAGCGCTGCGATATCAAAGGCGGCCGTGTCAGCCTCCCCGCCGCCCTCGTCGTCGTACGTTATGATGTTCTCGCGCACGTCATCCTCCTCCAGAGGCGACAGGGAGTCCCTCTTCTGACGGCGGAGCGACAGCGACAGGGCGCTGACTGCTGCAGAGGGGAGAGAAATGGATGACATTCAAGCACCGGAAGAAAAAATTGGGCGAAAAAAGGGAAAATGATGAACAATAGAGTATGTGCAAAAGTCACAAGGGAAATAAAGGAAAGGTGGAGGACGGGGTGAGTGAGAAAGAAAAATTCATGCGGACAAAGAGGTGAAACTCAAAGACAAAGAGAATACAGAAGAGGCCTTAGGTTAGAGGGCCTGGTATATCATATCAGCAGACTGCACGCCTCTACTCTGTAATTGACTTTGAGCTCTAACTGGGCAAATGGACACCTTACTCTCTCCTGACTCCATGACTCTTATTCCATATGCTTCGAGCAAAGAGCTGCATTTGACCCTGAGCTGTGGCAATGAGCCAAGCTATGGAAGCTCATTAACACGTGTGCAGCGGGGATACCTGTGGCCACATTAAACCATTGTGTGTGGTTTATAATTTACAATGGAACTGTAATTACCTTAGCAACTGGGGAAATTTTACTATGCATGTAACTGTAGGGCAACAATCTCTTTGAAAAAACCCAACAATGAACAGTTTCACTATGTTTCAGTATCAAAGGGATAAAAAAAAACCTTCATCCAAAGGAAATACAAACATTTCAACCCGAGAGTATCTTCAGCTTGAATTTAGCCTGATTTAAATCTAACATTGAACTGCATTACTTGTGTTTAAACTCAATTTTAATAATTAAAAGTTGTTGAATTTATTTATACAAGGAATTTCCTTTCAATTTGTTATTCAGTATTATGTAAAACCAGTGACGTAGGCCACATCGGGAGCTGCAGAAGGCAGCATAATTGAGAGGGGGTGGGGGGTGGAGGAGAATCCTAGTAATCCAACTCATCTGTTCTAGTTGTCTGTTGCTTATTTGCAGTAGGCACCCCGGGGATTGAGCTGGCATCCCCTGTTAGCTGCTAGGGAAAGGGTTATGTGCTGTCTGCAGGCCTGAACTGCATTTCATCCTACCCATGAATCCCAGTTAATTTCTTGCATCTTACCTAGTTATGAAGGGGTGGCATAAGGAGGAGCTCTCCCATTGATCTGAGAAGCATCACTAGTGTATATATATATATATATATATATATATATATATATAGAGAGAGAGAGAGATTGAATCCGAAAATAGAGCAATTTCTCCTAGCTACAGCAAAATGTACGTCAACCTTTTCAAAAGCATCTTTCAGCATACTAATAAAACACTCTGAAACTCACTATTCAACAACTGGCCTAGATTTGGACACAGGAATAATGTAATATTTAAATAGCATACTGTCCATGTTTAGGGATTTACAGGGCTAGATAAGGTCCTGTTGCAGTTTGACGACTTCCAGACAATATAGGTTCATCAATCTGCTGAGCATCAACTTAAACCTCACTGTCCATTGCAAAATTGTGCAGAACTGTACGAGCCAAAATGATGGCACATGCCTTTTTTGGGTATCTTGAGGAGGTCAATGTTTTGGGTTTTTGTTTTTTGCATTTGATCAACAAATAATCACGCGCTGTTTACAGCAGCATTGTTTTAAGAATAAAAGCCTTCAGAAATTAGCTCAGCGAGCCACAGCTGTCCAAAATTTGTTTCTATTTCCAAATATATTGGTTTGTTTTCTTTAGAATCCGCTGTCCTGTTACCTACGGAGCAGTGGTAAAAGTATATTTTTCCCCTTACAGATTTGAACTGTTTGCTTTTATTGTCACACGTGCTGTGTTGTTTTTAGAGCTCTATTACCCATCTTCCGGCTGTCAGACTGGTTCTTTGTAATCTTTTAGCCAAATTAATGAAAACATTATGTCTAAACAAGATCACTTCTAGAAAATTACATCAGCTACAGAAATACATGGGAAGAAAATGGAGTTGACACCTTCCAGTTGTTGGTATACTGTAATTAGCACTGTGGTATAGACTACTGACTTTCCATCTTTATTTCCACTGCTGCAGCATCAAAGCACACTGACATAAACCTACAAAAGACCTGGCATAGGACCTGCACAGGTTTTATGCTTGGGTCCAATTTGTTAGATCCCAAAATTGGCATGAAAAATACCATGCACACGCTTTCCTGCTGTACAAACATTTATTAAAGTGCGGCCTCTTAGAGTACATCTTAGTTGCAACTGGTTGATCAGTTAGCCGGGCATGATCATTTTCACAGAAAATAATCATACGTCTGTATATTTTTATTTAGTTTGATTTTGAATGGTTAAAACAATTGTTAAAACAATAATCTCTTCTATTTTGTGACAATCTTCCTCAAGTAATAAAACAATAGAAGCTTTGGGAAGGGGTTTAGCAAGAAGAGGATTATTATATCATTGTGTGACCATACATTCTTACATCTCCTTGTGGGTGTCTTGTAGGGAGTTAAGCTGCTGTATTCATTTAATCTGGTGTCATGATATTGTCAGAAGTTGCTTTAATTAATTTCGATGGATAAAATCCAATGATCCATGTTTAAAAATATTCCAACTATCCATAATAACATACAAGATCACTGTCACACTATACCGTACATACTGTTATTGAAAGAGAGCTCCCGTGCATCAAAGGTTGTTGATGCAAGCTGGGCATCTTTTTGTTGACCAGACCGGATCCTTATGGAGCCATTGGCAAAGCCTCTGTTTGAAAATGTTGTGTTAAGTCTGGTGTTAATGTTTTATATCTTTGTTGTACAGACAAAAAAAAAACATGTCATACTCTACCGAAGCCACCTTGCATGATCACCTTCATGCGATGTTACATTTGTGTTTTGACTGAACTGGCCTCTCCCAAAATGATAATGGCTCCATCAAACACGGCATGAGTAGCGATCGAGCAAGCTGAATATTACCGACAACGATACTGGCCACGTTCCAGGGCTTTTTCCGAGACTCAGCATTATGAGACGGAGCAGTGACATTTGATTATGCTGCTACAAAAACCGGAGAACCCAGATAATCACCCGGTAATGTTATGTTAGCGCTGATTGGAGCTGACCTTGCCATAAGAAATAAGTGGGCTAAATCTGAAAGGAAAGCAAATGCAGCTATTGAGTAGTTGTGACTCAGAGAAATATTTACACTGTTGCTTTTATTGTTTCCATCTCCAGATTAGGCACCCAGAGAGCTGATGTAGTGGTAAAAATGTAGCGTTCAACACTAATTAGTCAGATTTTTATTAGGAGATTAGTATTAAAATGGAAACGATGTCCCTGCTGGAGCCTAATCATAATCTAGGTTATTTAAGAAAAGGCTTTTTACAGGAAAATGATAAATGATATTCTGTTTAGCATACACCATTGCTCCTTTATTAAATCTAAGATATCAAATACACAGTGCACTAAAATGTTCGAAACCAGATATTTACATTTACTGTATAAAGGAAACCTGACCTTTTATCTTACTGTCATTACATGCCATTGCATCACACCAAACTATTTTTGTTTTAGATCAGTTAGAACTGCCAACATTGTTATTTGCAATATTACAACAGCTCAAAATGACTACTTCCTTTTGTGACATCATGATAAACCAAAAGAAATCAGCCAAGCTTTTAGGAGGAGAAATGTGGACCTGCGCAAGTGTGGTTGATCCTTGCATTCAAATTAAAGATGAATAAAGGCCATTTGCATCTTTTCAAACAATTTTAAGCGAGTAGAAACACAACGAGAATGTCCATCCATCATACAGTCCATAAGGCAATTTTTTTTCTATGTCCCAGAAACAAACGTGTTTTGGTGTCAAATATGTATAAACCCCAGAAAAAAGCAAAAGATCTTGTAAGGATGCTGACTGAAGCTGCTAAGAGAAAGTCATTACCCAGTCAAACCAGTCCTGTACTGACATGGACTGAAAGGTCACTCAGAGAGGAAGAACCCATTACTTAGTAAGCAACATAAAAAGCCAAATCACAGTTTTTACCATAATGACTTCGGTACATTTGAACGAAAAATGTGGAAGCTTGTAAGCGTGAGATCACCATCACAAAAATAAAGTATGGGGGTGGCATCATCATGTTGTGGGGTGTTTAGCTACAAGAGGGACTGGTGCACCTTAAAAAAATAGATGGCATTATAAGGAAAGAACACACAGCAATATTTGAGCAACAACTCAAGAAAAAAGACGGTGCCACCGATGGCCGCCACAGTCCTTCCCTCTATTGTTTTTTGCATGGATTTGTGTGTTTACTCTGCTTCCTGCCACCATTCGGCAATCACCTTCACTAGAAAGGAACTGCTAAACATCAGAAAGCCCGCTCTGGTGCTTCATCATCGTTATTGGGGAATTTAACAATGCAAACCTTTCCAATGAACTTTTAAAATACAGTCTGCATGTAAAACGCCCCACCAGGGATAATAACACACTGGTTTATTGTTGCACAGCTGCCTGCCACAATGTAAGCAGGGCTGCTTTGGGACTTACTGATCACATCAACCTACAGGTAAAAACTGAAAACTTCCAAGCTAGTGGCTAGGACTGTCAAGAAGTGGATCGATGAGTCAAAGCAGATGTTACAGGCCTGCTTTGACTGCACAGATTGGAGTGTGTTTGAAACTTCATCCATTGACCTAAATTATTTGGCTGACACTGTAACATCAAACATCAGTGTTTGTGAGGACAAATGTGCAGACCAAGACCTTTTGTGCATATAACAACAATAAACCATGGTTCGCTTCACATCTGGTGCTTGTTAAAAACAAGGAAGAGGCTTACAGCAGTGGAGACTGGGCCCTGTATTAGCAGATCAGGAACAAGCTCATCATAGAGATCAATGCAGTGAAAAGAAGCTACGCTGACAAGTTTTTTAACCAATGACCCAGGAAGAGTTTGGAATGGTTTAAGAAACATCATGGCCTAAGGGTTACCAGCTTCTACTGCAGGTTTGAAAAGCAGCCATTCAGACCTCCCACCAACTCGACACCACACTCTGACACACATAGACACTGTTCAGAAGAAGGCCTAACAGAGACCGTAGGAAGTATAACCTTCCACAGGAGTTCCTGGTCGTCTTCTACACTGCCATTTTTCAACATGTCCTATGTTCGTCCATCCCTGTGTTGTTGGGCTAATCCACAAAAGAGTGCAGGTCTAGACTGCAGCAAACAATTAGATCCACAGAGAAGACCACCAGGACTTACCTTCCCTCTATCCAGGACTTGTACAGGTAAAGAGTCAGAAAAGGGACAGCTAACATCTCTGCAGACCCCACACATCCTGCACAAAAACTGTTTAGACTTTGAAGCAACTTGGTGATTAAACCTGATTCTGATTAGCTAGCATTTCAGAGCTTGGACACAAACGGGTCTTCTAAATGAACAATGACTTTATGCATTACACCAAATTAGTTGCAAGTGTCTTCTCGACAACAAAGTAAATGTTTTAGACAGGCCAGCACAAAACGCGGATCTCAGTCCCATAGAAACTTTGTGTGCAGACCTGAAAAGGTGTGTGTAAGCGAGGCGGTCTAAAAACCTCATTCAATTACAGTAGTTCTGTTAAGAAAAATGCTCCAGCGAAAAAATGGCTGCTTTTCAAACTTTATGTGGGATGATTAAAAAAATCTGACCCAAGCCATCCAGTGTTGAGGCAACAATACCAAATATTAAGTAGATGCAAAGACATTTACATACAATCTTTAGCAAACAGAAAAATTGTAAATAGTTTAGTCCAATTTAATGTCACATTGAGAAAAAAAAAGAGGTTTTGTGTTTTTTACACTGCATGTAAATACCTAGTTTCAGCTGTATCTAAATATATTTTATGCAACAAAATATGTACCCAGTAGTGTAGCAACACAGGCCAGGATAGCCAGCAGTGCGGCGGTGCTGAGCCCTGGGGAGGGCAGCATGGACTGCTGAGGAAGACACACTGCTTCTCTTTCCCAGTCCCACTCTCCCTCCGTCTGCTTATCCTTCTCTTTTTCCTCAGCGCGAGCCCCGCCTCTCAGGCAGGGACAGACAGACACGGTGACCGTCCCCGTGCTTGTGAGGCCCGACGTTCCGTCCCTGAGGACGAGCGGAACGTATAGCGTCAAGGTGGTGGACTGAGAGCGGGACAGTGGCTGGAGCTGTGACAGAAGCACCAGGCTGGCTGTGGGGCCTGGAAGGGATAAAAGACAGAAAGGAAGACGTGTAATTTTAGTCAGCTGTTAATGCCTAATATCCTTTTTCATTTTCTTTGCTAGACCAAGGCAGTGGGTTACAGTCTAAGCATAATTCCCCAAAATCTCAGCTCTCCTGTTTGCAAAGCCATGATCCTAGTTAGCTGCTCATTGATTTATACCACTCGCAGGAATTGAGCTGGTGGAAATTTCAAACTTTGCTTACTTGAAACCTACTTTTTTAACATTTTGTATCATATACTGTATTATATCACTTATACATTTAAAATTACAAACTACACTGCTTTTACAGGAAGGACTATGATATTTAGAGCTGAAGTAGGGAACTTTGATAAAACCGTGACTTAGCCTGAAATTTTTAACAAGCACCCCATAGCGGAGCCTGCCGTGCTTCTCAGTTGTTTACCTGTCCTTGTTTTCTGAGCAGGTGCCACTCAAGAAATTGCCAGTTTTCCAGGTTGTTTCTCCACCATTTTTCTGCAAAGGTGCACCCCACCGACAATCTTGGGCTTGAATGACGGTAGCACTGTGCCGGGGATGGGTGAGAGCAGGGTGTACACAAGACTGACTGACACTGTTAACAACCAATCAGAGTCAGACATTCCTCCTGGCTCTGATTGGTTGTTTCTGACCGGGAGCAGTGTATTTCTGCAAATGTTAGTAAGACTACTGGGAGGAGCTAGAAGAGCTTTTTTTCACATATTATCTGTTTCATATTTTAATGTCAGAACATAGTGACAGTTTTACCAAATATGTAAAAAATAAATTTGTACAAAGTTACCTTCTACCGCTTTGAGCTAATGGCATGGCACTATAGTTTGTCTTCTTCTCAAGGCCTGTGTTAAGATTCATAGCAGGCAAAGATGTTAAAGAGATGTGAACATGTCAAAATACTTCATTAACGTCATTAAATCTATCTAACCTGGTTGCTTTTCAATCCATATGCTCATTTTTTGGAAAACGGCTAAATGCCTGAGCAGAATGAAACCATCCAAAGCATTATATTCACCAATATACAGTTTTTTTAAAGAGGTACAGGCCTTCCCATACAATGTGACTTGATCTGCTGATACTATGGCAGACAACTTGTCCCAAACACTGGATTTGTGAGTAACCACAGGACCTATAATTCCTGACCCCTGATTCCTAAGAAAGAAACAATCATCATTCAAGAGGATGGATTGTCACACACAAAACTGTGACTTGTAAAATTAGATGTCAACCATTCCATTATAGCTCAAGAAGTATCTTTTCCTGCTGGAAGGTGAACCTCCACCCCTGCCTCGAGTCTTTCACAGCTCCAGGCATCTTTTCTCATCAGCTCTGAACAGCATCCCATTCTCTGCTACATTGCTACAACATGATGCTTGCACCAACATTTTTCACTGTGGGGATGGTGTAATCAGTTTAATGGACACGTTAGTATTCGCCTATACACGGTGTTTTGCATGTAAGCCAAAAATCTACATTTTTGTCTCAGTTTTATCACTTGTGACAAACTTGAGAAGGAGGTCTTATACCTGGCTTTATTTAGTACACAATAGAATGATTATCTAAGCAGCATATTCTCCCACCTAAACTTAAGTGATCCACAGCTCCTCAAGAGTTACCGTTGGCCTCTTGGCTGCTTCTGTGATTAATATTCTCCTTGCTCAGTCGGTCACTTTAGGTGAACGGCCATGTCTAGCTTGTTTTGGAGTTGTACTCAGTTGGATTCTAATTAATAATTAGGCAATTTCTGAATTTCATTTAGGGGTATCCTACAAAAGGTGGCCAAATACAAATACATACTATTCTATCAAATTCTTATGTGTAAATTGAAGTATAATTTTTTTCTTCCACTATACAATGATTCATTTCTTTGTGCTTTTTCATCATATAAAATTCCAGTTAAGCACATTAAAATATGTAGATATGTGACAAAATGTAAAACAGGTCAAGAGGTATGAATACGTTTGCAAGGCGCTGAAGTTTCAGAATGTAGCCCACACACAACAACAAATCCAGACGTTTTAAAATCATAACTTACATCATAGCTTAAGAATCTGAAATGCAATGCTTTTGCAATAAAAATGGCTCCTCTACTTTTTCAAGAAATAGATTTGACAATATGCATGGAAGATATTTGTAGATATTGTCATAACAAATAATAGATGTATAAAAAAAAAAAAAAAAAAATCTGCAAGATAAAAGGGGGCATGGGTGTTCTTCATCCGCATGAATGGCACTGCAAAGAGTGATTATCCCAAATCTTCTCTGTGATTGAAATCACAGATCAGGTCATTCTCTTCTGTAACAAAGCAAATAATGAGGCACATTTTTGTGACAAGCTGTCCATATGGGAACGGAACAGGATCTTATTGTTCCTCTGTTCTGCTGTTGGATGACACATCAAAGAGGACTTTGAATCCACACTTCAGTGGATTTATCATCCTGATCCATGATCCATCACTGTGTTCTAATCAAGGGAAAACAAGCTGTTCAAAAAAAAAAAACTTTTTCAATCTTTGTATGGCAGAGACCCAGATGTCCCAATATGCCACCAAGACTTAAATGCAACACAAGTTTAAACCTTAGAACGCAATATAAAAACCTTACTTCTTTACTGTATTATCTGGAAGCAAATGAAAATGTGTGGAAACTGTTTTTTAGATGCATTTTCTTGTTTGGCTAAAATGCACACATCCATCAAAAGTCACGGGGGGTGGGTTCAGTAGCATAACACAAAGAGACATAGGACAGGCAGCCATGTATACACCACTAAAGGCAATTTAGAGTGGCCGATTAACCTAACCTAAGTTTTTGGAGGATAGGGGGAAGCAGGATTACCTGGAGAGAAATTAGGCATGCACGAAAAATGCACAAAGAGCCTAGATGGGATTCAGACCCAGTTCTGCCTTGCTGACTGTCTAGCTGAAAAATTTACACTTTTGGTTTAAAATGCATGTTCCTTGGATTTTCCCAATTGATTATGAATGCAAATGTAGACATAGATGTAAGCTCCTGTTCAGCTACAATACAGGTCCAACTTCACCCCAGACCAGGTTGGCACTCTGTTCGATGTCTTACTCTCCACCGCATATTTCAAATACCAGGACAACTTCTCCAAGCATAAGCGTGGATGTGCCATGGGATCCCCAGTTTGACCCATTGTGGACAATCTCTACAGGTACATCTCAAACAAATGTAATATTGTCAAAAAGTTCAATATTTTTGTAATCATTTCAGAAAATGAAACTTATGTATTGCATAGATTCAATACACATAGAGTGAAATATTTCACACCTTTATTTCTTATAAAGTGAAGACTCTGGCAATGCTTGAAGTACAAGGAAACAACTGTATTTGCTGACCAAAGCGTTTCACCTTCTAGCACTCATCAGGGTCATCCAAGTTAGTTCAAACGTATTGGTCATGAAATTAAGATGTTTCCAACTATTTTAAGTGTTGATGTAGTCTTCAGCTCACCAGATTTTTAACTCTCTCCATGCACCTTGGGAATAGGTGAAGTTGTGTCAGAGACTTTTGGATCTAAGCCTAAATTTTGCGTCATGTTGATCATTAGTGGCTTACAGAAAATAAGCCCAAATATCAGCATATCAGAAAATTTGAATTTTACATTACATCACTAAAAATACTTTAAACAGAAATGTCAGGATTGTGGAGTATGTATATCTGTATGTACTCAATAGTTTGTTTGTCCTCTTTAGCATGTTTTACTGCATCAATGTGGCGTGGCACGGAGGCGATCAGCCTGTGTTTCTGCTGAGGTGCAATGGAAGCCAAGGCTGCTTTGATAGCTGCCTTCAGGTCATCTGCCTTGTTTGGTCTGTTGTCTCTCATCTTCCTCTGGAAAACACTCCATAGGTTCTGTGTTCAGGTCAGGCTAGTTTGCTGGCCAATGAGACACAGCAACTCTATACCTTGGGCTATAAGGCGGTACTGTGTAAAACCCAGTCGACCAACACCAGCAAATTATATGGCTCCTCAAAGCATCGCTGACTGTGGAAACTTCACACTGGATTTTAAGCAATGTGGATTTTGTTTCTCTCCACAGTTCCTCCAGACTTTGGAACATGGGTTTCCAAATGTAATGCAAACTTTACTTTCATCTAAAAATAGGACTTTGGACCACTGAGTAAAAGTCCAGCCTTTCTTTCTCCTTGGCCCAGGTAAAACACTTCTAATGCTGTCTCTGGTTCAGGAGTGGCTTAACATGAAGAATGGGACATTGTTTAGCCCATGTGGGAGATTTGTTTGTATGTAGTGGCTCTTAATGCTCTTACTCCAGCCTAAGTCCAGTCCTTGTGAAGCTCCCCCAAATTGTTGGATGGATTTTTCTCGGCAATCCTCTCGAGGCTGTGATTATGGAGCTTAAGCGAAAATTCAAACTGAAGAAACTCTATTGCCTACCTCCATCAATCAGAGACTCATCCGCCTCCGACGCAAGCCAATCAGCTTTGAACTGCTCCTCCTCGATGCCAATCAGCATCCTGGGTTCATCTTAAAAGAACTCCACATCCTTGTCTCGGCCTTCTCCTCAGCGAGCAAGCGGTGGCTGCGTGTGTCTGGTCTGGACTCTGATGACCGGATTCAACCCACCTCCATCCCCTTCTCCACCATCGTAGCAAGCTCCGCCTGGCTTACCTACGGTCCTCCTTCAACCACTTCCCTATCAGAGCGTAATTCCTCCTGGACTCTTACGGAATTCCCCGTCACTCCTTAAAACGGTCCGGCAGAAGACCGCCATGTTGAGCCTGGTTCTGCCAGAGGTTTCTTCCCATAGGGGAGTTTTTCCTCTCCACAGTCGCTTCATGCTTGCTCATCATGGACAGTTCATGCAAACCTGTGTTTATCCAAGTTGGACATCTAGGTCAAACAGATCATCATATGGACTGAACAAACTCCACTCCACCACCAGTTTCAGGCCTGGGGGGAAATATCCCTATTCTCATACGCCTGCTTATGCATATTGAAGTATAATTCAGCGTGAATTTTCCCTGCCGAGGTCTGAGCGCCAAACTCTTAAAATATTGTATCAATAAAATTCTTCTAATTGCCTTTTCTTTCTGTGTGAGTTTTTCAGATTGAAATCCCTGTTGCTGGTGCACCTTGTCCTACCACACATTTTTCTTCCACTTCACCATCTATGAATATCCTTGGATGCGTCACTGTGTAAAAACAGTTTCTTTAGTAATGATGTTTTGTGGCTTACGCTCCTTGTGAAGGATGTCGATGACTGTCTTCTGGACCCATGTCAACTCAGCAGTCTGCCCTGTGATTTTGTAGGCCGTAATATAGCCGTTGCATTACGTTTATGCATTCAAAATTGTGCTTTTATTTGTGTCTGAGACATTAAATCTCTGGGTTTTATTGCTTGTAAGCTATTATCAAAATTACAGGAACTAATGGCTCGAAATGTTTTACTCTATGTGTAATGATTTTGTGCAATATGTACTATATATGCAGTCCAGGGCTGCAAGTAATGTTCAGAGCTTTACAGATAGAAAACATTTTGACAAATCTGTCTGTATGATTTGATTGAATTGACTTCGTAAAGTGCCTTGAAATGACATGTGTTGTGACTTGGCGCTATATAAATAAAGTGATTTGATTTGATTTACAGTGGAGAAACTAACCAGCAGCTACACTAAAGGGTGGCTCAACACAGAACAGAAAGAGACCAAGAAAAAAATGATAGAATAAAAACCTAATAGCTACATTTTATTTTGATTAACTGAATTAAATTACACAGTTAGGACTTTTTAAAGGGACTTTTGAGAAAACAGTAATTGAATGTAATAGGGAAATAAGAAGACAAACTAGACAGCTAGTGGACTAAACTAAAAAGAAAGAAGGAAAATAATGCAGAACAAAGGGACTACCAAAGTTGGTCGAGGGATTGATGAAGAGTCAGAGAGAAAATGAGAACAGGCAGTTAGAGAGAAATGGAATTAGAGGTGAAAGTCCAATATAGAAGAGTACGTGAATAAACAGTGATGGGATAGAGAATACTTGGAAAAAAAAAACATTTGGGATTTAGGGTCTTACAAAGTGCAGAAAAGCTGTCAGCTGCCCGAAAAAAAGCAGAAAGAGAAAGAAATAAGGAGAGGGCACCTGGGAGGTAAGAATTGAATACCTACCACCGCTGTCTCTGACGCTGAAGTTGAGGGCAACGCCGGATTCAGGAGGGATGCTGAAATACACGGTGCTGTCGTTCCCTCCCTCATCTCTATCAATCGCCCGCAACACCTGCACCACCTGAAACAAAGCGATAGAGAGCAGAAAAGACGGGGTGAGTGATGGGTATTAACAAATGTGCGTGTATTTGGTGTGAATAGAGGATGTATGGAGAGAGGAGAAGCAGAAAAAACAAAAAGCAACGGAAAAACACTTCAGTGAGGGTGCTTTTAGCAATGAACTATAAGCTGATGTCGGCAGGAATCATAACAAGCCAATTAGTATAAAGACACAAGCGCGCAGTGTCTGATACACAAAACAAATAACTGCATCTGATGTGAATCAGCTTTCACAAATACAGTGAAGTGCGGCTTTCAATTTAGTAAGAGCATCTTCACTGAAAATGGTAACAAAATTAATCTAAAAGAAATCTCCCACGGCCCACGCGTGACGGGTAATTTATTTTTAATGAAAAACTCTGCTTGTCATTATGCAATATGTTTTTTTTTTTCCAAGAAAGCTTTCGAGTGCTAGTTACAAGCCGGGAATACAGGGATGAATGGACCCGCGTGTTCTCTGAGTTAGTCAGCATCTCCGGGCCTTCAGAAGAATCGCTGTGTTCGGTCCCACTATGTTATCGGCTTCTGGTGTGAATATTCAAAGGCGTTTTGTCTAATGACTTGTCAAGCCGAGACGTGTACACGCAACTTTAACAGAGTGAAAGACATCATAATCTTCTTGAATTGTCTCCCACTCACTCAAATAACAATATACACAGACACAAACACGAGCATCGCACATAAATCAATGCCGTTGCTACAGAATCACAGATTTAGTGGCAAAACAACAAAGACTCAAGCGGTGCAATGAAAACAGCAGCCAAAACAACAGATGGGCCAAGACACCAAATTATAGCAATGGAGCCAGCATGGAATACGGAAGATGGAGGGGAGAACATAAAAAACAGCGAGAGCAAAAGGTTGGCTTCCACGGAGAGACTGAGGAGGGAAGACAAGATTTCTATAATTGAGATTGGATCAAGTAAGGAAACTATGATGCAGAAATAGACAAGAAGACAAATAAAGCATGAAGAATAGTGAAAAGGAGGGAGACCGTCTGGGAGAAGGCCAAGGTTTAATTACACCGGGGAAAGCTGCTGCATTTGGAAACAGGCCAAAGAAGACTCACCTTCCTCTACATACAAATTTGTATCACCAAACTTTGTACACTTTCATTTTTTCCCCCAGTTGAAACCAGATTTTTACATCAACTGTACAAAAAGACCCATGACCTTTATTTTCTATCTGCCTGAAATAAAAATAGTTCTGATTTGCGTATAGAGAGGGAAAGCTTTCCGTTGCTTTTGAAATTGATATACTGTACGTCATATATTTGCTCTGTGTTTGGTAGAATTGGCTTTTAAATTGTGTAACTTGGGCCAACCATTTTGGTTTTCCTTCTGCAAGTTTCTCACAATACAGTGGGTTACTGGAATATTTGCCCATTGTTTTCCTTCAGTAACTGGGTTCGATCTGTAAGCCGTCCTTCTCCCAAACATCTATTCATCTCTGCCCACAATTTTGAATGGGATTAAGTTCAATGATTTATGATGGCTACTGCAAAAAATGGGCTATCTTGTCATTAAGCCACTGTGTAACTAATTTGGCAGTACGATATGATTATTTTCCATTTGGAAGACCCATTTGTGTCCAAGGAATTCACGCCTTGGACAGAAATTACCTTCTTGCTTAATGTCTTGAGAAGTAGCTTCAATAGTTACACAAATTGTTGTGACCTTCCCTCACGATTCCACCTGTTTTGTAATGTGCTTCAGCCTCTTCTGCAACATGACTGCGACAGCACCGTACACACTTGGGATGTGATTTTCAGGTTTATCAAGCTTCACTTTGATTCCTCCAAATGTAATGATAGTCATCAATGCAGCATGTATGCGTGGCTGAAGACCTCTACTTTAGTTTCAACAGACCAAGGCACATGTCTCCAAATATTAGGATGTTTGTCCCTGTGTGGATATGCAAAATGTAATCTGGTTTTGACCTTGCTTTTGGAGTAGTGGTCTTTGAGCCCAGGTCAGTACAGGACTTGTTTCAATGTGTATTTGTACCCAGATCTAGCGCCAAAATAGCTGCAACTCTTAGAAACAGAACCAGTCTCCTTACTGAAAATGGTGGCTTGACATTCCCATGGGGTTTATGCTATCATTTATTGGCTGGCTTCCATGATTTGTCCATGATGTCCCACAGGCCTGCCTGTCTATTTAACTTACAGGCTGTGAATTATAATGAACTGACAAAGTAATGACATCACCAGGGCTTTCACAAATTGTTTAGAGGCTGATTCATCTCAGTGTTTGTGAACTTATGATTTGAAAAAAAAAAGTTATAAAAAAACCTACTAAATTATCTCATCATGTTATCATCATTATTTATCAGACAGTAAAAAGAACAGTCATGCATATTTTTACGCAACTAGGTGGTTTGAACTATACGTATTAATATATAATTGACTTCATACACAAACAGCTTCAGTCTTAAACAAACAGAGATGCTTGCAAACATTTTCAGCAGGTGCAAGACCAGTTTGTTGAAGAGCAAGGCTTATGCTAGCCTGACATTCAATGCACAAAAGCACTGAACGTCAGGCTCGGTAAGCTCATTCTATCAACCCCAACGACCTTTCAACCTCATTCATATATCAGTACACAATGCCCTTTTGATGCCTTTCACTTTACCAATCTACCACAACTTCTTGTTGCTTAGACAGTAGGCAATGCCATCATTTTCAGTTCAATATGCAACTGTTATTAGTTGCATTTTGATATAGTATTTGAGCCCAGTGCACAGAACAGGACATGTAGAACGGACAGGTAGGAAGTCTCACCAGCCTATGCATTATCTATTTAAGTGTGATAATCACTGTTAAGTTTGGAAAAAGCATTTAGATTTTCAGGAAATCCCTGGATTTATTGGGCAGACACAATAACATACATTTTTGTCAAAAAAGCTGTAGTTTAGAAACACTTGGAACAACACTTGGAACAACTGCTGCATTTTGATACCCAGCTAAGCAGAATCCATTTTCCCTCGACATTCAGTTTTGTATCACCAAACCCAATAGGCTTCTATCCTTGCATATATACGAGTATAGTACCCTTCCATATTAGATAGAAAGCTGTGTTGACATACTTCATGTTTTCCTTTAGGAGTAGTTAAAACATTCTAAACAACATTGAGACGCTTTTATCTCTTTCCATTCCCTTGACTAAATAATGTGTTTACGGATTAGCTGTTTCTGCAGTGGTTTCATAACTTATTCTAAATGCAAATGCAGCATAATATTTGGAAAAAATGTCCTGATATATTCATGGTATATTTCAACTAATTCTTTTAATGGACTTCTGTATTTCAGTTATGCGGCTTCTTGCCAGGACTCACACACCATGAGGAAAATACTAGGGCTTTTTATTTCTTTTTTTGCAGTTTTGGTGTTAAAAAGATGCTGCCTGCATTTACTGACCTCAAAGGAAACGGAAATATCCAAACCCATGCTATATATTTTAAACACAGAAATTGAATAGGATAATGAAAACATATAATTAAACAATTAGAGTTTCATGACGCTAAAAAGGCAATTTGTTTTAAAAATTATTAAAATGATTATCAAAAGGGGAACACTCGCAACAGCTGTTGCCCTCAGCAGGTTTTTAATAATCAAGTTCAAGTTGTTATTGCTGCATGATAGACTTTAATGACTTAATAGTCACTCGTGTTGTCCATTGTGTTTAAACAGCAGGACTTTAAACAGCTTTTCACGCTTGATAGAATAACTCGGCTCAATTTTTCTCTGGCAGTTTAACAGATAAGCAAATTTTTACCTGAATTAGAAAACCTTCAAATGATCACTGATCTTTAAAGATTACTTACAATGGAACAGCACAATGATTTGTAACCATTCCGATTTGTGATTTTTCTAGCTCTATAAATCAACCTTTGGATCAAAATGGCTTTGATTTAAACACAGTTTTCATACTTTAATGTGTTCACAATAACAATATTACATGACGATGTGCAATGAGTTATTCTATGATCTCAACCTGTTGACTACATTTGCTGATCACTGCAAGATTTAAAAGGACCAATCATGTGGTTGTAAGCATTGGGTCAGAAAAAATGAAGTGGAAGTTAATTTAATATTTGGACACATTAATTGTTAAAGGTCAAAGGTTTCCCAACCCATGATCCAAATGTTATGAGAATATTGACATGAATAGCTAAAGGCTTTAAGTACAATAATTGCAACATGCAGGAACCAAGTAAAGTGTCCACAATGCTTTGTCTGTGCTGAAACCCAACATTGGCTGGTTACTGGTATTAAGATATACCAAGGTTTAAAAAAATGCATGGTCTTAAAGCCACCACAATCATATGTCTTGCTGACCCTGCAGTTGTTTCAGATATTTCTCCGACTTCATGAAATATAAAATAAAATAACAATGCTCTCTCAAACTTACTTCTGCACACTGCCAGTCAGCTGGCTTAAGATTTTCTTCTCTCCACTACAGGCAGCTGTTTGACAACATGAGAATACAATCAATAATGAATTGAAAACTAAAGGAGCACCAATCATTATTCTCTTTAAGGTTACAATGTTTTCAAACTACAATTGGCAATGAGCTGCATGTCTACAAAGTAGTGGACTGCAGGTTCACTCCCAGTGCAGCTTGACTTACTGACCAAAACATTTCAGGTTGTTATCCTTGTCCTTGTCACTGTATAAATAGCAGAAAGGCAAATAGGTACAGTATAGCATTATGAACAACAGACACATGTCCATAAATAGTACTATTAGTGTTATTTCATATTTTTGCTTTTGTCTGGTTATTAAAATAAAAATAGATAAAATATAGACTGCAGATAACATTTAATCTAACTGCAATTTTCAGTTTGAGAAATAATTGTTGCTTTTATGTTTTAAATAAAACCTTTTGTACCTTTTTTATCTTAAAGCTGTGATATCATAAAACCAGTATTTTTTCTTAAAGTTGTCATATTGTGGCAATCTCAGAAATTACTTGAATTTTAGCAATGAATAAAATTTAAGTCTGGCAAAGAATATAAAGTTCTATTTTTATCAACCAAGCTGTCATATATGGCTAAGAAACAGTGAACATGGTGCCTTCTTCCCAGCACCACATTCCCTGACAGCAAATCTGTTTTTCTCCTACATGTTTAATACAATGGTTTTCTACAGAGTACAGAGTCCATCTGCTGCTGCTGCCCCAAAGTCAATAATGCACCTACAGAGCCATGTATGAAGCCATTAACACCTACAGTACAGCTGGAGCTATTCCGCCATTATGAAAGCATTTATTTCGGATCTTAAATTGCAATCTTTAGCACAACTGGCAACTTTAAAAAGTAGTAGAGCAGAGAACTGAGCAATAAAAAAAAAATGTAGGAACAAAGGTTTGTAAAGTTGTCCCCCAGGTGGGAACACAGTACAACCTGTGACATTTTGAAATATGTTTGGTATGTAGTGGAAAATAAGTTGTCAACAGGAGCACTTTTTTTACCTTGTTAAAAAAGCAGGTTTAACATTACCATTGCTTTTTTTCTAATGTTGGTGTAATCCTTTCCATCTTGGATTAAGTCCATGAAAGTGTTGGTCCCTTATTCCTGGTCTTTTATTTAGCTATAAAACCCCTGGCAATCTCCTTTTCCCCACTGTAAACATATAGCAGGCATCGGGAGGGGTCACTGGATGTTAAGTTTCACTTTATGCTGATGATGTCTTTTTATTTTTTCACCATCTTTGTTGTCATTACTTACCCCAGGCTAAAACAGTGTGCAGGAGGCGTTTCCCTCTTCAGGGCCTTTCGAGGCCGGTCGAATCACTAAAGTGGCCAAAAACAATCAGAGCGGGGAGGAGCCGAGTAGGGTGGGCAAAAATGGGTGGGCCAGTGGAACTGTGCCTTTATTTTCACTTTCCTCCTGGGATCATTTCAGATTTAATATAGAGCGAGTAGTGTTCATTTTAAAGATCTGGGTTTACAAAACAAACCAACATCATACAAGTAGTATCCCCTTCTCAAATTTCACTTTTTTGGAAACCTGCTGTTCAGATAACTTCCCTCAAACCCTTCAGATGCCCCAGCCACCAACCTAGTTGATATGTTTTTTTCACCTTACAATCATCAAGCAAAGGTTTAATCTCCATTAATTATAATATCTAATGTGGAAAAAATTAAGCCCTCATATTAAAGATTAATTCTCCATGAAATTACATAAACCTGCCTTGTTTTTACACCCTGAATAGGATTACTGACCTACAACTGACCATTAACCCTTTATCTGTTGTCTGTGGTGGTACAGTGTGAACAAGATAAAGGTTTTACTTGTGTAAAGGATCGAGTTCTGGTATTTGGTTCTCTGGCTGTGCTTCAGCATTGAGATCATCATGTCTTGCATTGGCCTCGAAAATATTAAATATTCTATGGTTACCTGCTTTCAGCTCAGGATCACAGTGACATACTGTACTGGCCAGAAGAAAGGCCATTACTTTCTTACATGTATTGTGTGAAAAGGTATAAAGAAGGCTAACATCTTTTTTCTGTGGACCTCTCCTCTCAAGTAAGTGCGATGCCCTTTTTTAAATTTATTTGGTTTTTGCTAAGAAAAAAATCCCCAAATAAAAATATTTCAGTTAAAAAAAGAGCCTACCAGGGGATGTGAAATCCTCTGCAAAGGATTCACTGATCACTGTATATCTGCCAGCATCTTTTTCTCAACTTTGAGTGGTCCTTGACACCCTGAAGCAGAATAAGATCATCACAGAATGAGGCCGCCATGGATACACTCAATGTCTGGATGGTATTAATTAGAAGAAATCCACTGCCCAGTTTCCTTCATTCAGACATATATTGGGGAATTGTGATCAAAAAGGATCTTTGCTATGTCAGAGCAGAGAAAATGTGTTTCTTGTGGAGATGCAGAAGGCGGTCTCATGCCGTTTTGAGAGGAATGCTTCTGGGAAGCCACTCGACCTAAAAGCCTTGATTGGGGGCTTTTCCCTTTGATGGTTGGACTCTGATTTCATCCACACAAAGAAACTGTTGATCTAAGTCACACTGATCCGTTAGTCTGACCCAAACCCTTTTTACATAAGCTTTGCTGGCTTCTGCGCTGTTGTACTTGACATTTTTGCTTTCTTGGTGGGATCTTTTCTTGGTGGTCTACAACAGGACTGTAAGCCTAAATGTTTTGATGTCTTTAAACATTTATTCATTAATGACACCTTATATAGAGATGTTGGTTTTCTAAACTACATACGATATTATTTTACCAGATGACATAATCATTTAGATTCCTGGCCAAAAGGCAGCAATTGGTAAAAAAAAAATATTAAAAATACAACACTGTTAGGCAAAATAATGACTTATACATACTCTATTGGACAGAATGAATCAAAATGTAGATTTTCTTTTGTGATGATAAACAGTGATTGAAATAAATACCAACAGGATGTGGTTTGGGACGTATTTGCAAATGGACTTTTGAGATTAACATGAAAAAAATGTGAACAAATTTTGATAGATTTTTATATGCAACAGTTTAATTACAGTTTTACAAGAAATATTTTAAAGGTAATTTAAGCCCACACTGACCTGTCCAGCATTGGAAGAGTCACACAAGGCCGTTGTGTATTGTCTGTCGAGCTCCGGCGCGTTGTCATTCAGGTCCAATGTCTCGATTGCAACCAAAACTCTGGACACCTGGCTGGGATTGTCTGGAAAAGACAAAGAGCAAAAATGGTCATTCAGAAATGAGAAAATATATATATTTATAATCAGGAAGACTTAATGATAAAGCACAGTTGATCTAATTTTGTGCATCACTAGATTTTTCAGATTTCTTGTTTTTCTTTTTCTTCTGCTCATCTTTCTGAAAAACGTTAAACAAAGAAAAGATAAACTAAAAGCAAAAAAACTGACATCTTAAAATAGAAATAGCTGAATCTAGACTTTTTTTTAAGTTGCACATAACTGCTTCTTAAAACAAAAAAACTTGCCCTTCAGAGAGTCTTTTCAGGGTTTCTAAAATGCATTGATCTGCATTTGGAGAAATATATAGACAGAAGCTAATAGAAAAAAAAATCACATACATGGATGCAGGTTTGTGCTTCATTAATTCCAAGCAATTGTCCTCAGAGGGACAATCAAGCATATTAGTCTTTGTCCAAAAAGCCTCAACAATTCTCAGATCCCATTAGCTAGCGCTCATTTGGCTAAAGGAGCTGTGGTGAATCCGGTCTCATTTGGCTGATATTACAGCTCCCAGGATCCCAGCTGGATGCTTCTATAGCAGTCAGATTTCTTTGCATCAAAGTGTTCAAGTCACAGCCAAAGCTTCTCAAAGCGTCAGGTGTGCATGTGTGTCTTTTAAGAAAGAGAGACATCAGGCAGAAAAAGAATGTAGAGAGCAGTCAACGTGCATGCAGTTACACAGGGGTGCAGTTGAAATGGATTGGCTTTGGCTTTTTCCACTCTACAATCACTTGGCTATACTTATACTCGGCCATAAAGTTTTCATGGCAGAGTGTTAAATACATAAAGTCTGAGTCTCCTCAGTATTCAACCATTTTACATTTCAGGCTGCTATAAAAAAAAAAAGAAATCCAAGCTCAGTGGCACTCGTCATTTATCTGGGCGGCCAAGCCGACAAAACAGCCCACCGAGCTTTCTATAAACTGAGATGCACACATTTACGTACACCTCCCACACCACATTCCACGACATGGAGAAGTAACAATGCGTCACGGATGGCAGCAACTGGTCCCCAAAAACTGAGAAGCTGAAAATTAGCTCTTGCTGTAATGCCACTGGGTGAGCAGGCCTGCCTGTGGCCATGGCAGAGCTCCCACTGTGTTTGTGTCAACACAACCAACAACAGTCTGTTTATTAGATAGAGCTCATTATTCAAGACAGGAGCTCGCTGTGCAGCCGCCTCAGCCGTACCGGTGTTCTCCTGCCACAAGCAGCCCTGAGTAGATTTTAAGCAAAGATTAACTTTGTCCAGGACAGGACTTGGCAGGAAAACAACTTTCCTTCATTGCACACAGTGGGTGGTGTTATTTAACAATCCACTCACTTGTACGAAAATAAACAAATGGATTGCATTGTTGGGGCCTTAATGAATTGTAACCAGCCAAAAACTGCTACTGGAGCCGAGCCAGGATTTACCACCAAGCTGGTGTTAATTCTAATAATACAGAAGAACAAAGCAGAAAATAGATTATTTGTCATTGTCTGATAAAAAACCTATACAGTATGGGTGAGTCTGAGCTGGAACCTGGCATCAGCAAGGATGATTGTCAGCGCTATAGACAAACTGAGTGACTAATAAGATGATTCATCTTACTGTTTTCGTGATGTGCCACACTGTTGGCAGACGAGAAAAAGTTTGGATCTGATAAGGATAAAAACGATGTTTGGCTTAGGAGAAGAGCTGTCTTTAACGTCCAAATGAGGTGCTATTATCTCACTTCATTGCTCCCATATTCGCTGCGGAGAGTCATCCTTTTTTTTGGCAGTTATATTTCACAGAGATAATCTAAAAAGCCAACAAGGTAAGGGGAGCTAAAACAGAAACATTGCGTATCTGAATTAGCCGTCGCAGCTTTCCTCGGGCAGTTAATGGCGAACTTGATGCAGTGTTTCTGTCCGACTTTCACAGTGATTTGAAACATCTAACAGACACGCACTCCCTTGAAATCACCCACTGTAAATGTAAAACAGCGTCTACCCCCTTTGGTCTATTTTTTCGCTGGGTAATAAGCTGCTGGTTCAGAGGAATATCGAGCCGTCTTTTTTACTTCAACTCTATAGTTTTTATGCTTTTTCCTGTGTAAACTTTTCTACATTTTGTTTGATATGTTGCAAATTCAGTATGTTTTACTACAGATAATTGTGAGAGGCGGCAAGTTAGAGAACATTAGTAAACAAATAGCATCATTAAGACCAAACGAACACATCAGAACGATCAGGGATGTGAAACAGGTTAAAGCAGGTCTAGGATAATAAAAAAATATATATCATAAGCGTTAAATGTCTCTTAAAAATAAAAAGAATGTGGTACAACTGCAAACCTACCAAGACTAAACTGACAGGCCAGGAAAGGACAGCATTAATTAGAGAGCTAGCCAAGAATAACCCTGGGGGAGATGCAGAGATTTGCAGCTCAGGTGGGAGAATATGTGGACTGGATAACTACTAGTCATAAAGCCAATTCAAGGCTCAAACTGCTTGGTGCAGCAGAAAACACATCCGACTGAACAGAACATCCCACCTGTGAGACAAGGCGGTGACAGCATCATACCGTGGCCATGCGATTTTCTAATGGGGTCAGAGAAGACGGTCAGGGTTGACGGAACATGAAACAGTCGGCCAGAGCCACTGACTTGGGGTGGGGAAGCACAATGCACCGCACACTTCTTAGGTTAATTTGTAAAGAATGTAGAAAACAGTCCATCGTTTTCCTTCCATTTCACAGACATGACATTGAGGTTTGAGATTACGATATGACGAAATGTGAAGAAAAGTTTTTTAAGAAACTGCAGCTTACTTTTTAGTTTAACTTTGCGTTCTTTATGCTTTTTCATCTACTACCCAAACAGGATGTATGGTCTTGCGGTATATTAATGCACTGTTAGGCTTTTAGGGGATTTGGGTATTGGCACCAGGCAGTACAATACATTACTTGACAGGGTTTTTACTGGCGGTTATTACTCTAAAACATCTATTTACAAAATTACCTTTTATGCACGATTGTAAGCTCCACAACGTCAACTTGAGATGTTCTTCTTAGCTGAAATATAACCCGAGAAGTGATGGTCTTTGCTATAACTTGCTTCGACTCTGCAGGTGTTCATCATTCCCCTTTTGCAATTACAATGTCGCAGGATAGCTACGCTTGTCTTTAATTTGTTGCTTTAAGTTGCTGTGAGTTAGTTCGTAATCCTGTGGGAAGGGATTTGTTGTAGCATTTGGCGACCAACACAGTATAGATCAATTGATTTTCAGGCATGCTGTAACAAATCGTTCTTTCGGCCAAACAGCCTCCCACCCCCCTTATGGCTTGATGACTTGACAGTTAAGCCGCTTAGTGAGATGCATCACACAGCGGATACCGAGCTTTTCTGACATTGTACGACATAGTGTTTACTCTGTTAAACCTGTTACTCATCAGAGGGTGGAGGTGTCAGGGTAAAAGCAAAAACAGCTGGTTTCATTGAAAGCTGCTGTAACAGAAGAAATAACAATGAAAAAAAGCTCTAATAAAGCCGGGAGGTAAAAATAATGCCTTTCAACGAGGGACCTCTGACCTCTCTGGGTGGCGATGATGGTGATGTTGTGCCAGTGCTCCCTCTCCCGGTCCAGCTCCATAGCCGTGGTGATGAGGCCGGTTTCTGAGCTGATGCGAAACAAGGCCTCCGGATCTGACTGTGGGTCGATGGAGAATCTGAAGCAGAGTGAGGGGAAAACATACTTTTTAGTTGACAGAAGGAAGGTGAGGGAAATGATGAGAGGCTGGGGGAAAAAAGTGCCGCAGCAGAGGAAGGAAGCAAGCAGAGATGGCAGCGGGGTGCGGAGTGAAAGAAGCAGACGGGGCAAGTGTGTGAAAGAGTGATAAGCGGGGCGGCATTCAAATGGCCAAAGAATTAATATGAAGAGATTATCATAGTAGATAGAAGCTCTTTTGAAGTGAAAAGGATTATCAAAATATCTCCGGCAATATACCAGCTATCATTCTTCCCCACATCCTCACTCCTAGTGCTTTTGCATTTAATTGGGACATGGCTTTTTGGAGTTGATTCACTTTTTTTACCTCCTTGAACTTCTTAAGTCAGGATTTGCCACAAATTTAAGTGAAGGAACAGAACCTTTTTGCATATTTTAGCTGATTTGTGTGTTGAAAGTGCACCTGGCCTCTGGGATTAACTGTCTGCTTTCTGGATGATATTGACTGAACTATCAATGTTGTTACCTTTAAGAACCCTCCTTTTTTTCTTCCTCATGGAAAGTGCCCTGTGCTTCTGTGTTTAGCCATGTCTAATTGATGGACTGAGCCATTGATTTCACTACTGTTTACTGACACTGTGTGGTACTGATTATATTTAACTATGCTCCTTTCTTTTGTTCTGTAGAAAGTCATCTCAACCCCTAGCTGGCTGCAACAGACAGTGATTTATACTGAGCATGGTTGTACTGGAGGCCTCGTCCTGTTAAAAGGAAATGGATCTTCTCCACTGTCGCCACATTCTTCCTCAGTAAAAGAGATCGGTACATGACTGAAACAAGATCTAACCAGGTTGCCTTTCAAAGATAGACAACCTTTCAGCAATTTACATTTTATGATCAACTGAACATGCCAAGTCATTCCTTTGCAAGTAAGCCTCAAGTCCAAAGTAATGACATGAAAGTCCCAAATTGAGTCCAACGTTAAGACATGCAAGTCCTAAAGTGTTAAACATTGCATTTGACCAAATATTGCATTTAATCACAGAGTACTAATAAATAATTTCAAAATTTCATATATCACAGAAATCTCATCATCTTATAGATGAATTAATAAGTGCCATTTTTTTGTTTAATTCATATATAAAGTTCATCAGCGGTGTTAGATCTGGGGATTATGAAAAGTTATAAACTCATCTAGAATTAAAGAAGAACATTTTAATAAAAAAAAGAAAAATACAGCAGCAACTGTGAAAAAAGTTATTTCATTTAAACAGGCAATTTGAATCTCACAAATATGCATGAGAAAATAATTTTTATGCATAATATCATTTGCCCCAAACTTCCAAAAATGCGGTCATTAAACTTCAATTATAACATTGCTAAAAACATTATGAATCTTAAATAATAAAGACAAAGATCCTATTCTCTGTGTGTGGCCTACTGGTTTGAAATGAAGCGTTGGTGGGATATTAACAAAGATAAATTTCCCCAGCATTGCTATAAAGAATTGGTCCCAAAGCTCCAGCTTAATGTTGAAGTTATTGTGCAGATTTATGTTGATTAGTAACCTATGCATTGTTTGGTTGATACCACACACAGCTTTCTCCTCCATTTTTCTTAATCCAACTTTGCCTGCACCTCTTTGTTAGCACTGGAAGTAGCACTTTTCTATCTCCGTAGGCTTCTCTGCTTCCATCACAGGATGAGGAAGAAAATCAGGTAAACAGCATGGTAGATGCAGAGATGAAGTTTAAGGAGAAGAAGGGGAAGGAGTAGGGAATACTGGCAAATGGCCAGGAGCGTGCAGCTGGGTGATGCGGAACGGTATCATATTTGTGCACCAGTTACGGCATTCCTGTAATACACTGTCTGCTTGTTATCAAAATATCAAGTCTGTTCAAGTCAAACTGTCCATGTTGAAGTGAAGTCATGAGTCACTGGTGTAAAAGTCAAAGTTAAGTGTCAAGTCTTTGGTAAATTTGATGAGTTAAGTCTAAGTTAAATTTAAATTTGTCACCGAAGTCTGACATGATTCCAGTCACATGACTTGAGTCCAAACCTTTAGTTTCTCTAGAATTGGACATGAGTTTGTCTTGTATAGTGTCTTTGGATGGCCTTTCTATGTATTAGAGCTGAAAACTGAAACGAAGTGTAAATATTTAGCTGATTTGATTTGTCTGTTCTATTTTAGCAAAAGATTTAACCATCAGTTTTGATCTAGAGAAAAAAAAACAACAGTGGCTAGTTTTGTTTCTAAAACATAAAGCCAAAGTAAACTCCATATAAAAATGCAGACCAGTATTATCCATTTGAATCGTTTTTTAGCTTAAGCTAACCAAGCTGTTAAAATGGCAGATGTTATATAAAGCTTTAAGTTTATATAACTGACCTTATGCCTTACCTGATATTATTAGTAAGACCAGTATCCGGGTCTACGGCGCTGACCCGACCCACGGTACAGGATGGCGGGCAGTTCTCGGACACATCCATGTGGTATCTGGATCGGGAGAAGCGTGGAGGCTCATCAGCGTCCAGCACGGCTACTCGGATTGAAGCTCTGTCTTTGAAGGGTCCTCGACGCAGAAAACGAGGGTCCACTATGGGGTTGAGAACTTCCACGGAGAAGGAGTAGGAACTCCGGCTCTCGTAGTCTACAGGCTGGGGAGAGGAGAAAGCAAGTTTGTAGCAATACAAGAATGGTAGAAATGCGGCACAACTAAAGGTTTAAACATTTGCATCCGTTAAATGGCACTTTTTACCAGCGAGAAGGGATGCAAATGCCAATGTTTTAAACATCAGATCCAACCTTCTCTTTGTTCTTTTATTTGAACTAATTCTCAGACCAAATTATCTGCGGATGACTGCTAAGTTACAAATCAAAAGCTGTGGGACGGCACATAATGAGTGATTTCAGCACATCAGAGAGAGAGAAATAGAGAGAGCGAGTGGTCAAAACCAAAACCGGCCCAAAACAATTTGGAGGAAATAATATCACGGTTACCTTCCATGTTGTGATATTTAGATTTCTAAAGAGATTTCTTTGAAGGTTGTTGTGGGCGGATGGCTGCTCAGATGGTGGGTTTTGTGTGAAGTGGGAAAATGCATTCATGAGCCAGTGATGTTACAGCATCACCAATGAGGTTCCTGACACTCACACAGTTAAAAGGCTCCTTCAGAACTCAGTCACTGATGTGACTACATGTTTGCGTGTTGCTCTGAGATGATGTTTGGATATTTTTTGACATGCTGACTAGAGAATGTATAGCTGAAGAAAATTCTGCCAAGAAGCTGGATATAGTGGGAGCTGTGAGATTAGCAGTACCATCTACATGCAGCGAAGGTAAAATGTAGTACGCGCTGTTCTGAGTAACCAATCAGATTTTGTTTCGCTCCTTTTTATTTTTTTAGCTCTGGTATTGTATTTTTTTCACACTGCTGTCAAAAACTCTGGAATGCATCTCAAAAGTGGAGCATTTTTTAAAAACTGGTAGGTGTGGTCTCCTTGTACCCATTTACTCTCGTAGTCCTGAATAAAATCACGTGTAACCAAGTGCATTCAGATGTCACCCTAATCGGCAAATTGACGTGTTTGATTTTATCTGAGTCCAGACAAACCCCCTCTCCGAAGTTTAAAGAAGGGTTAACTTAATCTCCAATTTTGGACATCTTACAAAGCACTGTTCAATCCACCCTCTCAAAATCTACAATACAGGTGGAGGACCGCCAACAGGAAAAGTGTTAGTCATGCACTCCACAAATTTAGCAAACTACGGAAGCAAACTTCCCATCACTGAAAGAAGGCCTTAGGAAGTCCAGTTTGCACTTTCCCATCAGCCATGTAGAGGACACAGTGAAGGTGTGGAAGAAGCCGATCTGATCAGATGACACTAAAATATAATCATCTTAGATTCCCCAGGGATAGTAAAGTTGGTCAAATGGATGAAGCTAAATGAAGGGCAACCACAACAGAAGAGGTCTTAGAAGTTGCAACAGATTTGAGAACGGGTTGGAGGCTTACCTTCCCACAGGACAAGAACTCTAAACAAACAGTCAGAAGTACAATGATGTGGCTTAAATTAACCACTGTAGTATCCAGTATTGATCCATCCAGTATGGCCAATGTATTTTCCAACAAAAAGTCCAAGAGCTTCTTCAGTGCACAGTCACTGATGTGACTACATGTTTGGGTGTCACTTTGAGTTGATGTCTGGGTATTTTTGACTTACCTGTGAGTATTTGCAGAACTGTGCAGCCACCCATAAACTTTTGTCATTTTGAACTTTTAGCATTGTTTGCTCCTACAGTACTGGCAAAAAAGTCTGAAATATGTTGGTACATTTTTTTTAAAAAAAAGTTGCAAAAGTGTCTGGTAGGACTTGTTTCAGAGCTTGTGAAAGGAGAGAGTTCAGCTGCATTTTTAGCAGAGCTGGGAAGCGTCTGTGGTGCTGTACATGTGTTACGTCGGCAGATTATTTCCATAAACATTAGAGCTTCCCATAATGAAAGCGAAAACATTCTCCTCTTTTTCACAAAAAAAACACTTCCCTAGTTTAGAAGAACATCTCCATCTCCATGGAGACTCCACTATCACCATGGAGACTTGTACCTGGATATAAGGAGCATTAAAAATTCCCTTGTATACTTGCATCTATGCAGGTCTGAGAGATTTCATTTGGGATAGAGGCTCGAGCAGAGAAGTTATGAAGCCTGTTATTTCTGAGGTCTCCGCTTGATTGTGAGCCGCTCTCCTGCCAGCACGGCGGCTCTGAAGCGAAAAGATAGCCTCTGATCTGGTTTGTCGAGATGATTGTTAGCGAGGGGACAGGCACGCACGAGTAATCACACACATCTATTGTCTCCCACTGACATGCACCTGCTGCTGATTAAATTTCAGAAAAGCAACATGTTTGAGTCGGGTTCAGAATATCTGTTTGAGGTATGAGTGGGTGTGTGTGCTTCTGAGCCCGAGTACAAGTGGTTCTTTGAGCCTGTGTGTCCTCGCATCATTTATAAAGGGAAGTCTTTAAAGTATGCATGCATGTGATTCGACTTAGTTAGATTGGTTCAGAAAAGTGCACGTTGGACGAAGCATAAACGGAACCTCCGGTATAATTTCTGCTGTCGGGAAAAGAAAAAAAATCATTTGCGTGATCCCATCAGAAGAATGAGTATTGATATTCTCTCCTTCTGTTCCGTCCCCCCTATCTGAGCTGTAAAGAAATGTAAACTGCATTGCAGGAAATCGGCAGTTTTAGACAGAAATCGGGATTGATTAAAAATTATGTGGAAAAAAGGGCAAGTTGAAAGACACTGGAATGCAGGTAATTTGCAGAGCTTCTCCGAGGCAAAAAACCCCAAAAAAACAAATAAACAAACAAAAAGAGCTGCCAGGGAAGACAGAGAGACGGGAGATCATGATGGAGTGCATGTGTAGAAGGAGGGTAGATGGAGAGAAAATGTGCTCTAACGGGGCCCACATTACTGGGAGAACGAGACAATCTGTCTGAGGAGGAGAGGTGTCACTTACACTGGGAGCGCACACTCATCAACCCCCTCCCTCCATCCAGCTCCATCTCTCCGCGGCCCCTCCGTCACCACCTCACACACTCCATCACCTATTCCCCGATCAACCCACTCTAATCTTTTTTTTTTTCCCTTTCCCTGCAGACTGTGTGTGTTGTGACCGCAACACACACATTCTCCTCTCTCATGAGCCCTAACAGGAATTTGTTATCATGCAGGTGCTGCAACGGTTATTCTGTTTCGCTGGGAATTTATGGGTTTATCCACTGCAGGCTCATGTGGAGTTTACATCCATCCAACCACACGTCTGAGTCAATATCCCAAAAGCTACACTCTATTGAAACAGTACACTCTCTGATAAGTCTTTCACTAAACCTAGACATCACTCTGTATCTAACACTGACCCTAAACTTAAATCCTTAAAATAGATTTGGTTCTCAAGTTTATTATACCTTGCAAAACTATTCATATTCCCTGAACTTTTTCCTTTTTTTTAACCACGTTAGAATTACAAACCCCAACTTCAGTAATTTCATATTTTAGAAATTTAATAGAAGATCATCTTTTATGCCACTTTATATGATAGACAAACACAAAATAGTGCATTATTGTAAACTGGCAGGAAAACGTTACATGTTGTCAACTGTTTTTTTTTTACATATTTACATACTAAAATTGTGATGGCATGTATTCAGTCCACTTTAATCCGATACCCTTCAATAAAAATCCAGTTCAACTAACTGCCATCAGAAGGCACCTATTAGTAATGACAATTCTTATTGCCACATTGCCAGACAGGACGCTATTTAAAAGCAAAAAAAAAAGTAAAGACATTCCATCCAGCTGTTCTGTGAAGGCTGCAGAGGTTTCCTGGAGAACATTAGTGAACAGGCAGCTTCAAAAAGAATTAGAAAACATGACAGGGAGAGGTTTAAACCAGGGTTAAGTAGTAAAACAGCTAAAGCTTTAGACATCTTGAGAAGCACTATTTATTCTTTCATTCAAAACTTGAAGAGCAAAGAACATGCGTAAGTCTACCATAACATGGCTGTTCACCTAAACTAAGAGGGTAGCCAAGGATGGCATTAGTCCAAAAAGCAGCCAAGACGCTCATGCTAACTCTGGAAGAGCTGCAGAGATCTACCGCTCAGGTGGGAAAATCAGTTTAAGGGATAACTATTAGTTATGCACTTCACAAATATGGCCTTTTGGATGGAGTGACAAGAGGAAAGCTATTCAGTTTTACTGGATTTCATTTAGGGCCATCATTGAAAAGTCTGCCGAATACGAGATGATTAACCTTTAAGATTTTATTTTGTTAAAAACAACTAACACCATGTATAATTTTTCTCCTGCTTCACAATTATGCACTACATAGTGTTCGTCTATCAGATAAGATCTCAGTAAAACACCTTGATGTCGTAACGAGTCAAAATGTGGCAACGTTTCAGGAGCACGAAATCCTTTGCAAGACACTGTAATAGAAGTCCCAATAAGCTAGGGTCTTTTCAGGTATAACATCACATATCTTACAACCTGAAAATGGCAGCAGTAACGCAGACTTCATTAGCCCTCAGATCTTCGCCTTTACTCAAGGCTGAGGCAGTGATTTAGAGCAATATTAACTTCTGAATATCAATTCAACACAGATGTGGTAGGGGTTGTGCAGAATAAGAAAGCAGGGAGGCATCTGTTTATTCAAGAAAGTAAAAAGCTTCGACTGAAATTCATTTTCGACAGGAGGAACCTTTGGAAAAATAAACAAAAGCAGATTTTTGACATTTATTATCAGTTGTCTTCCCAATGATATATGCACAATCCATATATATATCCACAAGTATTCTTTATCAGCTAACAACCCTAGAGAGAAAACAGCAGGGATTGTTAAAATTGGTAAACACGACATTCTAACTATGCTATTCTTGCCTGATACAAGCAGCAGGGGAGAGAGTAAGACTGCTCCTCAAGCTGCTGTGGTAGAGCTAGTTAGCGAGTAAACGAGGAGAGAGCAGGGATGAATCAGAAAAGCAGAAGCGTTTTTTCTTCATCATTGTATATATATTACTTTTTTGCAGATAAAAATACGTTGCCGAAGAGCTGATGGCATTTCTGACTGATGATTTGCTTTTTGCGTGTCTTAAAAAAAAAGTGTCCAAAAGTCAGATTTGGGTCAAGTATTAACCGTAATCACCAAATAAACGTTGTTTGGGTTCTAGTTCCACACTGGAAAACCAGCGACAATTCCAACAGCACTAAGCAGTACAAGCTAATACTTCTTAATATTTCATGCATTCACATAATTTTACTAAGATACGATCAGTCAAAAGGGCGAATAAACAGTTTATCGCTGCAACTAGCACTAGTTACTGTAAATACGGCAGCCATATTGAATTTTGAAGTCCATGTTTTTGAGGAATGTTTATTATACACCTCACCAAAATAAAGAAATAATAAACGAGTAACAGCCCACTAGATAATTTTACAGTACTAGGCTACTTAGAGAGGGGATTTGTAAATATCTTCAACAACAAGCTAGAATAAGATAATAAGTCTCGGGTTCAGTCAAAAATACTGTTGTGTTACGTCGTTCATTATTATGAACTTCTTTTGCTTCAGTGAGAAAAAATGTTTGCTGAAATGGCGGCTCTGCAGGAATAGAAAACTCAAGAATAGTATCTTAATAATGTGGTTGGATTTTGCATAACTTAGCAGCAGAGGGGACCTGAGGCGTAAACCAATTAAGCCACTGCCAGTTTACATAGTATGCTACTTAAGACTGAGTCTGGATTTAATACCACTAAGGCAAATATGTCTGCTGCTTGAGTCGGAGCTTCCATGCAATGCTGTAGCTGTTTATAAAGAGATCTCGAACAGTGATGGCCATCTTTTGTGGGCCATCACAACTTTAAAATTGACTTATTTGTCTTGCCTTCAGCTCATCTGGCTTTTGCCTTTTAAAAGCTTAACCTCACAACTCGATGGATGGACATCTGAAACTGTTGAAGATCGTGAACACTGACCAGAACAGCTCCCTGACTGCAGTTCTATCACCGAGCAGCTCTCTCACACAGATGTGAAAATGAGTTACAGTATGTTTTTAAAAAGCATTTGTGAACTTATTCACTATTTATTATCTGATTGGTGTTATTGGACTGAAATACAAGTTGAAATGCATCTGTTTGTCATTGTTGGAAGGTCTGACTATTTCAGAAACTGCCGATCCAATACGATTTTCACACACAAACATCTGTGGAATATACTGCAGAGTCTGAAAAAGAGGAAATATCCAGCGAGGGGTAATTGTGAGGCTGAGAATGTTTTGTAAAGCCTTGATGTCAGAGGAGAATGAGCTGGTTTAGAGGCGACAGAAAGAAATCAGAAGCACAAATAAGCACTTGCAACACCTGAAGTGTGCAGAATACCATCCGCGACGGCACAACACTGAACCTTGCAGCAGATGGTCTACAGCGGAAGAAATTCATATTTGTTGTCACTCCTGTCAGCTAAGAACAGGGAACTACGGCTATAATTCACACAAGTTAAACAAAATTTAACAGCCTACTTGAAAAAGTTGCCTGCTCTTATGAGTTTCAATTTTAACTGGGTGATTCAGGTGGTCGGGGCCCACATTCATTTAGGTTAAACAACATTAAAGCAAGAATCCTGCCACACAAGGCAGGATGGAGTCTCATCACACATCGGGTGTCAAAGGACAAGCTGATTTATTAAACATCAAAATGAGTTCATGGTACTTCAATTGCCTCTACAGCCCCCAGATCTTAATCCAACAGAGCACATTTGGGATTTTTGGGGAACAGGAGATGTGCTGCAACTGTGTGATGCTTACAAGTCAATATGGACCAAAACCTCAGAGGAACGTCTCAGATACCTTGTTGAGTCTATGTCAAAAATAATTAAGCCAGTTCTGAAGGCAAATAGGGGCTCAATTCAGTTCTAGCTGGCTTCATCTAACAAGCAAATGAGATTTGTAAGTGAAAAAAAAAACTTACTGCTGCTTTTGGTTGCAAACCGAAAGAAGCTTCAATAAACTTTCTGTTATGTATAAATCAGACCTCTCAACTTTTATCAAAAGTTAAGAGTGAGATTATGCTAATTTGGGAGGCGGGGTTTGTTTGGGGGCGGGGCTAACCAGACCCTGGAAGAGCGGTGGAGTCAACTCCATCTCATTTTTATCCCACCAGACAATGAAGTAGACATGTTTACTTTTGTTAAAAAGACAAAGAGACGTATTAATACTTTATTGTTCTGTTAATGGATTAAAACATAAAAAATACACAATTGTTCAAATAATACTAAATAAAATTAAGTAGTTTTAAGTTATTGACCGAATTATTACACTGTTACACATTCATCTAAGGGTTTGTTTATCATTGTAGATCTATAACCTGATTGGTGATTTCATAAAGCCTTTATGGTCAACAGTTTCCCCTCAGCAGCAACACTGAAGCTCACAGAGGTTCCCGCTGCATCATTACACACGATCCAGCTGCTGATGTCTCCCTCTTTTCAGTTCAATGCGCTTCTAGACTGTTATGCAAAACTCACAGAAAGCTGTAGCAACTGCAAGAAAAAATAACGCTGGATGTGGAAGTAACTTGACTTTAATTTTAATTTAAAGCAGTACCATGTAAGTATTAGCTTGATTTGAAACATATTAAATGTTTTTTAGGGTCAATACATAGCACTTGCCGCGTATCGATCCTCCGTGCGGGCTTTCCTTCTCAAAAACTCACCTGTGTAACTTGTGAGGGTTAGATCCGTCGCTGAGGGGATCATTTGAGCTCAGACTGCCGTAACAACAAAACAGAACAGATTTGACACTTAACTGATCAGACATATTTTTGGTTCTCTCTCGTAGGATTTAATCTGGAGGGGTCAATGTGGCTTTGTCTTTGTTTTTACTATGATTTCTCAATCTGCTGGTTTTAAAACACAGATTAGACATGGCACTGTGTAATTTTCTCACAGCGCTGTGTTTCCTGTGGCCTTCAGAGGCGCTAAACCTGGAAGTTAAGCTCTAGCGCCCCTAGTGGCTAAACGTTACATGCTGCTGCTTTAAAAAATAATTTCAGGGGAGCAGTGGTAGAGCAGTGGTGATGCAGGGGTGGTGCGGGCAACCAATGTACAGAGGCTTCAGTCCTCAACACAGCTATGCCGGGTTCGACTTCCAGCCTGTGGACATTTGCGGGCTGTCTTCCCTCTCTCTCAACCCCATTTTCTGTTAGTTAACTTTCACATAAAGGTCAATGGTGCAACAACAAAAAACCCTTTAGGTTTTTTTCACTCTGTCTAGCCTCTTGGAGCTCAGGAGAGAGCTGCAGAAAATTTTCAGAATGTAAAAAGTTATATAAAAATCTCTAAGGATGAAATGTATACTGTTGTTCCATTCAGTTATTTTTTTTTAAAATACAACATTTCAACCATCTAAACATTTTTATCTGTGATGCTATGAGGTGTTAACAATTTTGCAAGCTATTGCAGATTCCCTTGCTAAATGTGAGACTGCCTCAGATGTTGTTGTTTTTTCAGCAATAATGAAGCTTGGATAAGTATTAAAGGAAAAAACTTACCACTGGGTGCAGCGGTGCTGAAATAAAGTCACAGTGGAAGAGAAATACAATCTTAAAAAGACACATTTAGAGTTTGGTTACTTTCTTATCTTATGTTAACCTTGCATCCCTTAATGTTCAAGCATTTAGTACTTTCATTCATGTGCTTCAATTAAATTTGTTTGATCACTGAGTGGAAAATTAATTGATGACATTGATAATTAAAAGATTTAAACAGTTTACCATACAGAGGCCGAAAACATTCACTGTTGTCATTTACCCTGAGTTAGCTAAAAAAAAACATATTTTGCTACACACACTTTAAGCAGGAAGATCATTAGACTCAGAACCATTCTTTAATCATAACAAGCAAGTTCAAGAGCATATCTTGGTCGCTATTTCAAGAACATTTACAGATAATCATCTACTTAGGCAAAAGAGCCTCCGATAGATTGACATTGAAAAAATAATTGGCCCATAGCCCTCGTACAAGCACAGACAGCTTCTCGTCCCTTCAAACTGCCCTCGTGTTTCACACCCACACGCTCTACAAGTGTAACCTTCCTATGTCCTGCGATGTCGTGCTCCAGCAGTCCTTTTTTGAAATTCTAATTTCTATTCAATTTCCCTTTTAAATTTGCCTCACAGTAAGCAGAAATTAATTAGCTAACCTGCATGCTAGACTTGCGGAACATAATATCTCTCTCCTCGAAGAGGCCCACTCACAGCCACGCACGGATTTCGACAGAGAGCGTGTGTCAGAGTGCGCGTGTGTGTGTGTGTGTGCGCGCGTGTGTCTGTGCGCAAGTATTGCACGAACAGTTAACGTGCATAACTATAAGGTGGGGCCTTGAATTAGCGAGGTGATGACTCTCTCTACCTCTACTATACCTGAGTGAAAAAGGATATTGTAAAAATGCAAATGAAGATGTATTTTGCATATTCTTTCCTCACCTGCTTGTGTGTACAGCATTATGTGCACTTACAGTTATGCGTGCTTGATGTGTGTTCTGCGCCCTGCTGTCCTTGCCAGCTCGCGCTCCTTTTTTTTGATTTCCTGCATTCTAAATCAAGATCATACATCACATTTGTCTGATGACAAATACAGCTTTGGACGTTTCTGCCAACAAGCACAGCTGCAGAGTTGAGAGAACAAAGAGCCTGCTAAATCTCCCTTTTGACTTTGCCTGCCATCTTCCCTTCCCCTCTGTCACTTGTCTCCTGCCTTCTGTCACTGTCTTGCTCCACCCATCTTTCTGCTGAAACTTTGTTTCATTATTTTTAAACCTATGGGCAAGACATCCGTCTGACCCTCTTTCTTTTTTTTCTAATTTGCTCCATCTCTCTATTTTTTTCCCTCTGAGGAGATTAACACAATCTCTCCTCAGTGTGAGAAAACAAACACAGATAATCCTGAGCGCGCTGCTGGCGTGTGACCGAGGATTAGCCAGCCGTTATAAGTGAGAGCATATGGAAATAATAACGGCAAACTGACGCACGCATCAGCTAGTTTGTCCCCCAGGTAAGAAGAATGAAAGGCACACAAACAGCAAGCTTACACAGCTCGCAGCGCCCCGCGAGCATACCTGAAAATGGAAACCTCGTGGCTCAGGATAACGACATATTTCACGTTAATGCTATTGTGATATGCCTGGTGTGGCATCTAGTGATCCCACTTTGTAATACAAAATGCTATTAAGGCAGTGTACATGTGTAATGAGGTGTTTTAAAATCAGAGCATTTTATCCCGCAGTTGCTTTTTTTCTATCCTCAAACCATTTACCTTTTGGTGCAACAGAGATTAGAAATGCAGCTGCAAACATTTAACAACCCAGCTGTAGCAAAATATGTTTTTTTTTTTTTTACATCCATCTCTATTAGACTCTAACTGATCCACAATGGATTCGTTTCAGTGTAAACCTTCGCCTGCAGTCACCTGGTAGAGGGCTTGTTCAGATTTCTCGAGTGATTTTCTGTTTAAACAGGTATAAGAAGGTTTGTCACAATACATCGAGCTCACAAGACCAGACAATGGACCAGGAGTGTCCCACACCAGTCCTCAAGAGCCTGCTTATGTCCCTGCTCTATCACAGCAGAATCAGTGGCTAAATTACGTTTTCACAATGTCATTATGTTCTGCAGAGGTCTAATAAATCATTCATTTGATTTAGGTGTTTTGAGAGGAACGTGAAAAACATGCAGGACATATGCTCGAGGACTGGAGTTAGACAGAGCTGCAAGACATATAATTGTATTGCAATTCTTGGAAAAAATAAGAATTAATTTTCTTATTCCAACAAGCAAAGTAAAGGTTTCACAAATCCCCAAATCTAGCCTATGTTTTAATTTATTATAGAGCTCATTGCAAAAAATAGACTTAAAAACAGTCAATCATCCTGCTGTAATCAGACACTTAGCTTCCGTCTCACCTTCACACACACACACACACACACACACACACATACACACACACCTCCGCAGACGCACAGCAACCAGATCACTGAGAGAAACATCTGACTTGATCCATGAAAAGAAGTGGAAGACCAGCAAGAAAACCACCACACGCCACTTCTATTCATCACAAATGCACGTATTTAGCTGGTATTTATACACACCGGGACTGTTCCTGCTCATAAAGTAGTTGTCACGGGGGTCTTGAGCCCCACTCTGTTGCTGTGCGGCGCGATAACCAGAAAAAGGGGTTCTGTCTGAACAATACAAAATCGAAGCCCAAAAAAGCGACTGCATGTTCAGAAACAACCCCAAGGAACTGCAACCGCTGACTCACAAAAGTTACAAGTGACTTTAGAGAAAAACAAGCACAAAGTTGTTGATAATAATAAAGCCGCTGAGAAAAAGCCAAACAAACGTATCCTACCTGCCTAGACGCTGCAGTCGCTGGTTTCAGGTCTGGACATGCAAGTGTTGGCTCCTTACGGCCGAGGAAATGTAGAAACACATTTAGGTATTTGGTCAGATTCCACAGTGAAGTCCTCTCAGTTACAAGCTTGTATCCAACACTGATGTTTCTCTGCAATCCTTTGGGTTTTAGAAAATCAGTGGGGGAAAAAAAAACTCCCTTCATATGATCATGGTCACCATATCGCTAGTCACTCCAGCAGACACCAACGCAGCAGCCGTGTTTTGTTGTTGTGACAGTTTTCCTTGGTGTGGTCCAGGATTCAAGGACTAATACTGCTCGCTCCTCACATCAGTGTGTTGCAGGAATCTCTCAGTCTCTGCTGAGGTTCCTGTCTGGCAGGGCTCCCCCTCTGCTTGCATATCTCTGCCTGTTGGGCATGCTGACCGCTGCCTTTATGGTGGTTCCTCTGGGGTTGATGTCTCTGCACCCTCTCCAGATGTGGCTCAACGCACACAGGCTGGACATGGTGCAGCCCACACACAGGCGTTGCCAGTGTCCCCTCAGTGGCGGGACGATGTGATGAAAGGGGTTCCACTGGGTTCCCTACCTACTCAGAGGGAGGTTGTTTTCACCAACGCATCAGTCACAGGTTGGGGTGCGTCCTGGCGAAAACTGGTCGTGCAGAGCCGGCCATACATTAAGCAATGCCAAGGCCCCCTCCACGCATCAGCTGTATGCTAGTCAGTGGAAGGTATTTGATGCTTGTTGCTGTTCTAACGGTTGATCCTGTTCGGATATTCTGGACTTCCTCAAAGAGCTTCTTGACCAATGTCATTCCCCATCCACACCTACACTGTATGTTGCCGCTGTATCTTGCTGGCATGTGGCGGTGGATGGGGACACCGTGGGCTGCCACAGGGATGTGTCGTTGTTCCTGAGGGGGTCCCGTCAGCTGCATCCTTCCACTCGACCTGTTGTGCCTGTGTGGGATCTGTCTTTGGTGTTAGCTTCCCTGTGGTCTTCTCCGTTGGAAACCTTGGCTGAGGGAGACCTTGGATCCTTGTCTAAGAACACCGCTTTCCTCCTGGCCATGGCTTCAGAGAAGCGTGTGGGGGAACTTCAGGCCTTGTCTGTTCATGAGTCTTGCTGCCGATGAAGCCCCGGGGGCTCGGATGTAACCTTTTGACCTATGGTGGGGTTCGTACCTAAGGAGCCCTCATCTATGTGCCACTCTATGCCCCTGCAGCTTACTTGCCTTGGGGGCGCTGGTGAACCCCTGTGCCCTGTCTGCGCACTGGATACATAAATTAGAGCGTCTGCATCTTCGCGCCATTCTGATTGTCTCTTTGTTTGCTTTGCTGGTCCCCATAAAGGCCAGGCCCTTTCAAAACAACGTCTTGCCCGCAGGGTGGTGGATGTGATAGAGCAGGCATATGTTCTGCAAGGCCAACAGCCGCCTCCAGGGGCGCCTCCAAGTCTGGGATGGGACAATGCCATGTAGGTAGTGTTTGCTAACCTGTAGTCATGCTGCTTGGTCCATTTCTGGCCTGGCTGACTGTAATCACGCGGACTGCGGCCCCACAGTTAAAAAACAGCGGTAAAAACTTAACAGCTTAATTTTTCACACAGGTCGACATTTTCTCTACTCCACTCATTTATTTCTCCTCTCTTTCCAGCATCTTTGCTACTTTAACTTGCCCCAGTTTCTTTCTTGCTTTATTTTTTAATTATGAGGGGCCGTTTGTATCTTGCATACTATCAGATTGACTCAGCCTGATGCTGTGCTGTGCCACCGTGGCTGCATTTTATTATTGGGTAGAAAGAAGGAAAAACAAAGCTCGACCACCGATTGGTTTGGCATAAAACAGACCGTCTGGTTGGGAATTCTCCCGAAACTTCCTGGCCATCCCGCCCCTTGGTGTGACTGACTTTAGCCACTAATTCCATTAGACATTTGCACTGTAGAGTGGATCCCCCGCAGCCCCGTTTCAGAGAGGCCCAGAGGTGAGCTGCTCCTCCCCATTTCCTTTCCTCATCTCATGTAGCCTACAGCCTGTCAGCACCTGTGCAGTGCAGGGCTGCAGCATCTTCTCACAGCGAGCAGGGCGCCTGCAGCTGCAAGGGGCGCCAATTCCTCACACAGTGATATGATAGATAATGGGAAACTGCTTTGGGATGCAGATTATTTCTAATGTCGTTTTTATTTATTTATTCTTTTTTTTCTTAACAGCTCGTGCTGCCCCCTATGTGTCATTAAAAATAGTGCCGCCCTGGTCAGCTGCCCGGTTCACCCAGTTCACCAGAAGTAAAGTGCTAGCTACTACAGGCACTTTACTTCTGTGTTAATCCAGTACTTCTCATGTTTTCGCTTTTGTACTTAATATAGATATTTAAATGCACTCGTATACTATGGCTGTTCATATGGACAACAAATAATTAAATATCTAAAATGTGTACTTCTACTTCTTACGAAATAAATCAATATTGAAGCATCTAAATCAGTATCAAATCGATATTGAATTGTGAACTGTGACCCAAAGAATTGAAATTAAATCAAACGGTGAGGTTCGTAAAAAAATTCAAGCCCTGCAATAAACAAAAAAACAAAAAATCACCTGTTAAAGAACAAAACCTAACATCATAATTTCAGAACTATCCCTTTAAGTCTACCATCCTTGTGACCCTCTGGCCAAACAGGGGGCAAAGCTGCTGAGTAATGTTAGAAAAACCACTCTTCAGCTAATTTGTCAGTGTGTCTGTTCATTGTGAACCATTTCTAAAAGGTAAAAAAGGGATTTAAACAGACTGAGAATGAACAGGATAATAAATAAAAAAGAAAATAGACAAAAAAGTGAAAATTAACTCCAAACCAATGAACAGCTTTTTGTTTCATGAGCTACTATTTGCGATGTCTGTATGACGTTAAGCTCATGTGTGGATGTAAACAAAGCAGACCTGGACTGAGTCAGAGCCTAAGAAAAGCTGTGCGCATAGACTGACATGGCCTCCCGACAGAACATGGAGGGAGAATGAGGTGAGGCAGCCAGAAAGATGCCGGGTTAACGTGTATGCTTGCATTTACGCTCGTAACCTCCCTTTGCTGTATTTCTTTGACGTGTGAGGAGCTCAAGCAGAGAGAAAACAGAATGCAAATAGGCAGCAGCTGATGATGAGAGGGCTAATGGCAGGGGTGGGGATAGAAGAAAATGGGAGAATTCTTTTTTTTTTTTTTTGTTGCCAGAGGGTCTCTGTGGCGCTGACGGGAAATAACCAGTGATAAGCAGGAGGCGGCTCTTGCCGGCACCCCAACTCGCAGGCTGTTAACGACCCAGCTTCTGTCGCAAGTCGCTACCCCAGTTTTCTCCCACCCCTGGTGATGCCATGCATCCTTCTCCTTTTGTCTCATTCTTCATTTCTCTAAATTTCTCCCGCTGATTTCTTCTTCCTTTTCTCCATTTTGTCATCACACATTCTCTTCTTTTTCGCAGCCTTCTTTTAACTGTCTCCCAAATCCTTGCTCCAGCTCCCTCTCTCTCTCTCTCTCTCTCTCTCTCGACTCTGCTTCTTCCTAATCTGCTGTTAACGCTCCTGCAGCTCCCACCCACCTCCCATCTGACACATCGTTCTGAGGTAAAGACGAATGCCGATTGCCTCTCTGATTCTTAGCTCTCTTCCTTTCTTCCCTGCTGTTTAAACACAGGGAGCAGCGAGGTCAAGTGTGCATTATCGATGTGAAACTCTGTTTACATCTTTCTCTGCAGTTTGAGCTCAATGTGTTGACGAACATCCATGTTTCTACCCAATGCGGCCTCTGCGCACCAGAGAAATCTTTTCGAAGATGAGGGGCCGCAGAGACTCAGTGCTGTTGAGGTCAAGGCCAGCGCTCTTGTAACACAAATTGTTCTGCTCGGAATCCCTTCCCACCCTAAAGGCACCATGGATCGTCAGTTTTCACCACTTTAAATTTTTCACTGTGCGAAAGCCAGCTTTACTCTGAAAAATTAACACGAGGGCATGAGTCATAACAACATACGGTACAATTGCACACACGCCTGCATAAAAATGACCACTTCTTCATTTCTTCTCTTTTTTCTCCGGGTTGTTTAATGAAGTAAAACTAAGGGGTAGCTTAGCGCCAATTTTACGCCATGTTTATTTTAATTCTATTAAAGTTATACACTGCTTTACATTCTTATTAGTTGAGTGTGAATTCCCTTGAAGGATTAAATCCCTTTTCATGCGTTGTCGGCTGTTTGTTTGTTAATTATTGTACAGATATCACCCATTTTTCGTCACTCACAGATAGAAACAAAAGCCTGAACCTGATGGAAATAGCTGGAAAATGCTGCCTTGCCTGCCTTGCCTGCCCTGTAAACAATAAGCGATCATTTTACTTTTGTTACAAATATTCTAAATGAACCATGTATTCTGTCACTCGCTGCTTTTCGTACTTTTCATACATGGGAGCCATACATGTGATGCCAAGTCCCTTCGACTTGGCATCACACTTTTCCGATTTTCATTTGTAAAACAAAATAAAATGGAAACCATGTCTCGTTTCTTTTCACTTGACAATTATGCATTAATTACCTCCAAACGCTGGATGTTAATGGACATAGTTACCATGGCTTTTTTAAAGTTAACATGACCTTGCCTTTATTATACTGTATAGTTTCTGCCCATTACATGAGAGGCAATGTCCTTCTTTCCGTGTCTTCTCAAGACGATTCGGCGCAGTACGTTCATGTTGGTCACCCATAATTTTATGCATCCTAACGAAATGCATAAAATTTATAGTTGTAAGAAAATGTGAACAAGTTAGAGAAATAAGAATATTTTTTTGAGTCCCTGTCATAGCACTGTGGGAGATGTCTGCTGTAATTGTTTATGGTACGTCTAATTTCCCCTGCCTGTTTTACAATCCCTAAGCACATTATTGATTTTCCTCTTGCTTTCTCGTTCTTATCCTGTCATATTTTTACCCTAATGTCCTCCTCTCTCACTGCAAGTTATTTTTCCTCTGTTAAATTCATTCTAACTCTGTTTTTTTTTTTTTATATTCGAGCTTGCTTGTCTACCTGGATGGTGATCCCTGTGCTTCTCCGCTCTCTGGCTGTGCTTATTTTTCTGTGTGAGGCTGTCACTGATTTCTCAGCTCTTGCTGTCTCTGCATCGCTCTCCCTGTCTATTTGCACATCTATCTCTAGTTCCCTCGGCCTCTTATTCCCTTGTTATAGTGCACTCTCCCCTGTCACTGCTTCGCAGGACCTCATTTAAACACTCTCCCCTTACTTCTCCCATCTCTTCATCCCCATGTCTTTCCCTCCCTCATCATTTGAGGGTCCTTACCTTCCATTTCTTTCCTCTTGCTTCTTGTAGCCCCTCTCCTTACTCCCCTCGCTTCTCTTCAAAGAAGCTTTCACGGGATCTGAATTCCCTGCTCTACATATCACCTCAAGCCCTGGATTGTTTCTAACGAGTCCCCCAAGGATAAGAACCGGCACCCTGTTAAATTCACACCCGCTCCATTCATCTGCATACGGCAGTCGGCATTTCAGCAGGCTTGCAAACAAAAAATCAGTATGAAGATAATGGCAAATGTAAAGTGTCACCATATTAATATATACCCCTAAAAACACTGTACAGTACCTTAAAAAAGTATTTGCGTCTATATAGTCTCCCTATGTTTTTGCTCTCTGTCACCCTGAAACATTTCAGATCATCAAACTAATTCTAAAATAGAAGATAACCTCAAAGAAAACAAGAAAAACATTTTTGTTAAGTTTTTGTTTGTTTGTTTGTTTTGTTTAAGGAAGGTTTTCAAATAACGATTTCATTAAAAGGCAGTTTCTGCACCCTAAACCTAATACCCAGTTGTGTTGCGTTGACTGGCAATGAGTCCTTTATCTCAGTAAGCCAACTCGTCTTAGGGAGAGAGAAAAAATTCACTCATGGACTCTGGAGAGAATTCAAGCATGATCAGCCTGTTTAAGGTCATACCTCAAGATCTCAATCGGATTGAAGTCCAGACTTTGACTAAGCCATTCCTAAACCTCAAGTGTTTGGTGTTTTTTAGCCTTTCAGACGTTGATTTAACATAAAATACTCAGATTTTCTGATTTGCTGGTTTCCGTTGGATCGCAGTCCTTCAGGTAACAAACAGAGGCTTGAACAATCTTCTTCAGAAACTTCTGCTAGTGAGCAGTTCATGGTCCCAGAGATCACAGCAAATCCATCCAGGGCCTGAAGCAGCAAAACAACCATAGACCAGCACACTACCACCCACATGTTTGACTGTAGGTATGATGTTTTTTTACTACAATGCAGTGCTAGTTTTATGCCAGATGCAACACACCATCCCAAAAATCTCCACTTTTGACTCATCAGTCCAGAGAATATTTTCTTCGAAGTCTTGGAGGTGATCAATAAGTTGTATGGCAAGTCTGAGACAAGACTCGGTGGTACTGTATTTTATTTAAAAAGAACACAAAGTGCCTTTAGAAGGTTCTAAATTAGTACATAGGGTCCACCTGGGTGTGATTTAATATCAGAATAAATCCAGCAACATTAGTGAATGAACAGCTTCATTAGCATCAAGGAAGGAGGATAGATCAGTGAGAAAGCTGCAGAAAAGTTTGAAGCAAACTAACAGCATATTGTTGCCCGTTAACACAGCTTTGAAGCTGTGTTAACGGGTTCCAAGCTTAGAAGCTCCCAACCCACAAAATTATAGTGATAAAGATTGAGCCCAACTACTGGAAGTTCCATCAGAATAATAACCCTAAACATGCATCTTGAGCTACGATGTAATTTCATGTTCATTAACATGGGCCAGTCCAAGTCCAGACCTAAACCCAATTGAGAATTTGTGACAAGACCCGAACATTTCTGTTTGCAGACACCCTCCATCCAGTCAGACTCAGCTTAATCCATTTCGCTAAGAACAATGGCATAAACTTCAGTCTCCAGATGTGAAAAACCAGTAGAGGACTACTTGAAAAATCCTTGCAGCTTTAATTGCAGCAAAAATGTTGCTCTATAAAGTATGAACCCAGGGAGATGGATACATGTACACCAGTATTTTTCATAAATTGAAATAGTTTCCTTCCACTTCACAATCACAAGTTACTTTATGCGGCTCAATGGCGTAAAATCTCAATAAAATTGACGTTTGTGGTGGTAATGGGACACAATGTGAAACAATGAAAATGTTTAAAGTAAATAGTTTTTGTAAGGAACAAGAAATCCTGATGCCTCTCAGATAAAAACATGGTCAAAACGCTAACCTAAGATACACACTGCACATTGTTAGGTCTGAACACACAATTGCCTTAATATCATAGTGCCTAATGCACTTGGCACATGCTGAGCAGCTATGGCAGGTTCACACACCCTCAGTGACTGACACCCCACCAATCAGAGACAGTTCTGACATAATTAAAAAAGGAATCTTGTGTGTTTTTATCGACGCTCCAGCGAGGGTTTTGAAGGGCTTCTGAAGAGCTCCTGTCTTAGACGGGCTCCCATGAGAGCCTTTGAGAGTGTATTTCACGAGCATGCGAAGGGGCACGACCATCCTCGCCCAGGCGCATATGTCCGATTAAAACTGGTTACAACAAAATGTCAGCTTTCATCAGCCCCAGCATGCACACACATCTTCACAGGAATATGATTACTGGGGATGGCAGGCAGCTTTGAAATTGAAATAATCCAGTGTTACACTAAAGGGATCTATTAGGCAGCTGCACTCAGAATGGGAATGCAAAGCCTCAGCAATCTATCCCTACTGCTGAAAGGCAACAGTCAAAACACCTCAGCGGTGGTCAAAACACTTCTTTTTTTTTTGTTGCAGTTATTTGCTCTCAGCTTAAAAATGCGGGCGCATTTGCATTTAGATGCGTGTCGCTTTAATTGATTTTCATACAGATGTTTCATTGTGTTTGCTGTAAACAGATGGAAATATTGATTAAGAAAAGGGAGTCTGGTTCATTGCGAGTGAATCAAGCAAGAAATTGAGCTTGTTGTTGTCAGAAAGCCATCAAAAGGCGCCAATCTGATGGGAGAAGGATGCAGAGAAAAGGTAGGATGAATACAGATTAGCGGGTTTAAAAAAAATGAGTGAAGAGGCTGCTAATTGATGAACTGTGTAAAATCTTACAGGCTTACAGTGTTTTCTGTTTATTTGCAGGTAATGCTACTTTAATGGGCTTAGACAACATGTTGTTAGCCATGCTTTGACTCAAAACAGCTTTTCCTCTAAAGACCTTCCCACGTTACCTGTGTCATCCGCTCATCATCTGTTCCCCTTCTGCCTGTGCTCTCCAAGGCTCTTCTTTTTCCCCCACACATAACCAACCTTTCCGTTCTCCTTATTTTTAACTCCTCCTGAATCCTGAACCTGCTTCTGTCTCTTCTCTCCTTTTCTCACCTTGTTGAGGGTGATGACCGCCTCCTGGTTCACACCGGTGATGTTGAAAGTGTCCCCCGTCTCCCCCTCCAGGATGGTGTACTCCATCTTGGCGTTTTCACCGAGGTCGGCGTCGGTCGCTGAGACGCGTCCAATCTCGGCACCCGGGATGGCAAGCTCGGAAACGGAGAAGGACCACATGCCTAAGAGCGGACACATGATGGCACATATTAGCCGAGCTAAGGATTGCAACACCATCCCTAAAATATTGAATTGTCCCATAAATGACTGATTTCATTCTGTGCTCTGTCCCATGTTCTTGATTTATAAATGCTAGTGGTAACGTTTTATCTGTTTGAGCAATTTCCTTGAATCGTCCCCTGAGCATTTTAATTTCTATGCATTGTTTTATTAATTACAAAAGTTAAAATTTAGATCTAACATGCATTCACAGCTTTAATGGTGACACTATAAATTTGGCATACCCCTGTTAAAATCGGACACTTTTTTTTGTGATGTCCAAAAATGAGAACAAAAATGTTTCTTTAATTATTGTTATATTTGATTTAAGTTTATCTTGCACTGTTCAACTGAAAAAGAAATCTGTGAAAGGAAAAAATAAATAAATAAAGCTGCAACTGGCTGCATAAGGGTGCATACCTTATGCACACTAATATTTGGTTGAGGGACCTTCTGATTAATTTATTATTTCAGTATTATTTCCTTGGTCCACACGTCACATTATCCAAGGTTAATCTAACCTAAAATCTTAACCTAAAATTAAGTTTAATTGTACTATTTGATCCTTTATTTCCATTTGCAATTTGCCTTTTTTGTTAAAGCCACAGTGAGGTTGCAATAAGGTTATTATCCAATTACCGATTATCAAAGGTAACTTATTGTACAAAGGTATCATGCAGGAGCAGGCAGGACCAATTGTCCTGGGTAAAATCTCCCCAAACCATGTGGGGGAAAGTTACGGCCTGGTGAAACCAAACACATACAAGATTGGATGGTACCATAAGAAAATCAGAGCAAAAACATGGCAGCAGCAGCAGCAACATTATGATCTGGGGATACTTCTGATAGACGGGGTGTTTTTGTCAAGGTTGATGAAAATGTAGACAGTTCCAAACTGCCATAAATTTTAGAGCTTTTACAAAACAGTTGAGCCAACACAATTTTTACAATTTTTAGACTTATCTTTATATCCCTTTAGATTTGCATCATCAAACACATATTTGGATCAGATTTCGTTGCAATGGCACCGGAAAGGCGCAGAAACAGAACGGCAGCATAGTTTTCTATATAGAATCAGCAGAATTGCAACAAAATTAACCCTTAAAAAAGCAGAAAGAAAAACGTTTATAAAAACGATAAATAACAACAAAACTGCAAAGGATTGCAAACATACCTTAAACATTGTATAATAATTGAAAATTGTTAATTTTGCACATGGTAAGTGGTCTTGGGTGAGTGGTGGAGAAGAAAGGAGTTGACTAATAATAATAATAATAATAATAATAATACATTGCACTAATTATGTAGAGAAATGTAATCATGTAATCATTATCTGTTACTCCTGCTTTCAAAACTAATTAGATTGTTGCTTAATTTTGTTCTTTCCGTTTAGATTTATGCTCATTAGAAGTCTAGCCCTTTGAATACTGAGTGTACATTTTTTTAACCACCACTGCTGTGTCACTTGGCAACTGGTGGCTGTCATCCCAATGGGCCTGGACCTGACAGGTCCTGCTAGCCATGCTACATCATGTCATTAGCTCTGACACAATTCATTTGTTACCATAGAGCTTCATTATGTCCTTGGAACGATTTCCACACCGGTGCTGAGCCAATATTTACAACATTTCACTCAGATAAGGCAGCTATTAATTTAAAGAAGCCGAGCGGACGAAGATGAGGGATAAGGCGGAGTGGACATTTGAGCGCTTACTGCTATGATATTTTTTAAAAGATGGAAAACTTGCCTTAAAAATAACTAAATTAAAGGAAGCTGGGATTAGAAGGCAGCAGAGAAGTGATGAAGCAAAAGAATAGACTAGTCAGGGAGTTTCTCAGAATACCTCTCATTTAAACTTGATGAACTGAGCCACCTACTCATTACAATCATCTGCTTTTTAGTCTCTGAGTTGTCCGTTTCTTCCTCCTGCTAACAAGCATTCATTAAGATAACAGGGGCCTTTCCTGCCCGCTGCCATTATGTTAAAACATGCATTTTTCCTGTGCTGTGCACATTAATGCAGAACCTCTTAAATCCTTCTGCTGGCTTTGCAGTTTACATCTGATTCGTGATGAAAATACAAGATACAAGGCAACTTTTTAGGCTTAAAAACTACACACTCCCACGCCAACGTGAATTCACACATTATCCAGACATCTCATTTCATCTCAACACGCACACACAGAGAGCAGCCACGGGCAAATACACGGTCTGTGGGAAATGTAGAAATCGAGGAAACGGGCTCGGCTCGCACACATCGAACATCGGCTGTTATCTCCCCAGCTAAAGCTAAAGGAATCAGATCAGACTTGTAAACACCAGAGAGAACAACGTCTCAACAAACACGTCGGGTTGACAGGATAAAAGACAGATAGCGCTTCAACAAGGCAGTATCAGTGCCAACAGGCAGCCAGGTGAATTCTGCAAATGTGACAACATCGCTACAGAACAAAGAGGGAGGTTGTTTCACTTTGCGGATCGGGCTTTCAGTTCAGATGTCAAAGTGTTTATTGGCAGTGAGAGTCCACCCTCAGGGTGTTTGTTAGGGTCCAATCTGTGGAGGCTACTAAGAGTAGTTCTCATTACTGAAAGCGTATTTCCCTTCCGTTACAGAATATGACACTGCTGGAGTAAGAAAATAAACTTTTTTTCTTTCTCTCAAACTACTTTTTTTTTATCAAGCGTCATAAATGCTTCTCCTCAACCTTAGATACTGGTGAACATTTTCTAAACATGAACATTGAAATTAAATATCCAGACTTTCTTCACTCATCTGGAGCTTTTCCTATATGCATGCTTATGAAAAAGTATAGTCTGTTTACATCTTTAGGGAAAACATCTCTGTGCCTCTAGAGTTCATGAATTTCCAGAGATTTCTTCCATCTGCAGTTTGTCTTTGGCTTATCCAAGACCATGGGTCATGGAGGTCCAGGAGGAATACCCAGTCATCCTCTCTACAGCGGCCTCACCTGCTCATTCTCAGAGATTCAAAAGCGTTCCAGGGTCAGAAGGACGATACTCCTCCGGTGTGTCATGGATCTGCTCCGCAGTCTTTTACCAGTGGGGCTTGGGCAGAAAACCTTCAAAGCGATGTGCCCTGCTTAGACGGCCAAACCACCTACTGGTGGTGGAGCAGTCTCTCTGAGCAGAGAGGCTACCCTACAGAAGAATTTTATTTCAGCTGCTTCAATTCAGGATATTGTTCTTTCAGTCATGATCCATATCTCATGAACCGAGGATTGGGAACCCAGGGTTGTAGACAGATAGGTAAAGGGAGAGCTTGGCTCTCCCTTTTTACTCAGTTCATCTCAACAGACCAGAACAGTGGTCCAAAACAATGCGTGCAGCACGAATTACAACAGAAGAAGCCCTGATCCGTCTATTAATCTCCTGCTCCATCCTACTATCTCTATCACCAGGATGCTGGAGGCCAAGACTGAACCCCCGGCCAGAAGGGATCAGCCCACCTGTTTCTGCCTGAGACTGGGTGGAGCCGGCTCTCTTCCTGACTGATTCACACTCGTCTACATGCTGAAGGTCATGGATTAAAGATCCCAACAGAATCGAGACCCACTCCTCTCCATGTCTGTGCTTTGAGATTCTGATAAGCACCACGAAAATATCAGTGACAAGGAGCAGCCCAGGCCAACTCTTGCTTTAGTTAAAAATCAAAGCACTTTAGTCAAAGAAGAAACGCCACTTTACTGCAACACCAAGCAGATGATTCACACTTTAACTACGTTTCCTAGTGTAACTCAGATTCTTGTTTCCGCCTGCTGAATACGGTAGCATTTTCTCATTCTGGATGACACCGAATATGAGCAGGTAAGCGACTTTACTATCCACTGCTGTGGGCCACAGCCACGCCATATATATGCAACACAACAGGAGATCACAGTCTCCCCTCTAACGGTAAACTCTCCCCTTCCCAACCTCTCTCCTTGTCCATTATCTTAAACCTCCCCCAAGGGTTCTTGTTCCATAGCCGCCCCCCCCCCCCACACACACACACCTCATTACCCTAACCCTTCCAACTAAACTGTAAACAACTCCAAACATAACTAAACCCGGTAGTCCTGAACACACTATACTATTTGGAAACTGTTAAAAGCTGGCATGAATGCGAGCAGAGTGAGAAGTAGAGAAGTCTTCAAGGCTGTTGATCTTTTCAAAAAAATGTTTTCTTTGCATTACTCTCTGAAACACCTTTTCTTTAAAAACAGCAACATTTTTAAAAGTATAAATGAATAACTGTGGCACTCTGCTTTGCATATTAGCAGTCAGGACAAATAACGAGCAACAATTACTACTGTGCAGGACAAGTATCTGTATCATACTACGTGGGTGAAGACTCTGCACAAGCTGGCTTTTGTTTTTGATACATGAGCAGTAATCATTTTGAGATGGGAATTTAATGGCAAAAAAGGAAGCTAGAAGTAATTTTACCACATCTCTATTATGGCCTAAAACAGGTAGGAGGTTTCATGGTGTAACATTAGGTAGGCAGCCTGACCCCAAATCTGAGAAGTCACTAAATAAACAGTCCTGGTAACAAATATCCATTGCTTTGAGTGTTCAGAGCAGAATTTACAACACATAATTTATCTTTGTATGTCATTCTTGAAAATGACAGTGGTTTCTGACGGCTACCATTGATTGATTTTTTGACTTTTTTTCTTGTACTTAGTCTAACTTTCATACTATTTTCTACTGAAATTGAACATAAAAAGATCAATGTAAGATCAAAGAGTAGTTTTTGTGGAACTGAAATGACACTGGACCAAAAGCATAAAGATGTGGTATTATCCGAGGCGGTGATATGTCCGTACGCGTCACATATATGGATAATGTATGGGAAAATCCATGTTGTATATCTAAAGGATCCTGTTTTCAGATATCCCCTGATACGGACCTACACATATCCTGAAAAATCCCAAAAGTCTGGATCCCGAGAGCTATATGTGTGTATGTGATCCCCCATGTTTCCGTTCTGTCAGGGGAAAAATAAGCTTGGACCAAATATGATGTAGAAAATCATCATTGTTATCATTTCCCAACGAGTTAAAATCAACATGTGTTTTGTTGCGTTGTGGCAGAAAATGCTCTAACATCTCAAGAGATTATAGAAATTGACGGAATAAAATAAAAAAATATTCCCTATTAAAATGACTCAAACTATTTTACACTTTCATTAACCTCCCTCAACCTATCCTCCTAAAGCTAAAAAAAAAAAAAAAAAACATTTTATAGGGTTAAACACAAAAGCCACCAGTATTTGTGTTCTCACTCTCCTACGTCTGTGCTGGAGTTTTTAAGAATACTGAAGTTCTGCACAGCCACAGAAATTGTATCCCGTAATAACGTCCATGTCTGATTTGTGGTTTTGAAGACATTATTATTATCTCCACCATTTTCATTCTTAATAGCAGCTGTGGCAAGACGAGGATAATAGGTGTGCTCATGCAAGAGCCAGTCGTCCATGACCTACCTGCATGAAAGCATCGGCTGCCTAATTGTCAATGTCACTCTGATTATTGCCATCAGTTAATAAAAACTGAACACCATTCTGCACGAGAGAGGGCCTAAACCAAACAGAGATCTCATCATTACAAGAAAAGATGTAATTTCTCAGAGATTTCAATGCACTTGAGTTAAATAGAAATGTATTAGAATTTGAATAAACCATTTATCCTTGAATATCATACAGAGTTAGCTTTCTTTTTCAGCGCTTTGCAAAATGTGTTAGAGGGATTTGTGTCTCATTGCCAATATCTTTAAGTGGTTCAGCTTGCAAGCACCACATCATTTCCTCCACACACATTTTGAGTAGTAACTGTGACAGCAGCAATAAACCAGTTGTTGGCCTTTGAGCTCCCTGGGACCACGAGTCGGCCCCTGTAACTGTTCGCTGCCTTCCATTCAGCTCTTTAGGCCACTCATTTCATTCCTTGATTTTCTATTTTCCTTCAGACTCTACAGACTTTGCTCCCTTTTATGTAATTTTCTCAAGGTGCTCCACTAGATGCAGTCAAGGATTCATTCCCACTCTTTAGATTGCAGTGTCAAAGGTATAAAAGCTCTTCTCAATATGCTTGCACCAAGAAAAAAAGGAAGAATGAAGATAATGAATTGATTCACATCCATGTGAGGCTGTATGATTTTTGGGTCCAGAAACAGAAAAACAAAGAACAGGAGATAACTTATCGTTATTCATTAAGAGTTAAATGGAGAGCAATAGACTTGTGTTTACCCTGTAAGTACATTTAATTATTCTTGGCAGACATATGTAATGCATTTTTACACAAGTCCATCTAATATATATGGATGTAAAAAAAATAGATTCCCGGAAATAAAATTCTGCAGACACCTGGTAATAAGCAATTGTATTTGATTGACAATTTTATTTAACTGATTGTCATTATTCTTTGGGTACGAACTGCTCAGTGAAGATAAAGGAAGCCTCGCAATTTGAGGTTCACACAGCATGATGGGACATTAACATTTCCTGGAGACATGACTCAGATGTTCATGTTGTAAACAGTCCAATAAAAATCTTTAATAGCTGGTTCACAGCTGCTTACTGCAAATTATCAGTCACAGCAAACACAAATGGTTAGATTTGGACATAAATTGATAGAGTTGCTGATCTGAAACTGGTATTTTGCTGAGGAAAAAGTATTTGGCCCCTTATAGACTTATTATGCTTATCATTTGTCATCACACCTATATTATTTAGATAATAACAACATTTGAATATCAGATAAACTTAAATACGAAAAGCAGTTTCCGCCAGTAAGAGAAAAAAAACGAAGGATCTCAAAAGGTAGCACATTGTGTGCAGTTCTAAAAACGAAATCTAAAAAACAGATGACAGGCAAAGTCCTTAACATCTAGTATTGTAGAAAGAAACACAAAGAAATTCATAAGGTACTGGGACTTCCATCATCAACAAATCAAGAAAACACTGGACAGCGGTTAACCTTAGCAGGAGGGGATGGCCTACCAAAATGACTCCAGGAGAGAATCAATGACTCATCCAGGTCATAAAAGAACCCAGATCAATAATACCCTCTGGACATCCTTTCACTCTTTTAAAATGAAGACAGTTCTGTGGCAAATCCACTAGATGTTGCCCTGGTTACTCCATGTTTCAACAGGTCACTTTCCCTCATCATGACCACCACAGCCTAGAGCACTGCTTAAAACCCCAGCGCGCTTTGGTGCCATCTTTCTAAATCTGTCTGTGGCGGAGTCATGCCTTTACAGCGGAGTGAGTTACATTTAAGGACAGTGTCCATGATTCAACTAAAAGGGAAAAAATGAGATCTTTGGTAGAGGTTGAATCCCAAAAGCACTGTTCACCTAAAGGAACACAAAGGCTAAACTCACATTTAAGGGTCTTGAGAATGGAACTATGAATTCTGCTCTCTACCAGAAAACCCTAAAGTGATCTTTAGCTCAAAGACCCTTGGATTATGCAGTAGGACAATGACCCAGAGCCCATCAGCAGGTCAACGTCTGAATAGGGGCGACAGTGGCACAGGATCTAGGAATTCATGAGAAATTACAGGGACCCCCACTCTGTCCGTCTCATTTGTTGTGTCCTTGAACAGACACCTGCTGGTGGTGGTCAGAGGGCCCGATGGTGTCGATTGTATGGTGGCCCTGCTTCTGTCAGTCTGCCCTAGGGCAACTGTGGCTACAATGTAGCTTACCACCATCAGTGTGTGAATGTGTAAATGGATGAATGTAGTGCAAAACGCTTTCGGGTCCTTAGGACTTGATAAAGTGCAATACAAGTACAGGCCATTTGCCATTTCTGAAAGAAATTAAAATAGATTCAGACACATGAACTTAAACAGGCTGATCATGCTGGAAAACCCGCCAGAGGACACCAGAGCACCGAGGTGTCCAAATATTTGACAGATTTTAATATTTGTTGTATTTAAGAGTAACAGAACATGTGTGGGGACCCTGACATAGCTGTTTATTCCAATACTAGTCCTCCACTCCACAACTCGACCCACAAACTTCATCAAATGATGGAAATGCTGTGCATTGTATCTAATGCATCCTCATAGGCATCATAACCTGGGTTTCGCCTGACTGTCAGATGCTCCCGCAACTGCCTTGAAAAAACTATTGCTAAAAGTACCATGCAAAAGTATTGATACCCCTATGAAATTGTTTATATTTTGTCATGTTACAATCAAACATTTAAGGTATTCTCAGATGATATGTGACCGACCAGCACAAACTTGTAATAAAAAACAATTAAATCTGAAAAGTGGGATGTCCATTTGCCTTCAGACTCCCTAAGCCTCATAAAACCACCCACAGCTGCAAGTCTTTTTGGGACGTCTCTTCCAGTTTATCTAAACGTAAAGCTTTACAATTTAGTTCGACTTTCTTTGCAAAAACTCCCGATCCTAATCAGACTGGGTAGAGTCTGTCCGACGTTCAAGTCGTGCCACAGATTTGCAGTTAGATTTTAGTCTAGACTTTTTAACATGAATACGCAGCATAATGCAAGTGGGACCTCTTCTGTTTTTCTTTCTTTTCATATATAAATCGCTTTTGCAGAGTGCATGACTAATAGTTTCAGTCCATATCAGACCCTTCCTTCTGGCTGCCTATCTTGGTGTTTATGTGTTTGACAGTGTAATTGTAAGTACCACCTGTTACAAGTTTGGATTGTTGTGCAGTGTTGGCAGCTTCCTAAAAATCATTTGATATTACGTTACAAAGCATATGAAACTAGTCAGAAGGCCATACATTTTTTTTAAGAACGTATATTTAACTGTTGTCAGAGTTTGTCAATGCCCACATGGCCGCGCAGGGCCCGACCCACTAAAAAGGGACAGAAAGTGGCAACAACTCAATGCTAAATGGCAGTTTATGTGGCACGACTACCAAGTCTGCCATCTGGGACTGACATAACACCAGAAGGCTGCAACAAAGGCAGTTTGAACATAAACATGCCTGTTGCTAATGAGATAGCAAATTAACAAAGTTATTTACAAATCAGAGCGTGCGGTTCTTATTGATATGGAGAACCGTGTGGTAAAGTAGGACACAACATGCTCTGTTTTTTTTTTCTGTTTTTTGTTGTGTTGCTTGCACATACACACCAAGACAGCGAGCATTTCCAGCCCTGTTCCGTCTAATGCGCACTTGTCACACGTGGGGAGCTCTCAGGAGAATAGCGACAAAGGGGGTGTGATGATGGTAAAGTAGGCTAGCCCTAGTCATTATCAGCTTTCTGTTCACACTGGAGAGCAGCTGGCAACAAAAGCCATACATCATTTCCACCTGTGATGGACTGGGAGGTAGAAGTAGGGGGGGGAGGAAAAGTCAGAGATTCAGCCAGGGAAATGGGTAAAGAGGATAGAGGAAAAAGTGATGGGTATGCGAATAAATCAAGACGCTGAAAAAGCAGCAGAGCTTGGCCTGTGATAAAATCACACCTTGGGTCTAAAATAGATCGAGGATGGCCCATCTTCTGCTTGTGTTCACACAGGTAAAGCCATTATAGCGAGCTGTGAGAAATGCCGCGGACATGTCAGCTATGTTCATAATATCTCACTAATGTGGCTCAGCTAGCTATAATTGTCCCATAGAAAGGATTGTGTGTGCTCCTGTACTGTGTGTGGCCACAGGCTTGCAGAAAAAGGAACTCTCTTCATGTCGCCTGCACTGATTCCTCCATAACTGATGCAAACTGGGGGTTTACTAATGGGTGTCTCATCATGAAAAACTCAGATCTGTTTTTTTAGCTTTTGTTTCTTTGTTTATTTTTTTTGCATATTTCACGCTCTGACTAAGACCTCTGCAGAAAGGTCTGTGCAATATTTCTGAATAGAAATGGTTTATTTTGATACCTATAAAAGGATTTTTTCAAGCGAATGATTTTTTCTGCTAGTTAGGAACTCAGTAACTCTTGTGAAATGACACACAATTAGTTTATGAATAGTCCTAACCTTTAGAAGGGGTTTGGTACAAGTTTGCATGTATTCTTAGACTTAGACTTAGACAACTTTATTTGTCATTTTGTATGCACAGAGTGTGTACAGAATGAAATTCCGTTGCCTACAGCTTGTAAATCGCAGTAAATTAAATTACAGTATAAGGTGCAGCAGTGATTTAAAAGTAAACAATTGAAATGTAAACAATGCAGGAGAAAATCACAGTGTACAGGTGAGCATTTTTAAAACCATTTGTATGTGCAGAATTGATTGTGCAAGGGGCATTTGTGCAAGAATGCATTTGGAAACTAAGAGTTCGGCAGCATTTGTAATGCTGGATAGAGATGCAGCGATGCAAATGTGGGAAAAAGGGAAAAAGCTTTTGCAGAACCTGGTGGACCTGCAGCGGATGCTGCGGAACCTCTTCCCAGAAGGCAGCAGGGACAACAGTCCATGTTGGGGGTGTGAGGGGTCCCTGATGATGTTACGGGCTCGAGACACACAGCGCTGAGATGAGATGTCTTTTATGGAGGGAAGAGGAGCCCCGATGATCCCTTCTGCTGTCCTCACCACTCTCCTCACGTTCTTCCACTCGGAAGCACTGCAGCCTCCACACCACACAGAGAGACTTGCCCATTTCTTCTCTGATGGATGGTGTGTTGTTATCCTTGAATTAGGCTTCTCCTTCTAGGCATATCTGTATATTGTTATCCAGTGTTTTGGAACTGTCTCTCTCCCTGAAAAGTTAAACAATCGGTTTTGAAATAAGTAGATCATTTGTGGGCCTTTATTGTCATCAGCACCTGATGGCGTTATAGTGGGGTGACTTGTAGAGCTGTTAATGGTGAGGCAGATAAGGATGAACGGACATTGCTATGATCTGGTTGCAATGGTTTGATCCAGTGCAACTTCTTGTTGATGTTCACCATCTAATCTGTAAAGTTCTAACAAACTTGCTTTTTTTTTTTTTTCTGTATTTACTTTTTGCCTTGACTGCAGACATTACAAGACACAACTGATACGTCATGATTACTGTTGTCTACCATTTATGATTCAGCTTCAAAGTCCATGTGAAAATCACAAGCCCGTGCCAGTTGTTGGCTACAACTCCCAATTTGGCTCCCAGTGCTAAACAACTACTATATGGACCAATAACTACATGGTTATTGGTCCAATACATTCCTTGGATTTCAACTAAAATATAATCCTCAATCAAGGAACAAAAATTAAGCTGCTTTCCATTTGTCCTCGGTAGCTGGAATTTTCAACCACCGAGTCAGAAATTTCCATTGGAACGGAATTATGTGTCAGAAAGTCGGCGTAACAGGATCATACTCAACTTCTGCAATTATGATGGCTGCTACTCGCAGCAACATGCAGTAAAACTTCATACGTTGACTGTTTTTTAGAGGTTCTCTATTATTTATGTAACATTCGGTCGGTCATACAGGTGCTACGTTTCAATGTTCATACGATGGGATGTTTCAAGTGCTGTTTATTTGCACAAAATACCGCGTAGAACAGCATTATTGTCACTGTTGTTTGTAGCCATAGTGGCTAAACGAGCAACAAAGAATCACCACCTTTTCTTGTTTAACGTTTCAGGTCCAGCTGAACAGTTCAACACGACTTGAAAATAAAAAGAGTTTGCAATAAAATGTGACTTTAAAAATCATTCTGAGGCTCAGGGTGGCTGTATTTGTTTTTCTACTGTCCGACATAAGAGAAACTGGAAAACAAAAAGGCGATGTAATCTGTGAGTTGTTAGTCTCAAGTTCTGAGGCAAATGAAACAACATTACTCCTTCAGACTGACAGCTTTGATAGATTTTAGATTTCCGATAAAGAAACAAAGTGTAGTGACCTCAAATTGCTCCGAGGGACATGTGAATTGGCAAGGACTAAATATTTGCAGGTGACTTGATGAATTAGAGCCATGCTGGCAGCAAGGTAAGCTGGAAATGAAGCAGAATGACAGGTGGTGGGTGTTAATTGGAGCGGCTGCAGTTTAATACAGGTTCAAAAGTGCAGCAAAAGACCTAAAATTGACAAACTGCCGGGTAAAGGTAGTGTGTTTTGAGTGAAGGAGGGGTGATCATAAAATTTCTAATAAATGTGAAATGAAAGCAGCCATGTGAGAGGGACATGAAGAGAAGAACAGAAAGAGTGAGAAACGAGACGTTTTAAAGACAAGTGTGGACAAGGGACACTGCTGTAAAAGCACTTGTAGATGAGAGGCAAATGGGTTAAGTAGAAATGTATAAAAAAAAAAACAATAAAAGGATGGGCTCCGCCACATCTTATCTGAGGCAGAGGAGGCATGTTTCTTGTGATGGTGCTGGTGGCTGAAAGCTTCGAGTTAGCGAAGTCATTAAAAAAATGTCTAGCTGGCTAAAGCACATGCAGTGGTTTTGAAAATAGCCTGAATAAAATTTGCATCCGTTTAGGGGGGAGTCCATCACAGAGGCATTTATACCCAAGAGGGCTTAAGGGAAAAGGCCAGAGAGACGGAGGGGATGATCAAGACGAGCGCAGTGTGAATTAGGCATCACAAAGAGAGACAGATAAAGGCGGGATAGAGGCATGAAAAAATTGTCTAGCAACTGCTGCCTAGAGAGTTGTTTTTACCATGCTAAAGCCACAGTGGGGGTTAAATTAAACTGAATGCAGCGTAAGTGTAAGTGATGCCTTCTATCGCAGTACTCATGGGGTTAATAAGAAAAAACGAGAGGATTTCATTCTTTCCAGCTCCAGGGCAAGCCTTGCGCAGCACTGCACGCTGCTGCTTAACTTGCCGTGTACAGAGGTAGGCCATTAGCCATTACCGAGCTCAGTTCACACGCCTTATGGAGTAGGAGTAAAATGTGAGGCGTGCCTGAGTGTGTGTGTGTGTGTGCGTGCGCGTCCGATAATCCATTACTGTGTGAATGGGCGCCCGAAAAAGCGCCAGGCGTGGGCGCACAGAGGTGCCAACGCAGAAGCAGTCTAGTGTCTTTTTGCCGCCTGCAGCTGACTTTAACGGCCCACAAGAACCGCCGGCGGCTAAAGAGACGCAGAGCGAGAAAACCTTCCCAATCAAGAATGTGGCTCATAACGGTGCCTAATCTAGTTGGCCGCTAAAAAATTCACCCATCTTAAGGGGAAATGTTTTGTTTTTCATAGGGTTAGGAGTCCAGGGAGGATTCACAGGTATAAAGCCTTCCTTGGTAAAGCAAAGATTTGGCTTGCCATAAGGTTGGACAGGACAAAGGAAGTGGGAGGGTGACCTGTAAATAAATGTGATCACTGAAAAAATTACTTCCAATGCCATAACATGGTAATAATGAGCCTGCCTTGTTTAGATAGTGCACATTTTATTCCTATTTTGACAGATCCATGAGTAAAAACACTATGTATTATCTTTATTTCAATACTCATTCCCAACTAAATTGCTTGGCTCTGAAAACAATAAAAAAAATCAAGCAGTTGCACGCTGGTTTACTTTTCACATCAACCACATCAACCATAGCCTTTTAGCGTCCTAGAAAGATCCGTGAAAGTTCCAACTGTTTCTATTTGATCCATGTTATTTTCTTTCTTCAGAAAAAGGTTTTCGAACATCGTCTGTCAATGTTTGAATCAATCCCTGGATTTGTATAGAAAAGATGACGTTTTATACCAGGATATTTACTTTGATTTACTTAGATTTTTTTTATTAGTTGAGGGTAAAATTCTGCCGATGGCAAATCATCTTAGCAATAATGTCAAAATGAGTAATACATAATCATCTGGTGGGTTTCTTCACACTTGATCAAGACCGAATTAAGGCGTCAAATATCAGTCAGCGTGTAGATGGTCTTTGAAAAGGTCTTCCGGGGCTCTAGAGCGCTCTGATAAAAAGATAACATGATGCTGTGGCAGGCTGGCAGGCAAGCTGAAGCTGAATGACTGACAATTGTGGGAGAGAGGAAGTAAAGGTTTGCAACTGGTTAAAAACCAGCCGGACTCATGGCTGACTTCTGCCCCCCCGCCTGCGAGGCAGAGAGACCAGAGGAATCACGAAACATACAACAAGCACTAAAGATTAAGAAAAAAAGCAAAGTAAATGCAAAGACTGAAAGGGAGTAAAAGAGCACTTTTAGAGCGGGAAAGGGAGAGAGAGTGAGATGTGACCGAGAGCTATGTTGTTTCCAGCAGTGATTTTACTGTCTACTGAAGCGGAAAGCACTGAACTTTAGATGAAATATTAATTCAGAGCAAGAGAAACAGAGGGATAGAGAAAATAAATGGATAAAAAGCGCACTGGTATTAGGCACCTCCATTTTAATTAGTTTCTTCTTTCATTTCCATTTCCTCCATCTCCTATTTGGGTTCTGCAGATGTAAAACTTAATTAGGGAATACCAATTACGGGAAATTATTGCCTGTTACCTAATTGTTTGGGTTATCACAGTAATCATTATTACTCTCTAGTACCTCAACCAAGCATTATCACTGGATGAAATTAGTCAGTTTTTGAAATCAAAAGGCTTGATGTGTTTATTTTCCTCCTGGAATGTGTCTGTGCAGAGCAGGCAAAGCCAGCGGTCGGGTTTAATTAACACAGAGTGTTTTCGGAGCCCGGGGGCCGGCCGTACACGGACATAGATACACCTAAAGGAGAAAGATGGCATTCATACAAGAAAAAAAGCAATTTGTTAGTTTTGAGAGAGGATGCTGAATAAAATTTTAATCACTTAAACTGAATACACGACTCGCTTGTTTGTGCAACGTAATTTACAGTCATTGCATGCAGGGGCCTCAGGGAAGTATACAGTATTTACCAAGCATCTGAGCATCACTACCATGAGTCATACTGAAGAGATGGTGAAGAGTTTATATACGCTCTTCATGAATATATCCAACTGGGGATTTCAAGAATACATTTTAACCCTATTGTTTTTCTGGGTGGAATGATTATACGGCAAACATTTTCTCTAATCTGTACAGCATCAGAAATATTCATACAGGTTCCAGTATTTGCATACACTTGCAATAGGATTTAGCTAAATGGTCCTTACCCAGTTGTGCAGAAACAAGTTACCGTTTGTTGACATCAATAAGGTCCTGGTATAGTTCTGATTGGATAATTGACCACTTGGCGAAAATTGATAGAGCTCATTTAATTTGGTTGGTTTCCGGGCACAGATTCCACTTTTAGGCATATTTCACAAATCTCCAGTAGCGCTGATATTGGGGGCATTTTAAAAGCTTACGGATAGTCTGATCCATCTCTTCTAAAATCCGTTTTGATGTTTGTCTTTTGATTATTGGCCTGTTGGAACAGACAGTTGTTTCCAAGTTTCAACCATCTGACCCAAACCTCAGATAAAAAGATATTGGTCACCGAGGCTCTTCACTGTAAGGTGGCATTTGCTCTAACACCATTCTCTGAGCAGTACTGGAGCTCCTGCTCCAAAAGCTGCCTATGTGGACAAGCTAAATGCCCTTTTGAAAAAAAGTTTTATGGTAAACTGCAACAAAAATTAAGCTATTTAGCTAAAATGTGAAGAAGTACGTTTGTGGGAGTCAAGATGACACTTTCAGATCAAAGAACACTGTAGTAAGTGTGTCTGTCTAGATGCCAATTAGGGAAATTTACAGTTGTAAGCTGTATGTAAACTTTCCACCAAACCGTAAATGACAGAGAAAAGTTAGGGAAACCTTGCACAGATTTTCTGCAAAATAATGGAACACAATTTTCCTATTCGTCTGGATAAAGTTACAACACTATATGAATGTTTTATGTATGCAAGCTCAAAAATCCAATTAAGTGAGTCTTAACATTTATGATCTGTGTGAAATGACAAGGGCCAGCCACATTGCTAGTCTGGCTAAATAAGGAACTAGAAAAAACACAGCCGGCAGCTCATCACACTCACATTTGCACCAACCTGAATGTCTTAAAGAGATGATCCAAAGTATGCTCACTTCTTTTAAAAGCCAATCTGACTTAGCTGGCTGACCTTTCTTTATTGTTTCATAAGGTCAATATTAGAGCCAATTCTGGCTCTTACTGTGCACGACTGGGCAGTCAGTGATCCCCTTATGTGCCCTTTCAGATGATTTATTTCCATCATGTCACACTGGGTGGCATGTATTTTTGCTTTGCCAGGACTTTGAAATGGGGCTAGAGAGGAAACTTTGCATATCATGTTCTATCTGAGCTGCTCACAGCCTTTTCTTTTGGCAAAACAGTTCCCTGTGTTGCACTGCCCAGCTGCCTTTTACGTTGTCATAAACTTGCAGAGTCTACATTTTTTGCTGATGTTCAGCAAAGTGACTTCCTGCAGATACGTTGTCTATTGAATCTTTGTGAAATTGCGAAACGTCGCTCATCCTGCTATCTCCATCTGTATGTGCAACCCACCACCTCTGCCCTGGAGAGGCAGGTGAAGGAAGGAAATGTGCCCGGGGCAGAAAGAAACAACAGCATTATATACCGCAGTCATTAAAATCTTACACAAACTAATGTAAGTGCTGATAATTGGAAATTGTAACAACTATGAACATGAGTTTACAGATTGGGAAATAAATACATTTGATATGCTTTAGCATGGACAAATATATTTTCCAAACAGCTTACAGGGAGCAGACTGAAGGAACTGTTTAGTGTTTTTCATGCAAAGTACTCTACTCTGTATCTGTGCAGCGCAGCAGAATGAGCCTGGTGAGAATTGAACTCATAATTGCAAGTGCAGTCGTTACAACGTGCTAAACCACGCGGGAGCCGCTGTACATTTCTGAAAAACAATGAGTGTGCAGGTGCTCCGCTTCGACAAAATTACCAGAAAGAAAAACACGACTTTCAGAAAGTATGCAGCAAGACATTTTCATTTGAGACTCAGAGAGAGGATGTTTTAATGTTGTTTTGGGTTTTCTTTTGTTTCTTTTTTTTTTGTTTTTTTGTTTTTTTTGCAATGATTCAAGTCAGCAGAGGGGATTGTTTGGGGGCTGTGAAAACATTCTGCCACATGCAAACCACATGAATTCTTCCTTACATTAATCCTTTCTGTGGCAATTATCATTAAAGACCTTTTTCAGCCACATAGAACACCCAACTGACCCCTGTCAAGCTGTATATGATTTAAACCATTGGAAGCTACAGAAACTCAGGAGTCCCAGGATCTACATTTTCCTGTATCCCTCTGTGCTTGTTTTACAGCGTTTTAACTGACAAAATTATTGTTCATTCATTATACATGGCTCATTTTATGAATAAATTAATGCAATAAGTTGCACTAGAGAAAATACACTCACCGGCTACCTTATTAGATATGCTTGTTCAATTGCTTGTCCCCACAAAATGCACTTCAGCCCATCACAGGGCAGCAGCTTAATGAATTTAAGGCTATAGATGTGGGGAAGTCAACCTGCTGGAGTTAAAACCAAACATCAGTTGGGGAATAAGGGAGATTTAAGTGATTTTGAACATGAAATTGATAGCGCTGAAGGGGCTTGTTTGAGTATAGCAGAAACTTTAGCTGGAAATTTTACACACAACCGTCTATCGGCTATTCAGAGAGAGGTCCAAAAAAGAGGAGATATCCAGTGAGCGGCAATTGCGTGGATAAATACGCCTTGTTGAGAGGAAAGTGGGTGGAGAGGTTCAAGTAACAAAAAGGCAACAGTAGCTCAAATGACCCCTCGTTAACATCAAAGGATACAGAATACCCTCTCCGAACACACAACGTGTTGAAGCTTTGAAACATGCGGGCTCCAGCAGAGGATCGCGCCGAGTGCCGCTTCTGTCAGCTCAGAAAAGGAAACTGAGACTATAATTCTCAATGGCTCACAAAACAACGGACAATGATAGAGCAATGAGTCTCAATTTAAGTTGCAACATTTAGATGATAGGTTCAGAATTAGGTGTAAACAAACACGAACGCATGGCTCCCTCCATCCTGCCTTGTTTCAACTGTGCAGGATATTTATTGGCACAGTTTAGACCTCTTGACAGCTGAGATGTTTTTAACCACCACAGTCTACTTGAGTATTGTTGCTAACCATGTCAGTCCCTTCATGAGCACAATGTACCTTTCTTCTCATGGCTACTTCCACTAGGATAATGCATCATGCCACAAAGCTCAAACTGTATTCTTGTACGCAATGACTTAATTGTACTTTAATGGCCTCCACAGGCGCCATATGCCCATCTGATAGGATACCTTTGGGATGTGATGGAATGGAAAATGATCATCATAAATGTGTAGTGAATAAATATGCAGAAAATCTTTGAGACGCTATCACGTTAATATGAAACATTTTGTCTCTTATTAATGAGACATGTTTCTGAAATCTTGTTCAAGCTATGCTTAGCACAAAGAATGAGGAAACGTGTGCTTGGTCAATTTTCTCTTTCTTGTAATAACGATTCTTGGAAATAAAAATCTAACACGGCTGAAAAACCTGCTTATTTCCCATTAAATGGTGCCAACTTTGAAAGAAAAATACATTGGTGGGTTGAGCAGCAGAGCTAATGTAACGATTGCAACATTGAAAAACCTTCTCAAACCTCTCTGCCAATGCCAGACAGATTTTGGTGGAGGGTGTGGGAGGGTGTCTCCCTTACTGTAAAAGCAAGGTTTGTCATCATTCGAGCCATTCTCTATGCAGAGAGATATAAAGATAAGCGTGCAGCCGCAGGGCCTCCCATATCTCCACTTCCAGGGACAGATCTGTATCCTCCAAGGGGTCAATGCTCACCCCTAGAGCAGAGTTTATCATAAGCTACTTCCAAATATTGGTGGTGGAGAGGATGGACTGATTCGTCCACAGCAGTGTGTGACCAGGATTAAATTGCCCTCATGTCTTGTGTCTTCCAATCCAATAAACAATATACAACATGGGTTAATAGCAAAATGAGCTGTTTGGCATTGACAAAAGATTTGGCAGGCTTTTAATGGGAGCAACAGACATGCTCAATTCTGCTGCTCAACCCACAAAGGCATTTTCCTTACAAATGCATCAACATTTACAGGGAAATAAAGAGCCTTTGCAATGCCGATGCAATACGATTTACTACCAAGATGTATGGATACACTAAAGACATAGGTCCCTTAAGACAATTTTGCTTACTTTTTGTAGTTCGTTATGGCACAATGAATCAAAAAAGTATGGACATCATACCTCGTCCTAGCAATGTGTAATGTTGGATCTTATTCTTGACTGAATAAATGTAGTCAAACTAAAGTTTTTCAGTAAAAGATTTGGCTACAGCAACAAAGCATGATTTTTTTTTTATCCTTGCCCTGTACAGCGAAAGAGAGTGCATGGTCAAGCGGATGAATTTTGAAGCTTACCCACTACTGTTTCCCTGACAGAGTATCTTTGGTGGATGGAGCTACCTAGAATATCTCGAGGGAGATGGCGTCTTGGCCCATTTCCTGCTGTGGTTTGAGAAGCCCAGGGAACACAGAGTCAAAAATGTTGTGAGGGCGGGAGGCGGAGAGAAAAAAAACTCAAGAAGGAGGCTTCAGGGATCCTCAGAGGGTTTGGTGTGCATTGCATACAGTACGCTCAGCCATGTGGACATCAGTGTTCCTCTTCAGTAACATTAAAATAAAGACTTTTAGAGACTCTCAAAGACTCCTGTCCGTTGAAGTTTTTCCCTATGAACCCATATGGAGCGGTCTAAGTTTGAGGGAGGATTTCCAAATGTGTGCCCCTGGAGAAAGGCTAACCAAAGTAGAAAACAGAAAATTAAATAAATAAACACACACACAATGATGAGAGACAGCTCGTGATGGCTCGCCACACCCTGTTGAGGATGTGCTGCTCACAGTCCAGCGACTCCATTTATCAAGCTCGACAGAGACAAAGGCAGCGGCAGAATGGAAAGGGAGTAGGAGGTAAACAGTGGCTGAGAGGTGAAAGGTAACGTTGCAAGACAATAGCAGAAGGATTGAGTCCTTGGAGATGGCGGCAGGTAAAGGAAGGCAACTGCAAAGCAGGCAGGAGGAGAGGAGGTGACGATGGAGGGAGAAGAGAAAGCGGAGAAAGGCTTAGATGCTGCCAGGGAGCTTCCCATTAACATGGAAATCACTTTCTCCAGCACTCCACGGCTCACTGATGGCTTGGCAAAAAAAAAAGAATGGATTTAGCTCCAATTATTCTGCGTCAGGGGGCACACTTCCAGGTCAGATGAAAAAGTAACACAAAATAAACAAATAAATAAAAAACAGTGAAGGCCGTCTCTTCGGAGCATCGTCTCACTGTGATTATTGCGCGTTCTCAGCTAGCAAAGGGCCCAAACCACGTAGGAGAAAGCATGAGCGATATCTCCAATTTCCAGAGAAGCCACAGTTGATAAACGGTTAACCAAAAACAAAAACAAAAAGAAATAAGGGGACAAAAACGGTTTTGTCCAGAGGCCTTAATGAAGTTTTGAATTGCCCATTTTTTTCTTCTTCATTACATAAAAAACTGCAACTCTGAAAACATTTTGAGGGCAGAGGATTTAAAACCCTCTCAGGCACATGTAAGGCTGGACTGTCTGCTTGTAGGTCTTTTGGAAACGTTGTGTCGTATAGGACGATTAGTGCATGATGAATCTCTGCTCAAGGGCTCTTTTGGCTGCACTGGATTGTGGCAGAAAAGCTCATCAGGGGGAAACGCTTTCCTCTACAGAGCTGCCAATTTGATGGGGCTTTAACGTTCGTGGGGAAGCCTCATTTATTGCACATGTACAGCATATGTAGAGCGTGCAAGAGAGGCAAGATAACAAAAAGCTCCTACCCACAGGGCAGAGTGACCGTGCGTCTTTAATACTGGAGCAAGTGCTGGACACGAGACGCAGTGTGCAGTTAGCGGGCTGCTGCAGCTTTCATAGCCACGCAGGGTGAAAGCCTAAAAGAACCCATCCAAGCAGAGCTCTGAACTGTGCCACCACTGACTGCGGGGCACTGCGATGGCAGGCCTAATTGTGCGTTGTGATGCGAGGGAGCCATTTCAGGAAAAAAGAGGCTTTTCATGCCCCAGTGCTATCTTGCGTTGGCTGCAAACCCAGCGTTCTGCATACATGCACGCATGTGAGGTGAATTAGAGCCCGAGCCTTTCTCCAAGTAACTCTTAGGACATATGTAATCAGCAGCATGTGTAAATAATAATTTGCACACCAGCCGTATGCTGGTTTTGCCGTGCATCTTTGGCAGCAAGCGCACAAACAGAATCACATCTGCCTCCATCTTGGAGTCAAAACAATAAAGATTTGCTTCATTCCATTTCCCAGCATGCTGTCAGCGCTGCATCATCTCTGCATGAAATAAAGTGATTTTTAGTTAGCCTGATTATCACTGTTGCTGAAAGCCATTTGCTTTTACTCCTCTCCTTTCTTCCCCACTACCACCTCCACGTCCATCCTCCATCCAATCCCTCCATCCTGTCATCTTCCTCCCTTCATCCTTCACGCTTTGGTGAACTTGCCCCCAGGACTCGCTTTCATGCATTCTAAAGAGTTTATAATGCCGGTCCAAACAACAGGAGACACGAGGGCCTGTGGGTGGCAATCATTGGACGGGACGACAAAACACGGGCGGCTGGGTTGGCCCGGATTTGCTCGCACTCGCATCCCCCAATTCCAACAGGCCCATTACGAGTCCACAAATGCATATTAGTCATGGCATTTAACTAAATTCATTATCGATGCCCTATTGAAGCAGACACAAGCTATTTTCAATATGTATTTGATGGGCCTGTATGTGATTGGAATACTGAAGAGAGAACAGAACAGGAGCATGTTGGCTGATGCCAGCAGTGATGGCATCTACTGCGTCCATTAACAAGGGAGCACAAACTTACACTACAACATTTGTGTTTCACTAACATTTGCTAAAGCTGATGTTGAATGGTGTCCTATCTTGCCATGTGTGCCAGTAAGTGGAAAATCTGCCTGTGCGTGAGGAATTCACCATCTTTTCTGGGACATCAAGTCAGAGCCAAGAGCTTTCTGTGTCACTTTTAACACAACACTGTTTATATAGTGTCTGCATTGGGATGACGCGTGTAAAACTCATTGTGTTGTACTGTCATGTATGTACTTTTGCAATGACGTCATGGTTTTGTTTTATTTTCTTTATATACTCATTTTTATTTAATGATTAATGTTTTGGAGATTATAGTTCACTCTAAGTGCCTCAAAACAGTCAAATTAACTGGAAAAAGGAATAAATGAATGAATGAATGAATGAATGAAAATAGGTCTAGCTACGACTGGTTTAAGAGTTCAGTATGGGGAGGTGAGTGGATCTCCACCATTGCAGACAGCAGACCACAGTGTAGCATGGGATTACGTTTGTATATTATTGGGTCATACATAAGCGATGTGTACACTCAGCCTCGTGCCCAACCACCAGAGGTAGGCTCCAGCCACCTCACAACACTTCAAGTGTAAGCATGTAAATGCAGTGAATGGATGAATGGATTATTGGGTCACAGTTGTGACAATTGTGTCAAATCTCTTTACATCTCTTCAGCAATGGAGGATATGAATAATTTTTAGCGTTTCAGAGTTCTGACAGTTTTTTTAACATGGTCAAAAGTTAAGTGGCAGCATAACTTAGCTAGATATCCAAGTGTGTTTGCTATGGTGTCAGGGGATACCGTAGCATCATTTAATTAAGTAAAGCAATAAGTAAGAAATGTCCTGAAAATTTAACCAAAATCATTTTCATTCGGGATGGAAGTGATATTCCCTTCTAAACAATCCTCTCCATCAACAATGTCTTAGTTGATGGAGAGTTTTTCTCCTTTCAGAAGTACAGGTACGAAGTGGAACTACTTTGGTTCAGTGTGTACCCTGTGTTTACTTCCTGGCTCCTGAGCCAATCATATTAAGAGTTCCCAGGGTTGCCAAACAGAGCGCAGCATTTGGTGATTTATGTTGGCAAAAGAGCCAATCTATTTATTGTTATACTGATTTTCATCCACAGACTTAAAGAGCAATAAGTAAAATTTCATTATTTTAGACAAAACTAAAAAATAGGTATGTGAAGAACTAAAGGTAATATTTCAGATGGACTATGATTAGACGCCACACTGCAGCTCTATATGTTGTTCTCTAGTCTGTTGTTTACATAGCCGGGTCGGCCACGCATACGTGCATATGTGCATGTGAACAGCTGCCACTCAGGCGTTAGCTCCTCCCTGCCCAAAAATGCCACCGTCAGATGAGTTATGAGTTACTTACTTCTTCACTAGAAATTGTCCTCTGAAAATTGATGCAGTTTTGCTGTGTTTTTGTCCTTTACAAATATGTGCATAGGAGGCGACGCGTGAGAAAGGAAAGGAGGAGTCGGGTGGCAGGTATAGAGAAGGTAAAGAGAGGCAGGGCTTGTTACACACCTTGCTTTGGTCTACATAAAGTGCTCAAGTACCACCTAGTGGTGAAATATCGCTTATTGCCCTTTAAGTAATAAGCATAGCATAAACATTTTCCACACTGAATGGTAGCTTTTATATGCTTATTGTGCAGAGTGGTTTAGCTAATTACAGTTTTGTTCTTTGTAGAGTAGTATAACAACCATAAAAGACTGATATTAACTTTCAGATTTGGCTTATAATGCAGCTACATTACATATAAAGTAAAGCATCTCAAGGCTTAGTTCCTGCAGTTCTGATGATTATGGCTTACAGATGATGAAACTCCAAATTCAGCGTCTCAGAAAATTTCAATATTGTAAAAATGGAAATATCGGAAACTCATGGTATCACACCGCAATCAGCAAATTAACTCAAAACACCTGCAAGGCTTTCCTGAGCCTCTAAATGATCTCTCAGCCTGGGTCAGGAGGCTATGCAATCATGAGAGAGACTGCTGAGTGGACAACCTGCCCAGAAGGCAGTCATTGACCCCCTCCACAAGGAGAGTAAGCCACAAGAGTTAATTGCAAAAGACGCTGGCTGTCCACAGAGTTCTAGATTTAAGCACAATCAAAGGAGGTTGAGTGGTAGAAAAAAGTGTGGTAAGACAATGTGCCCCAGCAACAGGGATACACCTTTAGTGGACTGACAAGTACAGTAAAATCAATTTAAGAATTTGGGGGAGCTTCACAAGGAGCGGACCAAGGCTGGAGACAGCACACGAATTCCCACTCCACACGCACCAATCCTGCACATGGCCTACAAGCATCATACCTGGGCTAAAGAGGAAAATAACTGGACTGTCGCTCTGTGATCCAAATTCCTCTTTTCAGATAAAAGTAAAGTTTACAAGGTCCCAGAGTATGGAGGAAGGGTGAAGATGCAGGCCAACTGTAGTTTTCAACCAGTGTTAGCCTAATAGAGGTAATGTGTAGTTTTTCACAGCTGGAAATGTTTACAACCAAACCTAGCTTCCTTGTAAGCTTGGGAAAAGTGCAGTAGAATTAGCTCAGCCAGCTGACCAGCAGAGCAAAGCTACAGCTTGGGGAGCGGCAGCTCTGCATTATTTTATGCTCTATAAAGCACAGTCACTCACAGGCACTTTGTCTTGCATGTTATCCAAAGGACATTAAACTATATGAAGTGTATATAATGGAAAACCACCGTGATTTTGAAATCTGAACTTTTTAAAGCCTTGATGATGATAACCAGCTCACTGATGTGCAACAATATTATGTAAACCAACATTCATAATCACTACTTGTTTTTTGTTGGACTTTATCATTTATATTAATCCCCGGTGAGGATCTCTCTGCCTGACAGGAAGCATAAGCATTAAATACCAGCGTATACACTGGTCTATGGTTGGACTGTGAAGGTCAAAGGTCTAAGGGGTTTCTTAGTGTAGTCAGTTTCAGCCACTCAAAACTCTTGCAGATGATTTTGTGGCGAGGGTCTTTTAAACAAGAGCCGATATGAGAGCATGTGATAAGGACCACTAGGATTCAGGGAGGGTGAAGATGACTGGATTTTGTGTGTGTGTGTGTGTGTGTGTGTGTGTGTGTGTGTGTGTGTGTGTGTGTGTGTGTGTGTGTGTGTGTGTGTGTGTGTGTGTGTGTGTGTGTGTGTGTTACTCCGATCTCCTCACCTCGGACTGATCATTCAAGCATGCTCAGATTTGGTCTGGTTTTCCCGAGTTCATGTGCAGGTAAGAGACCACAAGCATTAAGGTGGACTTCCATGGATTCAGAAGAGCTTTGAGCAAAGACCAGGGTTATGGCAGTCTTTCTGTACACTTTTGGCTATCTCTCTCATTCCACTGTATCGTCTGTGTACCTTTTACCCTGCTTTTTTTTTTTTGTCTTTTTCATGTCTCACTCCCGCTTAAAGACATGATTCCTTCTTCGTCCCCTCTCCGTTCCATCCATTTTATTCACTCCCACACATTTCTGCTGGAGTGTTTGTCTCCTTGTCTCTTTATGTGCTCTGTGGTTTCCCTTACATACCCCGAGCCATTCCTCACCCACTCCCTCATTGTCTTACTTCCTTAAGAACTTCATCACGTCCTTTATAGCGACTCCATCTTTCTCTCTCTTTTAGAGAAAGGGATGTTTCTACTCAAACATAAACATACGATGATGTGCCTTCACTGGCACCGTCTCCCTCCTCCTTGCTTAATTTCTCGTTCACACACTCCCTGATGCAGCCTCCCTCTCCAGGGGAATGAATTAGTAATATTTATGATGAAGCCCACTCTGAGCTACTCTCTCAATCGTTCCCTCTCTCCGTGTCTCATTTCCCTCGTGCATAAAATGACACTGATCTTATCGGCGCAACCTATGTAGTCACCCGTCAGCCCATCTATCATTCCATCCATCAAACCGCAGCTAGACTGATGGCTCCCTCAGTGTTTTATGTGACACCGCTGGCGAACCAAGGTTGTTTGGGAGCCACATAAAAAACCGGGAAGCAGCATCTGTGCCTCTGTCTGCGGACTTGTCACCGAGCAGAGTTGTAGCTTTTCAAACGGTTCTTTCACACAGAAAGTTTTTCAAGCAGAAGTTATGAGTCTCCGGGAACATCTGGGGTTTTTTGTGTGTGTGGAAAATGCTGCAACGAGCATCACCAGGCACTGAATCAACATTTTGCCCTTTGGGAGCCTACGGATTTATTGGACAGGGTAGAGCAGGTGGACTGATCTCTAGGTTCTCGGCACGTCACGACACACTGTGGCATTTCACATTGCGAGATTTTCAAAAAGAAAGTGGTTGTGGATCCTTTCTTTTAAAACAAGTTTTGATCTCGATAGTTTGATGAAACAAAACTCTGCAGGTGGAGTACTTGCGTTTTATCATTGTTTCTTTGATCGGCACATAGAGCTCGCAGGTGAAGAAGATCCGTAATATCTGACTGAGCCAAGATTTTTGTGATAATTTTGTGATAATTTTTGCCTTTCACAAATCCTGTAGAGATTTCACAAATCCCAAACTGTGTTCTCAAAAGTCTGTAAGTAGTGTAGAACTGTCCAGTCCAGGTTTGACTAGTCCTTTCACTGCTAATTCTTGCTGCTCTCAAAGGTGGCCTTGATGCCAAAAAAGCATTGAAAATGGATCCTTTTGTATTTTCACAAGTTAAGGCTTCACAAACTTAAAAACTAGGTTTAAAAGGAATATCTGTCCAATATAAAATCCAGCTCAGGGTTGATCCGCCTACGTTCATCAAATGCAATGAATAAGCTTCAAAAGTTCAAACTGGGCGCAGACACATTAGTAGCAGAAGAAACGCAAATGAACCAGCATTGCATTTGCCTTCAAAGTCTGTCATCCTCACGCAAGAAACCACAGTGCAAATGGTAAATTCCAGATATAGTCCAGATTGCATTTATGAAAAACATAATTCTATATACACTCAACAAAAATGTAAACGCAACACTTTTGATTTTGCTCCCAATTTTTATGAGATGAACTCAAAGATCTAAAACTTTTTCCACATACACAATATCACCATTTCCCTCAAATATTGTTCACAAATCAGTCTAAATCTGTGATAGTGAGCACTTCTCCTTTGCTGAGATAATCCATCTCACCTCACAGGTGTGCCATTCAAAATGCTGATTAGACACCATGATTAGTGCACAGGTGTGCCTTAGACTGCCCACAATAAAAGGCCAAAAGTGTTGCGTTTATATTTTTGTTGAGTGTTATATTTCTATAAACCAGAAAAATACAAAATCTAGGACAGGAATTCTAGAAGCTATGAGATAAGAGGATACGATTTTGGCTTTCTAAGCTAAAGAATTTGGACTATGTGTCAGTGTGCTTTGGACATTTCGTGTCAGGTAGGAGACGTTGCCCAACAATTGTCTTCATTAATATTATCATATAGTTAAAACTATTTAAAGTTCATGTCTTACAGGTGATTCATGCTGCCGTCCTAACTGCGCCGACATCCTGGTGTCTCTGTAACTTAATTCTGCAGTAGTGCTGAGGTCTCCCAGCCAAGGTAATCTGTCCTACTGTCCTACTGCGTGGTTTTCTAACGTTTTCTTGCTGCAACACACAGGGTTCAAATAATTTTCTCATGTTTCTTCAAGGCCTACAGAAGGCTGATAATGATTCATTGACTTAAATCTGGTGTGTTGAACTCAGGAAACATTGAAAGACATGCAAGAAATTCAATTCAATTCAAAAATACTTTATTTATCCCAATTAAAATAAAGTGAGCTCTAAAAACTTTCTACCCACTCGGTTTGTGCCTGGATCCCTGCTTTGTTTGCCTCTGCCATTTCTGCTTTGTGTCCAAGCTTTGTGTGTGCTCCAAGCTCTACTTTCGCAAAACAAAAGTCTTAAAAATATCCTAAGAAAAATCAGTGGTCAGTCTAAAACCCCAATTCTAATATAGGGGCCCATATGAGACAATTTAATAGAGGTGCAGGCTTGTTTTATTCTTTAATATCCAAGTGTTGTCAACTAACACAATGATTAATCGAATCTTTCAACTCTGCATTGCAAGTCAAGCAGTACTTCCTTTTCTACTTCTAAATAAACAATGGCAGTGGTGGTTCTAGTCTGAATGGGATCCTAGGCAGGAGCCTTCTTCTGTGACCCAGCCTATCCCTTACATATAACTAAACACAGACACATTGACTTCGTCCATCAATGCTGCAACAATACAGAAGCCTTTATTATTGTCTCACAATCATTAAGTTTAAAGAAATATAAATATAATGAATATTGAGAATATTGAAGAAAGAGGTAGAGAGATTTATAGAGTGATGTATAAAAAGAGGGAGTAAATGTATGAATTTCAATTCTACTTTTCAGGGAAATAAGAATCCCTTTATTATACATATTAATCATTATAAATCTCTGTGTTAAAATAATTAAATGCAGCTTTAACCAGCCTTGTAATTTAAAATGTTGAACTATAGATGTTTAAATGCAGTATAGATTACTCAAAAAACAGATACATAGTCCTTTAAACCAGCTGTGCATTGAAGCTGCAAATCAGATAGAAACTTGAAACTTCAGGTGTGTTTGCCTGGCATGGTTTGACGGCCATATTTTGTCAGAATGCTTTCCTTCGTCTACAGGCACTCCACTTGCCATTGAATGGACAGGTGCATGATCAATAGAAACTTGCTTTGGGTGCAACCAAAATAGCTTTTTATGTGAAGTGTTTGTGCTACCCTCAAGGTCATGCTGCCTCGGGATGTGAGCCCCGCTGCAAGAGAGTTAGTGAGACAGACTCCACTTTGATGAGAAACTGCACATTACAAGCGCATAAAATATTAGCTGGTATAAAAAGCTACTGCAACTAGTATCAGTGCAACAGCTGCTGCCAGACTTCTAAAGCTGACTGTTGAACATCAAGAATGACTTAAACAAAGCGTCGCAAAAAGCTCCAGGGGTTCAGCGAACTGATTCCTTCAGAATCCTTTTAGAATTTGTAAGATTAGAAATTTGTGTAAAGAAGCTGCAAGTAAGATCTTACACGCAGCCGTACTTAAATATTCTCCAACTTTAATCAGTTGTCTCGGACACAGATTCTGTTCACATGGGAGATCAGCGTGCCCCACTGTAATTCACTGTGACAAGTTGTTTGTTGAAGGGTACGAACATACGGTGAGTGGTTGAAATCACTTAAAAATCTTGGAAGTGGACACTGATTTATTTCCCAAAATAAATCACTTCTTCCTTGGCCAAGAACTACATCCAAACTGGCACTTAAGGGAAGACCAACGATAGAAGATTGCCGAACAATTTGAGACCCTAGGCTGGGATTATTTATCACTCCATAAAACCGGACACACTGCAGTCCCAGAGAGAAATGTGACATCTGCCACTTGGACTTGGCAGTTTAGAACTAAAATATCCATTGCATTTTTTGTAGACAGAAGGATGAAAAAGTATGACATATATATGTATATGTATATAAGTATGTATAACAGTAATGTGGAGTACTATTGACCCAGCCCTCATTTATTCATAGAATGCATAGATGTTGTCTTGGTTCTTTTTTATACACTTTTAATTACTTCTCTTTACTATTTTACAATAAATAAATTTTACAAACAATAATTTTTTTTCTCCAAGCTATTTAACTAACCTATGAATCATTCATGTGCAAAAATATCTAAATTCAGGGACTGAAGTAATTTTGGACCAATTTTTAAAGCAGACATCGTGGCAAATAACCCATTTTAAATGGGATCTTCAAGCTCTTTGGCTTTATGCTAAAAGAAAACACATTTTGATCTGATTTCCTTCGTCAGACTTACAAAAACAAAGCCAAGGGTAAATATTCACACTGTCAGTTCAACAGGTTTCAAAAGGTACTTCTGCAACAACAAGGCAGTTCCCATGAGCAATGTGAGGTTTTAATGCATCTTTAGACATTGCAACGTGTGTCCTGAAAAAAAACACAAGATGAATGTGCAGTTGAAGGTCACATAAGTGTTCGACATGTAAGAAACAACTGTCTCTAGCAGATGAAGTGTCTAAAAGTCGCATAAAAGATTTAAAGAAATACTGGTGTGTATTTACATACTAATAGCATGCTAAATTATGATCTGAAGGGTTGAAGAAAAGTGAAAGAGTTGTTAATATTGCACGGGGTTATTTTTTGAGGATTGCATGCATTTGTTTGTGCATGATTGCGCACATATGTGCAGACAGGCACAAGAACATAAATACGCAAGCTGGACAACTTTGAGCTTTTTTTGTGGGTGGAGGAAGGGAAGATCTCAGAAAAGCGGGTTGGGAATCACTGGTTTAGTAGAAATATATCCATGGGTTGAAACAGCCAAGTCAAAGTCCGGACGTATATCTCATTCAGAATCTGGGACAGGACTTAAAAAAAAACTATCCTCGCAGTAGAGCTGAACGGTATATCGCAACTATATAGTTACTGCAACATTGCAGTATGCAATATCAATATCACAAAGAACTGCAAAAAATATCTTAGCTAAATATTTACACAAATATTTACACAGTTTGACTTGCAATGCTAGCAATACATTTGGTGATGCTTTTTGTTTATTGCTGTTTCAGAATGTGCTGCTGTCATTGAGAAACTACTAGTCAAAAAGAAATGTGTCCTTATAATCAACCAATCCCAGAAGAATTTCATCAAAAAATAATAATAAAATAAAATAAAATAATGGAAGTATTGTGCCAAAGGGCTGAAAACAAATGCACGCAGCACTGTTTAGATTTTTCTTTGAAACTGGCCGAAGCACAACAACTTGGCCTCAGTAGAAAATTTTAACAATTTCTAATTATGCTTCAGATTGGGAGAAAGAAATCCACAACATGGTATTTGATACCCAGAAATGATTCGTTAGTCATACCCTTAGTCATAGCCCCAACTGCACCACCATAATTAACAGTTTCAGCAAACAATGAGTTCACTGAGAAGGTCACAGAAACTCCCCTTAAGAACAAATTTTACATCGGTCTGCCTTTTCAAAATGCAATTGTATTTCAACAAAAAAGATCAACAATTTTATTTTTTGACATTGTGTCCCTTAAATGGGTACTTGTCACATAAACCGTTTAAAAAGCCATTCTTCCAACAAAAAGATCATTTGATATAGATAAAAAGAACATTCCCTGAGAAGAGAATGTGCAGCAATGTAATAAAAAAACAAGCTGTTGTTCAAATAGATTTGGAGCTTATGCCATCTTAAATTATGATCCCCAAAGGAGAGTGTGTTTAAATTATCATGTTTGCCAATGAGGCGACTGAAAATACCCCACATTTGTTCTACAATCTGCATGGTAGCCTACTTTTCTTCCACTATGCTTCTTTCTCCAGGCACAAAGAAATCCCTGAACAATGTTTAAAACTGTGCACACAACAAATTCCCTTAGTTCCTAAAATCATGTCTTGGAAGGAAAGGAAAAAAAGTGTCTAGGGTGCAATGCAAACATAGGCAGGAGAGGAACGTTTTTTTTCTTTCTTCCTGCCGATGCTATAATGGCAGCTAATACTTGTTTTCCACAGTACAATGTAATCCTCTCTTTCTGCTAAATGCCAGACGGAATAAGCAGTGCTGACCTTGTGAGACAACAGGGGCCGGATTTGAGGGTGTCTTTTTAAAAGCCCGCTGGCGTAATTGACTAAAACGGCGGGGTGGCTTGCTTTGATGGCTTCTCTGCACGTACAAGAGGGTGCAGAGCGTGAGGGAACGGGAAGAAAAGTGCGAGCAGAGGATCAGTGATGTTACACGGGTCTACACAGACAAACGAGGGAATATGTGGGCCGTTAACGCACAAAGAAAATCCGGGCATAGAGATTCAATGAGGTGCGCGTTTGCACAGCATCAGAGGAAACAGTGTGGAGAATCTGGTGGACTGGGAGGCTTTAAAGTAGCCACTGGCAGTGTCAGACTCACCGTCACTCAGACAGAACAAAATACGTTTTTTTTTTCCCCCATTGAAGAAGCCCTCCGGTCCTCAAAGAAGCTCAGTCCAAAACACCATATTTGATGGAGAATCAAATCGACCAACAAAGCTGCCGCCCCAGGACATCATTATTTCAATTTTGGCATTGAATCCAGGGCTGTGTTGGACAAGAAACTTTTATCATAAACCCGTCCAACTCCTTCGAGTTCTTTTCTTGCCTGCACCTGCAGTCTTCATTGCCACACTGATGTTTACCTCCTACTGTACCTGGCAGGTAGTTGGACTACACTTAGTAATCTGTATAAGAGCTTAACATGACAGAGTTTTTACACTATAAGGCCAACATGGATTATTAAACAGACCAGGAGTGTGAGCTCCATGTATGCAGAGAAATGTATATGTAGCTATATTTATCTGGGCATGTACTTATGCTTATAAATGGATATTCAAGGCAAAAACACCCAAAGGTTATAGGTATTCCAAAAATGGTAGGAATATATAAAATTTTATTTTCCCATACTTTCTGCGCAAAACGACTGATATTAAAAATAGTTATTAAGTACAATACATATGCATATATTTATATTTACGTGTATTTAAATGCTCCGTCGTACCATTTTAAATATTCAAAAGGAGCACCTACAAATTTTTCCTCTACAGCCATAAAAAAGAAAGTAAATCCTCTTCAAACACAGGTTTGTATGTATCAGGACATAAAGATCTGGTTTTGCCAGGATATAACCTCTAGTTTTTAAAAAACACACAATACATTAGATGCTGTCGTGATTTATTAAACAAAAATGAAGTCAATATTTTATAAAAAAAATTTATGTGGGAAACTTGATAAACTTAAAGATTAATTTGTTTGTAGAAATCCCTTTAGCAGCAACAATTAGAAGTTTTTCTGTGAATGTCCTTACATGTGTCTCATATTCCTTTGGAAGAAATAAGTCCCAACATGACTTCTGTTCATTATAATTTATGGGCATTAGTTTCTGTCTTAGGTATCTCGAGATCCCGCCTCTGCATTTCAATCAGGTAGAGGTCTGGAATTTAAAGGAGCCTAGCGTAAGTTCCAGGATCTTTGCAGACGTCTTCCCTCTTTGGTGACAAGTTGAAATGACACCAGCATTGTACACGTACATGGGAGGAGAGGAAAAGCGACTGCCGCCACGACTGCACACGTCTTTTGTTTAATATGTAATAGCTTCTGAGGAAAGAACCCTATAGATGTTGAAGCTAGCTCATGTTCTCTTGCTAATGCATTGATTACAGCAAAGTAACCAGGTGAACGAGAGCATGTAGCACATCGCACCCATGCCCAGAGGATTTGGTCCAAATCACTCTCATGAACTGAATAATGGAGCATGTAGAGTCAACTGCAGTAAAGAAAGGATAACTTAGTTTAGACGGGCAATTGTCAGGTCATGTATGTATATATATATATATATATATATATATATATATATATATATATATATATATATATATATATATATATATATATATATATACAGTATGTATATATATATATATATATATATATATATATATATATATAAAACCATTTGGTTTTCGGCAAACATGGTACTGTGCAATATGGCTAAAAATCTATACTTTAGGTGCATCTGTACAAAAGGAATTGTACCACGAAGTTTTGTGGCTCATTCAGACGCAATTTAACAAACCAGTATCATGCTACCATATTATTTTTACAGAGAGAAACTTTATATAATAGTACTGGCATAATGTTAACATTAAACGTGCTAACTGAAACCTGCGGTGTATGGGATGTAGCTTGTTTTTTAAGCTTTTTGACCATTAAGAATCTGACCTGGGGGAAATTTGCTGGCACATCCACTGCCCTAAATGCTTTCCCTTTGTGGGTAATCTTTGTCACTGTAAAATGGTAGGATGTTGGTGGTACATACCATGCAGGGTTTTTTTCCTCCCATGATGGGAGTTCCTTCCTTTTCTTCCAGCTTCCATTGTCTGAGACATTTACTGAGCACTCCATCCCTCAGGGCCATCTTTCTGTTATATTCTTGGAGCTTGGAAGTTTCATCTTCAATGGTGGCTCTGATGCTCACTAGGCCTCTGCCTCCTTTGCACTTAGTGTATAACCTGTGGATACTGAATGTGGGGTGGAATCCACTATGCATTGTGAGTGTTTTTCGTGTTTTAACATCAGTGGTCTGAATTTCCTCCTTTGGCCTACTTATTATCCCAGCAGGGTATCTGATTACTGGAAAGGCATACCTGTTGATTGCCCGGACCTTGTTATATATATATATATATATATATATTAGTTGAACATGCCAGGAAAACCTTCAAAGAGGTGTGTCCAGGACACCTCCTGACCAGATGCCCATAAAACCAGAACTGATTCTTTTTGATACAGAGAGCAGCAGGTCTACTCACATCTACCTTGGATAGTAGAACTGGGGTCAATATCCATATCTTATGACCATAGGTGAGTGCTGGAATGCAGATGTGCTGCAAGATTGTGAGCTTCACTTTTTGCCTCTTTTTTCATCACTACAGGCATTACCACTACGGGTAAAACATTCAAATAAGATTTAAAAGGATCCTAGTAACGTATTTTGACCATAAAAAAAAACACAAAATAAACATATTTATCTTCAGATAAAACAATATACACCAAATGTTCGTCCTCATAGCATTTACATCTCCTTTTTGAGCCTGAAAAGAACTTTGCACCGGAAACGATCAGCAGACACAAATATTGTTGAGCCGTTTGCAGAACTATGAGAAAGCAAGATGGTGAGAATTGACGCAGCTACTGTGAGAGCCAGTAGACCATCCTGCAATACGTCGTAGTAAAGTGACAGCTCATCGTGGTCAAAGACCAACCCAATCTACAGGGTTAGGGTTACCAACTTTCTTTATTCCGCACCTCCGCTGGCCGTGGTTGACTCGCTCAGCTCCATCACAGACACATATACGTAGAGCCCTCGTTAAAGACTGCAACGCACATTGATGTTGCCGCCATATTGAAAGTGGCATAGTGGAAAGATTGAGAAGATACCTCATTCATGCTCTGCGTTAAATTCTACCAACCGATTCACAGTACAAACCAAATCTACTGGCATTTTCTTTCACAGGTAAGAGTGAACATATACTTATAAATGTATTTATTCATTATAACGTATAGTATGTTGTTGGGCTCCACTGCATCTCCTTGTTTATTCCTTGCACACATGCGCGATATTGTACTGCCGGTAATGCGGTCTTGTTATTGTAAATACACACAAAAGGTCTTAGTTTACAAACAAACAGAGCAAAAACAAAGTGTAAAGCACATGAATAAAATAAAATAAGCCAACGAAGCACAATAATTTAATCAGAATACCATTTCATGCAACCAGAGAGAGGTACTGGCGTAGAAATTTGTAAAGTCATCATATTACGTGACTAGGCCCCTTTAATGCTGGGAAAGATTGAAGCCTCCAGTGACCCTAAAACAAGATAAAATGAATCTCTTGTTCAGGTGTAGAAAGTTGTGCACAGTAAGAACATGCAAACAGCTCACAGACACGCCCCTGCTAACGTTCTTATCACAAGCCTTGTTGCTTTGTGGCAACTTTACCCCCAGGATAATTTATCATCACTGTTATTGTCCATTTGTGTTAGCTTTAATCCTTATTCCTTGGCACTTCAGATCTTGGCACATTGACGTGATACACTTAACCAATGTATATTTAAAATGTCTTAGTGAAAACTTTGGAGCTACCTGGTCCATGACTTTGAACAGTACAGAGCAAATTAAAGACAATATCAGTCCCAATAAATCCATTCTACATAGCGTCATTTGGAGATTCTTGATTGGATTGAATGCGGTACCGCGCGCGAGCTATTTTTAGAAACACAATGTCACGATGACGTCACATCACGTGGTACGCAGTAGGGCAAACTCCCAAACGCGCCGCTGTTTTGGTGTGGAAGAGACGTGCGTTAGCCTAGGTTTTACTCGGTAAACGACTGCTTTTTCCAACATCTAAGACCATGGTTTATAAACATTGTTGCTATGGGACGTGCAACAGCGACTCGAGGTACGCTGATCGGCCGCATATGAAGGATGTTTTCTTCATTAATTTCCCGAAACTCAAGAGTGCCAAGGAGAAGTGTGTGCGTTGGGTACACTTGTGCGGGCGGCCTACACAACATTTCAACCCGGAAAAAGTTACCAAATTCACCTACATATGTAGCAAGCATTTTGTCGGTGGAAAGGGCCCAACTGAAGAACATCCTGACCCAATTCCAGCGACATCAAGCAGTGAACAGGTGAGAGTATTTTGGTGTTTTACTGAAGCTTAAATCTGCTCAGGCGTCGAAGAGCTAAGGACGAAACGAGCTATCCTTTGTTACACTTTTGTTATGTCTGCGTGTCTATCCTGCCGCGCGATATTGACTTAGGCCCCTAAGTTGACCATAGATATACAGATTCCTGGACGTTGATTGCAAACTAACAAAAAAGGCCGACGTGAACGGAGCACGGTGGAAATCATAACAAAGGCATGAACGCCGAGCAGGGAAAAAAACAAAGCTTACCGTTGAATCAACTCGGCCCGTCTTCCGTTTTTTTTGAGCCCTCGACACTCAAGCCACCGTTTCAGCTGAAGGTTGGTGTGCTCTTCCACAGTGCGACCAGTAAACCATGCGCCTGGGACATCGTCTTGGGTAAGTTTAATGGCTGCAAAGTCGGTCATATCGCTGGTTCTGTTGCGCTTGTAATGGCTGGTTTGTATGTGCGTTCTACGACTGTTTGCCCTACCGGTGCGGCAAAAGGGGCGTTACTCTTAAGGCCGTGACGTCACGTGCGCGGTACCGCATTGTAGGAGAAATTACATAATTACAATGTTAATAGAAAGGCAATAAGGCCAGCTCATGTCAAGGCTCTGTCAGAATATGTGATGTAATCTGACAGTACAGCTGCAGATGGAAACAGTAGCGGATACATGATAGCAGAGGCAAGTTAAATCTATGTCTGAATGCTTGAGGGGATGCTTTCCTGCCCTGCAGGAGTTTCCTCTGCAGGGCTTCAGCAGTGAAAATCCTGACAAGACCTGTGGGTCAAAAAGGGTTGAAAAGTCTTCTGTGTCTTGCTGAAAAGAGAAAACAACCTGTGTTTGTTTTCTCCTTGCATTTTCTGATAACAGGAACAAAAGAGTTAGCACAGGCATAACAAAATAACTAATTTCTGTCCAGTTCACAGTGACTGACAGCTCGCTCGGTTCTGTTTGTTTTAATGAGACAATGCCCAACTAGTTTGGTTCTCTGGACCGTGATGAATTATTCCCACAATGTGTGCGAAGAGAATTTATGAGAGTTAGCGAATTGGATGAGGTAACACAATTACTGTCCATATGTAGCCCTGCAGAGAGCGCAGCACGTCCAAAAGCCAGGCGCTTCCATATGCTATGCTGCACTGTCTGTCTGTTTCGAGTAAGGGTTTGATTCTGTGGTGGCTGTTCGAGTCGCTGTAAGTTACTCACTCTGAGTGAAGCGTGGAGGGTTGTCGTTGACATCCGTGAGTTTAACAGTGACAGTGGTGGTCCCAGATAATCCTCCAAGGTGGCCCCCCATGTCTTTGGCCTGCAGGACCACTAAATACTGGTCCTGCGTCTCCCTGTCCATGTCAGGGACTGCTGTGCGCAAAATCCCTGGAAAAAACAAGGAAACACACACATTAAGTTCAGGGCCGACATGAGTCGTATGTTTTTGTTTTTGTTTTTTTGACAAATTAGAAAAACTAATTTCCAAGGTGTAGCACTGAGAGGCTAAAAGATTTTTGTGGGTTCAATATTTATAAGTGCTTATTCAAAATTGAACCTCCTGCTTTCAAAATAGATTTTAGTCTTTTTAAGAGGCTCATAACTGGAATATTTGCAAATGTCCCTTTCCAAGTACGCTCGGGTCTATATCTTAGCAAAGTTGTATTCAAGGAAGCAATGAGTTAGGAAAAAACTGAAATTTGCGTCATGAAATCTGGCATGAGTGGATAATGCAACATTGACATAAAACTAAAGTAGTAAAAGCAAAGTCTCCTGCTCATGGCTCTTAAATTAGTGAGCCGTGCAGTGATTGTGCAAGTCTCACCGTTTTTCACATAACATAATTTTGTATCTATTGCATAATGATATAGCTGTCAAAATAAGAATCTACTCAAACTCTATTATTCCTTCAACACTTAATTTCAAGATAGCATGCTTGGCCCTAAAGCGTCACTTCAAGCTAATATAAAAAGAGTTGAGTGAATGGGAAGTTAAAATTCTAATATACAATCACATTTCAGATGCAGTCATGATTTGGGTCAGACACAGAGAAAAAGAATGAGTCACAGGTGGAGCAAAGCAAGAGAATCTGTGGTCTAGCTGTTTACTCTCTACGCAAATGATCTATTCTTGCCCTTGTCCACCCATATTTCTTGCATCGATGATGCAACCAAAGCTGTGTTCTTAATCTTTTTATTATTTTACAAATATGAGGCCACGCAGCTATTGAAAATGTCCCTTTTAATTGAGTAAACAGTCCATGTACTATGTACAATACCAGTTCATCAGACATTCAACTCATACATTCAATATGAAAGTGTTTAATGGCTCTAAAATGCAATTATATATGCCCTTTAAGAAAAGTCCTTTATGAATAGTGGGATTTCATTCAACCAAATTTGCATTGTTTGATGCTACATGTGTTTCACATATTTTGTAGCATGAGTTTATCACATTGTCAGACAGAAGCCTAGGGTAATTACCATGCTAATGATTAAAAACCACTCATTAATTTTTTGTGGATCAGCAACATGCCATTAGAAATAATATTACCAGATGTTGTGATCAAGCTTGATGGATTGATATAATGTAGTGGGTTTGCATTGATGACTGAGCTACTGTAAACTAAAGAATCTCCTCTTCAAGCATAAAACAGCAAACACAGCTGAAATGTCAGAGAGAAAATTCTAACAGACAACTTGACCTTTCATTAATGACTTATTAACATTTATAGGAGCACATTTGATGGCTCATTATGAACTGAGAGCGTCAGGGCCTCTTTGTTTAAGACTTCATCAGGGCTCCATTTACACGTGTTCGTAAGTCATTAATAAAATGTTGAGCATTTTGTTTGATTTTCACACCATGTAGCCTCCAGCTATAAATGCTAATAGTGTTTTCTAAGAGGGGTGAGTCCAGATGCTCTGCAGCTTGTTTTTATAAACTTTATGAACTGCTCAGCCAATTTGACATGGGGTAACAATATTAGATATGTCATTTAATTAGTATTAGTATCATTAGAGCTATGTGTTAGCTTATAATTATTTTACATTCATCTCAGGTTTCTACTTGAGATCAAGGTATGGAAACAGTTTCAATCATCATTTGAAATCTAAGTCATATTCACTTGGGATTTTAGTAATTTTTTACTATTCTTTTTCATCATGAAATGACTAACTTTCATGAATATAAAGAAAACAATGACTGTGTGCTTACGTTTGAATTTTTAGTTGACTTTCCTTCATAGAGTTAAAATTATACATACTCTACTAATGTTTGGGAAAACTTCCCCCTACAAAGTTACACCTTGATTCCAAGCTTTTTGTAGCCATCAACAAGCTTCTGGTATTTTCCTGACTAGATGTCTGACTACTTTGGTTAACTTAAAATAATTGGTTTCATGGGATGCACCTGGGTTTCAAACATAGTCCATAAATTTTAAATAGGGTTAAGGTCAGGACTTTAGAGGGACTATTTAGGAAGTTTAATTTAACCATTTCACAACCTGTTTTGATATGTGTTTGGGATTACTGTCCAGTAGGAAAACCCACTTGCATCTAAATTTTAATGATCTGACCCAAATGCTCTTCTTTCAAAAAGAAACAATCTTTCTCGATAAAATCGGTAAGGATGTTCAGGACCAACCTAGGAACCACCAGGGCACAAACTGATCATAGACTGGAAAATGGAGAAACATCAGTGTCATGGACACGACGAACTGAGTTTAACATCGACAAGGTAAGTAATAGTAATAAGTAATATCATCTTTATTGTCATTGAAACATACATTGAAACATACATTACAACGAAATGTGTTCTCTGCTTTTAACCCATCACCCTTGGAGAGCAGTGGGCTGCCATGTGCGGCGCCCGGGGAGCAATCTGGGGTTAAGGGTCTTGCTCAGGGACCCAGAGTGCAGGCGCTGGGGATCGAACCGGGTACTTGCATCCTTCTCTGAGTGCAAGCACGCTGCTCTAACCACTAGGCCAACACTCCCCCTCCAAAGGAGTGAGAGGGTAACAATCAAAAGTACCTGCTTCAAAAGTGGTAGCTTCCAGCTAGACAGAAATTTGTAGCTACCTGCATTGTCAGACGTAAAGCATTTTAGAGACTAGCTTTATGTTCAGAGCACATAAAGAGCTTAAGCATAATGCTTGGGGCAGTCAATGTACAGTGGGTCTTTCAAACGAAACAATACCATACCAACTGTCAAGTACAGTGGCGACTGCATCATGTTGAGAGTCTGTTCACATTATACCAAGGGGTGGTAGTGAATTCATCCATCTTACATTAAATCAATAGCTGATCAGATGAAACATGACCAATGTAAAATGTTTCCACAGGGTGCATCAGAAGGTTTTTTAAATACAAAAGGCAGGCTAACATTAAGCTTTTGGAATAGTCCGGACCTTAACATTGCTTAAATCTATGGCCAATGTTTGAAAGAGGGGTCTGTGCTAGCAAGCAAAATGACTTCTGTGGTCATATATTCAGCCACATTTATAGGCAAAACGCTGTTGATAGAAAATACATTTGCTTTCTCTACAACTACCAAGGAAACATTTATCTAAAGAAGCATTTGAATGGATGATTATATTAAAGCATGCATCTGCAATTTTGAGAGGTTTGATATTAAAGAAGATCCACAATAAATTAAAACCAAACTGTTATTTTTAAAAATCCTTTAAGTTGTCTGTTATAAAATAACCAAACCCTATAAAATAACAGTTCAAAGACATCATTAAAAGCACATTCATGTCTATGATGTATGGATGTAAACTTCTGAGTGCACATGCACATCAGTAGTTTTAAAAAAGTGTTCTTAACAGAATCCATTAGTTACAGCTAATAAAAACCCTGTGTGTAAGTACCTCATTAGGGAGAGCTACCACTATTAGATGATACAGTTACTTACAGAAAGAACAGGAGTGTGATTTTGTTTGGGCACTTAATACATGCAATCACAACTGGCCACTAAGCTGAGCCATAAAACTGTCAGTGTTCTTAGTTGTCATGTGATCATTACCAAAGGTAATAGAGTCATAAAGTACTTGCACGGTAATTAAAGTGTTTTTATTCCATTTGACAGATAAAGTTCCACTTAAGGATCCACTTTGGCATTTTTTGATGCTCTTCCGAAACCTTTGGCACAGTGTCAACAAGCACCGTCATCAGGCTGGAGAAGTGGCAGCTTTTCCTGACATGTTGACAGCTTTTCTGACATTTTGGAGACCCTCAGTTTCAATTTGACAGCAACAATATACAACTTCATGTCTTGTTGATGGCTCATAGAAACACAAACATTGCATTCACTTGCTGTAGGCATTAATGTCATACATTCTGGCCTTTTAGTGATTTATTCCAACTGTTCCTTTTTTATTGTGTAATGGACATATATCAAACAGCTTTAATAACTCTAAAAGAAAACTAGGTGCATAGATTTGAGGTTGCATGGACTTTCTTTAATCCACAGAGGGTCAAGAAACTTCTGGCATAATTCTGGTTTGATATTTGACCACTCTCTTTGGCAAGATTTAAAAATTTCATTCAAACTGGTTGGCTTCCTAGCAGCACTATGTTTTTTTTTTAAGTAGAGTTCACAAATTTTCAACAGGGTTAAGCCAAGGGCTTTCAAATAGCGATTACAGGCCACGACCTTCAGTGTGCACTGGAGTGGTTCGCTGCTGAGTGTGAAGTGGCCAAATGAGAGTCAACTCCTAAGTCTGAGGCCATGGTCTTTGAATGGACAAAGGTGGATTGACGGCTAGGTTGAAGGTCAGTCTCTGCCTCAAACGAAGGAGTTTATGTATCCTGGTGTCTTCAGGCTCACAAGTGAAGGTTTGATAAAACTGGAGATGGACAGATATATCTGGACTTTCTCTGCAGCAATGCAGACACTGCTCCAGTGTGTTGTGGTGAAGAGAGCTGAGAAAAAAAGCAAAGCTCTCAATTTACCCGTCTGTCTATGTCCCGATCCTCACCTATTAATATGAGGTAGAGACTATGACCGAAAGAACGAGATCCAGGATACAAGCAGCCGAAATGAGCTTCCTCCGGAGGGTGGTCCGGCTCAGCCTTAGAGAAAGGGTGGGGAGCTCAAAGTAGAGCTGCTGCTTCTCTGCATCAACAGGGACCAGTTGAGGTGGTTTGCACATCTGATCAGGATGCCAACAGGGGGATTTCTGGGCAGGTCCCACTGGGAGGAAACCCTGGCCAAGACTTTATATCCCATCTGGCCTAGGAATGCCTTGGGACCTCCCAGATTGAGCCTGAGGATCATTCTGGGGAGATTGATGTCTGGGGTTCCCTTACTTGCTTTCCCTTGGAAGACAATGGATGAATAGATGGATGGATGGAATAAAAAACTGGAGTTGTATGTATTTGAGACTATGTATGAGAATAAAATCTACAATAAATTTAAATTTGTGCACCCAATTATCAAGAACAGCTCAAACACACTATTTAAATGCCAAAATGGATAAGGCATTCATGCCCATAGTAGGTTCATTCAAACATTTCTCTGGAACTGAAAGCACAGATATAAGAAAAGAATCATACTAGAAGAAAATATAAAATTGCTACATGACATACGTGAGAAATGCTGACAGAGGTTAAATTCTTATTTTCTGCTCTACACCGTTTAACAACATGCCAAGACACATTGTCTTCACATCGATCACCTCCTCTCTGTAAATGACCTCATTCCGCAACATATGACTGGATGTTGCACATTATGCACTGGCTTCTTGCAGCTCAACTCAGCAGCTCAAGGTAAATTACATTCAACGCTGACTGTTTTTGAATGCTAAGAAACAGAGTTTTGAACAAAGAGGAATGTTTTGACATTCATGATCTGAACTTATGAACAAAACAAGCAAAACGTGAGCAAATCTGCACATTTTAAAATGGAAACAAAACCAAAGTAAGACGCTGTGAATGAAAATAGCAGCTAAAAGAGGGAAGAAGATTGCAGACGTGTTCAGAATACATCAGCATGTCTAACATCACACTGTCATGGCTAATGCACACTGTGTGGCTTTAGGCTTAAACTCTACATTAGCATTTCAAAAAGAGCCCCAACTCCCATACGTCAAGGCAATCAATTACTAGATAAAACATGTTACTAAACAAAAACAAGAGTACTGCCCACCTGTGATCCAAGAGGGTAAACTAAAACACACATTTCGGAAAAAAAACATCAGAAATGTCATTGTTAATTGAATGATGTGTTTCCATGCATGCTGTCTATCAAAAAAACATTTGAAGCATCAAAGAGAACTCCATCTTTGAGTCAACTGAGCTATGAATCCACTCTGGGATATTGAGCTCAAACACAAACAATAAAAAATAGGGAAAAATTTACCCTCTGCACAGCTGTAAAACTTTTTGCCCTTAGGTGACACCAGGCAGATACTTTGTGTCTTTTACAATCTGTAGCGCATTATAGCACACTCATCTTTCATGTAATCTGTCATAAACATGTCCCCTTTCTTATTTTCACCATATAAAACAATGTTTGACTGTACCTCTGTGTTACACACCAGGGTAACATTCATACATTTATGAAAACTCATTGAAAAGAAGGAGTAGCACAAGAAGAGGTGAATGTGCGTGTATTTTGGGCATTGGTGTTGGGGGGATTGGAGTCCACAAATTTTCTCTGTTGCTCCTCTTCAGTTTGGGGTCCCGCAGGGGTCTGTGTTAGACCCTTTGCTTTTCTCTTTCCTATTTCCACTTGGTTGTATCTTCAGGAAACATGGAGTTTCCTTCCATTGTTATGCTGATGACTTCTAGGTTTTTTTCTCTCTTTAAAAAGCCAAGAGTTTTTCATTAGATTTACTGTTCAAATTTCTTAATGATATGAAGTCCTGGATGGCTTCAAACTTTTCACATTTGAATGAGCAGAAAACAGAAGTGATGGTTTTTGGTGGTACATCTGAGACTTCCATCACAGATCTTGGTTCTCTGGCTTCGTATGTGAGGCCGATCATCACAAATCTGGGAGCTAAAATGGATGCAGATCTTTAACTTGAAAGTCAGATTAGGGTGGTTGTGAAATCTAGCTTTTTTCATTTGAGGCAGTTAGCCAAAGTAAAGCCAATTGCATCATGGCAGCTTTTTGAAAAAAATATTCATGCATTTGTTACATCTAGGCTGGTTTACTGTGGCTCGCTCTGCCTTGGGGGTAGTGATGGATCCATCAGGCACCTGCAGGTTCAAAATTCTGCAGCATGACTGTTAACTGGAACAAGAAGGTCTGAGCACATTACCCCCATTCTGACTTTTCTTCATTGGCTGCCTGTACAGTTTAGGATCTGTTTTAAAGTTCTCTCATTTGGTTTTAAATCGCTTAATGGCTTGCCTGCCCTCTCTCTTTTAGTGAGATGTGGCTGATATATTTGCAAATAATGTTTCTAATCTTGTTTAAAATCGCTTTATTCTTTTTTCCAAACTACACATTACAAACCATGTGTTTCTGGAATGCTCCAACAGATGCTTGACATGCAAAAGTTAAAAAGCAGAACTCAAAGGAGTGAACTATGTAAAGATCTGTACTGCGAAACCTAAGAAATGGCAGTTTGGTGTGACTCACTTTTTTTTAGCAAAGCCTTGTCAGCTTGGGACCTTGGGTTCTCTTTCAATTAAAATTAAAATACAATTTAAAGAGTAGGGCTGGATCTTTAACTTTTTAATTTCAAATCATTAATTCTAGAAAAAGAATAATGTGTTAAAAATGAACACCATTAAGCGCACTGTGAAATGGAAACACATGTGGGAGGAGCAATTCCACGGAGCATAACACAGGACCATTTGTGATGGTGTCATATGAGGAAACAGCACTGGATAATAAGTGTGTAAGTGAAGTTGAGCACTGCCTCTGAGAGTGGATTTCACAGATGATAGTTATTACAGTGCACCAGTATTTAAAATCTAAAGCCAGACAATATCATTATTTAAATTCTGAAAATTGTTCTGTTTTTACTTTAATTACCTTTTGGTTAATCACAAGGCGGTCATACCGGGGAGGGGTGGGGGGGTGTCACATTTCCACTATAATGCAGAGAGTTGAGCATCTCTGAATATAGAAATACCAGAAACCCTGTTCTGTAAAATATAGAAGTATTAAAATTTTTACAAGATTTAGATACGTTTGAAGCTGCTGGTTTTCAATTCAATTCAATTCAATTTTATTTATATAGCGCCAAATCATGAAACATGTCATCTCAAGGCACTTTACAAAATCAAGTTCAATCATATTATACAGATTGGGTCAGATTATACAGATTGGTCAAAATGTCCTATATAAGGAAACCAGTTGATTGCATCAAAGTCCCGACAAGCAGCATTCACTCCTGGGGAACCGTAGAGCCACAGGGAGAGTCGTCTGCATTGTACATGGCTTTGCTGCAATCCCTCATACTGAGCAAGCATGAAGCGACAGTGGGAAGAAAAAACACCCATTAACGGGGAAAAAAAAACCTCCGGCAGAACCGGGCTCAGTACTAACGGTCATCTGCCTCGACCGACTGGGGTTACAGAAGACAGAGCAGAGACACAACAAGAGAGACAAAAAAGCACAGAAGCACACATTGATCTAGTAATCTGTTCTACATTAGATGGTAATAGTCGGTGATCTGTCCTCCCTGGATGATTTCACAGTCATTTTGATAGTTATGTCTGGGTAAACCACTGTGTGAATGCAAATCCACCACATTCCAGTTCTTATTTAGTCAATAAAGAATTACTTTGTTATTAGAATACTGATTGTGTATGTATATTTATTGATTTAGTTACTAACACATTTATTTTGATTAAAAAACTTTTCTTATTGTTCCAAATATTGCCAACTGAAAAAAGGCAATTGATTGCAATGAATTAATTACAATGCCTGTAATCTGATAACATCTTAATTGTGTGCCACTTCTATTAAAAAGAATAACATTTCGCTCAATCCCTTCATTCAGTTCATGCTTTTGTCACTGAAGAACTGTGTACATACGTAAAAATAAGTGCAAACCGCTTCCCATGTGTGGCTATTGATGGATACCTTTGCATCTGCATGTATTTAGTGCAATCTACTTTGTTAATCTTGTGCAAAAAGAGAGCAAATAGCACATATAAAATAGCTCATTAAAAAAAGTAGGACATCCCAGTACTTAACCGTCCCTGTGCGTTTGAAGGAGCACAAGAGGGAAACGAGAAGTAGGATAGACGGATGAGTAATTGTCACAAAAGAACGCGGGACACAGGGATGGGAAATACATTAGCCTGAAAGTGTAAGTAAGAATCCCACCTGTATTTCAACGCTTGCAAACACATCAGCGCACACGGATGCGTGAGTCCTCCAGGCCCTATCTATCCACACAGACATATTCTCTTAGCAGCATCTGTGCACTGATCATCAGTCAAGACTGAATTCACTTGTTTGCTCCTCAGCAACTTGGGCATGTTTGACTTTCCGCAGCACGTGCAGGGGTGTTTGCTTGTCGACATCTGTCCATACTTTCAGGTTTCTCTGCACCACCTGTGTGTGTGTGTGTGTGTGTGTGTGTGTGTTTGTGTGTGTGTGAGAGCGTTGCGACGGCAGCATGCACACTCACCTGTCTGGGGATCAACGGAGAAGTACTGCTGGCCCTGCACCAGTGTGTACACAAGCTTGGCACTGTTCCCATATGTCGGGTCATCAGCATCTGTCGCCGTCACCTGGATTATGGACGTTCCTGCAGGGGGAGGACAGACGAGGAGAGACAGAGGAGACAAGGACAGGAAATGTGATGAAAGCGAAGAAAATGACAAATAAGCAAAGGGAATGAATAAAAAAAAACAGACACCCAGCTACAACAGAACTTTTAAAGCATACAAAGCTTCATGTGAGAATTCTCTTTGCTTCTTTTTTTTCAATCTCTTTCCAGCAGCAGTGTGACAAATAGTTCATTTGCCCCGCCATACAGATCCTTGTCGTCACCCTCCTCTCTCCTGCCAGTCACCTACCTCCCCCTCCTAACTCCTCCATTCTCTCTGTCTCACTTCATTTCTCTTCATCTCCGTCTCCAATTCCCTCTTGCTCCCTCTCTCAATCAGACCGTCTGTCTCTTCAACTGGCCTCCCTCTCATTCCCTTAAATCTTCTTTCCACGGATCACAGACTGTCAATTTGGCAGGATATCTTTTTTTTAAATTGTAAGCAAAAATAAGAATATATGAATATATGGATGACAGTAACAAAAGCCCATTTGTTGTCTATTTGTATAGGTCCGTGCAAGTAGAAAAAGGGTAGCCAGAATTTGTATTTTATGGGGAAATTCAAGTCAAGGAGAGGAGGACGGTGGCAGCTGGTGGTTTATTTCTGATCAAAACCCAGAGAGAGTCACAGTGGAGACAATCAGGAGTGTATTTCTACACGTTAAGTTTGCAGAGAGTGGAATCGGAACTATTATATGTGCTTATTACTGGCCCAATTCACAACAGGTTTGTGCATGTTTATTGTTTTTAACTATTAGAGGAAAATGTGTACGTTACTTTTCTGAGGACATTGTTTAAATTTTGGCAAATGATGGCCACCTTCGCTTTTTGACGATTAATAATATGCATATTGCAATGTTTTAAGATAAAGCCTTCCATTTATGATTCTCATTTCTCAGTGAGATTTGCCGCTATATGTCATGCTGAACTCACAGCCTTGCTCTTTATAAAGAGCCTTCTTATATGCTTGATTATGCTAATTAGTTTAAAGTAGCTTTGCTACTGAAGTCACTTAAAGCCTGAGCGTGCAACATCGAAAAGGCAAACTGTGTTTTACCTGGAAGAGATCTTCCGACGAAGCAGAATAAATCAAGTTGGGAATCTACCTCTACTGATGAGGGATTTATAGTGAAACCAAGTTGTTTTTAGTTTGTTTATCTGACAGGGAAACATAAAATGTCAATAGTTTCTTCAGAGGACTGGCCCACTACGGACGCTGTTTAACCGCCTTGAATGTGTTTGAGAAAATATATAGAGCATATGAGTATCAGTCTTAATATAAAGTGATCCCAGTGACAGGAGCCATTAATTGTTGGAGGAATAGGTGTACACAGAGGCCTTTTGACATCCGTGCTGATTGCTGTGAGGCAAAACAACCATGAACTGAACAAATCCAGAGTGAAGCTGTTGTCACACTGTTTATCATTTTGCCACAGATACTGGCTTAAGGTATGCCAATATCTAGGTAAAACCAGGTTCTGCTTGGGTCTAAACATCAGGAAATGAAAAACATTTGGTGAAATATAAAGTCCTCCCACATCTAGGGAGTACAGCGAGTGCAATGTTCAGGATGTCCCTGGTTTAGTTTTTGTGTATTTGGACAAAGAGTGTAAGGTTTGCAGTCTAGCCCTACATACAGAAAGTTACTTTTACAGTGACATTACCATCTAATTTTGTTCCCATTCAGGATGATGGAAATGACCAACTCAAGGTGCTGCACAGTCTGAGTGTCCCTGAGTGGTCTAATAATTATTGGCTGAAATGATCAGAAGACAAGTCAGACCGCCCTGCCACTGGAGCCACTTAAAGTATTTGGCAGGCTGACATGAATGAACCTTCAGTCTAGATAGAGTGCCTGCATACTAGCATGAGATTAAATAGCAATACTGAGCAATGGCTAAATGTGCAAAGCATTTAAGTATATTTCATTGCACTGGGGAATTTGTCCAATATTTTTGTCCTCACTGAACTTTTTGACACATCCAACAAATGTGTGGCAGCATGGCTTAGCCAAAGCTCACATTGGCTGTGCCACGGTTGAAGATGGATAGAAAGCGGATGCTGGAATGTTATTTACTTAAAGCTCTGTATGTTGTTATGCCAGTGAAACACATGGCGAATATGCAACAGTTTGACAGAGGGGAAATTCATATTACTCCAATATGTCACAATAACCATATTAGCAAACACATCTGAAGATTGTTTTTAAAAAAAATCTAATATATCATTGTGTCAAAGTTAGATGTTTGCAGAAGATTTTACTGCACATTTGTGCAAAAATGATTGCTGACATCTAATTTCTTTCCCCTCTCACTTGGACACAAAGATTTGTCAATGTCAGTGTCAATCTAAAAGTGTTAATCTAAAAGTGTGGTCATGATCTGTAGGAGTTAAGAAGATAAATCTATTCAGTTTCCAGATTTTTGGCTGTCAAATACTGTGCTGGGTGTTACAGACAAAACCAAGTATCCTGGGCACATCATCACAGAAAATCTGTCGGACGATGATGATATCTGTAGACAATGTAGAATGTTGTATACTCAAGCTAATACCCTTGCTTATAAGTTTGGTGCATGTACTGATGAAGTAAAAGTGGAACTATTTAATGCATATTGTACCTCTCTGTACACTGATCACCTGTGGTCTACATATAGAAAAACCAACCTGCAAAGGCTGCAGGTGGCCTATAATGATGCTTTGCGGGTACTTTTGAAACGGCCTAGATGGACTAGTGCGAGTGAGATGTTTGTCACAGCAACAGTCAATACCTTACATGCTGTTTTACGAAAGTTAATGTATAAGTTTATCTGTAGGTTAAATGCATCTGGCAATGAAATTATCTTGTCACTTACTGACACCTCACGTAGTGCAATCCGATACCAGTCTAAGCTGTGGAGACACTGGTATTCCTGTCTTCTTAAAGATCCTATTTAATTGATAATGGTACTTGTATTGTTTTTTTTATTCTTATCTATTTATTTTATTTATTTAGTGGACCATGAGTCCGGAATAAAGTTTGTTTATCTATCTATATATCTATCTATGTCAACTATATTTATATAGCACATTTAATACAGATACATCTGTCCAAAGTGCTGTACTCAACAAACAGTATAAATAAATCAAATAATAAATACACAACATGAAATAAGAATAATACAAAATTATAAAAGTAAAAATACTGAAAAATAATAAAAATAATAAAAGATTAAATAAGAATCTGCTCATCTTGAGTTAAAGGCCAGTGCAAACAGGTGGGTTTTTAACAGACTTAAAAATATTTGTGCTTACAATATTACACCAACTAAAAGTCATGGCAGACAAGACAAACAAACTAGAGTTGAAATAAACTTAAGTTATACTTTTAGGTCATTAAGTGTCCAAACACATTTTTTTTATTTTTTGTGTGTGTTGTTTAAGGTGCTGTATGTTTGAAATTAAACAATAAGGCTGTAAAAGCAATAGCTGTAAAATAAAAATAAAAATGTAAAACAGTTTGACTAAAATGTCAGTAATTAAAGAACACTGGGATTAGAAGCTCAAGGTCAGATCCTATTTAGAGTTTCTTTTATTGAGATGATATGTTGACTGATCCTCAAAATAGCTATCTTTATGTCCCCTTCACTTAATAGGAAATCACGCACCGAAGGGTGTTGTGATTAACGTTAACTGTTAGCTATGAAAAAAAGACAACTATGAAGCATTCTGCCCCTGGATTTTTGAGTTTCCAAGAGAGGCCAGGCAGACACAGTCAAGCTAAAAATCATCTGATCGTCATAACCGGTTCAGATTTTCCAAGTTTCAAACAGTGACCAAGAAAATGTGCAATGTTTTAATATAGTTTGGCATTCATCTCATAAAACCTTTGCTGGGTGAGATTTCATTCTATTTCTCCCATTTACTTGACAAACAATACACGCTGTATTTTTAGTCACATACCTCATCACCTGCAATAGTTTTGCTCACAGACTATAAAGACTCCGCCTTAGTTTCTAGTTATATTTCAGACATTCTTCTTTTGAAACCCATCAGCAGATCAGTAAGCAGACATAAATGTCTCTGACAGCACAAAAAACAAAATCAATCTTTGAATTCAGACCGTATGATGCTGGGGTTGATGCAACAAGTACAAAGCAGAGGCAAACATATTGGTATGCATCCCATCAACCATGCTTCACAGCCAGTCACGCTTCAAAAAGGATCAAAAATTCACACTGCCACTCATCCGATTGGAACGCCTGTTCTTACTTTAAGACGCCTGTCCTCTGAGGACAAAGACTTGCGATCTAGGAATCCCTAGTTTATATGTATGAGTGTCCCAGGACTTTATTGTCAAGGTTAAACTTTAAATGTAAGTCATTCTCCCAGAATGCAGATAAACATCTGGAGAGGTGTTTACAACCAGTCGGGTGAAACCAACACAAAACCTTGAACAGGGAAGCAGGGGAAACTGGCTCTGTTCTATTTGAGCTTGCATATTATTGTCACATAAGAGCCTCGTTTCCCCAGCCTCCCCCATGAAAATCTCATGTAACGAGTCTTTCACAGGATCCCCAGCACAGCACTTTCTCCTCAGTCATGCTTGCTGAAAAGTGCCTTGGTAAATATTGAATCAGTGAGTAAATATTGAATCCATGATTGACTGAACAACTCAATCTGAAGACTGAGCTCCTGCGAAGAGCAGACGCTCATAAGGCGGCTGATAGGATTACTAAACACTGCTCGCCTCTATCACCCCGTCTCCCTGGACCTTGCCCCAGCAGCATGGTCATTATTCTAATCTCAATTAAAACCATCCAGCACAAGAGGGACCTTGATGTTTAGAGGGGAGAAACACCTTTCAGAGGCAGATGGTGAGGACCCCACGCCAGATTTTCTGAACTTCCCTCACCTAACTACTTTAGGGGGTAAATTATATGGAATAATGCCTGTTTTTGTAGCAAATTCAAAAGTTTTCCTAAAAACAATTCTGCTGGCATTAAAAGGCAAAAGTGCTATTCAAAGTAGAGCCCATTTCAAGGGGCTGAGCAGAGTTTAAATGGAGATTAGAGTACTTTTGGTTCATACAAGCTTTTTCGTACAGGCACTCTTCAAGCATGATTTGAATTACAATTTCAGGCAGTGATTGTCCCACTGAATTCACAATGCAACAGGGGTGCAAAAATCCACAATTTCTGCCTTTGCCTCTGATTTCATTCCTGTTGCAAGAATTGCTATCGGACTGTACAGGACTTTTTCTTTGTTTCCCGCAGTCACACATTCATTATCCAGTCACTGTGGCAGGGACATGTATCATGCTGCTGTCTTCAGATGGAAATACTGACGTGTAAGTGCAAACCCTAGCCCTATGAGCTGAAATGTTCTTTATGTTAGAACAATTAACAGAAAGGCATCCTGAAGAACACACAGATAATGACCTTTTTTCCCAAAAATCTAACTTAACAGGTCAACTAAATGATTATTTTAAAAGTTGATTGTGTTATATTTTCCCCATTAAAAATAAAAATATACATTTCTGTCCATAGAAAAGCAGCATGAATATGTAAACATCTTTTATTGGCCAGTCTTTGAAGGAATCAAATTTTTATTGAAGGATTTTTATTTTGAGGAATGATATGTGCTCGCTTAACAGTGAGAAAATTAAATGCTGAAAATAAATCAAGTCCATTTTTTTCTAAATGTCCAATTTAATTCAGAGTTTAACAGAACTCCATGAGGTCATTATCATGAAGCTACCAGCAAATGTGAAAAGAATGTTATGAGCCATTAATACCCTTTAGTCCACAACCACTCCTGGCATAAAAAATATATCTTACAGAATATGAGCAACAGTCCGAGCTGCAGACTGTGGCTCACGTAGGAGTTTACTTTCACCGCCCGATAACAATATATGGATCGTTCTTGGGATGCAAGTGCAGACCGCAGATTTAAGTCAAGTCTAAAGAATAGGTTTTAAGGACTAAAGAGCAACTGGAGTCTAATACTGTACTCAGAAGCCAGATTTTCTGAATTCCAGTCAAAAATGAAAGAATCCAACATTGTTGCATTCAATATGCACAGCAGCAGAGATATCAACTATTCATCAGCAGCCCTGACAGTTTGACTCTGTTTAAGAAAATATTTTTGTGAGCATTTGTCTTTTGTGTTTTTAATGCATCAAATGGAGAGAAAGCCATGATTACAGGCTTTTATTGCTGACAGTAGTTAACACCACAGCAGTAAGTGTAGTTCTATATCAGTGTTTACCATCTTGCAAATAGAAATCTCCAACTATCATTCACAGCTCTAACATCTAAGGCTGACTGAATGCAGCATAAGTCTCAGACTCTAGTCAACATCTCTGCGAGTATTATGGTCTGAGAACATTACTATAGAATTAACCTTGAGCTTAAATGGATTTACGAGTATCAAAGTGCCTTTTAAGTGCTAACCAATTGCTTTATTCTGAAGAGTTCACCCTCTCTGCCTCAATATGTTTAAACAAATTCCTACTTTATTAAAGACAGTCTATATGTGCCAGTTCAAGCACAAAAACAACTGGGTGTGACCAATTAATTCTTGCAGTTTTAGCTTACAGTGCAACGTGGTGCAGACGTTGCAGCAGAATGCTCGGATCATTAGGAGTTAGAAAACATTATTTGTACTTGGCGGTCTAATGGTTTCAATTATGTATAGTAACATCAGCTCCTCAACTAAAGAGGATGTCAGTGTCTAAATAAGCTCAGAGGAAAATTCAAGCGGCTATTAAACGCCGTCCCAAAGCAGCAACAAAGTACATGCTACACAAATATGAACAGACGGGAACCCTACCAGGCACATAATGCTGTTTTTATTGTGGTGTGGTGTCTCTTTGAAGAGTTTCTGATTAGATTTTTGTAGGTGAAAGTGATTAGATAATTTGTAGAGAGCAATATATTTTTATTATACTTTTATATGCACACAAACATGGCATAAATGGTAATGTAAAAATTTTAAATATTGCCTCTAAAGGCCATTGAGATCACTATTATAACAGGGGAAATCTGCATAGTATTAATAGTCACATTATTATTATTATGACCCGCACGACTTGACCTGTGCATAATCACAAGCTGCACATTTCTTTTAAATTAGCAACTGCGGATACAGCATATGGAATGTGTTGTTCCTTCTCCTGTAATGAAAAAGAAAGGGTGTCATGAATCCTAAAAGCAGCTTTGGTGGCAACGCCATTAACAATCAGATATTAATCTGACTCTCTGCAGATTCTGTCTGCATTGTATTTAAATTGGATCATCATTTGTAATTTATTCTAGGATTTCAGAGGGATCTGTGATTCTGAACATATCCACCAGAAACAACTCGAGCAATAAGATTTCCCCTGCCTGGCAGGAACGGGTGGTAAAGGCAGGGGCAGTTTTGTGCCAGAAGGAGGGGGGAAAATGCACCATCTGACCTTATTAAACATTTGAAATAAGCATAATGTAATCTTGTTAACTTTTTGTATCTACTTTCATCCTAGATACCTTTGTCCACTCTGTAACATTTACAGTGGTGAAAAAAAGTGGTGAGGATTTTTGAGCTTTTGCTCATTTCATGTAACAACGTGAGGGGCAATCACTTTTCCGCACAGGGCCATTTAGTTGTTTTTTAACATCTTAATTCAAACAGTGCCTTTTTGTGTTCATTGGTGTTATATTTGTTTAATAATAACTGTGGCTCAATGGAGAGAGTAGTTGTCTTGCAATTGGAAGGTTGTGGGTTTGGTTCCAGCTTTCCCCTGTCACGCTTCATGTTGATGTGTCCCTGGGCAAGGCACTTAACCCCAAGGGGCCTGCACATCGGTGTATGAATTTGTGAGTGTGACTGGGTGAATGTGGCTATAGTGTAAAGTGCTTTGAGTGGTCCATATGACTGGAAAAGTGCTATATTAAATGTTCAGTCCAGTTTGATGATTTTGTTTCACCACAGGGACTGTCTGAGAAATTATTAAGGCAAGGTGAAATGCAATTAAAAAAGTTTTATACTTGGACAGTTACTGCTTGTGTGCTGATTTTAGTTCCTGGCTGCTTTCATGGAGACATATCATGCAAAATCTAACTTAAACACATTTTGTTGTGTACTTGGAGTCTCTAGCAGAAAATTTGAATTTAATCACTCTAGCTATTGCGTAGATATCCTTGGATTTAGTTTGGGTCAAATCTTTTAAGCAGTCCAATTTTCTCTATTCTCTACTATATTCCATTTGGGAAAGGGCAACCATGCAGGACTTTCCTACTTTTGTTTCTGGTTGGTGCTAGAACAACACAAAGCTTTGTTGGAACAGCACGGGCAGAGATATATTTTTACACCTGCCATTTGGGTTGCTAATTTTCTAACATGAGTAAATGTTTACAGAGATCTTTTCAGAGCCCAAAGAGAGTAAATGCAATCTAAGGCAGATGTTGATTCAGTAGACTCGGGAGAGGCTGGTCTGTGTTTTTACTGGTTTATACTAAAATACAAAGTGCAATAATGTGACCAGAAAAATAAGATGTAACCAGTTTTGAATTTAATATAAGCTTAACGGAAAGAAATAGACTCTCAATATAAGTTAATTTCCAAGATGAAAAATACTCCGCCAACCGGTATATATTTTCTGTTTGCACTTTCCTGTGACACCTAAACATTTTTTTTCTTTTCACACAAAACTAATCTGAACAAATATATAATGCAAATTTCAAATGATGATTTCATTTATTAGCAAGAAAAGCTATTTTGGACCTTAACTGCCCCCTTAAGCTAACACCTGGTTGCACCACAACTTGTTGGTGTTGTGACATTGATTCTTTTAGATCACCTTGGAGCAATTTTTCCCCACTTTTCTTTGCCGAACAATTCTAATTTGGCCATGTTGGAGGGGTTTATTTTAGCATGAAAAGGCTGTTTAAGTAGTTGCCACAGCATCTCAGTGAGTCTAGGATTTATATGGAGACTCACAAATTTTCCTCATTATCTATCATTTACTGCTGGAACATTCTCGTCGCTTCGAAGTAACTGAGCCCAGACTACTTATCCGAGATGAAAGGATCACCGATAAAGAAGTTGAAATCACAATTGGATAAGAAAAAATGTTTTTGTTTGGCAAAAAGAGAAACTAACTAGCTTGACTTTTGTGAGAAACATTACATTTTTTTGATTCCTTTTGTAATTTGATTTTGAAAGTGATCATACATTATAAAAATGTACAAATCAAATTGCTAGAGATCAGATTTGGTCAATTTCCCCTTAATCGGTCCTCTGATCAGTTACTGGTGGATAGAAAGCCAGTTGGTTTATATCCAGTGTAACAGGTATTCTAATCAATCATAAAATAATAAAATAATTTGTAAGATTCGTTCTTTGACCAGTGACCGCCTCCTTTCTACCGACTCCGACCACGTCACCATCCCCATCCTCCTAGACTTCACTGCAGCCTTTGACACCATCAGCCTAGAATCCTTCCTGAACATCTATGGGACTGCCCTCTCCTGGTTACAGTCATATATCACAAACAGACAACAATTCATTGTCATGGTTTAGTTTTGGTGTGGCTGTTTTTCCGGTTATTTTCCAGTACCTCCTCCTCTCACTCAGCTCACCCTCCACTCCCTCAGCAATCACTCACACCTCTTAGGCACTAATTAGTCAGAACTCACTCCACCTGCCAGCCTCCCTACATAAGCCTCCCTCAGTCTTCTCTTCCTCGCCGGCTCGTCTTCAGTCTCTACCTACACCACGCCTGTCTAGTCCTGTTCTCATCAGTCTCCACTCACTCCACGTCTGTCAGCCTTGTTTGCTCCTTGTTTAGCTGCTGGATTTCCTGCTACTTCTGTGCTTCAAGTAAGGCCTCTGCTAGCTGTTGGATTTCCTGCTACCACTGTACTTCAAGTAAGGCCTCTGCTAGCTGCTGGATTTCCTGCTACCTCTGTGCTTCAAATAAGGTCTCTGCTAGCTGTTGGATTTCCTGCTACCACTGTGCTTCAAGTAAGGCCTCTGCTAGCTGCTGGATTTCCTGCTACCACTGTGCTTCAATAAGGTCTCTGCTAGGTGCTGGACTTCCTGCTACCCTGTGCTCCAAGTTTGCTCTCTGCTCTGTCGCTGGATACACCTGCTTCCCCTGTACTCCAGCAGTCCTGTATCCCAAGAACTGTCTCGCTCTGCATCTCTGATCGACAGCAGCCCTGCACCTCAAGAACTGTCTCGCTCTACATCTCTGGTCTGACAGCAGCCCTGCATCTCCTACAACTGTCTCCAGTCTCTTCCAGTCAGCCTGCTCCTGCACCCATCATCTCCAGTCCGGTTACTAACTCTGGTCATTATCATCCAACTCATTACTTTCAATAAACTGCAAAAGAACAAGCTCTGTGTGTGCATGCTCTGTCCGGGTTCACGAAGACAAATCATGACATTCATCAGCATCACTAATTCCACCTCCTCCACGGAGGTGGGGAGAAAGATCGTGTCTGACTCGGGGGAACTACTTTTTTTTCCGGCAGTACTAAAATAAAGTGTAATTGCACAACCACTGCAGTAGGTGTCAGTGTGGTGCTCTCATTGTCAGAGTGCACGCATGGATTATTCTCTATATGGTGTTAGGGCTTGTTTGTTGGATTTGTTGGATTTTTGCATACATACAGCACCTAAAACCTAAGATGAGGAAATATAACGAAACGTTTGTAGCCCTTGGCTTCACTGTGACTACGGTGGGAGTCTGGTGTGTTTACTGTGTCTGAAAATGTTGGTAGCGAACAGCTTGAAGCCAAATAAATTAAGGGCTCACTTAAAGACATTACACCCCAATAATGCTGATAAGAAATTTTGTTTATATTTTTAATTTTGCAGATAGTACATGTAGTAAGCACATGATACTTATATTTGTTTTTATTTTAGATACTAAAAACAATGTTAATAAAGCCTGTGCAAATTCTTAGTTATCCGGGTCATCGCAGCAGCAAACAGGCTTAAATCGGAGGCAACCGGACTTTAGCCCAATTCTTTCTGAAAACGTTTTGACACCTTTCCAGGAGTCTGTCAATTCTGGTGGCTCGCATCTGAGCAACCTGCAGTTTGTGCGCTGCATCTAACTTAGAATGTCCTTCGGAGGATGGGTCTCCATGTCCTTTAAAAACAGCAGTTGTGAACAGCAATGTTAATAAAGTTATTCTCTGTTGAAGAATATATATTTCTTTTTTTGTTTTACTTTAACGTTAAGGATACAATGTTATGCAGAGGACAGCTGAAGATAGGCACCAGCACCCCTCGCCACCCCACAAGGGATAAGCGTGTTGGAAAATGGATGGATGGATGTTATGCAGAGGTGTAGACTACTTGCATTATATGTACGCCTAACACAATTTTCACAAGTCATAAGAATTTTATGGGCAAATCATACTATTTACACTCACGGCGGACAGTGAGGGGTGGTTTTTTTGGGGGGGTGGTGACAAACAGTAATTGAGAAGCACTACTCTACTTGCTCCTCCTTGGTTACATCATCTGTCGCCATGGTCTCCACTTCCTCTGCTATGGTGACGATGTCCAGCTATACATACATCTACTGAATCCACCATCATGCCACTCATTACATTTTGAACAACTGCATCACTGAGATAAATGTATGATGCACTAACTTCCTCAAGCTGCACAGTGGAGCAGCAAGAAGGTCCTGGGTTCAAGTCCCACCCTTATCCTTTCTGCATGGAGTTTGCATGTCCTCCCTGTGCATGCGTGGGTTCTCTCCGGTTACTCCGGCTTCCTCCCACAGTCCAAAAACATGACTGTTAGGTTAATTGGCCTTTCTAAATTCTCCTTAGGTGTGAGTGTGTGCGTGAATGGTTGTTTGTCCTGTCTGTCTCTGTGTTGCCCTGCGATAGACTGGTGACCTGTCTAGGGTGTACCCTGCTTCTCGCCCATTGACAGCTGGAGATAGGCACCAGCGCCCCTCAGGACCCCACATGGGATAGACGTGTTAGAAAATGGATGGATGGATAACGTCCTCAAACTCAACTGTGACAAATCCAACATCATCATCATCGGTTCCAGATCCCTTACCAAAACCACACAACTTCAGTCTCACCATTGACAACACCACTTTGTCTCCCTCCACTCACATCTGCAACCTCTGAGTTTTTTTTTTTGTTTTTTGTTTTTTACAGTAACCTCTTCTTCGAACACAACATCAACCACATGACAAGAGCGGCCTTCTTCCATCTAAAAATTATTGCTCGTCTCCGCCCATCACTCTCCTTTACATTCTCATCCATGCCTTCATCACCTCCAGACTCGATTACTGCAACAGCATTCTTTATGGTCCATCATCCAAATCACTGCAGCACATACAAAACTCTTCTGCTTGCCTGCTCGCCCACACCCGCTACCATGACCACATCTCCCCAGTTCTTCAGAAGCTCCATTGGCTCCCTGTTCCCCAACACATTCATATCAAAGTTCTACTTCTTACCCATAAAGCTCTCCATAAACAGGCCCCCTGCTGGCGGCTACACGTCACACTCCTTTACGCAGCTTCCGCTCCTCTGATGCCAGCCTCCTGTCTTCACCACTCAGAACCAAGTATCGGACAGTAGAGTGTTGATAGAGCCTTCTTCTTGACTGCTCCCAACCTTTGGAACGCTCTCCCCAAACACATCCGTGACAGTGCAGACCTATTCACATTTAGATCACAGCTCAAACTCACCTTTTTAGAGCTGCATTTAATGAGTGATTTTTTTTTACCCTGCCTTATGCTTCTCCTGTGTTTTTTCATGTCCAGTGTTATGTGTTTAAGTGTGTTGCTTTCAGACTTTGTTTCATGTCCTGTGTTTTGTACTTGAGTGTTTTGATTTTATAATTTGGCCTTTTGTGTGAAGTGTTTGGGTTTCTTGAAAAGCACTATACAAATAAAATGTATTATTATTATTATTAGTAGTAGTAGTAGTAGTAGTAGTAGTAGTAGTAGTAGTATTATTAGTATTATTATTATTACTGCGACAGACTGGCGACCTGTCCAGGGTGTACCCCGCCTCTCGCCCAGTGAACGCTGGAGATAGGCACCAGCACCCCCCGCGACCCCATGAGGGATTAAGCAGGTCAGAAAATGGATGGATGGATGGATGGATGGATGGATGGATTATTATTATTATTATTATTATTATTATTATTATTATTATAGCTTTGAGTTTTTGTCATCAACATCCCTTTTAAACTTCACTGGAATCTAGCTTAAACGTGTGTGTAGAAAATATTTAGCAGTGGAAATGGAATATTAGTTATAGTCTGGTTATGGCAGTATTTCATTGTATTGCTATGTATTGGCTGTGTAAATTTCCTTGTCAAAACTTTAACACTTAAAGACATTTATGTATACCACGTTGTGTTGCAAACACTAGTTAATGTCCCTGCTTAAGTGATTCTGTTCAAGTTGAACCAAATATGGGCTTTTAAAGATTCAATGCTGAGTTCATTATTGGTTTATTTTACTGCTGATAGGAGCCACTTTGCGTTTTCCCGTATTTTACAGTTTTGTCTTTATAGTGGACATCTCTGTGGAGGCTAAAAAGCTTTTGAACAAAATGTCGTAAGACAACTCAGCCCTCTCAGACAGAAATAATAAAACATACTGTCTAGCTGTGCTCAAGTGGAACATCCATCACTTTGCCGCTTGACAGCAGTCACTGGCTGGTACTTTATTTTGATTAAACAGCAAACTAATAAAATGCTACAGCCTTATTTTGTATACAGAATGTAACTTCAATAGCCCACTGTGTCAGGTTAAGTTCTTATCCTTGTCACTGAGATTATTTATCATTTCTTTTTGCTCTCGGTGCTCGGGCACGGTGGCAAAAGGGCATGAAAGATTAAACGAGAAATGAGTGTTGCATTCTTCAAAGATTCCAGGAAATAAAATCGGTCGGCTGGCTCACAGAGTAAGATGGAATCTCATCATTTCTAACAAGGTGTTTAAGCTAATTACCAGTAATTATTTGACAAACATTAGCATTCGCACTAATTGTTGTGCCTAATGGTGTAAGAGCAGTAAATACAAAGATATTTCCTTTAAAGTAAAATCTCTGTAAAATTCACTGTAGTGTATATGGATTTATGCTTTACCAATGCTTTGTAAAGCATGTTAACATGTGGTTACACTCCTTTTTACAAAGGAGTATAACAAGGGGTTTAATGATATAAAAATGACAGAATATTTCTCTGCAAAGTGTGTGACACAAAAATTAAACTACTTTCTGATGGCAAGAGTTCATGTGCCAAAAGTTGCTTTTAAACTTTTAATTTTGACCCGCAGATAATCACACACCCTGTATATATATTTGAAACTCTTATTTTGTAGTTAGAGGTGAAAGTAGTTCTGGACCTGTCAAGTTATGTTTTTAAAGTAAACCAATACTGTTTGGATACAATCCCACTCACAGGGTCTGAGTCTAACTTTTTTGCAGAGCAAAATGTTTGAACTCGCACCCAGGCAACTTTCATGTGTAGTCCTAAATCCAAAGTGACCTTAGTCTGAATGGTCATATGACATTTTACCCAACTTTGACATCATTGAATTTTGTGCAGGAGCAGAAGCGAGATTAAATATAAACAATGGAGAAAGTAAAGAATGGCCAGACACTGTTGGTGGAGCTGATGATCATTCTGTCAAGTTCAAGTGCACAACAACTCCACAACAGATGCACAGCATTTGACATGCTGATATATTCACTTATCTAAACACAGTCTGCTATGTGGGATCTCCTGTTTTCTTCTGCGTATGTGGGTCGATTCATGGCTATAGACTGTTAACATTGCATTCTGAAAGAGTTCGCAATAACATTATTGTAGGAATAATCATCCAACCTGAGACCTGAAGTGCAAATGTGGCCTTCGTTCAAGTTGTTGACAACTCTTAGTTAAAGAAACAGTTTTAAAAAACAATCCCTTGTACATGTTGCTCCTGTACTTACCCTTTTCCCCCTCACTATGTCTTTTCTGTTATAGATTGCAGTTGCTGTCTGCTTACTGTGAATTAAATTCAATGACACATGGTTGGTAACTTTTAAGTGGAGCTTGGATTGAATAGTGCAGAGGGGGTCAACATTAAAAAAGGATGGTGTTACTAATACCCTAACAGTAGTGTGTTTTAAAGAAACATGGACATGAAAACCACTGAACATGCTGTATAGTTAATGTTTCAAGGTTTACTTTTAGAATCAGTAAGGAGTTACAGACCATTTTTAAGGTACATATCTGTATTTCTTTTCCAACACTGAAGCTCCTCCTGGAGTGCCTCGAGGACTGTTGCTTCTTAATGATGTTATTGTTCAGACTAAAGCTTTTTGGAGCATATTAGGGGAACAGAAACCGAAAACACTTATGTTGTTGTATTAGTCGTGGCTTTAGTTTACTTCTACTTATAGATTTTAGTCCCACAGCCATTTATTTTACTTGAACTACATACTAATGTTAATCGCAACAGAAGCATTAAAAACATCAGATTTTAGCTCCATACACCACCAAACCAATTCCCAGTTAACAGGTGAATTGGTTTGCGAACATGACTTTGTAATCTGGGCCTATGGTAATGCTATGGTATCACACACAGTATATATATATATATATATATATATATATATATATATATATATATATATATATATATATAATTGATAGGTACGGATAAATGGGTTACTTCTTACCATTTTGCACTTATGTTTTCTTTCACAATGAAAAGAACCAAGTTGCACATTTCACATTCAATAGAAAGCTTCTGTTTAGTGGTCTACATCAATTGCACAGTTACATCACAAGCACCAGCTTCATTTCATTTGCTTGTTTTTATAATTAAACTTAATTTTAGTGTAAACTTAATAAAAAACCCTGAACAATATTAGTGGAACCTATAATCTTACGGCTGGAAGAGGAAAGATAGAACTCATACCCGCTGCCTCTTGTCTACCCACCTCGGCTTCTCTGTGAAAGAGACCCCTTATCACGATTTTAGGTTTTTGATTTCATTTGGACTTTTCTGGACTGATCATTCCACTCCTCCCAGTAACCTTTATTAGCTCCACCTGCTGCTGCAGTTTATCAGTCCCAACTCTGCTCACCTGTCACCCTGCCTATATATACCTGCAGCATCCCATCACTCCCTGCCAGAACGTCTCGTCTTGTCCCGCTGCCTGCAGTTATTGTTCCCCAGTGTCTTCTCACTCCTCTGCCTGTTATTCCTTGAAACTGCTCATGCCCTACCCTCTCTAGATGGTTTAACTAGTGCTTGTGTGCACTGCCTGGTAAAGGTTTGTCCTGGATTCTTTGTGCCTCGCTCTGCCTCAATGGGAACTCATCAGTGGCTTCTGGTCGAGTCTGCATCTGCCTGCACCGTCTGGTCTGGTCTGTTTCTGCAAGCATCTTCTAGTCAAAGTCTGCCTCTGCATGTTCTTTCTTGTCAAGTCAGTCTCCGCCTGCAAGGATCTGGTCAGCTGCTCTTTCCTGCTGTCGTCTCCTGGTCAGCTGCTCCTATTCCTGCCTGCCTGACCCGTTTGCCACTACCACACATTTAATAATAAATCTTTTAAACTCTACGCTGTGTCGGTTTGAATACCGGGCTCACCATGTACAGGAACATTAAAATACATAAAGCTCTGTTTGTGATGAAATGCATCAACAGTGAAAAGTCTGATCTACAGTCATTTTCAATAAATTAGAACATGCATTGAGTCTCATTTTTCAAATTAAAAGTACCTTTTGGAAATAACAGCCTTGGAGGCTTGAAAACATCAGCCTGTGTGTAATTAATCTATATATTGTGTTTGACTTAGTGAACTGAATTACGGAAATAAACATTTCAATATTATTCCAATTCACTGAATATGACTGTTTATCTGCACTCCTTACTTACTCCTAACAGGCTCTGATGACAACCATGCTAGCAAGGCACATCTGCGATTCATAAGGCCCTGATATCATTTTCATGAATGGTTGAGCTCTCTAATACCTTAAAATACAACACCTACTGTTTACACAAGGGGACATAATTATAACATCTCATGACATCTGCTTTCAGGGTTTACTGAGTATAAAGCTGAAATTAGTAGATAGAGTCAGAGAAAAAATGTCCAACTGCAAAACCTTTGCCCACTTGCTGAATACGTGTGCCCAGCACTTACTCTGAACTGAATATATATCTAGTACTATGGAAAATATTACAATGTATTTGAAAAGCAACGCTGTGTATGGCTGATATCATAGTCCACTCCTGGTTTCTAGCAGCAAGTGCAGTGTGCATGTCTGGGTGTTTGGAAATGAACTGTAGTGAATGCCGCAATTGCTTGAAGTGAAAACTTAAAGGGGCAATAAGCAAAATGTTATTATTTTAGATAGAGAGAACTAAAAATAGTAATGTGAAGAACTAAAGGTATATTTTTAGACGGAATATGGTATAACATCAAAGCCCAGCGGACTCAAATGTTCTCTTCCTAGCGGTGTTATAAAGTCATGAGTTACTTACTTCTTCAATAGACATATTCCTCTGAAAGGTGATGCTGTTTTACTGTGTATATATCCTTGCAAATATGTGCATACAAGGCGACGGGTGAGAGGGTGAGAAGGGGAGGGGAAAAGTGGGGTGGAGGGAGAGAAGGGAGGTGTTGCTTGCCACACATCTGGTTTTGCTAGTGGTTAAATTTTACCTATTGCTCCTATAAAGATAGTGATTGTTGCTACAAGTCAGAAACATTAAAGGTAATGCATGTCTGTCAGTCTGGCTTCCAAAAACACCCTGATGAAACAGTTTATACTCAATTAGTGACGAGGATCGATAATTATTTTGTAATTCATTTGTTAATGCAATCCTTTTTTTAAAAAAAAAAAAAAACAACAACCCAATTCCACACTGAACCACCCATTCCAATACCTATATTTGCCATCTCAGGCACAGTGGCACTGTAGGGGCCTTCGTCAAAGACAGGAGGGTTGTCGTTGATGTCCTGCACTCGAATTATGAACTGTGACGATGGCTCCAGGGGGCGTTCAGTCTGCCTGTCGGTGGCCGTGGCGATGAGGCGGTACTCATCCTTCTCTTCCCGGTCCAGGGGTTTGGTGACGTGGATGTTGCCCGTTTTCTCGTCTATCACGAACACCGAGCCCGCCCCTTCACCTCGCAGGATATACTTGGTGCGGCCATCATTTCTGTCCATGTCAGTGTGGAGCTAGGTGAGGAGAGGTGAGAGGGGGGAAAATAATGGGAAGGATGGCAGGAAAAGAAGAGAGCAGAAATTAGCAGAAATTGAAAAATGTAGGGTAGTGAGAGGTGGGGAGAGATAAGAACGCAATGGGTGGGAAAGAATGAAAAGAGTAAACACCAGTTAAAAATTAAAGATTGTTTTTTCGAGACAGGCAGTGAAGACAAAACAAGCAGATTATCCTCCGCATGCCTCCAGGATATAATGAATTTAAACAGAAGCAGGGAAAAGAAAAGCAGACAATACCTCGCTCTCACACTGGCTTTTTTTTTATTCCTTCCTGCAGTCATTATTCTGTACTTCATGTTTCTATTTCTGCAGTACTGTATGAGCAGCTGTGGGCCTGGATCTCCTTAATCTTTAAGATATCCAGTACACAAACTCCACTGCTCACACTTTGAGCCCCTTCTTCAGTTCCCAGCAGCAGTGGATTTAATGAAAGCACCATATCAAAGGAATAACGAACAGTAGGCCAATCAATTATTCCCTAATAGGTGTCTATGAGTGAGTCTGGAGGGGTGCATGGTAGTGGTACGTTTGGTATCGATCACAGCCCCGTGTTGTGTTTTATTGGATCAGTGCCTGGCAGGATAGCAAAGCGACCAGCATCCTCTCATGCAGGGAAAGGTAATATCAGGGAAGGCTCCACACTGTCCTCCGTCCCACAACGAGAGAGACAAGTCAGCGGGACGCAGAGAGCGCATCAAGATTCAATCTCATTACCGCCGCTTCTACGTGGATCGAATATCAACTGTGACCAAAAAAAAAAAAAAGAGAGGGGAGCGGTAAATTAGGCCCCACTCTCAAGTAAGTGTGACACTGTGACTTCAGATGCAGAGAAGACAGGGGAGAGGCAGCTGGGGCTGGGAAGAGGCTTTAGCTGGGTGAAAGCATTGTTGCATGGCAACAGCTAAGCACATTTTCTAAATGAAATGAGAATGGATACTGTGAATGTGAATGTTCATTTACTTTGAGGACTGGCATTTTTCATTGGGGGAAATGGCATGGCAATGCCTACTTCCTGGGGGGTTAACGATGAGTATGTATGTTGACAAGGTTGTTTGTACTTCAAATCCAGAATTTTAAGCGAGAGCAAATGAAAGATGAATAATCAGGATTGAATTTGATATTCAAAGAACACCTCACATTTGTCAGACACTTAATGCCATAATTAGTCATAAGCCTGCACAACAACACTAGATAGGGGACTGTGAGATGTGAGTCCAAAATGGATTTTCTACTGACGTTTTCTAAAGACTTATCTCTAAAAGAAGAGCTTCAAAGTAAAGATGCCCTGAGAAGTCGGCTAGTGATCACAATCAACCAATGCTTTAGTCTTGGCCGATCAGAATCTATAACCTATAACCTTTTCTGATCACGGTCAACAACACACTATGGTGCAGAAGTTGCCACTACAGGAAGAAGACTCAAAATGAACAATTGTCAGTATGAGTGACGTATTTATAAATGAAGTCAAAGGAGGAACAAAAGCAGTAAGAAGTTTTCAGAATAAAAACTGTATTATTTACAAAGACATGTAGGGTGTCTATTGAGGCTGCTGCAGTTGAAAGTTAGAGGTCAACGGATATCGGAAAGTATTTCAGCAAACTTGTCCTGATTCAGGTTTAGAAGGAACATTGTATTGGACATGCTAAACTAGTGAATGTAGGCAGGGTCTATAAACTTAAACTAAACAGGCTCTCTCTTTAAACATAAAGGTCTACTAACTATAGGGAATACAGATTAGAGGCTGACATTTTTTCGGGAATCCCACAGGATTCCCATGGGACTCAACTTAATAATCACGTGTTTGTGATAGTCCAAGGACCCCAAAGCCCTTTACACAGACATTCACACCCTGACAGTGGTGAGCTATGTTAGCAGCCACAGCTGCCCTGGGGCAGACTGATAGAGGCGAGGCTGCCATGCCACCAGGCCTTCTGAGCATCACCAGCAGGCAAATTGGGTGAAGTGTCTCGCCGAAGGGCACACCGACTGAAACAGTCGGAGCGGGGGATCAAACCGGCAACCCGCCCATTGCAGGACGACCTCTCTAACTCCTGCGCCACTGTCACCCCAGAAAGAACTACACGGCCCGAAAGCCATCAGTGCCTCTGGGTGCTGCTATCTGCTGGAATTCAAAAGAACACCAGCGGTAAAATTGATTTGCAACAAGAAGTCAGAAATAACGACCTATCTGTTTAACTTATGTAACTTAAATAAAGGTGACCAGAAGTCCCGTATTTGAAGCTGTCCCTGGAAATATCCCTGATTTCACCATTGAATGAGGACATAATATTGTGTGCAACAACTATTATGGTAGCTGATTGCGCCATAGTAGAGTAGTAAAAGAGCCAAACACACAGTCACTCCTACACACATCACCAACAGGTCCAGTTCCTCGATTACATCTTCAGAAACACAGTTTTCTAAAATCTTCCTGGATTTCATTTCAGAAATATTAGTTTAAGTGGAAAAAAAAGCTTAATAAATTAGTAAAATGCAACTTTATATGTTATGTTTAAGCTCATTCAACTAAGATAGATATTGTCGGTTTGCCATATCTTTTGAAATAAAAATTCATAACCCTAAGTAATCTAAAAGAAGAATCAAATCAAATTAAATCTATTTCTTAAAAACTAAATTAAGAAAAACTGCAGGAGCGGTACAAGAGCAGAAATCCTTCTGAATTAAAGTGGGACGGGACAGGAGATTTTTCTTTTACTCTGGTTAGGGATTGGGATAGGGCAGGAGTGAAATTCCAACCCTGTGTCACTCTCTAATAAACATGGAACGTTTTGTTAGGGAGCTTAACGTGCTCCCCAACTTAAACACTAATATAAGATATGAATGGCAGTTTAAAATGTCAAATGTGTATTTGTTGTGTCATCTTCGACTGCTCTCTTTCACACATGATGGTATGTTTCCTCTCCCCCCTGCAAATAGTGACTGATTGCAGAAAAGCTCCTGAAGGCAAGTATTGTTACAGTAAATGAAAAAAATGATTCAACAATCTAATATATAATAATGAATCATTGTGTTTTCATCTCAAATACTAAGTGGGGCACGCCTTTTATGGATTTTGAAATGATCTTGCAAAAAAAAGTTATATCTTGTGATATGGCGCACATTTCCTTTTCATGTGGGGAACAGAAAAAGGTAGGGAGGTCTAATCTGTTTAGTAAATGAGTAAATAATGTGTAAATAAGAAATAGTGTCATTTGCTTTAACAGGTTTCATTTACAGATTTCATAAACTGGGTGACTTTATTGTATTTTTATATTTTTAGTGATGCTGAGTCACTTGTTTTTGCTTTGAATGCACCATTGTGGTTTCTGCTATAAACATTTTAATACAATTTCATTTCCATTTGTCCGCAAAGTTGAAAACAGTTATTATTATGCTTTATAGTACTTAAAGAGAAAACATTAAGGAACTAAAATCTTTATTGGCAGGTCAGAGCTTTACATAATCAATTTTTGGAATTCAGCCATAAAATCTGCATCTTTACTTAAAATGTCTAAGCTCAAAACCAAACCAGATGAAATACAAACATATTTTGGCAGCTAAACAACCAATAAAGAACAAATAAGCTTTGAACAGTGGCAACCTCAGTGACTGGCCACATATATAGGGTTTAATTGCTGTTTGATTTCATCCATGCCCCTCTGTGTTACTTAGGCCCCGCTCCTACTGCAGGCAAATGTGGCCCAAATCGGATCTTTCTTTGCAGGTCAAGTGACCAGGTCAGACGTTTTACAACCAGTGGGAACGCTTAGATCTGACCCAAATCTAATCATTTCATGTCACATGTGAGCCACTTCCATATGTGGTCCTGAATCCAATTTGTATCTGATCTCTTTGAAAGTGACCCCGGTGAGAACATCCAAGGTGGATTTAATGCGTCTTTGACGTCAGTTTCAATCGACACGTGTCACAACTTTGCTCCAGGAGCAGCTGGAGGTGATAGCAGTTAGCATTAGAAAAAGAGACGGCAGCTGCCTGCTGCTACAGCGCTGCTCAGTGATTTTAGACCTCAGGAAAACGTCTACTCGAGACGGCTTGTATAGTTTGGATAAGGGACTTAACGTGTGGCCGTGCAAAATTTGTGTACAATCCTGCACACAAAGGACTTTGCAATGCCAAAGAGGTTTTCACTTGTTGCAATCCATTGTATGACATTTCAACAGGGGGCAGCGCTTCGGAATCTAATCATAAAATGATTACGACGAGTCTCCTGCCTTTGGAGTTGAGATGAGAGGTGCTGATATTATTAAAAGTTGTCTTTGACTTCCTAAATTTATGAATGAACTCGGTCTCTGTGAAGTTTTTAAAATCCCTGCCCCACCAGCCCCGGCTGCAATCTCTTTAGCCAAAATTTTGCACAATGCCAGAGTTTCACTTTCTTTATATTTCTCCCTCAGCACCCACTGACACAATAAGTGCCTTCTGTTGGACACTTTAATCCATAAAACCTATTTCTTCCATGTTTGCTGGACAAATGCAGGCTGCATGAATTCATTAATATTGTTCTTATGCGCATGTGGGTCAGTTTGGAGCTGCAAACAGTTCACGCTGGAGTCAGATATAGGCAGCATTTTAAAAGTAATGGGAACAACGTCACAAAAAAAAAAATCTGATTTCAGAAAAAATTTGGAATTGAGCATTAAGACCTGCAGTGGGAACGTAGCCTTAGTCATAACCAAGTTTCACCCAGAAATGAATTATGCCCCACAACATGCCTTTGCTTGCACAATGTGCAATGGAAGAAGACAAAAGGGAAATGCCATAACAAATTGCAAAATATTTTGAGAATTTGAAAAAAAAAAGCAAATTATCTAAACCCATCCTGTAGTTCAGTATTTCTTGCAAAGGGCCTCAAGAAAAAAGCAAGTCCTGATCTGTTAGTGATGGTGTGTTCTTAAAAACACAACAAACGATTTCTGCATTTTCATCTGGGAGGACATAGAAACATAATAATTTGATGAGAAGCTTTCCTGCTAGATTGAATTATCTCCAACGCTATGAAAACAAAGGGCTGAATGATAATCCCAGGTCATTCTCTTATTCAACTTTTCAGACCTGTCAGAGACTTCAACACCTTGGTTTAATAAAACCAACGGTTGTAACAGACCGCTATAGATACCCAAACCTTTTAACGATGGACAAAAGCATGCCAGATCAATGTTCTGGAAATGGTTCTCCCAAAAAAAAAAAAATAATTCCCCAGATGCTGAATTACCGCTTTCATGTGCACAAGCACATGCGTGTGCAAGAGAGCGCAGGTGGTCCTGAACTGCAAAAAGGTTTTACTGCTTTTGTTGCTTGTGCAGGTAAGGAGTGTTTCACTTTAGGGCAAATAGCGATTGCAGGTTGGTCAGCTACTGACGAGCCTCCAAGATTGATTGACTGGCAGCGTCACGTCAATTGTCAAGCAGAAGTAAAAGGATGTATGCTTTCCAACACATTTTAAAAGTAAAAAATTCTACAATAACATGTGAGGATTTCTTTTCAGGCCCATGAACTCCACTGTTCTGTGTGTTTTTGAACCTCTCAAACTGAGGAACACAAGCATTTATTTCCTATATTGTAGAACCAAATTTTACCCGATGGAGCTGGACATTTAGCAGATTAGGTAATTAAAATGCAGGATTACTTTGAAAATATTCTTACGCTCAACTATTTTAAGTTCCATTATCATTATATTACTTTGATCATGGGATATTTGTTCTTTTTGGTAATTTTCACAATCGACAGGAAGCACCGGGCCAGGTTGAGAGAACACATTGTGACTGGTCACAGTAGGGAAAATAACAGGGTTATCTCATCGCATTAAAGATCTCCTGTTCCTATGTCCTGCTGAGTTTTAGCAGCAGGAAAGTTCGCCTTCATGCACTGTATCAGCGCTTTGAAAATAAAGGAGCTACAAAGAATAAAACTATAATCAATGTCATTATTTACACCTTTGCTGCCCTGCTGTGCACTACCAAAATTGTCTAATCTGTGAAGAGGGATAGTCACCTTTCAGGGTCTGGTTCTGCTTGGATTTCTTTATGTCTAAAATGAGAATACTGCTGGTTTTTCCTTTTTTCTAAAGCATTCGGTTTCACTTTTTTTTATAAATTGCTGCTATATTAATAAAGCAGAATTGAGCTGAACTGAATTGATTTTACCTCCCCATCGGGGACATGGTTGTGGACTATCCATCTGCCTTTGAGGCCACACCAAACAAAGACAAGACTTAATATTTTTTTCGGTAATAAAGCAGATGAATTGTCTCTCTGTGTACATTTGTTTTTATGGGCAGTCCTGGTTCAATACACCAGCCCTAACTGAGCGAGAGCTGCAATAGCTCGGGATAAAAATGAGGTCCATGCCTCATTTTCACTGTATTTCAGAAACACAAAACAAAACTGCACCAGTGAACCAAAAACAAACAACAAGATCCTGATATGCACTCATCGGCTACTGTATCAAGCACCACTGTTTAATTACTGACTAACATAAATAAAAGCTTGGTGTATTTAGGCATCTGGACGTGTTGAAGACGCATGGCTGAGGTTCAAACCTCAGCATCACAATAGAGTAGAGAAAGGATTTAAGTGACGTTGAATGTAACATCGTTTTTGGTGCCAAATGGACTTGTCTGGCACCATCAAAACTCATTTAGGTTATTGATCCATGTAGTTATAGCCTTGATTAGTGACTATCTGCTTGGATCAATGGCTTCCTGACCAAGAGACCACAGTTTGTGAGGGTATAAGATTGTGAGTATAGCAAGCTGCTTTTGCTGTAGCAGCTACTAAATTCTGGAATAGCCTTCCCTTGCTCATCAGACAGGTCTCTCCATGTTTGAAGAGTCACATTCACAAGGGAAACATGTGAATGTGACTGTGTACCTGGTCTTCTGTTTGTCTTTTCGTCAGGTTGGGTTTTGCACTGCCCCCTCTCCTGGGACATCTCAGGTCCAAGTTTGCAGCCCATCCCATTTTACCTTCCCATTTCCGAGTCCACTGAACTTGAAATAATCCCAAAATAGTATCTAATAAAGTTTTTTGCATATTATATATATATATATATATATATATATATGTATATATATATATATATATATATATATATATATATATATATATATATATATATATATATATCATATGGCGAAAGCAGTAATGCTCCACTTGTGAAAGTAAATCTCTTGGGCTCTCTTTGGCATTAAGACAGCAATTCTTAAAGGGACAGTGTGTAACTAATTTGGCTTTTAATTAGTAAAAATCAAGTATTGCTTTTTCTGGCAAAGTCTAATAACATCACATCAAAAATGAAAGCGTTCACATGACTTAGAACTTAGAAGTAGTTTATAAATTCACAAGTGCCAGTGCACCCACTGGGAGGCGCCATATTGCGTTCCTATTTCTGATTTCAGTAGCTGAAAGGGGCCAACCTTGTTAACCATATGCGTTTTCCCTATCTGTCTTCTATATGAAGACATGCTGTCGGTGGATGAGTAGAAAACAAGCAAAGGACGACCATAGATCATTCTATTTGCCGCTGTCTGTTAAAATGGAGGACCATCCAAACTCTTTACCCAGCAAGAGGGAAGAGAAAGTTTGCTCCCTCTCCTTCCCAGGGGGTGTGTACACGGAGGGGTGGAAGGATATCAGCCCCATTCACTGTCTGTAGTGCAGCAGCAACACCAGGTCTCTTTAGTCGTGTTTATAGTCGCTTTTTTGGAGCTAAAATAAGCGACTGCACCTTCCGAAACGAGCCCAAAAATCACGACTCATGGAATTTACAAGCGACTTTAGAAAAAAAACAACCGGACTTGGCAACAGTGCCGAAAACCATTTCACACGATGACCATAGCTACTAGCTATTAGCAGTAGCTAATACATGGAGGACGTGTTTACATTGTCACACTTCATATACATCACAGCTTCTGTAGTAGTTATTATGCGCTTAACGCTAAAGTTGTTTGTAATTCATTGTGCAGTGTGTAAAAATCGTACACACTGGGGGCTTTAATGCTACACTGGGGGCTTTAATGCTACACTGCCAAACAGGACATATTAAAAAAAGATGGGTTTCTTCACTTTTTGATTTTAAATCCCTTCATAAAACCTATCTCTTCTCCTTGGCCTTTGACACAATCTCAGACGTTGACTTTTAAAATTGTTAAATTTATTTTACCAATAATTTTATTGACTAATTTATGTCCATTTTACTTTGTTTTAGTGGTTCTATGACTAATCTATTATTTTAGTATAGGGCTGTTTTATTTATTAGGTCTTAGTGATTTTATTATTGGTTTAATGCTATATGACTGACTTTGTGCACAGAATTTTTGTTCTGTGGGTGTTTAAAGTGTTGTATCAATAAAACTGATAATGTGTGGTATGGCAAGGTGGTGAGTACCACAGGAGCACCACATGGGACTCTACTCCTATTCATTTTCACTAGGTACACCAAATAAGCTGCATTTGTGTGGATGAAAATAGCTTGGCGATGTCAGAGGTCAACAGCAAATTGGCAGACTGGTTCAAGATGATGAAAAGGCAGCTGTAGCTTCAATAACCACTTATTACTAGTGGTGTGATAAGATTCCAGCATATTTCTCATCATAGTGAAGTGAGTCTTGAGAAACACTATTCCATTGTTTTCAGTACATGACTTCCTCTAGTAATGTGGGTAAGTAATAAGATATGAAAGACAGTAGTTGCTTGAAACTCTGTTGGATCAATATTTTAGATTCCTGTTTTGAAGTTAGAAATTGAGTAGTTCTTGCTAAACCTAGAAGAAGAGTCCACTAGTTTTAATTTGTTTGTGGGACAGCATTGTGGGTACTAAATTGACAGAAAAGATACTGGCCACCTGTTAGCTGCTAATGATTCTAATGTTGGCAATTATTTTAGTATCAATGCCAGCATAATGGCCTATTTCACTGTTTTAAAGGAGAAAGGATTTCTTGGCCCATTTTTGCTCCCCTTAGTACATCATAGGGTTTTGTTTTTTTTACATGTTGCTGCCAGGCTGAGTGAAATTATTTCAAATTGTACTGTGGGTTCACTGTCACGTTCTGTTCTGGTTTATGTTTATTTGGTTAGAGTAGCTTTTTTCGCCTTTGGATTTATTTCCGGTTTTGGATTCTAGTTTAGCCCCTTTATTGTGTTAGTTATCTGGTCCTTGTGTTAGCTCTGCTTTTAGTTCTGTGCTTGGTTTGTTCGGTTTTGTCTTAGGGTTATTTTCTAGTGTTCTGTCTGCTCCCTTAATCACTCCCACCTGTCCTTGATTAGTTTCCCTCCGCTCACCTGTTCTATCCGCCTATTTAAACCTGCCTTAGTTCTCTGCTCCCCGTCGGTTCATCACACTTCATGCCCACGCGTCTGTTCCTCCTCGTTTGTTGTGGTAAGAGTCCCAGCACCTTGATCCTGTTTTTGTTAACCTGCTTCTGTTTGTTCTGCCCAGTTCTGTTCCTGTCAAGTGTTTTTGGATGTCTGCCTTACCCCCTTTTTGGATCTGGTTTTTTTGTTCATTTAAATAAAATCCAGCAAAGGAAAACATTGTTTTGGCTGAATTCCGGGTTCTACTCCACACCATTCATGACAGATGAACCGACCAAGAAATAAGAACCCATCGCCAATTCATTTTTCTTTCGCTGGAAGATCAGCGCTCTGCGAAGCCGGCACTTTGCCCAGCTCGCCGGCTCGCATTATTCGCTCACCGGATCTCTTCCTGGGGGCGGATGAAGGATCGACAATGGGATCTTCTTTCAAGGGAACCAGATTAGCGTTCTGTCCTCCCGGTGTAGGTCCCAGACGTCTCCCCCGCAGCAGCAGCAACGTTAACCAGCTTCCTGCTCGGAGCTTACGCTCGGGAAGGCTCATATTGGGTGATATGGTGTCCGCTCAGAAAATGGGGGAGAACTCACCAGAGTCCTCCGGTGATGAGTCCACTCGGAGGTTTTTCCCTGATCCGGATTTATTTGAGGAGGTTGAGGCAGACGTAATCGCTGACCTCCGTCCGGATCTTTTCCTCAACCCAGGTCTCTTTCCTGATTGTGTGGAGGAGGCGTGCCCGCCAGCGCGAGCCCGCGCTCTTCCTGTCCCTCCGGCAGATGCAGGCCCGCAGCGTGCCCGCGCAGGTCGACGCCGTAGGCTCCGACACGGACCTGACCGGGTAATCCAAACCACTGTTCCCTCACCGCCACCCGCTTCCGACGTCCTGCTAACCGAGGGATCACCCGCTTCATCCATGATCGCGTGTCCGCCTTCCAGTGCGGCGGAACCAGGAGCTGAGCAGCCCATTGCGCCTCCTGGTGGCGTCCGTGACGCCGAGTATGAAACACTGGAGAATAAGATAAGAACTTTTGCCCCTTTAATTAAATGCCTCAGAGAGGACCTTTTCAGCCATTATTCAGTGGAGCTGGAGGTTAAATTAAAGGAGGTAGAGGGGTACTATAGATCAGCCCTCCAGGCTTTCTATAGTCGACCGGCCCCTATCCCCGGGGGGGCCCTGGAGGGTCCGCCTCTCCCCAGGTCTCCAGAGGGGGCCCTGGAGGGTGCACTTCTGCCCAAGTCTCACGAAGAGACCCAGGAGGGTTCGCCGCCAGCGGGCGTCGAGGAGACCCAGGAGGGTTCGCCGCCAGCGGGCGTCGAGGAGACCCAGGAGGGTTCGCCGCCAGCGGGCGTCGAGGAGACCCAGGAGGGTTCGCCGCCAGCGGGCGTCGAGGAGACCCAGGAGGGTTCGCCGCCAGCGGGCGTCGAGGAGACCCAGGAGGGTTCGCCGCCAGCGGGCGTCGAGGAGACCCAGGAGGGTTCGCCGCCAGCGGGCGTCGAGGAGACCCAGGAGGGTTCGCCGCCAGCGGGCGTCGAGGAGACCCAGGAGGGTTCGCCGCCAGCGGGCGTCGAGGAGACCCAGGAGGGTTCGCCGCCAGCGGGCATCGAGGAGACCCAGGAGGGTTCGCCGCCAGCGGGCGTCGAGGAGACCCAGGAGGGTCTGCCGCCAGCAGGCGACGAGGGGGTCCAGGAGGAACCGTTTCCGTCCAAGCCTCACCTGGAGGTCCAGGAGGACCCGCCCCCGCTCAAGCCCCCGGAGGAGACCCAGGAGGGTCCGCTGCCAGCGGGCGACGAGGGGGTCCTGGAGGACCTGCCTCCGCCCAAGCCCCACGAGGGGGTCCTGGAGGACCTGCCTCCGCCCAAGCCCCACGAGGGGGTCCTGGAGGACCTGCCTCCGCCCAAGCCCCACGAGGGGGTCCTGGAGGACCTGCCTCCGCCCAAGCCCCACGAGGGGGTCCTGGAGGACCTGCCTCCGCCCAAGCCCCACGAGGGGGTCCTGGAGGACCTGCCTCCGCCCAAGCCCCACGAGGGGGTCCTGGAGGACCTGCCTCCGCCCAAGCCCCACGAGGGGGTCCTGGAGGACCTGCCTCCGCCCAAGCCCCACGAGGGGGTCCTGGAGGACTTGCCGCTGCCCAAGGCTCATGAGGGGGTCCAAGAGGAACCGCTTCCGCCCAAGCCCCAAGAAAGGGCCCTGGAGGACCCGCCTTCAATGCCGGCTCCCCGCAGCTTTAAAGCAGAGCATCCAGTGCCGGCTCTCCGCAGCTTTAAAGTCCAGCCTCCAGTGCCGGCTCTCCGCAGCTTAAAGACTCGTAGCTTTAACGCACTGTCTCCAGTGCCAGCTCCCCGTAGCTTTAGCGCACTGTCTCCAGTGCCAGCTCCCCGTAGCTTTAGCGCACTGTCTCCAGTGCCAGCTCCCCGTAGCTTTAGCGCACTGTCTCCAGTGCCAGCTCCCCGTAGCTTTAGCGCACTGTCTCCAGTGCCAGCTCCCCGTAGCTTTAGCGCACTGTCTCCAGTGCCAGCTCCCCGTAGCTTTAGCGCACTGTCTCCAGTGCCAGCTCCCCGTAGCTTTAGCGCACTGTCTCCAGTGCCAGCTCCCCGTAGCTTCAAAGCACTGCAGCCCGAAGCCTGTAGTCAGGCCCAGCCCGAAGCCTGTAGCCAGGCCCTGCCCGAAGCCTGTAGCCAGGCCCTGCCCGAAGCCTGTAGCCAGGCCCTGCCCGAAGCCTGTAGCCAGGCCCTGCCCGAAGCCTGTAGCCAGGCCCTGCCCGAAGCCTGTAGCCAGGCCCTGCCCGAAGCCTGTAGCCAGGCCCTGCCCGAAGCCTGTAGCCAGGCGCCGCCACCCGTAGCTATTAGCCAGGCTCCCCCTGTAGCAGCCTGTAGCCAGGCTCCCCCTGTAGCAGCCTGTAGCCAGGCTCCCCCTGTAGCAGCCTGTAGCCAGGCTCCGTCTGTAGCAGCCTGTAGCCAGGCTCCGTCTGTAGCAGCCTGTAGCCAGGCTCCGTCTGTAGCAGCCTGTAGCCAGGCTCCGTCTGTAGCAGCCTGTAGCCAGGCTCCGTCTGTAGCAGCCTGTAGCCAGGCTCCGTCTGTAGCAGCCTGTAGCCAGGCTCCGTCTGTAGCAGCCTGTAGCCAGGCTCCGTCTGTAGCAGCCTGTAGCCAGGCTCCGTCTGTAGCAGCCTGTAGCAAGGTGCCAGGTTCTGCTCTCTCCCTATCCAGGCGTCAAGCACCGAGGGCGCTGGTCCGCCGACGGTCTCCGAGGGCGCTGGTCCGCCGACGGTCTCCGAGGGCGCTGGTCCGCCGACGGTCTCCGAGGGCGCTGGTCCGTCGACGGCCTCCTGAGGCCCTGACACGCCGGGGCCGTGCTCCGGGACGTCCGCCGGAGAACCTGACACGCCGGGGCCGTGCTCCGGGACGTCCGCCGGAGAACCTGACACGCCGGGGCCGTGCTCCGGGTCGTCCGCCGGAGAACCTGACACGCCGGGGCCGTGCTCCGGGTCGTCCGCCGGAGAACCTGACACGCCGGGGCCGTGCTCCGGGTCGTCCGCCGGAGAACCTGACACGCCGGGGCCGTGCTCCGGGTCGTCCGCCGGAGAACCTGACACGCCGGGGCCGTGCTCCGGGTCGTCCGCCGGAGAACCTGACACGCCGGGGCCGTGCTCCGGGACGTCCGCCGGAGAACCTGACACGCCGGGGCCGTGCTCCGGGACGTCCGCCAGACTTTTTGTTCTAAAACTCTGTTAGTTGTTAGTTCACCCTGTCTGGGTTGTTTTTGGTTCAGGTTTTGATTGGTCTTTTTTGGATTTTGTTTCATCTGTTCGCCGTGTCGGTTTGTTTTGTATGGACTGTGTCCCTCCGTCCTGTAACCCCCTCCACCCACCCGGTCTAATCTGTTTTATTTTCGGTTCGAAGGACGTCTGGAATCCGTCCTTGAGGGAGGGGCTCTGTCACGTTCTGTTCTGGTTTATGTTTATTTGGTTAGAGTAGCTTTTTCCGCCTTTGGATTTATTTCCGGTTTTGGATTCTAGTTTAGCCCCTTTATTGTGTTAGTTATCTGGTCCTTGTGTTAGCTCTGCTTTTAGTTCTGTGCTTGGTTTGTTCGGTTTTGTCTTAGGGTTATTTTCTAGTGTTCTGTCTGCTCCCTTAATCACTCCCACCTGTCCTTGATTAGTTTCCCTCCGCTCACCTGTTCTATCCGCCTATTTAAACCTGCCTTAGTTCTCTGCTCCCCGTCGGTTCATCACACTTCATGCCCACGCGTCTGTTCCTCCTCGTTTGTTGTGGTAAGAGTCCCAGCACCTTGATCCTGTTTTTGTTAACCTGCTTCTGTTTGTTCTGCCCAGTTCTGTTCCTGTCAAGTGTTTTTGGATGTCTGCCTTACCCCCTTTTTGGATCTGGTTTTTTTGTTCATTTAAATAAAATCCAGCAAAGGAAAACATTGTTTTGGCTGAATTCCGGGTTCTACTCCACACCATTCATGACATTCACTGTACTCCAGTGGCCTCCACAGTCATGGGATCTAACAAAACATCTTTACAAAAAGTCAAGTTAATTTTTAAAGCACATTTCAGCAGCAAGACGATTACAAGTGCTTTACATCATGAAAACATAAATCGTAATAAACACATCAAAACAGTCACTGGTTGTGAGACCAATAACAAACATTAAATTGTATCCAGTGAAAACATCAAGTCAAACATGTTGGTCAATGTTCCTGTTGTCATGGGTCAAAAGCAACTCTAAACTGGTGGGTTTTCAGTCTTGATTTAAAGGAACTTAGTGTTTTGGTGTATTGCGGTTTTCTGGGAGTTTTGTTCCAACACGATGCCATCCTGTCAGTATGGACCAAAATCTTTAAGGAAGTTTTCTTTTACATTGTTGAATCAACACCACAAAGAACTAATGCAGTTCTCGAACGCAGAAGGAGATAAAATCAAGTACTTCCGACGTGTACCAGAAAATGGTCAGTGAGTTTGGTCAACAGTTGCTGCAATGTGTCTTAGACTTATTTCAACATCATTTACTTGTCTTTTTTACAGGTCATTTGACTTCATCACCATCCCAATTGCTGTATGTTAAGGTTTCTGTTTAGCTCTTTAAAAAGTACTTTACATTTTTGACTTTGACTAATCTAAAATAATGGGTTCCTCTCATCTTCAGAGGAGGCCATCTGGGGGCAATTGGCCAAAACATCCGGCCGGTCAGGACCACCACAGGAGCCTGGTTTCTCTTCCTCCTTAACGAAGAGCCATTAACAATCAAAGTCTTAACGGCCCTGCAGCTTAACGAGTAGATTTAACGAGCTTCTTAATGAAGCCCCAGCCATCATTACCTCACTGAGTGGTGGTAGTGCTGATTGAAAGCACAGCTAAGAGTCATTCTGAAGCAAAAAAGCCCAATCTAAGGAAACCAAATCCATTTAAGGCTGACCTCTCACCCCCATCTGTTCCTCCAAGATTAATAGCAAATTATAATAAAGGGACACAGTAAAGCCGATATAATGGCTACGGATATTTTATAGTTACAGAGGTGGAATCTTTCAGCTACCTTTCAGAGAGCAAAAGTAACAAAACCATATTTCATTAAACACCACTGGCCATCACCATATTTCACATTCTTCCAACGTGAAATTGCCAGATCTCATAAATCCTGCGTTTAATATCCCCCTTGATATACTTTCAAATATATCAAGAGCGAAACAATATGAAACTACTGGACACAAAAGCCAAATACAGTGATGTGTCACCTCCACTTGGAGAATGATTTAAACCTGATAAGCTACCTTTTCCATTTTCTCTGATGCTATTGTGTATGCAACACCCAGTCTCCCCAGAATCCTAAATCTCCTCAATTATTTATATTATCGTAAGGTAATATGCTTATACTCATAAACTCGATTTCACATTTTTGTAATAACCATAAATCACAAAGTGAGGAGGAAAAATACTCTCTGCCAACCTCTAAATCACCTAAATAACTAACATCCCGTACACACAATTTCACATTTATGCCGCGCAATAAATCATAAAAACACCAAGAAAATGTGTTTTGTTTTTTTTCCCACAGATGTGCATTAGCTTAATGAATGTGGATGTTTTCCCCACAAATACAGCACGTGTTTGTGTGGCCACAGCTCTTTTTTGAGGCTGAAACACAGACGGGGTTACAAAAGCAGGAGAAGTAACAGTGTGGAAAATCGTCTGGCAGCTCACATGAAATGCCAATGGGCAAACAGCAGCAACGTGGGGCACCGCTGAGTCCTGTGATCGGCAGCGGGGTTTGTGTTCCCCGAATGCATCAAGGAAAAGTTTGCGAGGGCATGCAGGCAGGTGTGAAAATATCTGTAATATCTTGTAATCTTCCAGGGCAAGCCCATGGATGCTTTTCATCTTCTCTTTTGGTGAGTTCAAAGGAACCAGCCTACGTGACAACCATGACCAAGGCTTGGTGGATATAGGGCTGTGAGGTGGGACTTGGCCAGCTCTGTTATATCAGCCAGGACTGGTCAAGAGGGGCGATCAGTTTAAGCAGGTCCACCTATACCCAGACGTGTCTGAAGAAAAAGACTGTTTAGGTACGATAGCAGAAAAATGTATCTGGGCCAAGGCCCATATGACTTCCATCAGCCGGTTTAAAAAGAAATCATGCCCTGTGGCCAGCTTACATTCTTCTATCATATCAGCCGGTTTGGCTTGAGGGTGTGTGTAAATTTTCCATGTCAACATTTGTGTCAAAGGGAGTATTTTTGTTTCTGGAGATGTTTTGCAAAAAACTTGACAGGTGAGCACGTCAGCTATGTGTAACCTTCAAGAAAGCAACGTAATGACTGGTTCTCCTTCTGGCTTGGCAAAGGCTCTACTTGGCAGAGCAATAGCCAAGAATGGACCAGCAGCCATGGCATGAATAAGAGTTTGTGCGTGTATGTGTGTCTCTGAGTGCTGGCAGCAACTGACCTAGAGATGAGGATGCTGACCTGCAGAGAGTTTAGAGCCAAGAAGTTGGTTTATCGACTAATAAAGTACAGGCTCAGATGGACAACTACACAGCAACTAATATACATGTATATACATAGCTACATACACAGATACATATTTATCTCACTGAAAATGGTGTACGAGTGTTACTTCTGTCAAAGGGGAAACACTTGGGGGTGTGATAACTTTTTCTTCATTGCTTTGATCATTTAGTTGAACAAGTAAATTGTTGTTAATTCTGCGGCTTAGGTGCAGTTAAAGCTATTTATTTTCCGGCGATAAAAAAGAAATTTGTGAGCCTTTGAAGTGCAAAATATATCATCAAACACTGCCATAAATATGTAGATATTCCCATCTATGATTGTAGCTTAGGCTAATATATGTAAGCAAAACTGGGGGGAAAATTAAGATCAATTTACCACCAAAAGCTGCCGTTCTCTATTTTTTCATATTAAACAGATTTCTGGGGGTATTCCTCGTGATTTTGAATAGTTCCCATCATTTTTGAACTTTTTATTGAAGGCTTTCCCATTGGCATATTGCTTCAGAGGTTTCTTTCATGCAGTGCCTATTCTAACACAATCAAGAGGTATAAATCTAGAAATTCCCAATTATTATGTTGACATTTTTATTCTAATGAAAAGATTATTTCCACTTTCACTGTAACTTTTAAAGACCTGGTCATTAAAAAATAAAATAAAGCTCTATTAAGCAAGTTGTCCGATCCACTCTTCTTAAATGCTTGTTGGGTTTCTGTCTCACAGGCTGTTACTTGGTTTAAATTTAATTCCAAATTGATTTTGTTGTTTCAGTGTTTTATGAGTGTTGGATTTTATGTTTGATGCATACAATACACATATTTTAATGCTTATTTAAGGTTATGCAAGTTAATTTCATTATTTGTTTACAGTAAAAATATTAATACCAAAAAGAAAAAAAATTACTCCAAGATATTAAAGGCCCTGTTCTTGAATGTGTAACAAATCCATCTGCCATTTGAATTGGTGCCCAGAAAAAATTCAACTGTTTTTGATGTCTTAGTGACCAGTCCAGGTGCATTTTGGAGATGTGTGTGCTTCTTCCACTGCACATCTCAAACTGTATGTACAAGGACCATGTGCACAACAGGATTTACTTAGTTGTTTTTTTGCTTGTTTTTAGATGGTTGCCATCCATGAAAGATTGTGAGATCTTTTTGGTTCAAACAAGAGCAGTGAAAGGACGTGTTGCTAATAGAAGCTTATGTCAAAAGCTCTAACATAAATTACACCCGCCGATGTGGGCATCAGAAGCTTGTAGGTCTGTCCAGCATAGTGCCACGTTTGGGTCGCTGATAAGTCACCCAAGTGTGGAGAGGATACTTGCTACGAATAAGCTGCCATTGTTGGCAAAAGCCTGTTCTGCCAGTACACCGCTTTACTGCCACCATGCCGTTGAACCAACACAATCTCATAATGAAAGTTTTGCACATGCTAAAACACTCTTACACTTCATTATGTATAGTAGAGAGTGCTTTGTGCTCTTGATGCACTCCGTGTCACTGCAGAGACCAACCACATTAAGTCCTAGGCCATGTAGTCAGACTAGCGGGAATCCACATTTATTTAACAAAACTGGTAACTCTTTTTTCCTAATATTCTCAAGTCCTTTTAATGGGGGGAAAAGAGCAACTTGATTTTATCAATATAAATTCGACTGGTGGTTTTGAGAATGTTAATTTAAAAGCAATTAGCATAGGAATGTAGAGTACAACAAAGCAAAATCAGTTAAATGCAATGGTAAAATACGTGACAAACAAACAAGAAAACAACAATGTTGAACCTTTTTATACCTCTGGTGAAATTTACTTAAAATTCAAATCCTTGTAAAAGCAGTAATCCATCAAACAAACAACAAAACAGAACAAACCAGGTAACCTTGCAGGCAAATGTCAATACCATGAAGCTTGAGAGAAATTTTCTGTGTAACGTTAAAATAATATATGGGAAACTCTGTGAAACAGCTAAATCCATAACAAGCATTTCTCGCCCAGGTGTGATACACACACATGCCTCCATCTAGGGGAAAACACGCACGCCTTAATCAGAGTGCCCTGCTCTTCTCTTTAATCAGTGTGTGTACATATAACAAAAACACTTTTCAATTTTGCAGAGGCAACCAAACATCAAATACCCACAGAAGCAGAAAACTGCCAGCCTACAAGGGCCTCTTGTGACTACAGAAGAAAGGTAGTTTTTAAATTCTTTCTGAACTTTAAATCAAGCTCAGCTTTGGAGCAAATGGAGGGGGGGGGGGGTTGATTCCCATTCGTTGTTGTCTCACGGCGACTTGTCAGGCGCTATTGAAAACACTGTCTCCCTGCTTCCTCTCTGCTTGTCTTAGCGCGGTTTAAACGCATTATGAGGTGCAGCAGTTAACTGTTTAGCATCGATCCGGCATTGATTTAGCATTGATGTTTGAAAAGCAAGGACACCCTCTTTAATTCAGTTGTGGTGTGGACATGTTGGCCAGTTCTCCTTTGATCCAATTCCAGCTGTCTCTGGAGGGCAAGACGTGACCTTTCTATCGACACGCACACATTCACTCACTAAATGTCTCTGTTGCACTCAAGCACTTCCTCTTACTCTCACACTTCCTAAAAGAGCATTCATTATTCATTATTATTAGACTTTTCCTTTAGTGCCATGAGATGTTCAATGCATCTTGCCACTGTTCTCTTCCTCCGCAATACATTATTCAGAACAAAATTCAGCATTTAGCCTCAGCGTATGCAAATCTCTCTTTTGATTATCATAATCAGCTGATATACGAGGAGCCGTATACAGTATGTGTGTGGCATTAGTCTGATGATTGTGTTCTAGTGCTTCCGAGCGCCAGCCGAGCAGTGTTTACTTCGTATCATATTTTTAGCCGAGAGAGACAAGCTTGAGAAAAGGCCACTGAAGGCCTTACTCGTTGCTGTACATTTAAAGGGCAAATCGCCCACATGTATGGTTCGCTGCCACTGCCAGGGGAATGTCTTTTGTCACTGGGATATAAAAGTCAGAATGTTTGCATGTCAATGATGAAAAATGTGCAGCAAAATAAGAGACTTTTTAAGCTCCTTTACATCTGAATTAGTTCCTCAATATGCAGTCAAGTTCTCCAGATTCCTGCTAATGACCTGATTATTTGACCCAGGTGTGTTGAACCAGGGACACGTATAGAAATTGAAGGACACTGACCTTGGGGACTGGAGTTTGACTCCCCTGAATCATGCAATTAATAATAACAATTAATAATATGTAGACAAGATAAACTTTATCATTCCCAAACAGGGGAATTAATAAAAAAAAAATCTGTTGTCTCCTTAGAGTTGCTCTCAGCTTTCTCAATCACTTTTAAGGTAAGACTCCTATGTAAGAATTTTTAGGAGCATAGGAGCTTTATTTCTTGGGTCTTTTTCTAAAATAAGACCTATAAAATAAGTGCACCATACCTATGCGCTACCAGGGCATGCTAGTGGGGGAAGGGCCTCAGGCTTAACCAGTTATTTCATTATCAGCGAGGTGTTAAAAAATTAGGTCTGATTTAGCACAAAAGGTTTAAGAAGGCACTTAAAGTAACCTATTACAGATACAAGTTGACAATTACAACAGAAGGCTAGACTTTAGCATGTGCTGGTCATTTTGCTCCAACCCATCTTGTTTGGGTACAAAAAGTGACAGTTTGCCACAGAAAATTGATTTAGTCAATTTAGTCAAAATAGTCCAAATGCAGTGCAGTCAAATTCACTTACTAATGCCAAATAGTAGACGTTCTACATAACCAAGCCCAGCCAAATGTATCAATTGACTTTTGGGTCTGTAAGGGATGGAGCTGGATTTGGAAACGATGGCATCTTTTTTAGAAACTTAACACCCCTTTCACACCCTGGCACTAACTTCCTGAGTGATGGGATCTTGTCCAGACGGCGCTAAATAGAGGTGTGAACTCACACAGGTCTTGATGAGGGCGGTTTTCTTCTGACTGTCTTCACAGGTGGCCTTGGACACTTGTATCTTAATTAGTTTGGCAGTCTGTTCTATGATACATTGAATATTGATACAATGGCACAACTCTACTCAAGCAGCAGGTTTACCTGGAGGACTCTCAGTTCAAAAGTATTGAAACAGTATTATGAAAACAATACTGTTGTTGTCTAACTTGAAAGCAAACAAAAAAAGGCTATCTGTAATACAAGTAGTAATTTTATTGAAAGGTAAACATAATTTCAGAAATTAAGTTAACTTACTAGTTAAAAAAGTATTTTTGTTATTTATATAGCTCTTTGATTTAAATAACAGTGGTCTAAAAATGGTTGTAAAAGTCCTGAACATAAGTACGCTAAACTTGCAGAAACCCTGATCTCTATTACAAAGACATATACTGATAAAAATGTTAAGGACAGGGCAAACGCTGTACATATACATGTCAATCTTACCAAATATGTTTGCTGCAGTTATAATAATAATGTCAAAGATATATCAGAGCGCATACCAACATTCTCTTAGAATATTACCCTACCTGCTTTATGTGTCAAAATATTCCCTTTTCTCTCTGGGTAGTGATCCCTGCTCTACTCCCATATTCCCTCTCTTCCATCTACAGTGTCAACTCCTCCCACCTGGCACCACCTTTTTGCCTGGGTTGCTCTCCTCTGCCCTGGCCTCCTGCTCTTCACATCATGTTATAGCAATCCTCTTCTGACATGCCCTCGCCATGTCCGCTCTGGCATCTGCATCCAGGCCCTTTCCTTTCCCCAAACAGCTTCCAATGCTCGCACCAGCTGCAGCGCACATATAATGAACTCTAAGGCAAAAGGTTTTAATTAGTATCATCCATCCAGTTAATGTTTTAAGTTGTCCGAATAGATAGCTACTCTGGTTTTTGCATAATGTCCGCAGAACAAATATTTCAAATATGTTTCAGTTGACAAATCAGGGAGGTAAAATATCTGGGTCAGTAACATTTACTATAGATAACTAATTTTATGCGAGGCCAGACACATCAGCATCAGCGTTAAAGAAAAATCCTTTGTCCAATCTTTTTGACCAACAGTGTGCTAGTAGCAACCTCCTGTTATTAAAGTCCATCCCCACACACAGAACAGAACGACACTGCAGATAAATGTCAGCTTAATTACACGTCATTTGTGTCACATCCACCTTCTTTGCTTGTGAACCAACAATCGAGTTTGACGCCTGAAATGTCTTAAAAACAATAATAGCATGTCAGGCTATCTGCGCCTGAAATGGACGTGACAGCTTATTATCAAAGAGGGAGAAATCAGCATGCTTTTCCAGCGTGCTGATTTGTAAGCTAGCTATTATCTCCTTTGATGATGCCAAGCTACCAAATAAGAAACTAATAAATTTACACTTGACAAATGGCAGAAACTCTGTTACTCATTTCATAGGGCAACAGACCATATTTGGATGGTCAATTAGGCAATTCTGAAATGTGAAGTCCCTCAAACATCTCTCCAGGTTTACTCAGTGGAAAATAGTTTTATTGTCCATCATAGTTCTACTCTTACTTTGCAAAATGTTAAATTAACTAATTAGTTCTATCAGTGGATTTCATGCAGAAATGTTTAACTGAGCAGTCTAATTATTTATAGTTCTACCTATTATTTTAGACTCTCCCAAAGCTAGTTTGAAGTTGGTGATGAATCTTGGTGGATGACATGGTGATATTAGACTGCAAGGGATTAGAGGGTGCTGACGGTCTGCAAAAGCATAGAGATCATGGCTTCATCCGTAAGGCACATTCTATGTATAATATCGAGCTGTGCTCTGACTCAGAAACATCTATTTTGTTTCCCTGGCTTTCCTTCAGTTTCACAAATTAGCCATCTTATGGAAGAAGGGACATAGTTAATGGTTTCAATAAACACAGTTTACTGAAATTGAATGAATACTTTTTAAAGCAAGCTTCAGTTACCTCCCCTTTGAAACCCACTTTTTGGATTGTCCATTGACCGTATCATCCCAGACAAGCTGCTGCAGACGCAGCCAGGAGGCAGTGGAAATACGTTTCATGCAGTTTTACTTTATACACCTTATCACTATGCAAAGAAGGCTGTATGAAGATCTTTTGTACTCAATACAAGCAAATGAAGTAGGTAAACATTTTGCTGGATGTTTGCACTCTTTGCCAAAGTCTGGTTTATCTGCCTCACTTGTTGAGCAGTTTGTGGGAATCATTGGACAGACAGGGCAGACAGATTACACAACAGTTTATACCTCTATATTAACGGCTAAAGGACAGACCTTGTCAATAAGAGCCGACATCGTGCTTCTAGTGTCTGTTCAGCTCTGTATATGTTATAGTTCAATCTACAGCACCCTGCAAAGGTTGGAATTCACCTTGAAAAGGCCAGAGCTTCTTTTACACTAATCTTGACAGGTAGCTCTCCACGTTTCTAATTGTTTTACAAAGTTGGACTTGAGATGTTTTTTACTCTCCTTCAGTCCTTAATCTGACCAGTTTCAGAGGAATGATTTTTTTGTTTGTTAGTTTTCTTTTAATAAGCTGAACTCTGATCTCTGAATCACTGTAACAGAAATAGTGATGAATCAGGGATAATCAATGGCATTCTTAAAACTGTCGAAAGTAATAGTTTGGCAAAGAGAGCTAAATATTTGAGCTCCACAGAGCCATAAGATGTAAAAACAGCCTACAGAAAATTATCAACTAAAGGATAACGTTTCCCTCGGATCCTTTGTCAGATCTCTGCTGGATTCTTTTTCCTTTTCTCGCTAAAGACATGAGATTCAGACACTGGTCATCCGTTGGAGCTATTAATTATAACTACATAGAAAATGTTAAAACACAGTCAAAAAGAGTGGAAAGCTATTGATCAGGACTGCTTTCAAACATTACAAAAATCGCTTTAACACAATATATTTCTGTAATTAATTTCAGCTATTCTGTTTCTGTTTACTTTTTACATCTAACTCATACAGTTAAGAACATGCTGTTTTTTGTTTGCTTTCATTTTATTTACAAAGACCTTCTGGATAAAGATTCAGTCAGTTCAATTTATTCGACAAAAGCAGCTGAACCCTGCTGCTGGATCAGGCGAAGTATCCCTGGCTAACTTTTTCCATATCTTTAACTTATTCCTACAGAACTCACTGTGATCTGAGCTGGTCAAAAGTAGGACAGATTTCTTAGATGCACAAATAACCCTTCAGCCAAGTTACAACCTATGCATCAACCTCTGCAACTTCCAAGAGAGAGGGCGAAGAAAATGAACAGAGGAAGATGTACATATTAAAATACAGGACAAATATTCACTGCCTTAGATGTGCACCATGATGCAACCCTGCCTTATGTGCCAAACTTACCAAATATGACACCTCCGGAATTAGGTGTTTTTCGCTTTTTGTCTAACAAAAAGGGAAAATGTCTAAAAAAGATCATTTGTCAACGCGTCCCACAGACATAATGTGTTTAATGTCACAGGGTGTGAAATTAGCTTCCGAAAGTATAAACTGTGTCGGATCTTTTTATTACAGGCATGAAAGTAATGTGTGATATTTAGCATAAAGCTCAACATAAGGGACACATATTTGGTAGATTGTGCTACACAAGACCCTCTATTGAGGAGTAAAGTTCAAAATCTCACCCTGAATAGTTATTTGTTTTAAGTAACACCACATTAAAAATCTGTTTGTTTGCTTTTCCATTTGCTATCATCTTATGTCAGTGGGCTCCAGAGCAAAGGCCCTTGTGAAGATGTTGGCAGAAGCTGATAAGAGAGTGTTATCCACAGTGAAATGAGTCCTGGACTGACATGGGCTGAATGGTTACTGGGAGAGGAAGAAGCCATTCCTTCAAAAGCAGCATAGAACGCAGGATTACCGTTTGCTTATTCACTCAAAGACAAAGACGTTAATATTGGGACATGTCCTGCGGTCTGATAAAACTCCAATAAAAGTGTTTGGCCATAACGAGATCATTACATGTAGAAGTTTGTACTTGTAAACAACATTCCGACTCAGAAATACAGGGTTGGGAGCATCGTGTTGTGTGATTATTTTGCTGAAGGAAGAACTGGTGCAGTTTGAGATTCAGATTGCATCACGGGGGGAAAAGAACATAAACAAGAATGAATCTTTCACATGGATAGTGAAACTAGTCCTACCACTAAATTAGTTACAAAGTAGGAAAAGAACAACAAAGTCAATGTCTGCAACATATTGTGAGAAGCATGTGGAAGAATACCCCCGGTTTACAGGCTTGAAAAACAACTCTACCAGATATGAAGTAAATGTGTGGAAACTACTGAATTTGTTCAGAGCTATACAAATCTCTCGTTATTCTGGTATTCAGCTAATTGAAATAGTGTTAATGCTAACTGACCTACAACAGGAAAGGTTTTGTTTAAGTTAGCGTCCTATGATTTAACAAAAAGGTTATATGTCCTCCTAGATGGAGTACGTACAGTTGAAACCATAATTTTACATTTACTATATAAAAAGACAAATACACTCTAACTCTGTGTGTAACATAACAGGAAAGTCGAAATAAATCAGCCAAGATATCAGGAAGAGAATTGTGGACTTGCACAAGTCTGGTTCATCCTTGGGTGCAATTTCTAAATGAATGACGGTGCCACGTTCATCTGATCAAACAAGTATAGGGAAGTTTAAATACCACGGGACTGTCCAGCCATCATACTCCTCAGGAAGGAGACGGACCAACTTTTTTGAGAAGCTTATGAAAGGATATCCAAAACATTAGACCCGTGTTATACAGTTTAAACGCAGAGATACAAAATATTAAGAAAAATGTATGTATACTTCTGACCTTCAAAAAAGTGATAAAACAATATCCAAAAAATATATCGCTCTTATTATTCTGGCATGTAGAAAATGGAAATAAGTTTGGTAGTCCTAACGTACCTAGAACAGGAAAGGTTTAATTAGATTTCATGTCTGACAGTGACATGAAATCAGTTATACAGTGTATGTAAACTTCTGGTTTCAACCGTAGCCATGAAAATAAATTCTGTGTGACAGTACAAACCTTGGCTACTAATTACAATCCCCCCCCGTGACTTCTTTCACTTTAGCTGTGACCTCTGGTCTTCTTACAACTCCTCCGCCCTGATCTGTCGTTCTCGTAGAAGAGAGAGAGGCAGCGGACGGAAAAGCTCCCTGACTCACAGGCTCCTTCAGGGCCACGGGGAGAAGTGGAGCGCGCAGTCCTGGCCAAGGCATAAATATTAGCTGAAGGTCATGGTCGCAGAGCTCACATTGGTCTATGCATAATCATGAACCCAACTCCTGCTTAACCTCCTTACTTCACACGGTCCCTCTGTCGCATTACTGCCGACTGACTAAACATTTAAACAGTGCGCTCCCCAACCGCTGACACAGTTAACCTTGAAGGGTTAAAGCCTGAAGCGATAAGCCACTTTCAGCACCAATTTGGGCTTTTTTTTTTGTTTCATTCTGACACCACCTTGCAAGGGTTTCATATACCCATACTCTAACCTACATTTCCAGGGTTATCCACGAATCAATTTCCTTATTAGGCTTAAACAAGCGCAGCTGTATTCTGAGCTGCGTGCACATTCTCGGAGATGAAAAACTGCCACGATAATATCCAGCAGAAAAAAAATCCTTTAAATTCAGACGGCTGCTTTGCCGATTTGTTCGACATTATCCCGAGATGAAGCGCGGGCTGGAAAGAAAGGAGGGAGATAAAGGCGCAAAAGGCATGTTATGTCTCCCTTGAATTCCATCTTTAATAGACTCCTTGGTTGCCCCTCTTTTATTCCTCCTACTTTCCCCACGCAGCCTCGTTCCTTAAGTCATCCGGCCTTTTGCTCCCCCTACGTGATTCTGCACCCACTCAGCACCGAGGCACATTTAAACCCCCGTGGAGGCTTGCAGTTAAATTGTATTTAACTGCTTACTCAGTTCTGTCACTCTCTTTCCTATGGATTCTGCTCGCGCTTCACCCTCTGCAAACTCTTCAAATCTCAAAGTTGAAGCTGTCGATTCCCCCGTTAGGCCTTTTCAAAACTCTTCCTCCTCTTAGTCGGTTTTTCGACAACTCGCGTCAAGCCTCGAGGTCAGCTGCAGAAAATTCAGAGAGGCATTCTATTGTCAGGAAACGTCCTCCCTCCTGCCATCCGTTAGACATGAGCATTTACGTACTTTAAATGACTGTGACTTTTCTCCCATCCTCTCAGGAAGTATTTCGAATGTACTTAATGCCTTAATGTTTTCCATATTCTGTCAACACAGACGTATATTATCATATTAAGTATTTTATTAGAATTGTATGAGATAGACAAATACAAGGTTGTGCATATTTCTGAAGTGGAACAAAAAGGATACGTTGCATTCAACATTTTTAACAAGTCAAAATGTGTTTGTAATGCATTTGTGTTCAGCTCTTTTACTCCCTAATAAAACCCAGCGCATCCGATCCCGCCTCCAGAGCCCGGTTAACAAACGGAGTCCACATGTGTGTAATTAAATCTTGGTTCAGATACAGCTGTTATGTGAAGGCCGCCGAAGTCTGTTAGACCACGTTGTCAAATTATTCACTGGTCATATTTAAAAACAGCAACATTTCAATTTCACCAAACAATGCAATAAAACAGAACAGTCAGTAAAATGCAGTGAAAGAATTAAAAGCCATGCAAAGATATAAAATATTCTAGAAATATTTAGCATCCGATACTCTATTTATTTACAGGCCAAAGAAGATAGATCAGTTTAGAAGAGAGATCTATTTTTAGCAGATATTTGAATGATTCTATGACCTGAACATTGCAGAAGCACAGTATTCCTCGGCCACAGCAAAAGCTCAATCCAATCTGCATTTTAGTTCTGATCCCAGAACACACCCTCCCCATGGCGGTGGCAGTATCATGCTATGGGCATGCTTGCTTTCAACAGAAAATGGGAAGCTGGGGGGGAGTTGATGGAATGATGAATGGAGCCAAAACCATGGCAGTCCTGAAAGAAAACTGCAAAAGACTTTAGACTGAGAGTCCCCAGCCAGAGCTACAATAGAATGGTTTAGATTGAAGCATATCCACATGTTTGAACAGTCCAGTCAAGTCCAGACCTAAGGCTGACGAAGAATGCGTGGCAAAGCTTAAAAATTGCTCTGCACAGATGTTTTGCAACCAGTCTGACTGAGCGTCAGCGACATTGCAAGGGAGACAAGCGACATACCTCAAAAGGTTCAGAGCTAATTGTAGCCAAAGATGTTTCTATGAACTATCAGTTCCGGTGAGGGGTTGAAACAAATAAATGCAAAACATTTCAGCTTTGTGTAAAAAAAAATATGGAATCTGTGTTGTTTTCCTCTTGTTTCTGCAATCCTCTTTGATGATCCCCATAAGTTCAAGGGGTATAAATACTTTTGCAAAGTACCGTGCGTCATTAACACTACTTTCAGCACACCTCTTCTTTTTTAACTCTATTCTTGTTTTTGTTTTTTCTTTACCTTATTTCACCCCATTATAACTCCTTCATCAAGTGTAGTAATTTCTCTCTTCCACCTTGTTACACACTCGCCCTCCCTCCTCTCTGCGCTGAAGTCGCTCTCTAACTGCTGTCTCACTCCTGCTGTGCTTGGACCCAGAGGCTAAACAATTTCTACAGGGAGAGTGGAAGCACGTGAAAACAGAGATATTTGCAAAGAGACTTCCCTTTTTTATTATTATTGATGAGCTGCTTGTCAGGAGGTGTGTGTGTTTACAGTCAGTTTGGCCCTCCCATTGGCACCATCACACAGGCTTTTCTTCTTTCCTCTTTTTTTTTTTTACTCTTAGTTTGTGCAGCTCTCTCTTTCCTGCGGTTTCGTAAGCTACCCTTTTATCTGAGAAGTGTTATTTTTAACTTTGAAGTCATATTTACAAGGTTGCAGTGTATTTTGATGCCCCCTTTTTTTTAACACTGTGCGGTGTTTGCGTATTTCTGACACAAATATGTTATTCGAATTTAGAGCTATTTGCATGGTTAATGCAAATTCCATCCAAGTTATTGGAGACAGAAATTTGCAGCAGAAAAATTATTCGACTTTACCACCGTCGATGGTAAAATGTTATGTCTTTGTCAAGGTTACAGCACTAATAAAATACATAAAACGTGACTATATTCATCAGCAGCAAAATGCAGTTAAATTATTAACATTAAAGCACTGACCCCCCCCCCCAACCCATAAAAATGTGTTGGACGTAATCTCATTAGATAAATACAAGTGAAGCATCGCTGTGTAGTCTGCTTAATGGTGGATCTGCTGAAAATACAGGGAATTTAAACTGCCTTGATTCATTCGGTCAAACAGATACAATGAACGAGCCTGAGATTGAGAAAATAATGTTTAACATTGTAAGTTAAACATAAAATGTATGCAATCTTTTGAATAAATTCCTCTAAAAACCACCAAAAAGCACTAAATCTGAGAAGGTTTTTTTATTTCAAAAGTAACATTATAGAGTTATATCTGTAATTTTCCTTTTGATAGAAATGTTCTTTACATGGAATAAAAAATGCATTGTAAACTTTTAGATCCATTACACACTTATAATATTCATTCACCCCTCCAAATTATACAATTTCAATAAAATCAGGCACAAAGGCTGACTGCCTCTGCAAAGGTTTGTAAAAGAGTAGGTCACTCGACGAAGTTCACTCAATTCCAGCGTGGTAGCCCAACAGGATGCCATCTGTGCAATAAGTCCAGTTATGAAAATTCCCTGCTACTAAATATTCAACAGACAACTCAAGAACAATCAGCAGAGAGCTTCATGAAATGGCCCAAGCAGCTGCATCTAAACCTTACATCACCAAATTCATGGCGTTGGATGCAGTGGTGTGCTGCACCACTGGACTCTACAAGAGTCCAGTGAAATGGATGAGTCTGGGTCTGGCAGTTGCCAAGGGAATGGCACTTGCCTGACTCATTGTGTTTACTCTAAAGTTTGGTAGAGGAAGAATCATGGTTTTTGTTTTTCTTTTTAGGGGTTGGGCTCAGCTCCATACTGTAGTTCCAGTAAAATGGCCACTTAATACTTCAGCATATGAAGACATTTTGGACAGGTAAAGGAACAGATGAAAGACCGCCCATCCTGTATTCTTGGCGGGTTGGGGTCTTGTGACTATCAAATAACCTAATATCCACGTTTGTTTGTTTTTTTTGGACCAGGGGAAAAGCCTGAGTACCCAGAGAGAACGGATATATGCATGGAAGAACATACAAATCCCATGCAAAAAGGCCATACGTCAGGATTGGAACTCAGAATCCTCTACCTACAAGGCGACTGTATTAACAAATGCACCCTCACTCAGCCCATAAACGAATATATAAAACTATAAGTTATGCTGTATGATATTAGGTACGCATGCAACTGGAATATTATTGTTGAATATTTTGGTAACTATACTGGTTGACATTAACTCACGTTTTTCTTATTTCTTCCCTATGATCACAAGATTCCCATAATTCACTTTGATAGCTCATTGGCTACATTATTTATCAGGTGTGGCAATGAAGGACAGTGAATGTCCATCCAACCGTTCTAATATAGTATTGGCATGCAAAAACAGAAACCATGCCTGTAGGAATATCATAGCCAACTAAGTACTGAATCCAACCATCCTTTGCAATGACTGATTAAGTGTATTGTTCTACGTTAAGGTATTCTAAACTATTGTACAATCAACATATTAACAGTGTGCCGATTGTGGATTAGCCATACAAAAAGCACCTACAAAAGTCCTAACTGTTTAATAAAGGATTGTTTATGACTCAACCCTCTCAGCCCAGTTTCATCCCTTGGTGAAAAAAAGAACTCAGAGGAAAACCACAAATAATTTAGGTCCCTCAACATCGACAGCGAGCTATTTTATAAAAAATATCCAGGGAGTCAGGGGAAATCTCAGTGTGTAAAGGGTAACGGTAGAAGCTGCTGTTTGATGCATGTGACCTTCCAGCCCTCAGGAGGAAATACATGAGAGACCACGGCACAGTGAACAATATAGCCACGTGGGTATGGGGATTTCTTAGGAAAACGTTGTCACAGAGCAATCTCCCCTGCTGCTTTCAGGAATGTTATTGTAGGAGTAAAAACAGATTTGGTTAGTGGGGTTTTTTCCACCACCCCCCACCCCCCCAAAAAAACACACACATACAAAAAGAAACAAAGAGAAAACACAGAAAGAAGTGCAGTACTATAATATCTCTAAACCTTATTGCTGGTCCACTGAGGAAAGCGCTCTAGGACGGCAACACCTTTTGCCTTTCTGTGACACTCTCCTTCAGCTTGTTACTAATGGGTATCCACAAGTGTCTTCACAATGTTGCATGACAGGAGGAGTAACAGGTGTATTTTGTTGGGCAGATTTTTACTTTTTTTTTTTTGCATAATGCAAAAGTGAAGTAGAAAAAGATTGTGTCAAACGTAAATATTAGCCTATACTGTTTGGACGTGGTATATATTCCAACTGGGTCTTATTTGTAGGTAAGGTAAGGGCTGATTACAGTCATGAAGGTATAGGTTTTAAAACGTTAACATTTTTCACACTGTTTCTACTATTTTAAGTTCTTTTGATTAGATGGCAGAGAAAAAGACAAAGTGACTTAAGTTTTCTCCAGGAACAGTAATGCATACACTTTAGCCCAACAGGTTGTAGTAAAGCACACAAAGTTTGTCTTCAAGCAGTGAAGACAATGCACAGGATAGAGTGAACAATGATGGCGGCCAAGAGATTTGTTTGGCAGAAAGAAAAGACCTTCCCAGTGGCAGATTAAAGGAGCAATAACACCTAGTGTTTCAAATTGGAACAACACACGCAACTGACAACAGCCTATGCAGTTTCCTCAACGGTCCTTTGCTGCTGTGAAACCCAACTGAATTTTTACTTACACGTAAAAGGTACAGGATATTATATTCTGTTCTATATCTGGTCTGCTTCTCTTTCTGTCTTCCACGTTTGCAGGGTGCTGCTCTTTTGTCAAGATAAAATACCAAATGCTGCGCCCTCTTTGGGAACCCTAGGAACTCTCATATGATTGGCTCAGGAACCAGGAAGTAAACACGGGCTGCGCTCCAAACTGAAGTAGTTCAGCACCATAACTCTAATTTTGACTAAGACATTGTTGATGGAGAGGACTAATTGTACAGTCATGGCCAAAAGTATTGAGAATGATTCAAATGTTAATATTTACAAAGTCTACTGCTTTAGTTTTTATAACGGCAATTTGCATATACTCCAGAATGTTATAAAGAGTGATCAGCGTAACAGCAATTAATTGCAAAGTCAATATTTGCCTAGAAAATGAAGTTTATCCCCCAAAACACATTTCAACGTCATTGCAGCCCTGCCTTAAAAGGACCAGCTAACATCGTTTCAGTGATTGCTCCATTAACACAGGTGTGGGTGGTGATGAGGACAGGGCTGGAGATCAGTCTGTCATGATTAAATAAGAATGACACCACTGGACACTTTAAAAAGAGGCTGGTGCTTGGCATCATTGTTTCTCTTCTGTGAACCATGGTTATCTCTAAAGAAACACGTGCAGTCATCATTGCACTGCACAAAAATGGCCTAACAGGAAAGAGAATCGCAGCTAGAAAGATTGCACCTCAGTCAACAATCTATGGCATCATCAAGAACTTCAAGGAGAGAGGTTCCATTGTTGCCAAAAAGGCTCCAGGGCACCCAAGAAAGACCAGCAAGCGCCAGGACCGTCTCTTAAAAGTGTTTCAGCTGCGGGATCGGGCTACCAGCAGTGCAGAGCTTGCTCAGGAATGGCAGCAGGCAGGTGTGAGTGCATCTGCACGCACTGTGAGGCAGAGACTCTTGGAGCAAGGCCTGGTCTCAAGGAGGGCAGCAAAGAAGCCACTTCTCTCCAGGAAAAACATCAGGGACAGACTGATATTCTGCAAAAGGTACAGGGAGTGGACTGCTGAGGACTGGGGTAAAGTCATTTTCTCTGATGAAGCCCCTTTCCAATTGTTTGGGACATCTGGAAAACAGCTTGTTCGGAGAAGACGAGGTGAGCGCTACCACCAGTCTTGTCTCATGCCAACTGTAAAGCATCCTGAAACCATTCATGTGTGGGGTTGCTTCTCAGCCAAGGGAGTCGGCTCTCTCACAGTCTTACCTAAAAACACAGCCATGAATAAAGAATGGTACCAGAATGTCCTCTGAGAGCAACTTCTCCCAACCGTCCAAGAGCAGTTTGGTGATGAACAATGCCTTTTCCAGCATGATGGAGCACCTTGCCATAAAGCAAAGGTGATATCTAACTGGCTCAAGGAACAAAACATAGAGATTTTGGGTCCATGGCCTGGAAACTCCCCTGATCTTAATCCCATTGAAAACTTGTGGTCAATCATCAAGAGACGGGTGGAAAAACAAAAACCTAGGAATTCTGACAAAATGGAAGCATTGATTGTGCAAGAATGGACTGCTATCAGTCAGGATTTGGTCCAGAAGTTGATTGAGAGCATGCCAGGGAGAATTGCAGAGGTCCTGAAGAAGAGGGGTCAACACTGCAAATATTGCCTTGCTGCATTAACTCATTCTAACTGTCATTAAAAGCTTTTGTTACTCATAATATGATTGCAATTGTATTTCTGTACGTATGTGATGACATCTGACATACACACATGAAAACCAGAGGGCAGCAGATCAGGTGAAAATATAATATCATTCTCAATACTTTTGGCCATGACTGTACATAAGACTGATTTTACAGTACATTTCTAACTCATTGATCCTTCAAATAAGAGCATAGTTGTGAGCGAACTGTGCAACCAAGATTTTCTCATCACCAAATAGAAACAGAAGCTCATCACAACACAGGTTATCTGACACCAGAGAAAACGTTGCTTACCACAGTCCTGGTACAGACCAGCCCAATGAAAACTAGAAGACGGGATTCAGAGGCACATTTGAAATGGGGGCCTAAGTCCATGTCCAATTAGCAACTAACATTTTTGTGAAAAGGGTGACCAGTGCCAAACCTGCCAATTCTAGTGTTCTCTGGAATATGCCAGTGAAACTTCATGGTGCTGGACAGTGAGCACAGGGCCTACTAGGGCCCTCAGGCCACCCATCAGTTTCTAATGGTTAGGTCAGAAACATTTACACCCTGACAGTACTCATCCTATTCCTCCTTGCACAAAGGAGCAGAAACTGTGCCAACTAAAGGGTTAAGGACCTCTGACCGGCCTCTCCAACTCTCCTTGAGTAACTACATGTCTCCTTCACTGCGATGGGAGACACAACAAATTGTTAGGAGTAATGGGAATTTCCACTAAATTTCAGGCTAGTTTTGGCTGAGAAACAAGATATTGTGTAGCTGTTCTCTGTCTGATACTCAAATGTCCTGCAGCAGCAAATGCACCACCATGGAAAACTGAGTAGGTTGATGTGTTTTATCTCTGGGTGTGTCAAGGACCGAGGATAGAGGAGACTGAGTGAATCCACAATATGTCTTTTTTGTTTGTTTGTTTTCGGGGAGGGGGGTTGGAGAAAACCAAAAAAAGCCAAGGATTTAACCCAGAGGAGAACCCTATCTTTTAAAATAGAGCTAGCCTAAAAACCTTTGACAGGGGCTGACTTCTCAGTGAGGTGCTCGAGTGAGGCGTTGTGGCGACCAGAAGAGAGGCTGCGTTTACAGACAGCTAACCAAATGAGGGTCCAGGTGAGTTTACCATACTATATTCTCATTTATTTTCACACACAAGAAGTTAATTTTAACTTTTAAGCCTTTTGGCATATTTCAGCTTCCACTAGCTTGTAGGAGAATCTTCTGGCAACAGCAGGTATTGATACCCCATCCTGGTAGAGCTGGACTGCCTGGTGGAATCTCTGCAGGGTCCTCCTCATACAAAACTATTGCAAAATGCAAAATTATTAAAGTACAATGGGATAAAAATGTATGCCTCCTCCTGCAAAACCATTCCTGTTTTCAATGGTTGTTGCCCTTTTATTAGTTTCCTTAACACCAGAACAGCAGGCACTGATTAAAAAAAACCTTTACTACTGAACTGACCAGATCAATATTCGCGACATTTGACTTGACACCATACGTAGATTAAAAAGTGTTTCTTTCATATATATATATATATATATATATATATATATATATATATATAGAGAGAGAGAGAGAGAGAGAGAGAGAGAGAGAGAGATACATATATAGATATATACATAGATATAGAGATTTTTTTTTTTTGGAGCAGTGTACGGTGCTGACGCATTACACTCCAAATTATGAATACACATTTTGATGTTAATTATATGCTAATGAGGAAAATAGCCTAAGTCTATTTCCTGTTGTGCTACCATTATATCTGCACATTTGCTAACCTGCTACATAGCTCATAAACTAAAGCTGTTTTTTAAGGTGACAAGGGACAAGATGGAATTTCCTAACTGAGAGGAAGAAACTGTTACATGTTCTCCCCACACGGGCTGTTATGGAGTTTGCATTTCAAGCGAAGAGTATCGGGAGAAGAAAAGCTAATCAGAAAGGGCTGTTCTTTTTTTCTTCTTTTAATCCCTGCTCTGCTGAGGCGCCTTTTTTCCTCAGAAAATCTGTTTCTTTCACAGAGCCTCTGCAATCACTCGGAACCCCATTACAGACCATGTGACAGCATCAATTAAATTCACAATTATCATGGGGCAGTGACACTCCAGCATGAGAGTATAGTAGCGTGGCATCATGCGTGCGAGCGTGTGTGTGTGTGTGTGTGTGTGTGTGTGTGTGTGTGTGTGTGTGTGTAAGCAGCAGATAAAGAGGGAGCGTTGATAGTTAGACAATTTACTGCTAAGAGGTTTTTTGCTTTTTTTAAGTGACTCTTGTGTTCCTTAACAACTCTTTTACAAAAAAGGCTCAGATCTCAGAGAGACTAAAGAAAATTCAAGGGCTCCTTCCTCTGTTGTTTTATTGACTGTTTCGTTTTAGATTTAGTCTTATTCCTCTTTTGAACAGCAGAACGAGTATTTATAAATAACCACTGGAAATTCAGCTGGCTGCTTTTTCTCGTATTTGACCCATAATTCATTATCAGTTTAACAAAAGATTATTTGTCTCCCCCTGACATCACAGATAAGAGCCTTGGCTCTTGTTTCCAGCTTTAGTAGAGATTTATTCAGACTGGAAAACAAACAATGAGGCTGATTAAGACACGCAACAGAATCATGGTGATCAAAAAAATTAACACTGTCTGTGTGCCCAAGCATGATTGACAATAGTAGAAAAGATTTCTTATGACTCTCAGGTTAAAGTGTTGACTGAACTTGTTTGGGCCATGCTGTATCTAGCCAGATGGAGCTGTGTTGGCCTCAGCGGTACAGCTGGGATCTTAACACCATTACTGTAGCCCTCTCCATTAAAGCACAATCAAGGCTCCAGCAGTGGGAAAAAAAAAAATAAAAACAAGGCAGCATGTCCGCATTGATCTCTCTACCTATAGAGCCTACACTAGAGCAGAGCTGAAGATTAAAAATGCATAAGCGTATTAAGGTCTATAAGAGCATTATTCATGTGTGCTGTCACTGTGTAATACAGCGAGGTACTAATCATGCGCATCTCTAACCGGGGACACGCACAAAAACACATAGTCACCACAGAGGTCTGGGTGCACTCCAAGTGTCAACGCCATCATACTCATACGTGTGTGGCCTGGCATTGTTCCCTCCTTGAGTACCCTACAATGTGCTGGCATGAATACCTGCTTGACACAGCAGATTGGCACTAATGGCTTTACACGCAATGCCATCTGTAAGCTGGACTGCTGGCACCCACGTCTTCTCCGAGCCTACTGCATCGCAGCATTAGGCTCAGGCAACACGTAACGCTACAATTACCTGTTGAAGAGAGAATATGATACATGATAATGGCTTCCTGAGGATAAAATGAGGAGAGAGTTTAGAAATTGTTTTGGACAAATTTACGGTTATTTTGTTGTCGCCAATAGAGCAAAGGCTTCAGAAATCAAAAACTACTTACTATTTAGTATAAAATATTCCAGTCCAAAGATAACTATGCTATATACAGTATTTTTCGGACCATAAGGCACACCGGATTATAAGGCAAACTGTGAATTAACGTGCTATGTTCATTCACCGGATTATAAGATGCATTAAATATTAAAAATTCTTTTGACAGATTTTTGAGCGCATTGTACCACATAAAATCAGTCAGTAAGCACAAGTACGGTAATCCTACATAAACTGCACCGGATTATAAGGCGCACCATACAATTTTGGGAAATTTTAAGGATTTTACATGTGCCTTATAGTCCGAAAAATAGGGTATTGTAGTTTGTATGCTAGTGTTATTTTTGAGGTGTTCTTTATGCCCAAGACATTAAAACTGCTCCCTTTTGTGTTGACATAACGAGAATAGAGCATTCATAAATTTCAAACTGTGTTCTGATTCATCTCTGTTCAGCGTATATTTATCCCGTTAACATGTGATCAAAGTGTTTTAGATTTTGAGCCGTAGCTGAACAAAAGCAATCCTGACTTTTTACAAACATTCCAACAGAAAGCTTGAGCCAGATACCAATTTCAGTCCCTTTAGTGGCAGTTGGTGAATCTGGTCTCAATAACAAATTTGTTTCATCTCGTCTTTGACTAAGTCACCATTTCCTTTCCTATTAAAATAGCATGATATTCCTAATAAAATTGAAGTCTTTCTTTGTCAGTCTGACAGCAGCTGGATGTAAAGGTGAGTGATTTACGCTTGTCACCCTGTTTGAGATTATTTTCATGAAGTATAAAAAGATGTAGTGCTTAAATTGTCCCATTGTGTCGACAGAGCCGGCTAAGAAAGGCACCCTCGGATTGGTTTGACAACTCTGATTGGTCGACAACATTCAGTTACAAAAGCATTACAGTGACCTCCACCGTTTTTTAATCTGATCAGCCATAATATTGGAAAACACAAGGGGCATCAAAGTGACAGGTAAAGAGACTACCACAACTGACTAACGGTTAACCGTTGTTTAAAACACAGAAGTTTGTATCTCCTTCTGTATTAGCGCACAACTAGCACAACTAAATTTCCATTTTATAATTAATTAATCTGGGCTTCATTAGATGCTCTGTAGCTTTAAATCTAAATTACTTGGACTTGATCAAGGTTGAACAGGGGAATTATTTACTGAACAGAGATCCATTAAAACACAGTTTGAGATTTATAAGACCTTTATTCCATTTGGTAAAACACAAAAAAGGGAACATTTTAATTTAATCTGTCATTTTGACTGCCTTAGAATTAAGGTTGACTATTAAGGTATTAATTAAGGTATTAAGCGCTTGGTCAGAAACATGAAGTGGCCATAGATAATGTGGAAAAGCATGACTAATGCTGCAGTGAGAGGGCACTCTAAGGACTTTCCAGGAGCTCTGCACTTGAAGCATGAAATGTCCCAGTCAGAAGGAATTTACAAGTCTTCAGACAAGCATAAATATCATATAAAACTGATCAATCAAACATGGACTGCAATTTGTTATCCTTGTGATTTGTTTTCGTGAAACCCCAAAACAATGAGGATTAGGGACTCTTGTCTTTCTCTTGTAAATACAAACAATATTTTGTATCACGTAGTCTCATGAGCTAAATATATCGCTTCATAAAAACATGGTTGAACCCACTTTATTGCTTTCATACATAACCCAGTGTGGTCAGACATTTGAACCAGAAGTCTTTATTAACCATCACCGTCAAGGAAACAGGGTAACTACAGAACTACTTCCTTGTTTACTTCAACATAAGAATCTCAGACACAGGTCGTAAAGCTTAAAGCACACATCTTCATTTCAAAGGCTCATAATAATAGCTTAGAAGTATTTCAACAGTAAAAGTCCCATGCTGACGGCAGATAGAAAAGACTTCACGACAGATTTCACTCTTAATACCATGAGATCTAGTGGCACAAGACTTCTTTACACCCAAATCTCAGACCTCCATCAGTCAAGGAGCAAAAGAAGCCAAACTGAATGTTTGCTAAACAGCAGGGATACTGGGTAATTCAGGTCTTGCCCATATGCGGGCACGTGGAAACCAAGACCTAAAAATATAAAAACCAATTTGTGCCTTTTTGTCTATAAAGCGCAAGACGCGTCCCACTGAGCTGAAAAGCTCATAAACAGCAGCCCAACTTAAAGTACTAACACTTACACAAACACACTTCTCACTCTCTGTGGCTTTCCACAGCCTGCAGCAGTCACACAGGGACCATTACTATTCATTTGCTGAGCAAACTGGCCACACAGGCTTATAAATTAGCTCATCTACCACAGCTGGGTTCTGAGACAGTTGGCGCATGCCTGGGACTGGGAGCCCAGCCATTACAATGCCCGGCTTTCGAGACACCTTCTGTCCAGTCGACGTGACCTCCCTCAAGCTCGCAATTCTTTTGTAAGAGAAGAGAGTGTGTGCTGGAGACCAGCGGTGGGACAAGCCTGGTCAATGAGTGCAATAAATTGCAGAGCCGTAGGACCACGGCCCTGTGCGTGTTGAGCAGAGGAAGAGCGCAGTGGTAAATGCTGTCAAACCGAGTGTAAATCAATCTGAATAAAACATCATAAGTAGGACCTTACAGAGCAACAGGGAGGAGAGCTGACAGGTCTGACCTACAGGGACACGAGGGAACACTCTGACTTCTCTGCCTTGGAGAGAGGATCAATGGTGGACGAAAAGAAAAAGCTGAGCTATTAATTCAACTGGACATGTCAATTCCCATTGGTGTGTGCAGATTGGTACTGATCATGACTAGCCTCTTGGGCAGATGAGATCTGGGGCTTTTGCTGAGCCTCAGTAGACCATTAATTTATCGAACACTTTACGACTACCTGGAAGGCGCCGCATCACAGCAGAGGACTGTAAATCAATTCCAATCGCAGGGTGATAGCGATGCATGGAAAACTTGAAGCATGACTCTGGGATTGTATTATGCTAATCACCTTCTGTGTAAGATGTGTAACACAGCTGATCAACTGAGGTCAAATAAACCATGCAAAATACTTGTTTGGAAATTTCATAAATTATTCATAAAATTGTTCACAGCACTTGAACCATAAAAAGTGAATGAAGTTTTTTTTTTTTTTTTACTTAAGCAAATATTCAGGCCTTGCTTAACAACTGCTTCCAGATACAACTCCTCTTTCTGGAAGAGTGCTGCTGGTACTACTGCTTTCCCTTCAAAGAGTCAGTCCAATGGTCCTGTTACTCTGGATAGTGCCTCAGAGATCCAGGTTCAGGGAAGCTAGTCAGAGTTGATGGAAAGATGAACGGAGATAACATGGGACAATCAGGGAGAAAGATAGTTTGGGCTGGAGGTTTGGCTTCCTGTGCGACAACAACTCATGAAGCAACAGCAACAATGGAATGGTGTGGATAAAAGCATATTCCTGTGTTAGAAAGTCCAGGCCTAAATTAACAGAGCATGAATCATAGAAGTAGAAAATGTTAACTCTGGAGGAGCTGCAGAGAAAATGTGCTGATAGGACCACTGTTATTTGTGCAAGGAAAATCTCGTATTTTTGGTAAAGTGGGCAAATGCCACATGCGTCTGCAAATACTGCCCTGCACACAGACCTAAACACACCATCCACACAGTGAAAGGTTGTGGTGCTGTGGGGATTCTTTTCCCCAGCACGGACAGGGAAGCTTGACCAAGTGGCTGGGAAGATGGATGGAGCTAAACACAGGGCACTCCCAGAAGAAAACCTTATTTGAAGCATTTTGTATGAAACCCTCTGAATCAAGGTGAAGTTATGTTTTTTAACTTACCCGTCCGATGAGCACAGGTTCTGGCCCGGCATATTCTTCGATCACGAAGAACTGGTTCCAGATCCAGCTCCTCCTGCTGCGAGAGCGTGACCTCTTCGCCTCCAAGGATTCCTGCACCTCCTTCTCCGCATCTGACTCTGATGCTTCTTCAAAGACGAGGCCATTTCCATTTACCGGGTCGACAGCTTGGATTTCAGCTTCCTTTGCACCCTTGCTCCATTTGGGAGCAGGTTGGAGCCTCAGGACATGGCTGCTGTTGACAAGTTTGTAGTCTTCGTCTGTGGCAAACTTAGCCGTGCCGGGATCTTTTTTAGCAGTGTGAGCTGACTCTGTTAATAGGTCTCTAAGGGAATCTGCTGCTCTGTTCCCCCCTCTTGCTCCCAGGGGTTGCATTGTTAGCACAGATGGAGGAGAATCATTTGTTTCTGGAAGAATATACATGGGGAGATGTTTTGTCGACGTAAATGGAGGTTCTGTTTGGCTGATCATCGCCTCTTTCTCAGGGCCGAAGCCGTTCACGCTGTGAGGTGTTGACAGGGAACGAACGAGGTGTTTGCTCTTGTTATCACTGCCGTCTAAGCTCTGTATTCCCAAGCTGTCTTGCCCTTTACCTAAAGCTGGCTTGGCCTCGCTTGACAGATTAATATGAGTAGCAGCGTTCTGGTGAAGGTAAAGATCTGGGCTGGTAACTGTGCTTGCATATGGAAATGCAGTCTGATTATCGAATCCAGTGTGAGGTTGAGTGGCAGCCATATCTTGTCTCTGCTCCTTCTGAGACTCTAATTGTCCATGATTAACGTCAATCAAATCTCTTTTCCTGCTCCGGCTGCCCTTGCTTGGAAAGCCGAGAGCAGGTACTTTTTGCATTTGGGAATTGACAATCCTGACTAAGTTCTCTTTTGACAGCAGCTTTAGCACTCCATAACTACCAGTGAGATTCAGCTTTCGGTTTGATTCTACACTGAACCCCTTTCCAGGCATACCTGTAGTATGAACATTCAGATCAGGTCGGCTCCTGGACCTTGAGGCGGATTTAACCCGGGTTTTATTGGAATGCTGCTCCACCTTGTGATGGATTGTGAAGGATTTCTCTAACCTAGCGTTATTTGAAGTCTCTGCACTTCTTGTGTTGTTTTTAACTCTCCTCATATCCAGGTTTAGTGCCTTGTTACTGGATAACAAGTTTGACGTTCCCTCTTTTTTACTGACTGAGTCGACCTCACGCTTGGGCTTGATAGATTGCCTCTCCTTGTTGTTCAAAACCATTTTGGAGTAAGGGAATCCATAGTCGCTGAGCTGCTCGCGACTTATCAGGTTTCTTAGAGTAACCATGGACATTGCATTTGAATCCTCGTTCTCCTCCCACTGGTCTGCAGATTTGCTCTCCCCTCGCCTTGCCATGTGCGATCCAGGTACTCCTCTGCGGCGTACGATCTTACTAGCTAAAGCTCCTCCCAAAAGCCCCTCCCAAAGGGCCAGGAAAAACAGCAGGAGCAGATTTCTTGCAATCATCTTGTCTTGTCAAAAGACGTTCTAATTTGAGCAAGGTATGTAATAAGGCAGCTCTTGTTTTATGGCTGTCTTCATTCTCTCTTGTGTTTTCTTTTCACTTCATTCCCCTCCTCTCACTCCCATATCCTTTGCCCTTCACACGGAGCTGGAGGGCAGGTGTCAATCACTCCCTTCTTCTTCTTTTTCGTCAACGCAGTCCAATATCTCTCTCTATCTCACAAAGCCTCCCTGAGCTGTTTTTTTTTCCTTTTTTCCCCTGTTCCTCCCTTGTGAAGCGTCTCATTCAGTTTCCCACGGAGACTTGAACACCCTAAGAGAAAAGATAAAGATAATTAAGCCAAAACTTGAATCATTCTGCTGCGTTAATTAAAAATGGAGCCGCACAGACAGGTAGAATTCATGAGGCAGACAGGAGAGACCTTTTAACAAGGCAACAATTACATTTCCGCCAGCCTAATGGGGTTTCAAAACTCAGGACATATTTCTATTTATACCCTCATAATGATACACTTTTTTATTTTTTGCAAGGAAGGCCCAAATTCATCATCACCCTCTTGTACCTGCAGTACATTGTAAACGTATCAGCAGGAGTGACAAGGACAGTATTAATCAGAAAGAGGCCCAGGGTAACTCTGGATGAGCTGCAGAAATCCACAGCCCAGGTGGGAAAATCTATTTACAGGACAGCCATGTGTGGAAGAGTAGACAAAAGAAAAAAAACTAAAAGAAGAACCTGTTTAATATTTCCCATAAGCCATGTAGAGGAAATGGCAAATATGTGAAAGAGTGCTCTGGTCAGAGGAGACCAAAGTTCAACTCTTTGCATGTGTTGTGGAAAACTAAAACCTCATGTTTTCCCTGTGTTGAAACATGCTGGTGGCAGCATTGTGCTGGGAGCACTCTTTTCTTCAGCACTGGGCAAAGTTGTTGGGAACATAGATGGAGTTAGATACAGGACCCAAAGAACATAAAGCCGAGCCGACAATGAAATGGTTTAGCACAAAGCATATCATTTGGTTGAATGGCCCAGTCAAAGACCTGACCTGCACTGGAAAAAAATGCTTTGGATCTACTTCAATAGTGGGCATTGTTCCAACATCAACCTTTTGGTTTCGCAGTCTACAATGTTGTGTTAACTGAAGATGATTTGGCCACTTCACTTCATCAAAATTCAATCACTTCCCTCCAAAACAATTTGGGCAATTAAAACTGAGGGGTGAGGATTTAAGTAATAGGAAACCTCACCGGCTTCGTTCCTGCGACCTGTAGATTACTAAAGGTGTCTCCTTACTCTGTGATATTTATACTTCTTTAGGTTTAGTTAAGTTCAGTGGTTAGCAAACGGATGAGGAGAATACGCTTGTCTGCTGCAAGCACACAACTTCCTTAAACCAACAGTGCATTCTGTGCGACCAGGGTAACACATAATTCAGGAAAATTCATTCATCTCATTGCATTAATTTTCATTAGTTCTTAAACTTCGTAAAAATGAACTTACATCTGTCTAACATAATGATGGTGATTTTCAATTTAAGATACCTGCTGTCGCGAGTAAACTTAAATTGATTCATTCAGTTTCAATCAAATTAAATTAAACATGCTAATGTGCAAATTTTTCAAATTATGTAGTGTCTACACAAATTTATTATGTTCTCTTAGTACATGAAAAAATAATGTTGAATCAACACAATATGCTTCGATAGATCCAACAGATGCCAGATTCTTTTTTCAGTGTAAACTAAATGAGGAATTTGCGGCAAGACTGTAAAATTTAAAGCGTGTGGCCCGCATGGCAAGCACACCCTCGCGCCCTTTTTGAGTGTCGAGTACAAACCTAGTTTAAGCTTCAGCTGTTTTTGATAACAATGGGAAAAAAAATTTGGAAAGCAGATGTGTAATGCCAGACAAACAAAAGATTTGCAGCTGAATTTACAGGGAAAGGTTTTCCTATAAAATACTCATTTATAATTGCATTTACACTTCACAAATAATAATTAATAATTGTTGGTCTATAATATAAAACCACAATAAAACGCTTCATAATTTATGCTTGTGACATGCAGAATGTGGAAAGGTTCCAGGGTTATGCAAACTTTTGCAAGACATTGTAGCTGGGGTCACACATAAGACAATAAACATTCAAGAAAATGAAACACTGTTTAGGAATTCCAAACAGCCCAAAAACACAAGAGCCATCTTTGCAGCACTTTGTTGTCTGATTAACTAGCTAGTTGGATACTCTCCTTTAATCAGTTGGTTAAATGTCAACAAAGATTAAGCCCTAGATGTAACTTTACTGTGTTGCATAAAAGGCCTGAGGTGACACAAAAGGTTGCCGGATCTCGTTTGTCACACTCATGCTTTCAGGGTGTCACCATGCACTCCAGGCACATATGAGAATCAAAATGTCAGATATCAGTCAAAGTGCTTGTCTTCAGATACGACTAGACACCCTTCAGTAAAGTTTCAATAATGCCAGCCTACATATATGACAAGCCAATAAAGTCACTATTCGCCAGATCACATTGACATAAGCTTTCCTTTGATACCATATGTGTAGAGACAGATGTGGATTCATAGCGGAGACAACTCAGAATTCAGTGTCAGAGATTTAGCAAAAGCCTTTCACCATTTAGCAATGCTCACAAAAGATGTTGCATGGTTTCCCTTGAATAAACTACATATATACGCACATATTAATACAAAACCAACACAAACCATTTGTCTTCATGACCCTGTGAGGCTACAAAATATGGAATGACAATCCAGGGCTCCAAAATTTCAGGAATATATTTAATCTCAAAACTATTTTTATAGATGATGATTATATTGATTTTTGTCTTTACTGTTACATAATGTCCCCATCACCCTTCATGACCTTAAGCTTTGTCACTTAAGAAATAAACCTGCTATGGGCTCTAACTGACATTACAGACCTTTTAGCAGGCCAGATATGTTATATATTTGCAGAGCATGGACAGAAAACACCCGAAATATTATATCCTACCAAATATTGCTACCAAACAGTCCCAAACTTAGATATGCTAATACTGTGAAGGTGAAAGTAATAATGTGTCGCTCTAGCCATCGCATTATCAGTGTTCAGTGTATATCACAGGTACAAAAAAATGCTTAGATGCAACAAGCCGACTCTGGTGATTGGGAGCTCAATAGTCAGAAACGTGGCACTAGAGACACCAGGGACCATAGTTAAATGCCTGCCAGGGGCCAGAACGGGCGACATAGAATCTTACCTAAAACTGCTGGCTAAGGATAAGCGTAAATACAGTAAGATTTTTATTCACGCTGGCGGTAATGACACCCGGTCACGCCGATCGGAGGTCACTAAAGTTGGTGTTGCTTCGGTGTGTGAGTTTGCTAAAACAATGTCGGACTCCGTAATTTTCTCTGGTCCCCTGCCTGATCTGACCAGTGATGACATGTTTAGCCGCATGTCATCATTCAACCGCTGGTTGTCTAGGTGGTGTCCTGAAAACGACGTGGGCTACATTGATAACTGGCGAACTTTCTGGGGAAAACCTGGTCTGATCCTGAGAGACGGCATCCATCCCACTTTGGATGGTGCAGCTCTTCTTTCTAGAAATCTGGCCGGTTTTATTAGTTCTCCTAAATGCTGACAACCCAGGGTCCAGACCAGGAAGCAGAGCCGTAGTTTAACACACCTCTCTGCAGCTTCTGTACTGTTACCCACCCATTATCCTATTGAGACGGTGTCTTTCCCACGGCCAAAACTTAACAGATCAAAAACTTATCTAAAAGGAACAAATCATAAAAACCTAATAAAAATCAATACGGTTCACCTTGAACCTAAAAATAAAACAATTAAATGTGGTCTATTAAATATAAGGTCTCTCCCTCCAAAGACTTTGTTAGTTAACGAATTGATTTCTGATAAACAGATTGATTTGTTTTGTCTCACAGAAACCTGGCTACAAGAGGACTACGTTAGTATAAATGAGTCAACTCCCTCCAATTATTCAAATTTCCACATTCCCAGATCTGTGGGAAGAGGAGGAGGAGTGGCAGCCATCTTTCAGTCTGATTTATTAATTAGTCCCAGGCCAATTAATAACTACAGTTCTTTTGAACATTTAACCCTCAGTTTCCCTCATCCAAACTGCAAAGCAATAAAACCTCTTCTGTTTATTGTTTTGTATCGTCCACCAGGCCCTTGCACTCAGTTTTTGGATCAGCTGTCAGACTTCTTATCTGATTTGGTGTTAAATACTGATAAGGTTATTATAGTGGGTGATTTTAACATCCATGTTGACACAGAATGTGATAACCTTAGTGTAGCCTTTAAAACTATCCTAGATTCAATTGGTTTTGCTCAAAATGTGCATAAACCGACGCACTCTTGGCTCCATACTTTAGACCTTGTGCTGACATATGGCATTGATTGTGAAGAATTAACAGTATTTCCTCACAACCCTGTCCTATCTGATCATTTTTTAATAACATTTGAGTTTAATCTAACGGAGTTCTCCACCCCCAAAAGAGGGTTCCATTATAGTAGATCTTTATCGGATAATGCTGTATCAAAACTTAAAGAGTCTGTCCCCTTTTTAATATCCTCCGTATTGCAGAAATGCCCTGTAGATGGCAGCAATGTTGTTTCTTCCAATTCACAAATAGATGTCTTTGTAAACGGTATGACTTTGTCATTGCGTTCTGCATTAGACAATGTAGCTCCCTTGAAAAATAAGGTGATTATTCACAGGAAGCTGGCTCCTTGGTTTAATTCAGAGCTGCATTCCTTGAAGCACAATGTTAGGAAATTGGAGAGAAAATGGCGCTCTACACACCAAGAGGAATCCTACCTAATCTGGAGGGACAGTCTATTGTTGTATAACAAGACCATTCGCAGAGTTAGAGCAGCATATTTTTCATCATTAATTGAGGTGAATAAGAATAATCCTAGATTTCTCTTCAATACAGTTGCCAAACTTACCCAGAGCCACAGCTCTGTTGATCCAGCCATCCCCTTAGCTCTTAGCAGTAATGATTTTATGGGATTCTTCATAAATAAAATTGATTCCATTAAAAATAAAATAATTGGCATCCTCCCAAACATGATTACCTCGTCCTCAGTAAGTGAGGCAGCATTGGAGGAATCCTTAGAACCTGCGCAGTGTCTGAACTGTTTAAAAGCAGTAGAGCTTTCTGAGCTATCTAAAATTTTAGCTTCATCTAAACCTTCTACCTGTATGTTAGACCCAATCCCAACCAAGTTGTTTAAGGAGGTATTCCCTCTGATCAGTGGTCCTATTTTAGACATGATTAATCTATCCTTAGTAAATGGATATGTACCAAAGGCTTTTAAAGTAGCTGTTATTAAACCTTTACTTAAGAAACCTTCTCTTGATCAAGATGAGCTAGTAAACTACAGACCTATATCTAATCTTCTTTTCTTATCTAAAATTCTTGAGAAAGTAGTTGCTAATCAACTTTGTGAACATTTACAAAGTAATGACCTACTTGAGGAGTTTCAGTCAGGCTTTAGAGCTCATCATAGCACTGAAACAGCTCTGGTGAAGGTCACCAATGATATTCTCATGGCCTCAGATAATGGACTTGTGTCTGTACTTGTCCTGTTAGATCTCAGTGCTGCATTTGACACAGTTGATCACATTATTCTCCTACAAAGACTTGAGCATACTGTAGGGATTAAGGGGAAAGCATTAGGCTGGTTTAAATCTTATCTGTCGGACAGATTCCAGTTTGTTCATGTTAATAATAAATCTTCTTCAAACTCTAGGGTCACCTGTGGAGTACCACAGGGTTCAGTCCTTGGACCAATTCTATTTACTATATATATGCTTCCGGTTGGCAAAATTATCAGACAGCATGGGATTAATTTCCACTGTTATGCTGATGACACTCAGCTATATTTATCCATAAATCCTGATGAATCCAATCAGTTACTTCGACTGCAGTCATGTCTTGATGACATCAAAAGCTGGATGACTTTAAATTTCCTGCATTTAAATTCTGACAAGACAGAAGTTGTAATCTTTGGGCCAGAGTCCTCAAAAAATAAACTTCTTAATCAATCACTGAATCTGGATGGCATTAACTTGGCCTCTGGTAATAAAGTAAAAAATCTTGGTGTTATTTTTGACCAAGACATGTCATTTAAATCCCATATTAAACAGGTTTCCAGAGTTTCCTTTTTTCACCTCCGGAATATCGCCAAAATTAGAAACATTCTGTCCAGGGGTGATGCTGAAAAACTAGTGCATGCATTTGTTACTTCAAGGCTGGACTATTGTAATTCTTTACTATCAGGAAGTCCACAAAATGCAGTTCGAAGTCTTCAGCTGATCCAAAATGCTGCGGCAAGAGTTCTGATGAAAATCAACAAGAGGGATCATATTTCTCCAATTTTAGCTTCCCTTCATTGGCTTCCTGTTAAATCAAGAATAGAATTTAAAATTCTTCTTCTAACGTATAAAGCCCTTAATAATCAAGCTCCATCATATATCAGAGCTCTGATTACTCCGTATGTTCCTAACAGAGCACTTCGCTCTCAGACTGCAGGTCTGCTGGTGGTTCCTAGAGTCTCTAAAAGTAGAATGGGAGGCAGATCCTTTAGCTATCAGGCTCCTCTCCTGTGGAACCAACTCCCAGTTTTGGTCCGTGAGGCAGACACCCTATCTATTTTTAAGACTAATCTTAAAACATTCCTTTTTGACAAAGCTTATAGTTAGAGTGGCTCATGTTACCCTGAGCTACCTCTATAGTTATGCTGCTATAGGCTTAGGCTACTGGAGGACATCAGGGTCTAATTTTCTCACTCTACTGATTTCTACTGTTCTTCATTCTACGGTTCTCCAGTTTTGTATTGTATTACATTGAAATGACTGTCGTCATTTCAGCTTTTAACTTTTTGCTCTCTCTCTTTTTCTTCATAGTAGGTACACCTGGTCTGGCGTTCTGTTAACTTTGACATCATCCAGAGAAGACGGCTCACCCGTTACTACCATCTAATGTAGAACAGATTACTAGATCAATGTGTGCTTCTGTGCTTTTTTGTCTCTCTTGTTGTGTCTCTGCTCTGTCTTCTGTAACCCCAGTCGGTCGAGGCAGATGACCGTTCATACTGAGCCCGGTTCTGCCGGAGGTTTTTTTTCCCGTTAATGGGTGGTTTTTCTTCCCACTGTCGCTTCATGCTTGCTCAGTATGAGGGATTGCAGCAAAACCATGTACAATGCAGACGACTCTCCCTGTGGCTCTACGGTTCCCCAGGAGTGAATGCTGCTTGTCAAGACTTTGATGCAATCAACTGGTTTCCTTATATAGGACATTTTGACCAATCTGTATAATCTGACCCAATCTGTATAATATGATTGAACTTGATTTTGTAAAGTGCCTCGAGATGACATGTTTCATGATTTGGCGCTATATAAATAAAATTGAATTGAATTGAATTGAATTTGGTAAGCTACAATATTTCACAACCCAAGAAAATTTCCATAATATATTTGGCCATTTGGATGGAGAGAGTTGGAGAGGAGAACTAATAGGGAAATTGTGAGGTTATCTTAATTACTATTGTAACTCCTTTGAATTCAAGGGAATGGTATCATGGCTTTCTTTAAATCAGCTGACTGGCAGTGTGCAGCAACATGTTGGGGAGGGGCAGCACTACATCACATTGTTCACTCTAGCACATTATCTGACATCTCATTAAGCTACCATGCAGACCATCACGTTAATTTTGATGGGTTTTAAACCCTTTATAATCAGTATACTTTGATGCTGATAACCGAGTCATGTCTGTGTCTTGTGTGCAATGAATCGCAAAAAAAAAAATCTAACAAATCTTGCCAGTTGTAGACAATGAGTGTTTGAATACGTGCCAATGATGGAACCATAAAAAGAACAAAAATCTGTTTATTTCCCCAGTCCATTCATTCATATTTCATTCCTTGCTCCTGTTCTCTGCACACATCCGTCCCAGACGTGCACTCAGACTAAACCAGGGGCTTCACATAAAATCTGATAATGTGGCAGGGGCTGTGTGGAGGTGTGGACGTTTTTATAATCGTGCTTTAGCACCGAGAAACAATCAATAACTAGCCTTTTATTGGCTCTGATTTACAGCTTAGTCCTGCAACTGTTCCACCTCACTCGTGTGTGTTCAGAAGGTGGTGAAAGGGGCAGTGATTGAATGCTCTATCTGCTAACTGCAAGTGAAAATTGTGGATTCGCCTGCCTTTAAATGCAAAAGGTCAAAACTGAGGCAGTAATGACTGATAAATCTTTTCCGCAAAAAACCCCCATAAAAGTATCTTTGAGTAGACATCTCTTACTCTGACTGAGGGATGCCACAAGCATTTAAAACCTGTTCTGGAGCAAACTAGACAATACAAACGGCTTTAGAGTTTGAAAACATAGAAGTGAGCAACAGACTACAAGTGTCTCTACAAATTCTACTTTCTCAATGTTCAACATATCATGGCTTGTGAAACAGAATTTATTGTTTGTGTAGTTTGTAAAACCTATGTGTCATGGATTACAGGGTGCCACACTTCCCATCTTTGCCGCAGACGGACCCTGTCAGCACATTCATTGGGGCGAGACGGAAGTTGGAAGGTTCCTCATGGAATATTTTTCAACCTTATTTTTCTTTCCATTTTTTCCTCAGATTCATTAACTATGGCCTTTTTTTGTTCTCTACAGTCCTTTGCAAGTATTCATGCACCTTGAACGGCTTTCTCGTTTTTGGTACGTTCCAGCTACGAACTACAAAATGTATTTTATTGAGATTATTATGACTGATCAAAGCAAAGTAGACCATAATTGTAAAGTGCAATAGCAATTATACATGTTTTCATTTTGTTTTTTGTTTTTCATGAACAAAAGTCTTAAAGGTGTGTCATGCATTTATGTTCAGTTCTCTTCCCTCTGATACGCCTATCTCCAGTGGTCAATGGAAGATATGCAAAGTCACCAGTCTATCTCAGGGCAACATCTATTCTTTTTTTAAAAAACTTTGAAAAGTGCCGTTCTTTACTTCCACTTCATAATTAAACTTTTGGTGTTGATTTACAACATAAAACCCAGTAAACCACTCTAAAGCATGTTGCTGTGAAAAAATGCATCTCTTTTGGTGAACAGTAAAGAAAACACCCCTCCCCCTTCTTTACGCCCTCTTTGCCCACCTCTCCCACTCACCACCTGTTTCTTCTTTGGTCTACTAGATCTATCTTTGTAAAGCTCCCTCTATCCCCCCTCTCCTTACTCTTGCTGTTTTGCTTTTTCTGTCCTCAGCACTGCTCGATTCCATCTTCTTTCCTTCCTTCTCATCTGTGTCAATCACAGGTCCGTCACCACGTCCCTCACCCTCTGTGCACTTGGTCTTCAATCATCCGGCCAATCCCCTTCCCTTCCTCGGCCTTGCAATATTGGAAGTGACAGGTGTCTCATTGGCAACCATCTTGCCGACAGGCGACAGTACTATAATTGTCCATATAAATCAACTCACCAAGTGGTAAAAGGTAGAATACAACTTGGAGTTATGGAAGAGACTAGCAGAAAACCAGTGGAGATTTTACAGAATAAGTTTTATACAAACGTGGCAGAGGCTGTTAGAGACGTTCAGAGGCTGGGATTGGCTAAGCGTTATCTCCAATGTACAGCAAGAGGGGCCGATCACGGGAAATTCAATGACCGGAGTCCTTTCTCTCTCCCCATTCCCTCTCTCTCCCAGAAGAACTTATCAGCTGGGAGTTTGATGGCCAGGCAATCATTGCCACGGGCACCTTGTTAACAAGCCCCGGGCAGGTGGTCAGACGCACGGCTGAATATCAACACGGCGCTGGCGCCGACAGTGAACACATTTTCAACATCTGTGTGGGAGGTTCTGACAGTGTGAACTTTTCTTTGAAGCAAAAAAAGCAGAAATACATCTCCTCTTATTCTTTTAATCTTTGATCTTTTACACCAATTTCTGAGAGAAACATCAGTCAGAACACAGTCAGGACATCTGTGATGTACGGATCCACATTGCAGGGTTCACATTGGGCTGGGTAGCTTTAGTTAGAGCTGTGTGCATCAGACTGCACAGAGTAAGTGAGCATAATGGGCTTGTTACAGTAGGAAGCAAAAGGCAGCTCATATTTTTTCATTAGAGTTTTATGACATAATTTGATGGAACTGCTATTTGTGTCCTTATGGAAACAGGATAGTGGAGTCCTCACTTGGCTTTACTAAGGTATGAGGATTGTCTGAAGGGTAAATAATAGGGTGATTTAGTGGGCAAAGGTTGCTTTATAAAATATTCTACATTTTTTTCTGCGTACACTCTCATGAGTCAAACTGTAATGCATTAAAATGTAAACTTACAGTGAACAGCAGAATCGCTCTTTTCCCAATACTAAAGTTCTTTGTGGTTGGGTATAACATCTGGCTTCTGGTTCTTTGGATGTCTTCAGATTACGTTTTGTAATTTTTAGACATAAAGCCAAAGCAAGGTCTGTGAATTGTTTAATCATTTGTTGAGACATCTTTTGTGATCATGCAGGTTTTTCTTTTAAAAGGGCCTAGACACATATTTTGACCATAAAAATAAATCCCAAAAAACATATTCATCTTCAAATGAAACAGTAAACGGCAAGCGTTGGTCCTGATAGTGTTTACTTAGTCTTTTTTGAGCCTGAAAAAAACTTTTCACCACGTGCGATCAGCTGACATAAACATTGTTGTGCCACCTGTTGGCACTACCGTGGAACTATCAGAAAGCAAGATGGCAACCAATTGACGTAGCTACTGTAGGAGCCAGTAGACCATCCTGCAATGCCTCACAGTAAAGTGACAGCTCGTCATGGTCGAAGATCAATTCGATCAACAGGGTTAGGGTTACTTAACCTCTTCCTTTTCGCAGCTTTGCTGGGCATTGCTGACTCACTCGGCTCCACACATACTAGAACGTCAAGTCTAGTATCTGTGTCACATTTAATGCACTGTGTGTGTTAGAATCAAAGGTGTGAAATTCACAGTGTTTGACTGCATCAGGATAGGTGATGCTACTTTTGCTGTGATATCTCCATCTTGTATTTGTCAGGACTCAGCGAGCAGCGCCTAGCAGATTACTCCTGGCCCTGCCTTCTCTCCTCTCTCCGCAGGTGACTGTAGTTGGCAGGTGGACGTGGCACACACCTGCGGCTCGTTCAGCGCCGCGGTTTGGGAGCATTTAAGCGGCGGTCTGACAGCTGGAGGACACCAGAGTGTTAACCTAGTGTGGTACACCTCAGTTGGCCACTGTCTTCTGACAGCTCTCTCTTGTTTCGAGCATTAATTCTTTGTCTCCTGTGCTACAGGTCGCCTCATGCTTGGATCCCACTCCAAGTGCTCGTTCCTGCTCTACACAATCCAAGTTAAGCTTCCTGGTTTTCACCGCTCTGGATCCCGTTCCAGGCGCTCCCCGAGCTCAAGTCAAGTCACCTCTCTCTCTGTTTGGATCCCACTCCGAGGCTCCCTTGGTGTTACCAAGCCGGGCTTAGGACCTGACCAGATCTCCCCTGGTTCCTCCAGCTGTCCACGTACCATTGCTCCCACCTTCGGTACTGCTTGGACCCCGCTTCAACACCTCCAGCCCGCCCACCAGTCGCTCAGCCACCTGCTGCCATCACTGGGAGTTCCTCGGTGAGTTCGTCTCTCTGCTCCACTCCCCCCGGCTAGGTTCCCGTACTCGGCGTTAAGCGCACCTCAGCCCCGCGCACCTTCCTTTTCTCTGGCACTGGACCTACCCTCTGGTCCACAGATCGAACCATCCCCGGTCTCGCGTCTCTGTCTGGCGTTCTTCCGTCATGGTTCTTCCACACATTTTCCCCTATACTACCGTGTATCATAATAAACGCCTTAAACTGCTCTCTGCCTCCCGACTGTGATCTGCATGTGGGCCAAACACCTAAAAACCATGACAGTATTATTTTATATTGAAGGGCCAACTGAAAGTCTACAAATAAAATTTCAATGCTCTATGTATCCCCCCAACAAGTCAAATAAAAGGATGTGAATAAATAAGACTGAAACCAAATACTGTATTCTTCTTGTAAATAATCTTTTCCACTCTAGAATAACAAACTCCAAAGTGTTTTTCTAATTTGTTTTATTACAAAGTTGTCTATGGAGGTGATTTATTATTTAAATAATAAGCAATAAAATATATTGAGCTCTTCTGATGTTTTATTCACCTAATTTTAAGCTCTGGTGAGGGCCAGTGGACTCTTTATTATGTCCAGATGTCTGAAAACTTATAATTGAATGAGGGTGCATCATATGTCTCAGTGAATTGATAAATTGGGGCAATGAATAACTTAATTATTTTCCTCTTACTTTTGCCATGCCTTCTAAAACTCATCAGCTCTGAGCTTTGGTTCGTTAGTATTGGAAGCAGATCCTCACCATCGATTGTGAGCTGTCAACAACTTAACGAGACTGAAAATTTTAATCACGATTCATCTTTTTCCTTTGGTGTCTAAACTGTCTCTCTTCGAATAGCCAATCCATTAATCATGCAAACAAAAGACACACCACCACAGCCAAACATCATACCCATGTGCATCTGTCCTCACAGATACACACGTGTTTATGGCCTTCAAGGTCTACAGAAAAATATATTCATCAAAAAACCGAATTTACTTCTTTACAGATGCATACATAAAAATACCTGGAATCACAAATACTTATTCACCTATTTTCCCAAAAAGCACATTCATGCAGTCAAAGAGGCACCAAAAACCTGAGTACACACAGATAATGGCCACACAATGGCCACTTAAATGTGCATTGGTAAGAGACATAAAGAAATCTCATGGGACACTCTCTGTGGATGCAGTGAAAGTCAAAGAGAAAAAAAGGCAGCTCTCTCTCACACCACCGGAAAAGAAAAGGCATCCATCCCAAAAGAATTATGTATGGAGGAACAAAGACAAGCTCCAGAAGAGTGGCAGGAGGAAAGAAAAAAGAGAAAGCATCTATGTTTCTTGGGTGTATCAGCTTGTGCGTCAGTAAAGGATGGCAGCTGCCGTGGAGCCGCAGTGGAAGAGTTGGGGGGGGGGGGTTGGACCAACAGGTTGTTTCAAGTGCAAAGCACCGTGAAGCTGTTCCATTCCCTCCTTGAACCGTGGCAGATAAAACGCAGACCTGTCAGTGTCAGGCAGCAAGAAGCAACTGTAAGTTTTCATCTGTAAATATATAAAATGCCTTTTTCTGCTGGTGATCCAACCTCTGTCTCCATCTCTGTCCAAAGATACTGACAGCAGGTCCTAACCCCTCCAGGTAAACTAAGCAATAGCAGCCTATGGACATTGGATGACTCCCCACTGAGTGTTGGTGTGCAGAGGATAACGGGTGGAAACAAGAGGAGGTGAACACAGTGGAAGGCAGTGGGATGAATTTACTGTTTTGCATCGTGACAGCTTTGCAATTCAGTCCACTTAAAGGTGGCTGTTTGCCTGTTGGTGAGATTAAGACTAAAAATAATCAGTGTAACAACAGGGGGGCTTTGGATTGATTTGGCTTCCACATAAATCTGAGGGTTACAATAAAAAGGAAAATTTGTGGCTTGGAGAATATCATGCAAAAATCACTTCTATTAAAAAAAACTGAATGTACAGCCACAGAATGTCTAGCGTGGTGCAGAATTAAAGTATAAATTTTACTGAAAAATAAATAACCCTTCTATAAATTTTGACAGGTCCAAAATATAGAAATATTTATTTTGGTTATGATGCCAGCGTCGACACAAAAGGATTCTGCAGCAATAGTAATAGTAAGATATTAAGTCACGTGAGATGGAGATCAGGCGTTGCCAGATCGTGGCTCTGAGAAATGGCTTCTTCTCGCCATTACACTTCTCAGATTCAAGGACCAAAAAAGAAGCAAAATGGAGGTGAACATTGGTCAAGCTTTTGAGCATGGTGCCGATTTAAGGAACCAAAGGTGCTTAGAAGCCACGCAGAGGTTGCTGCTTTCCTTCTGGATGGTAAGATAAATATCCATATTTATATGTTTGCTGTTGCTAAAAAGGACATGGCAACTGGCTGACAAATAGTACAACTGAAGATTGGAACGAGTGAAGAGCGAGTGAGCACGAGATCGCCACCTACTGGCTGCGAGGAGTTAAATTTGCAACCATCTCCTTTAAGTTCTTCCACACCAAACCGACTCTATGTCTTTATGAACCTTGCTTTGTGTACTGGCGCAGTTACAATATGTTGTAACAGGAAGGGCCATCTCCAAACTGTTCTCACAAATTTGTCAGCCTGAAATTGTCCAAAATATTCCTTCCAATAACAGCTGAAAAAACACAAAACCATGTAGGCCAATTGTACACCCCTCAGCACCAAACTCCATCTCCACTTCTCTAGTGTCTGGTGGTGGTGTGCTTTACACCACTTTATCAAATGATCTGCATTGTACTTGGTGATGTAAGATTTGGATGCAGGTCCGTTGCTGTGGAAACCCACTCTATGAAGCACTCTACGCACTCCTAATCTGATGGTCATATGAAGTTTGGAGATCTGCTTCTATTGACTTAGGAGAAAGTTGGTAACATCTGCGTTTTGGCAACCCCACCGATTTTAAACGGCCTACCACTTCGATTTGATGTCTTTCCCAATTCCTTCCACTGTGTTATAATGCTGTAACAGTTCATTGTGGAATATTTAGCAGTTAATTTCCTCAACCGGACATACTGCATTATGGGATAGTACCGTGTACATGAATAGTACATAGTACCGTGCTGGAAATCGCAGAACTCTTGAGAGAGACCCATGTTTGTAGAAAACAATCTGCACTTTTAGATGCTGGATCTTTAAACCTGTGGCCATGAAAGTGATTCAATGATTTGGAGGGGTGAGCAAACACAGTGTAGATCTCATGTTAGATGATACTGCCAGCTCTTAACGGCACAGCTTTGTTCAGCAGCAGGTATGGTCGACTGGACTTAAGATACAGCTATTAAAGGTGAGGATAACTGAAATAGAAGAGGCTTTAGATAAAAAAATGTATCCTATTCTACACACCATGTCTGTAGCTAGAATATTTCAGTACCATGTCCTGTTGGGGACAAGCTAAAAAGATTACCTTGAAATTACATGATAACCTTATACTTTTTAGTACCACCTCAGCAGTCGATTTTGAAGGTGATCAGTCTTGTTTCTCTCAGTACATCCAGGAGAATAGTGCTGCAAGTCGACAGAGAGAGTAAAATGGACAGCGGCTGGTGACATGTAGAGAATGGGGACTTGACAGAATTGGCAGAATTGGAGATGGCAAAATTTCTCAAATAACCGAGGCAATTTACAGGCAATGTCATATGTTGTCAGAACTGAATGGTTCTATTCTGTGTCAACACCGTGCGTTTTCTTTTCTTTTTTAAATATCTTGACCTCATGTTGTTCTTTTTCTTAGAGAAACAAGCGCAGCTCCTGTGCAGGTCAAATGTGCTGCCGTCACACAAACGCCTCTTCATCTAGTGTCAGATAAATTTAAAATGATTGCTATTTCCAGAGAGTTTATTTGCCCTACTGAGATGACTTACTATTCGTTTAAAAGTGTAACATGTGTGGGGTAGAATATAACAGCTATAAACACAAAACTTTAAAATAAAAAAGACGATCTAAAGGCTTTTCATTTAAACAGAATTGGACCAATTATTCTGCTGAAAAAAATATTATTATAATGACCATAATATTACTAAAACATGCAATAAACAGCTGCTAAATTCAGTGTTGGTTTTAACATGGTTCCAATAAATGAACATGCTTATCTCATGGTATTTTTCAGTGTTCTGAACGTTCATGTTTTCCAGACAGCAGAATTAGATTATTGTTTTTTTTTCTTTAGCAAAGAAAGAAAATTTGTATGCTTCTTTAAGACAGCTGATTGGCAGTGTGCAACAATGGGTAGGGAAGAAGCAACACTACAATACACAGTGCTGTGTACAGCACTGCCATCTTGTTAAAATTATTTTCGACAACAGGAAAGGCATGGCAGAAACCTTCTTGTCGAGTTGAAACCAGAACTGTTGTTAACCTTGTTATACCGTCATACTGGCAATGGCTAAACTTCAAGAAACAGTCATAGGAATATACTGAAGTTTCAACTAAGAAATCAATAGTTTTAAACTAATCATTTCTTGAGCTATTACGGAACCAAATGTATGATAAAACCTTCTTTTTTCACTTATGTCGATCTAGAAAAAGGGGATAGAATACAGTGAAATGCAAAAAGAGCCCCTCACCCATAATTATATATCTTTCCAGCGTTGTCGCATAACTTTCCAGTGAACCAGGCGCTGATGCATCTTGCAATACAAGAAAATGTTTGAACCCTGCAATTCAATTGAGCTTTGCATCTTCAGAGCTGTTTTTCATGATCTCTGACTCCATCACACTCAGTATTGCCACACTTTCTTCACAAAGAACAGAAGCACTGCTGCTAAAAAAACTGGGAAACGCTCTATGAAAACACTTTTTCTGAGATCACAAAAATACTTTTAAAGTTACAAATTGGTGCCAAACAACAAACAACAGAGAAAGTTTTTGTTTCACCTCTGTGCAGAGAAGGGAATATGTTTCAAAGACGGGGAGTGTTGAAGTTAGATATTGCTCTTATTTTCACTAGTAAAAAATAAAAATCTGATGCAATAATAAAGTATGTTGTCCCTGACTGACTAAGTGACTGCCTGTGTGAAACACATACTTAGAACGGGAAAAAAAGCATTTCCAGCCATAGTAACGGTCCGATAATTTAATTCTACTATGTGTGTATCTGAGTTGATGACATCACAAGAGTCACAATAATCCAGGTGATCAGCTTGCATACTTGCCTTTGTAAACACATTTGAAAGACAAATTTGGCCAAAAACATGTGAATAAAGAGGAAAAACAAGATTATTCAAGGATGTACTCAAAAAAAATAATCCTTATGTGATGTGATCACAGAAATGGATGCTTATTTTGGGATGGCAGACTTTGTGTTAATTGAATAATGTACAATAAAATAGCAAAACAGTAAAAAAAAAAAAAAACTGACCATCTCGTCATCTCATGTGGTTCTTTGGCTGGCAAGCTACCTCTAAAGTGAGTTTAATTAATTTAACAAATTTAACAAACTTTCTAAACTATCCCTTTAAACAAATACACAAACATATGTCTCCTGGAATGCAAGCTTTAGTTCTGCTGCTTCCTCTTCCACCACAAAAGTAAACCGTGGGAAGTGCTGTAAAGATCGCATGAATCATGACAGGAGACAGTGCCAGTGGGTCACAAAACAGACATTTGTGGCTCATATTTTACTCCTTTGGCATGGGTTCAAGTTGTCCTCTATCAGATTTGTCTGCTCATGAGGTGAGGTGCTTCGTAGATGTGGAAATATACAAGCAGTGGCGGCGCCGACCCACTGAACACCTCAAGATTTTGCTCCCGGTTTAAGCCATTTGAAGTTATTAATCTTGCATTTGATAACGAGGCAGAAATTCACATCGCATCAAATATGGATTTGCGCCCTGTCTGTCCCCCACCCACCACATTCATCAGGTTGAGCGATCCTGGTTGCGTCTCTATCACATGGCTGCAGCAGATTATCGTTGTGCGAGTGAACTTTAACAACATCTGACATCTCTCCACCTTCAGGCCCTTGCGCCGTTCCTCCGCTGAGAATCTGAAGGAGCTGATCATCTCCAATGATCTTCATGCACAAAGGTCAGTGGATGTTTTTATATCAGGCAGCTCGTCTGCTCGGAGCCAGTATCTCTCAAGGTTGGTGCTCAGCCTGGGCTGGCTGAATTGTGAGTCATCAGCTGCCAAAGCAGTTACCGAAATTACACCTGATGCCTATCAAGACTGTCTCTCTTCCTCTTCCGCCTGACCGCATGTGCAACATCAAAAACCTATCTGATCCTTTCAACACGCTGACTGACATTTCAGCAGAAGTCCTCCAGAATAGCAGATGGACCTTGTCTCCCTAAAGTTATGTGTGTGTGTGTGTGTGTGTGTGTGTGTGTGTGTGTGTTCGCGCGTGCATGTGTGCGTGAGTGAATATAAAAAAGGCAGAATATCTCTTGCACGCTGAAGGAGAAACTTTATAAGACAGCAGAACTCAAGACTTTTCCCACATGTCATCTCAGTGAGCCACAAATCTCCGCAGGTCAGCTTGAGGGAGTAACTCTTTATAAGAAAGAAAAGGGGGCTTTACGGCACAGCACACGTATTGTCTGGGATGTAATTTAACTTTACTCCTGCTCTGCTGTTTACCTTTCAAGGGCGTTCCTTTCAAGAGATGCCCGGGCTGGACCAGAGAGGGCGGCGGCGGCGGTGGGATGCAGGGGCGTCGTTTCGGAGATGAATAAACACACCGTGTCCAAGGTCGCCCGCGATAATGCGACACGGCAGGGAGGAGATGGCACATTTGAAAGCGCCATCAAGGCCACTGGCCAATAAAGGGAGTGAATAATGACAATCGATAATACACTTTGACCCCCTCCCCCCCCCCCCACGATTATTTTCTTTGGTACTTTTTCAGATATCTTATTTCTCAGTAATCTCCTACCAAGGCGGGGTCAGAGTGACTCAAGAAGAGATTCAGCAGGTTGACTGTTAAGGAGCTTCTCACACGATTAGTGCGCCAATATTGTGTACCACAATCTTTCATCCTCCACAAGAGTCCAAGTTAACCTTCACAGAATCATATTGCATCATATTTTTTAAATATATTTTTCACAGGACCCAAGACATCATGTAGGATCAAGGTTTTACATGTGGATGTGCATTTAAAGCTAATGAATGTCTGGTGATATTTTGTTCTAAATGATTTATTCCTGTAAGACTTTGAGCCCATGTTTCCTGGTATAGTAACAATACGTACAGCTCATGGGCTCACAAGAACACCTGTTCCACTGTTTTTTATTTGAAGGAATTCACCAAAAATGCTGTTGACATTTTTTGTAATTCATCACCGAGGGAGTACAATGAGACATGAATACAATCCCATTTCTGTTGAGAAAGCTCTTAAATGTGTTTGTTTTCATGTAGGCGTGGATAAAGAGGCATCACTGTCACCAATTGGACTGGAGGGTACATGCTCAGCAGCAATGTCCCAATGTTTTTGCCTAAGGCCAGGATTCATGAGGGCCAGATTATCAAGGATGAGACAATGGAATATATGACATAACTTATCACAAGGTCTATATCTTTAGCCCACTGCGGACTTTAGGATGTGCTGGACGACATGTTTCTCCCGTTATAAACATAAGGATTTGGCAAAAAAAAAAAAAAAAAATCCAACTGTGATACACACTGTGACATCATAAAAGGGTTATCGAAACCATGTTATGGTAAAATTGGCATAAAGAACAGCAGAGAAAGCTACAGACTTGAAACCTTTATCAGCTGTGACCCAGTAGGTACAGAAAGAAGTTGCAACAATGAACCCCTTGCCTGAATTGCGGAGGAAGTTGTAAATGCATGAACGCAGGAGGTCTTCAGATATCCTTCGGTTGCACGGATCACAATCCCTTTTTCGCCTCTTCGACAGCTAACACAGTGCCTACCTTGCATAAACGGCAAGGCGCTGCTTTTTATTCAGTGTTTTGTCTGAATCATCTATCCTGAGGATGTTGTCGTGTCCTGCTCCTTTATACTTCACACCTTTGCTCTGCCGGCTGAACCCACCTGGAAGCCCGTGCTGTCACATCCTCTGATCTCGCTCCATAGAGCCCCGGCCTTATTAGGATATATCCCCCCCCCCTCCCCTCTTCTTTTTATGACTTTCACGCTCCCTAGCTCTACTCCTGCCCCAAAACCATTACAGACAGTTTATTGTTGTTATTCTAACGACGCCGCCCGAGTTTCAAATTCATTTCGCCTTTGTCTGTCTCAATTTGGGTCAGTCTGCCGGTCTGTTTGTTTTCCAGGGGCTCAGGGAGACGGAGCAGATTGCGGCGCGTTTAAGTCGCTATCTCTGGCAGCAGGTGAGAGTGCAGGGCCACCTTTGATCGTGATAGGATAAAAAGATGTGGAAATTAAACCTGAGCACGTCATCCCAACAACAACACCCAGTAACCCATCAGCGTCGCAGCAGAAAAAATTGTTTGTAGAGGGGATGATCGTGTGTTTTTGTGGCAACATCTGCCACGTAGCATGCAGGTCAGTGTACTACAATTTGTTTTCAACCTTCCAGCAATGTCAGTGGCAGTTTTAGTTTTGCTGAAGCCTCCTTCAAAGAAAAGGCACGAAGGCCGGGGAACAATTTCCAAAGCTTTGCTTGCCCTTCTGAGGCGTGTGCCGCAGAAGACGTAGGAAATCAAAAGTTTGGGACATTGCTTTCAGGGTGATTTTCCTTTTGTTTCCCCCCTTTTTTCTTGCTTTCCGTGGGACACGCTCCAGCCCTATGATGTTTTGGATGTTCAAAGTTTACTACAGCGCCGGTGATACACATTCAGAGGGGGCAAAAAGACACAAACTTGCATACAGAGACTCCACCTGAAGAAAGCGCCTCACACCACTCCCAGAATCAAAAGAGATCGAAGCTTTGAGGTTCTTTTTGCTTTCCAAGGTCACGACTGCATCAGCAGAAATGCAGTAATGAACCCACTTCCAGTATATGAAGAAACAGAGTGGCTGGGAGCACAAATTACTCCTCCGACCCATCCCATCCATGCTTAGAAATGGGGAAGGTAGTTGAATAGTGCCTTGCAAAAAGAGTTCCTGGACTTTTTTTACGGTTTGTCATACTTCAGCTCTAAACTTCAGTGTATTTAAGGTGATAGACCATCACAGAGTAGCACACAACTTTGAAGGGGAGGGACAATCATACTTGGGTTTCATGGTTTGTAATTCTCTACCAGCGTTGCAGAGTAAGATATTCCCCTGTCCCTCATAAAATAACTCAAACTCAGATTGGAGGCTGTCTGGGAACATAATCTTTCCAAGACTTGCAACAGATTGTGGTCTCGGCTTTGACTGGGCCATTCTAACACATGAATATGCCTTGATCTAAACACTCCAATGTACCTCCAGCTGCAGGTTTAGGGTCATTATCGTGGTGCAAGATGAACCTCCACCGCATTCTCAATTCTTTTGCAATCTCCTCTGACAGGTTTTCCTCCAATATTCCGCTGTATTTATCCCCAATTCAAATATGCCCAGCTTCCCTGTACTTGCTGGAATCCCCACAGCTTTATGCTGTCACCAACATCTCTGTGATCATGTGCTGATGACGATGTGCAGTTTTGATTTTCTTAAACACATAGTGTTTTGGATGGAAGCCCGAAAGCTCAGTTTTACATAATAAGTTATCCTGTCAACAAATTATTCCACCTGAGCGGTGGATATCTGCAGCTCCCCCAAAAGTTACCATTGATCTCTTAGCTGCTCCTGTTGATCACCGCGCTCCTTGTCCAGCCTTCTAGTTTAGGAGGACGACCATGTTACAGAAGTGCAGCTGTGCCCTTCTCTTTTCATTTTCAGACTGAACAGTTCCACATTAGGAAACAGTCTGTTCTCTGCCGTTCCTCTGAGGCCTCCACAAAACAGCTGGGGTTACGCTGAGATTTTAACTGATTTAGTGACCTCTAAAGGCAAATGCTTACGCTGCACTCAATTTAGAGGTATTAAAGCAAAAGTGGCTAAATAGAAAATTGAATATTTAAGGTTAATTAGGTTATTTGTAGGGAAAAAAGAGAAAAAAAAAGATTGTCTGATAACAAGTTGCCTCGTCTTCCCTTCACGTTACAATTATGTCCCACAATCAACCAAAACACGCAGTTGTAATGGGAAAAAAATGGGAAAACGTTGATGGAGTATCAATAGTTTTGCAAGACACCGTATCACGATGAAGATCTCACTGGAAGGATCCCCTCCCACTTCGTCCGCCTTTTGCTTTTGTCTCTAATGTGGATTCTGGGGTAGCACGGGCCCCTGCCTTCAGAAAAGCCCGTGTCTCTCTCATAAAAATCACATCTATGGCCGTGGAGAAGCTTACACTGTAATCCTGCATGACGGATTGAGTCTGCCACTGCTGCACACTCCCTCTCGCCCCCCCCCCCCTTTTTTTTCTTCTTTCCTCTCCATTTTCGGCAGAAACTTCTGTGGCGGCAGGCACGTGCTCCGGCATGCAGACACGTACATTTGTCAAACAGATCGCAATATGTAGGTGCTCGGCCTGGCACACATCGGCATAATGCGCGCTCATACGGCTGTGCGCACATCTTTTGCATGTGTTTCGTCACCCCTTCAACCCGAAAATGTACCAGAGGCCCAGAGCTGCATCTGCGGAATAATTTCAGGACGTTCTAAGGGGAGAATAAATAGTTGTCAGTGTTGGGGAACAGAAAATAGGTTTCCCCCTTTTTTTTTTTTTTCAAAGTGAAAAAGAACAGAATGTAAAAGATACCGTCACAAAGACTTGTGCAGCATAAAAGAGTGAATCCCAGTGGGAAGTCTTGGGGAAAGCGAGAGCTGGAGAAGTATACAGATGACCTGGATTTTGCATCTACGCTCCCGTGGCAAGGATTACTGCACGCTGGTAGAAATGGCCTCTGCTTTAAAGGACATTTATACGCTCGTGGAGCCTGATTTGTGCACATACCTGCTTATCTACTCAATCTCCTATCACTCTCCACCTCAGACTCTTTCTGCTCCTTCCTTATCATCCGCTCTTTTTTCCCCCCCAAATCTGCTTCATAATCTCACCCTCTCAGTCACCATTTCAATGTCTCTCCATGAGTATTAGCCATTCAGATATCTTTCAGTGACACGTGGTAGAAGTTATCACCCAAACTCCATCGCTGACTCACACTATCTCTCTAATCTTCCTTAATCTTCCATACCAGAGTGAAGTGAGAATTAGTTTCTCACTCTTCCTCATCAATCTCTTGCACCTCCCCTTCTTCCACTTTCTTCTAGCATCCTCCTTCCCTTCATCTCTCTTTCTCCCCTCCCTCCCGACTCTTGGGTGGATCATCTTCACCAGCTGCTTTGCTAATCCTCCTTTCTCAGTTTGTCTCCCCTCTCGCCCCCACTCCACCTCGTCTTCTGCTTCATGCCATCAACAGAGCTGCAGAGGTCATATCTGCTCAGCCCTCCATCACCTTCTCCTTCTTTTTTTCCACCCACTGAGTCTGATGTGTTTTTCTCACTCCCTCTTGGAAAGGCTCTCGGGACGTCTGCATTCAGCCGTGTCTGTTAACCCTGAGCACTGTCCTTACCTGCTCGCTGGCCTTCACTCATAGGAAAGAAAAGGTGATGTCAGAACTAATTATCCTACATGTGAGAATATTCTGGGAAGGAAACCAGCCAAAGACCAGCACACTGTTCTACTTTCAGCTGCCTTATATGCCAAACTATTGCACATGGCAGAATATATATAAATGCATGTTAACCACAACTGTGCAGAGTTCTTGACTGTCAGCTAAAGTATGACCAGAACTATGACTGAGGTCATGACCTGAAGCAGACAGAAAGGTCATAGGCAGCAAAGGAAATACACAAACATGACGAATGGTGATGGACCCTTTGTGTCACGTCCCATTCTCACCACTGGGAAAAAAGGAAGTCCTGGATTTATAATTTAAAGTTAGAAACCCTGTTCATCTCTAAAAATAGTGAAGTATGACTATAACGTGTCGCTTAATTTCATTTTGAAGTAATTAAAACTAGAAAGTGAATTTCTTAAAAATAGTAGATTTTTTTTTACAAACGTGGATTTTTTTTTTCTGAGACAAATGTGCTCAAATCTAATTTTAGGTTTTTCCAAAATGTACTTGTTTAGTAAAATAGTCATTTATTTTAAAACCCTTCACACATTTTACCAGCTTGCAAATAAACTGGTCTACCCGTGCCTACAAAAATGAATGAAAAGCGGTGTATAGACTTATGAATGGATCTATGTGAAATACTCCATCCTGGTCAGCAGAAATATTCCAACTTATTTATCTACAACGTTGCATTTTACACAAGCCAGCTTTTGTTTCTGCAGTGTGATGAGTTTTGCCAGGTGCACTGGATTGCACCCAGACTGCCCTGCAACTCTTTAGAGCGCAGGAAGCACTTATCACGACCATCAAAACACACATAACCATGTGGAGTACAGCACCAAAGCGAGGAATTAATAAACTGAAAGGTTAAAGGCCAGGAGCAGAAATAGTCCCCTTCAGCAAATCACTTTGGAAATCCAGTTGTATTTATTTCCCACCACTCCTTTCTCTTTTTGCCTGAAAGTGGAATGTCGTGGACCCCTGTTGCAGTCAGAAATACATAGGCTTCTCTTTCCAACATGTACACGTTTTCTAAGGCAAAGCACTATGAGCGAGAAAACATTCATTTCATCAAAAACACACCTGATGTTATTTTCAACTTCAAATCCCCAGAGGAACACTTTTAAAAAAAAAAAAAAAGAGGAACACTTTAGTTAAAAGCAGCGGCTGAGGCCGGGAGAAGCTCAGCACCAGATGTAAAATATGAGAAAACCACCAAGGTATTTAATTAGATTCCAATTTAAAAATCTAAATACAGATGCTGCTTTTGCTTAACGTTATGCCATTAAAAGTATGTTTTGATTCCCCCCATTTAATTAGACCCATAGAACAGAAAGTGAATAATAGGTACTACTCATAAGATCTAAAGTATCAACTCTAGGTCTATCAAGGTATTTCTAAATGGTAAATCCTAAGTTTAGATACCAGCTGTTGAGCCTGGTTTTTGGGGCGGTTCAAGGAAAACAATTCTAACCTAGTTTCTGGACTTGGCTAGCAAAACTGTAGCATTGTTAGGGCACATTTAGTTGATCTAACAAATGTTGGGTTTAGCTGGCATTAAAACTGCTCTTCGTCATCTTCTGTAAAAGAGAGACTGTTGGCAGCTCCAGCTTCCTGCCTGTCTGTGTCACGTGTCTGCTCTGTGCCCAGATGTCCCCCGTTGACGGGGAAGAGATGTGCAGAAAGCAGGCGAAACAATATTTATTAAATATCACAGCATAAAATAGTGAGTCCATTTTGCGAAAAAGGAAATCGGCTTCAGTGAGTTTTTTATGTTGACCCCCCGCTACCAGTTTTTAATGTCACATCAAAACAGAGAGCTAACATTCCGGCGTCAGCAAACCGCCCTGAATGAAAACATTGTTAGGAGGAGCAAGACATTAGCTTCTCAAAGACCTCTTTTGAGAAAAGGCATCTGTTGGTGTCAAAAAAAAGCTGGCAGCTTAGCATCCTGTATGTCAACGGTGAGTGCAGAGGAAGGTAACGCTGCAAAAATGCAGAGTGGTATTTTACTGCACTTTAAAGCTACTAAGTATTCCACCACTAATTTTAATTCCAGTGCCTAAGACTCGGACCAGTATAGGGACATCTATGAAAAAAAAAAACTTTTTTAATATAAATGCACCTCCCGCTGGGTTGTCTCTGCAGCACTGCAGGCTTTTGACTTCTCGATAGCAATCCTGTTACGTTCAATAGATGGAAGGTCAGCAGTAGAGCGCAGCCCTCTGCCAAGGTGAGCAACCTTTCCAGCAGTTTTAAAGAAAATGATCTGGATCCAAAATTGGATGAATTCTTGCTTTGCCCCTGAACAACCTCTCTGCTCCAGCAGGTATTATGAAATTCTGCTCTGTAGTATTAGTATAAGCTCGATGGAAAACAAACTGACAAATGGCCCAAAAAAAAAAGGCCAGTAGAGTTCAATTTGACTGAGCCAAATGGCCTAAGCAGCTCTAAACATTTGCTCTTTTAATTTCATTAAACTTACATATTGTACATTAGCCAGCATGTCACACCAGATTGCACCTATTTACATTTTAGAGTCCCAGCGGAAGGTGAGGAAAGAATGAATATTAATTCCACCACGTCTCATTATCATGGAGGCATAATCATGATGAATGCTGCCTTGCTCTGAGTGAGCCTTCAGGTTCAGGAAAACAAAAAGCAGCGGTTCAAGCTGGAAACGCTGCACATCAGGAGCAGACAATAACACCTGCTTCTCAGTTTTGACATTTAAACCGAGAGTGCCACGGTGAACCGTGAGCTTTTGTTTTCCAGCGAGACCGAGATGCCACAGAAATGCGAGTGGCTCTGCGAGAGCACTCACAGTGATAATGCCAGCACACGGGTGTTTGGCATGCATGTCTGGGGTGTAATTAGAAAAAAAGAAGTTAAAATAAATTGAAGCCTTTTTGGTCTCTGAAAAACGTTTGACCTGGTGTAAAATGGAGGGATCAGCTGTTATGATTGATACCGTGTGGAGCGTACCATCTGGTAAGCGTGTAAAAAGCCTTAGACTAAATTTGTCTGTTATTGCAGTAGCATCATCTCACACTGGAAATTGTAGAAAAGCCCAACCTTTAATCTGAGCTCATTAATTCACTGATCACTTGTGGCACAGTTAATGTAACCACTAACAACCTGTTTTAAATAATTGAAATCTAATTAGATATTAGATGTCATTCGCTTTCGGTTTTCAAGGGGTATAAAAATGACCTGACCCCAGTTCTCTCCCACTGCCACTGGCTATTGGGTCGTACGAGGACCCATGCTGATCTTGCAATCATGCACACTCAGCAGGATGGAAACGGAAGATATGCAATTCAATCCTTGATGTCGTTAGAACCTTTGTAATGAAATTAAAATCCCAGCGTGCTATGATGTTAACGTCGTCGGGATATGTGCTTTGCTGACTCCTAATGCTGCCATGTAAGTGCCCGTTAGCATTTGATCAATCAATCACAGAGACCGTTCTCTGGAGATAAATTGACCTACATTAACACTTTAGGTCTTGGGAGCTGCAAGTGTACACAGTTACTGTTAGTACAGCAGTTTCTATTGACGTACACGCGGAGGCCCCTTCCTCAGCTCTTGCCAGAGTCCTACATCCTGTTCTGACGCCGTGTGGTGTAGCTTGCCAGTTCAGTCGCAAAGTTTGGGATGGATAGATGAAGCCAAGTCTCTTTGATCAGAAGAATGAAGCTGAAAGCTGTAGCCTCGGTATTCATTTATCTTATTAGCAAGGGATCTGGTGTTTGGGAGCGGTATTAGCCCTGCAGCCCCACATTTATGTCCTTTCAAAGCTCCACCTTTACCTTCTTCCTGCTGAGACAGCTAGGGCTCCTTGCTATGCCCACCAGGATGTTGCGCAGGCGGAGAACATCAGTTCAAACACTCCACAGCTGAAAAAAAAAAACACCTTAAGGAGCCCGTGGCTGCTGTACATGTAGTTTATCCAAAAGGTTGTACACAGGACGAGAAACAACACTGACAAGAAAAAAAGTCGTACACAGAAACTAAACAGAGCACCGAGCTGCAGCAACTCCAGCGCAGAGCAAGGTCAGATTTCCAAATCTCCAAAGCTCACTGTTAAAGAACTGCAGCTGAGACAACTAACCTACATGCCAACAGGTTGTTTGGACCATTTGGTTCTAGTGTCGTAAATGTAAACATTTGGAGTTTGCTGCACTCTACCGGGACTTAACCTTGAACCATGTGCTTTGGTCAGACGGGACTACCGACTACTTCTGCGCCACAAACATTTCGGGTGGGTTCGGCAGAGAGAAAAGAATTGATATGTGGAAAAGCAACTCACGGCAACTTGTAAATAAGGTGAAGGATCTGGGAGGCTATGGGTCTTTTTCTCAGAAAAAAAGAGGCAGAGGAACCTTGTTTGAGTCTAGAAGTGTCAAACTACCTAAAACTTTAAAAGAACAAAATTGATGACCTCAAGCGGTAAACAGGAAATGGTTCATCATTGGGTGACGATCCAACAGATACTGTCCAATCAACACAGACATGCTTCACCAAACAAATAATCAACTTTATTTTGTGTCAACGTTGGTTTGTGAGAGGACCAAGGACCCAGGCCCATCCAGAGGCCTTGCTGGAAAGGAATGGTCCAAAATGCCTCCCTTTATGTGTTCCAACCTTCTGAAATGTTATAATAGAACAATTAATGCTATCCTATTTACACAGTAATGCGTCTCCAGGGATTCGGTTGCAAACAATTATTTCTTAACATGATTTCTGTTGAAATCAATATTGCGCTTTTCAAAATTTGTCCGAGTGAGCCTATGATTCTACAGTAAAATGTGGACTTATTGTACCACTTTTTAAACACTTTCACCAATTTATTCCAAAAGATTAATGGTCATCTGAATCAGGATTCCTGCCTCTGTGTGAATTCATCACTCCAAATAAAGCAGGGGCCTGACTGCTGGCGTGCCTTCCACACAATCTGTGCAAAAAGGTTTAAGCTGTAGCCAAGCAGGTAACTCGTGCCGTTTGTTTAACAAATACATAAGAGTAATAATCTCTTCACAATACTATTACATGTCCCTGTACTTCAGATAAATATTACAAATCCTGTTTGTGCAGCAAAATGTCCTCGGAGACCTTAATGCTTCATGCTTGCTGCACGAGCCCCAAGACAAAATGCATCTCATCTGCACTCAATCGTCTGTGTGAGGAACATGCTCAACGTGTAACTGAAGAGCAACCTTAAGTAAAGCCCGGGAACACATGAAAATAGGAGACGCCATGAGTCACATACAAGCAACAAAAAGACATTAAGGCAGGGAGCAAGGGAGGGTAAAGGAGTAGGGAAAAAAATACAAGATTAGTGAGAGTGGAATAAACAGATAAGGAGAGAGCCCACGTGATGAGAGGCAACAAAGTTAAAAAGGTAGAGGGATCAGGGGGTAGAGTGGCATATGGTAATCCCCGCTGCTCCTTGAAATGGGGCAAACGAGATGAGTTAAGGATAGGGCAGGAGATGGATGAGAGATGAGAATCACACTGAGCTAAAACTGATAAGGGCTGATTCAGGAGTAGATGAATGCGGGGCCAGGTTATTGTCTTAATCAGGGGTGGATTTGTGGGGCTGCATGCCGCTTATTAATATAGTGCAGCTCGAGGAGCCGCGGTAATTCGGCTAAGTGTTTTCAAGAGGGAGAAGTGGATAGTTTTTTTGCAGCTGGAACAAGAAAAGGAGCTGGGTGTTAGTCATTAGCATGCATGCAACAAAGCATGAGAAATCACATTAATAGCGGGGAATGCTAATGACAGTGATTGGCGTAATCACGTCAACACGGGAGGAAGGGGTGAGACAACAGGAGGTCAGACATTTCTCTAGTTGGTATTCCGCCCGCGTTATTCCGCCCCTGTTGATGTGACTCCTTAAAAAAATAGCAGCACTTTGTCTCGTATTTTCACGGCTGCTGATGGAAGCTAGCCCGCCAAACCATTAATCCCGGAGACTGGCAAAATGTTGTGTTCTTAGGTTCTAATTTTACCCCTTCATCTACATGTGAAGTCAACTGACAGCATCATGACTCAACGTCCCACGTCATGACTGCGTCTCAGCTGCGACTACTTTTCAGTCCTGTCTTCACTCAAAGTAAGTCCCGGACTACAAACAGGCTTACCCAGCGTGTCCATGTGAGTAGGCGTGAACGCAGGGCATGGCTGTTGGCTGCAAACGAAACTTAAGTCGCATTCCCGAAAGGTATGTTGGAGCCTTATCCTCAATCAAGGCAATTAACCTGCGTAGATCTACTGGGATCTCCAGCTGTGGACCAGACTGAGTTTAACAACTTAACCTACCAAAGTGTAGCTGGTGGAGGGCATCTGTTCGACAAATCAGCAGAGCTACAGTATGTAATCATGTTTCACACCACGCTAATCACTTCAGCCTAATTTATCACTGCTATGAAAACAATCTCGGGCGCCGTTGAGGGAGACCATCTGAAGACGAGCAGAGACAGAGAGACAGGCGGAGGCGAGGCTGTAGGAGGGAAGGTGGAAAGAGAAGAGAGAACAATGGAGGGCGTTGGATAGTTAGGGGGAAACGCTCTAACTTTTCTTGTTGAAATGAAGTCATGTGACTTTCCCTGACGAAGTAGGTGTATGCCATTATTATAAGACCTGGATATAAAGGTAACACTTTAAACTTGGCATCCAAGCTGAAACCCATTCCTTAGTGTTACCCCAACCCCATCCCTCCCGCTAGCCTTAATTCAGACAGTGGTTGAAATATTCCACAGAAAAATGCGGCACTCCTTCAAGGAGCGGAGAGGGTTTTAGGCTTTTTATTTTTTTATTTTGAGTCTGGGCTGCATTTGATCACCTTTATCCTCAAAATCTGAAATATCTGGACAGACCACATCTGAACTAGATTGTTCCGTACCAAACAGACATTAGCATACATTTTAATTTGAAGTTTAATATGTATGAAAAAAATGTTTTACAAACACACAAAGGGATTTTTACATACAACATGCGTAGTTCGTGATTTTTGAATATGCAATTCTATTGGTAAAACCCAAAGAATATGGTTAATCCCAAATTTACTGTTGCTAAAATCTCATCGTGTCCTGCTCTGTGAGCTGGATATCTCTTTCTAAATAGCAGACATGACCAAATGGAGTTTGATTTGTCTAAAGCTCATTTAATTCAATCTTGAAAATCCGATCGAGTGACTGAGTCTCTCCATCGACCCCCACACTCCACCCCCACCCCCCGCACCAAACTGAACATTGCCATCCTCCTTCAGCTCATCTTAACCCAGGCCTCATCTTCAACGTTTTAAGAGCAGTCCTTTCAAAAATCCCTAATCCATGTTCTTATAGCAACACCCCGAAACGAGTCAGACATCAACACCACACAAGGGTGAGTGGCAGAGCTTGGCAGGCTGCAGAACAGAGGAGACAGAAGATGATGGGCAGGGGATTGTGTGCCAGTTGAACCCAGTCTGTTGGTTGCATCAAATTCCTCTTTAATTAAAAGTCTAAATCCTCCACACTTTAAAGCCCCTGCTTTATAATTAACACTCTGATCTCACCCCCCCCCAATCCCCCCCCCCTCCATCACCACTACACAAAAAGAAAAAAAAACAATTAAAACTTTTGCAATTTTTACTTTAAAATCCATTAATTAAAAATCGTCAATGAACAATGGTGCAATATCGAGGCAGATCCCCACTTTGCTCATTAGCCGCTGGTTAATTGATCCTAATGGCAATGTTTACCGAAGGGATGCTGGAGACGAAAACATTATCATTTTACCTCACGTAATTGCAGTCTTTAAAGAGGGACAGCCGCAAGGGAGTTGGGATAGTTGAGGTCACAGGGAAAGTGGATTTAACGGGCTCTTCTGTGGTTTTGACTATGGAGGGTTTCTATTTCTTTAGAGTTCTTATAAAATGTTGGAAGATCCTCAGTTTGACAGAGCTAATAAAGTTCAGTGAGGAAAATTAGACATAGGGGCCGTAGAGAACCAGAGAGAAGAAATGCTGTAATTTTCCTGTGGTCAGATATCAGTACAGTGCAGCCAGCAATACCTTTTTTCTCCCACCCAAACCCCGGTCATCCATCAAAACTCCATTACCCAAAATCCATCATAACAGCTCCCAACAGCAGAGACCGAATGCTTTTATTTTTCGGAGGACCATAAATACACTCACAACTTCCTCAGTATATTAACTTTCTTTCGGCCCTCTCTCTCAAAACAATTTCGACTTTTATTTCCTCCTGACTTGGTCTCCCCGTCGCCCTCACCTCGGGTCGGGAGAAGACTAATGAAAGGCTGCTCTCTGAGGAGTGCGGCTCAGACTTATCATGGTGTCTCTCTCCGCCATCTCACCGCGAAGCCAGCTATAAAAAATTCAGGGCAGCTGCTGCCGTCACCACCCAAGAGCATCCCTCAGACACCTCAGGTGCAGCACTATGCACCTGTCTGTCTTTTTGCCACGCTGTTTTTTTTTTTCCTACCTCATTCCTTATTCTCCTGTCCTCTTCCATCTTTTCTCCATGAGAGATCTAATACCTTCACTTTTTGCTCTCAGCCTATTTCACTACCTTTTCTCCATCCAGCCAGAGCGTAATTTGACCCTGATTATTAATATATTCCCTTTCTTACGAAGAAGTAGAAACAAGATAAAATTCAGACATTGATTTTCTCTCCCCGTTATCCTTTTATTTTCTTTCACAGCATTGTATTTTTTTTATGTATTTAGTTATTGTTTGTTTGCAGCAACAGCAGCAGCAAAACAGGAGAGAAAGGGCATCGGGCAAATCATTCTGTCTTATTATGAGTGATGATGTCGTTAGCCTGATCCCGGACCTGTCTCGCCACTTTAGTTAGCATGTTTGTGGCGCGCCCTGACAATTTGATTAGCAGCTTTGGTGTGGAGCCGTAGCACTGCTTAATCAAGGCTGTCAATAAAGGCAGGGCACAGAATGACTGCCTTCTGATGTTGACTCACAAAAAAAACCCACCAACAACAAATATATCACAATGAAAAGAATTGCAACCACAGAGATGCAGATTTACTTCTGTAGACTTTAACAGGAGCGTGCACGACTTACCCTGACAGAAATCTTAGGTTGCCTTTCCTTTACTTCCTGCTTGTAAAAACAAGCAAAGCACAACAGGCCTTTGGCATAAAAATGTGCATTCCTGATACATAATCCTGTTTTCCCGCTTCACTGACACATAATCTAAATAACATGAAAGTGTTACTGAGCCATCCAGGAGCCAAGATCTTGATACATTTTGCCTTTTTCTTTCGAAATAGTAGGGATCAACTCAGCTCTACAGGAATCTTAGAAACACCTTGCTCCTGTTTTTGGATACAGGCCGCTCTTTGATGAGGAAGGCTTGTGTATTCAAAGGGGCAAAAGTAAAAAGATCAGTTTTCATTTGGTGCACCATTCAAGTAAATTTGCATAAACACCTTTCTTGTTGCTTGTCGCGTAATATTTGGCATGTGAAGATGCCTACTAGAGAAAAACCATAAAGATCACCGTATTGATTGTTCCATTGTTGTTGTCATACCCAGCTCCGTTGGCTAAATATCTTACAGGTTTTACAATTTTTTTTAACTTCCTGGTTTATTTTAGACACTTATCTCTTGTCTTGTTGCAAACAACTATACTTCCTAAATTTCCCACCTGTAATCACCCTCTGCTACACGTCAATGTTTTCCACCTATGTCTCCTTATCTCCCCTTGTTTATTTGTCTATTTATACCTCACCTTGTGAACCTTCCCCTTGCCACTTCATGTTTGTCCCCTGTGTCAAATGTCCCAGCATTATTTCTGGTTCTGTCTTCCAGTCATTCTGACCCTGCTTGTATTTTTGGACCTGCCTCTCTTTGGGCTACCTCTGCTTGGATTAGATTTTTGTTTATTGGCCTTGGATATTATTAAAGGGTAACTCACCCCCAAATCACCTTTTCTTTGCCAATAAACTGCTAGCATAGTTGTGTTATTGTACTATCTGCATGTTCTGGTCATTATTTTGAAACATTAGTGCATATTTGTTGAAATCCTCATTTTGTGTCTAAAATCATCAGTATGGCACCCTTTTGGGGTTAAACGGTTTCATAACTGTCTCTTTTTCCTCCTTTCCCTCTACCTGTATCATCAGTTACAAATTCAACTGACTGCCATGTAAAAAAAAAAAAGAACACTGACAGTGATGGTTTAGGAGCTAAAGGAACACCATCCAATCACTCCTTTATCGGTGACACTGTTACATCTGTGACGTCCACAATGCCTGTGAATCATCGGTTATTTTCCCAATAAATGCTTTCAGCAGCTCCAACAACAATCTGTAGCCTCATGTAATATCTAACAAGCTAGAAAACTACTTATTGCATGTCTGTTCAGCAGCCGACTGCAGGCTAGCTGCCCAAGAAGATAGCTTGGCTAATTAGCCAGCTAATCTCAGTTTGTTAGTTGTGTTGCTCTAGCAGACTGGGAAAAACAGGATGTTATTCAATAAGCAGTTGAAAACTGGGTCTTTTTTCCACACATTTGCTCAAGACAATGGATCCAATACAAAATATTCGATAAACGGAACAGAGTTTTAGTGTAGCCATAAATATGTTAGGTTTTTTTAAGCAGCAAATAAATAATTGCTGTTTTTTATGTTTAAGATAAAAGCAATTAGACCATGTTGAATATTTTTGTTTTACGTTTTTGTTTAACTACCATTACACTGGAAAACCATGGTATTTTCTAAGTTTAACATACTGTGAAAATTAAATACCAGCCCATGCGCAGTAACCTTTCAGCTCCCCTCACTATCCTGTGCAGGGCACTTTCATCAGCTGTATTGCAGCTGGAAACCCCCATGTGTAACAGAGGGATGAGCAGGATTAACAATACAAAAGGAGATAATGCATAGAGAAAAATCAGAGTTTATACCCACTGATGTTTTCGTTGAAATGTTCAATATCATAGCTTTAGCATTGTTTAGTGTTAACCTGCAGTCTTATCTAATATGTAACAAACATAAACTACCAGAGCAGGTAGTAAAATGAAAGGTGGGAGTTTCTAAAACCCCAGAAAATACACAAAGCTAAATTGGACTGACTCTGAGCAATTTAGAGCAACTTTGTCCTAATGTCAGTCACTAGGGACATTTAGTTTTTCCTCATTTGAATAAATCAGTTTGGTACAATATGTTAATATTTCCTCTTTGCCTATATATTTTTTTCTTTGTGCTTCCCGGGCCTTTCTAAAAGCTCCTTCTGCCTTATAACCCTCATTTTCCCTCCTTCAACACTCTTACACTACCACATCAATTATTTATTCATCACCCCACTCAATAAAAATGTCCTCATTGTCCACACCTCTCCCACATGCCTTGTCATGTCTCTTTTCAGAATACTCTCAGGGCCACACTTTCCACTTCACCTAATGTCCCTCTTTTATTTTCTTCCTCCAGCTCTTTTTCTCTCTCCCTTTCTATTCTACTCCCTCACTTACTGTAATTTTTTTCCCCCTCCGTCCCCGGCATCGTATTTCTGCCTCTCTGCTTCGCCATCAATCCCTCCCCATGTCCTATCTTTGTTTTATTTCCTAACACTCTCAACCACCTTTTGCTCATAAGTCTGGATGCCACAGGCCTTTTTCATTCAATTAAAGACAGAGAGTTGCCGTTATTGTTACCGCTAATAATGGAGGGCCCCAACGTCTAGCTCGCTGTCACAGACACGATTATCAATAGGTGCCATAACTCATCTCTATCGCTGGCAATCCCTGTCCTTATTACTATTATCTGAGACGAGAAGAGGGCACGCACGCATCAAGACACGATCAGAAATCTATGAGGGCGGGGGGGAAGGCTGGCTTACTGTCTTTATTTATGTGTACGTGTGGAGAGAGCATGAACAACGTAGGGGGTGGCTGGATGGATAGATGGATGAAGAGCCTCAGGAGATGAGGGTGAGAGGAAGAAACTGCATGACAGTGGAAAGCAATGGGAGAAGATCTTTGGGTGCTCTGAGAGTGTGTGTGTGTGTGTGTGTGTGTGTGTGTGTGTGTGTGTGTGTGTGTGTGTGTGTGTGTGTGTGTGTGTGTGTGTGTGTGTGTGCAGGGTGGGAAAGCTTTTGGCTGGTTGGAAGGTGTATGCGTGAGTGTGAGCGAGTGGGTGACAAAAAGAGACAAAGCTGGAGGGAGTGATGATATTATTACGTGCATGAGTGTGAGGCGTGCATGAACAGAATGTATGTGTGTGTGTGTGTGTGTGTGTGTGTGTGTGTGTGTGTGTGTGTGTGTGTGTGTGTGTGTGTGTGTGTGTGTGTGTGTGTGTGTGTGTGTGTGAGTGGCAGGCGGGAAGAGATGCTGAGCCTGTACTAGGAGACTGAAGGCCCCCAGAGGCTGTTGTTGCATTTTGAATCCAGGCCACACACTGACACGAATGTAATTGGTGGAAACTAGCTCAGATTGTGTATCGGTGAAAATAGAGACTCGATGGACCTTTTCCTCTCTGACTCTCGGACTTTTCTGTCTCTATCACTCTCCATCCCGGCCCTTGTCCATCCACTTTTTGGCTCTTTCCTCTCTTTTCTCTCGCTGATTAAACTTTGTGTATCACTGAACCTACGGATGTGCGAGTCATATTCCCATTGGAACCATTAGAGTACTTTCTTTCTGTTCTTATTCACAACCCTTGTCTGTTTCTGTGGTTCTTATCTCTCTTAATGTTTACATAATTGTTAAATGTCAATTCTCATACCCTCTATTTAACAACAGAAAACTCATCATGAGCATGAATGTCATAGAACGACTGAGCTTTTCATTCCCTAATTCCACAGCACACATGATTAATTTGAAAAAGTGATGTGCAATTCTTCTGTAATTTGATCTTTTTCCTTTGCAAAGACTACATTTCTATTAGTGTTCAGGAAAGCCTGAGGGCAGTAGCTTCTCTGTGCCGACAGTAGGAAACTTTGTTTGACACCAAATACTGCACTGTCTAACACGGTCATAATGTGGAAATTTGATCAACTCTTATCCTTGACAAGGAGAAAGTAGTTTAAGTTTACACAAAAGGTGTCTGGATCAGGATTTATTTCACCCCTAACACACATCTAAGTCATTTAAGAATGAGCCTTGTCAATAAAGAGCCAGTCTGATATATAATTAAAATCAATAAAAAGGAGCACATTGCATTCACTCGGTTTTACAAGGCCTATATATAGTTTTGTGTTTGTCAAGCACTTCTTCCCCGATGCTGTAGTCTCTCCTATCTAATTTATTTTACAGCAAGAGATATCTTTTCCCCATTGGAATTTCTACAGGACAGCCTTAAAACGTTGCTTCAGCTTCAGGTTAACTGTATTATGAAAGTTAAATGAATAAATAATGCTCTAACATTATGTCAGCTAAAATGCTAACAGCTTTATAAAAAAAAAATTTTGTCGCTCGTTTCAGAAAATGCATCTCAAAAATTACAGAGATTCATTCCACCTAGTGAAATATTTTATGTGTTCTTTACTTGTAGTTTTGATATTTATGGATTACAGATAACGAGAACCCAAAATTCAATGTCTCTGAAAATTAGAATATTGTAAAATGGTTAAATGTCGGAAACCCATGTTATCACACCTCAGGGAATGAAATCAAAACACCTGCAAAACTTTCCTGAGCCTCCAAATGGTCTCGCAGTTTGGGTCAACAAAATCATGGCTAAGACTTGACTGAAGACAGTCATCAACAACCTTCACAAGGAGGGAAAGCCACAGAAGGACAATGCTAAAGAAGCCGGTTGTTCACAGAGTTCTGGATCCAAGCACATTGGGGAACTTCCGGAGTGCTGCTCACCAAGCCAACCGCTTCACAGCCCGCTTCTTTTTGTCTGTTTGTTATGTCCTTAAATTGTCTCTCTGGTCTATGTTTGCTTGTAAGATGAGTTTAAGGATGAGTGCCCTGCAGAATTTGGCAGCATTTTTTCAGATTTTGGCACTGTGGAAACCAGAAACCAACCTGGAAGCTAGCAGCCTGAACAGGTGTCACAAAGAACCAGGCTGTACACAGTCACACAACTAGGAAACCCTGCTGGAATTGAAGCCCAGAGTGACTCTTTGGGTGATACCAGACCCTGCCGCCAGTCTGGTACTGACCAGTATTCCACAGGAGCTCATTAGGAAAAGCAGCGAGAGAAAAGGGGGATAAAGAGGAGATATTCAGAAATGGCTCCAGTGGAGGTATGATGGCCCCTCCCTTCCATCTATTATCTTTGAGCAACAAAGTGGATGCTTCACGGATAGAGGTGTACTGTAAGAATTTCTGAGAGGCGTCCTTGCTATGCTCCACTGAAAGTTGGCTGCAAAACTGGTTCACAGAAATGAAGTAGGAGTATGTATGAAGTAACTTGTAACCCCAACCAGGCATGGGACAGTATGCAAAAATGTCAGGAATGTCAACTACAACTAGACCTGTAATAGGGGAAAATGTAAAATTAATTTTAAATGAATTGAGTATTTTCTTTTCTTCAGCAGACCTGTCAGAAGATCCAACAAAGTGCATAGAAGTACTCCAAACTGCTGAAATATGAAAATCTTCTGTCAATTTGCATTTAGTCCTCTTAACTATGGAAAATATTGCATAATAAGCCAACACCCAAGATCCTGTGTCTAAAAGAACTTTTGTCCTATAGCCCTGACTTGGTGAAGGCTCTAAAGAAGATTTTACTGCACCATCTTGACATTGAATTCAGGACAAACTTATCAATATCAATTTGCTTTACAAGCAGAAACCAAGAACAGAGGATGCTGTTGCCAGCCCGGTCCTTAGCATTACCAAACACTCAGAAAAACTTCATACAAGCAAGGTCACATTTTCTGGATTTTTCATCTGTTTTTAACCAAAAATATAAGCAGACATCTAAACAACAAAAATAATACAAAAGAGATTAAAATCATTTCGGTTTCACGGGTATGCCTCTATCCTTACAGAAGAGTCCAGATGTTAAGACAACCTTATAATCTGCTGTAACAAGCAATACCGGGGCTCCCCAGGGATATGTGTGTGTTCTGCTGTTTTGGTCACACTTTACATCGATGGTTATCGTATAAATACACTACATGAATACATACTGAAATACCCTAACAATCCAGCTTCTATTTACTTTTTTTGACGCCTCAGATAAAGTAACACCAACAAGGTGCCGGTGAAGTTGTTCAGTCAAATGAAGAACAAAAACTCAAGAAATTGTTTTTGGATAACTGATCTTTTGGATCTGATTGAAGTTTCCTTTACCCCCATGTTTTGTACACATTTTCCCTAACCCTACATAGGGAGGTTATCAATCAGGTGCTGTTTGATAAATGCTTCAGAGTCATGATTGACCATCTATTGTCTTGGGAAACCCCATTGAACTGGTCGGTAAAAAGACAAAACAAAAGATATATTTTCTTTGACACCAGTGGCCCTTCAGAGCAAGCAAAGAAGTTGCTCTTTAGTTTAATACCTCAGTGATAATGAGTGTTTTGCAGTGCTGTAATACCATGTAGTCTAAAAGCCTGTCCATTGCTGAAAAATCTAAACTGCTTCATCAAATGAAAATTTTCTCTAAGATTGTAACAACATCCACCTTTACGAACCCATCATATAATGAGATTAGCTAATAACATCGCCTCTAATCCTTACCATGCTCTGAATCATGAATACAGATTTACCATCATATCAATGATAAAAAAAGGTTCCACAGTTTAATGAGGTTAAGATGAAAAATGCTTTTGTACATCAGCCAATCCTGAAATTGAACATGGAACATCAGCCAGTGTGAATTGGCATCATCTGCTCATCTCACAAAGTGTACTTTTTAAATCTTTAATTCTGTTTCTGCATAAGTGTCTGTTAAAAACAGGTGATGCGAGACCAATTCCAGACTCGCTATGACGATCAAGGAAAATCGTATACCCACAGGAAGTTCAGTGGAAAGAAAAAGTGTACAGGAAAAGAACTGCATTGTTGTTCTGTTCAATGTTCTCTTTTCGGATGAAAAGTAAAGTTTGCATTTCATTTGGAAATCAAGGTCCCAGAGTCTGGAGGAAGAGTGGAGAGGCATAGAATCCACATTACTTGAAGTCCATTGTGAAGTTTCTACAGTCAGTGACAGTTTGGGGTGCCATGTCATCTACTGGTGTTGGTCCACTGGATTTTCTTAAGTCCACAGTCAATGCAGCTGTCTACCAGGAAATTCTAAAGCACTTTGAGCTTCTTTCTGCTGACAAGCTTCATGAAGATGCCAATTTCATTTTCCAGAGGGACTTGGTACCGGCCCACAGTGCCAGAGGTACCAAAAGCTGGATCATTGACCATTACTGCGCTCTATTGGCCGCAAGCTGGCCTGACCTGAACCCCATGGAGAATCTATGGAGTGTTGTCAAGAGGCAGATGACCTGAAGGCTGCTGTCAAAGCAACCTGGGCTTCCTTTACACCTCAGCAGAATCACAGGCTGATCGCCCCACGTCACATTGATAGCAAAATAGAAGCAACACCAAGTTATGAGTGCATAGAAATGTAAAATTTTTCTAATTTTATTTCCTGTTTTTTTTATTCTTGTGCGATGCGGAGCAGTCAACACAGTGTATGAAGTCAAAAGAGAAACCTCTTCATTAGAACCTTAAAGTATCAGCTGAGCAGGTAAAGTTTGGGATCACATGGGTATTTAGGCATGAAAATAAACCCAAACACACGTCAAAGTTGGTCGGTCAATAGCTAAGCAGATATAAATTTAAACTTTTGGTGAGGTCAGGCCTCGAGGTTGTTATCTTGTAACAGGCAGGCCTATGCTGTAAAGGAACTCTAAGAAGTCCTGATATCAACCCAAAGGCCTCTGAGGAACTGCATTACTTTGAAATGTACCAAACACAAAGTAGCTTGGTCAAAATACAACTCTTGAAGGAACAAACTAAAAATTATGTATGCTGAATTGGTACAACGGTAAAACCTATAGCACAGCATGATTTTATTTTTATTGAATTCTTGTCTATGTCATGAGTGTGTGAAAACTTCTGACCATCTATAACCTCCTGCTCCTATAAGTTAAAAGCATGCTTTACTTTTTCTATTTCCTTTTCATTTTTGTGTTCCTCCAAATTCAGGTCATCCTCTGAAGTCAGGATCTCAATTTTTGGAATGGGACAAAAAAAAAGAGAAGAAGAATGAATCAAAAGTGCAAACGCTTGCAGAGAAGTCATGATTCTGACCTTAAAATGAGAAGGTTATCTCTGCCTCCCCCTGTCTGATTCAATGTTATAATAAAATCAAGCCAGAAAAATGTAAGCCTCGAGTTAAGTCTGTTGCATCAAATGTCAGCATACAAGATCGTTACGGCAAAGTCGAGATCAAATCTTACAGCTGCACTTTTCTGTTTCCACATCGCCTCACTTGTGTCCAAATCCTTTAAGGAAAGAATGAAATCTCTCCACACGTGTGACAAACACAGGAGGGAAAAGAAAACTAGAGAGCACAATGCTGGCTCTCTAACCACGAGTAATTAGAAAGCTTCATTGCTCGCACACAAAATGGAATTTTTTTTATCATTATTATTTTTGCCGTCGCTTCCTTTTCCTTCAATATAAATAGCGGTGAGCTTTGCTGAACTCAGATGGCCTCACAGGATCCAAACATCCAAACATTTCCACACCAGGACAAATAAAAAAAATAAAAATGACCTTTCTTGGTTTCTTTTTTGAGAGCTCGGTTGAAGGAGAGGCAGAGCAGGGGTTAATCCCGACGCTTCAACTGTGCGCTGTTGCTTCTACATTCAATTACCTCTGGTTAATACGCCCGTTCAACCTTTGCTGTCAAAGCGGGAGAAGAGCCAATTCCCTCTTAATTCAGTTCGAAGGAGTGTGTCTTTAGAGGAGAGCCAGGTGTAAGATGCTCAACATATTGCCGGGACTGGCGAGGCACTGGAAAATGATTTGGTTTCGTAAACATGTTACGCACAGCGGATTCACGCTGATTGGTGTCAGGCTGATTGATGAAGTGGGAGGCCAAGTTAATATGTGGAGCCAAAAGAGCAAACGCTGTGAAGTGCACAGGTTGCATAAAGTGCTGCAGTATGAAGGCAGAAATACGCCTTTTTTTTTGTTTTATGAGGGGTGCATACCCAGGTGACTGAATGCCTCTATTTTCAATAGCGCCTGAAGACATTTGTACTCAGGCCCAAACGACTTTTAGAATATACCTTTTCACCAAAACATTATCAAATACATAACTCTATATTTCCCCACCATTCTGGCCAGGAGGAAAGTTATTAGCCGCCATCTAAGCTGAAGTGAGTTAGTGAGTTATAAATTCAAAGTGGAAAATAAGCAGTGTCTTGTAAAAGTATTTAATATCCCTTCAGCTTTTCCACATTTTGTCCCATTAAAACCCAAGTGATTGTGTCTTATTGAGATTCGAAGGGATAGACCAACACAAAGTGGTGTAGTGAAGTGGAAGAAAGAAGGGTGAGTGGTTATCTATTTTATTTCATTGATAGAAATGTAGAAAGTGTGACTTTCATTTTGTATACAGCTCAAAGCTTTTGCTGCAATTCCAGCTGCAAGTCTTCTGGGGTATTTCTCTACCAGCTTAGACACCTTTTTTTTTTTTTGCCCTTTTGTTTTTGCAAAACAACTTAAGCTCCGTTTTATTGGATGGAGAGCGTCTTGCCACAGACTCAACTGGATTTAGTTCTGGATTTTGACGAGAACATTACAAGACAGAAATATGCTTTCATCTAAACCCCTCCCTTTTAGCTTTTGCTCTAACACGTTTTTCTTCCTGGATTGCCTTTTATTTAGCTCTACATTTTTAACATTTAGTTAACATTTTTCATGTAGTTCATTTTTGGTCTGATCTGAATAGAGCACATTTCTGACAACCGCAAAAGGGAATTCTCGTGGCTTTCTTTCAACAATGACCCTTCTGCCACTTTTCATACAAGTCAGAATTGTGGGATTCCAGGTAAAAGTTAACCCGGCGTACCAGATAGATCATGTGTAGCAATCTACATTCTGCACATTATCAATTCAGAACTTCTCCCATCGAATCCATTTGGGGAAAGGCGGGACCTTCAGTAGAACACTCCAAGCTGATTGGACGGAGCGACACCTAGTTCCTGCCTAGCAAGGGCTGGTTTTAGCCAATTGTGGTGTCAATGAGAAACCACAACAAGTTACCCTGGTCCCGGCACTTTTTGCTGTTCCTCTACCAACAATATCATGGATTCTGACTAAACAGATGTGATAGCAGCGGCTTGTCACTACCCGATCCGTACCGGTAGCACGATCCGTTCCATCAGCTCATTTGCGCACGCGCGAACAGAATAACTTCCGGTAGGCAATATTTAATTTTTCTTACCCTTTTATTCTTTTGTCTTTTTTGGGACCGGGGGTTTCTTTTTGTATATCTTTGTATTTGTGTAAATATTGCATATTCTACAAATAAATACAGAAATACGTAAATATATATATAGATTTTTTTTAGTTTTTTTAATAGCAAAAATGTTTCCCAGTTGTGGTTAGGGAAATAAAAATACAGTATATACACCATTTCTTAAAGTACATAAAAAACCCCAGCTATAAACACGTTTAGGAGTATAGAAACGTATTTTGTTTCGAATATTCTTCAGGTTTTTTTTATCATTTATTTGATTTGCATATGTATTTGTGTATTTTGTACTTAATGAATGCATTTTTAAAAAGTATGCCTTGGCTTTGTTATGTGTTCTTTGTTCTATTCCCTGTTCGGTTTTTGTAAAAAATAAACAATGGGGGTACTTTAATGACGGGGTCTTCTCTTGTTCATGATTTGTACACCAGAAGGTGCTAAACTCTTAATCAATAGTTTTAACTTTCTAATAAAACTAATTTTTAGTACAAGATTATTTGTATAACAAAATTCCCCTTATAATTAAGGATGAAAATATTTTTTCCCAGTCCTGTTTGAACAAATAATAAAACTAATAGAGTGCATTCAGACAAAACGTTATGCAATGATATATTACCGGACTTCTGAGCATTTCCGATGATGACGTCAAGCAATACAATGGAGAGAATGTAAAACGCATCAATTTCTTCCAAAAAAATCTTAAATATTTTCTATACAATATAGTTTAGCATTCTTTAATGATTTAAGTATATAAATAAGTATTTTCAGTACCGTAATTACATTATTTTTTGGCGACCCGGAAGTTATTCTGTTCTGATGGAACGGATCGTGCTACCGGTACGGATCGGGTAGTGACAGGGCTCAGCAGCTCTTGCTTTCATCACAGCAGTATGTCCCGCCTTAAACCACAATACTGCAACGTGATTGGCCCAAATTTGGTTCGATTACAAACGGTTGAAGTGGGGACGGTAAAAGATGGATTCTCATGTCTATGACAGCTTGCAGGCAAGGTTATTTAAAAGTAGCTGTGACTTCTGTGGATCTCTGCAGCTGTGGATCTCTGCAGCTCTCCCTACCTGGGCATTCAGGTGGATGCCCATATCTTAGGTTTGCATATGTTCAATACTCCTTCTGATGTTGGATGGTAGTTCTCCATGAGACGTACAAAGCATTAGACTGTATTTTTTTTTTACCTAACCTTGCCTCAAACCTCTTCCTGTAAGGTCTACTGTGTTTCTTGGTTTTCATGATGCTGTTTCTCTAATTTTCTCGAAAAACTTCTGAGGATGAACAGTTGGATCAATACTGATATAAGTAGATCCTCTTTGCTAACAGGCGGTCCTTTAAAGATAGTTAGTGCACTGGGTCTCAGAATAGAGACGCTAAATAGAAAGGTTGGTTAAACCTTTGAGAAGTTTATTTAAAAAAAAACATTTATCACCTTTCTTCCACTTCACAACTATCCCCTGATTTGTGTTGGTCCAGTACATCAAATCTCAATAAAAAAACAATGGATTTCCTGGCTTAAACGTGAAAAAATGTGGGAAAGTTCCGAGTATAAAACCCTTGGCAAGGCACTGTATTTTCCATCCACTCTGCCTAGGAGAAAAGCTATTGTTCCAAATCTGAGCTGAAGTGAACCGGGTTTTATACTGTAAGTGCACACTGTGATATACACAGCATACCAGAAATAAAGTGCCGGTATAAAAGCAAGAGGATCTCTGCAACACTTTCATTTATTTCTGTAGCGCGTCTTGTTGTTTATGTTGCTGGACATAAGAACTCAAATCCCTTTTTGTTGAGAAGAGCCCCTGCCTGCCAGGAAGAATAGCCGGCTGTCTGCAGTGTGACCTGTCAATAGATTCTGATATTACTTGGCACAGTCTGATCGCAACAGCTTCTGACCCTTTTTGAATTATCCCCAGCAGCTTTTTGCTAAGTGTGCATGCTCCTTTTTTTTTTTCCTTCCCATTCACACAGCTCCACAAATCCACGCCTGAGAGCTGATCGCAGACGTCCGCTGGCGGCCAATCAGCAAGCAGCTGAGCGTCGCTCTCTCCCTGTCGCCGCTTTGCCGCCTCACCAACACACTTTCATATTCACCGCAGATTATTCTGTTTCAAAAACCATCTTGTTCCCATTGAAAACTCATGAGGCAGTTATACATCAAACGGTGTCGGCGGCTTATTGGGCTGATTGCGCATTGCGGCTCCTGAGTTACAGTGCATCGCAGCGGCGGTTCCATTAATTGGAAAAGTGTCTTCCATTCGAGGGCATGATTAAAATATGGCGCTCTGTGGTCTTGCGATAAGGACTCGGGGAGATGGGGAGATATGAGACGAGCATGCTCGGAGGAAGTTGGGGAGGAGAGGAGAGGCCCGGAGGCCCGGCATGCTGGGTCCCAATCCAGTGCCTATGGGGGGTCAGCAGCAGCAAGCAAAGCATGATCTGGCTTTATGAAAGTGGACTAAAAGCCTGTGTTTTATCTCTCTGGGCCTGCGAGAAACAAGACTAAAAAGCAGCTTCACAAAGCCGCTTCTCTGGCCTCCGGAAGTCCAGGACAAAGAGTCCTTGTGGCGATGGTTGCTTTTTAGATTTGACTCCGAGTTACATGGATGACATTTCCAACTGCAGAGGACCAAATGTTCTGACACAGTAACAGTTCGATTCACAGCTGCATGAATGTAAAAAAAGAAAATCTCAGTATCCCTTTGAGATCTCTCCTCCACACTGCTCCTCGCTTGCTGATGAATATTTATGCCGTTCACACTTTAACACGGCCTGATCTCCGTTTGGCCATTTATACTGCTGGAAATACTTCACATATAAATGTGTGGATAAAGTTCCAGACTTGGGGTATTGTGTTTCCTTTGGGGATACGTGTGTGTGGGAGGTTTTGGGGTGGGAGGGGGCTCTAGTTCTTGTCCTTGATTCCACGGTTTGGTTGTGTGACAGGCCCTGGGGTGAATGAAGATGGTGTGGAAACAAGCTTGGCTGACTGCTTTGGCTCCACTCCTTTTTCCATTCCAGTCGGGAGTTTGTGCTCCCCCACCAACCCGTCCCTCTCCCTATGCCACACACTGCTTCTCTAGGTGGGCTTTACTCCTGAATAATTATCCATCCATACTTCACAGCTTCTGGCTCCCCAGAAGTTGAATTGGCTGAACACAGTGGCCGTGCCAAGGATGCTTTGGGGAGTAAAGCAGCTGATCTGGGTTTGAGGCCGTCCCCTGGGAGGCTCAGCAGGGGCCGAAGTAGAGCCAGTTAGCACGGATGGATCGCTGGTAACCACAGGGTTGGTTACAGACATACAAGATACAGCCCGAGCACAGCCAGACTTCCCTGCATGTTCCTGAATTTTTGCCTCAGTGAAAACAGCTGCACGCCTCAACACCCATTGTGAAAATAAAAATGGATTCTATTTTCACAGCTACTCTGTTCAGGGGCAGTGAGCCGAACAGAAGAGGTGGAGTAATTATAGGAGCTGGGATGTGCACATGAATGCAAACAAATGTTTTTTTTTTTTTGCGAAGAAATAACTCTGGGGGAAAGTGGGAGCGTTTTTGGTGAAAATAAGCTATTTTGGGGATTTTGTTTTCTTTTTAAGCAGAAACGCTCTGCTTAAAAGTTGTGCAGTTACCATAATTTTACTTTCTGCATCTCTAAATTTTGATCGGAATTTTTTTCATCTTTCCTTTTGTTGTTCTTTTGTTTTGCTTTTTTTTTTTCCATCACCCAGCTCCTTCGTTATATTCTCCACACACCTGTTCCATATTCAGTTTATCAGTCTCACCTGTTCCTACTCCAGGAAAGGCCCTGACGAAATTAAAGCTAGTTTATCTATCTTTAAGTTTTTTTTTTGTAAACTGGCTTTCCAATAAATCCCTCCTAGTAGGATCCTGCCTGACTCCTGCCTGCACTCGGGTCCTACGACACAACAATTTTTGTCATCTCTAATATGACAGCAGCTCAAAGCAGCACAGAATCACAACACAAACAGGAAAGTCCATCCATCCATTTTCTAACGCGACTATCCCTTGTGGGGTCGCGAGGGGTGCTGGTGCCTATCTCCAGCTGTCAATGGGCAAGAGGTGGGGTAACAGGAAAGTCACTCATTAATAAAAATATAAAAGTTCAAAAAGCAGAAACTACAATGACATGTGTCCAGCCAAATCATGAGCAAAATCATCAGTCAAAACAGTTAGAGTTGTTTAAAGCCACTGACTTACATGCACTGCTTTAGGTTCAGCTCATTTTCATACTGAATACCCAGAGCAAGATTATTTAAAATAAATAAATAAATAAAAACACAGTACAAGCCTCTGGCACAGTTAACAAAAGCAGGTAATGAAAACGACTATGATAACTTCCTGTGCTCGGAGACTGGCAGGATGTAGGATTAGGTAGGGAGGGTAAGCATAATTTAGTACATGGGGATATGGTAATGCTTTGCTCTTCACGCAGATCATCAATGCTTACCTGCCTTACAATGAGATGTCCAAATGTCTCTCTTCCAAATAAAACAATAAACCTCACTTACTTTTACTGAACTATATATACGAAAAGCTAAAAAAGTCGCAGACAATTTTCTGAGGATTAGTATTATGTTGTTGGGAAAACAAATATAAGACTCTCCACCTGCCCTGTTAACCTCAACTTCTCTGTCCCTTGGTGCACCTTGACGCCTATGTTCGCCGGCCATCAATCTGAGGCCCTGAACCTCAGCCAAAGAGCTATCAGCCGTTTACAGTGTCACTTTCAGCGGGGAATGAATTGTCACGGTGGGAGGCGAAAGATGAGAGCGACAGAAGAGAGTGGTAGGGGGTAAAATATCCGCGGACAAACGACCGACGTAATCAAATCACCTTCATCGGAAGCTCATCATTCATTGCTTAGCAGCTCGCTCTCTGGGTTATTAGTGTGGTGTGGGTGTGTGTGCTGTTGATGGCATTAGGAAACCTGTCCTGTTCAGCGCAGCATGCGTTAATGTTGGCCAGCTCAGTTGGTTTCGCAATCAGAAGTGATAAACCTAAGCTTGATTAATGTTGTCGGGCGAAATGATGGTTGCTGCCCGAGTGAGCTCAAAACTGTATGGAGCCCTAAGCAGCACATGCTTAACATTTAACTAGGATTGATGTTGTATCAAACTACACTTCTTGGTATGACAATAACTAAGGCATTTGATTTTTTGTTACCTTTAAAATTCTGAAGAAATTTATTTTTTGGGATCGAGCTATCTTATCAAACATAAGTTGCTTTAATGAAGTTAAGCAAATCTTAGGAGCAGTGTATAATTGCATCACGTTGTATTGTTTTTGTCAGAGATATACAGGCAACATTTTTTGGAAAGTGATAAAATGCTTCAGTTTCCAAACATTAAAAAAGTTACAAGGTAGCATTCCTAGAGTTTTTTTATGGCAATGTGGGGCATTGAGTGACGAACCCTGCCCCAACCCCACCTGTTGCTGCATGCTGCCTGTCAACTGGCTAGAAGCAGACTACCATACTGATAACATTGAAGCACCATCCAACATTCCTATAAAAGGAAACTAGACAACTGCAGCCTCTATTTGAGCAGACGGTCTGACTAATTAACCCACTTGTTATATCTGTGTTATTTTATAAAGAGCGAAAAGACGAAAAGGTGTTAAATCCTCTACAAAAAGAACAAATACATTTAGCAAGTGTTTAAATAATGTATTTCTCTTTGTATGAGTCTGTGTATGAAATAAACAAAACAATTATAATGTAATGGAGGGAATTATTATTATTATTATTTATTTTATTTATTATATTTATGTATTTATTAATTTGTTATTATTAGCTAGGAGTTCATCCTGTAACCAGTGGGTTGCCAGGTCGAACCCCTGCCATCCGTCCGTCCGTCCGTCCGTCTTCTTCCGCTTATCCGGAGTCGGGTCGCGGGGGCAGCAGCTTCAGTAGGGAGGCCCAGACGTCCCTCTCCCCGGCCACTTGGGCCAGCTCCTCCGGAGGAATCCCAAGGCGTTCCCAGGCCAGCCGGGAGACATAGTCCCTCCACCGTGTCCTGGGTCTCCCTCTGGGTCTCCTCCCAGTGGGACGTGCCCGGAACACCTCACCAGGGAGGCGTCCAGGAGGCATCCTAACCAGATGCCCGAGCCACCTCAAATGGCTCCTCTCGACGTGGAGGAGCAGTGGCTCTACTCTGAGTCCTCCCCGGATGACTGAGCTCCTCACCCTATCTCTAAGGGAGAGCCCAGACACACTACGGAGAAAACTCATTTCAGCCGCTTGTATCCGGGATCTCGTTCTTTCGGTCACGACCCAAAGCTCGTGACCATAGATGAGGGTAGGAACGTAGATCGACCGGTAAATCGAGAGCTTGGCCTTTTGGCTCAGCTCTCTCTTCACCACAACGGATCGGTACAGCGCCCGCTTCACAGCAGACGCTGCACCAATCCGCCTGTCGATCTCCCGCTCCATCTTCCCCTCATTTGTGAACAAGACCCCAAGATACCTGAACTCCTTCACTAGGGGCAGCACATCCTCCCCAACCCGGAGAAGGCACTCTACCCTTTTCCGGTTCAAGACCATGGTCTCGGATTTGGAGGCACTGATTTTCATCCCGGCCGCTTCGCACTCGGCTGCGAACCGCTCCAGTGAGAGTTGTAGATCACGCCCTGATGAAGCCAATAGGACCACGTCATCCGCGAATAGCAGAGACGCAATCCTAAGGCCACCAAAACGGATCCCCTCAACACTTCGGCTGCACCTAGAAATTCTGTCCATAAAAGTTATGAACAGAATCGGTGACAAAGGGCAACCTTGGCGGAGTCCAACTCTCACTGGAAACGAGTCCGACTTACTGCCGGCAATGCGGACCAGACTCTGACACCGGTCGTACAGAGACCTGACAGCCCTTATTAAAGGGTCCGGTACTCCATACTCCCGGAGTACCCCCCACAGGATCCCTCGGGGGACACGGTCGAATGCCTTCTCCAGATCCACAAAGCACATGTATACTGGTTGGGCAAACTCCCATGCCCCCTCCAGAATCCTGCTGAGGGTGTAGAGCTGGTCCAGTGTTCCACGGCCAGGACGAAAACCACACAACCCCTGTGTGTGGTTTAAATTAAAAAAACATGTATGGTATGATCAAATTTCTTTTGTTTAAAAGAGAAAAGCAACAATGACTGCATTGCTGCATATAAAATAATATGATATGATTATTAAAGTTGAAAAAATGTTGTTAACAATATTAATTCATTGTATTTAGATTACAACAATGTCATTGCCTTTGGGACCCCTGTATATATATATATATATATACAGGGGTTGGACAATGAAACTGAAACACCTGGTTTTAGACCACAATAATTTATTAGTATGGTGTAGGGCCTCCTTTTGCGGCCAATACAGCGTCAATTCGTCTTGGGAATGACATATACAAGTCCTGCACAGTGGTCAGAGGGATTTTAAGCCATTTTTCTTGCAGGATAGTGGCCAGGTCACGACGTGATGCTGGTGGAGGAAAATGTTTCCTGACTCGCTCCTCCAAAACACCCCAAAGTGGCTCAATAATATTTAGATCTGGTGACTGTGCAGGTCATGGGAGATGTTCAGCTTCACTTTCATGCTCATCAAACCAATCTTTCACCAGTCTTGCTGTGTGTATTGGTGCATTGTCATCCTGATACACGGCACCTCCTTCAGGATACAATGTTTGAACCATTGGATGCACATGGTCCTCCAGAATGGTTCGGTAGTCCTTGGCAGTGACGCGCCCATCTAGCACAAGTATGGGGCCAAGGGAATGCCATGATATGGCAGCCCAAACCATCACTGATCCACCCCCATGCTTCACTCTGGGCATGCAACAGTCTGGGTGGTACGCTTCTTTGGGGCTTCTCCACACCGTAACTCTCCCGGATGTGGGGAAAACAGTAAAGGTGGACTCATCAGAGAACAATACATGTTTCAAATTGTCCACAGCCCAAGATTTGCGCTCCTTGCACCATTGAAACCGACGTTTGGCATTGGCACGAGTGACCAAAGGTTTGGCTATAGCAGCCCAGCCGTGTATATTGACCCTGTGGAGCTCCCGACAGACAGTTTTGGTGGAAACAGGAGAGTTGAGGTGCACATTTAATTCTGCCGCGATTTGGGGAGCCGTGGTTTTATGTTTTTTGGATACAATCCGGGTTAGCACCCGAACATCCCTTTCAGACAGCTTCCTCTTGCGTCCACAGTTAATTAGGGGTGTGCAAAATAATCGTCATGACGATGCATCGCGATTCTAATTTTCGCGATCTACTGCATCGATTCTTGACGGCAAGTATCGATTATTAATTTAAAAAAATGAATAAATACAATAGCGTACCGCGCACGTGACGTCACCGTCTCAAGAGCAACGCCCTTTTTGCCGCTTTGGTAGGGCATACAGGTAGAGAACGGCCGTAGCAACCAGCTATTACACGCGCAACAGAAACAGCGATATGACCGACTTTAAAGCCGTTAAACTTTCCCAAGAAGATGTCCCAGGCACACGGTTTACTGGTCGCACTGTCGAAGAACAAACCAACCTTCAGCTCAAACGATGGCTTAAGTGTCGAGGGCTAAAAAGACCGGAAAATGGGCCGAGTTGATCGAACGTTAAGCTTTGTTTTTTTTTTCCTGCGCGGCAGTCATGGCGTCGTCGGCCGTTTTTTTTGTTTGTAATCACCGTCCAGGAATCGGTGTTTAATGTTTGTCTTATTTGAAATGTTTTTGAGTAGGCTATCCTGGTAGCAGGGTATCATGTTAGCGCCTGCTACCATGATAGCCTATATGCTATCATGGTAGCAGGCGCTTCATTAACAACATGTCGGCCACCAAAATACTCTTACCTGTTCACTACTTGATGTCGCTGGAATTGGGTCAGGATGTTCTTCGGTTGGGCCCTTTCCTCCGACAAAATGCTTGCTACATATGTACGTGAATTTGGTAACTTTTTCCGGGTTGAACTGTTGTGTAGGCTGACGGCACCGGTGTACCCAGCGCATACATTTCTCCTTGGCAGTCTTGAAGAAAACATCCTTCATATGCGGCCGATCAGCGTACCTCGAGTCGCTGTTGCACGTTCCATAGCAACAATGTTTAAAAACCATGGTTTTAGATTTGGAAAAAGCAGTAGTTTTAACGAGTAAAACCAAGGGTAACGCACGTCTCTTTTACAGCGAAACAGCGGCGGACTATGCAAGTTTGCCCTACTGCGTACCACGTGATGTGACGTTACGTTTCTAAAAATAGCTCGCTCGCAGTACGCTATTGCATGAATGGTTGGCGAACATCTGGAAAAAACAAGTGGAATACAACTTCATTGGTTTAAAGGACCGCTGAGGCCATCTAAGCGGCACTGATTAGCCTTATTTTGTTATTTTAAGTTTTATAAATCCTGAGCACTTTTTGTCAGTGTGTCCAGTCCAGTAATAGTAATATTTGTTTTCATGGCAATACCTCCAAAAGTCGTTTCAATAAATGCAGCTATGTGTGAATTCAGTTGCTTTCAGTTATGCATCAATTGAAGACACTATCCAGATCATACACAGCCAGTCAGCCACTGGTAATGGCTGTATTTTTTTTATAATAGTGTTCAGTGAAAATATCGCAATGCATCACGATAATTGAAGTATCGTGATGCATCGTGATAGAATCGGATCGTGGCATGTGAATCGTGATACGAATCGAATCGTGACTTCTTTGGCAATACCCACCCCTATAGTTAATCCTGTTGGATGTGATTCGTCCTTCTTGGTGGTATGCTGACATTACCCTGGATACCGTGGCTCTTGATACATCACAAAGACTTGCTGTCTTGGTCACAGATGTGCCAGCAAGACGTGCACCAACAATTTGTCCTCTTTTGAACTCTGGTATGTCACCCATAATGTTGTGTGCATTGCAATATTTTGAGCAAAACTGTGCTCTTACCCTGCTAATTGGACCTTCACACTCTGCTCTTATTGGTTCAATGTGCAATTAATGAAGATTGGCCACCAGGCTGGTCCAATTTAGCCATGAAACCTCCCACACTAAAATGAGAGGTGTTTCAGTTTCATTGTCCAACCCCTGTATATATATATATATATATATATATATATATATATATATATATATATATATATATATATATATATATATATATATATATATATATATATATATATATATCTTTTGTTTCGCTGAAAACTAATTAGATCATGTTTTACAGTTTGCTTCATTTGTGATAATACTGTGAAACCATTTGATCTAATACTGGTTCATGCCTACTGTATGTATTATTTCTTCTTTTGGTATGTTAAGTATCAGTACTTCACCACTCTGGGAACATAATGCAGACTAAATAATAGGGATAAGAGTTTATTCTAGCAAACACTGACTGAAATCAGTAATATTTATCTAAACATATGTATTTCTTTTCAGTTAAACTGGAAACTTGAATAAATAAATATATTCAGCTGGCCTTGACAGTATTCATAAAGATGTTGTACTGTATTTGGAACATAATTTCCACTTACTGCCTTTTTTCCGGGGCTTTTAACATCATATAAAAATGAATTTATGAATATGCAAAAAAGGGATTGGAGTTGTTCAGAAAAGAAATCCCTTCTCTAAGAGAGGGCTTGTTTTAAAAACACATGGTCAAGAACACAAGAGCAGCTTTCAAAGAAGCACAGACTGTAGTTTCATCCGCCACTGCACCCCATTGTGCCTCCTCTTGCCTCTACGACTACTTTGAGAAAAAGCCTCCAGCAATCCTGGGGGTAAAAAGTTACTTTAGCGAGCAGATATCCAAATGCAATTAAGTAAAGAAGAGTTTTCTTCTTTTTTCATCTTGTTCTCCCGTTAACATATAAAGCAAGTCAGCAGTAAAATATGAGCCTAGAAAGCAAAAAGTAGAAGATTAGAAGTCGCCTGACTCACTTTAGCTCTACCAGGTGCATGTGGGCGCTTGACAGCCAATGTTAAAAACCCCTTTCTGACTTCTTTTCATCGCCTGACAAGCTTCAGGGAGCATTGACTGACATTGAGGTGCTTTTAAAGCTACTAGCCAGACCTTTCTGAAAAGTTATACAAACTGTCTTTGGATGTAGTTCATAAGCTACAGAACAACATGCCATGGTCAATCTTTCAACTTGTTTTGCTATTTTGTTGCAAACCTTTATTAAGTCAAGATTAAATCTGCCCTCCCAAAAACAAGCATCCACATGCACATGCTTTTAGTGACATCACATAAGGAATAAGGCAATAGACGGTAATTGATTTGAGATTTGGGAACTTTCCTATGGATTTTTCTTGTTTTTTTTCCCCTTCTTGCTTTGCGATAATTTAATTCAATTCTTTCAACAAAGGTGTTTAGCTGTATGGATTTAATACACAGTTTTAAGGATAATTTGACAAAAATAATCACATGTAAGCAGTTTGTGTGCCAGGACTGGAAAACAAATTGAATGATTATTCAAAAACCGATCATGTCAAAATCTATTAAAAAAAAAAGTCTCTCATCTGCCATAATATTTATGAATGCCAACTGTTCGAGTTGATTGTTGCGCCTCTTGTGATGACATCAACTAAATGCACAAAAAACTAAATTATGGGTTGTTGTTTTTTTTACACTGCACTTTTTTGTATTACAGCGGAAATTGAGACTAAAGTAACTGCATATTCTATTGATCAAGTAGTTCATTAAATAATCCTTTGACTTCTCGAGTAATCAGATATAAATATGCTACCTCAGGCATTACAATCATGTTTTCCAGTTTTGTCTGTTCTTTTGAAAATATTAATTTGACACCAAATCAATTTCAAGGCATGCACCCCGTATATAATCAAGCTAGAAACACAGAAGTCAGAAAACTCCTAACTCTAAAGAAATTGTGTACTTTCAGTGCAAAAAAGACGCTCGGATCCATTGGTTTGGTCCTTCTGTGGTGTGCAATATTATGGATGTTTAAGTTTTTCCCACTCATGTTTGTTCTCCATTTCCTGCATCTGTTTGTTGCTAATAGCTCAAATTTATTAACCCCTCAGGTGGTGCCATTTTAAGAACCAGAAACACATCCATCTGCAAGGTTGCTGTTGACATCACACCGCTGCGCTGATCTGAGCTGATTTGAATCCCTTCCAATGCTGTACTGCCAGACTTATGACTTTTAGGGACTTCGCCTCAGATTGTTCTCACAATATCACCCCACCTTCCTCCAGCATACTTATTGTAAACAAACCATGTTGTGTCACTGCCATGACCGTCCCCCAGTGTAACACTTGACAGCCCAATGCTTAGTATGCAGTTCTATGAAATAAACAACACATCAAGGCAGAGATTTTGCCTTGAGGATTTTTCAAAAATCTATTTCAAAGTTTCCTCTAGGTTAACAGCCTTGGGGGGTTACTGACACAAACACTCCGAGGAATCACACTGTCCAGGACAGCCAGGTCTACTTTCATCACACGACCTCCTGTTTCTGCTGTCTACATATTTGACACAGCATTCCTATGACCAAAAGGCAACTTGAACCACCATATCACGTTACAAATGTAGAAAAAAAACATGTATGGTATGATCAAATTTCTTTTGTTTAAAAGAGAAAAGCAACAATGACTGCATTGCTGCATATAAAATAATACGATATGATTATTAAAGTTGAAAAAATGTTGTTAACAATATTAATTCATTGTATTTAGATTACAACAATGTCATTGCCTTTGGGAGAAATACCTTTTCTTATTTCACTGTTATAGAAATGTTTCACTTGAAAATATTTGAATAAATCTCTGTTCTCCAGATTGTATTGTCTTTTGAGTTGTTTGAATGTCTTAAAGGCGTTGCCATCTACAAACTGACGCAGGGCAATGAGGCCTTGATTTTTCCAACTCAAAAATGAAGAGTCTATTTCACCTGGTGAAACCTTGAATTGCAAGAAGGCCAGATCAAAAGTTTAATATCATTAGTCAATTTGTACTTATTTACAACCTCTTTCCAAATGAATAATGTATCTTCAACTATATGATTCCCATCTTTGTTTGTGATAATTTTACCTCCTAGACAGGTTTGAGGTTGGCTATGTCCCTGGCTTAGTTCAATCAGTCTCCATCGGGCTTCGGTTTCTGGGGAACACCAGTAAACCATATATCTCCTTTGAGATGCGTAGTAATATCCCTTCGTATTTGGAAGGGCTAAAGGCTTGTTCTTTATCAATGTGAAGTGTTATAAACTTTATCCTTGGTCTAGCCCCTGACCAAATAAATTGTGATATTTACCAGCCCCAAGCATTAAAGTGTGAGTAAGCAATCCTGATAGGCAATGACATGAAAAAATACAAAAATCTGGGAAGCAGGTTCATTTTCACTATTTCCAGTCTAGCATTGAAGTCTAGTATCAGCATTGCCCAGCACTCTTTTTTTATTGAATCAATAACTTTCTCAGAATTCAAATTGAAAAAACCAACTAGAGCTTGAGAGATAGACACACCCAGATGCTTCCTATTTAAGATTATAATTGTAAAATATGGATTTGCTGGGGGAGTGGTTAATAGTGAGGACTTGTGTTTTGGTAATGTTCAGGTTATAACCAGATAGCTGACCAAACTCTGTCAGAGTTGTCATAAGTTTAGGGAGGCTTATATCTGGGTTTTGGAGGTAGGCAATAAATCTGCAAAAAGTCAAATTACATTTTCAGTATTTGCAATTATAATGCCTGTAAGCTCTTCGTTTTGCCTAATAGCCTGTGCCAAGGGCTCTATGAATAACGTGAAGAGCGCTGGACTGAGGCAACAGCCCTGTCAAGTACCTCTAAACAGTTGAAAGCTATCAGTTAGGCGGCCATTAATTTTTACCATCGCCCTCGGACTATCATATAGTGACTGGATACACCTAATAAATTGATTATTAAAGATGAGACACTCGAGTACCTTGTATAAAAAAAGCCAGCTGACCCGGTCAAAGGCTTTCTCTGCGACGTCACTGACTAAAGCCATACTCAATTGTTGTTTCTTAGCTTGGTCTATGATATGCAATGCTTGTCTTATACTGCCGTGAGTTTGATGGCTCAATATGACTCACAATATTCTATATTTTTTCCTTCATTAAGGAGGACAGATATCACAGCCTCTCTCCATCATGACTGTATCTCTGCTCGGAGGCCAATTGAAAGACACCAGCAGAACACGAGCTAGCTCCTCCTTAAAAATGCTGTACTACTCATTTGAAAACCCTTCGCTAACTGGGCATTTGTTAGTTTTCAGATTTCCAATAGTAGTGTCCAATTCTTTTCGAATAATAGGGGCACTTAAGGCGTCATTTTGTATTAATCCTAGGGAAGGCAGGTCTAAACCAGCCAAATATTGTGTAATAACACTCTCATTCATTGGTTTTGGGGATGTGTATAGTGTTTGATAATAGTTTTCAAAGATTTTATGAATTTGGTTAATATCATAAGTCAAATTATTAGTTAAAGGGTCTCTTATTTTGGCAATCGAGTGCTTCAATTGCTGCTTTGAACATTGTATTATTTTCTCTATCTCTTCATGTATCATATAATTTATATTATTTTTAATAACTGTTATTTGTTTGGTCAGTTCTTGATAATTAGTCTTTTCTTGTTGTTTTAACCCTAAACTCCTAAGTGTTTTTTCCATATTTTAATCGTTTTGTCTTCTTCAAATAGCCTGTTGACGACGGCGCAGAGTCTCTGTCGGGGTCTGGTTTGTTTGCCTGACCTGCAACACCGACAGGGTGGGGAAGAGCGGTCGGCTCAGCTCTTCTACTACACCAGTACGGCGGCAGGACCGGGTAAATACCTCTTGCTGCGTTAAACTTTTTTACTCCATCATGATACAATGAAATCAGGGGCATTTCCAGGGACTGCTTTTGCGGGGGACAAGTCATCCAAAACAGGGACTGTCCCCGGAAATCTGGGATATCTGGTCACCCTATTTTAAAGTCAATGTGAGCTAAATCTAAAGGTTGTTTTGAAAGATGGAATAAACACATGCCACTGAATTTATAAGTGTATTTGCTAACCATAGCACAGAATATCATCATTTGTTGTTATTCGGCTCCTTATAGAGTAACATGCGAAATCTAACAAATTGATAGTGGCTAGTGGGCAAACTAGCCAGATTATCAGTCTGGTTGGCTGGCCTACACTCTCCTGCTTACCAGAGAAGACTGCAGGCTACATGGCAGCTGTTCTTTTAATAAAGACTTTTAGACTTTTATGGCTTTTCAAACAGCCAAGCATTTTTCTTAAACAGGGGAAGTGTCCAGAGATGATTGAGAGTATGCCGAAACAAACTGAAACAGAGGGCGCAGTATGCCCAGTCCGATGAAACTATCCAAAATGTCTCTGACATCTTATTTAAGTAAAGTAAATCCTATTTATATACCACTTTTAACAGATAAAAATCACAGAGTGCTCCACAGATAAAACAAGATGAAACACAGAGGTACACAGATAAAACATGATAAAGGACTTAAAAACACCAGGATAACTAATTAAAAACTTTTTGGTATAGGAAAGACTTGGGCTGCTTTTTAAAAGAGTCAATGGAGTTCAAAAATGTACTGGCAACCAGTGAAGAGAAGCCAAGACAGGAGTAACAGAACGTAAGAACAGAAAAGACACAGAGAACAGTGCACTGCAGTGCAATAATAGCTGCAGGTCATGAGAAATTGGACTACAAACTTAATCTAATCATGTCTCAGTTAACTACAAAAGTAGAACATTCAAAGGCAACTCTAAACAACTTTAAAGGAAGTCAGGGTTTCAGCACTTTTACAGTCTTCTGGGAGTTTCCAGATAAGTAAAGCAGAAGAACTAAATGCTGCTTCTCCGTGGGACTTTCAAATTTAGAAATGATATGATGGAAAAATATACTGGTTTTCTAACTTTTGAAAATCGTGTTAAACCAAGAGACTGGTAACATACCTACACGTAACGTGATGTATCTGTAAGCAGACAGTGAGAAATACAGGGAATGGAGAAGATTTGCAAGGGCATGATCACAAAGAGACATAAATGTTATGTAAATGAAATATGTAACACAAGGCTCATTAGTTGTTTTTTAATAAAAGGACAAGCTACAGACCTTTTCTGTAAGAAAGGCCGCCTTTAACGACTTCTCTTTTGATCTGGTAATATATAGAAAATGAAATGTACTCGATCTTCAAGGCACAAACAAGGAAAGCAGTTTCCACTAATATAAATGTAGGGGAAAAAATACAATTTGAGTTTTAAAATGAATAATTTCAGCCTTAGTGGAAATTAGAACTTTATTACCCAGCTGGGCTTTTATCGTTTTTAATGTACATCTGTTAGAGGTCGTTTTAAAAAGTGTACAAAACATACTGTTTTTTGGACGTCAGTTTTGAAAACCTAAATAATTCAATAGGCCTTCTAGGACCTCGGCTTTAATGAAGCTTGATTTCTGTCTGTTCTAAAGCAGCACTTCATAGCATACATGTTGAAAATGTTTTCAGATCTTGCTTAAATCAAATCTGAATAGAAGTGAATCAGCTACACACATCATTTGCATTTTTACTGTTTAAAAGAGGTTCTGTCATAAACCTCATCTCAATCTGAATACTGAATTGAATTTGTTGTAAGAAAACCTTTGCATGGCAAGATTTCAACCAAGGTTGCCATACTGATACGCTGGAAATTATAATAAGGGCATCATATTAGAGAATATCTCTGTTGAGTTATTTCGGAAGGTGGAATTGTGGCACTGTGGAGAAGAAAAAAGACCCTCTAGCGATAGAAAACAGTAAATGACCTGACAAACACCCACACTGCGCAGAATCGCTCAGAGTGAACTCAATGAACATGCAATATTATGTGTCTCCAGAGGTACGACAGAAATCCATAGAACTGACAAGACGGTCTGCAGAGATCCAGCACCTTGAGAGAGGGTGTGGTGAAGGACCAGGAGGATGAAGGGAGGGGAAATTTCCATGGTGGCGGGGAGAAAGGAGAAAGAGCGAAATCGAGTCTGACGAAATAGGAAGAGGAGGCAGAAGAAGGCGAGGTGGTGTGGGAAGAGAATGGCGAAAAACAGGAGAGGAGAAAAGGAGAGGTGGAGCAAGTGTGGGAGGAGTGGGAAAAGACATGAACACCAAGTGTAAAAACAGAGAAGGAGCTACATTCGGAGGCACTAAGTGACCGAGGGCCCGGGAGAAGAAAGAGGGATGTGTTCTGCATGAGGCCCAGATGAGAGCGAGGGAGACAGGGAGATAAACTGTCAAGAGGAGCGAGGGAATCCGGTGCGACAGAGAGCGAGCAAGGATGCATTTAGATGTGGTCCTGTGTGTGCGGACGGGGCCCGAGTGCGGCTAAAATATCCGGGTGAGGGCACGGCACGAACAAGCCGGAGAGGCAAAAAAAAAAAAAAAAAAAAAAAAAGGGACAGCGAGAGGGAGCGGGATGGTGGCGGGGATTCGTTGATGCTATCTGGGCACGGGTGGATGTGTGTGACACAATCTCAAATTGGAAATCGCTGTTTCAATCTCGCCTCACTCCGCGGCTACCCACTTCACCGATAACAAGAACAGCCTAATTCTATTAAAAATAGCCCATGAGTGCGGCGGTGGCTGTGGCAAGAAATATGAGGGAGAGGACGGGGCGTGAGCGAAGGGGGAGGAAACAGAGGCCAAAAGTAAAAGCGGGAACCAAAAGAGCATCCAGCAAGGAAGAAAGAAAAAAAACAACAGTTAGCCCTAAAGTGATTGTGCAGGAAAAAAGTTTGGCCTGCCTGCTGTATCTCTTTACCCCATCTTCCCATCTTCTCTCCCAACCTCTCCATCTCAGCAAATCAGCCCCCTTCATCTATCTAACCACCCATCTGCCTATTTATCGCTGTACCCATCTGCCAGCTCTTATCACCCTCCACAGGTTACTGTTCTCATTTAGGACAGCCTCCCCTGCTGCTTCTCCACTGTCTTTCATCAGGCCTTCCTCTCCATCTCCCACTGCTCTTCTCAATCATCTTTGACTCTTAACATCCATTCAGCCAGCTCGCTTTCCTGCACAAAGCAAGCCAACCTCGAAGCTTGACAGCCACTCCCTGTGTCATCTCACTCGTCAAACTCCTTGCGCCACGTGGAGACCCCAGAACATCACTTTGTTTTCCACGTTTGACTTCAGATAGAATCGTGAGATGGTTTATCACCAGTCAACCAGAAGATCAATCTGATTTCTTTTCATAAATCAAATACTAAAAGACACTGAACATCCAGTTGAAACTAGATGTTTACGTTACTTTCATCGCCTAACGTCAAATCAGTCTAAATGTTTCCTGTTTTAGGTAAGTTTACATACAGTCTGATTGCTCCACATTCAAACAATTAACCCAGATGATAATGTTATAGTTTTGTAAGCTTCTGATCATCTGTGAATGTATTTTAAGGCAAAACCTTGAACGCTTGCTCTCTTGTATGATATCATGAGGGGAAAAAAACAAACAAAAGAAATCAGCAAAAATGGAAAAAGTGGAAGAGAACTGTGGCTCTCCAAATGTCTGGTTCAGCCTTTGGTACAATTTCCAGATGTTTGAATGTGCCCTTTTCAAATTAAAAGACCATGAGAATGATTAGCCTTCATAACGTTCATGAAGGAGATGGGTGCTGTGTCCGAAGGGGGATGATGTTACACCAATCCACCCAAGGACCAACGGAAAAGAGGCTGGTGAAGCTGGTTAGAGTCCAAGATGGGCTGAAAGGCCAATCAGAAAGGAAAGAGCAATTTAATTCAAATGCAACATAAAGCTCCAGATTGCAGTTAGGGACAGATACCTTTGGTTTTGGAGAAATGTTCTTTGGTCTGGGAAAGCTAATGGTGAAGGATCATGAAGATCAATATAATAATTTTGAAGGAATAAGAGGAAAGCTTGCAGGCCAGAGAAAATTAACCCAACTGTAAAATACAATGAGTAGCAACATTTTGTGTTTTGCTGAAAATAATATTATGTGAACATACTGAAATATTATCTGAAGACCTCGCAGAGAACACTAAAGCTTGTACAGATGTTTCTCTTCCAAATCAACAGTGACCCTAATCAAATTGATGGCCACTTCAAATCAAAATTAAGGTTTCGGAGGGGCAATCACAAAGCCTGATCTCAACCCCATATAACATTAGTGGGCAGAGGTGAAAAGGTGTGGAGCAAAGCAGCCTATAAACCTGAATTTAGAATTGACCAAAAAAACAGCTCACTATTTTTAGAAGCTTGTGCAAGGGTAGCCAAAATGTGTGAATCAAGTCTTACAATTTAAAGGAAATGCTAATAAATATTGAAGACGTATGTAATGTTAATTTTTGACTTTACATAAAGTAATGAAAACATTTTTTATAAACATCTATCTCTCACTCCCTAAAACGGGAAACATTTAAATGATAAATGGACTTAAGTTATGTAGTTCTATTTCTATTCCCACCAACCACTCAAAGCACTTTACAGTAGAGCCACATTCACTAGCTCACAGACATTCATCTGCAGATGCACAAATTGGTAGGCAACGTGAGGTCAATGCCTTGCCCAGGAGCACATCAATATGTGACAACAGGATGCTGGAATCGAAAACCTCTCAGATTACAAGTCAAACTAACCTACTGTGATTTCACTGTGTACCTAAACGCATACAAGAAAATGAAAAAGCATTTTTATTTAATCATCAACAGCAAAATAAAATCATTAAAATTATTATTTTTCATTTTATTTTATTTTTACTCATGAATTTCTTTTTTACCCTTGACCCATGATGGCAGTCGCTCAAAAACGTCAAGCCATGGTCTAAAACAGGAAGTCATACCAAGGTTAGAAATGTTTTTTGGTTGAAAACCACATTTTTTTCATACCATTACTACAGTTTAAAGTCGTTTAAATAAGAAATCAGTCAAAACAACTGAAATGACCATAGTTGTTTTGGCCTTTATGGACCATGGAGTAGCACAGAGCTGCTCCTCAATAAAACTGCTGATGTGCACTGCTGGTCAGCTGTCTGAACCAGGAGTACCACACTTCTCTCATCCTTACAGAGAAATTCAACTGTTGGAAATCTTTTCCCAAAGCACAGAAGGTATTGTGTGGAAACATGGACACTGAAGGAGTGCCTATCACTCTTATTGGGATACCATTATTTTAAAACTACAGTCGGCAAGTAACAGCTGGAATTACTGTAAAGATACATTCACACTGATTGCGATCAAGGCGAATTTTCCACGTCAATTAACCTGCCATTGGTCACTTGACATTTCGTCTCTCTCTTGCAAACATTTTGCACTGACAACGCAGCCGGTTTTCCTCCAGCCCGCTTCACCTTGTTATCAAATAGGAGGAGCACCTATCCACTCCCCAATTCCCCCTGCCTGTTCAACTCACCGTGGCGGAGATGGATTTTACCGAGTGAGTCACTGTGCTGCATGTAATGTGGAAAGCCAAAGAATGGCGTTGGTGCCCCTGGGACCACCAGATCCTCCAGAAACACCCCCGTTTTGGCAAGTACCACCATCGGTAGCTCTGTCTGGTCGACAGTCATGTCCAGCAGTACCTCTGTCTTTCCAAGACCCAGTATGAGGATCTGCTGCCCCACATTGGGGGACAGATCAACCTCCAGCACATGAACTACAGGCGTCTTTCGCATTGAAAACTGTTAATTTGCTCCTGAATGTGCCTTTACTTAGGGATAACATGTAAATCACTCAAACCAATCAGTGTTCGTGTTCAGTGTGAAAAGTACCTTAAAGCAGCTGACTGCAGGTTGACTACCTTAACAGATAGCCTGATTAATAGCTAATGTCAGCTTTTTAGAATAGTTCTATACAGAATGGAACTACAAAAGTTACAATAGGCAAGAAATAAGAACTTAAAGACTAATTCAAACTCTACTCTGATGTTTATTATGCATTTTTGTTTAAATTGATGCATAGAAAAACAGGAATTACATTACATTACATTGTGCCATAAAATTGTAATTTTTAGATGATTATTTTAAGATTTTTGTTTTGTTTTGTTTTAAATAAAAGGAATATGATTGTATAATATTTTTTGGTGAAAATTGCAATACCCTTAAACCATGCTGTTTTTTTCTAAAGAATAGGCGAGAACGCCATGCCAGCCTATGTCTGGCAGGAAAGGTCATGACCTTTTCTTTACTCCCCACTATCTCATACCTGCCATGTTGCACCTGATGTTTTCCACAACCCTCTCCATCTTTGTTTTAGATTGGCCCTTCCTCTTTATGATCTTGGTAACCAAGATCTGCAGCAAGTGTGAGCATGATCCATGTTGATACCCAATGATGATGGTAATCCGATTCATTGTGAAGCACTACCATTTACTGGTTGACGAAAAACATGATCTCAAAAAGAATTTACAGGCTACAAGTACATTTTTTATGTGAAAGAGATAGAGATAGTTTTTAAGGAATAAATAATTGACTGATGAAAATCTTAAATGTCCAACTTCAGGCTTTTCATTCACTTGTGATATCACTGTTTTCTTGCAGAATCCCACTCTCAGTCTGCCTCTAACTTGTTTCTTGACAGATTGTTTGGTTCATTTTATTGGTATATTGTCAGGGGTTGATAAAAAAAAAATAGTCATGTCATCATAGATAAAACTAGGGGAGGCTGAGATCAAGGTGAGTGTTTCTGTCAAACTCCAACAAAGATGTTGGAAATCCTCCCTGGTAGATGACACCAGAACGTGGTGTATCCTATTTTCGCGTTTCAAATCTGAACATTTACCCAGCTGTGAGGCAGATAATCCTGTTCACTTCACTTGCTAAACAGGGAATCTGGCCCTATCTGGTTTCTTGCTGGCTCTTAATATGGAGCAATGAAAGTGAGGCTCAGCTGTTCGCAGCAGTTGGCCAGCTGAGACCAGAGATACGAGTAAAGACAAAAGGAGAATATTCAACAAGCAGCCTGGGACGTTCTCCAAGACGGCAACATCTTGCTTTGCTCAAAAACATCATATGATGTAGGAAAACAAAGCCAGGGAGAAAGAGTTGGAGGATTGTGGGTGGCTTTAGTGCACGAAGTTAGTCTACAGTAAAAAAGTAAACCACTATGACTCCAGCAGCCAGGAGATGAAGTGCCAGACTAATGAACTAATCAGACAGTCATTAGTTACTATCAGCTGAAGTCCAATCCAGACATTTTTTTCTCCTTCCCTGCTCCTTCACAGGCAGAGAGAAAGGGGAGCACGTAGGGAGCAGGATGCTCACTCAGCTGTGAAAGAGACTGTGTGTGTGTGTGTGTGTGTGTGTGTGTGTGTGTGTGTGTGTGTGTGTGTGTGTGTGTGTGTGTGTGTGTGTGTGTGTGTGTGTGTGTGTGTGTGTGTGTGTGTGTGTGTGTGTGTGTGTGTGTGTGTGTGCTGACCCTGCTGCTTGTGCTGCTTCACACTGAACCACACAAACCAGTGTGCGTGTTGGTGGTGCGTGCTTGCACCCATTAAACGCTGCGGCTTCTGCTGATGCTTGCCTGTCATAGCAATAAACTCAATCTAAAACCCTGAATGCAAAAAATAAAGAACAAAGTACAAAGAAAGATGGCGGGGGGAGGAGGAAGGGGGTTCCTGTGGTGGGTGGGAGGGACAGACGGTTAGGGGAATGAATTAGACAGTTGGGAGACAGTTAAAGCTGAGAGATAATATACTTGGATTAGCAAAGAGAGAGCCGTACGAGATGAAGTGGCAGAGATACAGAGAAGGGCAGTTGTGTAATCTTGGGCTTTAAGATGAGCCGGCTACCGCTGGGGTCAGTGCAGGAGCTCTAAATTACAGCGGATGAATAGATGGAGGGATTGTGGAGAAGTAGGTAGCCTTAAAACGAGACTAACGATGACAGAGATAAAGATGTGTGCGAACAAGGGATCAAGACAATTACTGTTTATGTATCAGTATGACAGCTGAGATCTGATCCCTCGCCCAAATACCCCTTGTTCAGATCACACAGAAAAGTATCGCAAATATGACCAAATCTGAGACGTAAAATAATAAAAGCTCAGATAACAAACAACAGATAATTCAATGAAATGGTCCATTTTATTTTTTATCAGAATGTTTATATTAGACATTAACTTAGATTGAAAGAGCTAAAAAATAGCACCAAATAGGGCTGTACTTGTGCAGCACTTTATCAAGTCCTGAGGACCCCTAAGTGCTTCTCACAACATTCAGTCATTCACCCATTAACACAGTGGCGGTGATGAGCTACATTGTAGCCACAGATGCCCTGGGGTAGACTGACAGACGCAAGGCTGCCATACAATTGATGTGACGCCGCCTGTCAATCAATCTTGGAGGCTCATCAGTAGCTGACCAATCAGCGATCGTAAATTTTCCCAAAGTGAAATGCCCCTTACCTACAGAAGCGCTTCCCTATTTCCCTCCGACAAGATCCCAGGATGTTCCATTAGGAACTCACTGTGGTCAGAGTGATTTTGTTAAAAAAAAACATCGGCAAAAATTAATAAACGTTGTTAGTAGGGAAAGTAAAATCCAGACATGTGTTATCCCGAACCGTTAGAGGTTGTTTATTCCTTTCCCAAAACCTAAAAGGAGTCGAGTAAAATCGAAAAGATGGATATTCGGTCGATGAACGGGGAACTACTGCATGTTCGTCATTATGAAGGTAACTCAATGTTTGTTCAAAAACATTGTACGGTTAAGGGTTAAATTAAACCTATAGTTGGTAATCCTGTTCCGATACAATTTTAGTTATATTGGGTAAATCATCCTTCCATCCTAAAAGTAGTCAATACATTATGTATTCAGAGAAAGGATGTTTTAAAAAAAACTATATCTGTAGGAGCTGCAGGCCTGTAAAAACTCTAACCAATCACTGCTCTTCACACCAAAGAGCACTGATTGGTCAGAGTTTTGTCACATCAATTGGTACCACCGGGTCCTCTGTCCACCACGAAAGCAGGTGAAGGGTCTTCCCTGAAGACACAGTGTTGTATAAAGTACTGAAATCTTGGAGTCAAGTAAAAGTATAAGTACCTCTCCAAAATATGACTTTGGTAAAAGTCCAAGTCACTGACTGAAATGTTACTTGAGTAAAAGTCTTAAAGTATCTGAAATGTCTTGTACTTAAGTATGAAAATTACTGTAAAAATAGATGTACTCAAGTAATGTAATGAAAAGTATAAGTAAAAAGTAAAGCAAAGCACATGCAGTTTGAATGACATTTTTTAGATTTTGGTAAACTTTGAAAGTCAAATTCACTTAAAATAATATAAACAACCAAGTGAAGGAGAAATTTAGACCAAGTTTAGACAGAAAATACAACCTTTTTGTAAGCTTTCAGTTTTCCTTCTTCAAGCAAGGTCAGTGCTAAGCAACCAACACACAACCAAGTGCAGGCAAATGTGGTGTATACTAAGAACATGGTGAAGTGATAAACCAGGCTTAGTTAACCTCCAGGAAGTGGTAAACCTGCTAATAGATACACCTGCAGGCCGGCCAGCTGACAGCTTTGCTAGGGCCCGGGACAACACAGTCTTTTTGGGCCCCCCCTCTACACCTGCCGCCAACACACCACACACACAAATCTCTGTATTTTATACTGGATATTTTCATCCCAGCTATTTAATTTAGTGCACTAGATGATCTTTTCTTCATAAGAGAACAGCAAGCACTGCAGCCAAAATATGGCCTTTTTTGATCTGCTGTATATCAGCCAGCCCATAACAATTTTTCCCTTCCATTGCAGGAGGTAGAATATGTTAGATACTTTGGGAATTCTCTGCCCTCTGAATCTGCTAGCTCCGGCCCTGGTTTATACTAATTTATTAATTGACAGTGTTCAAATCTATGAACAATAAAACCAATGTAAATTGTGTTCCTCTGTTTTATTTGTCTTTATCCTAATTCTAGAAGTAGAAATAGTCAAATGAATAACACTATTTTGTGGAACCCTAATCATACTATTATAACTACGCAAAGGTCTAAACAAGAGTAGCAGTTGTTTGGGCAGCATCTAGTGTTCTTATGCAAAAGAAATTACACCTGCTATTTATGCCTGAACTGCCTCAAATGGTGGAAAATAAATAAAAGCAACAATAACAACGAAATAATGGTAAAAGTGACACTCTCACATTTTTCAGACGGCTGTGGCTAAGAATCTGAATTTTTATGACTTACAGTCTTTGCTTTTCCATCTTTCCAGCAGTCTTCAGAACTCCTGCCTGGCACAGAATATTTATTTTTATAGAGGAGATTAGGTTTTTGTTGATAAAATGTGTTATACTTCAGAATTAAATCCTATTTTGAGATATTAACGTTGTTTACTTACATTTCTCAAGTTCAACAATTCAAAACTCTCTCTGCTGCTTCTGATTAGAACTGCATTAAGCAGCTTTCACCTATTTTAGTGCTGATAATATTTAGTTTCTTAACTGGGACTAGTTTCGTAGTCTAGTATTAATTGTGGTAACCGCAGTATCCCAGAAATCTCGTGCTCCAAGCACGTACGTACACGTAATAGAAAACAGCCATTCAGGAAGAGAGAAGGCGGGATTTAAGACAGCACAACCAATGAGAGTGGAGTTAAAGGGGGGTCTCTACCTTGTCAATCAAAGGCCAGGCGTGTTAGTGATTGGCTGCGTGGAGCGCCAGGCCCCGCCCCCGCTGGCGCACAGCAACTTTGAAATGACACGCCGAGCGCTTCAAACGGAGGCGCTCCGGTGCATGTACGCACGTCTGGCTGAGCCAAACCGACACTTTTTTTGTAACGAGTAACTAAACAAAACATTGAAAATGTATCGGAGTAAAAGTATGCAATTAAGTTCGAAAATATAGTGAAGTAAAAGTAAAAGTAATCAAAAAAAATTATACTTGAGAAAAGTATAAAGTACTCCAAAATATACTTAAGTACAGTATTTATACTTCGTTACTATACAACACTGTGAAGACATGATGACAGAGATGGTTGGAGCTGGGATTCGAACTGGCAACCCACCGGTTACAGGACAAACTCCTCAGTTCCTGCGCCACAGTAACCAACAGTAATAATGGGATTTGACGAAAAGGGATTTTAAACAAATATTTATGATCTGTATTGAGGTGGAAAGAAACAAAACCAAATCAAAAAGCCGCTATTTCTTAATGAGCAAGTTTGTGGGGATATCCAGACCTTAGACAGAAGGAAAAAGGCTAAAATGTGACAAAACAGACCTTATCTTAAAAGGGGGAAGACAGCATTTTAATTGATTAGCTATTGGCTACCAAATAGTCTCACATATTCTTACCTTATAGTCCATAGATTTTCCCCAGGTGGCTTTGTTCCATGCTCTTTTTCTGTTCAATCAGTATTGGAAAAGCTGCAAAAACAGAAGATAGGGAGAACTGGTTAGACAGCCTCTGAAAAAGCAACTGGATCTAATAAAAAAGACTGTGCCATAAAATGGAGAAATACATTTTAAACGTATGAGGCGGCTACATCCAAGTGCCTTAAAAGTGTGAATATTTAGTGCAATGGTTGCCTAAACAATGAGGGTGAACAGAACCTGGAGGAAATTATATGACAAGTGGGTAGAAAACATCACAGATTTAGGTTTATTTTTTAGCTTTTGGAAGTATGAGTTGAAGCACCCATGAATAAAATAGCTACCTGTTTTATGTAAAGTAGCTTAAATAACCACTAGAAACATCTTTTTGAGTCTAATAACACAAGAAATCCTGAGAAACTATGTGCTATGTTCTTTCTTCTACCTTACCCTGAAGTAAAGTCTGCATCTGGTAACATTGTATAGTCAATAAAGATAGGTCTCATGGCATGGTTGAAATAAAACAGAGGCAAATTGTTGAAAGGTAATGTAGCTGAACAGCAATGATTGCCGCATCAAATGAAATAGACAACATAGTTGGTAGTGCGGGGAAACTGTAGAATCCATGTCGGGTGGATGGTACAAGTTCCCCTGGACCTGGATACCAGCAGCAGCTCATAGCACAGTTAAAAGCCATGTCCTGCTCAAGTTGGCCCGCATCTGTTGTAACGGGCCTTTGTTTGTTTGTTTGCTTTCATGCCAATCTTAGAGATCTTCAAAATCAGATGACCTGGTTGGCCATGGAAGGACTTCAACATGCGTTGCCTTGTTGAAAAGCTGTTCCAGGGTGGTAAGGCAATGCAAGGCAAGGCAAGGCAAATTTATTTGTATAGCACATTTCAGTACAGAGACAATGCAAAGTGCTTTACATGATTAAAATACAGGAAAATAAAACAGAATATAAGCAAGTAGGAATAAAATGTAGAAACAAAATAGAACATCAATAAACAGTTGGACTAAAAAAGTTGAACTAATGCTGTTTCAGTAGAAAAGTTTAACTAGAGCAGTCAAAAACAGTCCTAAACAAATGTGTTTTTAATCTTGATTTAAAATAACTCAGGTTTTCCGCACTTTTACAGTTTTCTGGAAGTTTGTTCCAGATAAGTGTAGCATAGGAACTAAACGCTGCTTCTCCATGTTTGGTTCTGGTTCTAGGTATGCAGAGTAGGCTGCAGCCAGAAGACCTGAGTGGTCTGGAGGGTTGATACACTGATAACAAGTCTGTGATATATTTAGGTGCTAAGCCATTCAGGGATTTATAGACTAACAGAAGTATTTTAAAGTCTATTCTCTGAGATACAGGGAGCCAGTGTAAGGACTTTAGGACTGGGGTGATGTGCTCTACTTTCTTAGTCTTAGTGAGGACGCGGGCAGCAGCGTTCTGGATCAGCTGCAGCTGTCTGATCCACTTTTTAGGCAGACCTGTGAAAACACCGTTGCAGTAATCAATTTGGCTAAAAATAAACGCATGGATTAGTTTTTCCAGATCCTGCTGAGACATCAGTCCTTTAATCCTGGAAATGTTCTTCAGGTGATAGAAAGCCGATCTTGTAATTGTCTTTAGATGCTTTTGGAGGTTCAGGTCTGAGTCCATTACTACTCCCAGGTTTCGGGCCTGATCAGTGATTCCTAGCTGAAGCAGCTGAAGCTGTGTGCTAACCTTTGATCTCTCCTCTATGGTGTCTCAGGAGGGTGGGAGATGCTGATAGAGGATGTCTATAATGGTGTCATGTCTTGCCATGAGGCACCAAACCACTTCTACCAGTAATCTAAAGTCCATTAGTCACATCTATCTCTACAATTGAGCTGAGTTTTTCTGGTCACTGAGGTCCAGTGTTGTGTGTGGATTTGATGTGTCCCTGCTTCAACAGACCTGACTAATGATTTAGTTATCCCCCATACTGTCTCCAAGTTCTGCAGGAGTCTGTTAATGACCCACATCAAAACAACCCTCGTTGGAGCAGGGAAACGTCTACTACAACATTGAGGAATTGAACTGCCCATCCCTGCTCTACAGCATTGGCACTCTGTGCTGCCAAAAGCACATCCAATACTCGTTTTAGGGGATGCAGAAGTCAAATTAATCTGGGAACATGACAGTAAGCTATTTAGTACTGTTCTCTGCCTCCCGGTTACAGTCACCACTTTAAACAGGCGGGAATATTAACTGCAGCCAACACATGGAACGGCAAACCTGTAATCCTGCTTTGCCATCATCTAGTAGTCAATGTTTAATTTATCTACAAGAAATCTTTGGTGTCTGGGGACCTTCACTCACAGTATGACTGCTGGATGCTCAAGCAACTGCCTGATAGTGATACTACTTCACTTTTGATGTTGCCATGTGTATCCTGTGCTGCCCATACTAAGTGTGCCAGCCCATTTTATTTATAAACACATCACTAGTCTTTATGTTTACCAAATTAAATCTAAATCCTGCTGTGTGTGCTTATATGGCAGCCAATGTCTTGAGACAATTTGGGATGCTAAGAAAGAATGCAAAGATAGAACATGTATAAAGGGGATAAGCAATATATGTAACATGAAACATCCAACATGCTGTGCGTTTGTAGCAAGCTGACAGTATTGTTCTGGCTGAAATGAGCTGATCATAATCATCATGTTAATGTACCTCAAAAGAAAGAAAACTTTTCAATTATTTTAGTTAGATTTTTGGTGCAAACAGAACATATCTGTCATTTTCTTTTTAAATGTAATTTGTATCGACCGCCCACCTATCGATTGCTTTTGTTGATGTGAGCGTTATAGGCAATGTAATTTTATTTCATGTGTGTAACAAACATCAGCGTCTCACAGGTTCCACTTATTGGATCAATGATCTATTAATATTAAATCACAGGTAAATAGCACGCACAGTTGGTGTGCTTTGGTTTCGTCTTGCATGGGAATTCATTTAGCCCACACAAGAGCTCCTCTAAGTCTGAAACACATCCTTTTATGGCTCACTATCTGATGCAGAGTAATTTCTCTTAAGAGAATTTAATTCTCAAGTTGGCATAAGCATTTTAAAAATGAGTACATTTATCGTTCTTATAGACATTTATAATTATTTCTCTATGGTTTATGTTTGTTCTGAGGCGACAGTAAGATAGGTGGACATCAGGTGCTACAAAGTTCCCAATGCTGGCATTTTCCTGTCAATAGGTTTGACCAACAATAGAATTTTCCCCTATATAGCCCAAAAGAATGAATGTAGTAAAAACAAAACTAGGCTGTTATTACAAACACCTATTTTGCCTCAAATAATAGAGTTAACTGGCATTCTGCAAACCCCTAGAGCACAGAGAGAATAACTTAAAAACAGAGAGAGCAGACGTTTAACTAGGCTCTATATTCTGACCAGTAATAGCGACTTTATCCCGGGCTCTTAAAAACAATCAATAGACTAATAACAAAGTACAGTTTGAAATAGAGTCTGTTGTAGCCACATATGAGTGCACTGGGGCGGTGTGCGCCAGGAGGGCCATCTTTTGAACCAGACTCATTTCAAAAAGCTAAATGTGTTTGTTTTTTTCACTCTAATCTTTATGATAGGATGCAAATAGCACTGGTGCATTGACCTGTGGCTCCCAGTGAACAACAGGCTTCTCTGTAACAAGTTTGTCTTTGTCGTCTGGTAGTGTTGCAAGTTAAAACTATATACAGTGTTACCTAAATCAATGCCATGTAATTCTGTTGTGGTATAAAACACATTTAATACGATCTAATGCTGATACACATTCGACAATACCAAGTCCCAGTCTGATCAATGGCATTAATGTGCTTGAAAATGTAGTAGTTTTAAATTGCAGTAGAACAACACACAACAAGGTCTATATGATTACTTCCTCACTTGACTCACTCAAGAATGATTTTCTGAAAGCTGCAGCGTTTGCTCTACTGTAACAGAAACTGTGTCCCAACATGGGCCTCAACATGTTGTTTCCAAATCTATATCCAACTCAGAAAATACAGTGACGGCATTTAATAAAGTCACATATTGGTGAAGTGCTAGGTTAAGCGTAGCATGCTTCTTCTCTGGTTTTAATATGACCCGTTGACACCTGTCCATATGACATAACTCAGCGTTATTCCAGCTACTTATGAGAGGACCAAACTTACAAAGCTGTTCTTCTGCTTCAGAAACTTATCATCATAAAATCTAACGACTGCCATTTCAGCGCTGCTCTGTGCAGCTCTCCCCTAAATGGACTGCCTGTTGATGACACAAACAGATAAGGAGCTGCTAATAAAGTCTCACTTTCACTGTGAACATCGTTGTAAAGAACAAAAACGGCTTAAATGGATGGAACTTTGTGGCGATTCTTCCCTATCTGTTGGGCTCGAGGGGATCTTGAAAACCAAGCAGCGACAAACCAGGAGCCTGGGAACAATAAGAGCCTCGCGAAATGACAGACACGTCAGCCTTCTATTAAACTTACTAGATGTACTTCTGTCATCCTGCACCATTAGCCCAACAATGATGGTTGAGGTAGAAACGAAATTGTGGTGACTCAGAGCAGGTCGTGTTCACTTAACACACAATGTGTTTATCTGCTCTGATAGAGACTTCACAAAGATCTCATAGAAGAAGACATTTTGATGAGCAACACAAAGCAGGGCTATAATTGGACTTTGTGAGTTCCCTGTTATGAATCGAGACGTTTATTGCTAAAACGACGTATCCCGCATGTTTCAGTCAGATATTAAAGCAAAACTAAAATCTGTGGGGTCGGTGGGTGGGTGTTAATATTCTTTAAAGCAACAGCTTAAAAACTAGATACCTTCATACAAATTAACATACCTTTGATCATTACAGGGACACTTACATTCCGTAGCAACAACTTTTTATTATTAGTAAATACTAATTGTGTTACCTTGGAAATAATCTAAGAAAATTACCCCTTAGAAAAGCCTCGATTTAAATGACTTTGAATGCTTTAAACCACAATATTACTGTTTACTGAAACTTCATTACAGCTTGCGTCCTAAATATAAAAATTTGCTTTTCTCATTGAGGACAGTGTCTAGGTAAATAGCAATTAGTAAACACTGTAGCTCGTCCAATCTGTTAATAAGGTGACCTATTTCTTATTTTAAATCTTGCCATCTACTTTGTTTACTATTTAGTAGTTCCATCTGGGGATACTGCAAAAGAAATGCTGCCCAATCTTTTTTTTTCCTTTTATGCCTTATAGGAGCAATTATTCCATAGACCAAATCATGAAAATATTTATTATTTAATTATGAGGGGGAAAAATAGAGCTGCGTTTGAATTTTGAATGGATGCCAAAATATTCTGATTTGTTAAATGAATCCCTTTCGACTTCAGCTCAGCCTGTGTTTTATTTACTTTCTTGTTAGATCTGAACTGTTGTAGGATTGTGAGAGCTGGCAGTTCTTGCAGTTGATTAATATCTAACGTTAACCTGCGTACGCTTGCCAAGTAGTAGCCTCTTTGTTCTTGCCACAAAATCAAAGAGCCAGGCTGAAAGAACCTGAGCCGAAGTGACAGTCCCTGTGATCAATTGCACACCACTTGCCAAAAAATGCGACATTAAGGGCTTGAGTGACTCCTAGAGGGAGACTTGGTCTGCCACTTTGTGTCTTAGTATTCACACCCGTTCACTGGGGGTGAATACTTTTGAAAGGCCATCTGACTTTTCTGAATTGGATTGAATTAAACCGTAAATGTTTGGATGTAAATTACGTATTTATTTGTTTTTGTTCTTGTAAACACTGGCTCTAGAAGAGCTGGGGGGGGAAAAAGCATTTGTAATGGAGTTGATCTTGCCGGTCATCTCCACACCTGTGCCTTTTGTCTCCATGTTGCAGAGAAAGAAAACTAATCAATACGTCCAATCAATGGCTCCAAAGGTTTAGCCTAAGCTCTGCTCTATTCTCTGTTGGCTGTCACTCACTGCTGGCTGGCCAGACACATCTTTCCAGCAGAAGACAGCTATTCTCTTAGTGACGTCCAAATGTCTGTGGAAAACAAAGCAGTCCGTTACGAAGGATTTTGACAAGAGGCTATGTTGTGTATTGAAGGCAGGAGTGTACGGAGCTTTCATTAGGTTGAGGAAGAAAAGACGGTTGGGGGGGAAAGAGGGGAGGCGTGGTGACGGAGGTGGCTCTGCTGAGGAGCCACGCTTGCAAGAACAGACGATTGCAAAGGCAGCACTCAGGAAATCATCAAACAGCAGTCGGTTAAGGGTTTCTCTTGTTCCGCAGCGCGCAAAGGGACCCAGATGATGTGACACCAGGCTGAGCCGATGAATGCGACTTTTGGCTCCGGTTATAGATAGTCCCATTTTGCTCGACACGGGCCGCCTTTCTTCCACTGGCAGCGAGCTGAATGGGGGGCTTGGCATTTGAAAAGAAGCCGAGAGATTTGCTGGCGGATTAATCCTTTCATTAGGGGAAAGTGAGACGCTAATTGCGGCAACAGCTGCATCTCTCATGTTTACCCGGCTGACGGTTTAAGCGCCCATCCCTTTAAACGGAAAAAAGCAATTATCAATAAATGCGGGGCAATCTTGCTATGATGAACTGAGCTCAAATTAGGCCTTCCTCTTTTTTCAGTGCCGCGTACTTGGGTACGCAAACATCTGCGCTGGCTAGCAGCACGTGGCTCTGAGTGGCATTGTCAACCCAATAAAGACCAAACACTTGACTTTGTGCGAGCAAGAACTCCAAGGGAGATGGATCAAAGATGTTTAGCTGGTGAGGAGAGGGTGCAGGGATGAAGCAGGGTGAAAAGGGCTTGTACAAGTGAAGAAGAATCGCGAGTGTTGACACACAACAGAGCTAAGTTTGCCAGAAAACCAGAAGTCGAATTACGTGGGTAACTGAGTCAGAGTAGTTTTCTATACCCTTGAGCAGGACTGTAGGATATAGACAAATATCAAGAGAAACCAACCAAAAAAAAAAAAAAGACAGATAATTCAAATAGAAGAGAAAGTTGTTGAGGAAGTGGGGCAGGCACAGAGGTTGAGAAACTAGCAGGAAGACTGAAAACCCAGGCAGCGGGGAGTCTGAGAGAAAGAAGAGATGGATGTAGGATGAATAAAGTAGGGGGCACTGTGTTAGTAGGAGGAAAAACAGAACCTGAGGAGCCGAGCAAGGCCCAGTAACATTCACTGTTAGAGCCGATCAATTTCCCGTCCTCTCAATAATTGATGTGATGAGCACAGGGGGGCTGTTATCTGTCAGGCTCGAACAACCGAAATGCAATTCCCACTGGGACCACCCCCCCACACACACACACACACACACACACACACACACACACACACACAGACCTACACAAAACATCCCAAATTTCACCACACTACACATACCCGCAGCACAGCTGAGGAGCTAACCTTGAGACGTGCCATGGCTAAAGGAACAGAGAGATGAAATTAAACAGAAAAGGGAAATTGTTTGGGCTCAATGACACTCTTACTGTCATCTTCACGGTCATACTGCATTTTTGCCACTGACGCTTTCATTCATCAACTGGGCTTTTTTGCCATCTTACATGCACAGGCGTTAGGCGGGTCTTTTCTCACGTCCTTGTGTTGCGTCCTTTTAATCTCACACCCTCCATCTTTCACTGGACTCACAAATCATGTCACACACATGCACATTTCAGCGTACACTCCTGCCTGCACTTTTGACCTATTGCCAGTAGAGACACACGTGTCTGTCTGCCTGCTCACAGTCCACTCATTATGAACAGGAATCTCATATTAATGTGTGGTTTTTAAATATGCATTTGAACAATTAACATTTGCAGCACAGACTGATGATAGAGCTCATTTAAAAGATTCAGATAAAACTGAAATTGATTTTAAGAGTTTGTGCATATTTCAATAGGGTTTTGGTCAGGGCCTTTCAAGGAGCTTAATGTTAGCTTGTTTTTCCAGCAAATCATGGTTTCAGATCTGCCTTTGGGATCAATGTTTTGCTGAAGCACCCACTGAGCCCATGTTTAAACACTTTGACCCAAACTGCTACCCTTAGATGTGGAAGAATTCACTACAATGCTCAAGAACAACCCCGGAACCACTACAGCTCAAGCCTAGCGTTACACAGAACTGGCTGAAAAGTATCACCATCCAGAGTGGGTACAGACCAGGAAAGAAGCATCTGCTTCAATATCGATCAAGTTTAACTGTAATTTACAGTTGTTCACATAGAGAATGAAGAAGAGCATGGTGAGGCTTTCAAGCCCATGAGCACTGTACCTACAATAAAGCATCATGTTGAGGATCTGTTTCACTTACATTGCACAAAACGGATGGAAAAAGGACAACCTTCAATTTCTTCGACTTCACCTAAGATTAGCAGCTAGGTGTTTGAAACCTGGACCAGTTTGTGTGCTCCAGTCAGACAAGGATCCCAACTGCACATCAAAATGGGTTTAGGAAGGGATGAAGGAGGCCAACATCAAACTTGTAGGACCCCTGACATGTTGAACATTTATTCATTTTTCTTAAAAGCCAAGTCTTAGTTTATGTTTAAGGATCTATCAGATGTTTTTATCCAAATCGGCTTACAAATGAGGATATAATGATGCAGTTAATATGAAAGCTAACAAAAAAAACTATTTAGACAGAAGACCATTAGTCAGGTAATATGGAGAGAAGCGCAGAAAGAGAGAGTAGCAGGTGCTGGGGTAGGAGATGCACTCTTAAGAGCTGAGTCTTTCAGAGTTTCTTCAAGATAGATAGGGACATCCCTGTTCTGGTGGCACTCAGTACGTCCTTCCACCATCATGGAACAACGCACGAAACAACAAATGAAGAGTCTGCATTGTCTTGAGCGTGCTGTAGGCACTTATTTGGCACAAAACCAATGAAATATGGCAGTTTTGACCATAAGTGTGGTTAGACATCCAGCCAGACATATGCAGGAGGATTGTTGATCGCCTCAAAAAAGCTTGTATGGGGTTATGTGTATATATGAATCATTTTGTTTTAGTGTAGATTGTGCGTGATTGTTGTTTACAGACATCACTGAAGCTGTAATCTGTGTGGTCAGTCCCAACAAGGAACAGAATAAATAATTATTTAAAGGCCCCAAATGAAAGACATCCATGGCATTGTTAGGGGGAATATACACATCTGAGCTCCATGAAAAGACACGGAGACGAGCTTCAGGCTAGGTAACAGTTATCAGGAGCGTCAGGCAGGCATGTGGAAGAAGCCACTGCCTGACAGTGCACAACAGCAACAAGCTCCCGTTCAGCCCAAATCTATCAGGACCTCCTCATGTCACTTTACCCAGATGTGTCACGGCAGAACACCCACTCACTCCCCACGCTTTGGCTTCATCTCCAGCTGTACCTCGTGTAATTACACCAAAAGAGGCGCAGCCCCACTTACAGACATCTGATTGACTCCATATGTGTGTGCACCTACGGATCAGAGGAATATCTGATCGCTCGCCTCTCCTCCGTGTGTCTGCTGACATTTACCACATTGCGTGTCACAGCATATTCGGCGCAGGTGCATACAAAGGGACTGTGACAAAAGTGGAGCAGAATGTATTAGTGTATATGTTGTTAAGAGAACACAGGAAGGGATAGCCTCCGAGAAGAGCCTGGCACCCCGGCTGCATGGGAGTACAGCCGAGAACGACGCAGGCTGAAATAATGTGGGGGGCGTCGGTCGTGTCAGGCTGAGAAATTCTGATTAGGTGTTCGGAGGTATTTGAGCTTCCCAACCGAGAACAAAAACATTTCAGACTGAAAGGCTGTAAAACATAAATAGCCTTAAAATTTATGAGTCAGATCGTGGGAGTCAGCTGAACACGGGCAGCGCAGTCATCGTCACGGCATGTGTCCAGAAAACAGGAAAACTTGAAAGTGCTACCACGGCAAAAGGAAAAAAAAAAAGATAAGAGACCCAAAACATTTTCAATGCACAGTTGTCATGTTTAGATAAATCTGCTTTATTCGCTTCTGGATAGGAAGGAAGAGGCCCCACACAGCCTAAGGAACAGTCTCCCTGCAGTGTCGTACTTGAATTTATGATAGGTGACAACTTTTAAATTATGTGTCATTCATGGGGGTAAACAGAGAGGAGCCACGGGAACGCTGAGTGATGTGAGAGAAAAGCTATAATTGCTTCTAAAAGAGGAGTGAGATGAGACAAAATATTATATTCCTCCCATGGACTGAGACATGTCCAGGAATAGTTTCAAGCACACGTTTTAGTTTCTAAACGCACTTTTTCTTTTACTTTTGGTTGCTGTAAGGAGATGAGGAACTGGACTGGAAATGATGTCGTCAAAACAAACATTTGTGACAGGGATTAGAGCTTAGTCCCAACTTCAGAGCTGATGAAAAAGACAGAGACTGAGTGAACTGTGCTGCCTCTTTAAAATCAAGCTACACCAAATTCACTTTACTTGTTGCTTTGTAACCTGGCCCATTTACCCTGGTAGACATAAATACAATTCACTACCACCAACTGCTTTCATAGGTCACCTACATATCTACAATGAGGACATGTAGGTGACCGCCACAAAACCACAAGTGTATAATTTAATCTCAGTGTGAATACAGCTAAGAGATCAGGAATAAAGTAGTGGAGAGGTTTAAAGGAAGTTTGGGTTACAGATAGGGCTGCACAATTAATTGCATTTTTAATATAATCGCAATTTAAAAAACGCAATTTCCAAATCACAGAGGTCTGCAATTTTTGGCTATGTAACAATTAGTGAATCAGACGCGTCCTTTAGGTGTCGGTAAAATGTCTAAAGTGGGTTTGCCTCCACATGGAAGGGAAGACAGTTGCAGCAGTGAGATAATCTAATTTTATTACTTGTTTTAGAGTTTATATAATCATACATAGCATTAAGTACAGGTCAATCAGTTTAATACATAGACTTGCTTGTTGGTTGAACTTTGCACTTTATGTTCAACAAGGATCGATGTCCAAATCAATTAGAAGCTGTTTTCTCGAATAATATTCTGATTAATAGAAACATTAAAAGTTCTTGTTTTAAATAGTCCTTGTTTACAAACGTCGTTATTTAGAGGCCATTTGTGTTGCTTGTGGTTAATATAGAGAAAAGTCAAAATTGCAATTTTGGTTGAAATATATCGTAGGCAGAACGCAATCATTTCTGCTCCGAGTTTAGACGCTGTGGGTCTTTTAGCAACTAATCTGCACGGCGAGGAAATAAATTGATTTGTTGTTTGTATATGTTTATAAAGACATGACAAATTAAACTGGAAAAAAAATCGCATAAAATCGCAATATTAAGTTAAAAAATCGCAATTAGATTATTTTCCAAAATCGTTCAGCCCTAGTTACAGAACAATATACCCAGATTTGAACATATCATATCAGTCTATCCTCAGAAAATATATAAAGAGTTTGGCACAGTTCGAAACCTACCAACACCCAGACGTGTGCCAGGTCCTAAAAAGCCATTAGGCCCGTTTACACTACACCTAAAAAACCGAGCCATGCCGAGACCAGTCCGAGCTTGGTCCAGTTACCAGGCCGAGCCTCGTTTCTGACGACCGTTTACACACAACGCTATCTCGGTTCCTTGGTTGCTCCTCGCCCCCTAGTGGCGATCTGCGGTACTACCGCTCTCTGGGATTGAAGGCGGAAGCAGCGAAAAGCACACAGCTGCGCCCGTAACATTCAGGAAGTTATGCTTGATATTGTGATATTTCGGTGTTTGCGGAGAGTCAGGGGAAGAAGGCAACCATTGGTTAATTTACTTGAGAAAGTTGGCTTTTTGGGAAGTGGATGAGAGAAACGAACGTCTAATAAGGATTTACAGACGCCGGAAACAACGACAGATACTGAGGTTCATTGCGCTGCTAAGCAGAATCATCTCTGGAAACCGTGTGGCACGGTAAGGAAGCTAGTATTATTATGAATGTCTGAAATTTGTCTGAATGGAGTGTGAATCGGGACGTGCAGCCAGACACGCCGGAAAACCCGCTGACAGTCAGCTGACTGTAAGGAGATGACGCGGTCTGCTCATGCGCTCTTCGTTATCAGAAACCGGGATAAAATAGAACCAGGCCGAGACCTACCCAAGAGCTGGTCTGCAGTTAGCGCGGTCCGGTTATGGTTAGCGCGGTCTGGTTCAGTCTGCTGACCGTTTACACACAAGAGTTATCTCGGTTACCGAGCTCGGACTGGTCTCGGCTCGGTTAAAAAAGTGTAGTGTAAACGGGCCTATTGTTTGAAGAAAGTCAGAAGGTCGTTTTGCATTTTTGCCATAAGCGCTGTAGGGCAGAGCAGGAGACACGTGGAGATGCTCTGGTTGATGAGACAGTGTTATCCTGAAAGAAAACCTGATGGAGTCCGCAAAAGACTTGAGACTGGGTCTGAACGAGGTTTATACGGCCAGAGCCACAACAGCGGTTTGGATCAAAGAATATTGACGTGTTAGAGAGGCCCAGTGGAAGTCCAAATCTAAATCCAATTAAGAACCTGTGGCAAGACTTGAAACTTGCTGTTCAGACACTGTCCATCTCGTAAAGCTGGTAGAGATATATACTTGTAGCTGTGTTAGTAAAAGGAGGTCATACAAAACAGACATTTTTTGGTGATGGGGGAGGGTAAAAAGCAATTGCATGCCATACTTTTGAGACTTTTATGTGTGGAGTATATTTTTGGCGCTGCTTTGCAATTATGCGCTTCTTTGTCATAGTCTATCCCAAGAAATCCCAATAATTTGCAAGATTATGTAAGATAAAACTGGCAAAAGAAAAATTATACCTTTGCAATATATATGTGTGTGTGTCCACCGTGCTGTCATGTTTTAACATAGTAAAATTACTGACCCAGCCTTTCAAAGCCAAAGGTTTAAGAGACTTAACTAACACATATTTAATGTGTTTTTAGTCTGTTTCTCTGTTCTGAGCCAGGATTAGATTGACAGTTTGCTTGGAATATGTTCCTTAGCGTGCTTGCCAGGATTGACTGCAAAGTGGCTTCAACCAGGGAATATTTGAAAATGTTAAATGACTGGAGCTTCTTATTGACTGGCAACATGTCCATGTGTATACCCAGCCTCTGGCCTGATGACATGTCGAAATAGGAACCAGCCTTCCAGGACGAGCAAATCTAACGAAAGCATTTAACAGTTATTTATGTAGTCCTGGATAAAGGGATATTTTCTGATTTAAAATGCAAAATTATTCTTCTAAATCAGTGACTACATCTAAACCCCATCTGCATGCTCCATTTCCATTTTTGAGACCAACATTTCTCAGGGTCTTAAAATAGTCTTGCACCATGTATAAAAATAGTTGAAATCTGAGAACAGATACAATAAGGTGGGTGGGGGTTGGAGGGGTGGTATGATAATACAAGTATCAAGGCATTTCTAGGACAGGGCCGATGTGGAAAATTGCTTCTCGGGAACTGAGTCTGACTCCCAGGTGAGCAGCTCCCACATGGCAAAGATGGAAAAAAAAATAAAGGCCTAAAGTCCACTTGATAAGAGACAAACGACAAGAGTCTTAAAAAAAACAAAAAAACCTTTTAGCGTACCACGGCACATGCATCATACAGTGGAGCAGATTCTCCATCTGAACCGCACTCTGTCAAGTTCAAAGCGCGACTCCTGAGCGCTTCAAAATCCCAGCCATGTAGGCCAGGCCAAAACAAATGTGATGTCAATGCAATAATAAACGAGCTTTGTGTCTGAGTGCGACCATGATAATTAGTCTCAAGATGTTATGTTGGTAGAGAGAGGGCTCATAAAATATAGAGGCCTTTTGGCGTGCACTCAAGAACAAATCTGTATTCTAGGAGCGTGAGCTGTTACACTAATGTTCGACACAGTTCCAATCTGGCAGAGGCACGGTCGGAAAACTTTGTTTGGAGGAAAGATGCTGATGGTTCCAGGCGAGAAGGATTACTGAGTCAACGCACGCACATAGATGCACATGCAGCCACGCCTCACCCTCCACTCTGAGAAAGGAAAAAATAATAAGAGTCCCTTTTGTTGACACGATTGCCAGTTACGTTCGAGAAACCGCGCACATCACAAATCAAGGTTCCCGACAAAATTGGGGTCGGCGCTGAACAGCGGAGCATCCCTGGGTCGGTGGAAGACGATAATGACGTTTATAAAGTGGAAATCCACAACACGAGATTCCCTCTGTGGCTCCCCCGGAGCCCACCTGTCGAAGGAAGCTTCTGTTGTGACCGAAATGTGAAAAGGTCCACTCTGCAATTTTCACAGGGGAGCTGTGTCACATTGTGCGGCAGAGCGGACGAACGGGAGGCAGTCAAGACGTGTACATAAACTCCTGTGCCATTTACCGCCGGATGCATACAAGAGACACACTCCTGCGGGCCAACGCGATGAATTATAAGATTATCGTCCCGCTCTTACAACGCCAGCAGGTGGATGCGCTGACATTTTGACAGCATTAATCGCCTCCATCTCAGGCTCTTCTGTTTGCTCGGGGAGGCAAAGAAATCTCCAGCGGCTGAAGGCCCGCTGCAAAACACTGATGTAAAAATAAAAGGTGTTGCTGCCCATTGGGTGGGCCGAAAGCACCTGGTGGGCTGCTTGCACAAATTGTCACACAGTGTGGATTCACAGCTTCAACTCTTCTGCCATGACAACCCCTTCTGAGGAAAGAAGAGCACATATTAGCCATCCCCAGAGGAGGAACGGTAAATAAAGGAGGAAATTAGACATTGTGTAATTTCTCTCTACCTTTTTGTCTCCTTTCTGTCTCCTCTCTGCTGTTTTTTTTATTCCCAGACCATTAATTATGCATAAAGATAAATAATTTCTGAATAACACAAAAAAAAACAATGTATTGCAATCAGAGCATAGACGTCAAAGGATACATTTCATGTTAAATGAAAGTGTGACTTTATGCCAAATACTCAAGAATCTAAAACAATTATGCAAAAGCAGATGCAGGAGCTTAAGTGAAGATCGAAGTCAAGTTGGCACATTAACGTCCGTTTAGCTTTGACTACCGCTAAAGATAAACAGCCTCAGATATTTAAGTTTGTTTGTATAGCGATGTGTACGTGTAAAAGGTACAGCCACACAAAAATCTCAGAAAAAAAGAGGATTTTATAAACAACTGTTCACAGAAGAAAACGGAAAGCGGTGTGTTAAACTCAGCTGTCCAAGCGCTGACTGTCAGTTAGAGATCTGTGCCAGGGACATTCAGGAAAGAAAAAAAAAAATAATAAAGTACTTTCGCAAGAAGTCTTGGGATATCCTTCGAACGCTTTCTGTCTGCATGAGTGTCTAGCTGCAGGGGATTTTGACTTTAGCTGCAGAAAAAAAGAGAGAATCTCCAGTAGGAAAAATATCTCAAGACCAATAACATAAAATCAAATGTCAAGAAAAAAACTATTAACACGGTTGTGTAAAAATATCACACATGTAGAATATGAAGATCCTTTATTTATCCCACAGTAGGGAAATTAAGGAGTAATATAAGTACCAGCGCACTAACACTTGTCTTCACCTATCAGAGACTCCAATTCAGACTCGACACTTTTTATTTGTGTGAAATCTTCAGTAAACATCATAGTTTTGGTCCATTCTCTTTCTTTTCCAGGAAGTCACATTTTCTAAATTCCCAGTCAAAATGTCGACAAGCTCCCCACCCCGACTCACTAAGTGGCCAAGTTTTAGTATCCAACATGGCTGCCATGCGTGAGGAATAAGCAAATGGTGCAGAAAGTTTGAATGCAAAGAAAATCTACAGAATCCGGTTGTTTTTTATTCGACTCGCTGACAGTAGTTTTAGGACCAAAGCAAATAGCAAACCGCTGTTCTCTGACTTCCAAGAGCAACAGCTCAGAGCTGGGGCTTGTAATTTCCAGCTCTGGCCTCAGATTTGCTAGACCGATCGAAAGCAGCAAAAGAATTGTCCGTGTAAGTCCAACATATGAACGTGTGTCCTTCAAGACTGACACCTTGTATCAATAGTTGAGACTTAGAAATAGGAAAGAAAATAGGGCTTGAGTTCCCCTGTTGTGTTGACAGCGTCAACTAAAGACTGCTTGGTGGGCTGGCTGACTGCACTCGGTTACAAAAGCATTGAAGAAGCCTCCATCACGCTGAAAAATGCTTGTGTGGCAGCATTTTAGGTGATTGTTAGAAAACGGATACAGTGAAAGGCAAGATCCAAAGCATTTGTAAGCTCTGTAAGAATACCGTGACACAAAAGTTAGCATCAGCGCTAAATTGTTTCAGTTTTCTAATAAGTCTGGCTAGCATTTAATTGTCTCTTATTCAAAATCTAAAATATATAGACCCACTAAACCTGAAGTGGGTAATGCTGGTTTGAACAGAGGTATAAAGCATAATTTGAGATTTATTAAACCTTTGGTTTATTTGTGAAAACATAAAAAGGGACATTTTTATTTAGAACCACCTCAATTCCTAGTTTTCTCCTAAATATTGTAAAATATGTTTTCCATTTAAATATTGCTGCCATTAGCTTTATGGTGTCTCTGTGTATTGTTTTGTTTTTCACAATAGAAGCTACACCTGGTCTATTGTTTCTATGTTTAGCTGTCTGCTTCCTAAAAAGTGCCGTGGCTGACCTATGGCTGCACACAACCTCAAGCTTTCTCTCTGGAGTGATGATAGGCTAGGTTTCTTTCCTGTAAGAAACCCCTGATATGTATCCATATTGATACAATCCCAAGTGCTTTACATGAAATCAAAGAAAAAAACATTTAAAATAGAAAAACCTTTCAGCTTTGCCTTAAAAGAAACAAATGCTAAAATGCAGATTTAGTCTTCAATCTCACATTTTCATTCATTCATGATTGGGCAAACAGTCCGCTAGTGAGATTCCTTGAGCGCAAGCTGCAGTGCGAAATAATGTTTCCAGTCCTGATTTACAGGAGCCAAATGTTTCTGCACCTTTCAGGTTGTCAGACATATAGTAGGTTTATAGAAGATAGATACTGTTTTAATTCTAGTCTTGGAAACACTGATTAAACAGTTCACACTTGACAAGCAGCTTCTCCATTTTGGCCCAAGACTGCTCAGTACTTTATAGACCAACAGCACAATTGTAAAATATCTCCTTTTAGAATTGAAGCCAGTGCAGTGGCTATTTTTTACTGTTTTTCATTCCTAGATGGTGTGACTAGCTCAGCACGGACCCGTTTAGCTGTGTTTCTCTCTGAGAAGAATCCACTAACAAACCTACTGCTGCCATTAACCGTGTGCACCTTTTCTGTAATGTAGGAAGTAGCCCTAGACCAGTACTGCTTTGTTTTTAAGTGGCTGTGCTGTGCTCTTACACCCTCTCACTCGCTACAGATGATCGTTCATACTGAGCCAGGTTTAGCTGAAGGTTTCTTTCTCTACTTTCTACAGTCCAGACATGCTAGCTCGGTAGGAGGAGGGGTTGCTGCAAAGGCAATGTTAACTTTTTACTAATTGATATAAGAAGCTGGATTTGACTGCATTGTATTTCACCCTAGGACCTAATTGGAATCTATGTAATTGACGTCAATGACTGGGTTAAATTGGACAGATAAGAATATGTATTTCTGACCTGCTTCATGGAAAGTGGCTTAAGTGGTTGTTGTGAATTTGTGCTATATAGATAGACATAATTGAATGTTGCTCATTTTACTAGTAAAGTGAGGACTTTGATGTAAAGGGATTACAGTTTTTGGTCCTCACTTATTTTCTGAGCAAGGGGTTAGGTTTAGGACTAATGTGTCAATTAGGTTTAGGTTAGGGTTGGTATAAACCAGTAAAGATTAGATTTAGGGTTAGGTCAGCCCATAGGAAGGCTTAAAATGAATTGAAGTCAAGGCACGGTCCTCACTTTGTATTTAAAACAAGGATGTGTGTGTGTGTCTGTGTGTTTGTGCGCGCGCACAACTACAAAATTTCTTCCCCAAGTCCTAACTAATCTTTTTAATTACTCTAATTACTCTAACTTGAGCCCCACAACAGACATTAGAACAAATAAATCACACATAACAACTAAAATGAATATAGCTCTTCAGAGAAGCAGCCGGGTGAATCAGACTACGACTGAGGCTGGCCACCATTACCACAAAGCTGCAGCCCAAAACTGGTGCTACTGACCCTGAACTGCTGCTGCTGCAAACCCAATTACAATTAAATTCAGAGCTCAGCGCTCCCCCCAGGCCAGTGTATTGATGATTCATTTTGTGTTTTATCAAAGAAACAGGAGTGCCATTAAAAAGAGATCAGTCAGCCACCAGGCATGAGGAGTCTGCCTCTAATTGGCCATTCATCAAAAAGCCTTTTCAAGTAGATCGCAGCACTGAAATATCACGCATGACAACTGGACTAAACTACATTAATTACACTGCTGATGAACCTCCTGCTCTGTGGCTCGCCCCTTGTGATTGTAGGGAAGCCTGGAAAACACACACACACCTGAACACATGCACGCATGCAGCAGTGGCATCTGTTACAAAGTTTCAAAAAGGAGCCCATCTCTGACACGACACGTGACAACGCCGATTACCTTTAACCAAAAAAAAAATTAACAAACTGTTGTTTGTTAATGTAGCTTGACATTATGAGTATATGGACAAACTGTACTTTTGTCTCCGTATTTTTAGCTTAAAAAACCCTCCCCGGGGTACTGCCATTTTATCTGCTCAATATCATCAGTCAAACTTTGAAAAGATGCTTTCAACCATTTCGCTTCACAGCAGGTCCGGCATGTTTTCACACTGACAGAGCACTCGGTTTGAAACTACTTCACAGCAACTGTCTCTCTGTTGTCTTTGTTCAACTTAGCAGCCATCAGGACACACACAGAAGAAGCGTTTTTGAGCCCTGCCTCTCTCCTCCCTCCACGTGCGGGGAATTCTCCCTTTCATCCATTTCCTGATGCACTCTAACTAGACAGTTTTCGGTCATGTCCCAGAATTGTGCACGATAGCGCTCTGGCTTCTAACACATAGGCTCGCAGAGGACATGAACAGCTGCACATCCGCTGACAATTCATCCGTCTCTGAACCCTCTCCTTTTCTAGCTTGTGGATTTTCTCTCTTTCTGGATCAGCTGAGGTCTGGTTCATCACTAGGCAGTTGCCTAGAGGCCAAGAAACGGAGCCAACCGCTGTTAGTGTGGCGGTGGAGCTGCAATGGGGTTAAAATATGCTTGAAAAGAGCCACATGTAAGCCCATCTGTATATAAACTCAGGCGTGCGCGTTTCCCCACATTTTTCATGTTGGGTCTCCTGCAGGCGCAAGGCTGCTGAGGAAAGGATTCTTCTGAGAGAGACCCGAATTGTGTTTGATGTGCGGGTAATGATTTAGGTGAGGCAACACCTTCTCCACATCCAAGCTACGTAGAAGCCGCACTACGGCGCAGACTCGAACATGGGGGTGAAAAGAAACGAAATCGAGTGCATTGGAGGACATGAAAAAAAAAACAGCTCTGAAGTCTTGGATGTGCAGATTGTTCCTAAACTAGCCTGTCTGTGAAACTACTGCCCCAACATCAAAAAGAACCAGCCTTATTGGCTTTTTTCAAAGGAGAGCCCCCAGTGGGAATCAAGCCCATACCCTTGCAAACGCCCGGGGACGTCATACCTCATCATAGGAGCTCCATGCGGAGCACCTCTGCTATCTATCAGCTGATCATTTTCTGAGAGTAAGCCAGGACGTAATGTGCCTGTAGGCCCCACAGACACAGAGGAACAGACGGTCTAAACCTGGTCAGTGTCCTGTAGGACTGGCTTTTTAACCCAGGAATAAGCCAATTATCTTCAAGGAGAAGGCAAATTTACAATAGGATTTACTAAACTCCTGCAGGACCCCTGTATCAGAGGGGGCAGTTTATGCTGTAGGTGTCCTTGCGTCAAGGCCCCCCACAACAACCACGGACACAGCCTGAACCCGAACTGTAACTCAGAGCCATGCAAAAGCACATTATCAGGCGCCCTAACAAATACCGAAACACTCACTCTAACCTGTAAAACAGAAAAGTGACTAAATAAAACACTAAACACCGGGCAAAGCAAATGTTTTGTCACTTTTGTAAACTAGTTCTTTTTTTCCCACAAACACCATCTGGACAGACTTTTGAAAACCGTATCGCAAGCCGACACTTTCGGTTTGTTTTCACAGAATAATAAAAGAAAGAAAGAAAAAGAAAAAACATTCATATTTACTGGTGTTGCATGATTTATTAAAGGATGTGTGTTCAATCTGCGTTTTATTTTTACAAAGAAGCTGACATTTCCTATATATATTTTAAAAATGATTCAAAAATTTCTAATTCTGCTGCAAAATGGAATAAGTCTACCTCAAGTAAAAAATAAAACTAAAACTAAGTGGCAACTAGAAAAAAAATATTTTTGACTATTTGTTTCAGAATAGATATTTCATATACATACCTCTCTACAACTTGATATATCATTGCTAACTTGTTTTGCTACCCTGGCTACTGAACTTTTCACTGCTAACTATCTGGAACACAATAATACATCAAAGCATCCATTACTATGAAAAGGTATTTTTCCACTGACAGTTTTCCACTGACAGTTTTTCCTTTTTGTCATGGTTACATGTTTTGGTTTTATTAAACATATTTTAATATCAGACAGATAAACTAAATAAATACAGAATCTTTGCAATTTATGATTTTGTTGATTGGGAAAAAAGGTATCCAAATCACCACGGTCCTATGTGGAAAAGTAGATCCCCCCAGCATCTCAATCAGACTGAAGCCCAAAGTTTGACTAGGTCACTTCCAAATCTCCATTTTGGTTATTTCGACCCATTCAGTGGGGACCTTGCTGTTATCTAACCCAAGTGCACATGAGCTTTAAGGTCAGGAAGTGATGGGCGGACATTCTCCTCCAGGATTTCCTGGTAGAGACCAGAATCAATGGTTCCATCAGTCCTGGTAAGTCAATTATGTTTGACTGTTGATAGGATGACCTTTTTCTAAAATGCTCTGTTGGCTTGACTTCAGATGAAACAGGACAAGCACCTTCCAAAAATTTTAACTTTCTGTCTTCTATCATTCTATCTGCATGTGGCAAATAAGTTTAAACTCAGTGATAAATCAATGAGGCTAATCAGATCAGTAATCCGAATGAATTCTTGATTTAGCATAGGGTGTGATTACTTTTTCACACAGGGCCAGGTTGGTTTGGATTGTTTTTTTCCCCCTGAATAAATCAAGTAATGATATGATTTATTCAAATCACTATCAGTGGTACTTCAGCTGCGAGTGGTACCCCGGTTTGAGAACCTTAGCGTTTCAAAATGAGATACCCTGTGCAAAGGCTGTCGTGATTCAAAACCAATTGTTCAGAATAATAGCTAATTTTCTGAATATGATGAATTTCATTCCGTAGCACTGGTTACTGTCAGAGACATCTTTTGTTGCAAAGCATATTAAAGGCTTTCTAAATTGTGTTAACCCATAATGAAATTATTACAGTAGCTCCACTTGCTGCCATCAGTTTCATATACTCAAGAGCCGAGGAAGAAGAAAATGCATAGGAAGCCCAACCTATCCACTGTGGGGTTCTGAGTGGAAGGAATCTATTTGAGATTCATTTATTCAATTCAACAACACCAGGTTCCACGTGCTGACGTCCTAATTGTAGCTAGCTTGATTTCTGTGCATTTCACAGAAATCAGGAGATTTGACCCTCCTCGTGGTTTCCGTCCTCATTATCTCTGTACATGGAAGTAATACCAGCTTTGCAGGGTGACTGATATGTCTGTTCTTTCATCTTTTTCTCCCTTGCACACCTTTGTCCTCCCACCATAATCACTCGTGATTTATATGAATGTTGGGAGGTGTGTTTTTGGCCTTCCAAGGCAGATATTCGTAACAATTTTTACAGCATTTTTTTCAATTTATGTCGTTGCCTTGAGGACTAACATTTATCTGCTGCCCTAATGTAGTGGAAATTTAAACAATAATCGACAATGATTTTAAGACGTTGCTCCAAGTGGAATTACTGTCAATAAACCTGTGAATGTTTTTGATGCGTTTTTTATATCAATATTGCTTTTTAATAATGCAAAAATATATCTAGGACTTAAAAAAACAGAATCATTGAGTAACTATACACTAAAAATGACATATTTAATTAAAAAAGACCTCTTACAAACCTTCATGATTGATTTATTCCCTTAGCTTCAGGAAGCTTACCTTAAACCTCTACCTAGTAGTTAGGTTTAACGTAGCTACAGGTCACCAAACATGTAAATAAGACAAAAATGTTTGCATTAGAGAAAATCAGCATGTCTCTGACTAGTTCATGTATCTGCAAAAGGAAATCTTGTTTTCAGCAGAGATGTGTCTTCATTAGCACTTTTTAATTTGATATAAGGCCAGAAAAAGTTCAAATTTGGTTCCTTTATGGTTAATTTAGGTGAAGATTAGACAAGTGGCCAAAAAATTAAAGGAAAACTTTTTAATCAGAGTATAATATGAAGTCAGTTAAACTTTAGGAACAGTGAGTTCAATAGTAGAGGGGGATGCCAATCAGTGTTGGCTGTTCTGTTGTTAATGAAATTAACGACGGAGACACTAAAAGGCAAATAACGACATGACCCCCAAAACAGGAATGGGTGGTTCTGCAGGTAGAGGCCTCAGACATTTTTCCCTCCTAATTTTTTTGCCTGTTTTTCGGTAGTTTTGCATTTGACCGGGGTCAGTGTCACTACTGGTACCATGTGGCAATACCTGGACCCTGCAGAGGTTGCACAGGGAGTCCATCTCCAACAGGATGGCTCATCAATACTTGCCACTGTCAAAAGGTTTGCTGTGTCTCCCAGCAAAGTTTCAAGAGCTTGAAGGAGATTCCAGGAGACAGGCAGTTACTCTAGGAGAGCTGCACAGGACCATCAAAGGTCTTTAACCCATCGGCGGAGCGGTATCTGCTCCTTTGTGCAAGGAAGAACAGGACGAGTACTGTTTGAGCCCTACAAAGTGACCTTCAGCGGGCCACTGGCATGAATGTCTCAGACCAAACCATTAGAAACAGTCTTCTTGAGGGTGGCCTTAGGACCCAACCTCCTCTAGTAGGGTCTGTGCTCACTGCCTGGTACTGTGGAGCCTGACTGGAATTTGCCAGAGAACACCAGAAGTGCCAGGTTCAGCACTGCCACCCTGTTATTTTCACAGATGAGAGCAGCTTGACTCTGAGCTCATCTGACAGATGTGATGGAGTCTAGAAAAACTACATTGAACATTATACCGTCTGCAACATGGTTCAGTACAATCAGTTTGGTGGAGGGTCAGTGTTGGTCTGGGGATGCATATCCATGGATGGATGCAGAGACCTGTACAGGATAAACAACGACACCCTTACTTATAGGGATCGGGATGAAATTCTTAGATCCATTGTTAGACCCTTCGCTGGTGCAGTGGGTCCTGGGTTCCTACTTTTACATGTTGATGCCTGGCCTCAGGCAGCAAGAGTGAGCAGGCAGTTCCTGGAGGATGAAGGAACTGATTCCATTGACTGGCCTCCATGCTCCCATGACTTATATCCAATATAATATCACTGGGCGATCATGTTTAGGTCCACCTGATGCCATCGGTTTCTCCCTCAGACTATGCAGAAGCTTGGTGATGCTCTGGTCAGGATCTGGGAGGGGATATCCCAGGACACCATCCGTCATCTCATAAGGAGCATGCCCCATTGTTGTCAGGCATACATACAAGCACATGGGGGCCATAAATACTACTGGTGGCCATTTTGATTGTCTGCAATGACATTTCAGCAAACTGGACCAGCCTGCTGCATCGGTTTTTCAGTTTCACTTTTTCTGTGACTTCAGATCACCGCTCTGTGGGTTTATCATTTTCATAAAATTACTGGGCAACCTTTTGTCCCAAAAACATTACCCGTTCAAGATCAGTATGGAAATCCAGCAGGACGTTTTTGTTCAATTGAAATCTAATGGGTTGTTTTAATTTTTTTGGACAGTGTATATTTACTGTGCATTGCTGGTAAAACAGGAAGAAGCTTTTTCCGTCCCAAAATTGAAACTTATTTAAACTAATCATGGCTCAGAGCCCACTTGTTTTTAAAATTTTATTGAAATGGTGCTGTTCAGTCCAAATACTATGTCCTGCAGGATCACACTTGAACAGCCCCACATACAGGTCTGAACAAGAGAGACAGAGAGGGGCCACTTTCTGAGAAAATAAGCCGGTTTGTTGCTCCGCTCTCAGCACACAGTGTGATATGGCCACATGTTTATTTGCATATAGAGAGGGTAACAGAGATCTGATCACTTTGGATGAATTTCAGTGCCAGGTGTGAAAACTCCTGTTTAAGGCTGTCCACCTGGTTTTATCAACCAAACAAGTTCAGCACCAGCTCTTTGTATTTCCTGCATCGGTTCTATTTTTTTTATTGAGATAGGCTCCTGAAGCATAGAAATCAAACTGTTGTGTCACATTTAAAACTCTAGAGTAAGATATGCTTACACTGTGCCTAGGAAAAGACAAAGTGCTAAAACACTGGTCTTTTGCATCAATAGGTTTAGATCAGTTCCCTGTAACATTATCAGTTCGTTTTATCATTATCTCTCATGAAATACGAGTCAATGAAACACAGTGCTGTGCTTTCTTAACAATATTAATTAGCCATTAACTAGTACTTTTCTAAACTTTATTTCTAGCCCCTTTCACATCAGTTCTGTGATATACATGCGACCACGCATCGCCCGTTACCGGTCGCTTGCTCCTTCCACGTCATACGCTGTGATCCGCTGAGACCTTGGCTGTGTGTGTTTTAAGACGGTGTAGCTGGAACTGTGGAATCAAATGGGAGTGGCTTATAACTCGCAACCCTCACCTGTGGGAGATTTTCTCAAGACTGAGTTCTGTATCTCCAATCCTCATGCTAGAAGTCAAAATGTATCCAGTACTTTGAATATGGGCAAAGTTGCTGTGCACCATCCTCAGCGTGCTATTATCTTTATCAGATTCTGCTGATCGATTATACGATGTCTCTCTTCTGTGCACACTTCAGTGCAGACTCTTATGGATTTTGCTTTGTACCATGTCACACTTATACTACAATCTTTTATCACCACTAAAGGTTTCATTTATGGGTCTATTACTTCTTCCCAAGGTGGATCAGGGGCGTAATATTGGTGGATCAATCTCAATCCCCTGTTCTGTGATCAGACGTTTCAGTTGATAAGGGAGGAGTAGACCGCAAAGCAAAAGGTTTATCTGAAAGAGGTTCTGATTACACTAACACTTTCAAGTCATTTTGGATCACCATTTGGTGGTAATACATCTTCAGTTGTAGCTTTACTTGTAATTAGTAACCAAAATGAGAAATTTGGGTATGCGTGTATTTATTAAAATAGGGATCCTAAGACATCTGTTATCAGGCATACTCACAATGATGATGTGATTTTTCTTCTTTTACAGAAATTCAAAATGCAAAAGAGGAAGGATCAAATATTTACTAAAAGAGACGTTTTAGACTTAATGACTCGAGACCAAGGTGGTTCTCTAGCTGTGGAAAACATAATCATTTCCTAAGTTTGTTTTATCGAATCAACAAGAACATGCTTTAGCATTAGTTGTTGATTTACCCTGAAAGCACTTTGGTGGGTGAATCGTCAAAGTGAATGGGCAATGATGCAAATGATTGTCAGGTCTGTGCATAGTTCTGCAACCTGGTGCCATGATAATGGGTCACTTTACATGTAACGTTTATATTTAAATATAAGTTAATGTTAAAAAATCAAAACCAAAAGGACAGCACTAAAGTATATTTAATCACAAATTATGGTCATCCAGCTATTTATTGCATATGAACCTGCCTTATTATCATGAGACGAGCTATCCTGCCACACCCGTAGCAGTGATGGAGCATTGGCTGAATTAGTAACTGTGCTGTAATTACCGAAACACTCCAATGTTATAAAGAAAGCTAAATTCGACACTGCCAAACAACGTACGCTCATCCTATGTGCTGATGCCAGTCAGCTATGGTTATTGTGTTAACCTCAACTACACTGCCTTGTCTTTAGGAATAATGGGATGAACCGTTTGCATCATTTCAAAGTATTTTGTAACTACTGCTTGAAAGCCTTAAATTCAACTTTCTTAATAAGAAAGGAGTCCGTTTCAGCTCACTTCTCTAACACTACATCTGATGGAGGCAAAGCCAAGGACCTAGACATCTACATCTACATGCATAGCCAACCGTTACACTTGTTCTCGTTCTGTCACTGTCTCACTCCCTTGCCCTCTTTCAATCTCATTTCTGCACAGTGGGGTATAAATGTTAATACACAGAACATCCATGTACACGCAAATGCCAACACACGCAGCCTGGGGCAGCCTCCGGTTTTTCTGTATTTTGTCTCCAGTGGAGCGAGCTGCTGTGCAATTTTATTTATTTTTTTTCTCACTGAAGTCCTCCTTTATTCCACCCATCCTGACAGCCCTCCACCATCGAGCTGGGACTTGCTTTCACCAAACTAGTTCAGAGATCTAGTCCAACCAGGCAGTAATACAGACCCATGCTGTTTGCAGAAAGAAAATGTGTCTTTGCATTTTCAGTTCTGGTGGAAGGGGAGTAAAACTGAGGGATATTGAGGAATACCATGTGTGAAAGGACGTGCGTCCGCATTTAGCTTGTTTGAAAGCCTTCAATTGAATATGTGCAGGCCACACATACCTGCACTGCCGCATGCATGCATGCGCGTAAACAACGCTCTTGGTCTGTGACAATCAGACCGTGACATCGTCTGAAACACTATCCCGCAGGCTTCAAGAGGGGGGAAAAAAAGAAGAAGAAAAAAAAAGAACATTGTGCCGCCCGCCAGACAGAACCATTTTCTCTGAATGACCCGCTCCCACCTCTTCCCTCACCACCAGGGAGATGGTGGCCTTAAGTCTCAGCATAGCATTGCAAAGGCTGGGGTCAGTGTGTCCTGCCCTAAATTTCATCTGGGGAAGCTGGAGGCCGAGCCCAATATTCGAGAAACGTTGGGGGGGAAAAAAATGCGTGAAGGATGTTCAGGCTAATTCCAACACTTCTCCTGAGAAATGTTTGCTGTGAAGCTGCTGGCAAATTTCCCCTTCTTGAAAAGTCTGCATCAGCAATCATGCGCCTTTCGCTCCTTTAATGCACAATCACCATCAAAGGGCACCGGGAGGATGGGATAGTACATCACCCCCCACATACACATCTATTTGGTGTATAAAAGGAGTATCACGTGTGGGGGAGAAATGGCTCATCAGTCACTTGACTTGAGTAGGCAATTTGAACTGATATCGTTGAGATCCAGCTCTGAGCAAAGTCAGTGCAGAGTCACAGGCCTTATTACTCCCTCTTCCGAAGTCCGACTCCAGAGGAAAAACGGCTCTGCACAGCCGTGCTCCACATCCCTGGAAAGCAACACGGAGGCGAGCCTAAGAAAGATCTGAAGCGATGTTAGATTGCAGAAGCTTCCTTCCCTGTTAGAGAGACCGGGAGAGGGAATTGAGCCACCGCATTATCTCTGTGCATGAGGGCCCAAGGGAATGTTCATGTGTTGAGCAATAAGCAGTCATTTCCTTGTTCTCCACACCGATCCCTGGGAGCCCATGTTGTCTGATTCATTTCACTGAATTGTCAGCTAATGAATGGTACGCTGCTGTTGACTGCTACACACACACAAGCATTGCCACAAAAGAGAAAAGCCCCCAAGGGTGATCATCACAGGGGTTCTCTCATTCTCATTAGGAGGGAATCAAAAGGAAATAGGGGACTAACTGATAATTTACCATGTCCCCTGGGTGGATGTGCATGACATTACATTTGCCTCAACAAAACAGAGATCACCATGCTGGGCCACATCTGTAAGATCATTGACAAACTGTGATGGAATCAAGAAAGGAAAGAGAGCCAGTGCAGTCTCTGCAACAGCCTAGTAAACGATCTGTCACTCTGGCAAAGCAACATAAGTTACCATAGGAAGGAGAAGCAACAAGATTGTGTAAAAATGCAATGGAGTAATCGCTAAAATAGAAATTCCCTATCAGAATTTGTCGTCTTTCACAAAGCTTTTCCATCCCAGCGAGGTTCTCATGCTGTGATAATCTCAAGTGGAAACAGCCACAGCTTTACAAGTTTGTTTAGTTCATTTACGAGTAGATGCCATTTGGTGGCGATTTCACACAATGACTGTGCTTTTCATGAATGCAAAACTATCCAAACAGCTGCATTTGTCTATGTTCAATGCCAGGAATAAAAATGGAGGAGCTTTCTGTCAGCCAGCTGACTGGCAGTGTGCAGCAAAAGGTAGGGAAGGCGCGCGGAACTACCCCATGCTTCAAACAGGCGGAGAAAACTCTTGCCACTCCGCCACTTTCTCTGGCATCTGATTAAATAAATTTTAAACCAAATAAATGGTATGATGGAAAACAGTGTTGGCTCTTGCTACTGTAAATTTCTAAAATATTGCTGTAATAATCAAAACCAGGCCATACCTACAGTTCCATTGTGAAGACAAGCGCCTACCTTACCTGATTCTGATCGTTGTTCCTCACCAGTCAAGCGCACCATGTCCCGCACACGTCAGCTTTGAATAATGGAGTCAGCATTGCAGGGACAAGAGCGGCGTGTCGTTGAACTCAGCTGGGTTAATATAGAGTGCTACACATAAAGTGTGTCAGACAACTCCCATTCACATTGAAGTGGCATCATGCCTTACCAGTTTAGTTTTTTAGTGCCAAAGTAATGAAAGAACCTCTCTTGGGTCATGGCTATGATTCGTTCTGTCTTGGCACACTTCGCCACCAACGTATGTTGGACGCTGCTGGTCACACAAACCGTCTGTCATTGGTACTTCATTCCGTCAACCCGCCAAGTAGGCTGACCTTTACACAAGTCAGCTGTTTTAAAGCTGTCACTACCTTGTTTGTCAGCTAAGAGGTATGGCAGCGGTTAGGGTTAGAGTTGATTTCAACCCTCATTGCTGTCTCGGTTATTCCAGAAAATCCACAGAGACATTAAAAATGTATCTAGGTTCCAGGCTTGAAGAGTTTTGTTTAAGAACCTTTTGACTCTGAACTCAGATTACCTTTCATAAAGTATGTCCATTCCTGGCATACTCTTCTTTCCATCTGTCATGCTTTCCCAACCCTGCTGTTCATCCTTAAGATCAACAGTGCCTATGCCAAATGTGCCTTTCCCCTATCACAACAGCAGTGCCTTTCCTTCCAGCTTCTAATCCTGGGGCAGTTTCCTCATTAACATCAGAGACTCTGTGTAACCTGTTTCCACATCCGCCTGCTCTTCCTCTTCCTCCTCACGTCTTCTCTTTCTTCTTATTACTTCAGCCTTGCCCCCTGCCCACCTTTCATAGAGTCCTCTTCCCTTCATCAAACTACCTTTACCTCGGTGCCTTTTTTTTTTTGCCTCCTCTTGCTTTCTTTGCATCAACCACCAGGTAAACAGCTAAGAAATGAATGCTAACATGCAGACTGCCATATAAACTCTTGACGCCAAAGCATAAATGTAGCATGCTTCCCTCTTTTGGTTTCTTCCCATTTGAATTCCCACAATGTCCCAGCTGGTCAAGAGAAAGATTATAGACAAGTGCTTATGCAATCAAAGAAACTGATACGCAGAGATCATCACATCCGAAAGCAAATTACAGCCTTATATACATAAACAAATGCAATTGTGGTATTCACCCAGGGATGTTTGCTATATGAGCTTTCCACATACATAAGCAGTTCTCACCCCGATCGGAGCCATTATACTCGCTTAAGGCCCATCATAAGTGTGTATGTGAGTGTGTGTGGGAGCCATTCATGTATAACATTAGTCCTAATGTGTTCAACAAGGGGCTATAAGAGCAAAGATGTCTCACTAGAGAATTGACCTCAGCTGCAGAGATGACTGTTTCAAATGCTTGCTTTGCTCCCTGCAACATCCAGAATATATATATAGATACGGTAGACCCACTTTTCTTGCTCTTACAAAAATATAACCGGTACACAGCAGGCTGTAATAATCGATATAACCTGAGAAGGCAGGTCATAAATCCAAGCAAATGTATTTCCCAGGAGGGGCAGTGGATGCTTAAGGTCTCACACACACATTATTACATTTGTGAACAGGGAAAAACGACGATTTCTGCAAAGACACGAGCACACTGCCGGCCCACGTAGTTATGAGCCATATAGCCAAATTCTTATTATCACCAACTTAAAATGTTGTGTAATGAATGGAAGCAATTAACAGAGGCGAAGCAAGACAATTTTGTAAAAGGGGGTGGCCAGATCTAGCGGGGCTCAGATAATCTTGTGGAAACACACCAGAACCAACCACCCCAGCAAAATTTGAAGAGCTTAATGGCAACATGGAAGAACTTAAAATTTAGGTACAATGAAAAAAGAAAAAAAAAAAGAAAACTGATCGCATGAAGATTGCTTTAAGCGGTCTGGTGGTCTGTATATCCCTGCTTTCAATTACACATTTACCAAAGGTTAATCTACTGACTTGATATGTTAAATACATATCAAATGTAAAAACAAAACTTTGGGTTGCTTGATCTTCTCCCACACATAAATTACACTGGTATCATTTAGGGGTGGAGTCTGGAGTAGGAGGCAGAAAAAACAGAGCTATTAATAATAAACAAATACATAAACATTGCAACTTGGAAGAAAGTGTTCTCTGCTATCCTAAATGGATGCATAAATAACGTCTATACATTTCTAACCATGAAATCATCTAAACTCTTCCCTTAAATTTATGCATACAGATACTATGCATATAATACAGTGTGGGTAGGTGTGAGCAACTCAACTTCTGGCCCAAGCTCGGCGGCGCACCTGGTTAATGACGTGAAAGATGAGCTATCGCAGATTTCTAAGGCTGCATATCAAATAGATGCAATCAAAGGTGGATAAAAAAATCAAATATATGTGAATAAATGTATAATGGAAGCTTGTTCTTTCATTTATTAAAATTCATGAATAGAAGATAAATTACTAGAATAAATAAAATAAGCTTCTACTAATAATAAAATTTTATATATATGGCTAATATGATTCCCTTGAAGGCTGTAATGTGAAGTGGGATATACCTCCCCATCATGTGGCCCCCCCTTGGTGCCGCCACTGGCAATTAAACTGGATTTTGAAGCGACTCGCAGCCTCTTTAGGAGACGCTGGACCGCAGACAGATTTGCGCATAATCGGACGGTGCGGAGGTAAAATGCTTGCCCCCCCCCCCCCCCCCCCCCCCGGACCGTCGGCTCTCTGACATCGCGCCTGTCCAGTTTGCTCGGGGAATTTAAAAAAAAAAAAAAGTGCCGTCTCCTTCACCTTGTGGTCGGGGACAAAACCTGAACGGAGCACAGATCAGGTGGAAACGGGGAATGGCTCAATAATTAGTATCTGCTGTACAACTGTTTTGTTTTTTTGTTTTTTAATCGTGGTTAAATTCCCCCACATTAAGCGCATGTTGGTGTGCGTCAGGGGACGGGTACAGGCTTGGAGCAAGGATTTCCAAACGGGGGTCCTGTCTGTATTAATCACTGTCCATTACAGTGGATTTTATTTGTAGAATTACACAACACTTTAATAAGACTGAGAGTTGTCTCGTTTCTTAGTAGCGATAAAAGGTAGCGGGCACGTCGAGTCTCGCAAATGCGCGCAGAGTTGCTCCATTGATACTTCCATTTAAATTCAATTACATCCACGCATCCACAGCTACATTCTTGAAATACTTTTTTTTTTTTAAGTACAATTTTAACGTAATTTCCAGCGAGTGACAAGCAGTGATGCCAAAGAGCAGACAGGGAGACTGACAATTCCCAAATACCCGAGTGATGATGCTGATGATGGGGGGAAACTGGGTCTCAGCTCCACTTAGCCCGACCGAGGTGAAAATATAAAGCAAAAGGGTTTAGAAGAAGAGAAGGGATAAAATTACCTTCACGTCTCGGGTCTGGGATTATCTCAAGTTTCCTCCGGCTGCTGGTGCTGTCCGTCAGTCGGTCACAAAACTGAGTTCGAGAAGGACGAACGTTGTCATCATCAGTCTCTCTCTCTCTCTCTCTCTCTCTCTCTCTCTCTCTCCATCTCTCTCTCTCTCTTCTCTCTCTCTCTCTCTCTCTCTCTCTCGTCTCTCTCTCTCTCTCTCTCTCTCTCTCTCTCTCTCTCATCTCTCTCTCTTCTCTCTCTCTCTCTCTCTCTCTCTCTCTCTCTCTCTCTCTCTCTCTCTCTCTCTCTCTCTCAAAAAAAAACCCTCCCTGCCCCCTCTCCTTTTTTCCCTTTCCTGACCGCCTACCTCTGCTTTTCACGCTTTTTGTCTCCCGGTCCTCTCTTGAGCTCCCCATCCCTGCTCCCCTCTTGGAAGTGATTAACACTGGTGCCCTATTCTGCTCATCATGACTCATTACCACCAGCGGTACCGTGACCACTGCGATGATCAATAAGATCATCTTTCAAATCTCACCACAGCCTCTAAAACTGAAATGCCTCCATCTCTGCAAGTTATTCCAGTTAATTCAACCGTTTTCCCAATCTTGCTCTTACGTAACACGTCCACTCCTGATGTGCCATGTGAAAGCTCTTATACTGGGAGAATTGTCTGACTTTGTCATGTTACAAACCCTTTTGGCGGTGGCGTGGGATACAGTAGTTTATGTTGTAAAGCGAAAGGACAAGGATGCATGGTTTTCATAATTTGAAACCCACTCTCTAGAGTGAAGACTATTCTTCACTTCCTGCACTGCAGTTAAAGCTACAGGTCTTTCAGGGCATGTGTCCACCAGGTTTGCACATCCAGGGATTAAAAGGTTTGCCCTTTCCATAAAATGAAAAACTCTGGCTCAGTCAGATTGCTTTAAGAGCGTGAACATCAAGGTGCTGGTCTTTCACTGTCAGTCTGAACATGATTTGATTTAAACCAATCCATTGTAGCTCGGGCTGACGGTTTTGGAAAATTGGGTCCACATAGATGTACATATTGGGGGGTTTATATCTTTTATATTATTCCCCCTAAAGTTTACATTTGTATACTTAATGTCTATGCAGTGTGTATCTGTCGCTGTTAAGGGGAAGCACACCCACAGCATGATGCGGCCACCACCATGTGTAACTGTGGGGAACATGTTCCCAGGGTGACGGGCTGTGTTTCTTTAGGCAACATTTTTGAGATGGTAATATAGTCTGTTTCAATCTTGTATGTTCCTTGGTCTCCATTAGGGTTAGGCTTGTTTACTAATGTTCTCTAACAAACCTCAAAGACCTTTACAGAACAGCTGTATATGTACTGAGAGAGAATAAAGTGATCAGAATAAAGTGGACAGAACAAGAAGAAAAAAAAAGCCCAGCATTCCTTCTGGATTCTGACCATTTTGAAAACCGTTCGTCATTTTTCTTCCACTTTACAACTTTGCAGTTTAAGCTCTGTCACATGAAATCCCATTATAGTAAAATCATGCTTCTGGCTGAAATTTGACAAAATCCATAAAAGATCAAGCACCTGTGTAATTTAGCAAGTCACTGTACGTCCCTTCCTGGTCTTTACTTGTGCAGTTTGCAGGGCAGTTGTATTTATGCTCCTACTTACCACTCCAAGCACTCCACACAGAGACAAATGAGCTTCATGGCGTCCAAGTTCCTTCATCCACTTTTTTTTCCTCCAGCAAAGACTTCATTAAATTATTATTTTGTAAATAAATGACCCCTTTTCACCCCTGTTCTGAAGTGTGTCAGAGAGCATCTTGAACACCAAGATCACCCCCCCCTCACACACACACACACACACACCACCCAGTATGTTGTGGGACAGTGTAATGAACAACCAATTACTTATCCACTTGCCACTTGACCATCATGAAGTCATATGGAAGCCAAAAGTGTTACAACCCACACACACACACGCTCATCTATCCGGCGCCCCACAGCATTAAAACCTTAAAATAAGACAGCCCACACAAAAAATAAACCCAAATGGAATGGGAATGCTGAGAAATCAAAAGTCAAACACATAAAATGACAAAACATGTGATAAATTCCTATTATTTGTACTCAGTGTGTGTTTAGTTTTTGTCCTGCAATTTTTATTTGGGCAGCGCCCTAGTGCCCCCTATTGAGCTGTCCATGTCCATTAGTCCTCATTTAAACTTAATTTCGAAATGCATCATAAATGCTTGAGTAAATAATCTATGTTTCCCGTATTCTTACTTATTTGGCGAATGACTGATAAAGTATGTGGCAATGTTAAACATAAAACATCATTTTCAGAGCCCTAAGAACACTTGCTGTTCTGACAAAGAGATTTACAAGCGGTACTTACACTCAGCTCGCACATAGTTTGCATTGTGCATTAATTTGATTTTGTGCAATTTAGCTAATGGCAAATCAGATGAACAGCCTCCGGTGCAGCTGCAATACTAACTAATACAGTTTCATGTTTGGTGTAAAGCTTTCAGGATGAGTTTGCTGTCAAATTCTGTCTCAGTTCTTTTAAAGTGTCTCAGAAATTTATTAGAGCTAAAGTGCAAGTCATTACCGCTCGCCCTTACTACTCTGACCTTTCCCTGCCGTTTCAGGAAATTTGAGATTAGAGGAGGCGTATGACACATAAGCACTTTTAATTGCTAGGGAGCGTTTGCTCGTGGGACTGTGTAACAAAAAACTTTGACATTACACAAACGTGTCACTTTGTTTGGGGCTGCCTACATTTGAGAATATCTCATTCAGCGAGCCTTTCAGATTTGAAAGGCACTGTTATGTCACAAGCTCAGCTCAGAACTTTCCATTTGAAATTGTGCTGCTAACAGCAGGAAGACAAAACTTTAGGTCTTGGCTGGTGCTAAGAAAATAAGAGCAAATTTTCATTCGCGTTCTTTTTCCAATTTAGTCCCCCCCCCCCCCCCCCAAAAAAAAAAATATTGCAGTGCACAAACAGTAAAAATGATATGTACCCGACCAGAGATCCAGCCTACCTCAGTTTGAAGTGTGGATGTCAGACACTCATTCATTAACGAACATTGAAGCACAATTCAAGGATGGTTTTGGACTGTGGCAGGAAGATGGCAGGAGAAAGCCACACACCAATAGGGGGAAGGGTTGAAACAAAGGTTGGGGGCAGAATTCAGGGCAACCCACCATTACAGTTGATAATTCACGAATAAAAACACTGCACGACCACCAACATCCTTTTCTATAACTGTTTGTAACCTAAAATTGTTTTGTGACCCAGAAATGCCAGCCTGAATTTTAATCTGAGATATTGTCATGATCTCCAGGTGGTTGGGTCTTTTTGCGTTTACGTTCATTTAGTCCTTGTGCAATTAGTTCATGCTTCTGCGTTCAGTTTCTTAGTTTATCCGAGTGTTCTGTTCTTTGCAGATTTAGTATTATTTATGTTTCTTGTCTGGGAATCTTTTCCTCACGGTGTAGAGCTCTTTATGTTGCTTTGGGTTGCTTGTCATTTCTTCACCCCTGCTTCTGTATTTAAATGTTCTGGTTGTAATTGCTCTTCGTTGGATTCTTTCGTCTTACTTTTTGTACCATACCCGCTTCTTTGCCCATGCTCCATGTCCTGTTCTCCTTGTGCAAGACCAATCTGTATGTTTTATCCATTTTTTATTAAAGGACTGTGGTTTTGCCATTTCAGTCTCTGCATTTGGTCTCACAAGTCAAAACATCATATATATCCTGTTCATCTCAGATGAAAAACAAATCTGCTAGGAGAAAAGTTAACAACAAACAGTAGCTGTAACAACCCGGTTTCATACATGGGCAACCCCTTAAGCTTTTACTTTGTTGAAACACCTTTTAATTAAATATCCACATTGATTCTTCTTCTGTTGACACTTAACATTAATCATAGTAAACCTGATCAGTTGTTAATAAAATCCAGTCGTACTAGCATCCTTTGGCTAAAGCCAATGTTAACAGAGGATCAAAAAGAACTCATTGTTCAATGATATCAGTCAGGAGAAGAGGACAAATTGAATGACATTGTTATAAATACACCATGATGAACAATTACTGACAGTCATCAGTAACTGAAGAAAATAAACAAAAACAGAGACAGGACTGGGTTTTTTCCCCAAAGTTAATCAAAAAAGACAAAAGCGAAATTGGTCAGGTGGGTAAACAATAGACCTTTCAGCAGAAGGAGATCCTGTCATCTGCTGGTTGTGTCAATGGTTTCCTGTAACCAGATTGAAAGTTCTTGGCTACTAATCCATAAAGTACGTTTGGCACAAAGATTATTGTGCATTACAAAAGAAAAAAAAACATAACCATAGTGAAACATGATGGTGGCAACACCAAGATGCTGGAAAGTAATAGACTCCAACCAGATGACTGAATGCAGTAAATAGATTAAAGTAATTCAAATAAGGTGTTAGTTTAAGGATATGCAACAAGGAAACATGTCATACTAACCATGGAAAAGGTTTGGAAATTATTCAGAATGGTCTAATCTTTTTCAAACACACAAAACATGATATCTTATGTGTGAACATTTATGAGAGCCACTATGTGCCACTATATGTCACTGCTGGAGAAGTGTAGAGCCACAGTGGATAGTCGTCTGCATTGTCCATGGCTTTGCAGCAATCCCTCATACTGAGCAAGCATGAAGCGACAGTGGAAAGAAAAACTCCCCATTAACAGGGAGGAAAAACCTCCAGTAGAACCAGGCTCAGTATGAACAGTCATCTGCCTCAACCGACTGGGGGTTAGAGAAGACAGAGCAGAGACACAAAAAGCACAGAAGCACACATTGATCCAGGAATCATTTCTATGTTAAATGGTAATGGTGGATGATATGTCTCCCCTGGATGATGTCACAGCTAACAGAACGGCAGACCAGGTGTACCTACCATGAAGAGAAAAATGACACCAAACAAAAAGTTAAAAGCTGAAATAACAACAAGCAATGCCACTTGGAGAACAGTAGGAGAACTCAGCAGAGTGAGAAAAATAGGCCCCGATGTCCTCCAGCAGCCTAAGCCTATAGCAGCACAACTTTAATAATGTAAAGCACTTTGCATTGTCTCTGTACTGAATTGTGCTATACAAATAAATTTGCCTTGCTTAGACTTAGACTTAGACTTTCTTTATTGTCATTTTGTATACACAGAGTGGATACAGAACGAAATTTCGCTTTCACACAGCTCAGAAAGATTGCAGTAACTCTACAGGATACCTTGCGGTGAATTACAGTACAGGATAAAGTGCAGTGATAAATCGCAGTCACTTACAGGATAAGTTTCAATTGACTTCCGGATAAAGTGCAGCAGTGAGCAGTAGGCAGTTGAAATGTAAACAGTGTAAAACAAATGTAAACAAATACGCAGTAAGGTGCAGCAATGATTTAAAAGTAGACAGTTGCATTGTACACAGTTTTGCAGTACGTTTCCCGGTAAGGTGCAGCAGCAATTTTGCAGGATACGATACAATGTGCAAATGTGCAGATGTGCAAATCAGCGAATCGAATGTGGTACACAGTCCGTTTTTATACTTTAGCAGTTCAGCAGTTCAACAGTCTGATGGCAGCAGGGAAAAAGCTTTTGCAGAACCTAGTGGACCTGCAGCGGATGCTGCGAAACCTCTTTCCAGAGGGCAGCAGGGAGAATAGTCTGTGGTGGGGGTGTGAGGGGTCCCTGATGATGTTACGGGCTCGAGACACACAGCGCTGCGATGAAATGTCTTTTATGGAGGGAAGAGGAGCCCCGATGATCCCTTCTGCTGTCCTCACCACTCTCCTCACGTTCTTCCAGTCGGAGGCACTGCAGCCTCCACACCACACAGAGAGACAGCTGGTCAGAATACTCTCTATGGTGCTTCTATAGAAGGTCGTGAGGATGGGCGGGGACAGGCGGGCTCTCCTCATCCTCCGCAGAAAGTACAGTCGTTTCTGTGCCCTCTTCACCAGCGACGCGGTGTTCACAGTCCAGGTGAGGTTGTCCGTGATGTGCACCCCCAGGAACTTGGTGCTGCTGACCACCTCCACCGCTGAGTTGTTGATGAGCAGTGGAGCATGGTGAGGCCGGTTTTTCCTGAAGTCGACGATGATCTCCTTCGTCTTCTCCACGTTCAGGATCAGGCTGTTGTCTCTGCACCAGCCCACCAGCTGCTCCACCTCCTCTCTGTAGTCCTGGTCGTTGTCGTCTCTGATCAGGCCCACCACCGTTGTGTCGTCTGCAAACTTCACGATGTGATTGGTGGTGAACCTGGGGACGCAGTCGTGTGTCATCAGGGTGAACAGCAGGGGGCTCAGGGCGCAGCCCTGAGGGGAGCCCGTGCTGAGGGTGATGACATCAGAGGTGTTCTGTCCGACCCGGACTGACTGAGGTCTGTTGGTGAGGAAGTCTAGCAGCCAGTTTCGTAGGGGTGTGTTGAAGCCCAGATGCTCCAGTTTTGCCACCAGATGTTGTGGGATGATGGTGTTGAACGCTGAACTGAAGTCCAGGAACAGCATCCGCACGTGCGTGTTCTTCTCCTCCAGGTGTGCCAGGCTCAGGTGAAGAGAAGAGGAGATGGCGTCCTCAGTGGAGCGGTTCCGTCGGTAGGCAAACTGGAACGGGTCGAGTGTTGGGGGGAGACTGGAGACGATGTGTTCCTTTACCAGCCTTTCAAAGCACTTCATCATGATGGGAGTCAGTGCAACAGGCCGGTAGTCGTTGAAGCAGGTGACTTGAGGTTTCTTTGGCACCGGAATGATGGAGGCAGACTTGAAGCATGCTGGCACTATGGCTTGGTCCAGCGAGGTGTTAAAAATGTCTGTGAGGACACCAGCCAGCTGACCTGCACACTCCTTGAGCACCTGCCCAGGTATGTTGTCGGGGCCTGGGGCCTTCCGCGGGTTGACTCTCCTCAGAGTCTTCCACACGTCGGCGGTGTCAAGGCAGAGGACCTCCTCTTCCTGATGGGGAACAGCTTTCACTGCTGGAGTGCTGTTTAGTGCCTCAAACCTCCCAAAGAAGTTATTTAGTCCATTGAGGAAGTCAGCATCAACTTCACCCACCGGGGGGGAGGGGGTGTTGTATTCAGTGATCGCCCGGATGCCTTTCCACATGCTCCTGGTGTTGCTGGCATCATGGAAAAGCTCCTGGATTTTCTGACTGTGGTTCCGCTTTGCTAGCCTGATGGCACGGTTCAAGTTGGCTCTCGCTGTCCTCAGTGCCTCCTTGTCACCAGACTTGAAGGCTGAGTTCCGTGCTTTTAGCGCTTGACGGACCTCCGCAGTAATCCAGGGTCGTTGGTTGCCTTGCCTTGCCTATAGAGGTAGCTCAGGGTAACCTAAGCCACTCTAACTATAAGCTTTGTCAAAAAGGAAAGTTTTAAGATTAGTCTTAAAAGTAGACAGGGTGTCTGCTTCACGGACCAAAACTGGGAGTTGGTTCCACAGGAGAGGAGCCTGATAGCTAAAGGATCCGCCTCCCATTCTACTTTTAGAGACTCTAGGAACCACCAGCAGACCTGCAGTCTGAGAGCGAAGTGCTCAGTTAGGAACATACGGGGTAATCAGAGCTCTGATATATGATGGAGCTTGATTATTAAGGGCTTTATACGTTAGAAGAAGAATTTTAAATTATATTCTTGATTTATCAAGAAGCAAAGCGAGCTATCTAGGCATCAACCGACCTTTCTGGAAAACAACATTAAGATGTGACACATTTATAAATCCGTGTGACATAGTGTCAATTAAGGACGTGCACACTTAATCCAATTAGATTATTGCTGTTTTTGGAAATTTTATATTTTTCCCATAACAGAGTTGTTTGTTTCTCAATTGCACTGTACAGGATACAGTATACAATTGAGGTTCTGTCCAAATCTAGCCTGATAAACAACAGTTCAGCTGCATTAAGATGCTCATAGTATCCATCCACCCATTTTCTAACATGTCTATCCCTTTTGGGGTCGCGAGGGGTGCTGGTGTCTATCTCCTGCTGTCAATGGGCGAGAGGCAGGGTGCGCTCCTATACTTCAAGTAAATATCTTCACTTTTTACTTGAAGTCTTGTCAATAGAAGGAAATGTTGTCTTTTACAATAAAGGTGTGAGCAGAGGGATTTCAGCTACAACACGTACCTTTAGTCTCTAAACAGTGAAAGAGAAACACAAAGTATTGGATCAGCAGTGAAACTCAGGGATTTATGGAGTCTGTGTGCAGCAGAGGAGACCCAATGTTTGACTACAGGTATTCAGAACGACCGGGGTCATTACCAACAAGCGGCCGCAGAAATAGACATGGAAAAAATAATTGCATACATCTAAAAGTATTTCTCTCTTTGCTCGGTGTGTGATGAATTGTACTCTAATGCGCCATGCTTTCTCATACAATGAAAAGTGCTTCAAGGGTTTCTAAGAATAGTTTCTTTGAATGTTCTAAATGTAAGTCAAAGCAGTATCACCATCTCAGGAGATACAAAACCTTCATACAAGGCTGCTGGAGTTGATTTGCTCCCCAGGACCTGCTGCTTGTCAAGTCGGTTCTGACAGGGATCACGTTGGGCATCTTAACCTGTGCATTTTGTTACTCTGATAACACCTTGAAAGTCAGTTGTGTGGTAAAGTGAGAATCCTAACTAAAGCACACAAAGAGCTTTAGGAAGTTATATTTTGTCACATTATAACCACAAACATTGATGTATTTTATCTGGATTTTACACAAAGTAGCAGATGATTGTGAAGCTATAGAGAAAAAGGAAAAGGAATGGGATTTTCAATTTTCTATCGGGAACAAAAATCTATTTGGTGTGCGATGTACATGTAAATTGCCCCCTTTACTCTGATACCCAAGAATAAAACCAATTGCCTCCAGAAGTTACCTACTTCGTAAACCGGGTCAGACTCAGTGTATTTTAATCTCAGAATAGATCCAGCTGTTCTGGTCTCAGAGAAAACATTAGCTAGAAAACAGCAGAAAGGCAAAGGAGAAAGTTGTGGAGAAGTCAAAGCAGAGTTACGTTCTAAAACATTATTTGTGAACACCATAGGGAGCACCGTTCAAAGCTGCCTAGACATGGATGGGTTACACTTTATTTGAAGGGGTCTACATAAGACTGACATTACACTGTCATAAACGTGACATAACACCTGTTATGAACATAAATGACTCTTTATGAATGTTTAAGACTGTTGTCATTAATTGTCATTCGGTAAATTATGACACTATTAAAGCAAAGTTGACATTGTTTTAAATGTCTTTGTTATGACAACTTGACATTAACAGAGACAAGGTTAAGTTTAGGGCTTGATTTGGGATTAGGTTAAATTAAGGGCTTGATTTGGTATTTGGTTAAATTAAGGGCTTGATTTGGGATTAGATTAAATTTAGGGCTTGATTTGGGATTAGGTTAAATTTAGGGCTTGATTTGGGATTAGGTTAAATTAAGGTCTTGATTTGGGATTAGGTTAAATTAAGGTCTTGATTGGGGATTTGGTTGAATTAAGGACTTGACTTGGGGTTTTGTTAAGTTAAGGGCTTGTCATAACAAAGACATCTTAAACAATGTCAACTTTGCTTTAATAGTGTCATAATTTACCGAATGACAATTAAAGACAACAGTCCTAAACATTCATAATGAGTCATTTATGTTCATAACAGGTGTTATGTCATGTTTATGACAGTGTAATGTCAGTCTTATGTAGACCCCTTCAAATAAAGTGTTACCACATGGATGTCAGGCCAGGTAATGAGGGCATTAATCAGAAAAGAGGCCAATAGGCTCCTGGTAACTCTGGGGGAGTTGCAGAGATGTGTCGCAGAATATGTTACTAAGACAACTATTAGCTGTACACTTCACAAATTTGGTCTTTATAAAACCGTGCCAGGAAGAGAGACAGTCTTAAATAAAAAAGAGCCATCATAAGCCCCGTTAGCTCTTTGCCGCAAGTCATGTAGGAGACAAAGGACACGTGGATTACGCTGCCTTAGTCAGATGAACAACTGAACTTTCTAGCCTGTATGGAAAAAGCCATGTGTGGGGGTAAAGCTAGTCCCCACATCACCCTGAACACGGCATCTCCCCAGGGACACGACGTGGTGGCAGCATCATACCGAGGCGACGCTTTTCTTGAGCAAATTTACAACAAATTAAATATCAGTACTACAAAAAAAGAGCCACAAGGATAACTCATGATGCCAGTTACAAAGATCATACAAGTTCACGAGTCTTAAAATTCAAAATATTCCAATTTACTGAACCGGTTCTCTTTGAAACAGCACTGATTATATATAAAGCAATAAATAAGATGCTTCCTATGTTCAAAAATAGTTTTTTTAATAGAGATAGGGAATTTAATTTGAGAGTAGGGTTAAACATAGGCCTACATATGCTTCTGTTTACTCCCTTCCGGTCATGTCATGTTGGCATTACTCTTTTTGTGGTTATTTGACAACTTTGAGCGTTCTTTATCCTTGTTATCTTCATTCATTCATTTCATGTTTCTAATGTCTGAAATAAATATCTAATTAAAATAGACGATACAGAGCAGTCCTAAAACATGGCAGCAAAAGATATGAGGCCGAGATGTTTACCATCTAACAGAACCACCTTAAACATGAAGGAATATTCATACGTCAGAATGGCTCCATCAGAGTCCACACCTAAATCCAATACTTGGAAATTACTTATGCTGGCCACAATGTTCAGGATTGTATTTGTAAAGGGGTTTGTAAACCATGTATAATTTTCCTTCTATGTACTAATCGACCATTTCTTTGTATTGATCTGTAAAGTAAAATCAGAATAACATATATCTGTTTGCGGCACAAGAAAATGGAGACATTTTTAAGGAGTGTAGCTACTTTTCCAATGCACTAAAAGTCCTATACGAATGCTACCTAGCTTGGTGCGGATCTGAAAGGATCCTATTTTATGCTGTATTTGGCTACCCAGTCCTCACAGAGCTATGCTGTTAGCACCCTTTTGTTAAGGATGTTAACGAATGAATCCATAGTGGGAAGCTTAGGGCTGCATTAATTACAACATTACTGCTGATCTGGCTGCTGTAATTTGCAGAAAATCATTTCAACAACCATTTATAATAGCGCACACCTTTCTTCCAACAACGGCGACATATTTTATTGTTGACAAAGAATACAATAAAATAAGGCCTTAGTTCTTTTGACAAAAAAAGAGCAAACAAAACATGGAATGGAATAGAAATTACCTTTATTGTCCTTCAGTGGTGAAATCCAGGCGTACCAGCAGCAAGGTGTAATTCAAATGGAGGCATGCAAATTCACACAAAGGTAAAAGTGTATAAAAACCGACAGTAAGAATAAGAGATTGTACAATAAGGGCACATTTGACAGCAATATGCAAAAGAGAATAAGACATTTCAATAAAAAAATATCTTTTGAGCTAATTAATTTTAAGTCACTCTTTAAAACTGTCCCTATCTCTTATCATTAGGAAACGTCTTTACCTTGAACAAAATCTTCCTCACTAACAACCTCATTATCAGACCAAAGTAATCACCAGCTGACAATCCAGTGATAACATTTCTATATTTATGTTAATCAGACCATCTGTATCGCCGTCACGGTTTTATTTCAGAGGGTCATTACCTCCTTCCTTATCACCACGGAACAAATTAAACCTTGTCGTCTTTACACACAAACTCGCTCTTTGTGAGCGCACTCATTCCGTTAGGCTGCTACATCCTCCTCAGTCATTACACATGCTGGAAATCCCATATCTTCAGTCCACGCCGTACTTGTAGACTGACTCTAGCAGCCGCTCTTTGAAGAACCGAGGGGGCCAGGGAGAGACGGATGTGTGACCGTTAGAAAAGTAAAAGAGAGGGACTGCTCTCGCTGTGTTATAAGAGCAGAGAATAAGAGGGCCGGCCCGACGACGGGGCATGAAAGGACTGATTTATCCACCGGAGAGAGACTCCGTCTGTGTGTGTTTGTCAAAAGAGAGCAGGAGAGACCTGTATGTACTTGCCTTTTTCTTTTTCTTTTTCTCCCTCTCTATTATTGAAAAATAAAATGGAGCGGGGAGAGCACGATATTGAATTAAACATATACATTTGTGTTTGTCTGTGTGGGTTTTGAATGCATCTCATTCTTCCCCATTCAGGCCAAGGAACACATCTGCCTGGATTTTGTGCAGCTTGGAGAGCCAGTTTTGCCGTACATGTGTTTGGCAGGCGCTCCGAGTTGGATGAGAATCAGGCTGAATTTATTGTACCCGGGATCAAAAAAAAAAAAAAAACACAACCTGCACAACAACAACAAAAAATGCCAGTGGGTGTGCTTCTTCTGAAATTCAGACGCGACAAATTCAGCTTACAAAGTCAAAACAGTTCTCAGCTGAGGAGGATCAAATAAATTACAGAAAGGAAGCACTTTAACCATTTCAATCGCTTGGAGACAGCGTTTCATCTCTAAAAAGACGTGGGTGATACCGTTTCTTGAGGAACAGATGAACCAATGGACCATTCAGTCACTTCATCTGGGTCACATATTTAACCTTTTCTTGAGCTGGACTGTTTATCCCTGACATTTTAAGATGTTCATCATAAGTGGTTGTTGTTATGAGCTTTGTTAAAGAGCAGATCAGTAACTCCAGCAGCTTTTCAAATCAGTTTTATCCCATAATGCTCACCCAACTAATAGCAGTCAACACCCCCACTGCAAGCTTTACCCTGAACCAATGCCTGGGGTAAAACAAAATATTTTAGGTCACAGGCTGAAAGATGTTTGATGGCGCTCAGCTAATTATGAATATTCAATATGACCAGGAGAGCAGTGGCACTTTTAGCATGACTAACACCCTAGGTGAGCCCTTCCTTCTGCCTCTACACACCTCCAACGTCTGATCAGTGTAAAACTGTCCAGTTTGTATTTGGTCGGTCTAAATATTTTACGTATTATTAAATAGAGACGATTAACATGTTTCACAAAGGGTTGCTTGAGATAAACTGAAGGAATGTTCCAGCATCCGCTCATAAAAACGAGCAGCACGGCAGGCTGCACTGATGGTTCAGTCAGCGTGGTAAGGCTCCATACTCTCTGGTCTAAAAACAGACCAGGCCAATCACAGCGCAGGATTACCCATAATTCCGCAGCGTTTTTCTGTAACTGGAGATTTTTATCGCTTGGTGCCTTGGAAAATTAAGAAAGTACATGTGAGTACATCGTGCATCCTCAGATTTTTTTATACAAAAGCGGCAAAAATCGTTCACTGGAGAGTTTGCTCGATGGCTTGACATGTTTCACGGACTAAAAATTACAAAAACAGAGCGTGTCGCTTGGAAGTTTTTGCGTCGCATCCGTAGTTATCTGATTGTTTCTTTTTTATTTTATTTTATTTATTTTTTATTTATTTTTTATTATTTTTTTATTTTATTTATTTATTTATTTTTATAGTGTCCTATCTGATTGGTTCTAACTGGACACTGACCCTGTTAGTCCCGCCTTTGAAACGGGGCTCTACCAGCTCCTTTCCAGACTGATATGCAGTGTATACAACGTAAGTCAGTCTGGCTGGCCAGGCTAACCAAAAGGTGCAGACGTCTGAGGTGCAATTTAAGCTTTTCTGTTTTTAGATGGACAACAGTAGATATTTATCTGCTTTGGGTTCTGTTTAAATCTTCAACCACACATCCGTCCATCCACCAATGTGACTAAATCATCCTTCTTTATCCGTCATACTTAAGTTTTGTTTTAGTTTTTTTAGAAACAGCTGCCGAAATCCATCTTTGAGGGATCTCTGGGATGTTTGTCATTGCTGGAGTAATAAACTACCCTGGTCAGAGGTAATTGTTTGGTGATGTTAATTCTAAATTGCAGCCTGTTAAATAAGATGGTACATTATCGTTTCCCAGGTGTAATATGACGTTTATTTCTCCTTTAGAAGATTAATGCTGGGCCTCTCTTTAACCCGGTGGCATCATCTGTGAAAATCAAACAGACCTTCACCTTTGCTGACATTCAAACGCACATGGGAACTTGATTTATCAGCTGCACATTACATTTTATGACAGGTTCCACACCTTACTTAACCAGGGACTGTGTCTTGGCCACGTGTGGAAGCTGCCAGTTTGAGCATGTTTTGAAGGCCACTGTCAGGAGCCTGGAAGTCAGGGGGGGAGGGGGAGAGAGATGGGGAGGCTGCGCTCTTTGGCAGCCGCAGAGCTTTGATCCCGGTATATAGATTCCAGTCCTCTATCAGTATACGGCTTCCTTTGGGAAAGAGAGACAGAACATGCTGGTGTTTGTTCAGTGTGCACGGAAATCTGCGGAGTGACAGGGAATCTGAGGTGAGGAGATGGATGCAAAGTGTTCTCGCCGCCGTGAGAACATGCAGCATTTGCTACAGAGATGGACATGAGTGAAGGCAGGCAGGTTGACAGCCAGCATGAGGATAACAGACGGACGGGCAGATGCATGTAGGTATTCCCGAGAAATTGGCCAGGTATGGCGTCTAATAGCACGGTGCGCAGCCAGTCACGGACAGCTGCCGCACGGTATAGTCTGGATCAAATGCAGACAGATGCCAATCTCTCAGCAGGAAAGATGCTTCAGCTCTGCACACACAGACACAGATCCACACACAAACACTGTCCTCCTCCTTTCTTCACCTGTCTGCTCCTTGCTGTCAGAGAGCCAGACAGGTGGTGATGTTTGTTCCCCTAGGCTCTGTCACCACCCTTCGCCTCCATCCCTTTCCGTTCCCTTTCCTTTTCTGAGTGGCATTTAAGTGCCGACGCCCTCAAAATAAAGCCGCAGACAGAAGGCGCAGGGACGACTGTATAGCCGCGATTTTGTTTATGGCAAGTGTCCAGGTGAGAATGTGACAGGGGCTTTGTGCCAGATTGTGGCTGAACGATTGTCTGAATGCTAATGGCTGTAAATGAATGCATTGTTATTTAGCTTTGCTATCCTCCTTTATTTCCTCTCTGTCATTCATGCGACTCCGCAGTCCTTCTGCATGTTATTTCAGCCTGTGAACGGCTGACAGTCAGGGAAAGAGGGATACGGGTTGAGACAAAACAGGGAGAGGGGGAGGCTTTGTTTAAATTAAATAAAATAAAAACTCAACATTCAGATTCGTAACGACCTGCTGAAAACATCTACAGACAAAACAAAGTATTACTGTGTCTAACATACAGAGTTTACACTCACATTCATCATGGGCACACACATTTGCTTAATTTAGCACTTTTAAAAAAACTTGTATGAACTGTTCTTTGTTCTGGGTGAATGATCAATGATCAATAAACACACAACTTTAAGTCATTTAATATATTTTTTTTAAATCAGACATAGAAAAAGTCAAAATTATGTACACAGGCTCAAACATATAAATTCTTCCCCACTAACATTTTGACAAATGTCCTTTAGCAGCTTGCACCTCAGCCATGCAGTATTTCTGGTCTCTATTTCTGGACATAATTTTGGCAGGATGTTGAACTGCTTCCTGTCAGAAAAACATCATTCAAATCATTTCAGCTGCTTAGTGTCCTGCCACTGTACTGGCTTTGACACATAGTCTATACATTTCTTGTAGGACTGAGGCGAGGGCCATTTCAGACGCTTATTGTTAGCTTATTTATCTGTCCCACAAGCAGGCTTGCATTTTGTTTGGGATCATTATCCGGTTGAAAAACTGTCCCACAGCATCATGCTACCATCACCGTGTTTGGACATACAAATTCCATCATGTAATTTTTTTGGTGTTAAAAAGGAGCATTGTGCATGTTTAAAGGTTAAATATGATTTGTTTTCTTTCTCATACATGCCCTTATAGTTGCCTGATGTGTAAAATGAGTTTTCCTCTATTTACCGCAATTGCCTCCATAGGCTGGATTAGTCAGTTCATTAGAGAGTGATTCGGGTCGTAGTCTCTGGGCGTGGGTGTGACACACTCTCGTTCACCAGGCTACTTTGTTGAGTCTCCGCCACCATTGATGTATTAGCGAGAGAACACGGGCTAGCTTCAGTATTTATAGCTTTCTTACCTCAGAAGACATTATGCCTCTAAACCAAAGGCCTGTTGTCGCAGTAGCAGATGCTTTTCCTCTTCTCCCATGCGCGTGCACAACACTGGTGTCATTTCAACTTTTTGCCAGAGGGGGCAGACATCTGCAAAAACTCTGGATCTTGCACTATGCTCCTTTAATGCACTGATGATAAAAGTGAGGGTAAAAAGTCATCACCAAGCTGTTATAACTGTAAGAGGTCTGAACAACAGTGTCTCTGACCAAAAGTTTAACTTCAATTTGGATTGATGTTAAACTTGAAGGATATTTGCTGTTGGTCACATGGACAATCCAAATGTCTTCTTGACAAAGGTTTAGTGGTCAGAGAAGTTTGGAGTATTTAGCCAGAAGGACAAAGTGTCTTTAAAGAAGTTGTGTTGAGGCTTCCAAACCTCACTTCTCAAAACCATCAAGTAGGAAAATGATTTAATAATTTTTCCTTGTCAACCCCCCACCACCACCACAAACAACAACACCACCACCTAAACAAACCTTAGCGATAATAAATAACCATGCTGTCATATGATAAACATAAGTTACATTTTAACTGATCATTATTTCAAACCATAAACTCTGTTAGTATGATCGTAATTAATTTTAAGGTTTGAACAATAATCCCACTCATTTGTTATATCGCTTTCAAAATACCACTGAATGCAGTCATGAATGCTCCACTGCTCCATCAAACTACCCTATTTGATTAAAAGGTTTGTTTCATTTATAGAGCAATTTTAGGTTTTGACTGCATGCGCTGAGATTTAGAGCCAGAAAGATGATTTATTTACTGTTATTGCATGAAATATTGCCTAATATTGTGCTAATATCTGAAGTCCGTACAGGCCAACTATACAGTCAAGCGTGGTCGTGTTAACTTCACATTGTTGTTTTGTTTTGCTGCCAGGGGGGCAGGTACATTGCATAAAGAAGGTGAAATAATAAAGAATGAAGGCTAGATACAACTTCTTCAGCTTCACCTGAAATTAGCTGAATAGTTGACATTTGGACATAGTTTGGTGTTCCATGAGGACAATGCTGGTTTGGGAATGGATAAACCATGGATCCATCCATGACATCCATCCATCCATCCACCCCAGGCTTTGACACAAACATAGGACCTTCTTGTTGCAAGGCTACAGTGCCACCAACTGCATTACCATACAGTCCCATGGATAAACCCGGTTTACGTTAAACTGCTGGAATTATCCTGACTTCAACCCTATTGAAAACTAATCGACTTTGCTCAAAGTCAGGTTTGTTTAAGGCCCCGTTCACACAAAGAAGAGATTGGCTGTATCTGGCAAACTTCTTGGTTGGATAAGGATTCCCATCCAGACGAAACCAATATGATCTGAAACCCGCTCCCAGGATGGGAAAGTTCTGGGCAGCTCTGTCTGGACACCTCTATCCTCTAAAGGTCAAATATCCTGACAGGATTATGCCAGGACATTGGTGATGGTCACCAAAAACCTTCAACGTATCCAAAAATATGAATATATATTATTCTGAGCCCATATGGATTAAAGAAAATCCACAATAAAGTCAAAACGTTTTGCCAATTTCTAGTTTTTGAAAATGGTTGAAGCTGTTTCTTACATAATCCTTCCAAACTTAAAAAAAGAACAGCTAGATTTTTCATTAAAAGCCTCAAAAATATCATGACATTCATGCACATAATGAGTGAGTGGAAACTCCTCACCAGGTTTTAGCACTGAAGCTGGTGATGGCCTGCTATTTCCAGTTGGTAAATTGTTTTTTCTGCAGGGAGCCAAAAATTTTCATGCCAGAAAATATACAGAATTGTATTCAGTAGAGCTGACATAACCCCACACAGCAGACTACGGCCAATTCATTCAGCGACAGCACAACTGATTCAGGAAAGCGAGATAATGTTACTGTACATATATATACACATATACACACATATATATATATATATATACACACATATATATATATATATACACACATATATATATATATATATATATATATATATATATATATATATATATATATATATATATATATATATATATATATATATATATATATATATATATATATATATATGTTCTCCTATATGAAACACTGTGTGCAAGACACTGTGAGATTTCCAGTGATAGGTCGAGCCAACAGAGTAAAACGTTTTGAGTTTTCAGAAATGCTGCTACTTTGCAGAAAGGCAGCAACTTATGGACGTTTGATTTCCAACAACGGTGTATTTTCTGAGAGCTGTGTTGTTTTTCTGTTTCCCTGGCTGCCAGTGCTGCTTGGCAGAGCATCATGTAAAATGTTGAGGGAAGGACAAGTTTCATATTCATACAGTGTATCCTAATGACTGGGTCATTTGCAAGATTGTATACAATGGCAGACCTCGTAATGATGAGCCAGGAGTGGAGTTAATGTCTATTTGTCCACTTTCAGCCTTTATTAGATCTTAAAAAGGGCCATTATTTTTTGTGGGATTTTCCCTCTCTTTGGCGTTTTATACAGCTTCTCAGTGCTTGTGAAATATTTCTGAAAGCCCAAAGTCCATATCAAAGACAGGTTTTCTTTTCCAGAATAGAGAATGCTCCCAGAACTGTTAAATAAATGTATTACTACCCCCAGTAAAGGTAAGTAAAAAGATTTAATAAATGTAACTTTTTTATAGGATCACAGGCCAACACTGAAATATTTTGAAGAAGGCTAATTAATTTGTTAAACTAGTTCCCATATTAGGAAGTAAGTGTTTTTAACAAGTGTACCTGCTTTGCATTAAATAATCTCAAAGCAGGTATGTGATCTTAAATCCTGACGCATCATTTATTGTTCACTGGTTGTCTTCCGTGTTTAAGGTGCTGTGAACAAAGGTGAGGAATTAGTTACATTCTCCTTATCATATAGCCACTGTTTTTTTGTGCAAAAGAAAGCAATCAGAATCAACCACAAGGAAAGCTATAGAGAGGGGGGTGGTGCCTATCTATATACCCTGGACAGAGACACAGTGGACAAACAACAATGGACACGCTCACATCTAATGGCAATGTATACAGACCAATTAACACAACGGTCATGTTTTTGGACTGTGGGAGGAAGCCTGAGTACCTGGAAGAGAACCCACGCATGCACAGGAAGAATGTGCATGCTTGTTGCAGAGAGACCCCAGGTCAAAGCAGGGGGCTTGAACCCAGGACCTTCTTGCTGCAAGGCAACAGGGCTACCAACAGTGCCACATTTGTTCAGACATGTGCAATTTAAAAATAAATATTTAGATATAATCTTCACAATTTAAAAGAGAGGGATGAGGGTTTATGACTGGTAATTAACAAATATTGACAGAGGGGACAAAAAGGAAAAGAAGCCAAAGTAATTGTGTTAGGGAGTAGGGGATGGGATTAAAGATGTCTACACTTCTCATCCCTTTTCAAGTAAGGAAATTAATTCTATCATTTATGTTCTTTTTAATATAGCTTCATTCACTGAATTGTGTTAACACCAAGACCTTTGAAAGATTAAGATTATTATTGCTCGATTGAAAGAAAGTTACCTGTCTTAATTGGAATCAATGACACAATCACTAACGTTCAAAGAAAAGGTAAGTCATGCATCTTTTTATTTGTACTTTATTAAGTTGATCAGAGTTTCTGGGAACTATTAAGTAGTGATCCTTGACTTCCTGTTTCCCCGAGGAAAGGAAATAATGTGGCACTGAAGCTCATTTCTATTAGCTAGGGGGTCACTGGGCTGGAGGAGGACTCACATTTATCTGGTCTCATCTTATCGCACTAAAAAAGAAAACAAAGCTTACTGTTAAAAATCTGTGACAGAGTTGTATGTTGGGTCAGCAAGTCTTCGTAACTACAATCAGATGCCATCTACGTAACAACCTACTTTTTGGGAAGCATGCCCAAAAAAATGATTTTAAGTTGTACCATAACAAAAATATTAATGTGTAGATTTTTCTATACTCCTCTGGGACTCTAACTGTGTGCTTCGGTCCAATGACCTGAAGACTGAGCACCCCATGTGGGTTTGGTGTGAAGCAAAAGCAACTCATGCCCACTGAAGGATTTATAATAGTGTGGGCTCTTTTTCTCTTCCAACGGCCCTGAGAACCTTGTTAGAGCGCATGGGGTCATGAACTCCTGGAAATATCAGGACATTTGAAATAAAACTCAAATGGACTTTCAGTTAACTGAAACAGGTTGTTAGAACAGTAGAGACATGTTCTCTTGAATGACTAGTCAGGCCATTCTGGCAATCCATGAATACACTAAATTGAACAGATTATTGTGTATATATATATATATATATATATATATATATATATATATATATATATATACAAATGCAAAAAACATTCTAAAGTAATATTTCAGATTTCTGTTTTATTTCTAAACCACAACATATATTAAATTGAGAATATGGCCAGTTTTAGTAGGATTATTACAACCATCACTTGTGTAACCTCAGCATAAAATGAATCTCGTTCAAACGTATTCATTTAGCTCTTGTCCAGTCATGATTACATGCTTGTTTTAATTTGTGCTTTTGCCTCTCAGTATGCTGCATGTGCTCCTTATGCATGGTTTAGATTTTCTCCTGATAGCATCAGCCTGCAGTCTAAAAACATGCATGATAGGTGCATTGGTAAACTGCCGATAGTTATGGATGGCTTTGTGATTGGTTGTGTGCCTCTGCGTTGCCCAGGGATGTACCCTGCCTTTGCTAACCGACTGCTAGAGACAGGGGCAGCCCCTCCTGTGACCCCGTAAGGATTAAGCAAGTACAGAAAATAAATTGAATGAACAATACAAAAATCTTAGATTTAGGGGTTTTCTATTCTTTGATGTCCTGACATGTTACTGTGCTGTCTGTCATTTATGATTTGACAAACATCAGGAAACAGCATACACATGTGTAAACGGCACCTTTTGATATTGTTTTTTAATTCAGTTTTCACTCTGATTTGCTTCCATGGCCTTGCAGACATTTGTTGGGGTGTGAAGCTTTGCGTTTGCACTCGTCCCTTAACCTGCCGCATTCACATCTGACCTACCCGCTCAACAGAAGAATTCAATGTTCAGTGTACAAAAGTTTTTTAGACATAATCTTGGAGCAGCAGGAAAGTTGAATGTGTTGTGTGATCAGTTATGCTTCCGCTAACAATCCTCCACCCACAAAGCCAACAGCTGGTACGAAGCGCTTCAACTTTTTCAAACTTCTTTTGAAAAGGTTTTGCTTCGGGGTCATTGCTTTATGCTAATTTGTGTGTGAGTAGGCTACTAAAAGTGCATTTAGTTAGCAAAGTGGTGACTTAGAATTTTACAGTAAAGCAACAGCGCAGTCATTGAATGCCTTGCAAAACTATTCAGAAGTGTTAAACCTTTATACATTTTTTTATGTTAGTACATCAAATCTTAATGTATTATATTCCAATTATTTGCAACAGATCAGAATTAAGTAGTGCCTAATTGTGAGGAGAATGGCAAGTCAATCTGAACAGAGACCAGGATGAAGATAATGCAGGGGAATGGCAGAATTGGACATTTAAACGTGGACATATTTGTGCATTTCATAAAACAAATCTCCAAAGATCCAACTATCATATAATTGTAACATTACACTGATGTTCCCACGGAGAGTGTGTCTCGCCTGCCTCTCAGGCGAGGCTCACCTCTCCCTCAGGCCAACAGCTGCGCGGGAAAAACCCGACTCCAGCGCAGCATAACATCAGTCATTAAAAACTTCAATGTGCAACACTTTGTTAATGCAGACGGAAACGTCCCTGTTGGCAAGTTTTGTCCTCACACAGACAACAGGAACCCCCATAGAGAGCATGTTAGGAGCCATTTGAACATGTCCAGCTCTGGCTGTATCTTTAGGACTGTTATTGTCAAGTTTTGATCTATTATTTTGTGCAATTCCCCACTTGAAAGGGACAGTCCCTCCACATGAAGATTTTAACAGGATTTCACTCAAACAGCCATGGGATCAGTTCTTTGTCTTTTATTTACCATTCTTTGGTTGGCAGTAAACAGGTGAAAAACCTCAAAAGAAAGATTACAAATACAAGTTATTATCTGAGTTGACAGCCAAATTAAATGCACAAAGTCATTCACATATAACCTGGATAAACACATTACTTTCATTGTAACCGGACAACTAAATATGTTCTACCAAACAAACAGTTGGTATTTTAATTTTCAAAATGTATACTTTATCTTTTAACCAAGTATCTTTAGCCAAATACCTTTTTTTTACCTTCAACTGGTTTAATATTCATGTTAATTAAATAGATCTCATTATATTTTAGCCAAACTATGTTTCAATCTTTTTTAGCTAAGTTACTAGATCTTACATTTCTTTTTAGCCAAAATTTCAGACTCTGAAGACTGAATTAAGAACTTGGTTTATTAAGATTTCTACAATGTTTAAATTACTTTTAACCATTTCAAACATTCTTTATGAAACAATGAATTTGGCTCTTACTTATCCTTTGTACCCCACTTGTTTGATAAAACTAAACAACATTTGAAGTTACAAATACTACAGCAAAAAGTCCAATCAAAGTCAAAACATGGCCAATATGGCGCTTACCGGCTGTCCTTCACAGTTTTGTGGAGGGCTTGATCTTGCACAAATACCTTGATTTCAAAGATGAAGTTTCCTTGGTTTTGTGGTGCTCTTTAATGCTCCTTCCACTGTCTAAAGACAACAGAGCCAGGTACTGGCATGCTCAGATTGCTTGGAAGATTTGTTCCACCTGGTTCACCACTGATTGAATGGGAGGAGCTCCCAGGCAGTTTGTCAGCACAGTTATCCTTCCCAGAGTGGCACCTCTGTCCCGTTCTCAAGTCTTTCAAAGCTTTTACTTTTATGTTTTCTTCCATTATTGCCAATTTTTTGTTCCATTCATCTTCCTACCAATGCTGACCAGCTTCCCTTTCTCTAATGGAAAAGGGGTCTCTCTGAAGCATGACGCGGCCACCACCATGCTTCACGGCTAGGATGACAAGTTCAAGGTATTGTTTTCCTTACATCGAACATATAGGCCAAAAAAATCTGTTTTGGTCTTGTCTAACCAGAGCTCCTTCTTCCAAACATTAACTGTTTCCCAAAACAGCAAACTTTAAATATGACTTCCTTTGCTTTTCTTTTAGCAATTGTGTTGTTTTTGGCCGTCTTAAAGAACAGATTTGTGAAGTGTATGAATAATTGTTGTCCTGTATACAGATTCTCCCATCTGAGGTGCTGCTCACTGCAGCTCCTCCAGAGTTTCCATGGGCCTCTTGTCTGCTGCTCAGATTAATTCTCTTCCTTTTCCTCTCTTGTCAGTTTAGAAGGACACCCGTTTTGGTGGGCTAGCAGTTGTGCCGTGCCCTGATGATAAAGAAAAATAACCAATTCTTAAACAATCTGGAATAACATGTTCAGTATTTTCAAAAGCTTAACTGATCTATGAATCCTCAGAAGACAAAAGTGAAAGCTCAAAAAGTCCTTAAGTACAAATCCCCTTTACAGAAGGTGCAGGACTACAGCTTCTCCATGCATTAAAATCCATACAAGACAGGACATTACAGGTCTTTTACCTCTTAGAGTCCTCCAACAGAGCAAGTCTGATTCCCTTTTTGTAGTCTTCAATGAAGCGCTTCTGTTAAAGTAAAACACAAAGACAAAAAAATACTGTAATTATCTGTAAGTATTAGACGCTATGTGGGAACCCGAGGAAAGATAAGTGTAAGATAAATGCACCCTATATTTTCTTACATGTAGGCGGGCCAATTAACTCGTAGTATGAGGAGAAAGTTTTCCACCATATCATGATAAGGCCTCACAATTACAGCCTATAAGCTCCAACCTGGACTGCAGAATGCGATAGTACGCAATTACACGCCACACACACTCACACACACACACTGAAACAGACGTGTAGCGAGTCAGCAGCGGCATAATTAAACATATGTGGCTGCAGTTTTAACATAACGCGGATGTTAAAGCGAGGCAGCAATTGGCTTCTCGGCCAATGCATTCCACTTATAATAACGTGATGAATATTAGCCATGTCAGCGAGCATATTAAATCGCAGAGAGCACGCTGGAGAGTAAATCTGCTCATGTGCCCAGATGTTCGCTGCCTATAAGTTGGAAAGCTGCTAAATAACCAAACTAAGTCCAAGTACCAGCAGAGGACCAAGCATCAGCAACAACAGCACAGATGGAGCCCCCAGAAAAACAGCCAAACAGTGGTGATGAGAAAACTCTGATAAATGCCATGGCTACATGTCAAGGCTTTTTGAATCATGTTGCTGTTGTATTGACCACTTTACAGTGCTTAAAATGAATTAACTGAGTAATGAATTTTTACAGAGATTTGTATGCAAGGACGATTTGTCATGTGAATCATTGTGTTATGGCATAAAAGTAAACAAGATTTTAAAAAAGATTAAATTCACTCCGGCAAGACTTCCCCCCATACAAAACTGTTAAATCATTATTTCTAACCATTTTATATCAACTAATTAATTGCATGACCATACAATTTAATTACAATGTTTTTTTTGAATAATTCAAAATTATTCACATGGGGTGTGATTTTGTGTTCAGCAACCTTTTAGAACAGCCTAATTATAGCTGCAAGTTTTTTGGGGTATGTCTTCCAACTTTCTAAATACAGAGACTGAAATATTTGCCCTTTTAGAAAAAACAGCTCGAACTCTGAGATTAGATGTACCTTCTCACCCGTTTGCTGTGTTCCCTGCATGGCTTTTGGTAAACCTTGAACAGGGATCCCTCTTGCTTTTCTTCAAGATGCTTTTCTTGCAATTGCGACTCTTCCATAGAGGCCAGGTTGGTAATTATATAATAACAATAACAATAATATAACAATAATAACAGCAGTTCTGTATACAGATACTCCCACCGGAGCTTGGGATCTCTGCAGCTCCTCCAGAGTTAGAGGCTGCTTGGCTACTTTGGCCTTGCTGATCAATTTATGTGGAGGTTGTGCCCTGGTAGGTTTGTTGTTGTGCCGTACTCTTTCCCTTTTTGGAGATTAAAGAATGCTCTGTTCAAGGGATTTTATTGTATGATGTATCTCTGTTTTAAACTTCTCCACAACGTTTTCCCTGACCTGTCTGTGTTGTCACAATGTAGTTTATTCTTTTTGCAGAACTTTACAGAACAGCCTTATGCAGGTAATTAGATACAATAAGGTAAACTATAATTAATAATTGGGTGACTTATAAAGGCTCATTGATTCATTGTCTTTTATTTAGGGGTACCAGAATAAAGTGTGCTGAATACACAGCCCAAATATTTCCAGTTTATCTTTGATTTTCTTTTTTATATATATATAAAACAAATAATTTTCCTTCCAATTGAAAGCTCACTAATTTGTGTTGGTTGGTCACATAAAATCCCTCCAAAAACGTGGAACAAATCAAGGGAAAAGAAATGACTCTTTTGCCAGATTGTCTTAGTGAATAAATCAGTCAGCTCCTGCTTGCATTTAAATTGCTCTGCAATTGCAGCCAAGTTGTTTGCAAAGGTTTGAGAAAAATGTTTGTATCACTGTTGGTATTCAATGGCATCACTTCTTAGCTGCTGGGTTTCATCTAAGACCACCTGTCCAGTTTGGTCCAGCAGCTCCGGGCTAGTGCCTGTGCAGCTGCCCAGCTGCACAGGCACAGTGTTTGGGAACACTGCTACCCAAACAATAGTTAAAGTTTACTTTTCTTAAGAGCCCAAAAGTCTGAGGAGGCACAGTTACTCATTTGACAGAAGATGGAGCAGATAGAAAGAGAATTATCTTTTTTAACTTTCAGGTGCTTTACCTTCTTACTTGTAAGAAACATTTTGTGTTATCTAGTTAACTTTTAACGACCTTTGCTATAAAATCTTAAAGCAAAGACCATACTGCAAGTTGAACACATTGAATAAAACATTTGGTTTAATACTGTCACATAGTAAATTCACAAACCGAGGGAGTTTAAAATAAAATATAGCCTCTCAGTTTTATTTTCCATACTCGTAGGGTTGCCAACTCTCATGCATCTGGGGTCAATCTCACACTTTTACTCTCTTCCTCACTCTCTCATTCTGCCAAGACAAGTCTCACTCCAAATAATTAAAGTGGTTGTGCCAAGTTGTTTTCTGCTGTCTGTGATTTGTCATTTTGATGGACAGGTCTCCTCACCGATATGTATATTTGCCAGTGGGCGACAGATAAAAAGACACATTGTCAGTAACCACGGTCTGTGTCATAAGCCATGCTTTATTTTATTGTAATTTATTGTACTGGCTTCCGGCATCACTGCTGCTTTGCGCGGGGCATCCTGTCAATACCTTTCTGGTTAAAGCTCATCATGAAGCATCAAACAGAGTGGTGTGCAATGCTGTGTAACCCTTTCTGGTGTAGTGTCTTCTAAACTGATAAAATGACTGATGCTATTTTCTCTACAATCTCACACTAATGGTAAAGGTGTAGAAACCTAGCCTGGCCAGTCAGATTGACTTACGCTACGTGTATTCAATACAAAGCTTGTCAGTCTGGTCAGGCTCAGAGTCTCCAGTCTGGCGGGTGTTTACAATGTGTCACCCTTTACTCATAATGCACCAGCGCTTTTCTGTAAACAGTCAAGATGGCAGCCACAACAGAGCAATGTTTTAATAATGCAACAACTGGCTGCTCTAAGCGCTAAAACAGTGTTCTGCTTGGCGTTTGCGTCACATCTGTAGTTATCCGATTGGTTCTACCCTTTTTCTGCTGACCCTGTTAGTCCTGCCTTTGAAATTGGGCTCTACCGCCAGCTTTCTAGACTGAAATGCCGTGTTTATGGCATAAGCCAGTCTGGCTGCCAGGCTAGTAGAAACCCCCTGTACAGATGTAAGGAAGTTCATAGGTTGTCAGGAACACTGTACAGCCACGATAAGAAATATGATTTGACTGTCAAGAAAGCAGGAAAACTCTTGGTGTAGATCTAAAACTGCTGTAGTCAGGTTTTCCTTTGTGCTGAAGCAAAAACATGAAAAGAGTAAGAACTAATTTAGGAAACAGCAATAGGATAGGAAACGAACAATAGATGTTGGATTTGCCATTTCTGTGTACCATGTCATCTACATCAGGGCCAGTCACTTTAGTACTGTCTCTATATTTCATGGGGATATTGTACAAATTGGTGGTGCAGTGAGTAAGTGAAGAGTGTGCAGAGGACAGGGCTGATGAAAAGACCTGACAGCAAAGGATCTCTATTATTATAGAGAAAATAAATATTCACCTCCAAAATGGCATGAGTCTTTAAAGTTATCCATGACAATGCAGTTTGCACTGCTGTTATCTAGACATGATACTGTAAACCCCCACCCCACGCTTTTTCTTCTCACTGTTTTATGTATGTACTCCATTGTCAGATCTTTTTTTCTCATAATGTTGCCACAAAAAGCAAATCTTTTCTTAACTTAATAAAAATGTAAATGACACCAAATTGTGGAAGATTGTTAAAGCTTCAACAGGAACACTGTCCCTTTCTACCTTATCTCAGATTTTAAAGAAAGGATCAGTTGCAGGAAAACCTAAGATTGTCAATACATGCAATAATTATCTTATCAATCCAGGTCTAAGTACACATATAAATCCTTAAGCAAATTGTGTTGTCAACTTAAAAGCTCTTCTATCTTTCTTCTATAAATAGTTTTAAAATGTGTCCTATAACTTTCACTCAGGTTCATAAAGCCATATTAAAAGAGCTATAAGTAAGATATTTACTGTAAAATTAACCAAATCATCCTCATTTGGCACCAGGGATGAAAGTAACATTCCCTGTAAACAATCAATCCTTGCCATCAACAATGTCTTAGTCACGTTTTTCTCCTTTCAAACCTAGAGGTACGGTGCAGAACAACTTTGGTTTAGAGTGTAGCTCATGTATTCTTCCTGGTTCCTGAGCCAATCATGTGAAAGTTCCCAGGGTTCCCAAAACAGAGCGCAGCATTTGGTATTTTATTTTGGCAAAAGAGCGGCAGCCTGCAAACATGGAAGCCAGTAAGAGAAGCGGACCAAAAATAGAACAAAATACAATATCATAAATCGATCCTGTGGAAGTAAAAATTCAGTTGAGCTTCACACCAACTTTGGACCAATAAGTAAATGATGGTTCTCCATGAAAGGTATTGTGTAGGTGTGGACCCGATTTTAATTACTAGGAGTCATTATTACTTATTGTTCCTTTAATTTTGAACAGTAAATATATGCATTTTTAAAGACCCTATCCTCAACAAGCCCCAGGCCGTGAAAATAGAGAAACTTACATCTGCCCCACTGATCCTCAACACTGGAACACCACAGGGTTGTGTCCTCAGCCCTGCTATCTTCACCCTCTTCACACACGACTACTCTGCTGTCCACCCCAAAAACATGGTTGTGACATTTGCTGATGAAACCACTGTGGTGGGTCTCATAGCCAACATTGATGAGAACCACTACAGAAAGGTCCACAATCTGACAGTGGTGGTCCAGAAATAACCTCATCCTTAACACCAGCAAGACCAAGGAAGTCTACAGGAGGTCCAGGAAGACTGAACATGCTCCTCTTTGCAGACAGGTGGAGGTGGAGCGTGTGGCCAGCATAAAATTCCTGGGCATTTACATTTCCTCTCACCTTTGCTGGACTGTGAACACCTACCACCTGGTGAAGAAGGCACAACAACGAGTCTTCTTTGTCAGGAAACTGAAATGCACTTGACTTTCTACTCAGCTGCTAATAAACTACAATCGAAAGCACCTTGTGTCTCAATGTGACAGTTTGGTATGGGAACTGCACGACACAGGAGAGGAAGGATCCAACACGGGATTGTGGGATGCTGTGTACCAGATCTGGACACGGTTTATGCTGCACGAGTCCAGAAAAGGGCCAGACATATTGCCACAGCTCCCAACCACCTGCACAATGAACTGTTTGTCCTACTTCCATCAGGTAAACACTTCAGAAACATTTAATCAAAACCTAACTGACTTAAAAACAGCTTCTATCCCAAAGCTGTGAGGGCTATCGCCCCCTGGTGAGAATCAAATACACCACCAGCGCAGTTCAGAGCCTGTTAAAAACAACTGGTTCCACTTGTTTTTGATCCGATGAGAATTATTTAAACTGTCTCTCACATGCAAATGCCAGTTTGTACACTTTAGTTCTTTCATTAAAAAATATGTCCCAGGCGTTTGTGCAGCATCAGGTTCCCAGTTGGATGTGCTAATGCGAGCTTGAGGAGTCCAACCTCCGTTTCCTTGTGTAAATGGTAAATGTGTAGTGAAGAACTGTTAAGAAGCTGCTGTTATTGATCAATTCTGATCCAGTTCCTGTTCCTGTTCTTAGCAAGGTCAGCATCACAGTCGTGGTCGTTTTCATCGGCTTTTCCTCTTTCATCCGAAACATCTACATCCACAACGGCAAGCGTTGTACGCCAAAACAATGGGTTTGTTTTGAGCCAACATATTTCTTTATTAACATATAGGGCTACCGACTGTAAACTGTGGAGAGGTTGGGGGCAGGGCAGGAGGTACAGACTGCTGCTGGGGAAAACCCGTAAAAAGTCCTGGAACTTTTATACCTCCTGTATATTTATAAGTACCAGTACTGTGTATGGGTGCCTACCAGACCACTGAAAGCACTGATTTAACATCATCCTGTAAACTGATTGATACTGGTCTTTTTGCCTTGAGCATCAGTTAAGTTGAACATTTTGATTAAAAAAAATACTATTTGCACTTGTCTGATACAGTCATGCAACTGCACAGTAATCAACATCGTCTGTAAAGGGAGTGCTATCTGTTTTCATGACTGAAACTTTTATCAAGTGGTAATTACTATTTGCACACTTGGAGCCACTGTTGCTAGAGGGTTTGAAAAGTGCAACAGTGTTGTCTATGGAGGAAGAAGATGGAGCTGTGTTTTTTTTTTTTCTTTAAAACGGAGCCGGTTTTAGACCCCACAGTGGCAGAGCTACCTATGTCACTCTCTCTAAATGCCATCCCAGAGACCGAAAGCAATGCAAATTCGAAATTCAATGCAAGACCACCATTTAACCCTACACTGACGATTTTAGACGCAAAAGAAGGATTTCAACGAATATGCACTCATTTTTCAAAATAATGACCAGGATATGTAGACAGTACTATAAGACAACAATATTAACAGTTTATTGGCATAATAAATATGATTTGGGGGTGAGTTACCCTTGAATAATGGGCGGTCTTCGATCACGCCGAGCTGCCGCTTTACCTCGAGGCGTTGCAGAGGGGTCAGGTATTATTTAGTAGTGACTTATTAGTCGTCATCTGGCTTTTTGATAGTTCTGTGATACTGCCGGTAGATGACGCCACGTCTGTTTATTTCGCTCATCGCACACATTGCTAGGTTCTATTTAGGCTGAAAAAGGACTGTCAAAAGACTCTCAGGATGGACGCTTGGTGTACAGTATATAACCTTATTTAATCATGATGAAATGGTTTTTGGCATTTTCTATAAGCATATAATGTGTCTATGTACCTACAAAGACTGCTTTAGCAGAACTGGTGCACTGTTTTTGTTTTATTTTAGTTAAAGGTGTTACTGTGTTCTTTTAGTTTGGTGTTTTCCGTTGAGGTGTTTATAAGTAACGTTCACCTTGGCTATGTCCCTGTTTTTTCCCTGGTCCCTGCCGCTGAAGTTAGCTCCTTCCTATAAACTAATAATGACAGAGAGATTTTTAATGCTTTATGCAGCAAGCTTTTGAAATAGACATTTGGCTCACTGTCAAAGAATATCTGGTATTTTAATATTAAAAAATACAGTCTAGTGTTCAAAGTAAAAGTGAGGAGAAATCTTTTAGAAAAGCATGTTGGAGTGGTTTTCAGAAATAGAAGAGGCTAAAAGTGTGAAATGTGTGTTTATAATTGATGGGCTAGAAGGGTTTATGTGAAAATGCAAAAATGTATTTCATTGTTCACAGCAGCCTCATTTTTGTCTCAAAATGGTTTTTCATACATTTGCTGCTCGGATGGTAAGCCTTTGTGAATGACATTTTCATTTAAGTTTCACTTTGCTGCTGGCACATGCAGATTCCCCCACTGGGGACAAAAAAGGGTCATTTTTTATTCTATTCTATGCTATGTGTTCCACCTTACTCACAAAAACTGTACTTTGGGGTCTTCTTAATTGTGCTTGTTGTAATTCTCAGGGCTTGTTGTAAACCATCATGCTTGATGGTTTGTGGAAGCTGATGGCAAGTGATGATGACTTGTGTTTAGTGAACTCAATAAAACACTAATGTGTTGTTTATCATGTTTTCCATTGCTGGTAATTCTAATAAGTTTATAAGGGAATTTATTTTTACTCTGTGAGAAAAGCTTGTTGGATTAGGTTCTTCATATCATTTGAAAGATTTTCTGACTGCACTTTGAAGAAAGGATTTTTTAAAGACAGACGCCTTTTTCTGCGGTAATGATGGACTCTCAATTTTCTTTGCTCAGCTGAATCACTAACAGAATATGAATGCTGGAGATTCACTGATCAGAGTATGCTGGATGCTTTCCAATCTAAGGCATTGTAAGGCATCGCAGAGACGAAGACTCAAATTTGAGACTCGGGTCTGGCGCATAAATACAAAAAGACTTGACTTGGACTCGTGGTCTGAGACTCGAACCTTGTTAACAGTTTTTATCTCATGTAATTTAGAATGAAAGGAAGTGAGCTAAAGACTGAAGCTCCTTTGCATGTTCTACTATAAAAGGATGCGCTTGCTTGTTTCCAAGTCATATTGGTGGATTACAGGTTGATAACAGCTCATAAAAATCGATTCATGTTAGCTGCAGCTTCACCATAATGACCACATGAATGCCTCATCAATGAAAGCTGGGGTAAATGACTTTGGATCATTTAGGAAACTAAATAAACGTAATTTACCTCGGACATTAGTGCTATTAATAGTGGAGGAGCAGATAATGTGAAAACTTGGATAAACAGGTCTTTTTTTGTGGATTCAGAGATTCAACATTAATAAACATTAATAGGTCTTAATCTCACTCTCATATTTTTCTTATTGCATAAATGCCTATTTATATTTATAATGGGTAAATATTACACCTGATGAATTTAAAAAAACAATTTGAAGCAGCATTTCACAATTCTTTGCAGGCTTAATTTAATTTTAAAAAATTCATACAAAATTCTTTTTGAAAATTATTATATTGAAAGATATTTTTTAAACTCATATCATAATTCAGGCCTAAGGAAAAACTGTATATCTTTGGAAAACCTAACCCACAGTTATAGGGGCTCTAGATGTCATGAGATTGAGGGGAAAATGCTTGTTTAAGTCAATAGAGACTTCCGATTTGATTAGGAATAAGTGTTAAAGATCTGACTTGGACTTGATTTGGACTTGCCTCTCAGTGACTTCAGACTTGACTTTCCCTTGGAAAAAATGACTTGTGAACATCTCTGGCTGACACCGGTCTAAGCTGATTCTGTAGACCTCATTGAGACATGAATTAGTTTTAAATCTATGTGTAGCTCTGACTTAGAAGCATACATTCTTGGGTTGGTTCAGACAAAGCAAAAATGCACAGTCTAATGGTGGCTTAAGCTTAGACATAAGATAAAATATTTGCAAGATACACAAAAAAGTCTGTAAATTATGCAAAAGTTCAAGAAAGCATAAAGTACAACTCAAAGACAGTTCATTTTTATTCAGAATGAATTAAGTTAATCCTTTTTTCAGTTTTGATGTTGGTGTAATACTTTGTACCAGTGTTAAATATGGCAAACTCACTGAAACTGAGTAGATTTGATAGACGCTGTTCATGACCTGAAATCCACAACTGAAGCTCACCTGAGTTGTGCAGCAGGACGATTATGCAAAGCACAGCAGCAAGTCCACCTCTGAATGGCTCAAATAAAACAAAACGGAGGATTTGGAATGGCCAAGTCAAAGTTTGGACCTATATCTGGGTGAGATGCTGTGACATGACCTTAAACAGACTGTTCATGCTTGAAACCCTCCAATTAAACCAATTTTGCAAATTTGGGCCAAAATTCTCTCCCAGTGATATAAAAGACTCATTGCCAGCTATAGCAAATATTGAATGAAGGTTGTTGTTGCCACCAAGAGCGGGTCAACTAGTTATTAATATTTAGGAGGCAATTCTTTTTTTGCATAGTACAAAGTTGGATAGGTCGTTTTTTTCACTTAATAAAGGAAAATATCATTTAAAAATGCATTTTGTGTTTTCTTCAGTTATCTTTGTCTGATATTAAAATTTCTTATTTTAGACTGATATTTTAGACTGTGATAAAAAAAAGCAAAACACCAAGAAATCTATAGACAGAGCCCTTTTCATTGATACCTTTTCTCCACTACCTTTGTACCTGCTTTGGATTGATAGGACTTGATGGATAGGTTTCTAAATTTCTGTAGTTATGACTGCCCTCAGCCCTGTTCCTTTATCTGACACCCAGCCATATATTCTCATCACCTGTGGAAATGTGCTTTTTTTGTCTTCAGTTATCTCCAGATCTTTCTTTAGGTTACTCAAAAACAATCTTTCCAGAATAACCTCCTTGGGAAATGCAGATTCAGTTCCACTTTCATCCAGTTATTCACAGTTATTCACTTTGTAGAGGTCAATATTGTTTAGGATTTTTAAATAAAACTATGCAGACGTTTGAGAAAAAAAAAAGGTTTAAATCACATTGATGTTGTTTTGATGTCTAGACAGTCCAATGTACGAGATGTACTCCTCTGGTCAGAGGGACCTCACATTACCAGTGTGTCGTTGCATCTCACTGGTAATGCACTTTGAACTGGTTGAATACTGCAGGCAGCGGGATTTGGACAGCAAATATTTCTCCAGTACCCATGATGTTTACATTCAGCTTGTTTCAGGTGAGTAATTCAGTTAAGAGCGGAGTGAGCCGCATAACTTATTGCTGTTGTAAAATGCATACACTGAAAAAAGGTTTTGTTTCGGTCCAACATTATTTGTCAGCTGTAGCTGCATTAGAAACCTTCATTTTCCCCAAAAAGCAGAGTTTAGGGATAGCCAGGAGTCTAATCTGTTTTGTTTTGGTGTCACTTGTTAAACTTGCAATAGAAAACTCTGCAATGTGCACTTAATTCCGCACATCAGCATTTTGCATGCTTTCAGGTACAAAAGAACGGTTCATTTGTTTGGTACACATGCATGATTAACCAGCAGGGCTGTACCGGATATATTTCTATGTACATGGGCATGCACCACCAAGATGCTCACTGATACAGTTTTCTTTTTCTGTTTTTTTTACTGCAGTGTGCATGTTATACTCATGTTGTAGGCAAATAGAAACCCGTGCGTTTTGTTGTTCTTGTCTTTCCCTGAAACAAAGATGAAACATAAAGTCCTCTGATCTCAGAACATGTTTACTGTCTGTCTGAGATGAGCTTGGGCCTAAAGAAGTTGAAGAACCTAACCATTAACTTTGCACAAGACCAGACCTGTCTTTCTCCTTGTATAGTGCCCCCTCAGGTACTATTCACTGATGCATTAGAAGATTATGGTGATCGACATTGGTTTTCCAAGATGATCCCCAGCTTCTGTGAGTGTATTGATTACAATGACATGATGGCTTGTCATGTAGTGGCAACCAAGGGCTTAAAGGGCACATCCAATAGGCGTCTCAGACATTGGTCTGTATGTGTTGAAATCTCCCCAGAGTCCTTGATGTTTTTAAAAAGATCAAACAGAGGGGATATTGCTCTTTCATGACTTGTCCTTGCTTGGAAAAACAAAACCTTTAGTGCATGTGTCTTTTATGCACAATTCTGATATCCTCATTTGGCACCAACTAATTTAATTGTAGTAGATAATTCTAATTCGTCTGAAATAATCTTGGTTGGAACAATTCAAACAAGTATTTGTAGTTGCTGAAACAAGAGTTTCACATCTCCTAGGAGGAATTCTGGCCTACTTTTCATCACAGCCTGTTTAATTTCATGTCTAAGCATCTCAATTGGATTTCAGTCTAGAACAGGGGTCTGCAACCTTCAAAACCCAAAGCAGCATTTTTGCCCTCAGTCCAGCTAAATAAAACCCATTTAGAGCCACTAATGTTAGACGCCCTGTTGAAAAAAGACAACTTTTTAGTAAGTATCCAGTGTGAGACATGAGTTGTCATTTGTAAGGAACCACCATTTAATTTCTATTTTTAAGGTTTAAAATAAAGATAAACATAAAATGTTTGCAAAAAAGAGAATGGATACATGTTCCATGGGATGTTGATGTTTGTGTAAAATGATGTAAAATCTAAAAAAAAAAAATAGTTTACAGCGTTTGAATGTTTTTGAGTTTTTCTTCGTATTAGTTGACTTTGACTGATACTTCTACAAATAACAGTGTGGAATTGAGAAAGCAAGGTTACGTCCCGCACTTCTGCTGAAGTGATGGAGTAAAATGTACACGATCAAAGCGAAACATTTGAATATGAGAGAACCACAAGCGCCTCTTAACTCTGGTAAGCAATAAAAAATTGTGAAAATTTCAACAAAATAACACACATTTAGAACTACTCCTTAAAGTGTTATCTAGCAGCCCAGTGTCAGTGTGACGATAAAATCTGGAAACATATTCCTGTGTGAAATGTCTGATTTAAATGGGTGTCTGAATGTGGCTGTAATACTTCGGCTTGAAAAGCGCAGGCTCAATGTCAAGCATCTAATGGACAGAAGATCATTGTGTTCGTTCTTTACTTCAGGAGCCCTTGTCAAAGATGCATCGCTGTGTCCTTGGAATATATTAGAATAGTTGAAAGAGAACTGTGTGTGTGGGGGGGGGTGTTTGAACAATTTTGCTGATTAATTTGGGACAAGTGTATGAACTAAAAAGACATTACAGCAAAGTTAGTCATAATCGCACTGCTGATGATAATCATCTGCCATCCACACAGAGTACAAAATAAAGTTCAAACAAATTATATGCTGGATAATTTTACCCCTAATCAGCGCACAGAAGGACTTGAGCCGGCCATCGCTGTATAGCTAACAATGATGAATTGTGCATACCTACAACCGTATTAACAATGATTAGAGCATTAGTGTGTTTCGTACAGCAATAGAAGTGGACATTGTGAGTGGAATACAAAGCCCATTGCTGGATCTTTGTCGCCTCAACACGTTAAGTAATTTTCCATCATGTTCACTTTCCCTTTCATTAGACCCGGTTTTGTTTCTGCTCCGCTCCAGCTGACAGAGTGTAATTTACAGGTGAAGCCAGGCTTTCTGCCATCCACAATAAATTGGTCTCTATTCTCTAACATCAAGGCTTTTGGAAGCTGACGATTTCTTTGATCCTTTCAGCCTGACAGGAAATTTTCTGGTACTCCATTTTACGTCCTTCCTTTTTATGCTTCCTTCTTCACTTCTTCTTGTCCTGTCTTCCGTAGTCTGAACCATCTGCCTCCTGTATATTTTTTCTCCCCTGAATCTGTCAGTTACATTTTCTTTATTGCTCGTTTTTTTAATCCACTTCTTTCATCTTTGTACTCTCTGTCTGTGTGGCTTTCATTAACTATAGCATACAATGTCAAGTCTTTTCCTGCATCTTGGTAAACAGTAAAATATCTGTGTACTTTCTCACTTAAAAATATGCGTGCAACTCAGCCTGCAAAAGATTTTCTAATTATAAATAAGAGTATAAAGAAATACACAAATCTGCCTTCACAGATGGTTGGCGGTTTTGAACATGCATGGATAAATTATGACAGAATCAGCCAGACCTTGGAAAATGTAATAGAGGATCAAACTCGCTGTTCATTTGTTTCCTGATCAGAAATACCAAACCTGAAAGAACTTAGTCTGAATACTGAGAAAATGATGTTTGAGAGAGAATCTTGAAAATAGTCTGAGTCAGACAAACAAAGTGTAACTGTACAAAGCCTCGTGGAGTTTTAACTGCACAATTTCCTTGTAAGTATGCGCTAAAGAAAAAACAAGAGCTGGTTAAATCAAGGTTGACTATTTTACAATTTTTATTTATTTTTTTGCACTTTCTTTGCTTTGGCAGTGACGAACAAACGGTTTCTGAAATTTAACAAAGAAAAAAAACCTTGTCTCACTATTGCACATCTACCTTGTGTTTCTATGGTGTGTGAAAATAGACAATTGAGTTTCAACATTGCATTTCCATGTGTCTGATAATGTGACACAGGAGGAATGATCTCCAGCTAAGCCAGACTGGCTTCTCATTTTGTCATGTGTCTAAAAATTCCAGGGAATCCGAGTCAGAAGCGTAAGACTTGTGTAAATTTGTCCTGTGTGTTGGTGAGTCGAGAGGAGTTTATGTCCAGCGGCCATTAGGCGAGAGGTGGGGTACACCCTGGACAGTCCACCTCAGGGCAACACAGAAACACAAACAGCCATCCATACACACTCACACACACACATACCTAAGGGTAATTAGCTAACTGACTAACAGTCATGTTTTTGGACTGTGGGAGGAAACCCAGAACCTAGAGAGAACCCTGGCATCCATAGGATGAACATGCAAACTCCACACAGAGACCCCAGGCCAAGATTTGAACCCTTGGGCGTTGTTGAGCGAATAGTTTCATGTGGGATGGCAAAAGGAGGGCATTTTCTGGGTGCTAGCTTCAAACAGAAAGCTTGAAGTGGCTCCAACGGTTGGGCTGATTGAATTAATTCAAGTTATAATCATTTGATCAATAGAGGATTAAAGTTTCAGATGGTCATTATAATAATAAAAAACAGATAATGACTTGATATTGTCCATTCTGCATTAACCCATCCGTTATGGTGCGTTCACATTGGCGCCACAATGTCGCCAGACGACAGTTGCAGTTTACAGGGCCTGGAGAGCAATCTGGAGTTAAGGGCCTTGCTCCGGGCCCCATAGTGGCTGTAGGAGCCATTTCTAGTTCTAGTTTGGGTCTGGTTTATTTGGTTTGGGTGGTAATGTTTTGTTCACATGAAGGTTGACACACTGACCTATATTTCGCTCTACCACTAGTGGAGGTGTAGAGGGGAAATTTATATAGGTGAGAGGGCAGAAAGGGTTCGGTTGACAGGTCATACAGTTTTTACTGCTTTCTTTGGCATAGAATAGTCTACTGGTTAAGTTCTACCATATCCACACTCTCCATAATCTGCTCACCATCTAACTTGTTGTCAAAGACTGCCACTCAGGATTTTGGATTGTTTGTTCAATAAATGGCCACACCCACAATTTATCTCCCAATCTGGACATTATGTAAGTGCATCAGAACCAGGATGCCCTGCACCCAGAAGCGATTAAAAATATAGTCTAATTTTATTGTAGAACTCTATTAAAAGCACTGTGGTTGTTGTTGATTTCTGTCTTTGTATTTCTATTTTATTGCAAGTATGACCATGTTTTTCTTGTTTTCTGTTGGTTTATGCTTATTTAAAAATGGATTATGTAACTGTGGTGATTGGAAATCTTTAATAATGTCATACTCTTAGGTCTAGGTTTCTTCCTTCCTAAAACCCTGGACCCAAGTCTGAGACACACCTCGCCAAACCTACATAACCAGTCAGCACCGTTTCAGTTCAGACCGCAGCCTGTCAATAAACTCTTTAACTAACTGTCTGTCTCTTTGGTTGCTCTCATTCAAAGTCTCTCTCCTTAAAATATGACAAATAAAGGTTGTTTCTCAAACTTTTTAGCAGGTAAATCATATACAGTAGATGTTTTTGTTTTTTGTTTTTTCCTCTCACATTCAGTTCCAGTCAAATGTTTGGATTCACCAGCATATGCATTCAGGTTGTGCCACAGTTCTCTTGACAGTTTTCTACATGCTAAAAATATCCATATAGGTCTATGCGCTCTTGACAGTTCTCCAACCAGCTTCGGGACATAAAAACCTGGAATGCTTTCAGAATATACAGTGCTGGTGATAATATTTAAATACACATACCATCTACATGAATTTAATATTAATTGTGAACCTTTACAAATAAACTAGGGCCATTTTATTAACAACAAATAATTGAAATTATTCTTTTTACATAGGAATAGGGGCAGAGTTGGGAATTTTTTGCAGCATTTTTCCTAATTCACACATGGTCAAAAGTATACATATGGGGACAAATTTGCAACCCCATTAATATTTGGATTTATATCCTTCAGCAAGCTATGGTGCAACGACACAGTTTGTATCACTTGCAACAAGGCACTGCCATTATCCTGGCTTGAAGTTTCAACACTATTCTTATCAGAAATAGTTACATTTATTCAAGGTGAGCATTTTGATGCAGGTCCTCTTTCTTCATTATTAAGTTCACTTACACTGCTACAGTAACACTGGTAGTGAAACAGCCCCACAGAATGATGCTCCCACTACTTTGCTTAATGGTTGGCGCATGTTGATAAAGATGTGAGCCTTTCCTTGACTCCTAGCATTCATCTTGTCATTGTGACAAAATAGCTTGTTGCCTGACAACAAAACCTCTCTCAAAGTCAGCTGGCTCTTCCATGTGGACAACTGCAAACGCCCATCGAGCTTTGAGAGGGTTTTTGGACCTGGGTTTGGTTGACGTACTCTCAGCCCATGGTGACGTTAAACTTGCTCCACAGCGGACAGAGACACTGGTTTTTTAGGATCTTCCAGTTTAAGATAGGCTTGAGTGTCTGCAGTTCCTGAATATACTAAAAAAGGTGCCTTTTATTTGAGGGTCAGCATTTGGGTCAGGTGGACAAAACTGGGAGTTTCAGGAGTAGAACAATCCCAAACACACGTCTGCATTGCTTTTACAAAGAATAAAGCCAGCTAACATTAGGCTTCTGGGGTTTGGTCTTGACTTAACCGACCTCTGCCATATTGAAAATGTGTGGACTATGTTTAAAATCCAGGCCTGTGACAGTAAATTGAGTGGTTTACTGTCACAGTAAACTGGTGACTGACTCTTAGCCATTACTGTGCTGGGAGTCTTTAAATCGCAGCTAAAACACATCTGTTCAGACAGGCCTTTCACTCCTAGCTGTTCAGCTGTGGATGATGTTCTCTTTTCTTTATATTGTGGTTTTATTTTTCCATATAGCTCTTAAAACTGATTTGAATTGTGCTATTATGCATTTTTTTGTTTTTATCTCTTTTTATCCTGTTGTTTTTACCATACATTTTTATAATTATCCATTTTGTCTCAATATCTTTTTGTTTGTATATTTTCTTGTAAAGCACTTTGTGCACCATATGGATTTTTTGAAAAGTGCTATTTAAATAAACTTTAATTGATTGAGTTTAAATAAATGATATGACCAAACTTCCAGTTTGAACAATATCAGTATCTTGTGTGTGCATTCTCTTCAACTTGCTAGAGCAAATTTAAGTCAAAGTCAGAACATCTGATACAATGCTTTTAAACGGTAGTGGTATTTGTCCTTCTCACCAAACAACAGATAATATCCATACACTGTTTTGGCTCAGAAAATTCACAATAGCACTACAAAATGTCAAAAATGGGTTACTGCTTTGTAGCTCTTGGGATTTTCTTTTTATTATTATATAAATTATTATTCCGCTAGAAGGTCCTCTTGTCTTTGCCAGTAGGAAAAAGGCAAGTAATTTCCCCTGTTTCATGCATTTCATTGTTAAATTCAGCTCATACAGGTCATCATACCCTAAAATACTTATTTCAATTGATCAGAAGAGTGGCGACAATGCACAACAACATGAAAATAAGCTCCATTTTCATTGTATTCCTGGGTACAAAGAAATGTAAGCGACATCTCCAGGAGCAGCCGCAATGCCTAAATGAAAAACAAAATATTTTAAAAAGACAGATAAACGACTCAATTAACACAATACGTATTAAAAATGTATGTCTACTTAAAGGTATTTAAGTGTCAAAGTGCTATTATTCCAGCAGACCAGATTACTGCCCAGAATGGGCTGGAGATACACACACACAAAAATAGCAGCACGTCTGTGTGTGTGGGGTTTTTTTTGTATTTTATGTGTTCAGTTTGCTTTTGTGTGTCATTCATAAGCTGTTACTGTCGTTTCGTTTAGGCACAGATATATTATTAAAATTGCATTATCATTCACAACAAGATCCTACGCATAAAATATCCTAACTGAAGGAGCCCAATAATTTATACCAGCCGACTTTAGGCGATGACAAGCATTGACAAAGTTATTAAGCTCACAGGGTAGTGACATGTTGTCCGATCCTCCTGGCTGCGTCTCAATATATCAGACATGCTGCAGGTTCGGTTCTGGTAATAACGAACACTTAATTCAGCGTTATGAGAAATTTGAACATTGATGTAAACAACCTGCTTAGCAAGAAGGCATATTGAACAAACATAAATACAGGTACAAGTTTTATTAATAACTGCCTGACTACTTTAATGCCTGAAAGAAAAGACTCTTCATTTCGTTCTCATTACAGGCCGGTATGTGGGTGGCTTCTTAATATCTGCGGTTTTGTTTGCAGCCAGAGTGTGGTGAACACAAGTAAATAATGCATACAGAGGGAGCTTCAGTCTCTCAGGTATGAATGCACACTCTGTGCTTTGGTGATCGTTTCTGGCTGCGGTACAGTAGGATGGGTAGGAGGGTTGGCTCACAACAAGTGATATGCCCATGGAGGTGAAGAGCTCGCTGCCAGATGCAACAGTGTCCCTCTTTGATGTGGTTTTAATTATTTTTGGATGGCGTGCAAAGAGGGTTTAATGGCGTTTGACCGCAAAGAGCTCCAAACAGGACTGATGGTTTCCAGCAAAGGGAGAGAGGCACAGCAAAGAGTATTGCCACAAGAAATCTAACAAGTCTGCTATAAGTCATTGGAAGAGCAAAATACAAAACAGCGTGTTGGGTGCCCAAATTTCAGATTCTTACAAGAATTTTGTGATCAGGGGCAACCTAAAGCATGTGTTCAAAGTGTCTCTTTAGAAACGCAGATGGGAATATTAAAGCTATAGACAGTTGGTTATAGCTTTGCCTTCAGAGGCACATAAAGGGAGGCCGTCTATCACCTGAAGAAAATTTAGTGAATTAAAGGACTAATGTCCCCGCAGGATCTTGAAAATCTTATCCAAGCATTTATTTTTAGTCCAATTGATTACTGCAACGGTGTCCTTACAGGTCTGCCTAAAAAGTGGATCAGACAGCTGCAGCTGATCCAGAACGCTGCTGCCCGCGTCCTCACTAAGACTAAGAAAGTAGAGCACATCACCCCAGTTCTAAAGTCCTTACACTGGCTCCCTGTATCTCAGAGAATAGACTTTAAAATACTTCTGTTAGTCTATAAATCCCTGAATGGCTTAGCACCTAAATACATCACAGATTTGTTGTCAGTGTATCAACCTGTCAGTGTATTGACGATCCACTCAAGAGAGAAAAAAATACAATTTTCAAATTCTAATATCTAGTTCTTTAGTGCACAGAAATATGACTTGATTTTTGATAAATTTACCCTGTCTTTTTGACATTTTGCACTAAACATTATGTCCTGCACTATATAGGTGTCGGATGCCCCAGACCTTTTTGCAATTTTCCCCCCAACATTTAGACATAGCAATGCATTAAGTACGGGTTCCCAAGGGTGAGCCCTCCCTGTTTACGGGTATGCTGGGAGAATTTACATTTTGTCATCTTGGTAATAAAGAAAGATATGCAACTACATAATAAGGACTCCCAAATTCAGATTTAAATATCAAACAAGCTTCCACTAAAAGTTATAAAATCTTTTTTCAAGGATTTTCACAGTTTTCAAACTAGTAGTGAAACACCACTGCCTGGACAATGAAAGCATGGTTAACTAACTGTGCAGAGTATGGGCGAGGACAATGGCTAAAAAAAACCTAATACCTCATTTGTTTTTAAAGACAAGTCAAAAACCATGTAGAAACGATCCGCTGCAATGCATGCTGGAAGTCATCATGGGACGTATAACAGAGGAGTAAAGTGCTGCCATATTCAGTTCCATCAAAGCTGATCAGACCACAGACGTTTCAACAGAGACACAGCTTGTTCTTGTGCTGCTGTCTTATTGATGCACAACATGGAAGGCAAAAAACATTTTTTTTTCTCTCAAGTGTGACATCTTGGAGTGCAGAAAAAGATCCATGAGCTTTATAAACAAGCCCATTATGTGCACTGCTATGCATTCGATCATGCTGCAATCCACCTTCTATTCACCAGAAGTGAAGGGTTCTGGACGGAGTGGCACAGCCAGTTATTTTACCAGGTCACCGAAAGGGATCAGCATTCTTGATAAGACTGTTGCAAGAAGGCTGCCAAGAGTCTCACCTACAATATGGTACTTTAGCAGCAGGGGGTTATCAGCACTGCGTACGAGAAACAAGATGACCTCATACAGTGTTTTGAAACCATCAGGACACCAGGATCTTTTGACAGCACCCCAGTGACTGAGGCGTCTGGCTTTGTGAGGATGATGGGATGATGAGTTCCAGTTTTTCTTTGTGGCTGTTTGATCTATGAGCAGACTCTGTTGGTCTGCACTCAGTGACTCATCTCAACAGCAAGGAGTAGACGGACCCACAGGACCAAGGAGGGCCTTAGGAGAAGAGGAGAGGCAGAAGCTGACCACCTCACGAGTGCCACATTAAGACGGGCCCGTCTGAATAGCACTGTTACACATTTCCAGATGAGGCTCTAAATGCTACAGCAAGAGCATATATCTACTGTCAAACACGGCCAAGCTCAAGACAGAACTGTGCTTATTTTATAAGAATCCTGAATTCAAGGGATGCTGTGGTGCACTGGGACTGTTTTAGGTGCTCCATTGATACAACATCCTGGAGGTATTTTCTAAGACTGCGTCTGTGATGAACACCCTCCCTACCGCTGCTATGACAACAGCTGAAGCTAAGAGGTGTTTCTCCACCTTAAAAAGAATCAAGACATTCCTGCGAAATGCATGGGATCAGGAGCGTCTCTGTGCACTGACCAGGCTTTTCAGTGCAAAGGGAGCTGGTCAGGAACATGTGTGGCAGTAATGAGAAGGTCACTAATCACTTTGCTGCTTTGAGAAAGCGACAAGCCAAATTCCAGCACAAGGGAGACAGTTTAAATGTCACATGTTGCTCACTGCTCACGTTATAAGACGATTGCTCAAAGAATCTGCGTTTCACTTCTGTGTTAGATCAGTTCAAAGTGGGCCATGTGTAACTTCATTATTCAAAAAGATGATTTTGTTTTTCTCAGTGTCTTGTTCCCTGTATTATTAGATAAACTTGTTGCCTCTTTTATGTCAGAAAACCTTGTTAATGTTGACGCTTCACCTGTGGTTAAGGTTGGAACTGGAACTGCCTCAAAAGCACAAATTCAACAACAACAAAAAATCCAACAAGTTTAGAAAACACTTGAAGTTATTTTACTGTTGATCCTTGTGTGGGTGTTTTTCAGTCAGATTCTGTTTTTAAAGCCATCTCTGGTATGTTCATTTTTTGACTTTTTTTTTTTTACCTTTTTTAACGTTCCAAAGAAAAGTTAAAAACAAAACCTTTTTTGACAGTTTGTACGTTTACAAAGTCACAGCTAACCTTCAGATTGATTAAAAAGAGGATAACCTTTGTGTGAAAATAGTTTCTTTTAAGTTTCCTGTGAAATGTGTGCGCTTTGAAATGCAATTGAAGTTAGAATTAAATAGGAGCAGCTCCAGTTAGCTCCACTGTTTGACTTGTTTACAATTAAGAACTGGGATTTTTTTTTGTCACATTTACTCGTTTTTTAAGAATAATAAAGCACCAGCTCTTCCTGTCAAATGGTAACTGAAGGTAATCCACATCTGAGATTGATAAAGTATTGAACTGATATTAATAGCGTTAATGAAGTAACAGTATGCTGTATGTGAGCTGACACCACCCACCACCACCACCACAATATTCAACCACTTGGGGGCCCTCAGAGCACTGAACCAAAAAAAAAATGCTGATTCTGTGAAAGTTGCACCCTTCATCCCAATTTGTCCACACTATACAAAACAGGGACGTATAATAAATGGCAGACATACTCAATAGATGACAGGACTCAAGTTTTTCACACACTTTGCTTCTTAATACTCAGACCTCCATAAAACAGATTTTTTAGAAACAATATAAATAGCAGAGGTTAGATGAAACATTATAATACTGCTTTCAGGAAATGTGCTGCACCCCACAGTAAGATGGCCCCCATCACTCCAGTGGAACAGGCAAGGAACAAGTTAAAGTTACCCAGACACATTTTGTGAGCGGTACCCAACAAAGGGACTATCCAGGTGTGATCGCTGTCGACTGTGTCCACACATGCCATATGTATGGTATGTCCCGCCTTACCCCGGCTGTGGTACTGTACCTGCCGCAGGTTTGTCCCTCCCTCTCCGAACGGCCTTGAATGGGTGGAGAAGAAGAGCAGCACCAGTGCCTCGCAAATGAAATCAAGTGTGGATAAGTTGTTGGGGTTTTGTTTTTGTAATGCCTTCACGAAATGAATGTAATTGAATAAACTGCTGCACTGCATGTGTGTAACAGAATGCTTTCAACAGCCTGCCAAAGTAACTCAACTGGATTGTCCGCCGCCACCTGAGCCTCGGCTGAACAGCCCTTTTGCACGCGCACGCAAACATTCCCGTGCAACCCTAACACACATACTCCCACTCCATTCACACACTCATATTTATATATTTTGCATATACGCCCCCCGCCCTCCTCCCCTCCAACACCCAGACGCACACATCTTTTCAGCTCTCTCTCTCTCTCCAGCGTGTGCACGCTCTTCTTTTCATCTCCCTTACTTTTGCTCCATCCACCAGATGGCTGACCCATCTGCTCCTTTTCCCTCACTCTCCACCTTCGTTGCTCTCCCCCTCTCCCCCAGCGCTCCGTGCTTCATGTGGTGGAGATCCAAGTTCTGTACGCCCAAGACCCTCAGCTCCCTCCGACGCAGTGTGCTCACATGGGTGACTAGCTCCCCTCTCGCAATCATTGCATGTGTTTGCGGGCATCTGCTTGCTTGCCAGTCTCTCTGTGTGCGTGCCCACGTTTTGAAGTCATCTCTGACGATGGTGCTTCTTCAAACTTATGGTTGCTTGTGTGCGTGTGTATGTGTGTGGTTGTTTTTTATGTTGTTTTATTTTTTTTATTTCCACATCTGCTTAGGTAGCCAAATCATGTCTATGTGTGTATGCGGCACATCCACCATCTGTTACAGTATATCTGCGTTCAGAGGGTGTTTGTCTGATTATGGACTAAATAGTTGTTTGCTTCAGTGCAAATTGTGCATGTGATATTAGTCACCTTTAGCTTATCTCTGCATGCGTCTTAAGTACTGGGAAAACGACTGAAGCAAGTAAAAAAGATTATTCCAACGGGGTTTGATAGGGAGCATTTCTTGACGCTAAAAATCAAAGATGTTTATTAAAAGGTTCACATTGAGTGGCGATTTCAGCAGGACTGGCTATAAGGAAATGTAGGATCGGATGATCGTTGCTGATATATGCAACTAGTTTGGTACTGCGCAAACCCCACAAGCATCTTGTTGCTGATACAAGCAAAGAAAAAGGGACATTCTGCCTGAGGATCGGTAGAAGATGCAATTTCTAAATTAAAAGGTTGCATTTTGTTTCCCGTCCTAGTGGCATGTTAAAGTGGAAATCAGTTTGAGAGCAATATTTGTATCATTATAAATTTGCCTATTGGCTGTTTAAAAAAAAACATAAAAAAAAAAAAAAGCCTGTGTAAGAGAAGTGAGCTAAATTTATAATATACATGAATGAACCCAAGATTCTTACTGGTATGGTGTTAAGATACGCATTTGTTTTTTGTTTTTTATTTACATGAATCAAATATCACCCAACTGTACCACATCTTTAAATACATACCTACATACTAATCAGCACTGAAATAACTAGAAAAAAAATCAATTTACTAATAAATAGGTAGTACATAACGGGGCGCAAAATAATGATTATTTTAATTGTGGCAAGTAAATTGAGTAGCTATTTTAATTACTCACAAAACACAATCTTTTTGCTTTGGTATCTCTTTCCAATATGAAGCAGCTTCACACATGCAAATGAACTCCGGACAAATCCGTTTATACAAATTAAGACTTTGTCTTTAAAGAGGATGAGCTGCTGTGCAGCGTGACCATGATTGTATCACGTTGCAGCTGCATGCTAACAACTGATTATGTGATTCCCAATCAGACATCAGTGGCTTTATGGGAGCAGTTTCATACAGCACCAATATTCCAATTTTATGTTGTTGTTGTTGTTAATGATTGTTACTTTTTTTTTTTTTTGGTTTAATTTAAAGGCAGGTTTTATCATACGTTTGTGCCATAAAACCAGAATCAGCAGCCAGGCCATCTGCAGGAGTCAAATGTCGATTCTGCTGGAGTATTTTCTCAAGAACTCTCTCAGCTAAGGAAATATGTTATACCATGAAGAATGGTTTCTTGGAGAACGAGGGAGTGCTTGCACATCAAAGAACAAGGCTGGTAAAAAAATAAATTGCACCTAGCTGAATGCTGACAGAATTTAAAGTTTTTTTTACTTGCAGTTTTTGTAACATTGTGATGCTGGAAACAGCACTCCTCCTGACACCTGCTTAAGTCTCACAGATATGTGTCAAATCATCCCTGTTGACCAAAGTTATACACTGCTCAAAAAAAATAAAGGGAACACTTAACACAATGTAACTCCAAGTCAATCACACTTCTGTGAAATCAAACTGTTCACTTAAGAAGCATCACTGGTTGACAATCAGTTTCACCTGCTGTTGTGTAAATGGAATAGACACCAGGTGGAAACTAGAGGCAATTAGCAAGACCCCTCAATAAAGAGTGGTTCTGCAGGTGGTGACCACAGACCACTTCTCAGTTCCTCTGCTTTCTGCCTGATGTTTTGGTCACTTCTGAATGCTGGCGCTGCTTTCACTCTAGTGGTAACATGAGACGGAGTCTACAACCCACACAAGTGGCTCAGGTAGTGCAGCTCATCCAGGATGGCATATCAATGAGAGCTGTGGCATGAAGGTTTGCTGTGTCTGTCAGCATAGTGTCCAGAGCATGGAGGCGCTACCAGGAGACAGGCCAGTACATCAGGAAACGTGGAGGAGGCTGTAGGAGGGCAACAACCCTGCAGCAGGACTGTTTTATGCAAGGAGGAACAGGAGGAGCACTGCCAGAGCTCTGCAACATGACCTCCAGCAGGCCATAAATGTGCATGGGTCTGCTCAAACGATCAGAAACAGACTCCATGAGGGTGGTATGAGGGCCCGACGTCCACAGCTTTGGAGGTTATGGTCACAGCTCAACACCGTGCAGGACGTTTGGCATTTGGCAGAGAACACCAAGATTGGCAAATCCACCACTGGCTCCCTGTGCTCTTCACAGATGAAAGCAGGTTCACACTGAGCACATGTGACAGATGCGTCTGGAGACGCCGTGGAGAACGTTCTGCTGCCTCCAACACCCTCCAGCATGACCGGTTTGGCAGTGGGTCAGTAATGGTGTGGGGTGGCATTTCTTTGGGGGCCGCACAGCCCTCCATGTGCTCACCAGAGGTAGTCTGACTGCTATTAGGTACAGAGATGAGATCCTCAGACCCATTGTGAGACCATATGCTGGTGCGTTGGCCCTGGGTTCTTCCTGATGCTAGACCTCATGTGGCTGGAGTGTGTCAGCAGTTCCTGCAAGACGAAGGCATTGATGCTATGGACCGGCCCGCCTGTTCCCCAGACCTGAAGCACATCTGCGACATCATGTCTCGCTCCATCCACCAACGCCACGTTGCAACACAGACTGTCCAGGAGTTGGCGGATGCATTACTCCAGGTCTGGGAGGAAATCCCTCAGGAGACCTTCCACCACCTCATCAGGAACATGCCCAGGTGTTGTAGGGAGGTCATACAGGCACGTGGAGGCCACACACGCTACTGAGCCTCATTTTGACTTGTTTTAAGGACATTACATCAAAAGTGGATCTACCTGTAGTGTTTTTCCATTTTAAATTTTAGTGTTGCTCCAAATCCAGACCTCCATGAGTTAATACATTTTATTTCCATTGTTAATTTTTGTGTGCTTTTGTTGTCAGCGCATTCAACTATGCAAAGAACAAAGTCTTTAATAAGGATATTTAATTCATTCAGATCTAGGATGTGTTATTTTAGTGTTCCCTTTATTTTTTGAGCTGTGTATTTGCACTCTTGAAAAAGCCTCTCCCATTATTTTCTCAGTTGCAAGGGATACAAATCCAGATGCAGTTGTATGAACACATCTTCTGTGAAATGTTTGTACATTTTAATGCACTAAACAACTGCTTGAACAGCAAAACACATTTTCTAAATTAATTGTAACTAAATAGAGGTAATAAGAGGTTGAAATGTAACTGCTTGTCCAAAAGAGCATATTTCATGATTGTTACTCCATATATTCCTTTCATGTGTCCAGTTTAAATGTGAGCTCATATGATGGAGAAGATTTATATGCTTATTTGTCCAGTGAGTGGGTGCAAGTCAGGAAATGGGATCTGAGAGCATGGAAGCCTAATAAACCAGCACCTGAACCAGGACGTCAGGACTCTTTGTTGAAAAGCAATTCAAACAATGTCTAAACTGTCTATACATATGTAGTTTAAAACTGGCTTATATTTGGTCTAAAATTACGTGTTTTTTTTTCCAACTTGTTTTTAGACTTCTTAGAAGTAAACCTGTTTTATCTTAAAATAGGAATGATAAGAAAAAGAAGACAACAATTTGGAATCAAACTTGGGGCCTCTGACTCACTGAGCCAGTCTGCTTGTAAGTAGTCTTACATGCAGATAGACATACACTAGTCTAAAGAGATTCATTTACTCTACTGACTATATCTCCTTCTAATGTTTTAAAATTGATTTAAATAAGGATGTAGGGACTGAATCAAAAAGTAAAGTTACATTTTATTGGAACTAGTTTGACATCTTCTATTTTGTGATGAAGTGAGATGCAAATTCATGACAAATTGAGTTACTTGCAATCATTTTTTAATTTCTCCTAATGGGGGGGGGGGGGGAGGGGGTATTTGAGTCATCTGTGGCGTCTCTGTATCTGGGGTCAGTGGGGCCAGGCCCCACCAGATGTCACTGTGAAGCTCTATTTTCACAATAATCAGTGGGACAGGGTCGTTCTAATTGTAAAAAAAAAAAGAAAAAGAAAAAAGATCGATTGCCTTACCAATAAAATTCTGTTATAAACATTTGTGTCTATATATCTAAGTCTGCCAGAACACTGACAAGCTCAGTAGGCTAAATCCTCTTGAGGCGACTTGATATTGGAGCCTGCACAACAACATTTGTTTAAATAACGAACATCTGAGATCCCAGTGCGCATGACCAACATGCTCTCTGTAGACAGCCGTGGGCCACGAATCCTTTGGCCCAAACTCGGATCGTCCAATCAAAATACTGGAAATGCACACGTTACATTTACATTCTGCCGGAAAGTGTGCGACTATCTTGTGACAGTTGTCCTTGCTGGCTTATTAAAGGATCGATGTGAATCTTTTCTGTTCAATACATTAACATTATCTGTAAATATATGTATAAAAATGAAATTACATTTACCTTATACCTCGTTTAAAGCTATAGTTGGTAATCCTGTTCAGAAACACTTTTTGTTATACTGTGTGAAATGGTCCTTCCATCCTGACAGTAGTCAATACATTATGTATTCAGAAAAAGGAGGTTAAAGGAGCTATAAGTAAAATATTTACTGTAAAATCAACCGAAATCATTCTCATTTCTCACCCAGGATGAAAGTAACATTCCTTATAAACAATCGGTCCTCTCCATCAACAATGTCTGAGTCATGTTTTTCTCCTTTCAAACCAAGAGTTACTATTTCAGTTCAGAGAGTAGCCCGTGTTTACTTCTTGGTTCCTGAGCCAATGATATGAGATTTCTCAGGGTTCACAACACAGAGTACAGCATTTGGTATTTTATCTTGGCAAAAGAGCAGCAACCTGCTAATATGGAAGCCATTAAAAGAAGCATACCAGAAATAGAACATAATATAAGACAATATACCTATCCTGTGTTAGTAAACATTCAGAAGGGTTTAATATAAAGCATGACTGAAACAGGGGTTGTGGCCTGACATGGTGGTCGAGTAGTCGCACTTTTTCTGACCATGCAACTGAGAAAATGTCTAGCAGGGCTACTAAGGTTGAAAAAGCTGCTTCTCAAACTGAGCTGGCTAATGCTGCTAACCATAGCCAAACTAAAAAAGGATGAAGGAGGTATCTACCAAGGATGATGATGAGTTGGCAGGAGTTATCTAATAAGTTACTACAATCCATCAACGATCGATTGGACAGATCCAAGCAGAGTTTCCAGGGCTTGCTCGCAGCGCAACATACACTTACTGAGAGACTGGTTGCAACCGAACAACAAGCTGCTAACCATGAGAATCGCATTGGCTCGGTGGAAAGCTCGAACTACTATGGGAGGATAAAGTGTTACAATCTAAACTGCTAGATCTGGAAGGTCGCTCTTGACGCAATGACATCAAGATTGTCGGCATTCCAGAGAGTGAGGAAAATGACCGACTGATGGAGTTCATGTCCACCCTAATTCCCAAACTGCTGGGCACTGACAACTTTGAGAAGTGGGTTACCATCGACAGGGCACATCACACGCTACGTCCGAAGCCATATCACGGAGCCCAACCTCGCCCACTCATCGCACAGGCAGACCTCACATAGGAGAAGGAGAAAATTATTCGGCTTGGCAGACAGCCGCCACTGGAATATGGCGGTTGGAGGATCTTTATCTATCCGGATTGCACGGCTGAGGTGATGGAGCAGCAAAGGAGCTGCTCCATCAGGAGGGTTGGTTTCCACATGTTCAGCGGTGGAATATTTCCTTTATTTATTGTCAGCTGCCGTTCCATGTTCAGATGGCTCCGCATGTTGGGATGGTGGTGGCAAAGAAACTCATCCTATTGACTTGGAAGTCCGCCACCCAACCACGTTTTGAACACTGGCTGAACTGTCCTACAAATGGAAAAGCTTTGACTAAATAAGCTTGGCACGCATGATACATTTGGGAGGATTTGGGAGCCTTTTTTAGCCCGGTGCAATATCGATCTGCACTCATGAGAGCACATGTCATTGTACTTTATATTAGTATTACTCTTTAAAGCAGCTTGTTACACCATTTGAAGTATCCAAGGACTCCTACATTCATTGTGAATTTTTGTTTTTGTCTGTCTTGTTGTGTCTCTGCTCTGTCTTCTCTAACCCCCAGTCGGTCGAGGCAGATGACCGTTCATACTGAGCTCGGTTCTGCCGGAGGTTTTTCCTTCCCGTTAATGGGTGGTTTTTCTTTCCGCTGTCGCTTCATGCTTGCTGAGTATGAGGGATTGCTGCAAAGCCATGGACAATGCAGACGACTCTCCCTGTAGCTCTACGCTTCTCCAGGAGGAGTGAATGCTGCTTGTCGGGACTTTGAAGCAATCAACTGGTTCCCTGATATAGGACATTTTTGACCAATCTGTATAATATGATTGATTTGACTTTGTAAAGTGCCTCGAGATGACATGTTTCATGAATTGGCGCTATATAAATAAAATTGAATTGAATTGAACTATATTTGTGTTTGTACCCTTTTTTTCTATTATTTTTTTTTATGGCCTTTCAGCCAACATGTTTGATGTCTGAAATGTTAGCGTATTTTTTACATACCAAAATTACAAAATTAAAAAATATTTTTAAAAAGTATGACTGAAACGCATAGCTACCGAACGTTGAACATAGCTCTTCCTGATGGTTTGTGTTGGGACATCATGCCAAGTAAAATCCCTTTCAGGAAACAAAAATACTAATAATAATTGACAGAAGTGATCAGAGATCCCAAAATGTATGACCGATAATACAGAAGCAAAGAACCATTTCTTATAACTAGGTCCAGTGTGTTGGCTCAGAAACATGCAGGGTAAAATATGGTATGCATAAGTGAGCTTATAATGGAAAAACTGCTCAGTCTAAGTATGTTCTAAACGTTGTTGAAATATGTCTAAATCTAGATCTCGTATAGGTTGAACACTGATTTGTGACAATCAAACAAGGTTTATTTCAAGCCTTTACACCGAATTCCCATCTGACAGCAAAAGGGGCACGATGTTTCTCAGGTAGCCAGGGAAAGCCTGTTAAACCTCGAAAAATGTTTTTGCCGTTTCTTCATCAGTTGCAGCCGTCCTCGCAAAGTTCACGGTTCAGATCTGTCTGGCAGTTGTGATTAAGCTACCAGCTCAGCCACCCTGTGTGCAGGTAACTAAAAATGAGTGTGGCCAAAATGTCAGCGGCAATCTTCTGCTATACGGGTGAAAGCAAGGACACACATATAAAAACGACACTGTGCTGGAGAGGTCTGTCGGAGAACCGAGACGGATGCCTGCAGCCCTCACCGTGGGGTTTCTTTTGCCTTCTAAATACATCCAGCAACCGCATGGGCTTGTTCCAACCCAGTTTCATAATGCTGTGCTGTTGACCATTAAACATTCCTCTGTGAGAATAAGTAATGAAAGGATTGTTCTACAGACTTGAGGGTTTTGTAGTAGTTCCACCAGCTCGCGCTGTCTGAGTCACCGCGACCTTGTCTTCACCGATAGATACTGCTCTGCGGATGGACGTTTGACTGACAGGTAAGTACGTGGAGGCCTTTCACAAACATAGAGACTAAGGGGTAAACATGCCGAAACACAGATTCTCTGCCATCGCGTAGAGCGCAGACGCACACATACGGAGAATCCGTGGACTTGGGCACAAACACAGATAATGGCAGAAGCCTGAGCAGGGGACTGATTAATTGCATGTAGCAAGAGTCAACAAGAAGACTAGAAGATGGGGGGGGGGACTGAAAAGCCATCTGAGAGAGCTGCTGGACACTCACACAGATGCAGCACAGATGGGCAGATGACAGGCAGACTGACTAATGTTTGCTATGGAAACCCCTGCTGCTTTGCCCCGATATGAATATTTAGGCATTTTGACATTTTAAAAAAGGGAAAAAGAAAAACATCACATACTCCCACATAACCTTCAGGAGCACGACGTGTGTTTGCTTTAGATGAGAAGAAAGCGATATGTGGTTTGGAGACGGAGGAGCTATGTCACAAACGGAATCACAGCCGTTTGATGGATAGCACTGGGAACAGAGACCGCGGTGACAGGACACCCTCTCAGATCTCCTGCTTGTTTAAATATTAAATAAAAAGGAAGGAAAACAATGTGCGCGGAATAACAGGAGAAAACCCGTGCCTTGTGCATTTGTGCGGAGCGAGCATGGTTTTCAGGCTATTTATTTATGTGTCTCCCCACTGGTATTAGGGACACACCTGGCAGCAGAAGCACGGATCCTCTGAGCCCTCAGGTGCTGTAAGAGCACAGAGCAAGAAAAGATAGGGGGGCAGAGGGGGTACGGGGGATAGCCAGGGGGTCACAAGTTGGCCTGGACTTTAACTAGAGCTTAACAGGGCAGCACACCAGAGTGGCAGGATTGTGTGAGAACCAAAACGGATTTTTTTCTGCTTTTCTGAATGGATGTTTTGCAACTACTATATATTATAGTGTCCGACGAAGAGATTAACTACAGCACCGCATGAGGGATGCAGACCTGAGACACAGCGTGCATCACAGGGCAAACAAGGGCCAAGACCCAACGGGCTGCCACGTAAGTCCTGTTGCCCTCCAGGCCCACAGCATTCACACAATTCACCGGCCGCAGCCGGCCAGTACGTGTCTGCGTGGGAACAGTGGCCGCCGTAACACCACAGAGGCACCAAGAGCAACCCACACACTAGCCCACAGCACCAGACTGCCCGTCCCCATCAATGTTCTGTCCACGAGAGCCTCTTATTGTCACAAACAGCGCTGGCATAATCACTACATTTAATTTGGCCAATTTCAGTGTTTACGAGGGACGTTTTATGAATGACAAATTGGAATTATTTTGCCTAAGTCAATTTTTCAAGAGGAATAGCCCAATAAAAGCCTCAACACTGGCGTGTATTTAGCCATTAATGTACTGCAATTCACATGTGAAAAAATTGTCTGTAGGACCAAAATTTTATATATACAGCTAATACAGCCTATATACAGTTCCTCAAACCTTTTATCATTTGTAATGTTCAAACTATATACTCTATTGTGTTTAATTGTCATTTCTTGTGACAGACCACAACAAAGTATTGCATAAATAGAATTGGAGGGAAAATACTACGTTTTTTTTTTTTTTTTACAAATGAAAATCTGAAAAATGTGTTGTTAGTTTGTTTTCCCCTCCTCTGAATCAGTACTTTCTGAAACCACCATTGACTGCAATCGCAGCTGCAGGTGTCTTGGAGTTTACTCCTACTGGCTTTCTGCCCCTCTCCCCCTTCCAATTCTTCTTTGCAGTATAGGCTTACTCGCGAAGCCTTTGTGTGACGTCACAAAGCAAGCCTGCGCGCTGACTGGTTGGCAAAACATGGCGGGTAGTGTAAAGAGGAGGAAATCGAACGAAGATGTTATGCCTTTCTCCCCGTATGCAAACTCCCTACCTTCAGATGCGAAAGAGCGATATAAGATCAAGTTATTGTACAACGCTGGTACATGTTCCTTGCAAAATCCCGACGCCTGCTGGCCTGACCTAACATTTGGCGACATTTACCTATACTTGATCGATACGCCATCTATGTTCACCAAAGAATAGATGAAAGCCTACAAATCGTTAGGCTTTCATAAGCAATAATACAGCTGTATTTTTGTTTAGAATTTTAATTATGTTGAGAAATTAATAAACCAACCCTCCCATCCCAATCATAGTCATAGAGCTACATGTACTCACATTAAGTGTGCTGTTTATGGTTATTTTTAAAGCAATGATACGTTACAGATATTTTAAAGACACGTCTTAAAAAATAAAAGATATTTCAAATTAGACCTTAAGGCTAAATAGTTAATTAATTTCCTTATCCTTACGGCTTACCAGTCACAAAATGCAGATCTCAAACTCGGTCATGATCTGCCAGCTCCCACGGTCGGCCATTCAATTTTCTTCGCTTTATCGCCGCTATCCAGAGCTTTCTTCGTTGATCTGGTTTCTTGGGAAACCGGTAAAAACTTTTAGGATTATATTTGTTGAATCTGTTAGTACAGCCAATCACGCAGCACGACACGACCATGATTAATAACCTTACAATACAAGCCTTAGTTGTTATCACCGCAGGTGGCCCTTTTTTATTTTTCTGCCAACCAGTTAGTCACGTGACAAATTTGTGACGTCAGGGCGAAATTCCCTATAGCTTAAACTCGGTCAGATGGATGGAGAGTGTCTATGAACATCAACTTTCAAGCTTTATCACCAATTCCCATTTATATTTGGATCTGAACTTTGCCGGGGAAATTCTAACAGATGAAGACGCTTCAATAATACTCGTGTCTTATTTGCCACAGTCGACAGGTTAACAAATCCTCCTGTGTCCGTGGCTTCTGAACTCCACTCCACCAGGGCCTGCAATGAATTTGCTAACTTCTTTATTGAGAAAATCCTAAAGATCAGAGGATCAGTTTGTACATCCATATCAACTCCAGAACCAAAGTTGTCTCCAACTAGAATTAATCTTGACCAAATGTCCCAATTCAGCCAAATAAACTACAAAAGCTTACAGGAGATCATGCAGCAGCTAAGTTATTCCTCCTGCTGCCTTGATGTTCTCCCCACAGCTTTCTTTAAGAAAGTTTTGCCTGTCATAGCGTCTGATTTGACTCAGATAATAAACACGTCCCTTCTGTCAGGTGTTTTCCCCCAGTCCCTAAAAACAGCAATTATCAAACCACTGCTGAAAAAGAACAATTTAGACAAACTTCTACTCCAGAACTACAGGCCCATCTCAAACATCCCCTTTATCAGTAAGATTATTGAAAAAGCTGCGTTTCAACAATTAAACACCTTAACAACGACCAGTCGCTTTGACGTTTTCCAGTCTGGCTTCCGTGCTCACCACAGTACAGAGACCGCCCTTATCAAGGTGTTTAATGAAATCCATATAAATACAGACTGTGGAAGAACCACCATGCTGGTTCTATTGGACCTCAGTGCAGCATTTGATACTGTCGATCACTCCATTCTGTTAGAACGCCTGGAGAACTGGGTCGGCCTCTCTGGTACAGCTCTCAACTGGTCTAAATCCTACTTAAAGAACAGGGATTTTTTTTGTATCAGTAGGTAACTTTACATCAGAGATGACAAAAATCACATGCGGGGTTCCCCAAGGGTCCATTCTGGGTCCCCTCCTCTTCAATATCTACATGCTCCCCTTAGCTCAGATCACAAAAAACAACAACATCAGCTACCATAACTATGCAGACGACACACAGAACCAGTTCAAGCACTGAGGAAATGTTTAGAAGAATTGTCTTCAATTGAATAAAAACAAAACTGAAGTAATAATTTTTGGACCATTAGAGGAGAGATCATAAGTTAGCACACAGCTTCAGTCGGTTCAGTTAGGAACCACTGATCAGGCCCGAAACCTGGGTGTAGTGATGGACTCAGACCTGAACCTCCAAAAGCATCTAAAGACAGTTACAAGGTCGGCTTTCTATCACCTGAGGAACATTTCCAGGATTAAAGGACTAATGTCTCAGCATGATCTGGAAAAACTAATCCATGCGTTTATTTTTAGTCAAATTGATTACAGCAACGGTGTTTTCACAGGTCTGTTTAAAAAGTGGATCAGACAGCTGCAGCTGATCCAGAACGCTGCTGCCCGCGTCCTCACTAAGACTAAGAAAGTAGAGCACATAACCCCAGTTCTAAAGTCCTTACACTGGCTCCCTGTATCTCAGAGAATACACTTTAAAATACTTCTGTTAGTCTATAAATCCCTGAATGGCTTAGCACCTAAATACATCACAGACTTGTTATCAGCGTATAAACCCTCCAGAGCACTCAGGTCTTCTGGCTCCAGCCTTCTCTGCGTACCTAGAACCAGAACTAAACACGGAGAAGCAGCATTTAGTTCCTATGCTCCACTTATCTGGAACAAACTTCCAGAAAACTGTAAAAGTGCAGAAAGCCTGAGTTCCTTTAAATCAAGATTAAAAACTCATTTGTTTAGGATTGCCTTCGACTGCTCTAGTTAAATAAGTTCTACTGAAACATCACTAGTTCAACTTTTTTAGTCCGACTATTTTTAATGTTCTATTTTTGTTTCTACATTTTATTCCTACTTGCTTTTATTCTGTTTTATTTTCCTATATTTTAATCATGTAAAGCACTTTGCATTGTCTCTGTAGTGAATTGTGCTATACAAATAAATTTGCCTTGCCTTGCCTTGTCTTCAAGTCAAACCAATCCGTTGCAGGTTCATCGTTCTGCTGGGAAGTGAACCTTTTGCCCAGTCTTTTGCAGCTGATGAAGGGTTTTCTCTCAGGATTGCCCTGTATTTACCTTCCTCCATATCCCCATCAGTTCTGATCAGCTTCCCTGTCCCCACTAAAGAAAGACAGCTCCCCAGCATCAGTCTGCCACCATCCCGTTTTATCATTGTTTAAGGGATATTCAAAGTGATCTGCATTATTCTCTGCAGCTCCACCAGACTTAACATGGACCTCATGGCAACTTCTCTGGTTAATGCTGTCCTTATGCAGCCTGACAGTTTAAGTAGACGGCCTTCTCTTGGTTGTTTTGCAATATTTTTTAAATAATCCATTTTCAGATGAGATGGTCAAAAGTTGTAATATTTTTTTTTATGTATCCCGCTTTCAAACTTCTCCAAAATCTTCTCCCCTAGATTAAGACTAAGGATTAATTGCATATAGGTGGACTCCATTTACTCATTAGGCAACCCCTAAAGGTAATTTACTGAACTGGATTTCATTTCATGGTAACAGAGAACAGAAACGTCTGCTACACCTTGAAACTTCTATAGGAAGTTTTGAAAACAATGCACCATTCCCCTTGCTTTGTGTTGCTCCATCATCTAATAAACAATGAAAATATTCCGGGGGGATGAACACTTGCAAGGCGCCGTAATCCCACATGCCCCAGTCACATGGGTCACCAAGCGCACTAGGCCATTTTAACCCGAGCGGAAGTGCATTGCAACCTGTGTCGTGTCCCCTGACGGACAAGATGAAATGACACGGAAAGAAAACAATGACCATGAAGCTGTCCACTTGGATGGAAGAGGCATGCACAGATGCTGCCCTGCACAGACAAGCATTCACACAACATTGACTAGATACAAACAAATTAGACCATAGGCGAAGACAAGTGAGCAGAATGCGTCCCACATGTTAATAAGCTTCGCACTGCTGTGCAGAGCTCTCCACAGTTGCCACCAACACCTCTCCTTTTTTTTGCATGCCGCCTGGAGTCTTGGCAACAGATGGAAAAAGAAGACATAGGAAAAGAAAGGAGGGCAGCTGAGTTATGTAGCTTCACACAGAGGTCCAGATCTGCTGCCCTCTCCTCTTGTCAGCTGCTTTAACCCTTCATTAATCCGTCGCAGAGAGTTTTTAACCCCTCTCCGGCTGCACCTGGTGAGCACTGCAGTATCTATCTTCCTGAAATTCCCTGCATGGGCCATCAGCAGCAATTAAGTGAGATGAAAGTCTGCGGCGGAGCGAGGCCACGAGCTCGCTGGCAGAGAGGAGCGACGATCAAGACTCAGGTGAGAAGCAGCACGTGCAAAACGTGTTTCACTCACAAGCTGTTCGCAAACGTAAAAGCGCAAATGTTTACCTTAATTTCATTACTTCAGCTCCACAAAGAGCTTAGATCTATCTCAAGGAATTGGACAGGTTCAGCTATAAGCAAACGCTATATGTGAATAATGAGATTATAAAAGAAGAGAGCAACAGATAACAGGACCGTCTGCTACAAAAAGAAGTGTTGCTGTGCTCAGAGGTGAGAAAAGCACCTTAATGTTTTATGGTCTGGGACAGCAGCAGCACTTCTGACTGTGGAGAGCACACCATATAAATATACCTGAACAGTTTTACAAGGTTGTCTTGAGAAACAACAATACGCAGCGGAAGCAGTGCGCAGCGGTAAATATCCCCAACAAGCGTCAGCCCTGGAAAACCCTCCCATAGCAATAACAAGTTGCACAAGTGAATAGTCAGATGAAGGGTGTATTTACAAGCTCTGAAGGGATTACAGGCAAAGGCAGAGCTCGCTCCGATATGTTCTCACATGAGGAAAAAAAGGAGGGAATAAAATAACAAACCTGCCTTGAAAGAACCAGACAGCCAGCAGAGGCAACAGTGGACAGACACAGCAGGAATTTTAAGATGGGAGAAAAGGCTTTACTTTCTCCAGACTCACATTAGACATTCAGAGATATTGTTCAAAAGTAGAGTTAGGGAATGATCCACATTGTATATTAATGACGCGTTTCAAAAATGAGGGGTTTTGTTTTCAAGAAACGCCAAAAGAAGCAGTTAAAACGCTGTTTCTTTGCTGCTGCGTGGTTGCCTTTTCCCTCTATTGAGCCCACTTTTTGTGGAGTAATTGGTATCTCTGGGTCTCAGCATTTGCAACTGTGTTGAAAATAGCAGTCCAACATCACTAGTCAGATCAATTGCTGCTTTTCTGGCAGTGGAAATCATATTTCTACATGGGGAGAAATGGTGTGTAGCTCAATCAGTGTGTTTATTCTGGAGGAAAAATGGAGGTTAAATTGGATGAAGGTCAAGGAAGTTCAGACCCATGCACTATGAACACATTGAATAAATAACTGTAGTGGACTGTGGTCAAGTGGTGCTGTTGAATAAAAGTGGCACAAGAACAGAGCTTTGAGGAACCTCACATTAAATCTTTGTGTTCAGAGTTATGTGTACAAAACAATACAAACCACTCCCAACTGGCCAAATAAGATCTGAACCAGCTTGGTACAGTACCTTTGAATCACTAGTTGAAAAAGGGTATGTTCAAATAGGGCTGGACGATAACTCAGTAACAATATATATCGATCGATAGACATATATCGATGATGGAAAAAATGGTAAAAAAAAGGTTCAACAGAATAACGGTTTTCCTTCTGTTGCATTCTAGCCTATCATGTAGGTTAACACTACAGTTATTACATCATCCCAACCAATCATAAACGTAGACCCAGGAACGCTTCATCACCAAGCTCCGCCCCCTTCAAAGAGTTCATAGCACATGTTCTTTTTTAATTTTTTTAAAACTTGCAGTTTTGGTAAAAAGTTGGTTGAATAAAAGGTTGAGTTTGAATTCAATGTTTATGTGTTCTGGATCTAAAAATAGGTTGCTAAGCAACAGCATAACACAGCCAGGGCTTCACTTAAAATATATGTTTTGAATTTATTGATAATTATTGATATCAATCAATATGATTTCCATTTTATCGATATGTTTTTTTTTTCCTATATCGTCCAGCCCTATGTTCAAAATAACAGCACTGTGGAGTTCAGGTAGTGAGATCGTTCACGATGTTCTCAAACAGCAGGCTCTCACTCAAAAGCATGAAGGCAAAAAATGTATCTGAGTAAAACGGGTCATTCCAGAAAAACAAAAAAAAACATACTTTGACCAAATGTTAACTCAAAAAGGGAATTGTATAAAGAGGTGCAAATTTTTTTTTATTTAAATTACAATGTAAACCAAAAGCAGAGAGATGGGGTTTGAATCTTTTAAAAAGAATGTCTAAAGTTACTACTTAGGCAAGGCAAGGCAAATTTATTTGTATAGCACAATTCAGTACAGAGACAATGCAAAGTGCTTTACATGATAAAAATATAGGAAAATAAAACAGAATAAAAGCAAGTAGGAATAAAATGTAGAAACAAAATAGAACATTAAAACCAGTTGGACTAAAAAAGTTGAACTAGTGATGTTTCAGTAGAACTGTTTAACTAGAGCAGTCGAAAGCAGTCCTAAACAAATGTGTTTTTTAATTTGAAATTCAATATGAAATGTGCTGAATGGATTTGCATGTGAAAAAAACAATAGGAGTTCTAAATACTTTGAACTTTATTCATTTTTTTAAAACACAGGCTATTATTTTGAGCCTATCCGTAAGTTAGACTAAAGCTGGGGACAGACTTCACGACTTTTTGCCTGATTTTAGCCCAGATTCACATTAGGGGATAGTCACCATCAGTCAACAAGTTGTAGTCAGTCAGGGGGGCGACTCATCACCAAACTCTTAGTGTGACATGGGGGAAGATTGGAGTGACCCGACCTCAGTCTCAGTCAAACAAACAGTACCATCTGTAGTTGTGCTTGAATATTTTGAGGTAGAGTACAAAGTATCAACAACAATTGAATATTTAAGATCAAAATACAGTAAATAATGAATGGGCATACCGAAATGAACCAAACAATTCACATATTGAACATTGATATAATAGGACTTAATTTAACAAATTAACATTTCTGAAAAAAATTTCCACATAGAATACGCCTATTTATTATACATTATTAATTCATGTGATCAAGCCCAAAGTAAAACACTGTTAGAATAACGCAAACATTGAGAGTTATTTCTAAACCCACAAACAAACTCAAAACCTCTCAACAGGAATATAATAAAGATACCTGTGCAATTTCTTAGTTATCCAGGTCAAGGCGACCACAAACAGGCTTAAATGAGAGGCAACCAGACTTTCACTCAGTTATTCTCAAGACGTTACGACACCTATTCAGGAGTCAGAATTTAGACTCCTGGATAGGTGTTTAAACATCTTCAGAAAAACTGAACAAAAGTCCAGTTGCTTCCGGTTTAGGCCTGTTTGTGGTTAGCCTAACAAAGAATACGGTCCAGCTTATAATAATAATAATAATAATAATAATAATAATAATAATAATACATTTAATTTATACTGCACTTTCCATCAAAAGATCTCAAAGTACTACAGGTAAAAAAGAAAAAAGCATAAAAAAACTATTTTAGAAGAGAGAAAAAAACATCTAAAGGGGACCAAAAGCTTTGCTAAAAAGAAATGTTTTAAGGCCTTTTTTAAAACACTCAGTGGATTGAGGTGCCCTCAAGGTGTCAGGGAGGGCATTCCACAGATGTGGGGCAGCAGCACAAAATGCCCTATCTCTCATTGTCCTGAGTCTGGTTCTGGGAATGTGGAGGAGGTTTGAATGAGTGGAGCGAAGGGAGCGGGTTGTCTTCTGTGGGTTGATGAGTTCTTTGAGGTAGGGGGGGCATGTCCATGGATGCATTGATGTGTGAGGAGGGAAACCTTGTACTCAAACCTGGTGGAGATGGGAAGCCAGTGTAGTGAATGAAGAATGGGGGTAATACAACTTATGCAACTCATATCAACATATTTTAAACATCATCCCTTTCATTTTCTAAGGGAGTGGCACATCACGGACAACCTCACCTGGACTGTGAACACCACGTCACTGGTGAAGAGGGCACAGAAGCGACTGTACTTTCTGCGGAGGATGAGGAGAGCCCGCCTGCCCCCGCCCATCCTCACGACCTTCTACAGAAGCACCATAGAGAGTATTCTGACCAGCTGTCTCTCTGTGTGGTGTGGAGGCTGCAGTGCCTCCGACTGGAAGAACGTGAGGAGAGTGGTGAGGACAGCAGAAGGGATCATCGGGGCTCCTCTTCCCTCCATTAAAGACATTTCATCGCAGCGCTGTGTGTCTCGAGCCCGTAACATCATCAGGGACCCCTCACACCCCCACCATAGACTATTCTCCCTGCTGCCCTCTGGAAAGAGGTTCCGCAGCATCCGCTGCAGGTCCACTAGGTTCTGCAAAAGCTTTTTCCCTGCTGCCATCAGACTGTTGAACTGCTGAAGTATAAAAACGGACTGTGTACCACACTCGATTCGCTGATTTGCACATTTGCACATTGTATCGTATCCTGCAAAATTGCTGCTGCACCTTACCCGGAAACGTACTGAAAAACTGTGTACAATGCAACTGTCTACTTTTAAATCACTGCTGCACCTTACTGCATATTTGTTTACATCTGTTTTACATTGTTTACATTTCAACTGCCTACTGTTCACTGCTGCACTTTATCCGGAAGTCAATTGAAACTTATCCTGTAAGTGACTGCGATTTATCACTGCACTTTATCCTGTACTGTAATTCACCGCAAGGTATCCTGTAGAGTTACTGCAATCTTTCTGAGCTGTGTGAAAACGAAATTTCGTTCTGTATGCACTCTGTGTATACAAAATGACAATAAAGAAAGTCTAAGTCTAAGTCTAAGTCTAAAAACATAGACTGTCACCCTTGTGTGAGAATCAAGTTGAAAGTACTCAAGGGCCATAATATTTTCCAGTTGAAAAATAATGATAAACAAAATATTTGTTTTGTAAATTATTTTCTTTTCACCTCCCTGTTTGCATGTTTACTAAATAATTGAAACAAAGTAGAAATTACTAAAGGTCCAAAAAAGGGTTTCAGATGTTTGCCTAAGTAAAAAAAATATGTTTCTTAACTTTTTGGGTTAAATTTTTTCTAAATTGTTGGTCTAATAGTTGTTTCCAGTCTATTCCCAGCAACAAAAATGAGAACTTTATTTGAAAACCCCGAACGGCTGTGTCCAAATCCGTTTTGGATTAAAAGTCACAAGATGTACTTATTAGTTACAGTTGGGTTTGCTCTGATACGTCACAGTATTCATCTCCAGATCTTTCAGATAGTAATTTTATTTAGTACTTCTAGGCAAGTCACTGCTAGCTGTTTAGAAAGTGTCCTGTGTGAGTTCCCTCCTATTAAACTGCCTAAATTAGTCCCAATATAATAGTGGTTACATATCTTGTCACTCTAGATGCTTTCAGATTCAATAAAAAAAAGTTTAAAAATGTACCACCACCAGTGTAAAAACAAATAGAATCCACAGTGGCTGGTCAGGTAATATGAACATGTTATACATCATCTACCATTACAGTCCATGGTGTTTGCTGCTGTGTGTGCACTACCTGTTCACTTTCTATAAAGCAACATTTCTTTCAGGTATTAATAACATCCAATTTCCCATTATGAACACAGGAGTAACATTCTTATTACTCCCCCATCATACTGTTACATAACTGCCATCAACTTTAATGGCAAACAAAGCTCTGCAGTTTTAAGTAAGTAGTGTTTAAGCATCACCTCTTTGTGATATGTAAAGTGATCTCCAGCTAAGTTAATGGGAACACATGTGGTGTGTCTCTATCAATGCTCATCAAATGAAGCCTTTGACACACACTGAGCACCTCATGCTGAAGAACCCCAAGCTAGGACAAATTACTTCAGACGATTTTATCTGAAGCTTGACGGCTTTTGCATAGAACAGGTTCGAAAAGAATCACTGGGCTTGTGTGGGTTGGGTAATGGAAAATAATAGGGATGCATTTTTATGCTGACACCACCGATATCTGCTGCCCAATAGACCTCCAACAGTATTATGAAAAACGATTTCAGGAGATTATTGTTGCCACTCAGAGAATCAACAGAAATCACATAGACATGCCATTGCTATGGAATTTAAGCAAGTGCTACTCAAATGTCAAAGCAGCGACCTTACAACAAAAAAATCTTGTGCTACTCTGTGCAGACACTCTGTCTACCCTGATGAAGATTTACTCACCTCTGTAAGACCAAAACTTGGCTCCAACAGGAGAACGGTGTGACCTACTTTCTGAATATTGTAGCTCAGTGGTTCCCAAACTTTTCTTGGTGCCCCCCACCAACCAATCTTTTCGACAGTTGAACAAAGAAAAGCCAACTGCAGTAAAACATATAACAATAAAATAAACTGCAATCTTCTTTAAATCACAAAACTACCGCTTTTAAAGTGTAATTGTTTTAAGTTTAACTGTGTATTTTACTGTGTAATTGAATTCAACATTACCATCAATATATTTTTTAAATAACTTCTCAAAATTGGTCATTTTTCCATTGACAAAGAAAAGCCAACTGCAGTAAAACATATAACAATAAAATAAACTGCAATCTTCTTTAAATCACAAAACTACCGCTTTTAAAGTGTAATTGTTTTAAGTTTAACTGTGTATTTTACTGTGTAATTGAATTCAACATTACCATCAATATATTTTTTAAATAACTTCTCAAAATTGGTCATTTTTCCATTGACCCTGCAATTACCGTATTTTTCGGACCATAAATCGCTCCGGAATATAAGTCACATGAGTCAAAAATGCATCATAAATAGGGGAAAGAAATATCTATAAGTCGCACCGGACAATAAATCACACCGGACTATACGCATTTAGTTAGACATTTATTTCACACAATCCAACACTAAAAACTGACATTTAATCTGGTAAACCAAATTATTAAATTACACAACTTCATCCACAACCGCCTGAATAACATGGAACATACTTGGGAGGATGAATGGTGTAAATTAGCATAACAAGCCAGCAACTCCAACCGGCCCGTTACACTGAAAATTGCCAAACCTACACTGAAATTAGACCATGACCATAACAGTGATACGTGGTAAGCTAAGAGCACAACTTGGATGTTTGCGAGCAACATAAAGCTTACGTGCATCAGAGAAGTTGTAAGCCGCTCGGACAACAGACCTATAAGCTAGCACTAGCCGTTATTACCTTCATGGACAGCCCATCAATGGCGTGCTGTCGCGGTCTGAGCTCCCCCTTTGTGCTGCATCATGCAACGCTCCACTGCGTGAATCCATACTGAAACAGTGAAACAACATATAAACATGTCCAGTCTTTGTCGTCAATACGTTAGTGTTTCAATTAATTTTTAAGTGGTACTGGGGCAGGATATAGTTTTCACAAGCCTAGGGAGCCTTCTTTCAGCTATAGACGGTAATGTTTACTCCTAGATTCATGCTGGTCAGTATGATTTACCATTTAAAATTGATATATGTCACCCCTGACTATAAGTCGCAGGATCAGCCAAACTATGAAAAATGCTTAATTTCTTCAAGGTTAGTCTCATGCAAAAGCTTTAGTTATGCAAACGTATGTGTGAAAATAAGAATCTGTTTGATAGCAGTTTTGCCATTCTGTAGCTAAAAGGGATTCTAACAGGCATCCTACCAATTATAGGTTTGATCAATTCTTCACTGGCAGCAGTAGCACCTGCAGAAGACAGATGTTAGAGTAATTTCTCTCAGTTTGAGAGTCAGGGATTCTCATAAAGGAGTCAGGCTGATAGAAAGTCAGGGCAGGCCCTTCCGAAGAGAGCACATTTCCATTGTATAAAACGACTTGGAGTCAAAACCTTTTCAAAGCATTTATCCCTCAAAGGAGTTTTCATATGAAACACGCTGCAAAAATATGTTTGTGTGGAAACTTTCCACGAGGTTAGATTATTTTGGAGAAATCTTAACTCAGCTCTTAATCTGCCTGAATTTATCTTCTTCTTTTAACAACAATTTAAGGTAAGCAATGTTGCAATGTTTCCTGATTTATAATAGGGTCAACATTATTCAGCCAAAATAGCCCCATTCCAAGCCAGCCTTGCAACAGTGTTTTTTCTTTAGTCATTTATGATAGTATTATTTAGTAGGAGCCAGTGTGATTTCTGTGTTTTTCAGTTGTTTTTTCTTTTATTCTTGCTGTTCTGGTAACCGGTGAGCAGGCCTGTGTTGCATGATAAGCAACAGCGTGTTGGGTTTTTATCCCATTTTAGTACGGTTGGCTAATTGTGTGTATCTCTCTGTGGCATCCTTCTGTTGTATGCTTTGTCCCGTGTTTGTTTCTTCATCTCCAAAGCACTCTAGTTTGGAGTGGCCCCATCTAAAAACTGGTAAGTGGGTATTACTTGGCCACCTGCACAAGCAGCACTCCACAATAGTAAAATCAATGGCTAAAGCAAGAAGCAGATGAAGATTTAACAGCCCTTACATTTATTTCTCTGGGTTTTATTTTCACAGAGATTACATATTGTGGTACACAACTACAGATGGTACTGTCAAATTAATCCATTAAAAACCGAGTCGTTTTTCATGATTTCTGTAGCTTTGCTGATTTATCCCGCCTCACATCACTTCTACCTGTATAATGACAGAGCAAACAGAGAACCTGAAATACTAGCCAGACACAGTGTTTGCATTTAAAAGGTTTGTCAATAAATAGAGCAAGCCCTGAAGCTGGCAAAATGCTGACAGCTCTAGGCAGGGGCACATAGGCAACACTGGACAGACTTACTGTGGCAACGCTGGGCAGGATCCGAGGCAAGGTAGTTTAACGGACTTGGCAAAGTTCGCGATTGAGGTAAAGTCCAGGTCGATATCCAGAAAGCAGAAAGCAAACAAGGGGTCCGACAAAGGCAAGGGCAAGATAATTAGCCCAGTTTTTTTGCTTTGTTCTTCCCCTTCTGACAATCTTAAGGACGCCCCATTTATCGAGAGGGTTCTTGAGATAATCGTATGTCGCGTATGGTGTGTTAAGAAAGATCTAGTTTGCTCGGAAGGTCGTTGGGATTGTTTGACCTCAAACCAGGGATATTCAACATGTTGGATTGTCTTGGCCCAATATCCTAGTGTGTGGGGTGTTCCCTAAGGACAAATGAGCGCACCGCCTGTTGAATGTGATGACAGAAACTCGTAGAAAATACGAGTTGTTTTTTTTTTAATCATCATGAGTGAGGGGGAGGGGGTCTCAGGGTTTGAAAATCATACCACAATTTTAAAATCTTACCATGTGAACCAGGCATAACCAGACTGATAGATATCCATGATTGGCTTGGTGTTTTTGAATTTCTTTACATGGGACATGATGTGTTACTTTTTTTTATTCTTCTAGCCCACTTCATGCTTTTGGAAAGCCTACTTATCCTAGGCCTGATTCTATTTATTTTAAGTCTGGGTGTAATTAAGCCTAGGTGTGGCTAGTGAAACTAAACTTAGCTTATATGGTTAGACATATCAAGGTTGCAAATACTTTTTCCACATATAACTAGGTATGTCAGGGTGCTTTCTCTTTTTAAAATATTAATATTTAAAAACAGCCTTTTGTATTTACTCATGTTATCTTTGTATGTTAGTGAAATTAGTGTTACAAAAAGCAAAAACAAGAGTCTGTAAGGAGGCAGAGGATTGTTTTACATAACATATTAGCAGGAGAGGCAACATCGAGCCGAGTGTCAGTGCCGCTAGTATTACTAAAACAGCAGTCTATTTAAAAAAAAATGTATAGTAGATCCTTACGCTAACTGTGGTATTTCCACAAAGGCTGTCAACGTTTCCACATCCATCTTACTTCCACAGCAGTAAGAGGTTGAACGTACAAAAGGAGCTAAATCCGACAAACTTTGTTGCCCTGTTTTATTCAGCCTTCCTGTTATCTGTTTTAATTCTAGCCCTCTCTCGTAGGCTAAATAAAACTGTCAAATTCTCTCATCATTAGTATTTTTATACAGCTATTTTAAGCTGAGTCTTTGCTTGTTATCTGCTAAAAGAAACCCATCTTGATGTGGGAAAACATTATTCTGGGAGTGGTTGTTACAAGCATTGAATGCAGATAAAGTTGAAAGAAAAAGTTTTTTAAAAACCCAGATAAAGCCCAGTGAATAGCAGCAAATACTTTTGGGATTACCAGAAAGTGTGGTTGCTTGAAAAACTCTAATGAAATGAAAGTCCAAATTCATAAGTGCAGCACTTAAACCATAGTACAAAATGTTGCTCTTGTTAAGCTGTGTTCTTGAGACAGGCATTAATTTGACAGCCAAAGATGAGATTCTTGTTTTATCTGCAGCTTTGCTGCTGGGAGATTTTGCGATCCAGCATATGATCTTCATCTCACCAAAGAAACATTGAAGATGTGCTTTTTTCCTTATGGGACAGCTTGCTGCACTCTCATTTTTTGTTCATCTGCCCAACTTTTAGCAAGCACAGTATTTTCTGAGTTCCCATTCTTTTTATAGAAGTCCAGAAGTATGAATCCTACTTTCATTAGAAAGTTTTCTCACTGTAACAATTTACTATAAGAACATTGTACTACACTGAACTGGAGAATTCTTTATACTACAATGTGCCTGATGGGAGCACTGAAAAAGACAAAGCTGTTACTAATAATACATCCAAACTAAAGTCATGTTTTTTGTAAGTACAAGTACAAATAAAAGAAAATATCCCTTAAAAACTGGGGTGGCAATATTCAGCAAAGGTTTTGCATTTGAATATTTTCCTAATATCCCGCAGTCCTAACTAGAACACAGCAACATGCTTGATGAAAACTAAGATCAATATATATAAACAGTGCCTTGAAAAGGTATTCACCCTCCTTGGCTTTTTACCTCATTTGTTACATTTCAACCTGCAGCTTTAATTTTTTGTCTTATTTTATGTGATGGATCTGCATAAAATATAAGTTGGAGAGGTTAAATCAGACAGACAGACAGAAAGACTTGCATATGTATCCACCGGCTTTTATATGAAGTCACTAAAAAGTTCTGGTGCAACCAGTTACCTTCACCTCTGGACTAGTCACTGCCACTGAGAATCCAGCTGAAAGCTGCACCAAGGTCGATATGGATCCAGGGTTTTCTGAAGAGAGTATGCCCCCCAGAGAACTCCTTCTGTCAAAGTTCTGTAGATCTTGCAGAATCCTACACATTGAGCAATCAGACAGATGAATGTTAAATTATTTTAAAAATCATTTTATTTCTATCACTTACTCCTCGTTGGTATCTAATTGTTTATAAAACAATTTTAAGCATCACCACCGTCTTACTGGTCTTTTAACAAAGAGAAATGAATGGCACAATCACCGACCAATGGGTGTTCTGCAGTTTGCTGTTCCTAAAGTCTGAACTGAACTAGAGAAGAAATCCTTCAGGTTTTTGGCTTCCAATACTCGAAAACCATCCACAAACTAATCTTCCACTTGAAGCTCTGGTGACACTGATTTCAAAGCTCTGTTGAAACCATTGCAATCTACCAGCCTTGGGTGCAGGTTTTTTATATGACCAATATTTTTATTGTAAATCGTATTTCTTTATTGGTTTTAGTAATGTAACTGTACTGCTGCCTTCTTGGCCAGGTCTCTGTTCTAAAAAAAGATTTTATGTCGACGGTAACAAGCTAGCTAAATAAAGGCTAAGTAAATAATCAGAGACCGAACAGAGATCAAAGGTAATCCTGAAGAGTTTCAGAGCTCCACAGCAGAGACTGGAGGATCTGTCCATGGGACCACAATAAGCCATACCACAGAGTTGGGCTTTAAGGAGGAGCAACCATAAAAAAGCAATCCCTTTGTGCTAAAAAGAAGAATGCATGTTTTAGGTTTGCCAAAACGTTTGTGGGCGACTCCCCAAATGTATGAAGGATGGCACTCTGGTCAGAAGAGACTAAAATTGAACCTTTACGCCACCAAAGAAAACATTATGTCTGGCACAAACCCAACACATCAACACCCTCCTCACAGTGAAACATGGTGGTGGCAGCATCGTGCTGAGGGGATGTTTTCAGGAGCAGTCAGAGGTGGTTAGTAACTAGTTACATTTACCCAGATACATGTACTTGAGTTACCTATTGAACAAAATGTACTTTTATTAGTAGTTTTACGGCACTATATACTTGTTACTTTTACTTGAGTAATACAATTTAACTATGAGTAACTTAACTGAATAAAGAACAGACTTGTTTTAACAAAGAATGCCACAGAGAGACACACCTACAGTTTATTTTAAAGTGAGGCTTCTTGTTTGTACACAAGCTTTGTTGTTTTAATGTTATCTGCTGAGCTCATTGAGCCATTTGGAGGTCAACTGAACATAAAGTAAACAGTAGATATTGTCAGTGAAAGTACTTTGCGATGTTCAAACATACAGTATATACATTGACTGCTGTAAGCATTGGTTTCAAGTTTTATGTTGGGGAAAAAAAGGACTTAGAAAAGTGCATATCTGGCTCATACACAGGTGGTCGGAGCTGAGAAGGGCAGACAAATCTAGGGGTTGGCAAGACTTGTGGTTGTGGTAACAGTCCAGGTTATGGTCCAGACAATAACATCAGTTTGATCTCAGACAGGAGGCTTTGCCAGGCAGGAAGATCCAGAAAACATGGAAAACAGGCATGAAGAATGCTGGACATCTACTAGTTGAAAGCTTTCAATAAGCTGGCACTGTCTGTGGAGAGCTTATGAAGACCAGGAAACAGGTGTGTGAAATGAACTTGATTGCAGGGCAGCAGAGAAGCAGGCTCACAAGTGCGGCCCGTAAGACTTAAAGGAGTCATAACGTGGTATTTTACTTATATTATCCTGTTGAAAATGTCTTTAAATTCATGTTTTGTCATTTTGAGAAGAAAATGTTTTAAATAGAGCTCATTCTGACCCCTTGTTCATGCCCCTTTTTATTTCTCGCATGGGTCCGTGCGAGAATTTTACTTGCGTGTGCGCGCGTTCATGTGCCATGGTTTGTTTACCGTCGTTTCCCAGTGTTGGCCCTGCCGTGAGTGTCTGTCTCTCTCTCACACACACACACACACTGCAGCTGGCCGTAATAAAAGCTCTGCGCTTGCAGTCACAGCAAACCGATCAGAGAAGAGAGAACCCCGGCAAAAAGTTACACAAGAAACAACACTTACTGAGTGCACTGCAGATGAGTCCCTGTTAGAATCGGCCCTTTCTCCAAACGCAGGCTTGATTATGCCATCTCTGCCTGGTATTGTCCCAAGTTAACGAAACACTCTGGAGCAAAATGTGACGCGCATACAAAGAGTTGCACGGGAGATTCGGTTGCTGAGAGGTGGGGGTGCCTTACGTTAGCGTCCTTCCGCAAGTGATGTAAATCAAGGAGGCGCTCGTTGAATTAATCACAAACTCCTATGTATACCAATGTAATCTAGAGTCAAATGTGAGACCAGATGAAGGGTTGTGTTACAAGACAGTGATTCAAACCACCCCAGATACCCCAGATAAAAGTTGCAGGATGTTGCAATATCCAAGCCAACGTCCAGACCTGGACCTGGTTTAAATGCTATTGCAGGTTATAGGGAGAGTTGTGCGCATAAGTTCCTGGAAACCCCAATGAACTGAAGTCATGATGTAAAGAAGAAAGAGCCAAAATTCCTCCACTGTGATGTGATCGACTGATAGTTATTTGGAAGACGTCTATGTGAAGTTATTCCCTCTTACAGTTGTTCCATGAGCTGCTGAATCATAGAGCATATATTTAACTCATTGCTTTTTCATGTTGGCTTCATCTTGTTTCAATAAATAATACTGTAGAGTATTATTTATTGCAGAGTCAGTTTTGTGTGTCTGGGGTTTGATTTAAATAGCGCTTTGTGTCATGGTCAAAGCAGCTAATTAAATATTAAATCATTTGAAGACATTTTTTGATTATAACTTCTTCAAAAGGTCCAATTTTCTTGTGTTAGCTCCTGTCACCAACACAGTTTTCAGATGACTCATGAATTAAATGAACCTATTAAACAGGGACTTGCTAGAGTGAATTAACTTGCTATCATTGCTCTACAATTTTCAAAATGACCCTGAATTTCCAGTCGAACATGACCACAGGAGAATCATTTTAAAACTTAGGAAACGTTGATACTGTGCTAAAACATCAGAATGGCATGCCAATCACATCTGAGTGTCCTTCTCTGTCTCAAATCTCTGTCAAATATGTGTCTTTTTCATTACATGATAAGCTTGAAGGACAAGCAGTGGGTACTGGAGCTCAATGGAAAGTGTCTTACCCAGGCTCAAAGAAAGATGTCTAACTAAAAACCCCAATAAACCGAGGGTCAGAAACTCAGGCTTTAAGGTGATCCAGAATCTGCAAAACGGAGAAGAATAAAAAATCCTGTCAAGCAAAGGTATTTTTAGACTATATTACTCTTACACCAAATGTCTGTACGCTGTGAGTGCTGTTACTGAAGTTAGATCTCTTGACTGTGGGTAATCATGGCCGAATAAAAAGGTGATTCTGATTCTCTTCATGGAAGGGAAACGGGGTCATATCCTATCCAAGCTGTCCAGGACAAATAGGCGAATCGATTGATCTTCTAGTTGTGTACCTTTAGTGGGCAATAGCTATGTCTTTATGCAGCAGCATAACAACAATTAAGATCATTTTTTTTGCTATGACCCGGTATGAATAGGAACTGTTCGATACGATGCTGGCCTAAAATGAGCTATCAGCTCCGAACTGACATGTTGACTCTCAACACCCCGAACCCTCTTGCTCTCTCAGCAAAGAGAGGGAACATTCAGAAATTCAAGTGCAATCAATTAGAGGCTGATGGAATAAGAGTATATTTTTAACCTAACAGGCAACCAAAGAGGAGATTCTGCATATCAATGCATGTTAGGAGCTTTTACAGAACACTCTAGAAGTTCTTTAAAGCTCTTTATAACCCTAGAGGGAGCCGTGTCAAGTTTAATAAAGGCCTGTCAAGTTTCAAGCGATGTCACTCAAAGAAAGTCATGGTTGATTGGGACTGAAGAAATCCTTCTTTTTTTTTTACAAGTCCACCTTGAGACTGCTCATCGTATCCCACTGTTGTGCAGCACATACATATAAAGCATGCCGTTGGCTGCAGTACGGTAATACAGCGGTACGGTGTGTTATCAAAACCCTGTTCATTTGAACCTTGTCATTATAGATTCAGACAGTAATGTGTTTGAGAGCTGCCTGAGTTGCATTGTTAGCAGCATTTTGACCTTTCACGAGCTAGGTTATATTTAAGATGCAATGTGAGTGAGAAGTATAACAACCTGGTTTGATGCTGCAAAGCTCTTTGTCAGGGTGCAGCTGCCAGGCGAAGCTGTCTCAGCACTGAAATAAAAAGAAAGCCCTTCAAGACTAGAAAACGCTCTGTAAGTAACTTTAGGGCAAGTACTACTTATAATACAATTTCAAGCATGTAAAAGGAAAACAATTGTAGCGCAAACCTTGGCATTTACCAGAGGGCGTTACAGCTGGGAAGTGTAGGTTTGGGTGATGTGATTGTATTACATCCTGAAGGATCAGGATGTGTTGACCTGAAACACACGTTACCAAAACAGATAAATTGTGACATTATCTATACAGCACATTCTGTCTATTACTGTTGTATTAGCTCATAATAAATGTGTGTTGTCTAACTGAGCAAAATAGCCAGTTTTAACATTCAGGCAACACCTTTATCTCTATGGGGCCTGTCCTATGGCGGGTCTGGTTTCCTTTACTATGTCGGGTTGAATTTGCAGTGAAGGAGAGGGAGCAGTGAAAAATTTACCATGTTGCATGGATTACCTTTTAAATAAAGAGACAATAACCCACATCTTGTTTAAGGCAAGATATATATATATATATATATATAAATATATATATATATAGATAGAGAGAGAGAGAGAGAGAGAGAGAGAGACTATTATCAGCTATTATCAGCTGAGCTAATGACCCAAAAAAAGCAGACAGGCTAACCGCAGACTTACTTACAGGGATTGGAAGAGCTATTTTATTTGCCACACCTCGTGTTTTACTGACCAGATGTATGTTTGTCTTTTTTGCAAGCAAGCAAATAATATACTATAGCCTTTTAAACTAGCTAACTCTGACACTTTCTGGGGTATCTCATTAAAAAGATTTTAACAATAAGAATGTTATGATGGACGATTTCTGGCAGTTTTTTAAACAGTAGCTTTATTAACTCTTGCCACATTTCGATGTTGTTAAGCAAAAAAGTATTTCTATCATTTGATCTGTGTGATTTAACATTGAGTTTTAAAATGTATCATTTTTCTTCTTGCGGTTTGAAGGAGTATAGCGCAAGTTCCAGAGTTTTTGAAGAAGTTTGCCCCCTCTGGCAACAAGTTGAAATGACACCAGTGTTGTGCCCGCGCATGGGAGAAGAGCATTCCACATATCTCTTGTCATTTTTGTTATAAGATTTCTGTCACAACAGCTTACCTTTTTTGAAAAAGAGGGCCAACTGCACGTCCCTTTTCATTCCCAGGGCAGATCTGAGCTCCTTCCATTTGTTGAAAGCTGCCCCAATATTTACTCTCGCCGATCAGACTCCAATTTGACCCTTCTCGTCGCACTAGACAAAAGTTTTATTTTCTTTCTCTTGTGTGGAGTCTGTGATGGGGTTTGAGGTGCACTTGTGTCTGGTCTTTCGGGATCCATCTTCAAAAACAATTGCCCGTGTTCTCTCACTAATGCTTCAGTGGCAGCAGAGACTCAACAAAGTAGCCAGGAGAACAAAAGCACGCAGCGCATCACACCCACGCGCACGTCCACAGAATATGACCAAATCACTCTGGAGCCGGTAGAGGCAACTGTGGTAAAAAGAAGATAACTCATTTTATACGTCGGGCAATTGTAAGGGCATGTATGGGAAAGAAAAAAAAGAATAATATTCAACCTTTAAACTTGCCCAATGCTCCTTTAATAAGAAGCTTTCGTGAATGTTATGGCTACAAAAGAAATTAATTAAATCAATTGAGAAAATTAACCACATTTCAAAATGTTTACGTTTTTTGACACGGTCCAAGTATTTCTACACTTAAAGATTAAAGTCCTGACGACATCTCAACTGAAAAGTAACAAACTCCAAACCGAGTTGCCAGTCTCTTTCTTTTATTTTATCTAATTGCTTTTATTATTTGAAATCAATTCAGACGTCATTGAAGTCTTGACTCAGGCCTGAGCCCTCTGACAGCTCTTCTATAACTGAACACCTCATGGCCAACCTGTGCTTTGGGTACTATAAGTGCACCATTTGGGCATTAAAAAAGATATTACTGCAGTGTGTGTTGCATATCAATGCTGTTTTCCAAATGCAAAACATGTTTGAACAAGTTATCTTTGAGTATGCTCAATCTGTGAATAGACTCAACAACAAAACAACTGTTTGGGTTAAGTGTTGAAATAAAGTAGACATGAAAATGCGTCAGGGGAACTGATGAGGAAACGGCCAGCATTATGTTTGTCACTGGAAACGTAGGTTTCTCATCAATATAAAGCAAGATAGAGTTTGAGCCAACGCGGTTTGCACGTTGGCACAACTGAGAGTAACAGGTGAGTGGGAGCAGAGTCAAACTGGAGTCAGCTACTCCGCAGGTATTACTCAAAGTGGGAAATTTGCACTATGAGGAGGATGGTGGTTCAGGTCGAGTGCAGAGTTTGTACTTAATGCCAGGTTTCAACATCAAAGAGAAGTCTCTTACCTGAGCAGCCTAAACAAAATCTACTTGTCTTCCACATACGCCGGTGTGTATATTTAACACATATGCACACCAGCAGCTTGCTTTAACTTGTTCCAGCAGTAACATCCATTCCCAGGGTGTCCGGGTTAAATAAAGAACACGTCAGCATGCTTATCTCTCTCTGGCCTATATATAACGATAGGGAGGAGTCACGCGACCCAGTAGCAGGTGCCATGCAGTCATGGTGCCCACAGAGAAAGTACTTTTGTCTGAGAGGACTGCAAGATAAAGGGCCTTGGAGAGGCACAGAAGGAGAAAGTGCACCATTCAAGTGAATCATCAGAGCCATCAATGTAATGAGAGCAGAATGATCGTGAGCAAAAACGCCTAGGAGGGGGAAGTGGGAGGAAAAAAAGAGACAGGGATAGTGGAGAAAGAATGAGATAGAGGGAGGGCGGATAGTGGAAAGCAGTGGGGCAGAAAAAAAAGAGAAAATGGGAGAGAAGCAGGATGCGGGGTATAGAATAAGAGGATAAGGAGAAGTCGCTGATAGAGGCAAACAGAGTGACTGGGTTTAGGGTTACAGCAAAGAATGGTAATGCATGAGAAGGGACAGCGACAGAGTAAATAAATAAATAAATAAATATATATATATATATATATATATATATATATATATATATATATATATATATATATATATATATATATATATATATATATACATATATTGTGTACCAGTGCTTTAGAAGAATATCAGAGGCTGAGTAGCACAAAGGAGGGACATCTGCTGGGGCACTCAACACTCGGCTCGAGAGAAAAGCTACTAAACAAAAGTGAGAGGAAGGAATTACAAGACAGTGGGGGATTGGAAGTGAGAAGCTGTTGTGTTTAAAAGAAGCCTCAATTTTTTAGTATACCGCACGAGAGCCATATTGATCAGAGAAGACATTTCTAATGTTATAATGTTGTTCAAAGTTGGGCCCCGATCCTGAATTGAACTGCCATTTCTGTGTTTCACCCCATTAGCTTCTCACACTCATTATGCCATCAGTTCTGTCACATTGACAGTGGACACAACTGGGCCCATTGTTTTCATTCATAGAAGCTGAACTTCCAGAGAAGAGTTCTTCATTAATTTCTGGTATTACTCCAACCTCCGGAAGAAAATGTCATAAATTATTTTGTTCTCAAGTGATCCCGCCACCGGAGCTGTGTGTCAGTCAAAGTGTCTCAGGGGCTGCTTCACTTCGGTTCCGTCACATCCGGCCCCGGCAAAATCATTCATCAGCAAGCACTCGTCCGTTTTGGACGGGCACCCACTGTTATTACCTTCACATCCAGGCCCCCAGGCTGAGTTACGATTGCAGTCGATGGAGAGCCAGGAAACTGAAAGGGCTGAGCCAGAGTATCGAGCTCTGGGGTGGGTAATTAATTCCTTCATTTTCCCCTTTGGTTTTGGTTTGAAGGGACGAAGGTGGCGCTGATTGCAACAGGATCAGGCCGGTGGGAGGGAGGCAGGAAGCACCGGAAGTCATGATCAGAATCAGAATCAGAATCAGACATACTTTAATAATCCCAGAGGGAAATTACTTTTGTTACATGCTCCAGATATACTCACATTTTTATATACACTACCGTTCAAAAGTTTGGGGTCACATTGAAATGTCCTTATTTTTGAAGGAAAAGCACTGTACTTTTCAATGAAGATAACTTTAAACTAGTCTTAACTTTAAAGAAATACACTCTATACATTGCTAATGTGGTAAATGACTATTCTAGCTGCAAATGTCTGGTTTATGGTGCAATATCTACATAGGTGTATAGAGGCCCATTTCCAGCAACTATCACTCCAGTGTTCTAATGGTACAATGTGTTTGCTCATTGGCTCAGAAGGCTAATTGATGATTAGAAAACCCTTGTGCAATCATGTTCACACATCTGAAAACAGTTTAGCTCGTTACAGAAGCTACAAAACTGACCTTCCTTTGAGCAGATTGAGTTTCTGGAGCATCACATTTGTGGGGTCAATTAAACGCTCAAAATGGCCAGAAAAAGAGAACTTTCATCTGAAACTCGACAGTCTATTCTTGTTCTTAGAAATGAAGGCTATTCCATGCGAGAAATTGCTAAGAAATTGAAGATTTCCTACAACGGTGTGTACTACTCCCTTCAGAGGACAGCACAAACAGGCTCTAACCAGAGTAGAAAAAGAAGTGGGAGGCCGCGTTGCACAACTGAGCAAGAAGATAAGTACATTAGAGTCTCTAGTTTGAGAAACAGACGCCTCACAGGTCCCCAACTGGCATCTTCAATAAATAGTACCCGCAAAACACCAGTGTCAACATCTACAGTGAAGAGGCGGCTGTTGGATTCTGGGCTTCATGGCAGAGTGGCAAAGAAAAAGCCATATCTGAGACTGGCCAATAAAAGAAAAAGATTAAGATGGGCAAAAGAACACAGACATTGGACAGAGGAAGACTGGAAAAAAGTGTTGTGGACGGATGAATCAAAGTTTGAGGTGTTTGGATCACAAAGAAGAACGCTTGTGAGACGCAGAACAAATGAAAAGATGCTGGAAGAATGCCTGACGCCATCTGTTAAGCATGGTGGAGGTAATGTGATGGTCTGGGGTTGCTTTGGTGCTGGTAAGGTGGGAGATTTGTACAGGGTAAAAGGGATTCTGAATAAGGAACTCCATTTTGCAACGCCATGCCATACCCAGTGGACAGCGCTTGATTGGAGCCAATTTCATCCTACAACAGGACAATGACCCTAAACACACCTCCAAATTGTGCAAGAACTATTTAGAGCAGAAGCAGGCAGCTGGTATTCTATCGGTAATGGAGTGGCCAGCGCAGTCACCAGATCTGAACCCCATTGAGCTGTTGTGGGAGCAGCTTGACCGTATGGTACGCAAGAAGTGCCCATCCAACCAATCCAACTTGTGGGAGCTGCTTCTGGAAGTGTGGGGTGCAATTTCTCCAGATTACCTCAACAAATTAACAGCTAGAATGCCAAAGGTCTGCAATGCTGTAATTGCTGCAAATGGAGGATTCTTTGACGAAAGCAAAGTTTGATGTAAAAAAAAGTCTTATTTCAAATGCAAATCATTATTTCTAACTTTGTCAATGTCTTGACTCTATTTTCTATTCATTTCAACGTATGGTGGTGAATAAGTGTGACTTTTCATGGAAAACACAAAATTGTTTGGGTGACCCCAAACCTTTGAACGGTAGTGTATATATTTACAACATTCCACACAAAGTAATATAAATATATACATATATAAGTCAATATATAATATATATATATATATATATATATATATATATATATATATATATATATATATATATATATATATATATATATATATACATATGTTTAACTATAAATCCAAGTAAAGTGATATGTCACATATGATGTAACAAAGGAAAGAGAAACTGGTGAACACAGAGGTGAAGGGGGTGTAGGAGGATGCGGGGAGATGGGAGTCTGTGATTTTTTGAGTTCTTGCTCTTGAGATTGCCTTGAGATTGTGAATAAATACATCTGGAATGGTTGATTGGTTGGTCGTTTCTAACAACGACTCGTCAAAGTTCAACTCCGCTGCTCTAAAAAAAAACACTTTGAAAACCCATCAGATGTCGACTGGAAAAGGAATCATGCTGGATGTCTGTACAGATATGGAATGAGTAACATGTTAAGAACAAAAGGATGCCACATGATTTGATGATATTGATGAAATTATTGATATTGAGGAAACTGGATGAAATTGTCAACCTGCACTGGACGTTATCTGAAGTCACTGACCCAACTCACATGCAAGACTACTGAAAAGTCGTCAAAATAAGGAGGGGATGAAAAAACGTCTGTGGCCTACACCTACAAAACTGTTCCTGTTTTTGGGGTCATCTCATTCTTCCCTCTTTAGTGATACTGTTGTTAATTTCATTGATGCTAAAACAGCTGACATTGATTATCAACCCCCTCTACTACTGAGCTGATCAGATCAATTGTCAATAATACCGTGCTTATCTTTTATTTCTTTGAGCAGTGTGTTAACATTCACGGCAGGGTTTGGCCTAAATCCACTGGTGGTACTTGGGCTATCTTTAGAAGTATTCAGAGAAAATGTTGTTAGCAACTATTTATGTTTGTATAAAGCAAATTAGCCACAATGTAAAGATAATAAGCCTAAAAAAAGATGAATAGTTCAATCAGACAACAATGAACTATGTGTACGGCATTTTCTTGTAAAGTTGCAAATTCAAAACCTCTTCAAGTTTCAGTAAGATACAATCCCAACTGTTTAACTTCCTGACAAGGTCCTGGGTAACCTGACAACAGCCAGATGCATGTCTCGCTCCGCCTAGCTCCACTCACATACATCTGGGACATCTCCATAGGAATTGCCTTTATTGAAGGCTGGGCCTTATCAAAAATCCTTGCATATGATTGGATAAGCCACTTGTCTGTCATCTTTATCGACGTGCTATTTCAACCACTCACACCAAAGCTAACCCGTGACGCTGATGAGAGCGACGCAGGAAAAAAAAAAATGTTTTATGTGTTTGCGGCTCTAGTGGCACGCGTTTTATTGACAGTGAGCTGACAGGAAGAGGGGGAAAGACAGGCGGCAAAGCGCCGTGGGTCGGAGTCGATCCCGGGCCGATCACGTTGAGGACTAAAGGCCTCCTAATATGGTTCACGCTAACCGCTAACCGCTCCGGGGCGCTTCCGCGTCCGCCGCGTACGCGCCCCGGAAAACAAAACTTGCCAAATCCGGTCGGGAGAAGGGCAAAAACATGGTTTCCACCAACAAAAGCCTTCAGAGCCGTTCTCTGATGTTCTTTTAATGAAACAATATTAGGTAGATTGGACAACACGGAAGAAATAGCAGCATCAATGTTAACGCTTGCTTCCTCGATGAGCCGCCATTGCTATCAAAACAGTCTCACGTCATGGTCGCGTCTCCACTACGTCACATCTATGAAACTCCAGCCCTGCGTCCTGATTGGCCAGACCATAAAATTGGTTGGAGAAATCACTCTCTATGGGCGATGTCCCAGATGTATGTGAGTGGAGCTAGGCGGAGCGAAACATGCGTCTGGCTGTTGTCAGGTTAGGTCCTGGGGCCTCATGCACAAAACAGTGTGCAGCTTTCATACCAAAAGGTGGCAGTAGTGAGAAGTTTGGATAATAATTCAAATGTATAAAACAAATGTTACCATACACCTTTCTTTTATGCATCCTATATTGCAAAGTACTATAAATAGGCAGTAGGCGCCCACCATGTGTCCAAATAACCATGGCAATTATGGTTGTCATGAAGGGGGAAATAGAGGAGATTTACAAAATATGAAATAGAGTAGTTAGTTTCAGAAGTGGAGGCAAGACAACCTTATTTGTCATTCATTTCACTGGTATCAGTAATAAAAATCAAACAAGTGGCAGAAGTTGCCGACTGCCGTGAACGTGGCAGCAGCAGAAAGCGGATCAATGGACGATCTAAAAAAAGTGGTCCAACATTAAGGTGGATGTCAAGAAGAGAGTGGCTGTGCATTTGTGAATATGTTTCCAGTACATTTATTACACTTGTCACCACACACTATGTGAGGAACAATGAAACTGATTCAGGACGTTACACAAAGTGATAAAACGTATCTAGGAGCCAGCCATCACAAATGGCTCCGGCTTGAAGTATGTTCCCAACAGTAGCCTACTATTCCACAGTTTAAAAGAACTGCCGCACTCAGATTGGCGGCACAAATATGACGCTAAAGTGTTGCATCAGGCCAACGTGCTACTATATTTGTTAGGCACATTTAAGCATCACATATAACTTGCACATTTATTGAATATACTGTAACTGCCTTCTATTAACAAAAGCAATTTGATTTATAGCGACACAAGTTCAGTTGGTAGCTCTAATCGTATTTGGAAATCGGCTCCTTGGTGCAATCGCAATTTATTTCTGCCTGTACAGTCATTTTGTAGGGGAGCTATATCTACCTGTATCTGGGCGACGTACGCATGAGGCCGCCCCATGTTGTAGACATGACATGGCACAGGGATGACTGGGACGTACCTGACCTGTCAGCCAGCTCCCGCTGAAATGCTCTGGTGTTAAGTAATTCAAGCACAGTGAGAACTTGAACTGGCACCAGCAACACAGGACTCCTCCTAGTACCCCTCTGTTACACAGATGCCAGTTCATTCCGAGCTCCAAGATGATTGCTCTGGGCAATCTATGTTGGCTAATAAGTCACTTGCAATCATTTGCCAGCAAGTCTGTACAATCTCCGAAAACATGCTCCCTCCACATTCTTTCATCAACAATATCCTCCAGCAGTGCCAAAGCTGCATTCGCTCCACAATTACGCTCAACTTTAGGCAGCTATTTATAGATGTGTGTGATTGTCTCCACCTTGTCCACCTTGTCCGCCTTTGGAATCATCACACCTGACCTGTTTTTGACTTAATCTGTTGATCCAACACGTTTTTGTTTTCTTGTTTTTCTAGTGCAGAACGACAGTGCCCTTTAAATAATTTGCTGTGTGTGCATTTTATGCTCCTCGCACAGATCAATGTGCATTTACATCTACATTTGATAAAATCAGAGGAATATTTGAAGTTTGCATCCGGCTGAGATCGTTTCCATCGTTTTCTTTTATTGTGTGCTATGTTATTGTATGAGGCTAAATGTGATTCAGTTTCTTTGTAGGGGTTCAAACCATAAAAGCCCTGACTCACAAAACACATCAGGTTCAATGTTCACTGAGTTTAAAGAAACTGAATAGAGTCACATTTCAATGTATTTGGGGGAGTTTTAAAACTTTTGTAATTTGTTACTGTCACCTGAAAAAGTTTGCGCGGGTGCAGCACATTTTCACAGTGGGTCAAAAGTTCTCACACACTTTGACGCGACGTTAAGTTTTACACATCCAGCGTTGCGCGTGAAACAATGCACCGCAGAATTTTTGTGCATAGGCATAGTTTATACTTGAGGGCCCTGGAGAATGACTTGAGGTATGGATCATATAGGGTGTAGAAGTGCTAACCAGGCTAACTGCTATTAGCAATTAGCCTGGGTAGCATTTCTATACCAGGGCTAATAATTATGAATAGCAATACAAGCTAACAATAATGGACGTCTCTGCTTTTCATGCTTTCACACACCAAAGGATCATGTTCACAAATATAAATTGCTCATGTGAATATGTGTGCGAGAGACTTAATGGGAAAGAAAATTGTATGTGACAGCAGCAATCCGACAGCAGCAATTTTGTAAATCTTTTGGCCTTGTCGTTTATTTGAACATTTTTACTTCAAACATGCAGTGCAAATGACTAAGTGTGCATTTTTCTTTCTTTCAAAAGCAAATGGGGGGGGGGGTGGGAAGCCCACTCCTGTTGCAGTTTGTTTTACCACTCCTGGACAGTTTGTTGTTGCTACATGATCTTCAGGAAAGTGTCCCTTATTCTGAAACGTTTGATCAGAAAAGTTTGGTCAGAAGACAGGAAAACAACACCTTCACCGAGCTAGTTATCAACACATATGTTTGTGTTCCCATTATCAGAACTATAAACTGCCAGTAAAACAGCAAGAAGCTGTGGGGAAAAACCGCTGATACACAGAAAATAACACAATCCCCCAATTCACTTTTCAGTGCCCCGCGGGATTCGGTCCTCGTGTTTTAAAGGACGAAGTGCTCTACAAAAGAAAGAATAATAAAAAGCCAAGAGCCACATGGGAGAAAGTGGAGTGACCATGGCAGCCACCATCGCTCTTACTGCCATGTCTTTAGCTGTAGTCTCCCTGACCCTGTCTCTGTTTGCCTGGGAGCCAAGGCCTGGTATCGTTGACGATAAAACAAACAGACAGGCCCCATTTATACCGTCAGGTGTCATGACAAGGGATAAACAGCCGACTGCTCCGGGCCTCTGGAGGCGCGGAACGCTGCTGTAGTATAAGATTGTGATCTTCCTCATCCTCACCATCACCCGCATGATCATCATCATCACGAGCAGCAATAGAGGTGCTGGCAGAAGCTCTTAAGTGCCTGCTGGGAAACGGACAAGCACCGACTCAATTTGGACAGAAGTCAAGGGCTCCAGTGTTTACTTTGCCGGCCTGTATTCTTCCATGTCACTGAATTAATCGAGTCAGAAAAAACAAACAAGAAGAAAAGTTAAAAATAGCAGTTGCTAAAAAACAGAAGGAGAGGGGAAAGGAAAGAAAGGGAGGTCTGGAGTTTGGACCGCCAAGGCAAGCACGCAGGGGGAATGACAAGAGTGAGCCTGTCATCACCAGGGATGAAAAACAGCACCTCTCAGATGAGGCGAGGCAGCAGCTGCCTTTTGAGCCAGCGAGGAAGGGGATGCACATAGACCACAAACACAATTATCCTCATGCCAGCTTCGCTGTTTGTCAAAATTGGTACGCATTTAAGGACTTGGGGTTGCTGATTATATGACACCCGGAGAGCCCTCAGGCTGGACAAGGGGCCGCCAGCCAGGAGTCATTACCCAAGCCAAATAGACTTCTCATTTGCTTTTTTCCTCCCGATAGGATAAAGCATCAACAGGAATAAACAATGGCTGTGAGACACTCAATCACCAGACGCGCGCACTCCTGCGGTGGGTGTTTTTTATTTTATTTTTTTCTCTTTTCAAGATCCAATTATAAAGTCCAAGCTTCAAATCATAGCAAACAACACCTCGTATTCAAGGTGTCCCTGAATCCAAAAAGAGGTTGTCGGAGCTTCATTATGACTGTTCAGATTCGATCAGTTGCTCGAGAGTGAAATCGTGTATGACCACCTGACAGATGGCATAATGTGGGCACAGGGGTTATTTTCTGACAGTGTGAAAATCATAGTCTTGGCACCTTTTAATGTTGCCAGCTGGTCTTTTTCATCGCGTTCAGTCAAATTTGGGCTAAAAAAAGCACCCAATTCCATCTCTTTTTTTTTTTTTTTTTTTTGTCATGCCTCGCCAGCATATCACCACTTTACCCCACCTTGAAGTGTCAGGCTATTCTGAAACCCGGCACAGATAACAGCCGTCGCTTTGGAAATACCTGGCGACGGACCTGCCAGACACGGTCGGGTGTCTGCACTGGCACCGCACAGGCGTCTGCTGGTCCAGTGCCAAGGTCAGGCATTAACACGGAAAGGATGGCTGAGTCCAAACACCGGGAAACAAAAAATACAGGTGAGAAATGTTACCCTGATGCACAACAGGACAGGGCAAAGGGGCAGGCAAGAACATGCACACCTAGACAAACAGGTTTGTGAACCTGAGATGCAAAAACAAAAGTCTGCTTGGCCGTTATGGACACTTTAAAAGACCTGAGCCAGAGGTGGTGACCCTTTCATATCCCTCACTCAAAGGCAAGTTGAAATGCCCGCTGTTACGAAGATGGACTGATTCTGTGACTCACATAAATATGGGGTTGTTTTCATGGCGCTCACTCACTTGGACGAGATACAGCACAAGACAGAGGTTTCAAAGCACCCCTGTTTTCTTCACAATTCCATTCTTTTCCTTCTCAACCTGGCGGTTTCCTTTGGACTTTGTGCCGCTTTTTTATTCAGTTCCTCCCCGTTCCTTGAAGCCGATGTGTGAACTTAAAAAACAAGGTAAATGAATAATCTGGGAAAACTAAATTTGTGAAGCTTGAGGCCTTAAGAAAACAATCTCCACCAGTCTGAAAGTTGTTGCATTAAGAACCAGGGTGGGTTGGTGGGGGGGTTAGAAAAGACTGGAACCAGGATTTGACGGATGCATCTGCATTTCCAGCTAATGAAAAATCACATTGTTCATTTAAAAGTAGCTAATATTTTATAACTGCTTTTCTTGGTGTTTTTCATATAAAGAAATTCAATTATTTATGTTTCTGTGACAATAGGTACAAAGTGCCAGAAAATTACATGTAAAACTGTCTATATATTCGTATATTACGTTCCGCTTGTACCACACCGGGGAGATAACAAATCCAGGAGGGAAACCCAGTCTTTGAATATTGAGTATACTGTTCAATATATTATCCTAAACCCCAAAGACTTTGGCACAAACCTACCGATACGTGGCCGTCCACCTACACTGACATGCCGGGAAAAGAGTGCATCAGAGAAGCAGCCAAGAGGCTCGCGGTGGCTCTGGAGGAGCTGTGGAGTTCCATGGCTATGCTTTGGTTCAACACGGATGCTGGTCAGAGTTGATAGGACAATGAATGAGCTAAATATGGAAAATACTAATGGAAAACCCAGCAAAAGGCTTCAGTATGGGACGGTGGTCCAGCACCTTCCAGCAGACTGACCCCAAACATTAAACCATGGCTGCATAGTTTGGAAAGCTTTAAACCAAAGCATGTGTGGTTGTTATTATCAAAGCCCAGAACTGAAAGCCAATTAAGAATCTGTAGCAACACTTTAAAATTAATGTCCACAGATTCTCTCCCACTAATCTAAATGATCAAACGAACAGAGCAGCAAAGTGCCCCAGTTGTTAACACTGTTCGCACGTGTGGTTTTCTCCCACAGTCCAGAAACATGCGTGTTAGGCCAACCGTCCTCTCTAAATTGATGTGGGCATCTACGTCCATGGATGTCTGCTCCTGCAGTGGTAAGGCGACCTTTCCAGGGTGCAAACACGTGCAAAAACTGACTTTGAAATTCTGTCAGACTTTTAAGTGGGCCGACTTGTGTTGGTAGATAAGCACTCAATCTCCGCTAACCACTAAACCGTCCTTTTATGGCCCCGGCGCACACGTCCTCTGATAGTTTCTTCCAACGGGACAACTCACCATGATTTTTTATGATTGGCAACGAGTTCACTGTACTCCAATGGCCTCCACAGTCACCAGAGCCCAATCCAATAAAGCTCCTTTGAGATGTGGCAGAGCAGGAGATTGGCATCGTGGAGCTGCAGCCGACAAAACTGCAGTAATCGTGCGCGTCCGCCATGCGAAGGTGGACCAAAAGATTCTGAGTGTTTCTGACACCTTGTTGAATCTAAGCCAGGAAGTCCTAATGCACTTCTGAATGGGGTCCAACTCTGTACTACCGAGGTGTACCTACTGAAGAGGTGAGTGAGGGTGAATGATTCATTTGTGCAACTGAACTACTGTTATTCGAGTGTTATTTCTGGGTTATAAAGATTTTGAAACATTGCTAAGCAACTTCGAAAGAAAGTTTTTTTTTTTTACAGATTTATCCAAACTTTTTTAAAGTAATCAGCCAGATACTTGTATAAAAATAGACTGTACAACTGCTGAATCAAGCGTAATTGGCCCCTCTTAAAATGCCACTCTTGTTTTTTTTATCCACCCAGGCTTTCTCCCACTTTCCATGCGCGACAAAGCTGGATATCGAATGGGGCTGGCAAATCGGATTTTCTCCAGTTTTCCGACGTTGATGTAGAATCATATTCCATCCATGTCGTAGCTTGTTAGGGCGGCTACAGAGGACGTTCAAGGGGCAGGCGTCCCAGAAAAGCTTGACTACAACTCGGCGGCGGTTTAGCATATCTCTGAGGGCCCCAACCTCTCCATCAGTGTGTGCTTCTATTGACGTTGCAGCTACCATCACTTCATTTACCCGGAGCAGCAGCATCCCATACCAGATTTGCTCATTTCCATTTATCGAAATCCTATTTCTTTTCCATCTGCCGGCTAGTCACCTGTGAAACTAGTTTTTAACCATGGTCTCAGCCCTCCACCCAATTCCCTTTATTAGTGTTTACTACAAAGCATAAAAACCAGCGGAGGGGCACCCACTTTGCAGTGCCGGTAGTTTCATTGTAAACACCATGACAGGGTGGCACAGAACATTCCACGGAGGGGGGGGGGGGGGGGGAACTAAAGTGTGTCAGGGAGAAATTAAAGAATAAATTTCCTCTCCCCTACCAATTAAAAGACACATTTGTGCAACGTGAGCAGAGGAAGGAAGCATTATCAATGAAGGGAAGAAAACACACTGTTACAACTCAGGAGGCACAATTACTGGGGGCTGGTGGTGTGCAATTAAATACCGCTATTTAGACAGAGCTGCTCGCTGCTAACGCATGCAGAACATATAGAGGAGACAAAGCAAGCTTCGGCTGTACCTCCAGATCCCAACAGCTGGAGGAACAGATGACGGGAATGTAAACACAAACAGCGGTTTAAAAAAACAACAAAAAACGACTTCATTAAAAGAGCGATGGAGGCGCTGGCGCTAAACACCATGCTGATGAAAAGTTTACACACGCACCGATTACGGGTGTTTAAAAAAAAAAAAGGCATCTGAACCGTTGTTATTCCAACGATTGCACAGCTTTAATACATTTACAAAACTAGAATTAGGTGCGGAAGTTTGAGTTTCCCTAATCTGTCCACGGTCAGACACATAAAACCCCTAAATATATGCATACACCCCCACTAATAACTAGATAATTGTACCTTATTGGTTTTCAGAGCAACTCCACATTTATCCCGGCGGACCTGATAGATTCCGCTCAACCATAAGGTAACCTGCTTTTCCCATTCCAAAAACCAGCTTTGATCCGATTGCTCCTGTTGGCGTATCCAGGTGTGTTGAAGTTTCAAGATTCTGGGGTCCCAGGACCCACCAGGTCACCAACTTAGCAAAACCAGGCCAGCCAAATGACTTGGAGAAACATTTCATGGTCAAATAAGACCGTCGGCCTCACTGGGAGTAGAGAGATTATGGCGGGGCTTTCAAGTGCTGAGCAAGGTGGTGGCAGTATCATGCCCTGGGCCTGTTAAGCTGCCGCAGTGGCAGAGGACCGCGCCCAAATTCCTCCACTTTACCTGAAATCACCAGTAAGATGGTTGATTCAATTCAATTCGATTCAAAAATCCCAAAGGCAAATTAAATAAAAACCTCTGACAGGGTTTGGTGTTTTAACAGGACGATCCTGGAGCTAACGTAACGTTTTTGGACTTGGATAAAACCCACAACAAGTTCTGACCCTGCGTTTCCTGGCATTGGAGTTGTTCTTTGCAACAATCATTCCACCCTGAAAAAAAGAGCAGTTCAGCTTCATTATTATTAAGAGCCTCAAATCAAAATGGCAGCTTTTCTGTAAATCAGGGGCAAAACGTCAGAAATCCCACACGCTGTTGTATTCCAGATAATTGCGGAGTTTTAAAAAAAAAAACTAAGATATATAATCAGGCCTGATTCCTATCAGCAGAGGTGCAGCCATAGCCCATCGTTCCTGTAAACAAAGCTGTACAAAGTAGTTCTGTTGACTTTAGGAGACATCCTCCCACTGTTGAAACCTGGCAAGGTCAAAGGGACACTTGGATGATTTTCTTTTCCAAGCTGAAACAAAAATAGTGATTCTGCGCTGTGCTCTTATGCGTTTTATTTTTCACACCGCGTTAATACGGTGAAGTACTGCAATGGTTTTCTTGATCCATGAAAGCTTTTATTCTAAAACTAGAAACTGGGAACAATGGCACACTATTCCAAATTCAAACACCAGGAAAACTTTTAGTGAATATCAATTTTGTTGACATTCTACAGAGAGTGAGAAGAGAATGTAAGACTTGTTTATTGTTTTAAATAGCTGTGTGTGCGTTTTTCTACACAAGCGGCAACTTTTACTGAATGAACAGGGAAACTCGTGAAGATGTACAGCAGCTTCCCTGGAGCAATATTCGCTCCCATTTTTACCTTTCCTGCTTCGAGTCAGAGTTGCCTGGAGTCGACCACCTTCTGACAGGATGTGAGCCGCATTTCCAGCCCAGAACCACTGGACTACATTCCACGGCTCCTCTGCTTCTCGAGGTTCTGGCTCAGAAACGGCGCGTTGGATGGCGTTTCTGCTTTGGATAGAGGTCCAGGTGACTGAGACACATCCCCGTGGCACGATACCTGTGCCACCATGCCTCACAGTGGCTTTAAAGTCAGTGTGTGTGTGTGTGTGTGTGTGTGGAGGGGGTCTTCTGACAAAGTTAATGTCAGTATGTCTTCAACCAACATGGTTTGTTTCTTTCACAAAACTTCTGTGGTCCTTCTTGCTGAAAGCCTGGCTTCACTTTGGCCTCATCAGATCGCCACAGACCTTTGATCACTGGCTGATCCATTTCAGCTCGTCTAGTTGAATGGTACTGCGTGGCTGGTTTTATTCTTTCAGGTTTTGCTCTCCCAGTTACGGCATCCGAGATTTAAGAGCAGACCATCAGTTTTCTGCTCTCCTGTACGTTTTCTCCTCTCCGACCGGCTTTAAATCAAGCGCGCTGGCCCAGGAGCCACCCGCTTTATTCACAATGTCAGGTAGGAACGGACAACAACCAGCGTGTGTTTCACTTCCACATTTGGCAGCTACCCGTTTTCCCCCAGAACAAACGACCCCGCAGGTGGAGCTCCACGCTGCTAATATTTCAACCCACCCCTTTCAATTAATGGTTTAATGACACGGGATCAGCAGCAAGCGCCTCCTGACTGCTGGGTTTCTAATCTAGCTATTATTTGCCACGTAGGAATATAACTTATGAAAAACATCTCTGTGGATGGCTATAAGCTGTACCCTTTGTCAGAAACACCCGAGCAGGGAGGATCTGCTTTGTCACCATGATGCCCTTAACCGGACAGCTTTAAACAGACATCATTGAGTCCGCCTCAGCTTCAGCTTTTTAATTAAAAATCGTTTAGATTTCAAGTGTTTTTTGGTCATGATTTTCAACAACTAGCTCGCTTTCTTTATTGTACTGTATCTTTTTGTGATGGTTAACCTCAGCATAAAAAAAAAAGAAAAAGAAAGAAATAAAGAGGGGGTTCTCCCACAATGGGCTTTGAGGATTGAACAAGAAATCAATCAATAAAAATTCTGCCAAAAGCAGAGTGGTCGATGTGTTCCAGCGCTTTTGTTGGTTTGAATGTACGCCCTGTGACCCAAGGTCGAACAAAAACAGCAACGCAACACTCTTCAGAAGGAACACAGGTTTTATTGCAGGAGGTATTGTACTTTTCAAGGGTAAGATCTGAAATGAAAGGTTCGCGGGGTGAGCGCCACAATACTCCCACGCTGCATTAAGCGAGTGTGAGTCATCGGCGGCCGCTCTGCAGCGCCGCAAATTATAATCTGTACAAGGTGAGCGGGGCTCGCTGGCATTGTGAACATGCACAGCGTACAGCTGGAAGCTAGCCACGAGTAACAGAAGTGATGAAACTGGAAGGCGATGGGAAGAGGAGTCCTTTTTTATTGTCTGCTAACTTTTCAGAACATTTCAAAGAGCGGACTTCAGAAAACCTTTCGCTTCCTCTCTAACCTCTCGCCACTTCCTTCTTCCCCCGTCAGCTACGCCTGCTCTTTGTACTGCTGGTGCAGCATCAGCACGTCGTCCTGGGAGACTCTTGTCCAGCCCTCGCCGTGGACGTGGTACAGGTTGACCTGCCCCCCGCTGTAAGCGTCACGGTACGTCGCCTGGTAGATGGCGCGGCGGCCCAGCTCGCACGCCTCCTCCACAGTCAGGTCGTGCCGCAGGCCGCTGTCCATCACGCCGTAGGCGTACATGGAGCCTGAGCCCACCGCAAACAGGTCGCCGCAAACCCGGTTACCCTCCGAGTCAACGTAGTACAGCCCTAAGGACAAAGGACAAAAGGTAGGTCAGGAAGGTGAGGAGATGATCTCTAAGGAGTTACTTTCCCTGATTCAGGTGTTGGGCTCTGGCAGGGTTGTTGAAACGGTGAACCACAAAACACATCAGCCTGTAGAGAGAGAGACACACACACACACACACACAGAGACACAGACACACGTCCTCCTGAGAGGAAAATAAGAGCAGCTGCAGCCCCTCCAAGTGAAGCGAGGGCTGGCATATACGAACAGCTGCATCTTCTTCAAGTAAAAAGGAGCGGGCCGCGCAACCTGCTGACGAGGCGCGGCCCATAACGCCGTCCGCCCAGAGGCCCCCTCTCCGGATCTTATTGATTCCCTGCAAACAGGCCAAAAATTAACTATCGACCCATAACCCGGGTCGTCCAGGTAACCGCGGCTCACGCCTCACCTGGGAGGACGGCAAAATAAAAGCCAATGCTGCCCGCGCGCTGGCCTCCTGTGGATATGAGACGCGCACGTCTGCGCCGGGCTGTAACTCTGCACGTCCGCAGGGACGTCCAGCAGCCCTAAGGTGACGCGTGAGGGACGGTTTGCTCCGCTCCGCGCGTCACGGACACGTGCGCGGCGTTCTGTTCTGAGCCGTGACACCCGCTCCCCGCAGGTCCGGCTCCGGAGTGACGAGCGGCAGCCTGCGCGCTCGCCCACGGACGGCGAGAAGAAGCCAGCCTGCGAAAAGGCATGTTTTTCTGCAGCGCCTTCGCAGAGCACAAACCTGTGAAAACGACTCGGGAACACATGCAGATGGAGCCGCACCGCCGCCCGCCGACTCCCGGCTTAACTAGTGACGGTCTATTAAAGCTCGAGAGCCACTTGCTTTTCAGGGCATTTCCAGCAAAAACAAAAGAAAGAAAGAAAGCTTAGTATTGGTTTCAGCTGGCAGATTGCAGCTTCCTAAGCCTGTGGTGAGATTGCCGTGATAATCATCCAGCACCAGCGTACGCGCAGGGGTAATTTGCCATTCCAAGACCTGCCTGTTCCACTTGGAAGCTGTGAGGGACTCGTTAAAACCATAATAGGCAGGCAGAGGGAGCCGTGAAGGCGGCCCGCGCTCGTCGAGTGGCGTGGCTGACGGAGGTGGTGGAGGACTCTTTAAGGGGTCCAAGTATAGAAGCGGCGTACGAGAGCACACCTGGGGGCTTTGTGGAGCCCGCGTGGCTTCGCTCTACGCCATCTGCTCCCCGCGGCTCTGACGGCGGCGGACGTGCGTTTCCCTCAGGGAGAGACAAAAACGAGGCCAGAGTCGGCGTGGAAAGTGGAGGAAAGGCTGTCCTGTCGGCCCGGCCAGCAGAGACTTCATCAATCAGCTGACGGGTGCTTAAGGAGTCGCTTTTTAAGCAGCAGCCTGTGCAGCTGGCCGGAATAACGGCATTTAGATGTAGGTAAAGAGCACAGGGTGGCGCATGGACGGCTGCCATCAAGTGAGTCGCCCCCTACCCCTACTAACCCCCCCCCCCCCCAAGACTAGAATTCACAAGCGGCTTGAAAGTGAGAAAAGGGGGAGCGCATGTGGTGAAACAGCAGCTGTTACGTCAGCCTCTCGGGACGATCTGCCACGTGGGTCGCCTGACGAGGCTTCAGATCACACGGCACCCTTCCTTCCTTTAATGAGGCCCGATTATTCACACGCGACCCTATTACAAGGCTGTCCTGCCCTTGAAAGGAGTCCGTACATTACGCCGCCGCCACTTTCCTCCGCTGGAATAAAAGCCGTTAACTGTACGCTGATTACTAAGTGTCACAATATGTAATGTTGCTCCGCAGAGCCACATTCATCAGGCTCCTTAGCGTGGCTTTTATTCCATTTATTTTGCATGCAGCTTAAGATACTCCATCTGGGGAATAAGTGCTCTTGACGTGGTTGTGGTTGGCGTAATGAGCTTTCTGCCTTATAGTGATTGATTTAATTTCCATGACATTTACCTCTCCACTTAGTCACCAACACAGCGAGTGCCAGGGAAGAAGAAGAAAAAAAATCTGACATATTTACATTACCTGACCTATTGAACTCATAACAGGATCATTATCTGCACAATTGATTGCTGGGGGTTTAGCGTGCGCCCCGCGCGTTTGTTGACGAGCTGCTGACGCTGGCCTCTAGCCTCGTAAGATAAAGCTGGCATTGATCGGAGCGGCACGTCGTGCCATTTATACGCGTGACCCGGTTGTCCGGGCCCGAGACCCGCCGCCCGTCATCCGGCTGCTCTTTGGCCAGCCCACAGTCCCGGGATCATTGATTTCCCATTACTGTGTCGCTGTGGCGGCCTCTTTAAACACACCTTGTGATGTAGAGCCTTGCAGCGGGGAGGCCTCCAAGATTCACAGCTTGGCAAATAAACAGGCGGAGAGAAAAAAAAAAAAAAGAGGAGCTGCACTACCATCTACTGGCTAACGAGAGGAACTACAACCCCCCCACCCCCACCTTTTCACTAAGATTACACAAAAAAAAAATACGTTTTGCATTTGTTTTCATATCTGCAATCCCTTCCTGGCAAAGTAATTATCCACCTTGCACTTACAGCCACAAACTTTTAAACATTTTGCAGGGATTATCTGCTCAACACAAAGCAGGAGCATAATTATGAAGCGGAAGGTAGATGGTGCGTGGTTTCCTAAACATTTAACGGATAAAAACCTGACGGTGCATTGAGCGTTTAGCTCCCTGAGACAATATTTTCTATACACTTCATTCAAATCTGAAATCTTGGACAACAGCTGACGCTCAGTCAGGCTGGTAGGAGACCGCCGTCGTTATTTCATTATTAAGTCAAAGGGGGACATCGGGCTCAGTCGTCAGCAGGATTTCTTCCCCTTTATCCACCTCTACCCAGCTTCCCATCAACTGATCAGCCTCCATGTCTGAAGACAGGCGTCCCCACAGGAGGATGCTGCCTCTGCCATGCTTCCCTGGTGGGATGTGGGGTTCAGGGTGGCATGCGGAGTTAGTTTTCTGCCCCACGGTGCATTTTGCATGTAGGCCAAATAGTTCAGCTTTGGCCTAAAAGTGCTTCGCTTGTTTTTCAAATGCTGGACGGAAGAGCGATGTTATATAACCTTAGTCTTAAAACTGCTGAACTTCACTTAGCAAGCACACAAACATGCCGCAACTTTTAGACGTTTAGTAAAGGAAAAAAGTAAGACTTTGCTTCATTTTCTCTCCACTTGATATTTGCAACTTTGTGTTTTTCTCATAAAATCCCAATAAAATATATTGGAGTTTGAGGCAGTACCTGCAAAAGCAACTAAAAACAATTCACAGAATCTGACGGCGCGGGTTTTATGCTCCCCTTTGCCAGACCGCGTTAACGTCTGATGAAGACGAGCAGAATAAAGCGGCGCGGCGCGGCGGCGCGGCGCGGCGGCGCTTACCGGGGCCTCTCTTGTCCCAGCCACACACCATGGTGCCCATGCTGAGGCCCATGCCTTTGTACTGGTACACCATGTTGGCCAGCAGCTTGGAGGCGGCGGCCACAGAGATGCGCTCCTTGTTGCGCAGCTCGTAGATGCGGCACTGGCGGGCCAGCAGGCGCTCCCAGAAGCTGCAGTCCGCGGCGCCCCCGGCCATGGTGCCCAGCAGGTAAGGGTTGATCTCGATCACCTTCTTCACCGTCTGCGAGGCGATGTAGGAGCCCGCCGTGGCCCGCGAGTCCACCGCCACAATGACCCCGTGCTGGAACTGGAAGACACAACGGGATGAAGACGTTTTGGTGGAGTCGCAGCAAGGACTGGTTCCTGGTAAACCTGTCGTGGTAAGTCAACGTGTTGAGCGGCTGGAAGACGAGTCCCAGTGATGTTGGTGGTGCTTAACGCGTGAAGGTACCGTGGCGACGCAGCGATGTTCAACATGTTCAGCTTCTGAGGAGAGTTCAGGCAGACTGACTCCGTGTGTGGAGAGACTCCTGGTGACTAAGACAAATGTACTCCCCTGCCACATCTACAGCATTTGGATGTTTTCATAAACTAAGACTTTTTTTCGTCTTCTATGAGTCTTTAAAGCGTGTAGAAATGTTTGCTTTTATGGTGTTTTATTGTGTTTTTGTTTTATTATACTTTGGGAACCGTTTTTAACTGCCTGCTATTGTAGCTCTTTGAGATTTTGTTTGAAATGTAAAGTGCATTATAAATGAAATTTATTATTATTACATTATTATTATTATTATTATTATCAAGACAGCTACATCTCTTCGAGTCTGACCATAGCTCAGACATTAAATGTTATGTCCATTACAACAATACATTAGAAGAATATACCTACTGATTTTTATGGATCCTCTGCTAAACCTAGAGCCCAGTTTTTGCCTCTGTAAAAGAGATATATTGTTTTCCACCTGAGAGCATCAGTTATAAAGGCACCAATATAAACCGACCAATACTTAAGACTGAATTAGACTGGAAATTGATTTACAGCTCCAACAACAACAAAAACTCTCTGATTAATCATATATTGCAATACAGGAAACAGAGAATCTTCATAGTGAGAAATGCATCCTATTATAAGCAAATTTATTCTAATATAGAAATGCTGCACGCTGGTGCAGTGGGTAGCACTGTTGCCTCGCAGCAAGAAGGTTCTGGGTTCAAATCCAACCCTGGGTCTTTCTGCATGGAGTTTGCATGTTCTCCCTGTGCATGTGTGGGTTCTCTCCGGGTACTCCGGCTTCCTCCCACAGTCCAAAAACATGACTGTTAGGTTAATTGGTCTCTCTAAATTCTCCTTAGGTGTGACTGTGTGCATGAATGGTTGTCTGTCTCTGTGTTGCCCTGCGACAGACTGGCGACCTGTCCAGGGTGTAGCCTGCCTCTTGCCCAGTGAACGCTGGAGAGATTAAGCAGGTCAGAAGATAGATGGATGGATGTATAGAAATGTTATTGTCTAAACACGTATTGTGAAGGAAACGGGTCAGGTGGATGTTATCTGTTTTTCAGAGTAAAAGGAAATAAATTAAACCTATATTGATGTAAAATCGCATGGTTTCATGGTAGAGCTGCCAGAAAAAAAGTGGAAATGCCATGTTTACGTCTTTGTAGGTAGAGAAACTCCTCCGTCTCCCCATGGGGTAATCCACCTTTAGAAGTCCGCCCAGCAGAGATTCAGAACATATAAAACGTCAAACGCTGGGAGTTTAGAACCCGTAGTGGAGCATCGTAAGTGAACTTAACCCAACGCTTGAACTCTAGATCTGCAGCAGCGATTAAACATAGAAATACATATAATGATGTAGTGGTAGCTAAGGTTTAAGGCCATATCAACTGCAAAAGTGACGTCATGGAATCGGTGTAACATCAGAATATCTGATGGATTAAAACTTATATGTAAATTTTATTTACAAATTCTTGAATTAAAACCTAGATCTGTTAGTACCTGTTAATGGCTAATTTTAAAATGACACTTTTCAAGACCAACTGCACAACAAACTGTGGTTCAAAGGAGAACAATAGAAATGTGTCATCACCAAAAGCTGCCGTGACGTCGGCTCTTCCACTTTTACAGGAGGAGACGTCAGAGGAAGCCCTGAGAGACGCTTCAGCTCCACTGTGTGGGCTGAGCTGTGCCATCCTCATGAGGAGCAGAGGACATAGATGGAGCAACAGAATGCATCACAGACCACATCAACTTCTGTGTGGACTTTACTGTGGCCCTTGTGAAGGTTAGGTTCTCCAACACCAAGCCCTGGATAAACGCTGAGATACAATCCTTGCTGAAGGAGATGAAAATAGCTTTTGAGTCAGGAAATAAGGTCTGAGGACTGAGAGATGCACAGAAAAGGCTGAGAAGGAAGAAAATGGAGGATTAGCTGCAGGACTAAAACATCGGTGATGTTTGGAAAAGCCTGAAAACAATGTCAGGTCACAAACAGAACACCCAGCCTGTAGATTATATAAACTGGGTGAATAAGATGAAGATCAGCACTTCCTGACATTTGAGCAGGCAGCCCCTCCCCACTCAGTCTAAAATGCTGTAGGCACCCCCATCCTGGATGACTGCCTTTTCTCTGCTCAGAACTACACGTCTTTCAGTTCACAGCTATTATCTACCCCCTCTGCAGCAGAAGACTCCACGAATGAACCCCCCTCCACCACCCTGTCCTTCTCAACCCTCCAGTTGATGAACGTTCTGCGAAAGACCAAAGTGAGGAAGGCTGCAGGTCCAGATGGCATCAGCTTCAGGCTCCTGAGGTGTGCACGGATGAGCTGTGTAGCATCATGGGACACATCTTCAACATCAGTCTGAAACAGGGGAGAGTACCAAAGCTGTGGAAAACAACCTGTGTGGTACCAGCGCCTCAGACTGCACACCCAAAGACCTCAACAGCCACAAGCCGATAGAACTAACATCGCATCTGATGAAGACCCTTGAGAGGTTGATCCTCAACCATCTTCGCTCCCTGGTGAGGCCTTCACTGGATCCTCTGCAGTAAACCGAGCTCTGGCCTACATGGAAGCAACGTGAGGATTGTGTTCTTTTATTTTTCCAGTGAAATCAACACCATCCAGCTAAGACTTCTGAAGGACAAGCTGGAGCGGTCCAGAGTGGACCACCACCTGTCCCAGTGGATACTGGATCACCTCACCGATTGACCGCAGGATGTTAGGACACAGGACTGTGTCTGACAGGCTGGTCTGAAGCGTCGCAGGGAACTGTGCTGGCACCATCTCTTTTAACCTTCTACACTGCAGACTTCCCCATCAACTCACCAGGCTGCCACCTGTAGAGATGACTCTGCCATAGTCGGTCTCATCACAAATGAAGATGAGCCAGAGTACAGACAGGGATCCTGAGCTTTGTAGACTGGTGCCAGCAGAACCACCACATGTTGAATGCAGGGAAAACAAAGGAGCTGGTGGTGAACATTCGCAGACCCACCTCGCTGACACGGGTGAACATCCAGGGAACTGATGTGGAGATAGTGGTACCCAAGAGTTCACCTGAACCATAAACTGGACTGGACTCACAATACTGATGCTCTTTACAGGAAGGGTCAAAGCAGACTACCTGCTGAGGAGGCTGAGGTCTTTTGGAGTGCAGGGACGCTTCTTTAACTCAGTGGTAGCATCAGCCATCTTCTATGGTGTGGTCTGTTGGAGCAGCAGCTTATCTGTAGCTGAGAGGAAACAGCTGGATAAACTCATTAGGAGGGGCAGCTCTGTCCTGGGATGCCCTCTGGACCCAGTGCAGGTGGTGGGAGACAAAAGGACTGCAAGGAAAATCCCATCAGTGATGGACAATGTCTCCCACCCCATGGAGCTGCTGCAGAACTGGAGAGCTCCTTTAGTGACAGGCTGCTGCATCCCAGATGCTCTAAGGAGCGCCTCCGTCGATCGTTCCTCCCGGCTGCTGTCAGACTATATCATCTTAGCTGCTCCCAACAAACATAATATCTGTTTAATTGTTGCACAGGTTCTGATCTGAACATGAATGCTTTACAGTTACTCAGATGCTGAGGTACACTGGCACACGCCTTAGCTACTCTGAAACGCTGCTGTACTATCATTCATATTATTTCATATTTTTCTGTAAATATGTGGTGTTCTTTTTTCCACTGTTAACTTTAATATTTCTTATTTTTAACCAAGTATGCCATATTAGCAATAATTGTGCAATATTTACTGTAGCATTTATTTTTTAGAACAGACTTTAGATTAGCTTGTTTTCTTTTTTTCCACTACTATAATCTGTGTGTAACTGTCTTTGCCACTGTTACGCCCGAATTTCCCAATTGTGGGACAATAAAGGAATTGAATCATTGCGAGCCAAATGATCCACACTTACAGGTTCTTAACCTTAAAATACGCGGAAATAAAATTTTAATTGGAAATTCATGAAACAAATAGGTATTTCCTTAAGTTATATTCATAGGGTTCAATAATCTAAAAAACAAAAACAAATGTGAAAATAATTCTGAAAGATTTGTGTTATGTTCCAAAAGCTTAAATAATTATGTCAGTATTTGTGTGTGTGTGTTAGAGCGCGTTATGAATTTATTTCTTCTGTCAGCAGAATGAACTCTGGTCTGCGGTTAAACGACGTGACCAGACAGAAATATGAACGTATGTGGTTTTAACACTGCACCTTACACGTCTTACCAAAACCTCCATAGACCGGTTGCTGTCTGGACAAAATGCTGCAGCTAAGGCTGCAGACAAGATCTTCACATTTTTTATGTGAATCCATTTCTTATGCAACTTCTCTGGCTCCCGGTTTATTATAGAGTGCATTTGAAGGTCTTAGTTTTGACTTGGAGAGCTCTGCATGGACATCGCTAAACTACTCCATCCCTACACCCCCATTAGGGCTCGGAGGCCAAGTCATCAAGACCTGCTGATTGTCCCACATACAAAATGAAAAACTAAAAGAAAATGGAGCTTTCTCTTCTGTGGCTCCAAGACTCTGGAACTCCTTTCCTCTGACTGACATCAGCAGACTCCGTGGTTTCTTTTAAAGGCCAGCTAAAAACATATGTTTCTAAATCTGGTTTGTTTAATTTTGTCTCACGTGTGTTTTTTTATCTTCAGTTGTAAAGCACGTTGTGATTTTTATCTTGAGATAAAAGTTTTACGAACACATATTTCAAGTTTTAATGATCGACATTTAATAAGTGAACTTTATAATGGACACATTAATAAATGTTCAGAGATTTTTCTTAATTATAGTGTCTGCTGCCATTTCAACATTATTTTCCTTCTTATTTTATTCTTATTTTCTTTAGTTTTACTATTATTTTCTTTATTTTTATTATTATCATCACTTAGTTACTGTTATATTTATCTATTTTAACTTTTACTTATTTGGATCGTGTCCCTTTTGCTCCTGGCAGTACCTAATGTGAGACTAGTTCTTGTTAAATAGAAATAAACACGTCTGAAGCAGGCAGTCTGCTCTCTCTCATTGCCAAAAGTGACAACAGAGCCCAACTATATAAATGATTACAAAAAGAAGAAAATACTTTGGCTTTTTGTTTGTTTCTTTAATTTCGGGCAGTTTAAGATACGGATGTACCGTTTATGTACCAATTAAAAACGTAATGCATTATAAAGCAATTGGAGCTATGCATAAATGAATTATTAATAAGTCTAATAGCAGTAACCATCAGGTCTCAGAGCTTCGCCGCCATGAGAAAGCAGTTTTTAGCCCAGCTAGCGGCACCAAGCTAACGTTCGGCTCACTGTCTGATGTGAGCTGCCGTGTAGGATTTAAAAGCGATATAAATGTTCTGTATGAAACATTTACGATTATTTAGTCTCTTCTGAAGAAGCCGAGCTACAACTAGCGACTGCCGGACTTACCTTAAAGGCTAATGTGGTTGTTCCGTGCAGAAACTCGATTTTCCTCTCAACGCCATCTTCGTCCGCAGCGAGCAGCGGGTTCTTCAGGCAGAAACTCAGGCCGTCCCCCGGTACCGCCTCATATTCCCCCTGGTTCTGTCCGGAACCGCAGCTGAAGGCGAACGGCTGCCGGTACTCGGACGAAAAATCCGCACAATCACTGGTTAACACACTAGCGAGAGCCATCTTTGAAAGAGTGTATACGATGGGCAGGCAACTTCCGCCCAGAGCAGGAACACTTTATGTTGCGTGGTTGCTAAAATTACACAGCGCCACCGCCTGGTGAGGAAGTGAAAAAGTCACTCACGTTTTTCGGTCCAAAAAAAGTAACCAAACAATTAAGGCCTAATAAGTGTCCTTGCATGTAGGCTGACTTTATAATTATTTAATGGGAGGATGTAGTGAGAACCCAAAAAACACTAACCCTACTGAGAGTTTCTGGGAAGGTTCGTGAAAGGTTCTAACTTTTCATGAATCTTTAGTAGAGTTCCCGTAATTTTCTCTGAAGGCTACAGAATTTTTAGGGAACCTTCAAGGGTCACCCTCAGAAGGTTATACACTTTCTATCCTTCAGAGAACATTCCCTGCAGGTTCTCTGAAGGATCAGAGAATGTTATCTTAAACCTTTAGGATGTTCCCTTAAGGTTGAAAGTTCAGTTATGTAATCTTCTGGGAACCTTTAGAGAAATATTCCTGAAGGTTCCCTGAAAGTTACATACAACTTTCAGAATGCTCTCCTTAGACAATGTTTAGGGAACAACACCCAAAAGTTAACTGAAGGTTACATAGAAGTGTCTAAGAAAATCTCCAGGGAAAGCTCCATAGAAGGTTCCCTGGATGTTGTTGGAACTTTAACTATGTTACCTTTGGTTAACAATCAGAATGGGTTCCATAACAATACCCTGAATGTTAGCTACCAATTTTATGATGTAACTTTCAAAAAAATTAACTTTAAGGAACATCCCCTGAAGGTTGCATACATATTGTCTACAAGTTTCATCGCATAACTTTTAAAACTAGATGATGTATATCCCAATTTCAAGTGTTTTTTAAACTACTTTTATTCAGCCTGGATTTATCATTTCCTTCTCCAAAGCCCGACACAGTTCCATGGTTTCATCTACTTTCCATCGTATCTGTCCTTTTTATTCTTCTTCCACGATTGGACCTCCTCTCCATGTCTCGATAATATTCTTCTCTCAGGTCCTCCCTTGGTCTTTGGATCCATCCCTGGGCTGTGACCTGAAAAAGGTCCACGTTGTTTCCCGAGTAGGCATCCCTGTGAGTGGCTCTGAACACTGCTTCTCTTGCCAAGGAGATGGCTTCCTCTTTACTCAAACTCCAGCTCAGACCTCCGTCCAGGACTCCGTAAGCATAAGGAGAACCTGATCCAACAGAGATGATGTCTCCTTGCAATCTGGCGCCGTCGCTGCACACGTAGACCAGCTGTGGGCCGCTGCTTGGGCCTGAAGTGTTGCTGACAACGCTCGAAGAGCTCGCACCCGTCACAGAGGATGAGCTGTCCAGGTTGTGAGCCAGACCAGTGCCCCCTCCTTCCTTATCCCAACCACACAGAGTGAGAGCCACGCACACGTCCGTCCCTTTAAACGGATGCAACATGAGGGAAAGGAGCTTGGCAGAGCCTCTTATGGAGAGTCGACGCTTGTGCCGTAGTTCATACAGTCTGATCTCTCTGATCAGGATGCGCTCCCAAAGCATGCAGTCTGCCCCGCTGCCCGAGGAGGTGACCACTAAGTGGGAGTGAATGGGGGTGATCTTGTGAACTTCCGGACAGGCGACAAGCCCTCCGGCGCTGGCACGTGTGTCTGCCGCCGCGATTACCCCACCTTGGAAAATGAAACCCAGGGTCGTTGTTCCGTGAGACAGAGGGAAAGGCCTTTGCACGGTCAGCGGCGGTTTTGACGGGTCAACCTGACGGAGAGGTGGCATGAAAATGCACTGTGGTGTCCCGCAGTGTGTCTGAGACGTCTTCAGCCTCTTCAACTCGAGGTTGTGGGAGTCTGTCTCCAAAGCTGAAAAAGGAAACAGCTGTTGCACACGCTTGTCTTTGAAGTTACAAATATCTTCCAGAGCCATAGTAGTGTTGGTAAAGCAAGGAAGTAGCTGGGTGGATCGCAAGATCGGTAGATCCTCTTAGTTAACATAGAAGATGGGAGTCCACAAACAGACTGAAGAAGAGGCAATAATCACACAGTCATTTGTTTCCCAAGCCCAGCTAGGTTTCTGATAAAGAATCGTTTCTCATCTGCTCCCAGGTGTGTCCCATTATGCTTTTATAGCTCTAACAAAAGCGACAGCTTGCACAAACGCATGCATACACAAACATATCCGTAAGCGATATTTTAATCTTCATGCTGTGAATTAGATATCCAGCGATGCCTCTTTCTGCAAAGCTTTCACATTCCAAGCAGCGTTTGTGAGCGTGTAGATGTGCGTGTGGTGGATGTGTTACCTTGCTAGTGGGGAGACAGACTTTTTTTTTTTTTTTGCATTCATTTGCTTGCTGCTGCTGGGTCTAAGCTTCTAAACAATTCAATTTAGGTTCAACCATTCATCTAAATATTATCTTGCGCTTATTAGAAATCTTGTCTTCAGGGAAAAAGGACACCCAAATTTCCCTGCTCACTGTGACACTCCATCTCCGTCCATACGGGCTAATGAGTTCTGGGTCTGGGGTCTGCACCAAGGGGGACCTGCCCTATAAAAACTTCTGAAGGGAAGGGGTTTTGGGGTCAACTGGATCAGATATCTGACCACAGATGAGGGCTGTAACCTCCAAAAAAAGCTTTGATTTTATGGCTCATGTCTGTCAATAAAGTAAATTGAATTGAATAATCTGCAGAGACAAGCTCTGTCCAGTCTCCTCCTGGCCAACGTAAGATTACCCGCCAACAAGCTGGACGAGATCCGGCTGAGAATCGCAGCACGTCAGTTGGAAAGCTGTGTAGCAATCTTCATAGACCTGTGGCTGGATGAAAACATACCAGACGATGCAGTTGAGCTAGCAGGCCGCTCTTTGTTGAGAGCCGACCGGACTGTAGAGGCAGAGAGAAGCAGAGGCTTGATCATTTACATCTGCAACTCTTGGTGCACAGCTGTAAAAGCTACCGGAACCTTCTGCTCTCCCGATCTGGAATATCTGGCAGTTAAGTGCAGACCATTCAAACTAGTCAGAGGTCAGCTCTGTGATTATTACTGCAGCACACATTCAGCCTAAAGCTAACGCTAAAATAGCAATCCAGAGGCAGCTGTGATCGTAGCTGGAGACTTTAATTATGTTGAATTAAAAGCTGTGCTCCCCAAATTCATAATGTTTCCAACCAGAGATTGGGAATATTACAGTGTGCAGAAATCTATTAATGCCAAGGGTGTGACTAGAAAGAGCCGAAGAGAAGAGAATAGACAGGAAGGGAATGGGGTCTTAAAGTGGTCTTAAAGGTTTGATAGGAGCAACAGGAGAGGGGATAAAGGAAATACAGAATACTGTTATACAGTATCTTAGATTAGATTAGATTAGATTCAACTTTATTGTCATTACACAGGTACAAGGCAACGAAATGCAGTTTAGGTCTAACCAGAAGTGCAATAGCAGCAAGTGCAGGATAAACAATGGTTCCATAAGTACAGGACATGGGTTTTTACTGAATAAATATAGAGATGGATACTATTATAAACAGAATTTTACTGATAGATTTGTCCTATGTGTAATGAACAGAGGCAGCGGACCCAGAATTCAGCCAGCCCAGCAGAGGTTTGTTCAAAGTAGTGATGTTACGTTATGTGCCGAGGCTTCGAGGCGTGTGTCGAGTAATGGAGGGGGCGTTTCCGCAATGCGCGTATCGAGGCTTGCTTCATTTGGGGGAGGAGCCAAAAACGATGACGTCCGAAGCCTCGCTGGCCGGCTGTACCACGTGACTGCTTCGGGAAGTGGCTCAGATTGTTGCGCGGGGTTTGACGGCTTTAAAAGGTCCACAAGCTCCATTCAAAATGTGGGTTGTTGTAGGAGAGTTGCGGTCAGTTGAGAGAGTGGATAGAGTTTGGATAGTTTGGATAGTAGTTATTTAGTTTGAGAAAGTTAGTTTGGTGTTTGGAGAGTTTAGGAAAGAGATACATAGGAGATTTAGGAGTGCGAGGACAGGATAGGAGTAGGATGGAGCAGGCGAGAAAGAGGAGGATGTCCCCTATGTGGGAACATTTTGATTTGATAAGCCCTAACAAGGTAAGGTGAACTGAACATTTGCAGATGCATTAGGTTTGCTTATGAGGAACTGTATTTTTCATTGTTTCTTATTTTGTGTAAAGGTGAGGTGTTTATTGTGCTCCAAGGAGTTGGGGTACAATAATAACACCTCATCCATGCTAAGGCACTACCGTGCCTTGCATGAGAATAGGGATGAAACTGGAGCTTCACCCAGCCAAGGTATTTCATTACTATATTAAAAACACACTTTCACAATTTTTGCATGCTGATGTTTGCTTGTTGTGCAAATAAAGATAGGTAACAGACACTGTATTTATTCCCTTTTAACCAGCCACCAGAAAAGCAGAGCTGGATGAAGCTCTAGTCTCCATGATAGTGAAGGATACCCAGCCTTTCACTATTGTGGATGATGTTGGATTCAAGACATTTGTGTCTAAACTGGATCTGGATCCCAATTATGTTCTCCCTACAAGGCAGGTATGTGTGGGTCCATACATGAAACGAATGACTACATTATTGTATGTGTCACAATTCAGCAATATATATATATATATATATATATATATATATATATATATAATCTCTTCCTTTAGGCTCTGAAGGCCATGGTGGAGGCCAAATATGAGTCTGCTAAGGCTAAAGTAGAGAAGGTGGCTGCTGTTAGCCTTACATCAGATATGTGGACATCCATCAACATGGATGCCTACCTGGCAGTGACATGCCACTTTGTGGAGGAGAATGAAAAGCTGAGCTCGGTGTTGTTGGGAGTGCAGGCATTCCCCCAGTCTCACACTGCTGAAAATATTGCTTGTGTGAAAGCCTCCCTGATGGAGGAATGGGGAATCTCAGGCAAGGTGACATGCATGGTCACCGATGGTGCTCCTAATATGGTGGCATGCGTGAGAGACCTGAAGCTTCGCCACCACATTTGTGTTGCTCACACCCTCAATCTTATTGTGAAGAGGGCGCTTGACCACCAACCGGCGCTTTCTGGCCTCCGGGCCAAAGCAAGGAAGCTGGTTGGCTACTTTAGAAGCAGCACCACTGCTAAGGTATCCTCTTTTATTTTATTCCAATATATAATGTTAATAGTTTGTCTGTACTCCTACTGCAGTGACTTAATGGCCTACTCTTCTGTATTTTTAAAGGAGAAGCTTACACAAGTGCAGCTTCAGTTGGGCATGCAAGCAACCAAGCTGATGCAGGAGGTGGAAACAAGATGGAACAGCACCTACTTGATGCTGCACCGTCTGGTGGAGTTGAGGGAGCCAGTAGGAGCGGCATTGGCTGGATTGCACACTGACATTCCCTATTTAACTGCCAGTGAGTTTGATATTGTTGTAGCGTGCCTTACTCTCTCCTTTCTATGACGCCACCATGGAGCTCTCGGCAGAACAACACGTGTCGGCATCAAAAGTTATCCCCCTCCTGAAGATGATAGAGAATGCCCTTCAGGAGGAGGACACCAAGTCGGCACCTGCAGAAGCAGTGCAAATAGGAGAGCAGCTCATCAGACATCTCAGGGAGAAGCTGCACATGCTCCAGTCAATGAGCATCTTGTCGCTGGCTACACTCCTGGATCCACGATTTAAAGTTATAGCAGTTTTCAGCAACACAAAAGCTGCTGAAGCAGTGAAGCGCTTGACTTCAGAGTGTGCCACCGTAATCCGACGGAACCTAGAAGAGAACACTCACGAGATTCCCCAGGCTTCCACCTCTCAAGAATTCAGTGGAGGTAATCTTTTGTATTACATTTTGAGATTACTTATTCCTATTAAAACACTAACCTGACCTGTGGTTTCCATTTAGGTAGCAGACTTTGGCAAAGATTGGACACTAGTGTCATGGAGGCAAAGAGGACTCCAAATGTCTCAGCAGATGCCACCGTAGAGGTCCAGCGCTACCTCTCAGAGGCGAACATAAGCAGGCTGGAGAACCCCCTGGAGTACTGGGCTAATCATCGGTCACTGTACCCCAATCTGTACAAACTTGCACTTATTTATTTATGCACCCCGGCATCATCTGTGCCATGTCAGCGTGTGTTTTCAAAGACTGGAGAAGTAGTATCAAAAAAGAGAAATCGTTTGAAACCAAAAACTGTGGAGAAATTGTTGTTTCTTAATAAAAATGCATGAAATCATCCAAGTTACACAAGCATCAGCCTATTCATTACCCCTCCCTAGTTCCATAAGCACTTTCACTGTCCTCTGCCTGATTAAGCCCATGCCATTTTTGTAGAGTCACAGAAAAACATTATTACACACCATGCCATATCACATGACACTCCTATTTTGGGAATAATTACACACAGAGAATACATTCAAACAATATTTTATTGTACACATGTGTTTACAAAATTTATGTAGACAAATGATTTCGTCCTACACCTTCTGTGAAGTCATTCCCAAGAGCCATAATAGACAAAAATGATATGCATCACACGTGTTAAGATACAGCTGGCTGTGATTATACAACTTGCCAGTAGGTGGTGCTGTGTGCACATGAACCGTCAAGAAATGAACCTTTTCTCGAACCAGTTGGCTGAGTGGTTCAATGCCTCATGAGGCTTCATCTCACCATCACTAGTTCAAAGGAAAGGCTCTTTAATAACAAAATCAAAAACAAACAGGGAAAAATCCAAAAGAAACCGTCGAACCAAAAGACGGTATAAAAATAGACAGACGAGCAGGGCAGACAAGGCAGGACTGAATGGCTCAGGTTTCTGGAGAAACAGGGGGTCAAAAATCCAAAAACAAACCAACATACAGAAATTTGCAGGAGGAGACTCACCTACACTCAACAAGACAACCTGGCACTGATGTCTGGTCTCAACAGTTTATATGGAGGTGGAAGCAGGTGAAACCGGTGAGAGGTGATTGCAGCAGGGGTGGAGTTAGGCAGGTGTGCAGAGTAAGTAATTAGACCAGACATCAGTGCTGAGGCTCAAAACAAGAACAGATCAAAAAACCAAACCTAAACTAAATAGCTTCTGAAGACATAACAGGTTAAACTAAAACAGTAAACAAGAATCTAAACAAGAACCCAGACAAGACAGAACTCAAAACAGCCAGATAATAAAAGACAGAGAGAGAAGGAAAACTAAAACTAACATAAACCCGAACAGAACTCAGAATATTACACTATGAGTATAATATATAGATAACTAGTATTGTGAACTAAATTTACAGCTGGATATGTACCGAATATAATATACAGGTGGATATTACTATGAATAGAGGTTTGCAGATATGGACAATAGCATAATATACAGATGATTGTTATTATAGCAGAGTTTACATGTACTATGAATATATGTACAGATGGCTATTACTATAGGCAGAATTGTGAGCATAATATACAGGTGGCTATTACTATAAAATGTATAAATAAAGTTTGGACAGAAGCTATTTAAATTAAAGTGCAGTGGAAGGTAATTGCATATTACAGTTAAAGTACGGTATTGCAAATGTATATGTAAACAATTGGTACTGTGAATAAACAGTCGGCAGTGCAAATCAATATTCAGTCATGGTGAGTAGTGCAGGATGCATGTAAACAGTTGTTACAATAGTAACAGTCAGGAGTGCAGGTGAACATTACAATCTTGTAAATAACAGAATAACAAAATGGAGGTAGATGTGAGGAGGGAGAGGAGAGTCTATCAGTGAGGATTAGAGTTCAATAAAGAGACAGCTCTGGGGAAAAAGCTGTTCTTTAGTCTGGTGGTCCTGGTCCGGAGGCACCTGAAACGCCTGCCGGAGGGCAGGAGAGAAAACAGTCTGTGTGCTGGGTGGGATGAGTCCTTAAGGATGCTGCGGGCTCGATGTAGGCAGCGTTTCTTCTGGATGTGCTCAATGGTGGGTAGTGGAGTCCCAGTGATGTGCTGGGCGGCTTTCACCACCCGCTGCAGTGCCTTGCGCTCTGCAACAGAACAGCTCCCATACCACACTGTTGCACAGTTGGTCAGGATGCTTTCTATTCTACAGCGATAGAAGTTCACCAGGATAGTCGAGGATAGCTGATTTTTCCTCAGTGTCCTCAGGAAGAAGAGGCGCTGGTGAGCCTTCTTGACCAGGCAGGAGGTGTTGGTTGAGCAGGACATGTCCGCTGAGATGTGGGTCCCCAGAAACTTGAAACTGGAGACACACTCAACAGCCATTCCATTGATGTGGATGGTGTCGTGCGTGCCTCCTGAATCTTTTCTGAAGTCCACGATGAGCTCCTTCGTTTTGGTGGTGTTGAGGAGCTGGTTATTTTCAGTGCACCATGTGGCCAGGTGCTTGATCTCCTCCCTGTAGGCTGTCTCATCGTTGTTGCTGATGAGACCAATCACTGTAGTGTCGTCCGCAAACTTGATGATGGAGTTGGATGCGTACACAGGCTTGCAGTCGTGGGTGAAGAGGGAGTAGAGAAACTGGCTTAGCACACATCCCTGTGGTACACCAGTGTTGAGTGTGATGGACGTGGAGCAGTTGGAGCCTGATCGGACATTCTGGGGTCTGTTGGTCAGAAAGTCCAAAATTCAGTTGCACATGGAGGTGTTGATGCCCAGGTCTCGAAGTTTGGCTATTAATTTAGCCGGGATGACAGTGTTGAATGCTGAGCTAAAGTCAACAAACAGCAAGCGTGCCTAAGTGTTCTTATTGTCCAGATGTGTGAGCACAGGGTGCAGTGGCATGGAAACTGCATCCTCTGTGATCCTATTGCTGCGGTATGCAAACTGGTGTGAGTCCAATCTGGATGGTAGCAAGTCTTTTAGGTGTGCCAGGACCAGCCGCTCAAAGCACTTCATTACGATTGGTGTGAGTGCTACAGGGCAGTAGTAGTTAAGGCACTTTGGGCTGGAGTGTTTTGGCACTGGCACAATGGAAGTGCATTTGAAGCATATTGGTACAGCTGCTTGGGCAAGAGACAGGTTGAAAATGTCTGTAAAAACCCCAGCGAGCTGCTCCGCACATGCCCTTAGCACGCGTCCAGGGATGTTATCTGGTCCAGCTGCCTTGTGTGTGCTGATCCTTCTCAGTGCATTGCAGACATCTATGGAGGAGAGTGTGATTGGCGGGTGGTCGGCTGAGGATTTGAGCTTGGTGGCAGTTTCACTGTTGTCTCTTTCAAAACGAGCATAAAAGTCATTCAGCTCGTTCAGGAAGTTGACACCAGTGGCTGCAGAGGTGGGGTGAGTGGGTTTATAGTCACTGATGGCCTTAATTCCCTGCCACATGCGTCGGGGGTCAGCATTGGAAATGTGTCCCTCTATCTTAAGCTTGTAGCAGTACTTGGCCTCTTTGATGCCCCTTTTCAGATTTGCTCTGGCTGTGCTATAGGCTTGTGCATCTCCTGATCTGAAGGCAGTGTTGCGTGTCTTCAATAAGAGTCGCACCCCGTTCATCCATGGCTTCTGATTTGGGTATGTGGTGATCTGCTTCTGGGTTGTAACATTGTCAATAGTGGTATTAATATAATCCAGTACAGAGGAGGCGTAGATATATATGAATATACGATAGGAATTAGTGTTTATATACATACACACACACACACACACACACACACACACACACACATATACACATATATATGTAATATATACATATATACAGGGGTTGGACAATGAAACTGAAACACCTGGTTTTAGACCACAATAATTTATTAGTATGGTGTAGGGCCTCCTTTTGCGGCCAATACAGCGTCAATTCGTCTTGGGAATGACATATACAAGTCCTGCACAGTGGTCAGAGGGATTTTAAGCCATTCTTCTTGCAGGATAGTGGCCAGGTCACGACGTGATGCTGGTGGAGGAAAATGTTTCCTGACTCGCTCCTCCAAAACACCCCAAAGTGGCTCAATAAAATTTAGATCTGGTGACTGTGCAGGCCATGGGAGATGTTCAACTTCACTTTCATGTTCATCAAACCAATCTTTCACCAGTCTTGTTGTGTGTACTGGTGCATTGTCATCCTGGTACACGGCACCTCCTTCAGGATACAATGTTTGAACCATTGGATGCACATGGTCCTCCAGAATGGTTCGGTAGTCCTTGGCAGTGACGCGCCCATCTAGCACAAGTATGGGGCCAAGGGAATGGCATGATATGGCACCCCAAACCATCACTGATCCACCGCCATGCTTCACTCTGGGCATGCAACAGTCTGGGTGGTACGCTTTTTTGGGGCTTCTCCACAACGTAACTCTCCCGGATGTGGGGAAAACAGTAAAGGTGGACTCATCAGAGAACAATACATGTTTCAAATTGTCCACAGCCCAAGATTTGCGCTCCTTGCACCATTGAAACCGAAGATTGGCCACCAGGCTGGTCCAATTTAGCCATGAAACCTCCCACACTAAAATGAGAGGTGTTTCAGTTTCATTGTCCAACCCCTGTATATATACACATATACACACACATATATATATATATATATATATATATATATATATATATATATATATATATATGTAATATATATATATATATATGTATATATGTGTGTGTGTTTTAGACCACAATAATTTATTAGTATGGTGTAGGGCCTATATATACATATATGTATATATATATATATATATATATATATATATATATATATATATATATATATATATATATATATATATATATATATATATATATATATATATATATATGTGTGTGTGTGTGTGTGTGTGTGTGTATGTGTGTGTGTGTAAACATTGGATATGATACAAGTTACATACTCCGATCTGGTAGATGGCGGTATGCACCTGCCGTTAAACAAGTAGAAGGGGAAGAAGAAGAAGAGCTATGCAACTGGCGTCCTGGCGAAGCCATTTTGGCTCTGAATGCCTGCTTACACAGTACCTGCCCACGTCCTGTCAAATCCAAAATGGCGTCAGTTTCCTCGAAAGCCGCGCGATCGTTCCCCCACTGTTCAGTCGAGGACAGAAGCCATGGCGTCCGCCAGTACAGGGAGCAGAGTGTCCTGCGGGAGAGATCTGAATTGTGTGCCAGAGATAGCTGACACTTTAGCCGCGGTCGCCAAACTCGGGTGAGGAGAGAGTCTGATTAGGCCTGTCATTTTATTTAGATGCAACAGAACTGTTCGCGCTTGTTAGCTTTTGTGTCAGAGCGTGATGCTGGCTAAGCTAGCCGGCGAGTTTTCAGCACGTGCCGTCACATCACAGCGATGCTTGATGCTCGTCTGAAGTGTTTACAGCGACAGCGCGGGCGGTTCTGATCAACATTTCCCCACCCTTTATAAACGGGGGTCGACCGCGTTTCGGCTGTGCTCCAGGTTTGTACCGTGAACACATCGGTTTTATTTAAGGTGCATTTTTTTTTCTTCCGATGTGCAGGTTTGACTTCCTGTGCATGCCCCTCTTCCACCCGAGGTTCAGGAGAGAGTCTGAGTTGGATCCCGCTAAATCCAGAGCCGGTGCCCAGACCCGTTCAGATCTGCTGCTATGTGGAAGAGGTTAGTCTCTCTACCCACTTCTGGTTGTCGTTTCCCACGTCTGGTTATCGTGCGTCCCAAAGTAAAAGCTAAGAAATGTCCATTCTTGAATTAAAGTGAACAATCTTATTGCTTTGAACACCCTTAACAATCCCTCACATGGCTTATTGAAACTGTCAGTTTAGTAATGTGTATTGTTGTTAAATGCAATAAAAACTGATTAGAGAATGCAGCTGAGCTTGGATCATTTCCCGTGTCTTCCGAGAGCTTTATGCAATGCATTTCATGTGGACTAATACTTGAATGTTTATATACATGTGTGTGTGTATATATATATATATATATATATATATATATATATATATATATATATATATATATATATATATAATGTCAATGGTTAACTCAAGATTAATCGCATATTTTATCCTTTAATTTCTGAAAGTGTAGAAGGCTATTTGGGCATTTTAATATGCAATTTTGCAATAAATGACACTAATATAAAACATGCTTGCACAAAATAAAGATTCTTTTTCAAACACTTTTCAGAATTGGAATGAAAACATCCTTGTGCCATAAAATGTTAAACTGGCCAATAATGGCTAAATCGCTAATCATAACGCCCTGATGTTTACACAATGTGTAAATAAATACCTGTTTTCATGCAGAAATATTTTTTCGCCTCTTAAACAAAGAGACACGGTATTACGCATATACATATAAATTAATACATTTTCCATACAAGTTTTATTGTTCATTTTTTCACTCTCTCTCTCACATCTAATCCTGAGCTTTCACACCAACAACAATAATTTCTTTGTATATTTTTGCATGCTGTTTATATCCACGTTCATAGCTGATCGCGGGGTTTAAACATTAGTCTTCGTATGGATTTGCTTAGAGAATGCCAAACTCTACCCTGACTCTCAGATTTACTCTGGGAAAGTCCTGCATGTTCAATAAGAGGAATTCTAAGTTTAAACAGTCTACTTCGCTGTCAAAAACCTTCAGCTTTCCTGTTATCTGCGGTAATAACAGGAAACAATTGCTCTTAGCCAATACGAACTGACATCCCAGGGCAGACAGACAGGTTGTGAATGAAACGACCATAAATACTGTAGTATGAAATGGTGATGGAGTAAAATCAAGAGTCTACCTTAGAATTAACAGCCAACATGCCTCCATTGAAAGGTTCCAGTTTATTCTTAAATGTCTTCCTAAATCTCCACGAGTCCTCTGAGTTTATTTTTAAACACCTCAATAAGACTGGAAATAGCTTTATTTGAGCCTTCCTGCTGTGACCACTTCCTCACAGAAGAGTGTGGGTGCGTTCACTGAACGGAAAAAAGATTGGATATTTTACGTTCTAGCCGTCTGATCAAGTTAAAGTATTTACATTTGAAGGAAAATGTAAATATCTGTCGAACCAGATTGAACTTGCATGGCTTTCAGTTCCACTTCAAAGTAGTTTTACGATCAAACCTACCTAATCCAAGCAAACTAACAGAAGACGACTTTATGGAAGAATCCCTTTCCTTTGATCTTATCGGCCTAAAAACACTAGTGCTGCTGAGTAAAGTTGTCAGTGAAGCAGCAAGTTGGTTACCTTGTTATAGGAAAATGCACAACAGCGGTGGTGCAGAGTACTTCAGTGTTTCGACAATAAACTAAATCCTCTATCGATGTTAATGAAACAAAACAAAGTACCCTGATTTCTGTAAAAGAGGGATCCTGCATAGATCACGATAATACCCCAACATTAAAAAAAACATTTTTTTTTTTATTCTGCATGTTTAAAATGAAACAGGATTCAAGGCTCATAGATTTTGGGCTTGGTGGTTTTCTGTCATCTGTCTCTACATGTCTGTAGTGTTTTCTCAACAACAAGAACCTTGACCCCTCCTTCCTAAGTTCTTGCTTTGTAAAATATGAATAGTTGTATCACACATTTTTCTTTTTAAGCAGCATTTAAAGCCCTGCGTCAATATAAAATGTGACCCAAAAATGTTTGTCCTTAAACTGCGTCTGAATCAACCTCCTGGGCCGAGTTATGTAAATCGTCCCATCCTTGAAATGTGGTCCAGGGGCCTGACAGAATCCTCCTAAGGGCTGCAAACGGCCCCAGGACGACACTTTGGTCACCCCTGCGCTGAAGCTGGAGCAGTTACTGTGGCGTCGTATCAGAGTGAGGTATCCAGTGATCATTTGAACAGAGAGCAAGCACAAGAGGTCATAGGAGATTTAACTAACCGGGCTCAGAACCTCAAAGTGATGGAAGTGAAGCTAAATTCATAGCATTCATGTTTGCTTTGCAGACTATAGGGTGAGTAAATTGCCGGGAATGGCATCATTTAACTGTTTTTATATCTACAGATGGAAAATGCGAGAGAGGGGGCCGACGGCTTCGTTTTAAAACTGATCATTCTGGGTTATTTTTTTTTTTTTTTTGTAGACTGGAATACTCTCATCGTTGGGAAGCTTTCCCAGTGGATCGACGCAGATTCAGAAATCGAGACGGAGCGCAGGAATTCAGAAGCTGTAAGTCCCTCCGTCTGCGCCGGTTCTTCAAAGAACCCGGCTGTGAGGCTGGCAGCTCGTTTGTCTCATAGCTTGGTTTATACCTTGGCTTTTACTTTGTGCTCCTCCCTTTTCGTTGTTCCGCGTTCCCCTCTAGGCCCTTGCCCAGGAGCTGAACTTCTCGGCCTACCTGGGTCTGCCCGTCTTCATGCTTCCTCTGAAGGGGCCCAATAATGCCAACCTGGCCCGAATGCTGCTGAACCACATCCACACCGGACACCACACCTCAAACGTACGACGCGACGCGCGGGAGGCCAGCGGACGCCGGTAACTGGATCGAACCCGATTTAACCCCGGCTTCTCTTTGGGTTCATTAGTTCTGGATACGTGTCCCCTTGATGGCACCAGAAGACACGCGGGAAGATCTGATCGAGAATGAAGCGACGGCGTGTGCTGATGAGACGAGCGTGGAGGAGAAAACCTGGGGCTGGTTAGTTTCCCGCTCCTTCCTCGGCAGCTGAGGCCGCGCTGAATTACACGGCAACCGTGGCTCACCTTCCCTCCCGATCTTTTTCAGGTGGCACTCGTTCAGAACCCTCTGTGATTACAACAAGAGGATCTGTCTCGGTGAGAGGTCCCGCCGCGGAGCCCCAAATGAAAGCGTTACCAGTCGTTCAGACCCTTTCTTCTACTGACAATGTGCTCCTTTTCTCTCCCTGAAGCCATTGAAGTGGGAGCGGACATGCCGTCAGACGCCGTGATCGACAAGTGGCTCGGAGAGCCGATCAAAGCGGCAATACTTTCCACAAGCATCTTCCTGACTAATAAGAAAGGCTTCCCTGTTTTGTCTAAACCGCATCAGAAGATAATCTTCCGGCTGTTTAAGGTGGGACATGATGACCGGATGATGGTTGGCTGAGCAGCCTGATTTCACCGTTTCCTTTTGAGCCAAAAGCAAATGTTGTCCTTCCAGCTGGAGGCTCAGTTCATCTTCACGGGCGCCAGTCGGCACACTGAGAAGGACTTCAGGTCCTACCTGCAATACCTGGAATACCTCAACCAGAACCGGCCGGCGCCGAACTCCTACGAGCTCTTTGCCAAAGGGTATGAAGACTACCTGCAGTCCCCGCTACAGGTCAGGAACTCAGCGTCGTGCTCGCGTTTCTTTCTTGTTTTGGTCAATCGACTATTTGGTTAGGTTCTAAAGGAATTTCATTCTGTCCCTCGTTTAGCCGCTCATGGACAACTTGGAGTCCCAGACATACGAAGTGTTCGAGAAGGATCCCATTAAATATTCTCAGTACCAACAGGTGAGGCGGTGGCCACAGGTGCGTTTGTCCATCATGGTTCCCAGAGAGTTGGGGCAAACCGCGGCACAGATTTTATCCAGGAGCAGGAAATAAAAATAAAACTGGCTTGATGTAAAACCAATTATCGATTCAACAAGTTTTCTTTCTTCAATTTATCAAAATCTCGATTTAATTTTTTCTTTGAGAATACGTTTGTGATTCTTTGAGATTTCATTTCCCACGTTTGGAGGTTTTGTAAGTGAATGAAACCTGTTGGATGTAAGTAGGCGTCGGCTTGAACGAGAGCTTTTCCAATCGTCTACAGGCTGAGGAAAGGAGCTTCAGTGTTTTTTATTCTGCGCTAACCTTATGAAAGGATTATTTATTGCATACATTAGTAGAATATTCTATTTAGATAGCTGTCATTTTAGTGTTGCAGCGCCGCCCTAGTATTTTACTCTGGACATTTAGTAGACAAGGTCTATAAAATACACGGGGGGGGGGGGACATAATTTTGACCTTTGCTTCCAAGTTGTTGTGAATTTTCAACCATTGTAGTGTTTTCACATCAGCTGCTCACAAGTACTTCAATTGCAATCATTAGTTTTTCATCGGTATCAGAGACACCGGCAACAGATCAGGTGGGCCAATGTTTAGGTACAGTTTCAGGTTTTCAGATGAAACTATTGTTGTGCTGATTGTGTCTTTTTTCATAGGAATTTTTTTTTTTTGTGAATTGGATTGTAGGAGTATAAAAGCAGCTATTTTTGCTGTCATACGCAGCATTTCTCTGATATCCTGGCAGTAATTTAACAGAGATAAATTCACATGTAAAATGCTTGTCTGTAATGCTTTAATCACTTCTTTCAGGCTGTATATAAATGTCTTTTGGACAGAGTACCAGAGGAGCAGAAAGACACTAATGTTCAGTAAGTAAGATGTTCTTATATCTGCATGAAGTTACAATTAAGACGTTGGATTGATCTGGGTAATGATTTGTAGCTGAAGTCATTATTTTTTTCCCTCCCCTCATTACCTCCAACCTAGAATAAGAAGAATAAGGTTAAGCAATCCTATTAATTATTTACTAATTTATAATCATGTTAATGGATTTTATTCGATAGATCAACAGAAGGTTGTAGGGGTGCAACGGTACACAAACATATCCGGCACAGCCCAGTCAGTCCAGACAAAATGCAAGTAAGAGAAATCTGCACTGATGGGCAGGGATATTCCCAACAGCTGCAAATGCTGCATTCAGGTACAGCTGGGACACAGGTTATCACAATATAACCTCATCCATCCAGGCATTGGCTCTGCCTGCTTCTACTACTGTGTTCATTGACAAAGTCCAACATAATCTCCATTCAGTGAAATTGTACATGGGCCATATTTATGTAGCGCTTTTCTAGTAGGACTGAACGATTTTGGAAAATAATGTAATAGCCATTTTTTTTATCTTAATATTGCGATTTAATGCGATTATTTATTTATTTATTTATTTCAGTTTAATTCATCATGACTTTTTAAACATGTACAAACAACAAATCAATCTGTTTCATTGCTGTGCAGATTAGGTGCTAAAAGAGCCACTGCGTCTCAACTCGGAGCAGAAATGATTGCGTTCTGCCTTCGATATATTTCAACCAAAATTGCAATTTGATTTGGACTTTTCTCTGCATTAACCACAAGCGACAAAAATGGCCTCTAGGTAAAGATGTTTATAAACAAGGACTATTAAAAACAAGAACTTTTAAAGTTTTTATTAATCAGAATATTATTCAAGAGAACAGCTTTTAATTGATTTGGACATCAATCCTTGTTGAACATAAAGTGCAACCAACAAACAAGTCTATGTATTAAACAGTTTGACTGGTACTTAATGCTATGGTGAGATTCCTGAAAGTTTCTGGTAAAACAGTATGATTATATAAACTCTAAAACAAATAATAAAGTTAGATTATCTCACTGCTGCAACTGTCTTCCCTTCCATGTGGAGGCAAACCTACTTTAAACATATTACCAACACCTAAAGGACGCGTCTGATTCACTAATTGTTACATAGCCAAAAATTGCAGACCTCTGTGATTTGGAAATTGCGTTTTTTTTAAATTGCGATTAGATTGCAAATGCGATTAATAGTGCAGCCCTATTTTCTAGTGATACCGACCACTCAGAGCTTTACACGAAAGCAACATTCACCCCATCGCACCCAAACGCATTCATACACAGATGCAGATCAGTTTGAAACTTTGGGGTCAAGTGCCTTGCCCAGGAGCACATTGACAGGATTGCAAGATGACTCCTGTTTTGTACTGTCCACTTATTGTAAGATTTAGGACATAATAAAATCAAATAACTTTCAGAAACTGATCAACTGTGTTTATGGCTGGCGAGAACGTACCGTGACACCCCTAGGACGTTGCGCCTAATTGTCCAAAGTGAAAAGGAGATGGTGCTGTTCGTATGAAGTATGGACTCAGGGGCGCTGATTCCAAATCCAATCCAGATTCTTTGGGAAAAGTTTAAGGGCTGTGAATACTTTTGTACCAGTGGTGTCTAATGATTTTCTTTCTTTCTTTTTTTTATTGGTGAAGGGTGTTGATGGTGCTGGGAGCAGGGAGGGGTCCTCTGGTTAATGCGTCGCTGCGTGCTGCCAGACAGGCGGACCGAAAGCTCAGGGTGTATGCTGTTGAGAAAAATCCCAATGCGGTAATCACGTGAGTCGAGCTGCTTCATTTCTGGAAGCATTTCCGTGGAAAGGAGCTAAATGTTTCATTTCAGGGCTTTCTGTTGTTCAGATTAGAGAACTGGCGCTTTGAGGAGTGGGGCGACCAGGTGACTGTGGTGTCGTGTGACATGCGGGAGTGGGAAGCGCCGGAGAAAGCTGATATCATTGTCAGCGAGCTCCTCGGATCCTTTGGGGACAATGAGCTCTCCCCGGAGTGCTTAGACGGAGCGCAGCACTTTCTCAAAGGTACAAATCCTCTAGCTTCCGAAGAAGCCCCGTGTCTCAGCAGGATATACAAGAAGCGTTTCTTCTACCCCATTACCCTCAACGCTTGCTTGTATCATTTTCTCTTCGACGCAGATGACGGCGTCAGCATCCCCTGTTCCTACACGTCCTTCCTGGCTCCTCTGTCCTCCTCCAAGCTTTACAATGAAGTTCGAGGGTGCCGGGAACGCGACAAGGACCCCGAGTGCCATTTTGAGACGCCTTACGTCGTGAGACTCCATAACTTCCACCAGCTGGCTGAGCCTAAACCCTGCTTCACTTTCACACACCCCACAAAAGGTAAGCACTCAACAACGTCCTCAGAGGTTACCTTGCCGGCGACTTTTCTGGAGCCATGGTGGTACTAGCCGTAGAGGCGGGCAATCGCAGTCCTCTTGAAGAAAAACACGTGATGCTTCATAAATAAAACATCATCGAGGCCATTAGCTGCTAGGAGCAGCTGGAGGAGAGGGCAGCTCTCTAAAAGTTCTTCCTGCTGCAGTTGTGAAGTCCGCAGAACGGCTACGTGCAACCCTTGATCCGCTGTGGTGTTCTGGATATACACGAGTTAAATTTCCTGCCCTCTGCTGCGACGCATCTGAGACGACGCGTTTGATGGCCGATCAAAAAAGTCCCATTTTTAAGAGTGGTCACGATGGGTTTAATGGCTATTATATTTTCATCTAACTGTACAAATACTGTGCTACTCACACGGTAATCATTAAAACCAGCGGCCAGTGCAGAATTTGCCTTGTAGACGATCTCTCTGCTTTGGCAGTTGGTCAATATTTCTTGATCCTTCACAATCGGTAACATCATCACATCAGCCACCCCTAGCGTACCGGCTAACTTTTTGGAACCTCTCGAAGGTGGCTGGTGAGTCACAGGAAGTGGCCTCCAGGTTATGGGAAGGCGCTTCCTATATTATGCGGTGCTGTCAAATAACACCGGCCCCCTACAAACATGTACACTTGCACATGACGCTCAAGCACTGATCATCTTTTCTTCTTCCAGACATGAACAACAACCGGTACCAGTGTCTTCGATTCTCTGTGGATTGTAACTCGGTGCTCCACGGCTTCGCAGGCTACTTTGAGACCACCCTGTACAAAGATGTCACCCTTAGTAAGTTGCCTAAGCAAGAGAGGAAGTTCTAAGCAAGCGATGAGATGTCATTTGTGAACGTGTTTGTTGCAGGTATAAAACCAGATACGCATTCACCTGGGATGTTCTCCTGGTTTCCCATTCTGTTCCCCCTCAAAGTAAGTCACACTTCCACCCAGGTCAAAATTCAACACTGACACGCAGAGTAATGTTTCTTTTGTTTCTCTGACAGCAACCCATCTCCATATCCCGGGACGACGACGTCACTGTGCGGTTCTGGCGCTGCAACAATGGGAAGAAGGTTTGGTACGAGTGGGCTGTGACGGAGCCCTCCTGCTCTGCCATCCACAATCCAGCGGGTCGCTCCTACACCATCGGCCTGTGAGCTTGAAGAATCAGCACACCTGTCAGACATCCTCCTGTTTTTTTTTTTTCTTTTTTAGTAAGACTGTTTCTGTCGGGGCTATTCTGGAAATACCCACAGTATACCCTCTCTGACTTGTAATGTTCCACTCTGAGTCTGTAGAGACATAACTCAATAAATCGACTGTTTTGTTTTTTTGTTTTTTCCAGACGTCTGGTTTAGGAGAAATGAGTTGTCTCCCATAAACACAAACCCCTTAGTCTGGCCCCTTCATGTCGTCTTCCATACAGTTATGAACAGTTACTGTGGACAAGTACATGCAATCCAACTGGATCTATGCCTTACCAAACACATTCCACATGATCAATAGAACGTTAGCATAATGTCAATATACGCCCTTTAGTGTCAGAGGAAAGTTGCTCATTTCAGGTCAAGTGTTTGCTGTTGTTTGAACGTTTTCAATAAAACACACTAACGTTCTCAGTTTTCAGTTATTTCAGAATGGCATGTAAATGTATACTTCCACTAGGCTTCAAATTGAATTTCTTTTGCAGAGTAAGTGATGATTTTCTTAATGTCAATGCATTTCAAGGTGAATATACAGACTGCAGCTCATACTGATGGTGGACAAGGAGTATGTCCCCGTTTCACTGCAGATGAGAAGGAAACGCCATCCTTTGTGTCCTGCCTTCCTCCTTCCCTTCCTCTGGTGCCATTCTTCTGTATCCTGGTCATATTTCTTTTTTTTTATGTCATTTCTTGTTAAATAAACCTTTACTTACTTTTTCCTTTCCGTCCTTGCCTTTGTCCTACCTAACTTCCTTGTGTCATTGCATCGTTCCTTCCTTTCTACCAGTTTTTCTCTGATGCCCTATTATGCAAATCCAGCCCACCTTTGAAATGTCTGCCATGTCTCACCGTTAACTAGTATTTTATTTTTGAATTAACATTAAGGACAAATCTGGAAAAATATATAGCTGAAATATCCATACAAACTGATGATTGTGGTGTACTAACTGAAAAGGTGCTTGAATGGCAACAAACAAAACTGTATTTAACATTAAGTTTTTTTAATTAAAATAATATTCTTAGTTCATAAACATATGAAATATATTGAGCCTTGATTTATTAAAGGAATAGAAGAAACTATAGCACTGAGTAGAAGTAGTTGGTACTTCTGATATCCGACAACCTGTGGGATGAGTTTCTTCTGTTTGGAGGCAGATCGTCTCCGTTTGTCTTTCATCACCGTGGCTCCGTGCGTCTGTTGGGACAACTTCAGGACTCAACCGGAATCCTGTGAGCGGCAATTGTCAGATGTGTTACTATGGCAACCATCGGCTGCCTGTAGCCGTTCTAACTGCCGGACCTGATGTGTAAGGTCTGATTTGCTTCGGTGAAAAAGACACGTTCGTAAGTAGTGCTGCTGTTTCTGTTATTATTTTAGTAATTATTATTTTTTTAGTAGTTATTATTTTAGTAGTATTTTAGTAACAATGAAACGACTAAAGGCTCAAGAGAAATTAAATGTTTGTTTTTAACCAGCTCCGACAGCTTGTAAAACAACTTAGTTATGAATCATTGGGTATTTTAGCCAAATTTGGTTAAAACACCCAATTATTTCATTTCTTTGGCGGGAGTCCCAACAGCATCCCACTTCTTGATTGTATTTGCAAAACTTATCTACATGCATTTAAATGTATGGGAGAATGACGTCGCACAGAGTTTCTGTTGGATTTGGTTTTGGGCTCTTTCCAAAAAATGTTCTTTTTGTCTTCACTGAGATAAAAATTAAATCCCTCATCATTTTAGCGGATACCTAGAGGATTTGGGTCAGAATCGACAAATCAACAAGATACAGTCATATTCAATCAAGTTATTGTAAAGTTTATTTCAGTAATTCAATTCACTAAGGGAAAAACATCATATAGATTAATACAGACTGGTGATGTTTTAAAGCCTTTATTTCTGTTAAGTATATTTTCCTCCACCTCCAGCTAATGTAAACAGTATTTAAGATTAAAATATTGTATCAGGCCAATTACGAAAAAAGCAACATTTTCATGCAGAAATAGAGGCTTAATGCATATTCTAATTTATTGAATATGTCTTGTTTTGTTCAGACGAAATGTTTGGGAGTGGTGCGGTTGTTTTATTTTTTTTGTACTCTTCAAATCATAACCTGAGAACACTACTGCTTCTCTTCACCAGGCTTGTGGATACTCATCATGGCCCAAAGAGGGCATGACCAGGTCCAGGTCCAGGTCCAAGAGACCTATGAATTATCCCTGGCTGAAAATCCACACCTGAAAAGCTGCATGAGGAAACTGGAAGATCATCTCCAACAGCTTAAGATGGCCAGAGAAGAATGCTTTTATCAACCCTCTTCAGAGACCCCCGCTTGTTGGCGCAAAAGTAAAAGGAGGAGACAAGATGACCTGCGACGGGAGAGGAAGCATTTGGAAGAGGAGAAGAAACACTTGCAGGCAGCGAAGAAGGATTTAAAGAACAAGGACAAACAGCTGAGCGAGACCAAGGTCAATTTAGTGAAGGAAAACATGAACCTGCAAGTGGAGAAGACCCAGCTGAGGGACGAGAAGAAGAGACTGGAAGAAGTGAAGAAAGAGCTCGAAGAGGAGGAGACCAAGATGAAAGAAGCAACGCAAGTCCTGAGAGAGGAGAAGCAAAAACTCGCTGAAGAAAAGAAAGAAATGGCAAAAAGCAAGACGATGCAAGAATGCAGACGAGGCCTAGAGAAGGAAATCGCAAGAGTGGAGTCAGAGAAAAAGATACTGGCAAAAGAAAAGGAGAAAATGAAGGAGATGGACGAGGAGTTCCAGCTGGAGAAAAAAGAGTTGAGAGAGTTAAAAGCACAACTCGGACAAGAACAGAAAGAGCTGCAGCAGGAAAAGGAAAAGCTCCAGGCCACAACCAAAGACCTGCTGCAAGAAAAGAAGCATCTAAAGTTAATTCAAAAAGAAATGGAGGAAGAAAAGCAGATGTTTGTCTGTAAAAAATCCAGACTTGAAGCGATGGCTGAAGAGCTGCAGTTTGAGAAGAACGTGTTAGAGGAGAGCAAAAAGCAGCTGGAGGAAGGAAAGGCGGCCTTGCAAAATGCAACAGAAATGGACAAGAAGATGAAGAAAGAGAACAAAAAGAGGGAGCAGCAGACAAAGCACCACGAGAAAAAGGAGAGAGGCGAGAAGATGGGAAGTGGAAAGAGCACTTTCTGGAAGTGGATCCAGAAGAACCGCAGCAGCAGGATGGCAGAGGAAGCTGCTGGTTCTCGGCAGGAGTAGTTCTGCTCACATCCTCTTCCACCCCTCAGCTTCCCATACTACCTTCATCTGGTAAAAATCCAATAAAGAAGCAAAACATTTAAAAAACCGCTGTAGATATTTCCTCTTTTGTTGTGTTCTCTGCTCATCAGCCTCCTTCAAATGCCCCACTGGATTTAAACATTTATTCTTCCTGAACCTGTAGCTACTCTAGCCGCAACAACGTTATCTTTACATTCTGTTTGTTTAAAGGCCAGCAGCCACTCTATATGACAAACCACAAGCTTTTAAAAGCTAATATCTCTATATTATTAAAGATTACTTCTAAAGTTCCACAATGTTAAAATCTACCTGCTTAAAAACCCTCAATGTGCAGAACAGCTCTCAGCAGACCGTGTTTTATAAAAAAAAATGCCAAAGTTTCTGGATGACGTAACAACTGTGAAATCCGATTGGCTAATTTGTGCCTGCTAATTGACTCACTGACTGGAGGCCGTAGCTGCCACATCGCCCCAAAATCCACGCATCATTGGGTGGTGCCCATTGTCATGAGACAGTTTACCTTCTGAGCTTGAGATCAAAGAACTAGAAGTGGTTGGCCGGCTGGAATACCTTGAAGGTGTTAATAAAATGGCCATCGGCTAAAAATCTAAATAGGGTTTGCTCATGAAACTTTAATGAGTTAGAGTAATACAGTATCAAAGAAGCAGATCAGCTGAGAAAAAAACAAACTTTTCCTAGGCATCTTACAAACTAGTTTCTGTTCGGCTAACATGGCATCCTGTTATTTTATAAAGAAATGCCCTTCTGATTAGTTTAACTTATTGAAAAAATATTTCTGACGGAAACATCGTTTTGCCTGTTTTTCATATTTGCGTCCGCTCAGGGCTGCAGCTGGTTCACCCTGAGGACCTGGACGGTTAGTCAGCACCATGTGTTGGTCAGAGAAATTCCTTTTTAGAGATGTTCTTGTGTTCATCACTGGAAGAGAGGACACACGTACCGTCTATGAGATTGCTGCCCACTTTTTTGAAAAGCAAGCCCTGCTGCCGGTTGTTTCTTTTAATGCATAAAAAATAATCTGCTTTCAGGAAACTGTAAATATTTCTCACTCAAATGTGTGTCCTAAAGAGCGCTGGTCTTTGAAAGTCTTAACCTTTTTTTTAGCCCAGCTTTAATGCCTTCTTTTTTGCATTTTTGCACAAATATGGGCAGCTATTCCCCTAAATGCAATTCTGCCGTGTCATGTAAATGTGATCAAACTGCGAAAGCTCAGACACTTTTATTAGCATAATCTGAGGCACAAATACCCTTTTTTTGAGGACCTTATGGATTAGATGGATGCTCAGACTCCAGATCCCCTTGCTCTCCTTGTGTGAAGGACTTCCAGTTTTTATGTGTTACCTTTAGGCATGTGTTTATGGCTCATTTATTTATATTTTTCAGAAGCGGTTCTGTCCTTAATCTCAGGGAGCAGGCATTTTCCTGACATTAACATCACCCACAGACGAGTATCAGACTTCCATTCATGCCTGAAGGGCACACAGTAATGGGAGATGAAGTAATTATTTAGAGCATACTAATCCCTCATCAGCCCCGCGATTGTTGAATGCTAACCCTAACCAGTCGGGGGGGGAACCCGATCAGGATGAACCTATGCATCGAAGGCAACGACTGGAAAGTCACAGCTGAAAGACCCTTCCTCTGCCTTTGTGATCCCAGGATAAAAATGGGATGTGCAGCGCCGTGCGGGTAAATCCTCTGCTGGCAAAAACAAGTGGCTGTATTTAATTTCCCTCTGGGATAAATAAAGTATTTTTGAATTGTAATTTGAAGACTACATATGCACTGAACCTTGCATATTGCATACAAAACATTTTGACTTATCGGAGTACTGAAGTCAAAAATGCGGTGTCAGCTGCTTGAAAAAAATAGAAACTGAATTCAGCGAGTCTCCTTTTTTGGCTTCAGTGGACAATTTGGGATCTGTTTCAAGGCTCTAACCAAAGTCCTCTGGGTGTTACTGCATAACTGATTGGCACTGAAACTCATAAACACTCATGTTTTCAGCAGAATCATTTGAAATAGGACTGAATATCATTTTTGTCCTGAGTATATCATCCATTTGTTAGTTGAGCCTTGTAACAGGGCGTTTCAGTTAGGTTCAGGTTAAATCAGCTGTTTGTGCTTTCATAATTACACAAACTGTGTGTGTGTGTGTTTTTTGTCAATGGTTCCCTAGGCTGATAAGTGGACACAACCATCTGGCTCCGCTCTCAGAACCAAAGGGCTTTTGGTTCTGCATCTCAGGCCGTTTTTGCAGTACACCTCGTCTGCCTGTCCTGTCACACACTGCACACCCATCTCTTTACTTGTGTGGTGCCGCTATCCTGTGTAGGCCTGTTTTAAAATTCTCTTTTATATATATATATATATATATATATATATATATATATATATATATATATATATATATATATTCAGTATTGTGTCAGTATGTATTCAGTATTGTGTCTAAAATTGTTGAAACAATTCTGCTGGACAGGATTTCAAAATGTGTTTTATCTTCACGTAACCAGTTTGGCTTTATAGCTAAGCGGTGTACATATGTATATATACGAATCAAAATAGAGGTGCAGGATTAACTTCAATAAAACATCATTAACATGCTGTGTTTCATGAGAAATGAGTGCTAATTTCGGAGAAAATCACTTTTTCTGATACAATGGACCTGTTTCACCACTTGACATGTTTCGAACAAACGTTAAATTGCGGAACTGTGTTGAGTTGTTTCAATGAAATGATTGTCAGTACTGCTGTTTTGGACCTTCTTGCTGATTTTTCCCCTCGTGTTCAGAGAATGAAGTCTGCGGTTTTGATCAACCTACAACAAAGCATGAAAAAATATTAATTTTACATAAAGTTAAGGTGAACTCCGACTCTTCTAGTTCAAAGGTCAGTAAAGGTATCCCTTCGCATGACACAACACCAATAAAGTACTCAAAGTTTCGAAAAGGTTGGTGACCCTTGGAATAGAACATGTTAACTTGTTTTTGGTCAGCGCAACTACAGAAACAAACTGACAATATAAAAATAAACAAAATAGCACTCTAATCTCTATAACATATTTGAGTATTTCACTTGTCTATCAGACAGCTGTCATAAAAACTTAACAAAGTTTTAACATCCCCTCTGTCCACCATTTAGAGCATTAGCTTGAAATGACTTTTTATTTATGTTGTGAGAAAACCAACTATAGACAGACTTTAGGTATTGGTGGTGTAACAGAGTGTGTCCATAACGTTTTTACAGCTTCATGGCTCTAGTGCAGTTCCAAGCTCACAGGGAAAAGAGAGCCTGTTCATGTGGAGAAAAGTGAGACTTGCACAATCACTGCATGGCTCCCAAATATGACAAATTCTGTTGACATGTGTGTCTAGAACAGGGGTCTGCAACCTTTACAAACCAAAGAGCCATTTTTACCTCAGTCCAGCTGAATAAAACCCTGCAGAAAGTTACATGACGTTTGGAAAAGGCAGAACTTATAATTTTTGATATATATTTACTATACGAAATTTGCTGTCATTTTAAAAGACACTATTTTATTTCTATTTCTGTTTTAAAATAGAGAAAAGCATAAAACTTTTCCAAAAAGAGAATGGATGTAATTTTTTCAACAGGATGTTGCTATTTGTGGAAAATTCTTAGCATGTCATTTCCAATCTAATAACAAGAAAAATAGATTTAAAAAAAATATTACTGGCACTTTTAGTGTCATTCTGTTGTGTAAATTCAATGCAATTATTCCATGAAAAAAACTACTAACACCTGCATGAGTTATTGTATTTATATGTAAACACATTAGTTCTTACTTTAGCATTTTACGAGCCATTGTGGAAGGTCCAAAGAGCCACTTGCAGCTCCGTAGCCACAGGTTGCAGACCCTTTGTGCAGAGAAATGGGGCTGTTTATGCCCCGTGGTATCAGTGGAACAACGCTGGCTGGAAACCACGCAGGAATGGTTGGGATCTACCTGAATACTGTCACAATCTTAATGTTTCTAATGAATTATTTTTCAAGCCCCACATGTCGAATGATAGGAAAACCAAGCTTAGCTCATGACGCTTTTAATTTGTCTATAGGGTGCCGGTTTGTGAGGTATAAAATCCATTTCACTTTCTTATCCTGTTGCCTGATTTGTCCACCCTTTTTCTCATTTACCTTTTTCTTTTTGTGTTTTTACATATTACTTGATCATGGACATGGAAAAAAGTCCAACTAATGTGAGCTCAATACTGGAAAGCAAAAGTTGTAAAAAAAAAAGATCAGATATGCCTTTTTCGTTGCCAGTAGTAACACTAAAATCTCAAGATGGTTTAACTAGTGTCATTCTTATTTCTCAGTATTTTCTGCCTGATTGCTGTTTAGTATTGCCATTCACCTGTGTTATGTTTCAAGCATCCCTACTAGAATGGGTGGCTCATGCAGTATCTCTCTGTTTTCCTGCATGCAGTGCAGTGAAACTGGTTGAAAGGGCTGCCTCCTTGCCCTCATCAATGTTTCATCTGGCCTCTAAATCGCCAGAGCAGCAGAGGGTGGAGCTCAGCCGCAAGAAGTGATCAAATTGCGGAAGTCACGGACAGGTATGACAAGCTGAGGTGGGTCAAGACGGCTGTTAACAAGAAAAGAGAGCTATGGGTTTCACCGTCAAAATAAAAGCCTTCGTGTGGGAACTCGTCGTTACAGAGGTATTAGAGAACTATATGAAACATCAATAACTCTGCAGCTTATGGTTAGATACAAGGATGAAATGGTTATCTGTCGTACTTAAAAACTACAACTCATGAAGCCACACATCCATATGATCTGAAGGGGACAAATATTTGTACCACACTGACAGATATTCGATGCATTTTACATTTTATAAAATTATTCTTTTATGTATGCCATGTTGAACATTTTACTAATTATTTAATGTTTGAATATTGCTGATGCCTCCTTGTAAAGAACAGATACCTCACAATGAGTTTTGTAATTTTTTATGTAACCTTTGCTGTATTATAAAAAAACTTTGTGCACTTCAACTCTGATGATTTTTTTTCTTATTGTTGTTCAATAAGGTTCCTTAAATTTCAACATTTTGTTTTATATAAGAATCCCAATTTGTTAATGGTTTAAGATGGCAAGCTGATTGAAAAGCAGTGATGGCTACCTGGGTTGATATCAGCCATTTTACATTTTATTGTGCATTGTTTTATTCCATGGACAACCTAAAAGACTAGTTGTAAACGTGAACCTGTCCATATTTAAATGGTTAAATGGTTCAGGTATTTACAAATATTTAGCTTCATTGATCCTAATCTGGACCTGTCCAGGATATACCCCGCCTCTCGCCCACTGAATGCTGGAGAAAGGCACCAGCACCCCTCACGAAATAAAATCCAGGCTACAATTTCTTTAAATTTAGTATTTACAGATACTCCACAGTTGTGTATTTTTTCCCTCCCCAATAACGCAAGAAAATAGTAAAAAAAAAAAAAAAAAAACACAACTGGATAGTAAAGTATGGATTTACACAATAGGGATACAACAATTAAAAAAGACAGTCAAAAAGATAACATAAAATAAAAACAAAAAATATAGCAGCTCAATTCTGCTTGGCTTAGATTTAGGTTGATTACATCACAAGAGGCACGAGAACCGAGTTAAACAGCTAGCATTAGTCAACAATATGGCAACTTTACACAGATTTGGAATTTCAATTCTCAATGATTTGAGATGTGTTTAAGTTGCAAGGAGTTCAACTTTAATTATGACCCCCAAGATGACCTGCAAGTAGATACTGTCAAGAATAACAAAATGTGAATCAAACAGTGATGATGGTCATCTTCAGAACTTTTATTTGTTAAAATCTGGTCTTATTCCTATTTGAATTTTTTCATTATGCTTGTATCGCCTTCAATTCCAAAACAGAGAAACATCAAAATGCAAATTAAAGTACTCAAACAATCTTAACTAGTTTCTATAAGACTATCCTGATGTCCCCACAAGCTTGAGGTTGTTTTGAAACGGTGTATTTTTTCTTGGTGGAAATAAGATTGGTATCATGAGGGTATTGCAGGGGTGGCAAGAACAGCCTTGTCTTTTTTATCCAAAAAATACAGGCCTTCTAAATCCTTCTAAATGTGACAACATCATCCCCTGTTGTTTGGTCTGTACCTGCGGTCAGTAGTATGATGAATGCTATTATTAAACTCCTAAAAAAGTACAAAACCTACTGTTACTGGAGTTTGACTTTAATATAAATGGATTGATATTATTTTTGCCTGATGGGGTTCATAGCTATGGTTAAAAGCCATGTATATTGTTATTAATATTATTTAGTTAAAAGTGTTGCAATGTTGAAACATTCAACTAGTTAAACCATTGTTAGAAATTAATTAATGTGTTATAAATGTTAAAAAGGATTATCTTGAGAACGACAGCTTTAATTCACAGAAAGTGATAAAAGTAACATTTTTGACCAATTTTTTGTTTTTCACAACAGAGAACCATATATTTGAGAACCTCTGGCTTTAGCCAACAAACCAAACAACGCGTTTTAAAGGAGTTAAACTTGGCATTACTTTTTAAAACAAAAATGTTTTTTATGTAATATTATTTTCATTATTGGAAAATTCTTTATTCACAAGTGCAGATTCTTCAAAGTTTCTCCAAATTTCCAAGCATTCCAAAATTATGTTACAAATTTTCATGCCTCGATTAAGTTACTGAAAAATAACAAAGCCTTAAAGTTTTCAGATTTGATAGCAGTATACTTTGGCTAAACCCCTGTGTTGCTTGTTTTCTTTTATTTTTCCTCTTTTTCCTTTTGTTTCTTTTAATTTGACTGTTTAAGTTTATATTATTATATTGTTATATTGTCTTATAAAAAAAACGTAATTGATGGCATATGTTCAATTGTACTTTTGCTGTTTTGGAATTGTACTTTGAATTTGTTTAATAAAAAGTTAAAAGAAAAAAAACGCGTTTTATTTTGAAGGCTGAAACCGGAAGTCGGGGTGAAAACCGTCCTTGTTTTGACGTCACCTGCATGGATAGACAGTATTTGGGTTTCCAGCCAACTGAACGGTGCCGTGTGTTGGAGGGGGTCGGTTAAACGCTTTACTCTTTGAAACAGCGGGCATTATAATCGAGGTAGGTGTCGGTTTTGAGCCGCGAGCGTGACGTCGCAGCGGGTTAGCTTGGTCTTTAGCCCAGCTGGCGGCTAACAGCATCCAGCAGCAGCAGGTTAGCTCGGTCCGGACCGGACAGCCTCTGGCTCTGTTCGCTCACCTGCAGCATCGACTCAGGCGGTGTGACGACAAGTGACGCTTTTGGCTGGATTGTTAACTTGTTAGTCTTTGACGCCGAAGTGCTAAAAATGTGATTATTAGAATAACTCCGTTTGTCACCGGATGTAGTTACGTTACGGGGGTTAAAGGGCTTAAATGTTTTGGCGTTATCCTGCATTTTTCTTTGGATTCAGTTTTTAATTACGATTTCTTTTTTTAAATACAGTATATACTTAGTTTAATACGTAGTAGTAACTGTCAAAGCCGAATGTGTGGAAACAGGAAGTGCACCAGCTCTGAAGAGCTGAACCCCACGCAATGATAGTAATAATAATAATAATAATAATAATAATAATAACCCTTTTGTGTCTGCGTGTCTCCGGCAGACGTCGCCCTCGCGCTCCCACAGCCATGTCTCCGTCGGTCCCCCTGCAGGAGATGATCCGAGCCATCAGGTCAGCCCGGACCCAGTGTGAGGAACGGGGGGTCATCCAGAGGGAGTGCGCCGTCATCCGGGCCCAGTTCAGGAACACCGACAACGAGGGCCGCTCGCACAACCTGGCCAAGCTGCTCTACGTGCACATGCTGGGCTACCCGGCTCACTTCGGTCAGGTGAGGGGAGATTTGGCTAATTCCTGTCACGGGTTCGCCTTGGGCCCACGGGTGGGGAAACCATCAAGTGTCTGCTTTCCATCCAGAGAGTCCGGACAGACGTCGTTTGTGGGATGAACAATAGTGTAGAAATGGGTTATGGGGCTTAAGAGAAATTAGGAAGTACTTTTCATCCCCCCCCAGCCTTATGGAGTGGGAAATAAACCTGGATTAAACAAATGGCTCAAAACTAGGCGTTGCCAAATTCGAGAGGGAATTGGACCGTTCGGTTCAGCTGCGTCGGAGGACTGATGCAGCGCTGGACCCCGGAGGCCCCTGTTGTAGAACCATTTTCCGCTGCAGTTGCAGGTTGAAGTTTTTTTGCCGAGCTTTGGGCATCTAGAGACTAGATTTTCGTCCCGTCCTTCTTCGAGCAACATGACCCCAGCTCAGTCAGATCGGTTCAAGAGAGGCCGTGGACATGAGCAGTAGGCCTGTCACCACAAGCCATGAATCAGTTAATCGCAGGATGAATTTTAATCACACGATTAATTAAAATAAGCTCCATAACTTGCGCATGTGTGCTTGCTTTTCCCACCCTCCCTTGTGTTCCCCTCTCCTCTCTCTGAGACCGCATAACGAAAGGTTTCGGCACGGTGCTCGATCTGTCTGAGGCGTTATTTCGAGAGGATATACTTGCGTTGTTATGCTGTTATGATATTATTTGAAAACGGTCTCCAAAAGACGATATTATGATTTATCGCGGTAAATATATAAAAAAAAATGAACGTTGCAAAATTTGTAATCGTGAAAGGCCTAATCAGCAGTTCAGTCTTGCCGCAGATTCCCAGCCACTATCCTGCAGGTGTTTGACGCATCCTTTCTCCAACACACCTGGATCGGATGCATGGGTCAGTACCAGACCTCTGGAGGGCTGCAAGGCATGCGGATAGAGAGCGATCGGAGATCTGAATCAGCCGCTTGGGGAGCAGGGCAGCAGGAGAAAAAGGACGGTGCGTGGGTTTCTTGTAACGTTGTCCTCCTCCTTGCAGCTCTTCCGTATAGGCTGGATTTGGGGCATCAGACACGATTGGGATGTTGCTTTATTAGCAAAAACTGCTCTTAACTTCAGTCAAAACCTGTCTGCTGTTCACTGATGGTCACTTTCAAACATCTGGGGCTTTTTTACATCCTCAGTGTTATCTGAACAATGTGAACCGTGCTTGATTCCCTCAAGCAAAGCCTGACAGAAACCAACAAATCTCCTGTAAGTAGGCCAGCGGCTCGGTCCTCTCCCCACTCGGAGTTCCAAGCCTCCTCGGCTCAGCGGGGTGAAAGAGCAGAGACTTTGCCTTCGGGCGTCGGCAAGTTGTCAGCATTTCAAGCGGCGCCACATTTCACAGCGTTGCCGCTTGTCTTTTGTAGATGGAGTGCGTTCGGATGATCGCCAGCCCGCGCTACAGCGACAAGCGCGTCGGATACCTGGGAGCCATGATGCTCCTGGACGAGAAGCAGGACGCGAGCCTGCTCATCACAAACTCCATAAAGAAGTAGGCACAGTTGTTAATAGCTGCATTATGTGTAAGAAGAATCATGTCTATATTGATATTAGAGTTTCTAAACGGCTTTAATATTATGCGCTGGACTTTGTGCAAAGAAAAAAAAATGCCTTCTGTGTTTACTCTATGCATAGCGAAATATCAATAATTGTCTTTATTACACTTGTAACAACAAAAAAATGATCATCGTATTTAGTGCTGTAAAAAAGAATTTGCTATCTCCCATATTTCTGTTTTTTTTGCTTTACTTTCAAACTGGAGCGTTCCAGGTCGTTAGAATAATTTCAGTCTCAAAGACAATCTGAGGAAATATGAGATGATTTCATTTGTTGAGAGAAAAAAAAAAAGAAGCTATCCAAACCAACCGGGCCCTATGTGGAAAAAGCATTTGCTCCCTAAACCTAAAAACTGGTTGTGTCACCAGTAAGTGTCTGGGATACATGGCTGTCAGTCACACTGGATGGTTTCCGGGCATGATTGGCCCCGTTTTAAGGTCAACATTTCAGTTCAAATAAATGCTTACTTTGACTAGGCCACTCCAAAACTTCCATTCTGATTTTTATTTTGAATGGCTTTCTGGTGTGCTTAGGAACGTTGTCCTGCTGCATAACCCAACTGTGACTGAGCTTTAAGGCATGAGCTGATGGTCGGACAGATTCCTTCAGGATTCTTTTGCTAGAGAGCACAAAGGCTCCCACATACTGGCGCGGGCATGAGTCTGCGGACCTCCGTGCGGAGTCCACGCATACTCCAGGCAGAGCCCGCACGAATAGATATGCGCAGAGCTGATTTTTTTTGACCGCTACGCGCAGTTACACTATAAATTTCTTAGTGGGAAGAATTTTTCCCATGAAAAATTCTTCACACTAAGCAGGCAGTCGTAAGGCTGGACGATGTAGAAAAAAAAGAATATAGACAAAATAGAAATCGTATCGATCGATATCTATAATTATCAAAAAATTCAAAGGCCGCTCTATGACGTTGCTTAATGACCTATATTAAGAACACAAACACTGAATTCAAAGTCAACCCTTTATTCAACCAACTTTTTACCAAAACTGCAAGTTATTGTTACTTTTTATTTTTATTTTAAATAGCGCGTGCTCTCTGAGCTCTTTCAAGCGGGCGGAGCTTGGTGACGGAGTGTTCCTAGGTCTGCGTTTGTGATTGGTTGGGAGGATGGAGTGACTAGTATTAACCTACATGATAGGCTAGAACACAAAAGGAAGGAAAACTGTTCTACTGAACTTTTTATTGACCCTTTTTTTCCCCCCCCTGTCCCCTGGAGCCAACTGGTGCCCTCGACTATGAAGGGTAAAACGTCCACTGAGAGTCTGTGTAGCTCACATTATGCCCGAGTATGTGGAAACCTTAAGTCTTTATGCCAACTGTTACTCTTAGTCATTTAGGTCCTAAAGCTAAAAAAGCAGCCCCAGACCCCAACAGTACTACCCTACGACGAGATGCTCTCCTTTCAAAATGTTCTACATTTATCTTCAGTTCACAGAATACTTTTCCAAAAGGATTTATTTTTTCTTCTGGTCATCAGCTTTGGCCTCAGAGCTCTCCACCAGGGCTGACCTTCCCTCCATCCAGGACTGGTGCAGGTCCAGGGTCAGGAAAAGAGCAGCTAACGTCCCTGTAGACCCCACACATTAAAGCTGGTTCTGATCGATCCCAGTGTCCTTCTCATTGTCGAATTCCTAACTGTGGCAAGTGAAGCATGCATCGCTTCAGATGTTGGGACTCTTTCCAGATCCCACTGAGAGCAGAGATCTCATTAACTTTTTTCTTTACTTTCTTGAATTACTTTAGATCAGGGCTTGGCGGGGGTTGCTTTTAGAGATGTTTTCACCAACTTCATCATGTCAGACAGGTTCCTTTTGAGTTATTCGTTGACCCTGCAGGCCTGTTAACATTCAGGCCTGCCTGTCTCCAGTGAAATTGAACCAGAAAATATGCTTAATCACAATTAATGATTTTACAAGAGGGTCACTGCTCTCTACGCAGGACTGGGATGGTTTAGATAGCTTCTTTCGCTTTGAAGTAAAACATCATTTGAGCACACTTCCTATTTTCTCAGCTGATTTTTGCCTTGTATTAAATTTTTTGTTATAATCTGAAACAAAGTGCAACAAAAAGATGCTTTTAAAGTGACTTAGTGAAAATATAATAACAATATATATATATATATATATATATATATATCACAATTCTTTTACAGTACCATGGGGACCTTTGGTCTTGTGATTTGTGTATTTTGTTGTTTGTGTTGTTCAGCGACTTGTCTCATAGCAACCAGTACGTGCAGTCTCTGGCTCTCTGCACACTGGCCTGTATGGGCTCAGCTGAGATGTGCAGGGATCTGGCCCCAGAGATCGACAGACTGCTGCGGTCCTCCAACTCTTACATAAAGAAAAAGGTAACAGCAGGCACACACACGTTGTCCAATGCACTTAGATGTACAAAGTTTAGTACGTGTACGGTTTAGTTTGGTTTTGCAGCGAGTATATAAAAGTAATCAGTCCACATTCCAAGTTGGGTCGGGATGTCAGAAAGAAACACGGATGCAGATCTTAAAATAGCGAGGGATGCAGGGATGGAAGAGAGATTGTCTGCTTCAGTTTAAACTAGAGCTTAGAAAAATAATCTCCATTTATAGTTCATGTATAGCTCTAAATTTAGCACATTAAGCAAATTGACATGGGTTGATCTTAGCCTCCAAACAACACTGGCATGTTTGCCCTAGGGCTGTACGGTAATAGAAAGATATTGGTAAATATTGCTATGACAATTTCAGTTGCGATATATGATTTTCTTCTTTCCTCTCTTTCCCATCCGTGCTTTATGCTCTCTCTGACCTTTGGCGAGTGTAATATTTAAATTTGATAAAAACCTTTGCTTTTTTATCTTCCCAACTGTCCTTTCCACAGTGGACAATTTATTTTTATTACATGTTGCTGAAGATAACAGCTGGAAAGCGTCACTGAATTGTAAATGTAACCGCTGTTGGTATGGGGCAGTGTGATTTACTCACCATCATCTTGTTTTACTGCTGCCGTAGGCCGCTTTATGCGCCGTTCACATTGTGAGGAAAGTCCGGGAGCTGGGAGAGCTCTTTGTCCCCGCTGCCCGCTCCCTCCTCTCGGAGAAGAACCACGGTCAGTAGATTTCCACACAGCTAGCATCCCTATGTCCTAATCGTTGTGTCCTCTGTCTTCACGTGTTATTTCTGTGGATCTGTTTAATGTACAGGTGTGTTACATGGAGCTGTTGTGCTCATCACTCAGCTGTGTGAGCGGAGCCCAGAAACACTGGAGCGGTTCAGGAAGGTACGAGGTGTCCTGACCCGACGGTTCTGCAGTAATACACACGTTCAACAAATGTACAATGTTATTGAAGCATTCGTTTATGCCAGTACCCCAATTCACTAAGTTAAACACATTATCTAGGTTAATGATACACAGACTGATGTTTTCAAGCCTTTATTTCTGTTAATTATGAGGATTTTCTGCTGGCAGCTAATGAAAACACAACATTTAAGATTACAAGATTACATCAGAAACTTTGTTTAATACCTGCTTAAACGTTGTTATGTTCCAAAGGTACTTTTAATCTGACAAACGAGCCTCATCGGATCACATAATCCAGTTGATTGACTATGACTACGTGTGTTGTGACGGGAATGCGTCGTGTGCTTTCCAGACCGTCCCAGATCTGGTTCAGATCATGAAAGGCCTGGTGATCTCAGGTTATTCTCCGGACCACGACGTGGCAGGAGTCAGTGATCCTTTCCTACAGGTCAGTCTTCCCTTCAATGCCTTTTAGTGTGGAATAGGTGTCCAGTTATTCTTTTTAACATCACGGCAAATTTTATTGACGTTGCACTAGGGGTGGGCGATATGAAGAAAATCTAATATCCCGATATCTTTGGGCTATATCACGATACACGATCTATATCACGATATGTTCAAATAACCTTGAATAACAAATGTTTTTAGCCACATTGTGCCTAAAGTTGCATTGGTATATCTCATATTAACGTGTCAATTTTTTTTTGTTTGAAAAATTGATTGCAAAATGAAAATGAACTTAAAATGTTTTATTTTAGCTCATTTTTAACCACAGCTGCACATAGAAGCTTTTCACAAATTACAATATTGTCACATTAAAGCTCTTTCACGGTCAACACTGGACCTTAAAAACAGAACATCCCAGCGGCCAAAAGGAACACCAAGGAAAAATCTGACACAAAATACACCTGAAATAATCTTTTGTGCCTAAGACGTAACAATTTGTGTAATAGAAATGTGACAATCCCAAAAACAAAAGCTTATATATTGACTATAAAATCAACTGACCAGTCGCAGCTACATATTCAGAGCATCTCAAAAATATTTCCGTTGCTCTTTAGGTGCTGGGAAATTTTAAACAAACGTTTTTTTTCTGTCATATGGGATTCAGCAAAAGAAGACGCCAGTTTCAACAGTTTTACGGCTGGTTTAATTAAAGTTCCCTTCGGTGTGTGTGTGTGTGTGTGTGTGTGTGTGTGGGGGGGGGGGGGGGGGGGTCGACACGCGGAGTTTACGAGACTCTTCATTTTGCACTGGATGACTTTTTAGGTGGAACAAATTTGTGCCACTGCTACCTTTTGTGGCAATGGTGTTACGGCATGTTTTGCAAATTACAGCGTTTTGTTCGACCTCCTTCTTGTGAAATTCAAACCACTGCCTGAAACGCCCGCTGTCGCCATAGCTCTCGCTGTCTCGTCAACGTAAGTAAGCGCACGGGTTCGCTGGTGTGTGTGTGTGTGTGTGTGTGTGTGTGTGTGTGTGTGTGTGTGTGTGTGTGTGTGTGTGTGTGTGTGTGTGTGTGTGTGTGTGTGTGTGTGTGTGCGCGCACGCCAGCATTCTTTCTGGTTTGGAGGAGGAGGGAGTGATGCGTTCACAGCATGTGGGACAAACTAAACTCACAGTGAATTAAATACAGCGGCTCAATCTTGCCATGAAAATTTACACTCGATGGTCGCAATAAAGCCATTTAACCATCGCGCGGAGGAAAACTTGAGATATTCGATATATCGCCCACCCCTACGTTGCACTGAAACGTTGCGAGCAGACCCAGCGTGGTTTCCCGTCACAGATGTAATCTAAACACCTCCTTAACCTTTCCACATTTTGTCACGTTATACGACCGAACTTGAATGTATTTTATTGGGATTCCCTGTGGTTTGTTTTTTTTTTTTTTTGCCTATGTGGAGGTTTCATACGTGGGTACTCTCCAGGTTCTTTCAACTGTCCAAAAGATATTGATTATTCTTTTAACCGGCCACCCTGAATGATCCTCAGATGTAAGTGTGTGCAAACTGAGCGGGTACCCCAGCTCTCGCTGCTCCTCCTGACCCTGCTAGGATGAGTGGATATAGAAACTAGGTTGAAGAGCTGGATTTCTACTCAGACTAAATGACACAACCGTTGCCTGTATTGGTAACTTCCTAAGGCTGTTGGTTGCACTGGATTTTGTTTCGATGTATTACACAAACGGGCGGCTGATTACACATTAGACTTCTCTAGATATTTATTTGTAAGAGATTTAGAGAACCTGGTGTCATCTTCTTTCCATCTCAACATTACGCTCTGCTTTTCAGTGGCGTCCAGTTTAAAAATCTCAATAAAATACAATCAGGTTTATAGCTGAACTTTAGCTAAATGTCAAAACTTTCACGGAGTGTGAACACTTTAGCGGGGCGCTGAATTTTCACGTACGTGTACCAGGGTGCATCACCTCTGCCGTCTTGTTGTTGCTGTCGGTTCAGTGTTCCTGCTCCCCCGTCTGTTCCTTCAGGTCCGCATCCTGAGGTTGCTGAGAATCCTCGGTCGGCACAACGAAGCAGCGAGCGATGCCATGAACGACCTCCTGGCTCAGGTTTGGGTTTCGTTTTCTCCAGCCAGACCCCGTTGCTGTGTTCCTGACGGACGCTGTGGTCGGTTCCACAGAGCCTTGAAGGTCCAGATCTGTCTTTTGGATCTCGTCCTTGCCTGCGGCAGACCGAATCATTTTCGGATCGCTAATGCAAAACATGCAAACATGCAAAACCCGCTTGAACTCTAAACGCATCTCTTGGATCTTATCGTTTTTCTGACGACGGTCGCTGACTGATGTGTGATTTGTTTTATAGGTGGCCACCAACACAGACAGCACCAAGACTGTAGGCAACGCCGTGCTCTATGAGACCGTGCTGACCGTATTAGACATAAAGTCAGAGAGCGGCCTCAGAGTGAGACTCTTTACTGCATTATTAGGCCGGGAATCTTGATTTAATTATCCACTCATGTGCTTAACTTCTCTTGCTCCATAGGTTTTGGCCGTAAACATCCTGGGAAGATTTCTCCTGAATAACGACAGGAACATTCGGTCAGTGCCAATTTTCTCCCTGCCTGACTGCTTCTCCCTCTCTCTCTCTCTCTTTCCTGTTAACTCTTCTCGCCGTCTATCTCCTCTGATCTCACTGGGGCCCTTTGCGTTCTCTATTTCAAAGGCCATACTGACTGTTCTCCTCCCAACAGGCTGTTATCATCTGAGGTGAATAATTACTTTCCCTCTGGGCACTTCCTTTAGAGCCCCACTAGGCGCTCTCTGTCTGTCTCCTCAGTCTGATGACTCAGTTTAGGATCACACTTTTTTCGCAGTGAATGTGGACACCTTGCTTAGCTTCCTAGAGGTTTTGTTGTGTTGTGGGCATGTTAGTGTTTTCCACGTAGGCCTTGCGGTAGAACGGGTCTGTCTGGTTTGCTCCCGCAGAAGCACCGACTCTCTCTCTCTCTCTCTCTGTGACTGGGCGGCAGTGATGGGAGTGCTTTATTCCTGTCAGACTTGCCCCACTAGATACTATCTGACCACACTCTTGATTAGTCGATGGGATGTTTGAACTGCAGATCCTGCCAACATGCCCGCAGACCTCTGTGAATGTAGCTTTATCCATAATGTGGTGTTTTCATTCTTGGTCCTCCTGTGTGGACATGCAGGTACATTGCCATGACGTCTCTTCAGAAGATCGTAGTGACTGACCATATTGCAGTTCAGCGGCACCGTGGGACCATCGTAGACTGCCTGAAGGACCAGGACGCGTCTGTTAAGCGGTAACCTTTACCTCCCTGGGTTTTGTATAGTGAAGCTGTTAATGCAAAGATGGTACAAACCTTTTGCACACACTAGTTATGTGTATGCCTCGTCAACAGAGTAGGAAATTCTGCAGCTTTAAAGTACTTCTTGATTCTGAGATCGACCAACTCGGAAATACATGCATTAGTGACCATATTTTCAAAAAATGTGGCATTAAGATCGTGATTGCGCCGTTAAAGGTTTTTTGAAGGACTAAAAATTGTCCCTCGGCGACCGCTAGGCTGAAAATCCACAATTTGGGTCACGTGGTATGAAAACAATAGAGCTGACCACGGTGCTTTACAGGGTAAACGAGTAGGAAATAAGACCTCTTATTCAAAGCGAATGTAAAAAGAAGTTTTCAAGCAGGATTCAATAGACAGAGGGTGTCCAAAGTGCAGCTCAAGGGCCATTTGCTGGCTTTGTGATGATCTTGTGTGGCCCCTGACAGAAGTTTAAAAAAATGGCACAAATTGGCCCCCCACTTCAAGCTGTTGATGCAGATGGGCCATTTTTTAATCTTTTTTTTTTTTTTTTTTTGGCCATAAAAAAGTCCTGTTAAGAAATTGTTGGGAACAATCTTGGGAAGTCCTTGTCTTTTATTAACTATGTGTTTTGGTTTGATTGTAATTTATGGTAAATAGGACAAAAAGATACCATTGCTCCCCTTTTAAACTTAGCTGCACTAGGGACATCGGCCTGGATGTCCTCAGGGCTATTTTAGGATTGTGTAAATAACTGGATGCCAGACCATTTCAAAACCTTAAGTAAAATAACTTTGGAATTTGTGCAAAAAGCATACAGGCAGCCGGCACAAATCTGCAAAAACTAGGGTAGTATGACCATGCCTTGTTTTACCTGTCAAAGGATGTGCTGCAACAAATTGGATAAAATGCAAGTGATGATTGTTCACAGGTGAAATATAGAAAATTGCAGTCTACAGGTAATGATGTTTTTTACGGTTATTTGATAAATGTTAATATGGGAGTAAAGATTTAATAATATGTACTAAATCTCATATAACACTATGCAGATGTTCTGTCTGCAAAGAGGAAGAGTCAGTCATCAAAGCATGCTGAAAGCTTGGAGCGACTCCAGCTCAAAGCATCCTGACCTAGTTTGATTAATTCAGCTAATAATTAGCTGACCTCTAGGGGACACTCATTGAGCATTGAACATTTACCCCTAGATCATAAGGTTACCTTAAATATTAAAACAACATTGATATCGCAGCAAAAATTGTGCGCAGAACCCTGAAGTAGTTGAGCTTTGGGGCCTCTGCACTCTTCATCCCAGTAGACAAACACAATGCTCAAAAGCAACACGCATATAAAAAGAAAAGAAAAGAAAAAAAAAAACATGAGGAGACACGATGAACCATAATTCATTTTGCCCCATATAACAGATTTTAAATACCCAACATACATGGCAAGATAAGAAATGTCAGCAGATCAAAACATGCTTTCCTGGACATGTTCTTTTTTTCATTCATTATATAATGGGGAACTTGAATTATTACCACCAGTAATTTTATACACATATATATATATATATATATATATATATATATATATATATATATATATATATATATATATATATATATATATATATATATATTGAGTAAAAATTTCTTTTTTATTCTCTCTTTGCTTTTCTCATGTGCTGCCATCTTTGCATCTTTATAGCGTGCTGTCACTCAAATCACGCAAGAATATTTGTAATCGTGACGTACCAACGGCACCAGGCCCCAAAACGAGCATGCAGCAGATCCAAGGCAATAGATGAAGACATGAGACAAGCACCTTTTAAGCACTTTTGGCTTCTCGGAGGTTCCCAACCTTTTCTTGTGAGGGGTTCCCTAACTTTTTAAAGAGTGAGTGAACCTTTAAAGCAGAACCTCACCATAGCGTCGGTGCTGGAAAAGTAGATCTCAAACAATGACAAGTTTGCGTCAACATCACAGTGAAGGCATACTTTCATTCTAAAGTTTGCTCTTTTGCAAAATAAAGATGCGTTCAAAGACATCTGGACAGGCCCACAAAAATTGTTTGGTTTTATTAATTTTTATTTTGGTTCTTCATTTGACCAGTTCCCCAACTTTGTGTTCCAGTTAAAATGTGAAGATGTAAAATGTAAAGAGATCGTCTTCAATAAGTGCCGTTTTGTTTAGGACTGGGTATGCATGTTTGCTGCCAGTGGTATTACACATTGAGCTAAGAACAGGCTTCACTTCACTTGTGTAACTTCAAACTAACTTAAAAAAAGTAAATGAATAAATATTTGGACAATATATTTTCCTAAACATATATTCAGCATTGCATGCTGTTCTATTCCTGGAAGACCAATGAGTTCATTGGCAAAAATAAAATGCAGATGTACCAAAAATTGTAAATTCGAATTCATGGATTTATTGCCCAGCCAGAGGACTGAGAACAGGCCAGAATAAGATGTATTTGATTGGTGTTGGGGAGCAAAGAGAGCAGAGGGTAACCCTGTTTAATAACCAATTATGTGATCAAACTGCACTCAATAACAGCAGTAAAAATACGTCAAACACTTTTGAGTTTCTACTTCTCTGATGATTATTTCTGCCAAGCCCTAACATTTAAATCTAAAACCAGAGAATATCGGCACCCTTACAAGGTAAGGTGAAAAAAAACAGCTGAACATTCGTCGGTGTTGCCATGCCAACACGCTTTATTGCCTTCTGGTTAATTATTCAGACTCTGGGTTGAGGCGATGAGAAAAAAATCCTTTCCTGTAGAGGATTTTAAAGTCCCATTGCCTTTAAGATGCCGTGACTGCAAGGAGTGACACAGAAAGTGGTTGGATGTTTTTGAACTTTTAGAAATGTAGGAAGCTCTGTGCTGTAAATACGTAGAAGTATTAACATTTTTCCCAGCATGGTAGCAGGATTTGGAGGAGTATGACGTGTAAACCTGCTGGTTTTAAACCATATTTTGAATTTAACCACTGCATAAAAGCCACAACATCCCAGTTCCCACAAAACTGAAGTAGTAATTTCTGTATATTATCACAACACACATTTTATGTCTAAATACTGTATTGATTAACCAACATTTATTTGACCTAAAAAAAATTGCTACCTGATAAAAATATGATTAATCACAATTAATCAGTTACAAAACCTCTAGTTAGATTTTCTTTTCCGTCCAATAAGAAAAAAATCTTTTAGGATTGCAATGTTTCAAAAAATGCACAAGCTCTCAACAAATTTACACCCAGCTGGTAAAAGAAAGTTACACTCCACCTGTGATTTGTGTTTCTGCCTCCTGGTTTGGGAGCTGCTTCTCTCTGAATTGGAGAGTCCACCTGTCCTGTCATCTGTTTCTAAAACCTGCCATCTTAATGGGAATGGTAGTGCATTTTTACCCAATGTTCTCTTATAGAATTCAAATTTATGGCTCTAAAGAATGCCCCTAAATGTCAGTATTCAAAGGTAAAGCTTAAATCAAAATATTTAAAGATGTTCCGTCTTATGTCAGGAAACGCTGTGAACTCCTGTCAGCACAGCAAAGCTGCATTAATTGGCGCCTTTGATCCTCCTCTCCCATCCACGTAGGCGGGCTTTGGAGCTATCCTTGGCTTTGGTGTCGGCCTCCAACATCCGCTCCACGATGAAGGAACTGCTCATCTTCCTCTCCTCCTGCCCCCCAGAACTCAGGGCTCATGCTGCCAGCGGCATTTTCAATGCTGCTGAAAGGTAGGAGGCCGTTGTCAAAGAAGCTTTGGTAGAGCCCATACCTCGGTATGAAATGAGCTGTGAAATGACTAAATCCTTGCTAACATGTTGAATGCATGCGAGCACAGCTGCGTTACATCATCCATGTGAACAGACCGAACGGGTTGCTTTCCTGGGTGGCGTCTGGAACAAACGTGTCACAGTTATTGTGCCGAAGCAGTCAGAAGATATACTCCACTTATCCACGCCGCTCACCAAGGCTCTGTTTCCACTCGGTGATAGTCCTGTCTGACGGACACCGGGACAGCGAAGGCCGTCCGTGTCTTTGCTGCGCAGCACTTAGTGACATACGCAGCTGCAGATTCAGTGTGTGTCTCCCCGCAGAGCCCTGCTCAGTCGGCTGTGTGTGTCTCTGTCAGGTACGCACCCTCCCAGCGCTGGCACATTGACACCATCCTGCATGTCCTCACCACGGTAAGTGCACACTCACCCCGCCGCCTTTCCCAGGGGTTGCCGCCACTGATTGTATCGGGGGAATGGATGTGTTAACCCGACTTAAAAACTTGCAGAGCCTTGCAGAAAAATTCGGCTCTCTCGAACCTTTTGTGGTTTTAGCGCCGCACAACCACAAACCTCAACGGTCTTTCCGTTTTTTTTGAGTGACGAATCAAGCAGTTATCGAAGGTTTGGGTTGTAATGTGACAAAATCTATTAAAACGGGTATAAACACGTTTTAGACTATTTATCCAAAAAGCCATCAACCTGAATAATTTCTAATCAGCAGAGCAGGGTAACTCCTCTGGTTCCAGACACAGTCTTTCTTTTTTTAAATGATATTCATCATGTTTTGCAGCTTAAAAAGGGACTATGGCTGTAAATGGCTGTTCCAGAAATGTCACTGGTGATGTCACAATGTGTGGGAGAACGATGCACAGTGATCCTGATACTCGGCCCGCTGCTCTGCTAAAGGCTCTCCCCGGTGTGCGTCTGCATCTGCGTGAGCGTGTGTGTCGTTCCTACCCTCACAGGCAGGGGCCGACGTGCGGGATGAAACCGTGCCTAACCTTATCCAGCTCATCACCAACACCTCGGAGCTGCACTGCTACACCGTCCACAAGCTCTACCGGGCGCTGCTCGCTGACATCTCTCAGGTCCGTGGCTCAGTGTTATCCTGCAGCAGTTCTGAACCAAACGAAGCCGGGCCGGTGTCACGGTAGATTCCACTCTGAAACTGTCAGATGGAAACTGATTTATGTTTGAAAAGCAGCCAGCTGAGCAGTCGATCAGGTTCCCGTCTTCTACCGCAGGACTTAGCTGTGAATTTTGGAAGAACTGTTGCTTCAGACTGCTTTTCCTCTGTTATTCTACGTGTAATAAACAAATAAAGTTAATAACTGGGATATTTGTGTGCACAGCAACCTCTGGTCCAGGTGGCTTGCTGGTGTATAGGAGAGTATGGAGACCTGCTGCTGAAAGGAGAGTGTCAGGAGACAGAAGCTGTGCAGGTAAACGACTGATGAATGATGGGAAACGCTGTGGGGTCATGATTTCAGAGGTCTTAATTCTTTGCATCTGATGAAAAGCAGCTGTATGCAAAGACTACCATGTACTTCAAATAGTCCTATTAACAGCTAATTAGGTATAAACTATGTCAGCAAGTCACAAAGTGCAGGGATAAACCGTTTGTCTAAGAAACAAAGAGTTTCATCCATAGAATCACAGTTAATTACCTCCAAACTGAGTGAAGGTAATAAAATAGCCTGTTTTTGCTCATAACTGAATTTACAGCATCATTTCTGTGTGTTTATGACAGAAAAGTTGTTGGTAATATATCGTTTAAACTCTGTTTTTCATGTCTCTTCATCAGGTCACAGAGGATGACGTCCTGGACGCTTTAGAGATAGTCTTACAGTCGCACATGTCTACTCCAACGACCAGAGGCTTCGCCCTCACCGCCACCATGAAACTGAGCACGCGCATCATAGACAATGTGGAGTAAGAAAAATCTGCTTTTTTTTGTCCCTGACGGTGCGCAGTGAACAGAGTCATGTAGCGTGCACTAAAAGACCAGCTCATCTGTTCTCAGCACCACTTGTACAGAACGCTAGTTCTCAACAGATGGCGTTTCTCAGCTGCCCACCCAACTGCCTCTGTTTCTCCTCATGAATGCGTTCCTCTCCCACAGTCGGATCAGAAGCATCGTCAGCATCTACGGCAGCTGCATAGACGTGGAGCTCCAGCAGAGGGCGGTTGAATACAACGCACTCTTCAAAAAATACGACCACATGAGGTGGGACGCATATTCCTCTTCTTTGTGTATGTGTTATGTTCTAGGGCAGCGGTTCTGAAAACTGCTACAAGAACCGCCACCTTACATGCTTTTTTCTAAGGCTTGGACTTTTTCAAGGTCCCTAAGCAATCTGGGAATGTATCCAATTTCAATTAAAGTATCTTCCAGGTCTGGAAAAGTATGGAAAAAAAAAACCTAAATCAGTTGTGGACAAGTAATTGTATTTCCATCCATCCATCATCAAATGTTTGCATTTTCTAATTATTCTAATTCTAAATAATAATTCATGTCTGAGCACTGTCGAGAAATAATACAAATCTGCGGTAAGCCTTTATATCTAGAATTCAAATGTTTGCTTCAAAAAAGAAAGATCCAGCATCCATCCATCCATCCATTTATTCATCCATCCGTAGATTTGACAACCCACCAATCAGTCAGTCAGTCAGACCTTCCACTGGTTGGTTTAACTATCTGTCCCTTTGTTGGTTTTTCATCTGTCCGCCGTCCATTTTTAGTCCTTAAACCTGGCTAATAAGGGACTGGAGTTCTGGAATATGCAAAAGTATGAAAATTGGACATGGAAACTGTGAAGGAACCCTGTATGAGAACCTATTGCTAGACATGGGAACTGCTTGTTTGGTTGAATGATCAAAATTAAATAAAGCATTCTATTTTTTTTACATGGGATGTAAAACTTCTAGCTTTCCACAATGCGAAGATTAGCAGAAAGGCTTCTGATGTTGGAGTTCAACTGGGGAAGGTCGGCCTTTCTTGCCAATCCTGAAATCAAAATCCAATATGGCTGCCTCGCATATTAAACCCAGTGATTAAACCCAGTGAAAACAGCTGTATTTGTATTTATAAAGACTTTTATCCCTATAAATCTTTTACACAGAGCATATACAAACTCTGTTAGTGAACATGCTGCTACTAGGTATGAGCCAGACGCTCCAGACGTTTTCACACGCTACTGTAGACGCCATAGCCTGTGTGTTTTGTGATCCTAAAGGGAAGGAACAGATGTAGAAAACTCCTCCTGCTGTTTCACTTTATCTGGAACCTCAAACAAACTTTCAACTCACTGCAAAAATAGAACTAAAAATAAGAAACTAGTAAAATCTTATAAAATAATAAGATTATTTGCCAATGGAATAAGATTTTTACACTTAAAATAGGAACAATTCATCTTATGTCAAGTGCAGTATATCTAATTATCTTATTTTAGGGGTAAAAATACTCATTCCATTGGCAAATAATCTTATTTACCGGCTCAAATCAAGGAGAAATACATTCATTTCAAGAAAATTTTACTTATTTTTAGTTCTCTTTTTGCAGTGACTGTAGAAGCAGTCCAATAGAAGATGTAGCGGTTTTGTAATAGTAACCTTTGCATAGCTGGAGACAGACAACAGCCCTATGTGTCGTTTCCTGAATGCTATAAAGTACGACATGTTAAATATCGTGCTAGTAGCATGCATTGCTAATAAAATTAGCCATGGATATTAGCTTGGAGCATGGTTAAACTGGGTTTAACGTCATTCTCAGATCCAAGTTCTAAGTTCAGTGCTAAAGGGGACGCCTCGGTACTCGTTCCAGGTTCACCGTCCCCCTCACACTTCTCTTTTTCTAGCCGGTCATGATGAAGCAAAGTTCACGTACCTGCCCTCTGATACACTGCGGCAGCAGTTGTTGGTTCCCTGCTGATGCTAACTGAGGCGTGACGCCTGTCTCCACAGAGCAGCTGTGCTGGAGAGGATGCCGGTGATTCAGAAAAACTCTATGGGTCAAACCAACGGCGAGGTAGGCGAGGAGACCGTCAGAGAGACCCAGGCAGCCAAAGTCACACAGAAAGAGACGGCTCTGCCGCCACAACCAGCTGGTCAGGTATTCTGAAATATAAATCTTCCCCAATTGGATTTTATTGTGGCGGTCACCAGGAAATTGCATGGTAAAGAAATATGTCATGTTTCTCATGATGTGTCCTCAAATTTTTCAAGTTCAAGGAAACCTTTTTAGTTTTATTGGTGATTTACCTTAAACTCTGTGGGGTGTGTACTTCTTCCGTCCTGCAGGTTTTATGTCACACACGGCTTCTTGGGAAACGTTTAAGGGACACCTTACGGTGTGGTTGAATAAATAGTTTATCTGTCCGCTCCTCTCTGTGTTTTTCCTCAGGTGTGTGATCTCCTGGACCTGCTGGGTGGCTCTCAGGAACCTCTGCAACCCAGCTCATCAGTAGGGGGCGCAGCATCAACCCAGCCCACCAGTGCTGGGGGAGACCTCCTGGATCTGTTGGGTGGGTTGGAGCCCACTCCTCCGACACCAGGTCAGTCCTTCAGATTCACATTCAGCTTCCGATAAGCCGCTTTGCTTCATGCAGCTTTTGAATCAATTTACGCTCTGCTTGCCTCAGCTCCCACTGTGACGGTGTACGAGAAAAATGGCGTGACTTTGACGATAAGCTGTGAACAACAGTCCGACTCAGGCCTGACGGTCACGCTCACAGCCTCCAACTCCACCGACTCAGACATCAGCAGCTTCACCCTGCAGGCTGCAGTGCCCAAGGTTGGTAGCAGACGTCCTGCTCATCTTCCTGAAGTAACCTGCTTTTACGAAATTCACTGCAGTGTCGTCGCGAATAGCGGCCAACTGAAGAGCGTAATCATCTGTGAGATTCATTTAAAAAATGTGAGAAGACGAAGAAACCCAGGGGCACAAGAGTTAAGATCCCAATCTCAGCGTCTCAGCTGTTGAAATGGTCCCTGAAAGTCACCATTTGTGATCATATGGAAGTCCATGATTAGCGTCCCTCGTTTTTATACCCGTTGGTTTAAAATTCAGGCCCATCACATTGTTGTTGCTGCTGGTATTTAGTGTTAAACAGCATGTGTACTGTAATGTTTCGCCGTCACAGCTTTGCTTTCTTTCCTCCAGAGCGTGCAGTTACAAATGAGGGCCCCTAGCAGGGACTCCCTTCCTGCAAATGGTGCTGCTAAAGTGACTCAGCTGGTGATCCTCAACAACCCAAACAAGGTGGGTCTGCCAAATGCAAGGTAGCGGTTGTTAACGCCGCACCGTATCGGCGGGGGAGTTTCTACGGCCAACGTTTTTAGAGAGGATGGAAGCAACGTTTACAGCTGAAATCAGATATTTACATGAACCGTTTGAAAAGATACACTTTTTTTTTCTCACTGACTGGCCTTAAATAATGCTCCACAGTTTTATGTTTCAGGTCGGCTGGCGTTAGTCTAGCAAAACTTGTTAAACGCTGGATTAAGTCTGTAAATTCAGACGTTTGTGTTTTCCTTAGTACTAGGTAGATTTGCCTTTAAACTGTGATTGTGGGTCACATGTTTTGGTAGCATTACACTCTTCTCCCAATAGCTTGCTGGAATTGTGGCCCAGTCCTGCGGACAGAACTGGTGTGACTGAGCCGGGTTTGTGGGCCAGGTTGCTCTCACAGCCTTTCAGCTTTGCCCAAAACCCTCCAGCGGGCCGATGACCAGCGCTTTGAGTGGCTCCTGCTGTCCTGAAGCCACTTTCAAACGAATTTAGTGCCATTCTTTGGATCACTCTTAGAAGAATCGCTTCATCCTCCTGCTTGATGTCTGAAGACGTCGCTCCAGTGTTTCCATGCAATGTCCTTTTGCTCACGGTGACATCTGGTTAGTGAGGTACGGCAGGTCATTCTGCAGCGAAACACTCGCGCGTCAAAGCTGAGATGGCGTTCTCTGACTCGCAGGCGTCCCCGTACTCCGTCCAAAATGTAACGACGTCATTATGGCCACCCTTCAGTTTTAGTCTTTTCCTCTGAGTGGCCTGTCAGCCCATGTTGGACTCGTTTCACTGTGGAGAATGGGGCTCTTCTTACCCCAGGCATCATCTTCACCACGTCTTTTGCTTTGATGTCTTTGGGCAAGAGGCAGAGCCTGGACCGGTGTGATTGCTGGACATCCCCAATGCTAATGGTGCTCGCATGTAATTGGGAGAAGAGTTGAACGTGGCACCTTCAGGCATCTAGACATTGTACCCAAGGAGGAGCCAGACTTGTCCCCTGGCTGACTTCTTTTGACGTTCCCATGATGCCACACTGAAGCAGCGCGTTGCAGTTGTTGCTTTAAAATGCGTCTACAGGTGCGCCTCCGTTTAACTCGGGTGTTATGAATCAGCAGCTTACGGAGCTATGACATCATCGTCTGGGCTTGCCCAAATTGTTTGAAGGCAGAGTCATCTCAATGTGGGTTTTCTAAAAAATCTCCAACTTTTCCGGATTTTAGCAAACACAAACACATTTTATACGTCCGAGCTAAACACAGTACAAGTTTAGTCCGATTTTTCTGTCAGTGAAAATAAAAGGTTATGTTTCTTTTTAGAGTATGTAAATACCTGGTTTCTTACCTTGTTAGGCAGATTGCTGCTCATCTCACTTTAGCAGTTTTGGTCGCGTCATACCCAAAGAATTCAGCACAAAAAGGAGGCGTCTACCATGGGACATTTAATATTGACCCTGGTTCACTCCGTATCCTCCTTGAGGGCGTTTCATGCTGCATTGGAAACCAACGAGTCGAAGTAATTTTCTCTAATTTAAGTCAACTGCAACTGTAATGTGGTTTAGTGAGTGTAATCATTCAGGGTTGGACTTGCTTTTGAGCTAAACAAGAAAACTGGGTAATACACCTCAGATCTGAAGTCAGTGGAAATATGGTGTAATAACCCACCCCAAAGGAAAACAAACGCTATATATACTGTATGTTTGCATTGAACTGTCTGGAGAGATGTGCATTTTTCTCATCATTTCTCTCTGGAATCCATGACAATACTTAACTACCATGAGGAGCCGACTGATTGTAGTGCATGGGCTAGAACTGGGGGTGCAGATTGGTCCGGGGACCTTTCAGAACCCTGCTGCTGTTTGCTATCATCGCACATAAAGAACAAAATGTGTAACAAATCGTTCCGTACATTTCAGGTCAATCTGAAAATGAGGATCCGTGTCTCCTACACCAGCCAGGGCTCTGCCGTTCAGGACATGGTTCAGGTGGACTCCTTCCCAGGAATCGGCGCTGCTGGACTCTGAACACAGCGAGACAGCCCAACAGAGCCAGGAGGCGTCTCTCTGAGTCTAGTTAGGTGGTTTTTAAACCTGAGAAATATTGATGTTTCGCAGCAGTTTTTTGCTGCTCGTCAGGTAAACAAGCTCACAGTGGCGAACACCTAAGGATTGGCAGGTATTAAATGAGGGGGTGGGTGGGGTATTTAAAAGGAAATTATCACTATACATGTTTGTGGAGGGGGTTTTACCACTGAGTGATAGGGTCACTTGGAGAAAAAAATGCACCAATAGAAAGGAAATATTTGCTATTTACCTGTTTCATGATCAACATGAAAAGGAAAAAGTCAAAATGCTGAGAAAAAGGTAAAATGTTGGGAAACTAAAGTCAAATTCAGTTGTTTTTTTTTACCAAGCCCTGTTCTGGTTCTGCCAGAACCCAGCATTTACAGCGTTTTGTCTTGTTCCTTGAACATGTTTCCTCTATTCATAGAGATCAATTGGACTTTTCTTCTTAAACGTTTTAAATTTATTCTTGTACAAAAATGTGACTATTGTTGAACTGAAATGCAAAACCCTGATACTCTGAATATTCGTGAACCCTTTCGATGATACTTGTGCAGAATTTTACAAAAATATTTTTTACACTGTAAACATAAGAGCCGATCCTAAACAAATGAAACTAATCTGGTTGTTTAATAAGTCATTTGGGCCTGTAACTTATTGTAAGATTTAATACTTATGTCTTTGGACCAGTTTTGAAGCATCTGGTTCAAAAGGAGCAGCCACGAGGACTCAAGCCATTTACAAAAAAAAAAAAAAAGACATCTAGAACCATAAAGCGAATAGAAATAATCCATGTTTAATTTAGCTGGGATCTTTATCTGCCTCTGGAACGTCTCACCTTTTGCTTGCGCAAATTCTCACTTATCCGGGTCATCGCGACAGCAAACAGGCTTAAATCGGAGGCAACCGGACCTTCGCTCAGTTCTTTCTGAAAACGATTTGTCTCACGTTTTAAGATCTCATTAATACATTATATCGTTTTGTTTTTTTTTTAATTCAAAGGCTGCTGCATTCAGTTTCACTCCACAGATCCGGGGTCCTTATGGCAACTATTCAGCCGGGCTCCATCTGATCATATTTGCACTGTTTAAAGTAGGCAAACACTAACAGATGAGCCTTTAACCTCTACTGCAGTTTTTATTTATTGAAATCCAAGTTTGAGCTGGAAGGCTTCATTTTAAACACAACCATACGAGTTGCCTTTACTTATCTCTGCGAGTTCTTGGATTATCCAGGTGTTTTATCTCCTGACCATTCCCCTGTGCCTTTTATCCATGTTTTTTTTTTTTCTTCTTCCCCGTTTCCTTCAGAGGCCAACATCCTTTAATTTGTTAGACTTTACATAGAGGCAGCACCTCTCCTGGACATTAGAAACCATCTATTGTTTACAGGCGATCAAAACAGATTTCTATATGAAGACTATGTACAGTGAAACCAGAAGACATTTTGGGCACAGTGCTGCCTACCAGATGTATATTTTGGATAATAAATGTTAAAGCAGTTTTAAATCCATGGAAACTTCAACCTTTTGTTGGAGAACCAAGAAAACACATGTCGACGTGAAACCAGCGTGTTTATGTCAACTTGGCGACTCATTTCATGTCCTCTGCTTTTAGGAAACACTGTAGGCATCAGATCACACATGACCCCGCTGTAAAGGGCAGAGAGAACGCCGATTGTCTTTGAATATTCAGTCTTATGCCATTTTCTAATAAACAAAATTCTCAGGAGTGACTTAACCTGTTGTCGGATGTTTTTTTGTTCTTTTTTGTTTTGTTTCTGAAGGACAATGCTACAAGTCAGCTTTCATCTTTATTCACAAGCAAAGATCACAGTCTTTAAACTGTGGTGCTTTAACTGTTCCAACTCAAATAAAACAACATAGAATAACACAAATAAAAGGTCTACATATGTATTAGAGCGTCCATTTTTCTGTTTTTGGAGGGTTAGTTGTTTCCCCCCCCCCCCGTTATTTCTTATTAGCAACAGCCAAATTAGCTCTAACACCGTCTTGAACGCCGTGGTGTTGGCGCTCGGCAGATCTCACGTCAGCAGCGGCGGCTCATGACCAGGAGGAGAGGCGTACGCCGCAGCTGTGGGGTTCTGATCCTCCTCGTAACGCCAGCACAAGGTGGAGCACCGAGCCGCCCTGGATCTTGTAATCTGCAGCTGTCTTCTCATCGTTCCTGAACACAGGAGGAGGAAGAGGAGGAGGGAGGAGGGGGAGGAGAGGAAGGCAGGTTTTGGTTGTGAAGGAGGACACTTACGGACTGATCATATGAGGACTACAAGGTGGACACGGCTCACATTTGTTTCCCGCTGTAGATGAGCCTCTGTTGCTGCGGGGGGATCCCTTCCTTCTCCTCAACCCTTTCCTTAATCCGCTCCACCTTTGATGTTGGGTGTCACACACACACACACACACACACACACACACACAGACAAACAGAAGAAAAAAAACAAACAATTAGAGCTGACAGGATTCATGGTTTAATGAGAACTTTACTTTGTGAAGTGTTCCTGAAACACTAGTTTATTTCAGGGCGTCACCTTGTCTGTGGGCTCGATGTCGATCTCTATTTCCTTTCCGGTCAGGGTCTGAGGATGAGAACACGGACAGCATCTGAGACAACCAAGCTTCCCGTTCATCACAAGGCGTTCAAACCCGCACGGTGCGATTCAGAACTATATTACTGGGATTTTTTTAAGGCTTCACAGAAGAAGAAGAATAAAAAACAGAATTGGATCTAAAAAATAAATGTAGACAATTAAAACTTTAGCAGCATTTCTCTTCAGGAAACAGACTTCTGCTACTGTGACTACAGACACTGCGTTTTATAAAATAACACATTAGTATCGGAGGATTATCACCGACCCTGCAGTTGAATATTCGGACGTTTCTGACCCTCAGAAACCCGCTGGCTGCTATACAAGCCATCGGTAAAGTATTCACACCCCATAAATAGGCTGGACGCACAGGGGAACTCTGGAGACTAAAGTTGTCTCTGGTCTGTTTTGAATCGTGGTTTATTTTTGCTTTAAAAAAGTGCGAAGGCCGGAAATAAGAGACCAAAACGACCCGATAACCTTATTACCGGAGACTCTAACATTATTCTGAGTAGATGCTTTTAGGAAATCACTGAGTAATGAACTGGATACATCCCCGGAGGAGGAATAATGAACCGGGGAGCGGTTAGCGAGCAGCAGCCAAGCCTCCATAAATCATTTCTTACCTTCACTTTGATCAGCATGTTGAATAACCTCTGTGGTCCCACTGGGAAGAGGATCGACTTCTAACAGAACAGAACAATCGGCAAATTGACGCGTTACAACCTGCTCGTCAAGCTAACCTGACTTTACTTCCTGGGTAGCAGAGCAACACCCTGACTCCGACGACTTGAAACAAAACGCCAGCAGAATGGTTCCGCTGCGCAAACCTTACAGCTACTTAAACTCCTGCTACTACTTAGAATAGTAGCGATAATAATGTTGTAATGATGAGTTCACACAGAAGTTCTAAAGTTTATTATTATTATTATTATTATTATTATTAAACAGGTAACACCGCAAAGTTTGATACCACTGTGATATTTGCTCGTTAAGCAATTACCATCAGAGTTCTGAACTGTTTGTACAATTGTGTTTTACATATGGACAAATTAGTGAGAAGATGCTGTTAAGAAACTGTGCCTTTTTAAAGAATTATTGATGTCATGTTTTATTATTATTATTGATCGTCTAGATAGACTACATAGAAGCTTTATTGCAGAGTTAAGGTCCAGATAAAAAAAACAAATAAACAAATTAATACATATATGCAATTATGAAAAGAAACTACACAACATTAAATAAAACACAACTGCACTAAGTGTCTCCACAGCTGAGAACGGTATTGTGTAGAGGCCAAACGTGAGTTTACTAAGGCCATGATCATTTTATTCTCAGATCAATTTAGGTTGAGGTTTCTAAGGACATTCTGCAGAGTGCCGATTCCTGCTGTCACAAACATTTCAAATGCACCAGCCCATCATTTTCTTTTCAGAAGTCTTCTTAGTGCGCCGCTGTAGGCAACCTGAAGTCTTTTCAGACATGCCTTTTTGTGCAGTAGTTGCATGCAGTATGCTTTAAAAAGCTAATTTCATCCTCAACTATAAGGTCTTCTGCAGTACAATGACCAATATATTTCATTTTCTTACTGACACCAGCAATATTATCTAACAGCTTAAATTCTGGAAATTGTGAACGTTTATCCTTTTTAGTTCGATCCATTATAACAGCAGCCCTACAGGCACTGTACTTTATATCATGCTCTACTCTATACCATACACAATATTCAACCGTTGTTGAAGACCAGCCCTTGATGGACTAAAAACCCCAAGATCATCTGCACGCATAATATGATTCACTAAAAGATCACCAGCAAAACATTCAGTGTTACATTTTTCCAGTATCTGAGAGAGATCATGTATATACAAATTAAAAAGAACCAGTGACATCCCCCACACCTACCTCCACCTAGCACCTTTACTGACACCAGATGGGGATGACACGATACAGCTCCATCTTACCTGCACGGTCTGGCAAACATACCACACCGCCAAGAGTCTCACAATGTAAAGAGGCACCCCTCTGTGACTAGGTTTAAAAAACAGCTTACTGTGATTCACACAATCAAGAGCTTTAGAAGCGTCAATAAAACACATAACAAATAAGCCGCTCTATCTTCTATACTTTTTCTGTTGTTTTTGTTTCTAGATAGATAGATCTACAAAGATCAGTGCCATGTTTAGTCTTAAAGCCAAACTGGTTTTCCTTAGAATTGATCAAATAATTTTTCCTAAATTGCAAGATTATTTATTTTACTTTTGATATAAAGCTAGCAAGAGCTACAGGCCTGTGGTTTTCCAAGCTTCCCATTGTACCTGCTTTATCCTTGATGAATGGAACTAGCAAAACAGACCACATCGACTGTGGTAACAAACCTCGGCACATAAACCTTGACAAGCAGATAGCAAGGCGAGGAGCAAGCTCTGCAAGAGCAAAGCTAAGGTGTTCTGCTGTAATATTGCCTTACCCCACATGCTTTGATGTGAGCCAGCCTCTCCGTAGGTTGGTACACCTCAAGTGCCATAACAATCATTGAGCTGTCATATTAATTATTTTTAGTTTATTTATTTATTTTGTTTGTTTTTTATTTCAAGTCCCATTCTTCTTGGTAACTGTTAATGCAGTCTGACCCCAAAAACGTATCTATGTATTATTATTATTATCATCATCATCATCTTGTGTGGCATTAAACTGCCAGTAAATAAAGGCTCCATTTTATATCAGTCTTGTCATTCAGTGTGAAACCAACTCCAATCATGATCATATTATTTTATGTCATTTTATTCTAAAACATCTTAGCTTGTAAAAAATGTTTATTATAGGTCTAATGATTTACAAGTAAAAACATTTAGAAGGACAACAAAACAGAAGGGGCATGTTTAAATAAGTTTCAATTCTTTATACCCCTTTTTAGACATAATCACTAAATTATACAAATTATATAATTATATATATAAACATTATTATTTATACCTAATGTTTGTATGTGTTACATTTATAATTTCACTGGATTGTCTGAAATAAATTATTCATGCGTTCATGTCAATGCACACATCCAAATAACACTACAGCACACTTTTGTTGCTACCAAACGGAATTTGTTTTTTTTTCCCTTGAAGTCAGTTTTATTTATGCATTCATTTCTCATTCATTGCTGCATTACAAATTCCAATCTTCCTTGGGACAGCGAATGCAGCACCACTCTGATCAAGCCCAGCCTTCACGCAGGTGCTCTTCATTCAGCTGATTAGCAGGAAGGTGTATAAAGAACATCAGGTTGGTTGAGTCTGAGATCCGTTAGTCATGGTAACTCATTTCTGTCTAGGTGTTGTGGCCTTGGCTGTCTTGGCCACAGCGGTGGCTGATCCAGGTATTTACACTTCTATGGAGAAGTCTGATTGTTATGGGTGTGTTTGTAAACTAATCTTGGAAATATGTCTGCAGATATCAACGTGGTCTGTGCCAAAGACTCTGTGCGAGTCACATGGAGGGTAGCCCCCCAGTTTGTGCCTTACGCTGCTCGATTCTTCCTTGGAAACTGCATGCCATCGGCGTGGAAAGTCCTACCAAACGGAGAGGGCGAAGCACGTTTTAATTATAAATTGTATGACTGCAAGTTTACCAAACAGGTAGAGTGTTTTCATTGTGTGACTTCTCAGTAAGCCCATTATGTTTTCCTCATTTTTATTTATTTTTTTTAACTTCTCTGCAGCTGAAAGGGAAATATGTAATTTATCAAAACCAGCTGCTCTTTAAGCCGCAAGCAAAACCAAAGCCGGCCATCTTCACATATCCCATCCAATGTGTCCAGAAACGGTAGGAGTGATCGCTTCGATTTCACTATGCTTAAAAACAAAACAAAAAAATTCAACATGTTAAATTTAACCTGTTTCAGACCTGAAGGAAAAGTGCCCCAGTTCCTTAATCCTGGGTCGGCTATTTCTGAGGGACACAGTAAGTTGGTCTTCCACATGGAGCTCCTCAATGGTAAGTTGTCCTGTTGGGTGAAATCATGGATAGATTCTGGGGCAACTGATTTAATTTTTTTTTTTTTTTTTTTTTATCCCTCCAAAGAGCAATTAACTGGCGTCTCAAAGACTAACGTGATTCCCCTCGGTTCATTCATGCCGATCTGGGCGGCAGTGGAGCAGGAGTCCCATCAGCCCCTGGTGTTGCTAATGGATGAGTGTGTAGCAGCCTCTACGCCAGAACTGCAACCTAATAGCCAAGTCTATCCCATCATTAGCAATCATGGGTAGGGATCAATTCCTTTGTTAAATGAACCCCTTGACTTGTTGCTGACCTGTGTTTTGGACTACTAGGTGTCTTCTGGAAAGTAAAAGGGGAAGCTCACTGTTCCTTCCTCGGTACCACTCATCTGCCATGATTCTCTACCTCCAGTCATTCAAGTTTGGGATAGGAGAGGTTAGTCTAGAGTTGAACTAATATGCTTTTATTTTTTGTGGCGAACTGACTTATTTTGTGGTTCTCAGGTGTACATTCACTGCAATCTGATTGTCTGGGATGGAGATTATCTTGATCAACGTAAGAAGGCTTGCCATGTGAAAGATGGAAGGTAATGTGGCTTTCAGCTAAATCTATGTAAAGGACTCCTCTCAAGGTGACAAAGTTCATAAAATGGTGAAATGTGCCCAAAACTATTCTGCTCATCAGGTGGGAGCTGCTTGATGACACTGCCCGGAGCTTCCTCTGCAACTGCTGTGACACTTCCTGTAACCCTCGCACCAAAAGAGCAGCTGTCAAGGGTATTGGCTTTTTTTTTGTTTTTTACTCCTATGGACAGTCCTTATTCCCTTATGCAGTGGCCTAAATATTTACTAGTTTCCTGATTTTTGGTCTTAGAGTCTAACAGCAGGCATTACAATTCTGTGTTGGGACCCATCATCATAGTGGACCAGCCAGCCTCGACACTGAAGGCAGAGACTGCTGCAGCTGGCCCACAGGTGAGCTGCACACTCAACTAGCTGATATTGGCACAAATGCATTTGGCTGAACTAACTTGTCTCCCTATTTGCAGGAAAGGGCCAATTGAAGTTGAAGCGTACTGCCAGGCTGCAGCTCGTGGAACTGATTTACGAGACTTTGAACCCTCAGTCAAGCTTGAGGACTGAATTTGGAAAGGAATGTTTGTAAGGGATGGCTGTACACCAAAATAAACCCTGTTTATCCTAATTCCGACTTTTGTCTTGAAGTTGGGGAGAGTGGCACTGTCTAAATGCACGCAATAGCTCAGACGGATATCTTAAAGATCATGTATGTAGGTTGATTACAGTTAAAGATTTAAAGCCTCATTTCCTGTATTTTTATGGCTCAGACAAAACTCAATTTTGACTGACTAGCCAGATTTCCAAAAGACAGTTGTACCCACCCATGCAACATGAAGGTAGGTTAAAAGGCCACTGCAACAGAAGCCTTGATGCTGTATCGAACACTTGAGGGGAAATGAAAAGTGGAACTGGATGACTGCAGCCTTGCGAGAAAATGAAATCCAAGAATTTGGGGGGGCTTCAAAAGAAGTGGCCTGGCAGTCTGCGCATTATGAGCCAGTTTGCACAGATGAATCAGCACACATGGTTCAAATGATGCATTCAAAAGAATTGGCCTATTTAAAGTTTTGCTTTACTTTGAAAATCAAAGTAGTGGAGCAGCACAGAATCCATTGCTTGATGTCCAGAATGGAGTTTCAACCATCATCTGCTGGTGTTGGTCTGTTTTCTGAAGTGTACAGTTGTAGCCATATAGCAGGAAGCTGGTGCATTCCATGCTTCTATTGCCCAGCTTTATAGAAGAGTATTAATCTTCCAGCAGGACTTGGTACCAAAGGCTGGTTAAGTGACCATGGTGCTACTGGCCTGACTGAAGATGACAGACCTAACAATGCAGATGACCTGAAGGCTGCTACCAAAGCAACCTGGGCTTCCTTTACCCCTCAGAACCACAGGCTGACCTATGCCACACTGTATTGAAGCAATTCCTGAAAAGGAGACCCAACCAGGTTTAAAGAGCTGAGAAAACCCTTTTCAGAGGCTTAACATGTCTATTTAAAATGTGGCATTTTAATTTCACATCTGTAAGCCATTAAAAAAATTCTAAGACTAAATATTTCACTCTGTGGATGTTGAATTTTATATTCATATTTTTCTAAATATAAACAATTGGAATATGATGAACCTGTAAAAGTTTTGTACCACTTCTGGAAGTGTTTAAATGTGTTCAAAGAAGCCTAATATTGCTGACAACCATTTAGGATGAGGATTTTTGTTTTTCAGTGTTTTATAACATTTAATGCTCATTAAGTTATGGCATTGTAAGGCGCACAATAAAAATGAGTTACAAAAATTAATGTTTAAGGAAAAATGTCTTAGCAGAAAAGGTGTGTGATAATGATCCAGGCAATGTCTGAATAAACTAGCAGAGCAGATCTTTAGAGGATGCTGTGCAGCCCAATTGAAACTTAAAACAATTGTATAATTGTTTTATACCACAAAGTCTAAAATGTCCATCTCATAGCAATAGCGGGTAACTTTGTTTTTAGCTGGTTTTGAGTTCAAATCAAGATTGGATTAATATTTCAGCAATGAGACATTCTCATCTAAAGCCCAAAAAAGAGATGCCATGCTTTTTTTTTAACTGTGAAGCAATGCTAAGGCTGGGGATCCAGTTTTTGTTTCAGCAAACCAATTCATTGTACTAAAGGAGGTTCTATTGGGAACAAAACAGTGGTTCCCTCACCAGGTGAGTCCAGCTGGATATTTAGCCAGTTCATCACAGGACATCACATACACATCCCTGACAGCCATTTAGAGAGGTTAGTAATGCTTTTGGACTGTGGGAGGAAGCTGGACTACCCAGAGAGACCCAATGTAGATGCATGGAGAAAACTATGCAATAAAGCCCTGGCTGGGATTAAAATCCAGGATCTTCCAAATGTGAGGCAACAGTAAGCTACTAACTACTGTTCCCACATGCATCCCCCAGTTCATTTCCCCGATTCATTTGAACAGGAACTTGATCAAGTGGAATCACATTCCTTAAAAACACCTGTCCCTTCTGTCAGGTGTTTTCCCCCAGTCCCTAAAAACAGCAATTATCAAACCACTGCTTAAAAAGAACAATTTAGACAAACTTCTACTCCAGAACTACAGGCCCATCTCAAACCTCCCCTTTATCAGTAAGATTATTGAAAAAGCTGCGTTTCAACAATTAAACACCACCTTAACAACGACCAGTCGCTTTGACGTATTCCAATCTGGCTTCCGTGCTCATCACAATACAGAGACCGCCCTTATCAAGGTGTTTAATGACATCCATATAAATACAGACTGTGGAAGAACCACCGTGCTGGTTCTATTGGACCTCAGTGCAGCATTTGATACTGTCGATCACTCCATTCTGTTAGAACACCTGGAGAACTGGGTCGGCCTCTCTAGTACAGCTCTCAACTGGTTCAAATCCTACTTAAAGGACAGGGAATCTTTTGTATCAGTAGGTAACTTTACATCAGAGATGACAAAAAATCACATGTGGGGTTCCCCGAGGGTCCATTCTGGGTCCCCTCCTCTTCAATATCTACATGCTCCCCCTAGCTCAGATCACAAAAAACAACAGCTACCAAAACTATGCAGACGACACACAGCTTTACATTACCATGTCACCAGGTGACTATGAACCAGTTCAAGCACTGAGTAAATGCCTAGAAGAAATCAATGCTTGGATGTGCCAAAATTTTCTTCAATTGAATAAAAACAAAACTGAAGTAATAATCTTTGGACCGATAGAGGAGAGATCAAAAGTTAGCACACAGCTTCAGTCGCTTCAGCTAAAAACCACTAATCAGGCCCGAAACCTGGGTGTAGTGATGGACTCAGACCTGAACCTCCAAAAGCATCTAAAGACAATTACAAGGTCGGCTTTTTATCACCTGAAGAACATTTCCAGGGTTAAAGGACTAATGTCTCAGCAGGATCTGGAAAAACTAATCCATGCGTTTATTTTTAGTAGAATTGATTACTGCAACGGTGTTTTCACAGGTCTGCCTAAAAAGTGGATCAGACAGCTGCAGCTGATCCAGAACGCTGCTGCCCGCGTCCTCACTAAGACTAAGAAAGTAGAGCACATCACCCCAGTTCTAAAGTCCTTACACTGGCTCCCTGTATCTCAGAGAATAGACTTTAAAATACTTCTGTTAGTCTATAAATCCCTGAATGGCTTAGCACCTAAATACATCACAGACTTGTTATCAGTGTATCAACCATCCAGACCACTCAGGTCTTCTGGCTCCAGCCTACTCTGCATTAACCTGACTTCCGCCAGATGCATGTCGCTCCACCTAGCTTCACTCACATACATCTGGGACACCTCCATAGGAATTGCCTTTACAGAAGGCTGGGCCTTATTAAAAATTCTTGCATATGATTGGATAAGCCACTTGTCTGTCATCTTTATTGACGTGCTATTTCAACCACTCACACCGAAGCTAACCCGTGACGCTGATGATAGCGACGCAGAAAAAAAAAAAAAAAAAAATAATAATAATGTGTTTGCGGCTCTAGTGGCACGCGTTTTATTGACAGTGAGCTGACAGGAAGAGGGGGGAAGACAGGCGGCAAAGCGCCGCGGGTCAGAGTCGATTCCGGGGCGACCGCGTTGAGGACTAAAGGCCTCCTAACATGGTTCGCGATAACCGCTAACCGCTCCGGGTCGCTTCCGCGTCCGCCGCGGACTTGCCCCGGAAAACAAAACTTGCCAAATCCGGTCGGGAGAAGGGCGAAAACATCGTTTCCACCAACAAAGCCTTCAGAGGCGTTCTCTGATGTTCTTTTAATGAAACAATATTAGGTAGATTGGACAACACAGAAGAAATAGCAGCATCGACTAGCCGCCATTGCTATCAAAACAGTCTCACGTCATGGTCGCGTCTCCACTACGTCACATCTATGAAACTCCAGCCCTGCGTCCTGATTGGCCAGACCATAAATTTGGTTGGAGAAATCATTCTCTACCGGCGGTGTCCCAGATGTATGTGAGTGAAGCTAGGCGGAGCGATATGCATCTGGCGGAAGTCAGGTTAACTCTGCATACCTAGAACCAGAACTAAACAAGGAGAAGCAGCATTTAGTTCCTATGCTCCACTTATCTGGAACAAACTTCCAGAAAACTGTAAAAGTGCTGAAAGCCTGAGTTCCTTTAAATCAAGATTAAAAACACATTTGTTTAGGATTGCCTTTGACTCTTCTAGTTAAACTGTTCAACTGAAACATCATTAGTTCAACTTTTTTAGTCCAACTGTTTTTAATGTTCTATTTTGATTCTACATTTTATTCCTACTTGCTTTTATTCTGTTTTATTTTCCTATATTTTAATCATGTAAAGCACTTTGCATTGTCTCTGTACTGAATTGTGCTATACAAATAAATTTGCCTTGCCTTGCCTTAAAATCCCAAATGGTTACACTGATTGACTTCCAGACCATTACATTGTCCAGTCCAGCCGTCAAATGTCTTTTCTTTTGTTTTCTAAATACATTTTTTTTTAGTTTCCTAATCCATCCATCCATTCCATCCATCCATCCATCTATTTTCCAAACCGCTTTATCCCTCATGGGGTCGCAGGGGTTGCTGGTGCCTATATCCAGCGTTCACTGGGCGGGAGGTGGGGTACACCCTGGACAGGTCGCCAGTCTGTCGCAGGGCAACACAGAGAGACAAACATTCACACACAGACTCACACCCTAAGGACAATTTGGAGAAGCCAATTAACCTAACAGTCATGTTTTTGGACTGTGGGAGGAAGCCGGAGTACCCGGAGAGAACCCACACATGCACAGGGAGAACATGCAAACTCCATGCAGAAAGACCCAGGGGTGTACTCGAACCCAGGACCTTCTTGCTGCAAGGCAACAGCGCTACCCACTGTGCCACTGTGCAGCCCTTTTTATTAATATTAGTTTCCTAATATTAATAAAAAGCTATAAGGGGAGCAGGAAGTTGGTATATGATGCTAAAACTTTAAATTTCATATCATGGAAACCAGACTTTTTTTCCCCTTACATTTTAATTTTTAGAATCCTTTAGAAATACATTTATAGTGTGGGTGTAACAGTGGCAAAAACACATAGACAGGATTACGCTTGGTGACAAGGGGGGAAAATGGGTCAGCTGTACCGAGCCAGGAGAAAGGGGGGGTGGGGGGCAGAACTGGTGTTTTGATGACTCAATTATGGACAGGAGCCCAGAATTCAAAGTATTTCTAATATAGGAACACCAAAATAGCCTGAATCCTTTAAAAAAAATATTTGATAAACAAATAAATTGGCAGAGAGCTTAACCTCCGATGGTAGACCCAGAGTTGCTCCTTGCCCACCACAGATAACAGTCACAGGGCAGATGAAGGGTCTGGCTGCCTGGTCAGAGAGCAGACAGACGGCTGCAAAAGGACAGTGTTGTCCCGGGCCCTGGCAACGCTGTCAGCTGGCCTGGACAGGATACAAGTAATATGAATAAAAAGCTCATTTAATGTTTAGTTCTAAAGCTAAAGAGAAAATACTTGAAAAGAAAGTGCAGTTATTTGATAATACGACATATTCAGGTGAAAAATGCATAGATTTTGTAAAAAAGCAACTAAATATTGAAGTTAATAAAAGAAGACAGCAGCCGATTTATAAAACAATGTGGGGAAAAAAAACAAACTATGCAATATTGCCCAAGACAGCTTTAGAACCTCCATCTATGATAATGTTTCTGGTCTTAATTCCTTATGTAGCGCCTGCAGAATGGTTACAGCAACAGCAGACTTCTGTGAAGGGGATGTCATACATGAAGGTGCAACACACATATGTGTGCTTCCCTCTACTTTTCATTTCCATAAAGTGAAACACCTGATCATTTCTCCTTCTTCTTCTTCTTGCGTTTATTGGTGGTTGGCAAACATCTTTTCGGTGTGCATTAACGCCACCAACTGGTGAGGAGTGTGAGTCAGAAAGGCCCTATTCCTAAAGATACTTATATTTATATATCTATATCTATAATATTAATTTACAAATACTAAATCCTCCTAATTATTCCTGTTATTAAATATTTAAATAAATATTGATAACATTTATTTTTTACATTTTTCTGCAGAATATCTACCACATCAAATTTAACTTTCTCCTTATTAAGGTCCCTAACCAAATTCCTTCTTTCTTCTTCATACTTCCTACAATATATCACTACATGTTCTACTGTTTCGTCTTGTACACAATATTCACATTTACCTGACATACGTTTCCCTATTTTGAATAGTGTATTATTTAATCATGTATGTCCAAATCTAAGTCTTGAAATAACGGTTTCCTCTCTTCTGCTTCCTTCCGCTATCGTCATTTCTCCGACTTTCCGTTGAATCCTATAAAGCCATCATCTGATCATTTGCATCTTTTGGGAGGTTTTAAATGAAGCCTAGCTGCAATTAAGCCAATTAAAAGTCCTCGTGTGACTGTTGCTGACAGCCATCAGGTGAAGATCGTTTCCTTGATTGAGCCTCACCAGTCAGGGAGAATAAAAGCAGTGCTGGGGCAACTGCTCAGCATTCAGTCACGATGGCTTGCTTTTGGCATTGTGTGCTCCTTTTCTGGTTGGTGGCGTTTGGTTTGGCTGCTGCAGGTAAGGATTTGATGTTGTTTTTCCCAAGTAGCGTTTCTTTTTTTTTTTCCTCTTAACGTCACGTTTGGAGACTAATCTTTTGTTCTTTATAGATACGAAACTGGACTGTGGGCCGGACTACATGACCCTAGTTTGGACAGACAGCAGATCCCAGGCTGATCCGTCACTGTTCCGTCTTGGCAGCTGCCTCCCCACCAGCTTTACGCCCAGAGAGGTGGCCTTCAATGTGGACCTCAGTGACTGCAACTTCAGGAGACTTGTGAGTGGGTGCTACCTGGCCAAAAGAACACCAAACTTTCTTGTACTGCATTTTTGAATAATTTCTCCTGCAGGTTTCTGGGAATGAGTTAAACTACACAAATGACCTGTTCTACACATCATCTCCTGACTCTTCTGTGCTTCCCTTCTCTCTCCCAGTGGTCTGTTCATATCAGAGGTAAGAGTTGGGTGAACAGGTTCTTAAAATGACTGGCTCTTGGTACTAAACTTGCTGAACAAATCTATTCAGGCCCAAAGACTGGTCCCCAATGGTCTATGATCCAGTGTTTTCTACATATGGGGTAGAGGACTTGGTATTCCACATTGACCTCATGAATGGTAAGTGTCTAATTTTCACATTCAAGGTGATCATCTCTTCATACAACTGAACGATGGGTTTCTGGCTGTAGCTGACTTCTCAGGCCCTGCTGAGTCACCCATCTTTCCCCTGGGTTCTATGATCCCCATCATGGCCAGGGTGGAGCAAGTGACCCATCAACCCTTGCTGGTGCTTCTTGAAGAATGTGTTGCTGCCACCACACCAGACCTCCAGCTTGCTGTTGACGTGTATACCATAATCACCAATAAGGGGTACTTCAGCTGTGTTTGTATACTGGAGGACTTAAAACAACAAAGCACTGACTCTCCTTCCACCTTACAGGTGTTTTGTGGACAGTAAGACTTCCCGCTCAAGATTTGAGCCGAGGCAGAAGACCTCGGTGATTCAGCTATTGCTTCAAGCCTTTAAGTTTGGAGGAGCCCAAGAGGTAAAGGGCGCGTGTGTGTGTGCCCCCTCCACCCTTGTTGGCTGTGAAAGGAAGTTTACAGACTCTTCTTCTTTAGGTATATATCCACTGCACAATGGTTGCTTGGGATCCCAACGGTATTGATGAGACAAAGAAGGCATGTCACTATGTGAAAGATCATGGGTAAAAACAAAACTCTCACTAAGCTTCAGCTGATATCTTGAGGCCTGGGTTTAAATGTGCTGCTTGTTTCATACAGTTGGGTGTTGCTGGACAACCCCGTGTATAGCAGTTTATGCGACTGCTGCGACTCGACCTGCCGGAGCAGAAAAGCAAGGAGTCCAGGAGCAGGTATGAGCATTGCACATTCTGGCTATAATACCATTTTCTACTAATACAAATTTCTTTAGGGAATGGTTTGGTCCAGAAGGCGGTGATTGGACCACTTACCATTACAGACTTGGCCTAAGATGTTGTGGAAGTGGATCATCTGGCTGTAACTTGAGTTGTTTCTATGAAAGCTGTTATTAAACTCTTTACACTTGAAAGACTTTATCTGTGCAGTGTTTTTGTGCTATGTGCACATGAAGTTTGGACTTCAAAGTCTAACCAAGGTATTGGAAAATTAGCATTAAAACAGAACCATTTGGTTGGTCTGGGGAATGCCGTTCTTGGATCTCTATCACATGAATGCTTCAGAAATTTAGTTAAATGGGTGTCGGGTCAACCAAACTCTGGCTTTAATATGGTCCACTTGGAATTTCCCCCCCCCCCCCCATGTAAACCAGGTTACCTGAGCTGCCACTATATGCAATGTTATGACTGGTTTGCTGCATATAATGGAGGCACCGACTCTGATTTTCCAAAGATGTGACTTGATGGGTGTCTGCATAGAAGACTGGAGGGAAAGCTGAGACACAAACAAAACTATGCCATCAATTGGCCCTTGTTTTGATGTCAGTAGTGGATAATGTCCATCTGACATTATTGAACATTCTAGCTATTCCATTAAAAAAATGTATATATACATGGATTTTCATGTAAAATTGATTGGCATAACACAACCATCTCCTGGTCAAAGACAACTGTAAGAACTATGCATAATCAAGAGTAACAAGGGGTAAAATATCAAATGCATGCATAGGCGTCTTAATTTGTAAATGTAAGTCAACATGAATAAATTTAAGACTTGGATTTGTCAACTCATGTTTCATATGTGAATTCAAATTACAACGTAACAATTCAAGTACAAATCTAAAATCCCTGAAACTGTTACATTTCTCACCAGTTGGTGGCGGTAATGAGATGTGGCTTTTTTTTTTTTTTTTTTTTTTTTTTTTTAACCGGTGAAAATACTGTCTTTAATGGTTGAACAACCATAGACAAAAGAGTAGACCCCGCATTGACTGTCGCTGCGCAGGAATTACGGCCGCTATCTTGGGGCGGTCGACTTGCTACCCTAACCTGCTGATTCAAGCTGAACACACTGCCTCAGCACTGTGGCTCATTTTTGTTTAAATCGAGGGACTATTTACGTCAGGGCTCGAGGAATAACTTTTCACAACTAAGATGAACAGCTATCGTTTATACTTTTGATTAGAATGTGATTTTTCTAAAATTAGGCAGAGAGATACAGGTCTACACGTCCAAGTCTTTGTGACTTAGTCTCTCCAAAACCGCATCTGCTCCGTGAAGGCATCAGAGCTTTGTTAGACATTAGTGAACAAACAGCATGCATAGGCATATATATATATATATATATAGAGAGAGAGAGAGATCATTTGCAAAAACAGAACTCTGTTTTTATAAATTAAAAAAACATACTTTTTATTATTTAGTTAAGGTGATACCAGTCAAACTAACCTACCTGATGAATTTGATCAGGTAAGAGCGACATAGCAAAATAATGGCATCTCAAAAATACACCTTCATTAAAAGCCCCTCCCCCCCCTACACACACACATTTTAGTTTATTTGGCTAAAAACGGAGTTATCTGTTTTTGCAAATGAACTCTTCATATATACAGTGAACCCTCGCTATATCGCGGTTCCCCTTTCACAGTCTCGCTGCTTCATGGATTTGCATTGATGAGCCGTTCATTACAGTTCTCAAACATAATCGATGGTGGCATGTCGGTTTATTCCAAAAATGAGAATCTTCACCAGCATGTCAGTTTATAAGATTCTTTTTGCCCAGAAGAACAACTACCGATAACTATGTTTTTCTCCCTAAAACACACACCTGCACCGCGGGCTTTAGAAGAAAAAAACGCTACAGAGCGGAGTCAGGATGCAGCGGCTCAGTCAGAAGAGCAGTGAAATACACGTGAGTCACTATTTGTCCTACTGTACTTTGTATTTTTTTCATAATCATTTTTCATTTTCTCTCGTTCTAATACAATGTCGCGGTAGAGCGGTGCTGATCTCCGCATTTTGAAGCATTCAGTTCGTATTGATGATCAAATTAGTATTTTACAGCACAGTAGTTATTTGTAAAAAAATAAATAAAAATAAAAAAACCGTTTATACAGTACTTTTATTTGTTAAACAAATACTTGGGCCTGTAAAAAGGTTTTGTTCTTTGGTTTCAATGTACTATGGAGAATTTCATTGTATAATAATTGTAAAGAAAATAAAGGTTACTACTTCACGAATTTCGCCTACCACGGGTTCTTTTTGGAACGTATATATATATATATATATATATATATATATATATATATATATATATATATATATATATATATGTTTTTTTATGTTTTTGTATATAGTAATAACAAAGAAATATTAAAGTGTATGAGTGGCTGTGTTTTGCAGCATATATAAATTCTGTCAGAATATTCAATTACTTTTGACCACACTAAGAACATTTAACTGCACTGAACCATTTGTTATAATAGCTATAGCTTTAAAGTTTTCAGAAAAAAAACAACGTGAAAATTTGTTCAATAATCAGCAAGTAAAGTTGACTTAAATTGATTCTGCACCTGGTTAACACATTACACTGAGCTGAGTTCTCGACCGCCCCAAGATGGCGCCCCTAAATCTCGTCCGCGCCTATAGGCGAGAGCGGTCGATGCGGGGTCTACTCTTTATATATGTCTATGTGAACAACTTTCAGGTAAATTACCGCCACCAACTGGAATGTGTAATGGCTCCTTTTAGGGGTTGTAGATTCCGTTACTTGACCAATCACAGCGGAGTAACGGACCTGCGAGCCGGAAACTTCAATTTGAATCGCCGAGTTTAGAGGAGAAGAAAACACTCCACAACGAAAGGTAATGTGGGAAGTAAAATATTTTCTTCAGCTACTATAAACCGCTGTTTGCAGTCAGTTTTTTTCTGCTTTTCTCCTAAAATATTCCAAATGTCTAAGATAACAAGTTAACTAGCTTACTACCCGCTCCGAGTTGGTAACGTCCTCTGGTGGAACTACGGGGAAGCTGTTAATGAGCCCCTAATCCAGACTGAGGCTGTAATTTGGTTTCAGTCGACCAATTTACTCGTGAATATTACTTAAACCTTAACGATTTCAAATAAATGTCTATTCTTTTAGGGTTTTATTAACTCTAGGATAGCCAGGGCTGGATGTAGGTGATTGTAAACCTCTGGTGGCTGGAGATTGTGGTGGTACACCATTCTGCGACCACGGTATTTGGACTCAAGGGGGTGCTGTTAAATGTTTTACAGAACTTTTTCTGTTGAACATGTCAGTGTAAACACCTTATCTGCGAGGCCCAAAAGGCTGCAACACCATTAAGGAAGTGGCATCAGACCATGAGGACCAAGAAGCTCTCCAAGCAAGTCAGGGACAAGGTTGTTTATCCCTGACATCAACCTAAGAACACCATCCCCTCTATGAAACATGGTGGTGGCACCATCCAACATGAGAAATGGGCATAAATAGTTGGAAATGCTAAGGGGGATGATGAATAAATTTTCAGGTCACTGTGTGCAATAAAATCACGTAAATAAACGTGACAACTTTGTGGTGCATGATAATTTAAAGAAAATTGTGATAGACAAATCCTTAGCACTTCACTTAACTGTTTTTAATTGATTTTCATTAGTTGTGACCTTTTGATTCTGACTGGTTTTGTTATTTTTTAGTGGCTTAGAAAAATCAAATAATTTTTACCCCTAACCTGTTTACCAATAATTTCTCTGCCGATGTCCGTCCCTGATTTCTGGAACGCAAATAAAAAAATAAATAAAAAAAAAACATTTGATTCGAATAACTTTTCCTTTACTGTTGAACATTTCTCAATTTTAACATCTGACAAAATTTCTATTTCTAAATATTGTTTACAATATGTCCAACTTTTATCTACAGTTTGAAACTTATTTCTTTTTGGATAAATGTTTATTGTTTCGGACCGTTCAGCAAGACAATAGATTACACTGAAGACGTAAATTAATTCTGGGGGGGGGGGGCACATACGCATGGCATTTTTTAGCCTGGCTATAATATATGTTCATTTATTACTACAGGAACCCCCCCCCCCCCAACGGGAAAGATGGACTGGTTCCACTGCAACCAGTGCTTCAAGAAAAGCGGGTCGAAGTTTGCTGTGTCGAGCTGTGGCCACATCTGCTGCGAAGCTTGCATTAAATCAAGTGAGGCCGTTTTGCTCAGTTATTTTGCTCAATCAAGCCACTTTTCTGTCACTTAGCACCCAGGGGTGTCAGCAGATCGACTCCCTGATGTTTGCTGTCTCCTGTCTTTGCTCTTTCTTCCCCCCCCCCCCCCACCCCCCAGAGCAGTGCAGAGTGTGTGGGGCAAGCTGCAGTTACCTGCCCATCACCGCTGAGGTTGGTGAGTTTGACTTTTTCATTGCAAGTTACAGACGGGCACCATCTGGCCTCATAGAGCAAGGCATTTCTTCTACTTGTCAGATGAAGCCACAGGAAAAAGTGTTTTTCATGGACCCCGTCAAACTCATTCAGTCGAGGATGGCCAACATATCCCAGGTCTGTCTCATCAGTGCAGCCTCCACTCCAGGCCACAACATCACATACGTCTCTGTTCCGATTTTTTTCCACCCGTTATCAGGTGGTTTAGAGGTACGTTCGTCATCACCGAAGTGTTCCCACACTCCACAGATTGCCGTTTTCCAGCAGAAGCAGACGGAGAGAGTCACGGTTCACTTTAAGAACAAATCCTGTGAGCTGGAGAGGCGCCTGAAGGAGGTTTCCGAGCAGAGTTACAGGTGATCTCGGCGTTTACGCGGCGGCCGTGCGAAATAGAAAAGGCTGAGACTGCGACTGTGATTTCCTCGCGCCCCTCTTCTCACAAGGCAACTGTCGGAGCTGAAAAGAGAGAACGACGAGTTGAAGAAGCAGCTGTCGGAGCTGGAGAGACACGACGGCGAGATGAAAAGGCAGCTGCTGGAGCTGCGAAGGGAAACCGCCGAGCTGAAAAAGCCGCTCTCTCAAAGGAGGGCAGGTGTAAAAAAACAAATAACCTAAAAGCTTTCTTTCTCTTTGTAGAATCTTTAACACAATGTAGCGTTCTTGTGCGCCACAGGTTTCTCCTGGACCGTTTCAAACTAATGGGTAAAAGTCTCTGCATGCATGATCACCAGCTGTACCAGGTTAGACGCCAGATCATTCTGTAATCTTTTCTGAACCGCAGGACGCAGAGGGTTTCGCTCCCGGTTGCTGTTACCTCGCCAGGTAAATACACCGATTTACGCTGCGATTTTTCGCAACCTTTTTAGTTTAGTCAGTTTCTCAAGTGGATGGATGATGATTTTTTTTTTTTTAACAGTTACCCCTCGTTCAAGGACTGTGAGGTAAGCTCATTCTTGCTTGTTTCACAGGAACATCTCGAAACATTTTAACGTTGTGAAAAAGGTCCAAATTGTCTCATTTCAGAAAATTTTATTTGCACATTGAACAAGCTAATTACACAGAATTAAATAATTCATGCCTTTATTTCTTGTAATCTTGATTGTTATGGCTACAGAAAATGTAAAACTAAAATTCTGTCTCAGAAAATTAGGATATTGTGGAAAAACTTGATAACGTATGCCGTCCCAGCCTAATCAACTAATTAACCTAAAGCACCCGCAAAGGTTCCCTGAGGCTCTAAATGGGCTTTCAGTCTGGGTCAGCAGGCTACGCAGCCATGGGGAAGACTGCTGAGTGGACAGATGTCCAGAAGACAGTCACTGACACCCCCCTCACTCCACGAGGAGGGTAAGCCACGAAAGGTCACTGCTGGAGAAGCTGTGTCCAAGCATATTCATGGAAGGTTGAGTGGAATCAAAACATGTGATAGAAAAGGGTTCACCAGCAACAGGAATAACTGCAGCCTTCAGAGGATTTACAAGCAAAAGCAAGAATCAAGAATTTGGGGGAACTCCGCAAGGAGTCAGAGAATCAAGACACAGCGAATCTCACACATGGGCTACAAGCTAAGGAGAAAAGAGCAGGACTGTAGCTCAGTGGCCCAAACTCCACATTTTGGATTCTTATGTTCATTCTAAAAATACATTTAGGAATATAGCAACATACAGACTTAGAAAAAGACTTACCCTGAACACAATATTGCACTGAGGCAACAAAAGACACAGTTCCCCTTCACAAGGAGGCCCAGCCAACTACTCAGGGAATAGAAATGAACCTACTTTTCAGGAGCTAACATTTCTGTTACAAATCTCTTTTTTTATTAATCTTATGCAATGTTCTAATTTTCTGAGACACTGAATTTGGGTTTTTATTATCTGTAAGCTGCAATGACCAAAATTAAAAGAAATAATGGCTTGGAATTCTACTAGTTTGTCATTGTACATGTGCACAATGACAATTATTGCAGACCCCATAATTCACTGTGTAACAAATCTGTACAGGTTTCCCTTTCTGAGATGAGTTAAAAAAAGAGAGCGTTTTTTCTACAATGCTTGTTTTTTTCATACAGGCACGGGTCAATAGATTAGAATATCATTGAAAATGTCATTTAATTTATTAATTTAATTTCTCCTTTAAATTATTAGTTTTTAACTGAATATAATTTAAGTAATTATTCCCGATGATTATGGCTTACAGAAAATAAACCCATAATTCAGTTGCTCAGAAAATTAGAATACTATGTATAAGACCAATAGATATTTTTTTTACATGGAAATGTCCTGTTCTGGTCGCTACAATCATGTGGAACACAGATGCACTTATAGTCGTCCAGCAGCCATTGACGCTGCCCACAAGGAGGCTAAGCCGTAAGAGGAAATCAAAGTCCCCAAGTCTGGTGTAAGACTGACGAGGCAGACAACCCAGAACCACGCAGACGAGCTAACGGCTGTTATTAAAGTAACCTGGGCTTTATTAACGCCTCAGCATTATATTATGCAATATTCAAACAGGTTGAAAACTGAAGTCATAATCATCGGTAAAACTCAAACTGGAACATGTCACTGTGTAATAAATCTGTTGATTTTCAATTTTTTTTTAAATTTGAATGAAATTTAGTAACTTTTCACGATATTGTGATTGCTGAGATGCGCCCGTGTAACACTTCACAACACATTCCAGTCATGTAGGCTCAGCAGAGTCTGAGAGGTGGGCCAGAGATAGAGGGATTTCACTCAATGTAAGTGTGGATTCACTCACAAGCTTACAAATACTCTCACTTTGATTCGTTGTTGCATAAAACACGGAGGGCTTTGGCTCCGTTTCCCTTTCATCAGACTCCTGGATCCATCGCTTCCATGTCCAGCCGCAGCACCCTTCATGAATTCAGTGAGTGCAACCGAAAACATTCAAGTTGTCAAAGAATGCTAAGTCATCTTGGATTATAGAAACTCAAACCGATTTGTCCATCTCTTTCTGTTAAGGGACGCCACCATCTTTCCACACTCCTACAAGGTGATTAACTTCTCGAGAGCTTCTTCTAGCCTTTTAGCCTTTAACCCCCGTGTCACATAGTTCCACCCCAGAAACGAGTCCGTTCGTTTGTGTCCTCCCCAGAACCCAGACTCCTGGTTTCCAGTTCCCATTTATAAATGGAATCTCTCACCAGTCGACCAGACAATGACCAATTCTCCTCTTGATGGGAACGTCGTCGATACGCATGAAACCATTAGTGATTCATTCATCCGAGCCAGAACAATGGCCAATTAAACAGAAATACATTTTCAGTCTTTGTGAAGAAAGTTGTTTTTTCCCCCCCATTGTTGAAAGACCTTGCCGCGTTGTTCACATGAATTAAAATCTCTTAACTTTACCTAGATTTTTGGTACTCTCCTTGAAGCACAAATTAAAACCAGGTCAAAGTGGAAATCATTTTATAGAATAATTTCAGAACAAAATGTACACAGGAGAAATGTATTACATGTCTGCATTCATAACACACACACAGAAAAAAAAAAAAAACTTTGTACAATTGATTATGATTACTAACCATTTACTAGTTTCCAGTGATACAATTGTGCAAAGGAGATTTTCTCTTTTCAAACCGGGAAAACAAACTGAAGAGTTTACACGTGTAGACTTTAACATTACCTTCTCATGAGGAACAGGAGGGCAAAAAAAACAAAACATTCACACACACACAGACCCCGCTCTGTCAGGTTTCTGGTCGCTCGACCTGCGGCCGAACATTTCCAAAGGGCTAAACGACGATTAAAGCCGACGTCGATTTCTAAAGTCAACAAGTACTACTTTCAAGATTCTCAGCTGTACGTGAACTTCTGACCTGGTTTTATTGTTCTGTCACTCTGTGGGAAAAGGGTGAAATCCTACCATTCTTTGGATTGTGGTTCATTTTTTGCAAAAACCCAACTTCTGTCCCCTGAAGCCCGGCTAAGTTTTAAAAACTAGACACTATGCCTATCGAGACGCCAAAGGGAGAGAGAAAAAAAAATGTCTAAAACAGCAGTTCTGGCGTCTGTATAATGATGTGGGTGCTGCATCCTTTACCTTTAGAGAGAGAGACGCCGTGGAATGCAAACGGAAAGCAAATTATTCAAATGGTAAAGGAAAGCATTTCAGCAGAGCGGCCAGAGCAATTAAGGAAATGTTTCAGAAAACACACAAACATGATACATGAGATGCTCTATTCTGTTTTAACCATGATCAAGTTCTACAGGGGAGGAGGTTTAGATTGAGACATATCAGGACTTCATTAGCATAAGGGCAGCAGGTTGGAAAACCAAAGTGCTAGATGTTTTATTATTAAGAGCAAGTCCAGTGTGCTTTTCACAAAAAAGTGTGTATATATATATATATATATATATATATATATATATATATATATATATATATATATATATATATATATATATATATACCAGAGAGGAATGATTACAATGATCAGTCAATAGGTTTGTCAGTGTAGAGATTTCATCTGGATAAACAGCTAGTTATCTGTTCACGTCATACTGCTACAAATATAACAAAAAACAATCACAACTGTAGTGATATCTGAACACGGAGTTCACAAATAGAGCAAACCAGTGTAGACGTTACCGTTGTGTTTACAGCAACAGAGCCAGTAGAAATATAGTTCAGATCTAAATATATTAGGATAAACAGGAAATGCAGCATATCTATATATATATATATAAAAAAAATAGACAAACCTCGCTTTGGGCCTGTTCAGGGAAGACTGGATTTTTTTTTCTTCTTACAAACCTGCCTTAATTAAAACGACATACGTCACAGCAATGATCCCACCTGTTGTGTTAGAGATGTGTTTCAGAAGAGGCCCTAAGTCACGACAATTTCCTCGTCAGTCTCTCCAACCTCCTGAGTGGCAAACCAATCTCGCACTTGCTGATAGCTCATTCTTGATTTCTTGCATAGCATGTCAAGGTCTTTTTCGTTTAGTGTGCCTGTTGTGAGGTAATATGACACCAGGGGCTGGATATCAGGAGAATCTGTGCTCGCTCTGCTTAGTTTTCGTTTGCGCCCTCCCCCGCCACGAGCGGAGGCCGCGGTTCCGTTCGACAAACCGCTGCCGCTTTGCTGGGCGGCGAGTTCTGCCAAGAACTGCTCGCGGACGCCCTTCACCCAGCGCAACTGGCCGTTCTTGACGGCGTAGCGCGTGTCGCCGAACCACTGAATCACGTCTGCCCTGGGCAGACCGGTAAGCTTGACAAGTTCAGTGTACTCCTCGCTCGTGGGCCACTGGGACTTCAGGAAGTGCTGCTTCAACACATCCAACTGCTCCTTCGTCTTCCTGGGACGTCCCGCGGGAGTCAGGGCGGGGGATGTCGACGTGGAAGCGCCCGAGAAGCACGCGGGTGTCAGCGAGGGACAGGACTTGGCTGAATGCAGCGACTTCTTTGATGTGCGGATTCTGTGTGAAAGCGGTTTATGAGAGGGGGCAGTGAGCGGCGGGGTGAGCGTGAGAGGGGGGGACGAGCAGGGAGAAGATTTCAACTCTACGACATCTGGCTCGGTCTTGCAGGTCGTGGTCAACTGTAGCGGTTCCTCTTCGGGTTGCTCCTCCTCCTTGAACGCGTCCCCGTCTCCGGAAAGCTCCTCTACGACTTCAGGCGCTTGCGTCTCCTGGAGCTTTTCCCCGAACGCTTCCAGGCTGTTGGACAAAAAAGTCTGAAAGAAATGGGAGTTTCTGATCCCGTTGTTGCGGCTGCCGTCGTGGCCCTTTACCCCGTTGACCTGACGGGGTTTTGGGTTAGTTAGTGGTAGCGGCTGCGTTTGAGGCTGTGCTTCGTGTTTACTCCCAACAGCGGCCTGGTGAGAAAAGGTCTGCGCCGCTGCCAGGCTTCCTCGGCCGACTCTTAGCTGATACCGACTGTCGCTGAACCATTTGCGAATGTCATTGCGGCTCAGGCCCGTTTCCTCCTGCAGGCGCTTGAGCTCGGGCTCTGCGGGCCAGTTCTCCCTCAGAAAGCTTTTGCGCAGGGCGGCGAGCTGGGCTTTCGACTTTTTGTAGCGCCCGTGGCGGTACTGTTGCGACGGGCACTCCGAGAGGTCAGGGGAGACCTCAGCTGTTGTGGCCGTGGGAGCGTGTGCTGGTGAGCGGTAGAAATATGAATCCTGAGGCGGTGGGAGACAGGATCTGAAACAGGGGGCAGTAGATTTCGGCGACTCGGGGGACTCGCACTTTGCCTTCGCCGTTTCAGGCACAAAACTAATGAGGTGGCACTCCTCCTCGCCGCTGTCCCTATCCTCGATCACCAACTCGTCGTAGTGTTTGCTGCCGCTTTTCAAACTGGCTTTGCTCGTTTCGGCCGAGTCCTCACAAAGCTCCGGCACGGTCAACTTCCTCCTCGTCTCCTCAATCTCTTCCGAAGACCAGCTAATGCCGTACTTAATCCTCTGCACCATGAACCACACTTTAACTTTGTCCAGTGGCAACACACACACCCTAGCCAGCGTGCTGACCTCTTTGGAGGACGGGTAGGGAAATAAGTTAAAGGCGTGGACAAGTTCCGGGATCGAGTCCAGCTCTCGGGTCTGATCCGACTGGGTCCACACAAGCTTGAGCCCCTCCGAGACCAGGGGCAGGCACACAACGGAGTTATGGTTGGTGGTGAAACTAGCCACGCCGCCGGCGGTGCTTTCCGCCGAGCCGCGAGAGTGCCGCAATTTCTTCGAAGAGCGTTTGGCCTCTGGCCCCTCCTCGCTCTCCGTCCCGGTTATAACCACTTCAAAGGGCTCGTCCGGGTCCAGAAGCAGTCCGTCCCTGCCGTTGCGTTCAGTGTATGACGCCATGTCGGCAATCAAAATATGTTCCGCCATCTGGAAAGACAAACGGAGATATGGTTGTTGTTGTTTTTTGGGTCGTCTCCTCATGCTGTCATTTTAAAAGATAAAATAGACTGTTTCCTTAACTCTCTGTTCTTCTTTCATTGTCAAAGTCAATTATCTGACAACTACACACCTCCCTCCCCTCTGTTCCCCTACTTATTCTAAACTCTTAATAAAGCTAGTCGTATGCCGTGTCCGGGCGCACTTTCCCCTCCCCCCCAGAGCCTGGTGAATGACTTTTGTTTTGCTCGAGCAGAGGGGGGATCGGTCCTAAAGGGGTGGGAGCACAGGGAGCGAAAATCTAGAAGGAATCCATCACTGTCTGCCGTCTCACCCAAGCTGGTCAGGCTCCGTTTCACTTCCAAAGTTCTCAGTCCTGGGAGACGAAAGGCCTCTCCACGGGGAAAGATGTGGCAACACAAACCTGCAGAAGAAGAAGGATTGGTCAGACTCCTGGCTACGCCAAGGGAGGAACAGGATCATAAAAAAAAAAAAAAAACATTAAATGTCTGCATATTTTGTCATCAATCAACAGGTGTTCAGCCATACTAAGACAACTGTTAAGAGGAGCCGGCGAGGGAAAAGTTTTGAGTCATCGTTTTTTACCAGCTCGCGCCACTGGAAACTCCAGAGTAACTATCCAAATGTGATGTTTCAGAGCCACGCGTTGACCGGAACTACGTCTCTGAAACTTTTTTTTTTTTTTTTTTAGCAGAAGGGTCATGTATTCGTCAGAAAAAAGAAAAGCAGTGTTGCGCATTTAGTAAAGGTCACGCCACGGCTGCCCACAGGCAGCTGGAAACGGGGCCGCAGTGTTTGTGAGCGAGGCAGGCATTAGGTCACAGACCGTGGCGTTAGTCACTGGTGACACACTTAAACCCCGGACGGTGAGAACATGCCCCCCGGTTTCGACGCCTTTCCGAGACACGGTAGGCCGAGCGAGAGTTTGGGTCGTCGGGCTCGATAAAAAGCTGGGAAAGTTGACCACCACCGGGCCAGTAACAATAGCGGTCCAGTGTGCACCCCCTCCTCTCTCTCTCCTCTCTCTCTCCCTTTGTGGCGTACTAACTAAAACGCTTCACACTGCACAGGCGCACTTCGTCGCCAGACACGCTTCAGCGAAACACAAAAATAAACTTACCGAAATTGCCGAAATAACCCCCCCACCTCGATCGGCGGACTCCGTGCCGACGACGCGTAACCCGGGGAAAGTCAGTCTAGCCGTCACTGCTCAGCAGACACACGGCCGAAGTTTGAGGCGCCGAGCGAGCAAACAATGCCGTCCATCTATGTGGCTGACCCCTGGCTGGTTTTCGCCGAGCACCTCGACGGATTACGGTCAGGATCCCGAGATGCGACGCAGCCAAGTTTGTTTCCCCTCCCGTCGCAGGAGTTCAATCTCCGGCGAGAGCTCGCCAGGGACACAAATATCCAACTCGGAAGATTAAAATGCTGGGTGTGAGTTGGCGTTCGTTCCTCCCCCTCGCTCGGTCCGTCGCTGCTTTTGTTCTTTAACTGGGAAGTGTTTCCCCCTGTCCGGTCGAAGCGACGCGAGGCGGAGGCGGAGCTGAGGAGGGACAGGAAGCCCGGAAGGCCCCGCACGGCCCTCCCCCGTCACCGATGGCTGGGTGGGTGTGTCAGTCTGGACAAGCGGGCCCTGGATTGGAGGGGGTGGGTGGGATAAATCCGCTGCAGAGATCCAATGCCAGCCAGCCGGCTGCGCCCTACGGTGGCATCAGAGAGCCGGGCTGACACGGAGAGGGAGAGCCGTCTATTACTGATTCCTTCTTTACGAGTCAGCGTTGAAATGTTTTGGGAGAACTCTTCTAAAAGCAGTGCATTCTCCCACTTTTCTTTGTATTCGCATTTTCTGTGTGTCAGATGAAAAAAAAAAACAGACAATTGGTTTATTTTATTAAAGTAAAAAAAAACCTGGCTCTATGTGAAGACATAATCTCTTCCTTTTTAAATGGTGCATTTGCCGATTTTCTGTAGTTTCTGCAGAAAGCGTAAATTCAGTTTCACCTGCCACATCCATGCGTGATTACAATATACAATAATAAACAACTCAGAAATCACTTAAATGGAAACTGCCTGAAAACTTAAAGCAGGAGCTCAAAGGGCAAGACACCGTAGGGGTGTAACAATACACCGATCCTCATCGATATATCGATTCAGTGATTAATGATCCAATTACATTGATTCAAAATTAAAATATCGATCCATTTCATCATTTTTAACATACACCGTTATTTTGAAATTGAGGCATGAGACTATAATGATTAGGTGATCTACTGTTATTTTTAAAATTAGAATGCCTGATACATGTAAGAGCTTAGAACAAAATCATATTTGTTTCTTTGTGAGTTGATAACAATGTAAACGTTTATGTTACATGGGCAGATATCGCATCATATCGATCGCATTGATAGGAAATCGTAAAAGACGTTGTGATATCGGCCAATATCGTATCGTCTCCAAACAAATTTAGTGTTTGAACTACCAAAACTACTAGAAGACCATGACTCATCAAGGAGGACACAAAGCAACATCTGAAGTACTACAGACCTCACTTGCTACAGTGAAACTCAGTGTTTAGGATTCAGCAATAGGAATATACATTCTCAACACGGGCAGAATAAGTAGTTCCCTCTGGGCAAGAAATTTCTCATTTCCATTGTTCCGTTTTACTGCAGCATTAGTGTTTTCAGACACCACACAAAATCCTCTGACTAGGACTGGGCAATATATCGGGATTTTGAGATTAATATTTGTAGGAGAAATATAAATGAGCAGGTGTTAATTTAGCCTGTAACTACACTTTTTTTTTTAAATGCACTTGCTTTTGTAACAGAACAGATTAAACACCAGCAGGGATATAGTACTAATAAATCTACAGTAACTACTGGGAGTAAATATGTTTTAACTATCACTGATAGTCTAACGTCATTGGTACATTTATTTAGCACCTTTTTGGAACATCTTTTAAAATTTACATCGTGAACAAGGCTGCCTTAATTTCTCATCAGTTATAACTTTTTAAATAGTTGTCTTGACTTACTTATGTTAAGGCAAAGTTTTCTCCAAGCTCGTATTTTCAAATAACTTCCGTATACAGTTTTAAAGTGTTTTTATTGTATGTATATTCTTACATTGTCAGTACATCACTAAGTTCTACTCGTCACTGAAATATAAGGCTTGCAATTTAATCGATATTTCATAAATTGCATTATAGTACCAAAACCATGTATAATTCTTACAACATCCTTTCATTGTATATAAAGTGGTTTAGAGTTACTTTTAGATGTATCGCTCCATTCTCGCTCATCATAGGTCATGTATGAGACATTTCATAAAGAACAGCAGTAATTTCCCTCTGGGATTATTAAAGTATATCTGATTCTGATCTCAAGGCCCTACATAAGACAAAAACATCCACTTTATATAAGGAACTATTACATATCTAGGCTGTCACTTGAGTCATTAGATTTCTTTGTGGATGCTAACCTGACTAACCTGGAGTTTCTGCAGGGAAGACACAATCAATACTCAGTCATCACTGAAGATGTAATAAAGTCCCTTCCATCTCTCATGTATGTGGACTTCAAGTATAATAGTTTCTATTGTGACTGTGATAATGCCTGGTTTCTCAACTGGACAATTGCCAGTAAACAAACACAGGTAAATGATGTGTATAATTATTCTTGCAACTACCCAGATGAATTCAAAGGCAAAAAGCTCTTGGACTTTGACTTAATTTCCTGCTTAGAGGATGTGGGTTTTATCTGCTTTGTGTCCACCACATGTGTGATCCTCTTTGTCATTGCTGGATCCTTCACTTACCATTTCATGAGGGCACAACTGTACTGTGCTTACTACCTATTCTGGGCGTGGCTCTTTGACTCGAAGTATAAAAATAAGCAAGTTCCCCACCAGTATGATGCCTTTGTCTCCTACAACTTCAATGATGAGCCCTGGGTGATTGGAGAACTGTTACCCAAACTGGAAGGAGAGCAGGGCTGGAGGTTGTGTCTGCACCATCGAGACTTTGAACCAGGCTAGACCATTTCTGCACTACATGGTTATGCTGTATCTTTTTAAAACCTGAAAAATACTACACAGGAACTCTGGTTAGACCATTTCTGCACTACATGGTTTATTCAATCCAATTGTGTAGACAGATTCAAAGTCGTTTTCATATCTATTTGATCCAAGTTATAAACCAACGCTTTGAAGTCCCGCTTATGTTTATTGTTAAAAAGAAGTTTGCGTTCTAAAGAAACCCATCCAGTTGCATTGAGTCACTTTGTAGCAATCTGCTAACTAAGCATGCATGTGGCAACAGCAGAAAGGAGATATTCCCTTTTAATCGAAGGAAACTTCTTGCTAAACCCACGTAAGCGAGCAGCCACCATCCCCAACCGTCTGTTAGATATAAGGAGTGATTATAGCATGACATAAGTTATACGTCGAATTTCTGGGACATTTGACTTATTTATAAGATAGTATATTGTTACTGGGAATAGAATAGTAGGAATAGTCCCTCCAGCGTGTCCAAAGGGAGACCCAGGACACGCTGGAGGGACTATGTCTCTCGGCTAGCCTGGGAACGCCTTGGGATTCCCCCAGAGGAGCTGGCCCAAGTGGCTGGGGAGAGGGACGTCTGGGTCTCCCTACTGAAGCTGCTGCCCCCGCGACCCGACCCCGGATAAGCGGAAGACAATGGATGGATGGATGGAATATTGTTAATATGAGGCTTCCAATACAATTTATGGTAAATTTTCAATCCCAAGAAACCTTCTGAAAATATTAATTACAAAACAAGGCTTCTTTTTTTTTTTGCTATTTGCATTTTACTAAATATTACACATTTGCTATATTACATTTGCTGCTATTTTATTCATGTGAAACTCCTTTTTTAAAACTGTTTGTAATCTACTGTACAAAAGCTGTTTCAAATACTTACCACAGAAAAATGTTGCATCATTTGCAAATAAGAATATTTGAGTCTTTAATACCCTGCGACATACTGGCGACCTGTCCAGGGTGTACACCGCCTCTCGCCCATTGAAAGCTGGATATAGGCACCAGCACCCCTCGCGACCCCATGAGGGATAAGCGCATCAGAAAATGGATGGATGGACTCTTTAATACAATATGTCACACATACAGCATATGGAAGAATCAACACTGGATATCTGTGCATACTCATATTCATACAACTGTTTATGTACTACTATAACTCTCCAGCTTTTTCTTCGGCAGTCAATGGTTTAAATGGTTCACTGGCATTTAGATTGTTTCAAAACCCCTTTTTTCAGAGAGTAAATCCACAATTTAAATAATTCCCAATGTTCCAAATATATGCCTGTGCAAGTTCTCAGTTATCCAGGTCATCGCAACAGCAAGTCCAGTTAAAGTCCGGTTGCGTCCGATTTAACCGTGCTTGCTATTCCAAATATAATGTCCAATTGGGAAATTCCAGGCTTGCCTTCACAGCAAAAGATGCAGTACCATTAACAAAAGCTGGGAACTGGGTGCTATGCGGTCCTATGGCAAATCAAACGGCACCAGATTTACAAAAATAAAAATCTCTGGTGTCAAAGTTTTTTTTTTTTTTAAAGTCAGTAAGCAGTCCCAATCTCTCATCCTGCATTTATTATATCTTCAGGTAGCTGCTTTACTTAGTCGCTATAACTGGAGGCTCATGACTACCCTTTGTGAACTCTGTATAGTTTTGCAAAAATGACTAAGACAAGTAAACAGCAAGACATAAACAATCCTTTATTGAACGGAACGTTAGTTGGAAAAATACATTAGATGTGTAAGAAAATAGGAAACAAGCAGAAATGACAGAATATTGTCTACTGGTTTATCGTGGTCCCAGTTTTAACCGGTAAGACAAAAAGGCCATGAGGTGGCAGTCCACCACCGATGAGAGAGGGTGTTCCTACTGGCTGATCTATAGCTGCACATCTGCCTGAAGGTCCTCTCATGGGGTAATAAGGCTGGTGATATGAATGAAAATCCTGCCAGAAAAACAGGCCCTCAATCACTGGCAACACGCCTACACTTTCACCATTTTTTTAAACAATAAAAGCAGAAACAATGCGTCAGTGCCAGCTAAACAAAACCCACTAGAACTTTATGTTCAATGTAAAATCATTCTGTTTTTCAGCTGCTGGCTGGACTTTACAGGTGAAGTTAGCTTCTTCTTTTTTTTTTTTTTTTAGAAATGGATATTTTATCACTGTGTGGACAAAGGGTCACTAATTATGGCTAATTAAGCTTCGTGTTTTTGTCCTTTAAACGTGATTAGGACGAAGGTGCTCATGACTAAAACCCGAGAGCTGCAGTTCCTATCTTTTTTTTAAATCACTATACTAATGCAATGCAATATAGTTAATAGTTAGTGCAAAAAAGGCCTTTAAATGTTGTTGTTTTTTTACTGTACAGAATAATAGAAAATAGCTTACTGTTAAAATCACATCATGAGGGTTCATCTTTGGCTGATATTAGTGCTTATATGAAACATTCTTCATTGTGGACCTTCCTTGATGCAACTCAAGCACGCCTGCAACACTGAATACTATCCATCTGTGATCTGATCGCATAAAGACCGCTTCTTCCAAAAAGTAGGGAACGTAAATTCTTGCCATTCCTCTAGTCATTCAGTAATGGCGGTTTCCTGAAAACACTGACATCAGAACTGTAGTTTACGGTGTTGCACTGCGAGGAGTGATGATGGAAACGGTTAGAAGCGGCCGTTAGCCAGCGTGAGGATAAAGCGAGGCAGGCGAAGAAATGACGGGACCACTGCTGACAGCCAGGAGAGGTACGGGACCTGGGTCAGGAGGAATTTTAGGGAAGTGAAATCCATTACATCCCGCCCTGAAAAAAAAAAAAAAAGACATCATATTTCTCTTTGAACAATTGCAAATTCCGCTGATGAGCGATAAGAACATGACCATTGAAAGAGACAAAGGGACAAACATGACTTATTCTATTACAATTCTGTTTGTTGTAGGTAGATCTTTGAAACCTGCTGCAATCTGGGCTTAAGGCATCTAATGTACAAGACACTCCCTGTAGTAATTTCTGTAATCTTTGTATCCAACCTGACAGAACAACTTTTAGAATACTAAGCTGGTGGTTACGGTTGTATGGCTTTTCACTGAGTTTTAATAGTTAGAAGTAAGGCTATATTACCATCAACATCTTTAATGCCGTAGCGTCTGGCCAGGTCGCACGTCATGAGCACCTTCCCAGTCAGTGACATCAGATTTTTGTCTATCAGACAAAAGGAGAAACCGAAGTGGCTTAGATATTAAGAGTGTAGATTTTTTTTTTCATATTTTTCAGACTTAAAAAATAGATTACAATAAGTCATTTCCAACCCTTTTCTTCCACTTTAAAAAAACAAAAACAATATGTCCTGTACAAGTCAACTGAAAAACAAACCAAAAAATCAATTTGGGGGAAATATATAAAAAAAAAAAAAAACAGGGAATAACCTGCTTGGATAGGCGTGAAGGCACCTAAACCAATACTTCTGATTTTATTGCAACATTCAGTCTATTTTTGGCAGGAAACTATCAGCAACACACACCCTGACTGGGCAATGTTTGCCCTCTCTGTCTTGCCAAGTTCTCAAGCTCCACCAGATTATGAGGACATCTCTGGGCCACAGCCTCCCTCAGGTGAGGTTTAGGTCTTGCATTTGATTAGGCCATGCCGACACATTTACTTTTCTTCCGGAGAAGCCGTTCTTCTGTCGATCTGGATGTATTTGGGGACTCACAGTGATGCTGAAATAAAATAAACTCGTCTTCATCTATTCACTGTGGGAACAGCGGCTCTCTCAGTAGCAAACACTTCCCAATGTTAACAACATCAGGTTCTATAGAATTAAGTTTCTCTAGTGTTAACAACTTTTACAGATAAAAATAAAAAACAAGTGAAAATGTTACCAATACATTTTGGCGATGATGACACATTGCATGATTTACCATTAGCCAGGCTGACAATGCACTTTCCGCTTAGTTCTGTGGTTTCCCCATTGGAAAACACTTCCTGAAACTGAGGAAAACCAAAGTCAACAATAGGGATACAAGTTACCATTGACAGGTTACGTAAACAGACTGGCTGTTTAAAAAGTTGCCTACCTTGGGATTCAAACCCTGTGGTGCCTCTTTCTGGATTATTAACTGCGACACGAGCTCTGTTTGGACCGGTCCCGGCCACAGGCTGACGGAGGTCACTCCTCTGCTCTTCAGCTCAACCGCCATGTCTGCGGCCAGCCTGTCACACTGGAAACACACAAAACAAAACAGGATTTCTATTTTCAAATGACACCGACAAGACATAAGACCAACCATGGATATCGATATTAAACATGGATGGCAAAGCCAATCGAGTGGAACAACTTACAGCGGCTTTACCAACCCCGTACGGCACGCTGAAGAGGTAATGCAGCCCACCCATGGATGAAATTGTTACTATCAACCCGCGGCCTTGGGCCACCATCAAGCGGGACCCATAAACTGAGAAAAAGTAGTGTCCCCTAAAAAAAAAACAGAACAATAATATGAGGACATTTTCATTAATTTTATTTTTTATTAACACTGGTGGCTGGTGAAAAAATTCACAAAAACAGCTTTTAAAGCTGATCAGAAGGGAATAGTCACCAGGCATGGCAACACTCGGGGAGGGGGAGTAACGATTTAGAGCGCTCAAAGGATAACAGTACCTCAGGCCTGTGTTGTTGATAGAATCCCAAAGAGATGGATCCGTTTCCCAGAACTTCTTGCCCATGTTCTCAAAGATATCCTGGAATCACAAGTCAACACACAATTGTTTGCATCTTTCCTTCCTTTTAATACCACATTTTTTTTCTGATAATTAAGCACACCAAAATAACAACTACTATTTCAAATCTGTTCCAAGAACTGTTTCATGAGGGTGTTTTAGTGATGCAAACCTGTACGCCAGCGTAGGCATTGTTCACCAACAGGTCCAGTCTGCCATCCTGCTCTCCTTTGATTCTTTCAAAAAGGGCCTTAATGTCTTCGTCTTTCGTGGAATCACAGACCGCTGGAATGCACTTCCCACCTCTCTCGGTCACCTACAACGAAAATAAAGGTGTCAGGCAAGAACAACTGGGTCAAAACTGAAAGCTCAAACATGCATAAGCTTGGTTTGATAAATTATCTCCTGATTTCCTTTAAGGTAAAGAAGGCTTTAAATTTGACCTCTGTCGCAGTTTGTTTGAGGGTCTTCTCCTGCCGTCCTGTGATGTAAACGGTAGCGCCGGCTTCAGACAGCTGGAGCGCTATTCCCCTGCCGATGCCCCTGGAGGCACCAGTAACCACACACACCCAGCCAGAGAGGGACATCTTTGCCTGGAGGAGGTAAATCATCAACATGAGCCAGTGGTTCTCAAACCTTTTCTGACAAGTACCATCTCAGTGAACACAAGGTTTTCTCCGCACCACTGTGGTAATGAGCGTTTCGAAACAACAGTACATTTAGTGTTTTTATGTTGCATTTCATTTACAGTGGGAAATCGGGAATCCCTACTTCCGATCAGAAAAGTCAGCTGTAGCGGTAGCCGTGGTCGGACTTTTCTCTCAGAAAGTTGGAAAAAAAAAATGTAATGCCGATTGTTGGATCCAACATGGCAGCTCCTTGGCATCAACAACAGTAAGCTGTGATAAAACATGTTTATTTTACAAGACACAGGTGTAAGAGTGTGTCTAAACTCGATGTTACATCTAGCAGCTGCACCTCTGAACTGAACAAATAAAAATGGGAGTTTGCATGTGGAAAATACAGCTTTAAAGGATAAGAGGTACCACGAACAAAACAACCGTTGCTATATTAGAATCCGAAACTTTTGGTTTTTATATTGGAATTATGACATCTCTGACAGTATTAAAAGGTAGAATCTGCGATTTTCCCGGAACTGTAATGTAAATCCCTGTTTGAATAACTGCGCATGCGTAAGGCAGTCTTACCTGCTTCTCCGCTCCTCAGGGAGATCACATAGAAAAATCTCCCAAATCCACTCTGGTCTAATTTTTTTCTACTGAGACCTTTCTCTTCTTCTCATAAACGTGCATGCGGTTTGCTACTTGTGACTCTCAGCACTTTTTAAAGTATACAGTGAGAGAAGCGGAGCGAGCTAAAACCGAAGCTATCCATGTACATCCAGCTAGCGGAAACTGACAAGTAACGTGCAGACTGGCGTTACGTGAGCGAGTCAGAATGACTGCCATGTGGGTCAACCAATAGATAAGGCGATACCCCCGGAACTCGAGGGAGGGGGGGCGGCGTGGGCAGGACCAATGCACTGACCAATCTCTGCCATTCAGACCGATCGGCAGGGATTGGTCAGAGTTTTTACAGGCCTGCAGCTTTCAGAGATCTAATTTTAATCTGCTCCTTTTTCTGAATACATAATGTATTGACTACACTCAGGATGGAAGGACCATTTCACCCAGTATAACAAAAAGTGTTTCTGAACGGCATTACCAACTATAGCTTTAGCTGGAATGCTTTTTACTTGGGATTACCTCATTCCTAGCTCTATTTTCATTTTCCGAGGTAAATGGAATACAACATGTGTCCTCTTGACAATACTCCATAGATTCTCTATGGGGTTTAGGTTAGGACAGTTTGCTAGCCTATCATGAACAGTACCACCATATGGTCATTGGGCCAGCTTCTCGTAGCTTTGGCATAAAAGAGCTCTACCGCTAGGTTAATACTCGACGCATTGAACAGACCACGAGGCTGCTCGCTAAAACTGAAGCTATCACGCATTCTCCGCCACCGCACGCGAGGTCGTGCTCCTCAGAATTTTTTCTAAGGTGTCACACACCGCACACGCGTTGTTTAATTAAAAATGGGGGAATTCAAAGGAGCCCTCTACGAGCAAGTTCATCGGTACTGGCATCAAATGGCACAGAAGTTTCAAGCAGCACAACTTTGTAAAATGCTATGTGGTTACTGTTCATTCTGAGATTGAAATCAGTATACACGTAATATCGGCACACTTTCCAGGATCAGTTTATTGGCCATGTATGGCCAAGGATTTTGACTTCTGTTTTCATCACTTGCAGCGTAAATCAAGTCTAAAACAACAACCCACTATATGTAAAGGCATCAGCTTGTATTTAGTAAAGCAAAGTGTTTTTTGGTGGCCTTAGCGACACCCCAACGTGCGAGTATAACTCAGCCTTAAGATCTCCTGGTAGATGGCTCTGTTGACTGTGGATCTGATAAAATGCATTGGACCGACAGCAGACATGGCTTCCCTAATCATCACTGACTATGGGAAGTTCTCTCTGGACTCCAAGCAGCTTCTGTCCTTCCCCAACGTCTGGGGCATTGATTTTCAAACAAAATACGAAGTTTACTCTCATCAGAAAAGAGGACTTTGGACCTCCAGACAGCAGTTTAGTCCTTTTTCTCCTCCTTCGGACTCATTAAAATGAGAAGAAAACATCTGAAATGCATCACCCAGTGTGTAATTAATACATATATGTTTCCAATTCCCAAAATAGACTAACTTTTAAATGACATTCAAATTTATTGTGCTAGGCCACTTGTTCCTGGTTCACTGTCAACCACTAAGTTTTCTACACGGCTTCCCAAAGTGTTCTGCTCTGCAATTAAGTTATCTGTGGAGTAGTTTTTCGTTCAAGCAAGGATCAAGCTGCTTAAACAATTCCTGCTTTAGGCTGTTTGTGTGTTTTAGCCTTAACTTCACACTTACTTTTCGTTTTCTCAGTACAGCTAGAGACCGTAGTTTGAGAACCATGGAAAATGTGATGAGATAAAGTTCAGATAGGATAGGAGGCAGCTGGGAATAGTTGCATAACTGCCACGCAGCTCTGCTGCAGCTTACTGTTTAGAGTTCACTGGAAGTCTGCCTTATAAAACCACTTCAGGCCCAGTCACCATTAGTCAGCAACGCTAAACGTAGGGGTAACAATGCGTAAAGCCAACTTGCCTATATCATAATATCATAAGAAAGTATTTAAGCAAAGTAAAAAGGAGTATATTGGTATTATACAACAAAATAAGCACTACTTAATAATCTTTATATTTTGGACTCATTTCTCATTTGATTCTTGAGGAACATTTTAATACATTTAAGTCATTTTTAGGTTTCCCCCTTAGTGAAATCCACATTTTACAGGTTTCCCCTTTCCTGTGAAACAAACTTATTCTGATCCTCATTGTTTTCCTGCTGGGGATACGCAGTTGAGGACAGTGATTAGAAGCAAAAGCATAAAATAAACCGTATTAGTTGTAGACCAAAACACAATAGATATACTGAGATTTTCAAGAGATAAAGGTAAATTACATTTATAGCCTAATTCCATGTGTATTACTCTAAATGCACAATATAAATAAAGCATTATAAACTGTTGTGTTTCAGTGAAAACAAAGGCTTACCTTGTGGGGAAGAGTGGCGGATCAGGTTTGTCTAACACCTGTTGGAGAACGAGAGCAACTGGAAGTGTGGATTCACGGCGGCTGTGTGTTGTGCTGTTATGACGACATCACAAATTTATCACAAGCTCCACGGAAAACTGTTATCACACAGTCGGCCTCTGTAAATATCGCGAGAAAAGGTTGGGTAACAAAGTCCGCAAATGAAAATGTCGCGAGAAGCTGTCGTAAAGGCGCAGGGGAAACGCGAGAATCTTGTCACATTTACTTCATGTTTATTTTTTTTTATTATTATTATACATGACGGATAGTCATAGTTTATCATAACATTAAACACGAATTGTCAGAAATTAAATAACATTGTAACAGCTGACGTTTGGCGTCTCATCGTTCTTTTTTGATCTGCGTCCTGCATGTTAACATATATTTTATATTATTTCCAAGAACAAGCGGCACGGGTTTAGGCTAAAATTTCACCAAAGTAGGAATGTTAACCTGCAAATAAAATAAAATGTTTTGATGAACGTTACGAAAGGATATGACTTTCAAAACAGCACCAGAAGATGGCGCTGTTTTCTTTAAAACAACATGAGCTTGGAGGTAGGGTCGATTCATTTTGTTACTATTTCAGAACAAAGGACAGTTAGCTGTGTTTAATGATATTACTAATTAAAATATAACAGAGTATTATTATTATTATTATCGATGTAGCTGTATTTATGTATGTAACCTTTATTTATCCAGGTAGATCTCATTGGGCCTAAAAATCTCTTTTTGAAGTGCGACCTGGCTAGTAGTAGTAGTAATAATCATAGATATCAAGTACGTATACATGTCTGTGGTAATAATGATGATAGGCAATGCTCTATAATGTATTGGTTTACGTCACCTCGCACTGGAGAGGCTTCTGTGATTTATTTTTATTGTTATTATTACTGTTGTTGTTGGCTATTTTCAAAAATAAATATTTTAGAAATGTTTGAACAACTGTATTGATTACAAAAGAGCTATTTACTGAAAACCTGGTCTGACACCTTGTTATGCTACATGTTCCATCAAGATGGACTACCAAGTACTAAAAGCTTTGTTCCGATCGGCCCTTCACAGTTAAAATCATTAACACCAACATATTTTTTTTTATTATGGACGTTATATAATAGAAACAATATTTATGTCTAATACATTTTTACAAAAAATCTAAAAGGGCATTCATTTTAACCCCTTATACACTGTGTGCACAATTAATAGACAAGTGAGTATTTTAACCATATCATAATTTTTAGGCATATTTTCTTATTCCGAGCTGGATAAACTGGAATGCTGAATGGATTTAAGCATAGCAGGTGATCTGCTATCTGTGTATTGAGAGAGGTTGTGGCCTCAGCATCTTATATCAAGGTCTGCATGGTTATAAGGCAGCTTCTTTTTTAAGCAAAATTGGCCAAAAAAAGACAAATTTAACTAACTGAAAAGACAAAAATTACCAACGGTCTCTCAGAGGGATGCGGCCCTCTGGAAATGACTAAGACTTTGGGCTGTGATCAAATGTTTTATTGCAAACAGTTAACAGTGTTGCAATAAATGTGTTGAGCAAAAGAACTGCCAAGGATTAGAGAAGAATCAAGCGTGAAGCTGCGCCCTGTCTGGAGTATTTACAAGATGGTCAGTGCTCAGAGACGTGGCCAATGTAAGGGAGGCTGAAACCCGATCACTGAACAACACACATACTGTAAGCTCAAGCATCTAGACTGAGCCAAGAAATATCTCAAGACAGATTTCTCAAAGGTTTCATGGACTGAGGAAATGAGAGGGACTCTTGATGGACCAGATGGCCGGGCCCGTGGCTGGATGGATCGGAAACCGGCCCAGAGCTCAACTTCGAGTCAAACGTAAGCAAGGTGGAGGTGGGATCCTGGTATGGGCTGGTATTATTAAAGAGCTGGTTGGACCGTTTTGGGTTGAGGATGGGCTCCAAATCAAATCCCAAACGTACTGCAAGTTTTTAAAAGACACTTTTTCAAGCAGTGGTACAGGAAGAAGTCTGGAAGAAGTGCATCTTTCAAAACAACAACGATTTTTATGCAGGGCAATGCTCCGGCAATGCTCCGTCACATGCTTCCAAGTACTCCTCTGTTTGGCTAGCAAGTAAAGGCATTAAAGAGGAAAAACTTGTGACATGGCCCCCTTCCTCACCTGACCTGAACCCAATGCAGAACTTGAGGACAGTTGTTAAATCGTAGATTTACAGTGAAGGAAAAGAGCCCAGCACCCTGAACAGTGTCTGGGAGGCCAAGGTTGCTGCTGTCCTCACATCAAGAAACTGGTAGACTCCATGAATGGAAGGTTTATCACTTATCAAAAAGAAGGGTGGCTATATTGGTCACTGATTTATTATTATTTTTTTAATGTCAAATGTTTATTGGAAAGTTTTAAGTCATTTGTGTATAATTCCTAATTAAACAAATGAAAATCAAAATGCTAAATGGTAAAATGTGCGTTTTTCATTTAGCTGCATAATAATTCTGCACATTACCGTAACATTTGCCCAATAATTGTGCGCAGTTATTTCGCCCAATAATTATTTTTTCACCTAAGAAAGCCATAGCTTCCCTTTTACATTCTTAAACATTCCCATTTGAGGTTCATGTTTTTTTCATGCTGCAGACACAAAAGAAAAAAAACTCTGATTCTCTTGTTTCTTTATTATAAACCTTAAAAGCACAACACCGTCAGAATGGGCACTACATTCACTGCAGTTACAGATGCAAGTCTTTTGGGGAATGTCTCCATCAGCTGCTGACTAGCATGATTAATGGTTATGTCGCCTGATTCTCCCACCTGAGCTAACTATGGGTCTTTTGGCTTTTGATTGCTGCTTCCAATGCCCAGCGTGTAGGTTTTGATGGACAATCATGTCTTGGTAGTTGTGCCATACTCTTTGCATTTTAATGTGACGGATTGATCAGAATTTTGTGAAATGTAAACTTCGGATAGTCTAACCCTACCTTACATTTTTCTACTGCTCCTTCCCTGGGCTGTCACCTGCGTTCTTTGGCCTTCACGGTGCTGCTTGATGATTCTTGTTTTCTAACTAACTAGGCATTCGCAGAATTTGGTTACACATGCATTTAATTAAGGGTATCAAAGTAAAGGGGTATGTGAAGAATTTGTCATGCTCCTTCCACTTATTCACTGCGTAGCGTTTGTTTATTATCTTGTAAGCCCTCTTGCTCATGCTTCACAGTGTTTTTTTTTTTTATTCCATCCAATTCCTTTAATCGATCTTGTAATTAGACGACACATTTTATTTCCCAGGCACCTGTTTTTTTTTGTGAGCTCCTTTTGAGCAGCCCTTCTGTTATTCAGGGAAGTTTTCCAACTAAATGCCAAACAGGACTTTCCTAATCCCTTGTAGTGAATGTGGCAACATCTGTATTATTGATTTGTGGACAAAGTGCACAACTTAAAGGTTTAAATGGGAACTTCTGAAGCACATCGTTGGTGTCGTACTGAAATATTAATCGTCTACTTACTGAAACATGGCTGTGTTTTAAATTATATTAAGTTATACCAAAGTGACCTAATTTGTTTAATCACTTAAAATAATAAGAAGCAGTTCAGTTTTCTCCTTTATTTTGCTTAGCCAGTCTTTTTGATTTCTTCCATTCAAGACTCAAAATGAATGAAAAAGTGTCTGTCTAATGTGGCAGCACAAACAGAAAAATGTCATCCTAATGATTGCAGCGTGTCCCTGCTATCTGCGTGCCCTCACTCTCATACACTTTCACCGTGATTCCTCTTGGTCGGATGTTGCTGCAATGTTTGCTTGGAATAAACAGGGATGACTTGAACAACCTCCATGATGAAACTTTATCCTATCTGCATGGATTTACCTGAACAGCACAATATTTACCCAGCAGAGGCTTCCCGGCTACATCGTTGGGAAATCTTTGTATTTAATGCTGTTTCTGTTCTGGTTATTGTCACATATGTCTTTAACTGACTCATGTCCCACTCTTAACACCAACCCTACAGTTACTGCTGGCCTTGTTCCCCCCCACACCCCCCCTTTTAATTTTTGCTGACAGTTCAACTCTTTAATGGGCGTATGCACATTTACAAATACATATACAACTATTGCACAAAACCTACAAATCCTGTTCACAGTGTGTTTGCAGTGGTAGTACTTTCTCTCAATTTATTTCACTTTAACCGCAGATGTTAGTGGGATTTTATGTGATAGACCATCACAGTAGAATAGCCATCCACAATCCATTTAGGGGACAAAGCAAACAGGTGGAAGAAGGTGCTCTGGTCAAATCAGACCAAGATAAAAGTTTCTGTGTCGTGGTGGCACAAAAAGACACAAAACAAAAACTGTTCGGAGTTAAAGGGAAAGAAGATAGAAGTGAATAATTCTTGTGATAAATCAGCTGCATTAGTGATCCAGTCAAAGTCCAGACATAAATCTAATGGAGGAAATTTGACTTGATCTCTACAGATGTTTTCCATCCAGTCTGACTGCGCTTAAAGTCCTGGTATCTACTGTATAGGTGCAAAGCTGGTGGAGACAAACGCCACAAGCCTTCAAACTGGAGTATTATATACAAGTGCTGGTCATATAATTAGAATATCATGGAAAAGTAGATTTTTTTTTTCAGTAATTCCATACAAAAAGTGAGACTTGTGTATTATGTTCATTCATTGCACATAGACCGATATATTTCACGTGTTTATTTCTTTTAATTTGGAGGATTATAACTGACAACTAATGAAAACCCCAAATTCACCATTTCAGAAAATAAGAATATTACTTTAAACAAATTAATAAAAAAATAAGGATTTCCAGAAATGCTGGCCAACTGTAAAGTATGAACATGAAAAGTATGAGCATGTACCGCACTCAATACTTAGTTGGGGCTCCTTTTCTCTGGATTACTGCAGCAATGCGGCGTGGCATGGAGTCAATCAGTCTGTAGCACTGCTCAGGTGTTATGACAGCCCAGGTTGCTGTGATAGTGGCCTTCAGCTCTTCTGCCACGTTAGGTCTGGTGTATCGCATCTTCCTCTTACCAATACCCTATAGATACCATGGTCCTTAAACCTGGTACTGGTAGCTTGTGCACTGTGTGCAGGTGCCAAGTCCTGCTGGAAAATAAAACCTGCATCTCCATAACGTTGGTCAGCAGCAGGGAGCATGAAGTGCTTTTCACAATGTTTTAATTTTCTGAGATGCTGAATTTTGGGTTTTTATTAGCTGTTAGTTATAATCGTCAAAATTAAAGAAATAAGCACTTGAAATAAATCAGTCTGTGTGCAATAAATGAATATAATATACAAGTTTCACATTTTGAATGGAATTACTGAAAAAAATCACCTTTTTATGATATTCTAATTATATGACCATCACCTGTATGCATATTGCGCTTTCCAGATTTTTATTTGCCAAACTGGTATAAATACTTTTTTATAAAGCACTGTACAATACTTCGAGGGTTGGGGTGGTAACTCTGCAAAAGGTGCAAAAGTTTAAAAGGGGATTTTGACGCATCTTTTTTGGTGTTTCGTTGCATTTTTAAAATCCTTTCCACATTTGCGAAGGAACTTGTTCATATCCAGTGAAAATTCAACAGTGTGTTTCTGCCCTGACTTTGTTTCTGCCCGTTTCACTTTTACTCTTTTTGCGGTTGTAAGAATCAATAGGCTCCTCCCGTTCTGGGAAGCCTGCTACGCCCCATGTTATTGGTCATCCAGTGGCAATATAAATAGCGCTGCTGCTGCTGAAGACCATTGATCTTTAGGAACAGAAGAATGGCTGGAGGTCCTGACTCATCTGTATCTTCCATGCAGCTGACAGCGGCCTCGGTAAGAAGCTGATCTTTCTCATTCTGTTGCCAGTAAATGATAAAGAACAGAAGCATGCATTAAATTACATCTCTAATGGTGATTCTTCTGTGTGTTTGCCGTGCCATATAATGTGGGTGAAGTTTTCAAGACAGGCAACCCGAAGGTGGACAATATCCTGTCCGGGATTCCAGTGAGTCCTCACTGATTCTAACGCTGTTAATTCACTATAAAAACAGCACACAACCCTGTTAACAGGCCAGTGGAAAAAAAAAGAGACTGTGATGACCCATTTTGAAACATTTTCCATCTCTATGGTGACATCCTGAAATCCCCTTAAAAGCCACCTAAAGAAAAATAATTAGTCACAGACAAAAGTATCTAAGAAAAGTTCCAATAGCCTGGCGGCAAAAGTGCATACACCCTTGAACTCAACTTTTCTTAAGCAAATTTTAGTTTAATTTCAACATTCATGTCTTGCAAAGGTTCTTCCAATCTATCAGATTGTGAGGCCTCCCTTGTCCAAAGCCCTCTTAAACTCATTCCACGGGTTTTCTGTCCGATTTTGTTCTGAGCTCTAGCCACGCTGTTGCAAAACTTTGTTCCCTCTGGTGGAGTCATTCCTGTGTTGATCTGGATGTTGGCTTTTGGGCTCATTGTGATGCTGAAAAAGATAATCCTTCCTCACCTCAGGCTTTCCTGCTAACACCCAAAGGAGACGTCTGAGAAAAAGAAACACGCTGCCACCACCATGTTTCACTGTGGGTACGATGTTACGTTAGTAATGCAGAGTGTTGTTTTAGCACCAAAAATAGCTCACGTAATTGTGCTCCAGCTCTGGTTTGACCGGCTCTGGTTTGATCAAACTGCAACTCATTGCTTCTCTCCCAAAGCTGTGAGGGCTATCGTCCCCTGCTGAGAATCAAATCAACCCCCAGCCCAGTTCATGGTCTGTAACATGTTTAGAAACACACTGCATGGTTCCTGGTTCTTGACATGACTGAGAATAGGGGGTTTTCAGCTGACGTCACGCTCACGTGACTACTCTGCGCGTCCGCCATATTGGGTGGCAGTCGTTTCGCACCGTTGACCCGCATTGTATTACGCCTTAGGCAGTATTGGAAGTGAACAATGGTGAAAACGTGTTTAATGGTTGGTTGCACGGCCCGTGGAGGTGGAGATCAACGCTCTTTCTTTCGCCTACCAGCCGTGATAGTGAATCAGTGCGAAAAAACAAAACAGCTCTCTGAACAACGCCGTCACCTATGGCTGACACGGATATCCAGGTCCGATTTGGACGGTGTTAAGCTGGAATACGCCAGAGTCTGCGGTGCTCACTTTGTCACAGGTAATTAACTGTTAAGTATGTAAAACATGTAAACCGTTGCTGTATTGTGGGCTGTAACAGCGCAACACATGATCGCCATGGGAAAAACATAGAAACGGGTTAATTTTCCACCGCTTTCCTGCCTGGAGGCGCAACCACGGAGAACAACTGTTAGAGATAACAAAGAGTCGTCGGCCCGCTTGGATCGCGGCTGTAAGACGACCGAACATAACTTTCCACAGTATCCCGATGTCAATGAGAGTGTGTTCTAAACGTTTGAAACACATAGCAGCTAGTTAAAAGTACATTACATGCGTGAGTGGTTGTTAGCACTGTTAGCATTGTTAGCACTAACAGTTAGCATGTGCTAGAGCCCGTCTGAGCACAGCTTACCTTTGAACGAGTTGCTGTGTTCCCACTGTTTGCTGGCTTTATGAGCTGCAGCTCCTGAACCCATCCATTCGTAAACTCCACATGAGACTCCAAGGACTTGTAGCTTCAGAACTGTTCCGCTCCACTCATTGTTTGGAACTTCATATGGATCCAAATTATTATTAATGCTGATTTTTTCATTTTAACTTTGCGTTTCCATCAACATGGCAGCCACGTCCCACAACGCAACGCTATATTTAAACAATATATCTACTTGGGGTTTAGTTAAACCGGGCTGCAGCCTACAGTGCTAGTTGGCGTATATTTTGAGGTCAGTGTGTCAGTGTTTTTGACAGATTAGAATGATAAATTTTGTACTCGGGTATTATAACTATTGTGACTGATAGCTATATGTATGCTTATGGTAAAATGTACTTATTAAAAAACAAATTGATGATAATAATGTAAGATAGTTGAACACAATGTTAGAGCTTGCAAAAAATGCACTTGATGTGATAATCTATTGCTATTTTGTAACTTTATGGCATTTTCTTTGCTAAGCAACAATGCTTTTTGTTTTCCAGGCAAACCTGCAGCACTCTTCGACTGTGATAACCCAGACTGGGCACCGAGCCTTCTCCTAGGCCATTCGAAGGTGAAACCAGCTTCAGACCTGACAGCATCCCGGAAGGAGCGTGTGCAGCAGAGGGCTCATAAAAGGAAGCTATATGATGCTGCTGAGAGCCTTATCTCTCTCAGCAAGTCATTCAAGCCTAACAAGGACTTAGAAATATCAGGTGTGGAGCCACTACCCGATACAGATGAGACTCTGACGGCAGAACCGAACTCTGTGGCCTGCCAAACGGATATATCCATGTCGCTCATCGATGACATGCAGGCAGAACTGAATAGACTGACACAGGAAAATATGGAATTGCGGATTAAAGTTGAGGAATCTACTGTTTGTCAGAGGACTTTTGAAAATGATGATGGCAAAGTTAAGTTTTACACTGGCTTGCCATCATTTACTCTTCTGATGTTATTGTTCAATTATATTTCAGATGAGTTAATCTGTGGACCCAGTAGCTGTCTCAACAAATTCCAGCAAATGGTTCTTACTCTAATGAGACTTCGTCTAAACTTATCTGTACAGGATATTGCTTACCGTTTTAATGTGTCCTGCCCTACTGTATCTCGCACCTTCGGTCATGTTATCAATGTCATGTACCACAATATTGGATTTCTTGTGAAATGACCGTCCAGGGAGGCATTGTTTGAAAGCACTCCAATGGAGTTTCGGAAACAGTATGGTGTGCGTGTGAGTGCAATTATAGATTGTTTTGAAGTATTTACTGATAGACCAACAGGTTTAATGGCTCAAGCACAGACTTGGTCAAACTACAAGCATCATAACACTGTGAAATTTTTAATTGCCATATGTCCAATGGGTTCAGTGAGTTTTATTTCGGCAGCATGGGGTGGGCATACCAGTGACAAAGCCATTGCAGAAAAATCTGGGTTCTTAAGTCACATTTTACCAGGAGACATCATCCTGGCTGACCGTGGCTTTGACATAAAAGATTCGGTCGGCTTATTACAGGCCGAAGTAAAGATTCCTGCCTTCATGAAAGGAAAGAAACAACTGTCTATGTGTGAGGTCATAGAAACTCGGAAAATAGCTCATTTACGCATACATGTAGAGCGGGTAATAGGGGGCATTAGGCAGCGATACAATATGGTGGGTGGGCCTGTACCTCTAGACTATGTGCAAGTTAGAGATCAGAATAACTTGACATTATTAGACAAAATTGCAAAAGTAGCATGTTCTTTATTCAATCTTTCGGATGGAATTGTGTCATTCGATTAGAAATGCAGAGATTGTAGTATCCATGTCACACTGTGTATTTATCATTGGAAATGTAAATAAATACATTAAAGACTCCATACCCTATTTTCTTCATTTTCGTAGTTTATATAGAAAGCAATTCATGTAAACTAAAATGTGCAATTTAGTGTTAATAATATAAAAAATGTTTACAGTTTTTATATCAGACTGTTCTTAAAATAGGAAGACAAACTAGACTGTTTTCAGGTTAATATGATTTATTAACAACATAAATGAGAAAAGGTTCATAACATCAGTGAACGTGACAGTATATCTCACATCAGGTTACTTAGTGTGTCATATATACAATCTTATGAATGGTAACCTTTCATATCGATAAGAATTGAAAATTAAATACCATGAAGTGAGTGTTCTCAGCTGTAGGCTTGGAGGTGGTCTGGTACCAGACCACCTCCAAGCCTACAGCTGAGAACACCTTGCTTACAGATATACTTATGGTACAATACGGCACTTAGGACACGCCCATTTACCTTTGGGCATGCGCTTCAATTTCACACATTCCATGTGGAACCATTGTCCCTCACACATGACATTTCTGCATGGCACCATGTTAGACTGTGCTTGTCCCCCACCACACAGACAGAACTGATCAACAGTTCTATTCTGTTTGATGGGGGAGAAACACAGCTTGTCCCTCCTGGTAAAGTAATTGCCACACAGCTCTAGAAGCAGGACTTTCTGGAAGAATGTCTTGCTCTTACAGCAAACATTCTCCCAGAAAGTGCTGTCCGGAAGAATCCTGAGGACAAGCATGGCCTCACATGTCCAGACAACAAAGTCGCAGTAGGCCACCTCACACAGATGGATTTGTGTCTGTACTTGATAATAGTACTGATGTGACATGTTCAGCCGCAGACCATCAGGGGTTGTCTCTAGGCAGGGGTGTTCTTCCGGGCGATTCACAGTGTAGGGGCACTTAACCTCTACCACCCCTCGTCCACAACACTCGCATGACACCAGAGCGTCAGGCGATGCACCGAGTTCAGGGTGGGTGGGGTTTATCACCAGTCCACTGGCAGACAACACAGCAGTGGTGTGTTGCAACTTATGCATGTTGAAATAAGCCAGCTTGGCCTCTTCTTCATGTGCCTTCCCATGCTTTGTAGCAGGAACGCACAGTTTGTTATTGTCCGGATGGCACAGGGCCCTCACCAGACTTGGTGAGGGCTTCTCTAATGATGTATGGCATGCAGCCTTCATAGATGAAGCAGTCACTCGTCCAGCACGGAAGACACGCCATAATTTTGAATCAGCCTGAGCTCTAGTGGCCTCTTCAATATGTTTAGCTTGCTCCGGCGTGACGCTTATACTGATCTCAGCACAGGCTTTCTCCAGATCAGCCCTACTCATAGCCTGGTATTTTACATCCTTCAGATCAACTAAAGGTGCGGGGTACTTGCTAGTTGTCGCTTTAGGGCGGAAGGCAGCAGCAAAGTCATCACAGGCAGCCAGTACAGCTGCTTTAGGCCTCAGCTTGCTGAGGGCTGTCAGGAACGCCTCCTGCTTTTCGCTACTTTTAACAGCCACATGCTGAGCAGGTCGCACACGAGCTGGTGTGGAAGTCATTGTTGGCGACGGAAGCGAGAGCGCTGCTATGCTATCATCAAGTTTCTGACGTTTGCTCTTGGCAGAGCTAAAGTCTATGTCGGATACTGGCGCGAAAGGAACATCCTTCACACCGCCTGGGAGAAGCCAGTACGCCTTTGATTCAGTCACTGTCTTTGATGCACGTATCCTGGTAGCTGCCTCTAGCTGAAACAGCATGGCAGCGACATGGGTACAGGTGCTGCCCATTCCTGCCTTGCAGTCGCAATGCCCAGTCAGTACGAGGCCATCCCGCTTGGAAAGAATCCACGGATGTGTTGCTGTAGCGCGGACACTTTGAGAGTGAAGGACCTGAAATTAAAATAAAAAAAAATAAGAACAGTTTTAATATTGCATATCGTTTAAATGAACTGTTATTTTACTATTACGTTAACAAATTGTCATAATTTTTCTCTTTATGATTACTTGTGATTTAATAGTCCCATTATTTATCCTGCATAATGGAATTCGGTAAGTGTAAGGCCTTCCTTGCTGTAGAACAAATTGGTTTAAAGTGTCACTGTAACATGCATAAACTAGGGCTGTCAATCGATTAAAAAATTCAATTTAATTACTTACTCTGTAATTAATTAAACTAAATAATCACATATAATTTTTGCTGTGAAAGTATTTTAAATATTTAAATTCAAACGATTCAATGAATAATCAGCATTAGATAAATTAAAGTTCAAAAACTCTTATACATATTTCATGCGTTCAGACGTTTTATCATATGTCGTTGTGGCATATGTGGCACACAGCAACTTAGGGGACACAATGAAAATAAATGAACACTCCCCTCAATATCAACACTTTACAACAGTAAAGTGAGGTCCGCGCTCCTTCCGGGTTACGCCAGTAGGCAAAAGCCTACCGGCGTAAATACGGTAAATACAACTTAAATTTGCACTGGTCATTGTTCTGATTAAATAATTAAAGCCGCGAGCGGCGTCGATCGGCCCTGCAGCCAAGCGCCTTCGCGCACCGCCGGCAGTCAGCCACCGCAGAAGCATGCGCCGCATTTGCGTCGGATTGTTTACATTTTTACCATCTTATTAAAACTCACCCGTCCACGTATGATGGCGATTTCCTTGATGTACATAACTTCGACATCTCGTACCCAACCAGATGTGAACTGGTTGTGAGCCTCTAGACCCTTGTAAGCTCTCATTTCCTCGAGAGTGTGCAGAGGGTTTTCACCGAACACCAGGTAATGCACGATGTCGCCGTGCTCTACATTTGGCCAATCATCAGGATTACGGCTAAACAAGGCACCGTGGAGGGCATAGGGGTCCATATGGTCGATCACGGAACATTTCCTCAGATAGACGTCCTTATCTGGTCGCTCTAGCGTGCTGGCGTACTTATCCATTCTCGATACGAAAATACGTGTAGGACAACTAGAGATAAGGAAGTGTACCACCCAATATGGCGGACCGGAAGTTGGCCAGTGACGTCAGTGAAAACCCCCTATTATCAACACCATCTCTCACATGCTAATGTCTATTTGAACACCATTATTGTCTCAGGGTGTGTTTGTCTGGACATCCATTCAAATTGCACAGTACTTTATCTTGGAACATCCATTTTTTGCTAATGACTATTTGCACACTTTTTAATTTATCTGGGAGACTTACATTCATGCAATTGCACAGTAATTTACATTGTGACTTCTACTTTTTTTTTTTTTTTTTTGACTTGAAGAGTTAAATCTTATCAGATGGTGATACTCTTTGTCTTCTCAGCAGGTATTATTGGGGCATTCAACTTTAACATCATGTCATGAATTGAGTCTGTGTTTCATGTGTGAATTCTAAGCCGGTGTCTCACCAAAGATTCATTTTGGCTACTAATAATATCTTCTTAAGAAAGGTAGTGTGCTATACAACCCTAATCCTTAGTCCAGACCACATGTAGAAGATGGAGCATGCCATGTGCAGAAAAAAAAACAGATGCTGGCCTGAAAGTCTAGCAGTTCCTTCAGCCATGCTGTCAAGCTCTTGGCAGCTTTCCTGACCAGTTTCTCATTTGATGTTCCATCAACTTTGGTGACATGTCCAGTTTTTGCAAGGTCACCTTTTTCTAAATGTCCCAAATTATAGATGGCATGAACAATAACAAGTTAGAACGAATACAATTTCTGAATCCACATCGTTTATTAGCTGCGAAAACCCAACTCAGTCCTGCCAGCTAAGAACAAAGAAAACTAAGGCTGCAGTTCAGAATCAGAGTCAACTTTGTTGGTCGAGTTTGACGATGGTTTCACCACACCATGTGTTCAGGCACACAGCATGCGGACATTAAATATAAACATCTAAACTCCAGAAGAGATTCAAAAAAATGTAACAAATATCCCAGGGAGGGATGGTTCCCAGGAACCAGACGTTCTCACAGATGGACCGTAACAGGTTGGAAAATATCTCGTCTGGCCCAAAGGCTGCAATATTCAGATAGTAGGGACAGGATTTGGTGTAAACGGCATGAAAACATGAATCCATCCTGCCTTGGATCAACAGTTCAGGCTGGTGGAAATCTTTTCTTGACACTCAAAGCTTTGTTTAAAAGCCGCAGCCTACCTGAGTATTGTCCCTGACCATGTCCATCCCTTTACCGTCCTCTGACGGGTACTTCCAGCAGGATAATGCACCGCGTCACAAAGCTCAACACGTCTCAAACCGACCTCTTATGTTCCCTGTAATCTGATGGCCTGCACAGCCACCAGATATCAAACCTATAGAGCACGTTTAGATGCCAATCTGCTGCCACAGCGAGGTGATCTCATGTCAGTATGGACCAAACTCCCTCAGGACTGTTTCCTACAGCTTTTTGGATCTATGCTATGAGTCGGCACACATACATCACAGAATCCTGGCCTTTTAACAGGGTTTTATACAGTTTTTATATTCACTGTATTGATATAATGAAAGTAGTGTGGTGTAAGTGCTAATACTTAACGCTCCTGTAAACGCATTTATCTCAGATCACCCTGCCGAATGGAACTGAATTCGATCATGTAAATGTAAAGGTATGTTATCGCTCTTTCATGTTAATTTGTATTCCTTTACAACACCTCAGAGCCCTTGGTACAATTTTATTTGGACCTTTTTAATCCAATACATTTCATTCTCTTTCAGTCAGTTAACATCAAACTCTGCGCTGGTAAGTGCTTCTTTCTGCTTAGGCCAGACAATGTGTCCAGCAGTGAGCTCTGATGCGAGCTGGTTCCCGTTCTGATCAATCTGGCTCACACATACGGACCTCTCTTTATTTGTCAGGGATGGAGGAAAAGCTGGCTTCCATGAACGCACAGCTTCAGCAAACAACCCTATCGGTATTTCTTCTGCTACAATGGCATTGATTAATCTTAGATCATGGACTAATCTATATTCATTACCGTTAGGCTTTTTTATGGGAAAAATTGGTGTGTTACAGGGGCTTACTGTCGGTTTTAGAACGCCTACAGTTTCTAATCCTGTTATAATGGGCTGTATGCCTTCTACTGCTTCATGTTTGAGGGGGTATTGTCTTTGAAAGGGTAATTTAGCATTTAATTTGGTGGTGAATTTGATGGGGTCAGCTGATTTTACTAAACCTACATCTGTTTTGCTTTTGGACCACACCTGCTCAGGAACTTGTTCTAATAGTGATGCGTGCTCCTCAGTCACCGCCATTTGTCTTTTCCCAGGCACTTTGATGTGTTCTGCTATTACTTCATCTGCTTGTGAAAATGAGATTTTGAAGAATAGTCCATCTTTTGATACACTAATCCGTTTCCATGCAGTATCGATCCATTCCGTGACTTTCTTGGCTTCTCGAATCATGGGACCCAGGTCATGCGACTCGTACTGGTCAGCAATCAGCAATGTGACATGCGGCGCTGAGTCAGTGACCTGGAACCATTCGGCAATGTCTTTTTCAGGAAACTTGACAACGGCTGCGGCTCCTTGTGGCCCAACCATTATGTCAGCATATTGGATGACAGTTGTTTTGTTGTTAATTTCTTCATCCCAGCTTTTCTCATAGTCTTCATGTTTCTGTCCTTTGTCATAAAACATGGTGCAATGGAGGGGTAGGAAAGGCTCTTTGGATTCATCGTAGTGGTTCATTATCAGAGGTCTCCATGTTTCCCACTCCAATTGGAGGAAAGAAGTAGGTGACGTGAGTTTCATCCAAAATACTTGGTCTTCGGGGTCATGATTTTTCATTTGTAGGGTCATCTGTGGGCCCAGTGGCATCATGAAGGCTTTGCTGTTGTCAGTTGCTTCAAAATAAATTCCATTTGGAGTGCATTTAATCTTTGCGTTGAGCTGGCATAACACATCTCTGCCCAGCAGATTAATTGGCGTATCTGCTGAATAAAGTAGTGGTGCATACACAGTCTTTTCTCCTATAATCATGGGAACTGGCTCAGTCATGGGTATTATTTGGGTCTTCCCAGAGAAACCTATTGTTCGAATCTTTGATGCTGAGAGAGGCAGGCCAATCCCACTTTTTCCTATGCAGGAGTACGCAGCACCTGTGTCAATCATGAATTGATGATGGCTGTCGTATATTGTGACATCAATTGTGGGTTCCGTTTGTGGGCGTTGTGTTAATACAGGTAGAATGGCCTCTCTTTCAGGTTTCTCTGAGCACCCCTATTGCCAGTACGCTTCAGGCCCTGCTCCACCGTTGGCAGGTCCTGTGGCAGGGTGCTGGGGTCCCATCCATGGATTGGTTGGGCAGTCTCTTTGCATGTGTCCGACTTGTCCACATCCCCAGCACTGCAGCCTCAGCTGCTGTTGTCCCATGTCTGGACCCGCCTGGGGCATCCGCTGGTATTGTCCGTGAGGGGGCCTCCTCGGGGCTCCTTGTGGTCCTCTCCATCTTCCCCGCATGGGTGGCCCCCCTCTTCCTCTTCCAGTCATCACGTGCTGGGGACCTGTTCCTTGATTTAGATGCACATGGATGGGAGGGACCTGTTGAGTTTGGGCCCCTCCTGCAGGTGGTGCTGTTGGATACTGCATCTGCTGTGTGGGTGGAGGGATAGTGGGAGATATCACTGGGGCTTGTACGACTTCACTTCCTGCTGGTCCACTCTCAACTGTCAGCGCGGCTTGATGTTTGGGCTTCTCTCTGTCTTTCTTTGCTTTTGTTAATTCTCCAATTTGCAGTTGGGCCAACTTTGTGGCCAGCATCTTGCTTTGGTCTTCAAGCGCTTGTTTTTCAGCTCGGTGCATGTTTACATAATGTATGACATGCTCCGAGAACGCAGGCCAGTCCATTTTTATGAGTCCCACCACTCCATCCAGTTTGGCCTGTACTTCTTTGGGCATGGCACCTTTGACGTACATTTTAAATAGTGCCTTGGTTGATTCTTGCTCATCCCATTCACTTCCTGTCTCTGCTTTCCACATTTGTTGAAACTTGTGCAGAAACTGGGCTGGGCTCTCATCATCTTTTAGACATTCTTCTTTCAGCTTGGTTGGGTCTCTGCGTGAGGGATATTTGCTTCTCAGGGCTTCCCATACTCGGGGTCTCATATGGTTGAAGGGTAACCCGTCACACCGGTGTCCGCGCATGACCCCTGGAAGCCCGGCCTCCACAAACACTTCTTTGGCTGCCGAGTGTCCTGCCATTTTTATTAGCAGTGCTTTGATGTCTCCCGCTGCCAAGTTGATGCCCCCCGTGATTTCTTCTAGCTTTTCTATCCATCTGTCTGCTCCGTCTGCCAGCGGCGTCAGTCTTCCTGCAAGCGTTATCATGTCCATAAATGACCATGGCATGTATCGGTCTTCATTAGGCCCTTTGGAAATTAAGGGCATGATCTTTGCCTCCTGCCCCTGTGCTGCTGCACGTAGCTGTGCCTGCGATCTCGTTTCCATTGCGTGATTGCGGTGCTTTTCCACCTCCACGTCCACCTCAAGTTCAGTTGAGAGTTGTTTTTTCACACCTGAAAACATCGCTCTCCTTTCCGTGACCTCCCGAGGTCTTACAGCTGGGCCCTTCCCGCTCTGTCTGGTCCTACTGACAAAATGTGGGGATATTATGTCGTTCCCATCATCCAGACGTTCAGCTGTGTCCCACAGTTCCATATTTCTTTCTATTTCGTCCTCTTCCCCTTTTTCTGCTTCTGTGAGCATAGTTTTGATGTGCTGGTCAGGGTGGTCCGCGAGGTCAATCTGGGCTGCCTCCTCCATCCGCTGCTCAACCTCCTGTCTTTGCTTCTCCTCTCGTTGCTTTCTTGCGCACCTTTGTAATTCTTTTAGGTTTTCCTCATATTCCCTTACTTCTTTTCTCAGTCTTTCCACCTCCTCTTGTTCCTCTTTTTTTCGACTTTCTGCTTCCCTTTGTCTCTCCAAACGTTCCCTTTGTTTCCCCCAGCTGCGGACTAATGTACGGCGCTCCTGCAATTCCTCCAGCTCTGCTGTTGTTCTTTCTTCCACCGATTCTGACCTTTCTTTTGGATTTGATTTTCTAAGTGCCCGAGGGAGAGTCGTGGGCCATCCGACTGATGCGGGCAAATGAGCCCTAGGAGGTGTCGGTGGGCTGGAGCAGGCACTATCCTCCTCCTCATCTAACGAGCAGCTTGGCATCTCTTCTTGGCTTATATTTCCCCAATTTTCCTGCTGTCTATCTCTTTTTCCTTTTTCTCCCTCCCCCTCGTTATCCATTACTAATTTTAACCTCCCTGTGATTTTACCCCTACTAATTTTATCTGTACACACTGGGTACTGTCCTGCTGCTGCAGCATGGTAAGGAGGTGGCTTAGAAGCAGTATACTCAGGTGCTGTTGGGTTTTTATTACTTTCGACTTTAAAATATCGCAAGATATCTCTCTGTTCAGCATGTTTCTGTTTTTTACGCAACTGCGTTTGGTCATTTCTTGCATCGTTATGCCGCAGCCTTTCTTCTACTTCATCATAGCATAACGGGTCAAAGCTACCTTCTATAGGCCAGCGGTTTTTCCCAGATGTTATTTTATGCCATTCCATCATGCATTTTTGAATTCTGCGTTTGTTAGAAGGATGTGTTATCATTACTAATTTAGCAGGCGTCAGTTCCTTAGTCTGTTTGCTCACGTTGGTTCCCATGGCACTCAGCAGTCAGCGGACACTGTGGCCTGTGTCTATTTACTTAGGGCTGAACGACTTTGGAAATAATCTAATTATGCTTCTCTTTGCTACTGTAATTTTAATGTGATTATTTCCAATCTAATTTTACTCACATACAAACAACAAATCTACTTTGTTTCCTTGCTATGCAGCTCAATTGTTAAAAGACTCACCGCATCTAAATTCAGAACAGCAATGATTGTGTTTTAACCTAACTATATTTTAACCTAGGTTGCAATTTTTTACCTTCCTCTTCATTAATCGTAGGTAAAGAAAGAATGGCCTATACCTAGAGTTGTTTGTACACAAGGACTAGTTAAACCTTTATCGTTTCTATTAATCAGAATGTTATTCAATAGACTAGCTTTTAGTTAATTTGGACATTTAATCCTTGTTAACTTTAAGGTGCAGTCTACAGGCAAGTCTAGCTTTAAACTAATTGATCTGTATTTTTATGCTACGTATGATTATAGAGACTTCCAAATCCAGTAATAAAATTAGATTATCTCCCTGCTGCTATTGTCTTTCTTTTTTATGTGGAGGCAACCCCACTTTTAACGTTTTACCAACACCTAATGGACACGTTTTAGTTTCCTAATTGTTAGTAGCTACAAATTGTAGACTCTGTGATTTTGGAAATTGCGTTTATATTAAGACTGCTATTAATTGTCCAGCCCAGCTATTTACTAACCCTTTTAGTCCCTATTTGTCTGATTTTTTATCGGGTCCTGCTCTTTCCAATATAGATTTTTCCTTTTTTAACTTTTTTACCTTTTTCGATCTGTTATATTTCAACAATCTAGGGTTAGGGTATTTCTGTTATGCTGAACTTCTTGTTTTATCCTTTGTTTTATAGTTTTTATTATATATATATATATATATTACTACTACCAATTCTTATTGTTTATCATTATCTTATCTTTTTATGTTTTATTGCTTAAATTTTATTTTGTTCTATACCTTGTTTCTTTTGAATATATATCTGTATCCTTATCACTGTCAATTTATTATTTATTATCTTATTTCTATGTATTATTATTATAGTTCCCCTTCCCCTTATTTCCCTTTTTAACAATTAATCTACACTTTACACAAACTAACACAGACAGACATATATTTTAGCTCTCACCTATTGCACTTCTTGTGCTTTACTCTGCAGGCTTATATTATTCTTACAATAACTTTCCTCACTGTCTCTTACAGTGGCATACGCGTTTTTCCCAGCTTCCAGGCCTCACTTCCTCGCTGGGCAAGTGAGGGACGTCTCCTTCGAGCGGTACTCCTTACTCTGACTATCGCTTAGCCAGGCCTCATTAATCATCAATACTTTTGCACAACTTCATAGCACACTTCGACTATCACTTAGTCACCAATACCCTTATTTTGCCACACATATGAACCATACACTAAATGCATCCACTGCTCCGAGCGGCTGTCTCATCAGACTTATGTCAATCACTTTGACCGGTCTGTCCCTACTTCTCTACCTATTATCTATTTCAGATACAAAACAGTTCTTTGCATCAATCAATACCTTACACAAAAATGCATCAGTTTTTCGTTAGCCATATATTCATGCACATATACTTTTTCATCAATTGATACCTTAAACAAAATTGCAGCAGTTTACATTAGCCATATATTCAACACTTTAAACAAACATGCAGCCACATACACTTAGCCATACATTCACATACACACCTTAAACAACAATAGCCATACTTTCACTCATACATATTAGACAATAATGCTGCCACGTATAATAACCATACATTCACACACACACACCTCTGGACCGCTCTCCAGCCTATTCTGTTCTTCTTTTATGTTATTTTTGTATATATTCTTCTTGTTATGTTATTGTTTTGTGTATGTTACTAAATTTAGATTGCTAGGTTCTTTTAGGAGAGCTGTGTGATTCCTGACGTCCACTAGCCGCCTGCCGGAGGCCGGTTCCCCACAAATTTAGATAATTGTAACAAATTAGTATCTCACCTGTATTGGTGGATTCTTAAGCGCCCTTGGGGTTCCTGGCGTCCAACCGGTGGCAGCAGTCGTCCGGGATCACGCTTCCTCCTGGCTCGGCTCGCCAAAATGTTGTGGATGGGCCTCCCCACAACGTAATGATTTGCACTAAGTTCTTCAAAAATTCTAAGTTCTTGGTAAGGCAGTTAAAAATATCCAACAGTAGTCAAAAAGTGAACAAAGGTAGCTGAGTCTCAGTCCAGGGTGGTTTATTGCAACAACACAAGACAACCACACTTGAGATGTTCTCCGGACAACATCTGACAACATACAGAAAGTGTTCTGCTTATATACATTCTCTGGATCTTGGGGCTCCTCCTTTGAGCCCCTCCTATTTTACATAATTTCCATTGCTTTTTCCACGGATATCTTTGTTAATTTTTTACCTATCAGTGGAAACTTCCATAGGGTGTGCTTTTTTAAAAACATGGTTACACATCACAGCTCCTCCCAATCATGGCCCCTCGCTACTGCTCATTTCCATATGGTTACACGTCATTACCTTTTCCGAACCTGGACCATGCATTTTCTGTGTTCATTTGCCCGCCTTTCATGTTCTGTTTTGCATTGCAAATGGCTTGCTCTTTTGACCCAGAGGTTTTTCAATTTCCCCTGGTTAATTCCATTGACCCCCTGTCTCTCACTCTGGACTTGTAGCGTGACACACACACATGTTTCTTAGGTGAATGTTACAGCACACCTTATAACCATTGTGTTAAGAATATATTTATTGTAAGATATTGATCCACTACAATATTCATTGTGTGATATTAATCCACTACAAAACGGTTAGAAGCGGCCGTTAGCCAGCGTGAGGATAAAGCGAGGCAGGCGAAGAAATGACGGGACCACTGCTGACAGCCAGGAGAGGTACGGGACCTGGGTAAGGAGGAATTTTAGGGAAGTGAAATCCATTACATCTCGCCCTGAAAAAAAAAAAAAAAAGACAACATATATCTCTTTGAACAACTGCAAATTCCGCTGATGAGCGATAAGAACATGACCATTGAAAGAGACAAAGGGACAAACATGACTTCTTTTTTTACAATTCCGTTTGTTGTAGGTAGATCTTTGAAACCTGCTGCAATCTGGGTTTAAGGCATCTAATGTACAAGACACTCCCTGTAGTAATTTCTGTAATCTTTGTATCCAACCTGACAGAACAACTTTTAGAATACTAAGCTGGTGGTTACGGTTGTATGGCTTTTCACTGAGTTTTAATAGTTAGAAGTAAGGCTATATTACCATCAACATCTTTAATGCCGTAGCGTCTGGCCAGGTCGCACGTCATGAGCACCTTCCCAGTCAGTGACATCAGATTTTTGTCTATCAGACAAAAGGAGAAACCGAAGTTAAAGAAGGCTTAGACATTAAGAGTGTAGATTTTTTTTTCATATAAGTTAAAAAATAGATTACAATAAGTCATTTCCAACCCTTTTCTTCCACTTTAAAAAAAACCCCATTATGTCCTGTACAAGTCAACTGAAAAACAAACCAAAAAATCAATTTGGGGGAAATGTATAAAAAAACAAACAGGGAATAACCTGCTTGGATAGGCGTGAAGGCACCTAAACCAATACATCTGATTTTATTGTAACATTCAGTCTATTTTTGGCAGGAATCTATCAGCAACACACACCCACGCCGACACATTTACTTTTCTTCCGGAGAAGCCGTTCTTCTGTCGATCTGGATGTATTTGGGGACTCACAGTGATGCTGAAATAAAATAAACTCGTCTTCATCTATTCACTGTGGGAACAGCGGCTCTCTCAGTAGCAAACACTTCCCAATGTTAACAACATCAGGTTCTATAGAATTAAGTTTCTCTAGTGTTAACAACTTTTACAGATAAAAATAAAAAACAAGTGAAAATGTTACCAATACATTTTGGCGATGATGACACATTGCATGATTTACCATTAGCCAGGCTGACAATGCACTTTCCGCTTAGTTCTGTGGTTTCCCCATTGGAAAACACTTCCTGAAACTGAGGAAAACCAAAGTCAACAATAGGGATACAAGTTACCATTGACAGGTTACGTAAACAGACTGGCTGTTTAAAAAGTCGCCTACCTTGGGATTCAAAAACTGTGGTGCCTTTTTCTGGATTATTAACTGCGACACGAGCTCTGTTTGGACCACTCCCGGCCACAGGCAGACTGAGGTCACTCCTCTGCTCTTCAGCTCAACCGCCATGTCTGCGGCCAGCCTGTCACACTGGAAACACACAAAACAAAACAGGATTTTTCTTTTCAAATGACACCGACAAGACATAAGACCAACCATGGATATCGATATCAAACATGGATGGCAAAGCCAATCGAGTGGAACAACTTACAGCGGCTTTACCAACCCCGTACGGCACGCTGAAGAGGTAATGCAGCCCACCCATGGATGAAATTGTTACTATCAACCCGCGGCCTTGGGCCACCATCAAGCGGGACCCATAAACTGAGAAAAAGTAGTGTCCCCTAAAAAAAAAACAGAACAATAATATGAGGACATTTTCGTTCATTTTATTTTTTATTAACACTGGTGGCTGGTGAAAAAAATCCACAAAAACAGCTTTTAAAGCTGATCAGAAGGGAATAGTCACCAGGCATGGCAACACTCGGGGAGGGGGAGTAACGATTTAGAGCGCTCAAAGGATAACAGTACCTCAGGCCTGTGTTGTTGATAGAATCCCAAAGAGATGGATCCGTTTCCCAGAACTTCTTGCCCATGTTCTCAAAGATATCCTGGAATCACAAGTCAACACACAATTGTTTGCATCTTTCCTTCCTTTTAATACCACGTTTTTTTTTCTGCTAATTAAGCACACCAAAATAACAACTACTATTTCAAATCTGTTCCAAGAACTGTTTCATGAGGGTGTTTTAGTGATGCAAACCGGTACGCCAGCGTAGGCATTGTTCACCAACAGGTCCAGTCTGCCATCCTGCTCTCCTTTGATTCTTTCAAAAAGGGCCTTAATGTCTTCGTCTTTCGTGGAATCACAGACCGCTGGAATGCACTTCCCACCTCTCTCGGTCACCTACAACGAAAATAAAGGTGTCAGGCAAGAACAACTGGGTCAAAACTGAAAGCTCAAGCATGCATAAGCTTGGTTTGATAAATTATCTCCTGATTTCCTTTAAGGTAAAGAAGGCTTTAAATTTGACCTCTGTCGCAGTTTGTTTGAGGGTCTTCTCCTGCCGTCCTGTGATGTAAACGGTAGCGCCGGCTTCAGACAGCTGGAGCGCTATTCCCCTGCCGATGCCCCTGGAGGCACCAGTAACCACACACACCCAGCCAGAGAGGGACATCTTTGCCTGGAGGAGGTAAATCATCAACATGAGCCAGTGGTTCTCAAACCTTTTCTGACAAGTACCATCTCAGTGAACACAAGGTTTTCTCCGCACCACTGTGGTAATGAGCGTTTCGAAACAACAGTACATTTAGTGTTTTTATGTTGCATTTTATTTGCAGTGGGAAATCGGGAATCCCTACTTCCGATCAGAAAAGTCAGCTGTAGCGGTAGCCGTGGTCGGACTTGTCTCTCAGAAGGTTGGAAAAAAAAAAAAAATTTAGTGCCGATTGTTGGATCCAACATGGCAGTTCCTTGGCATCAACAACAGTAAGCTGTGATAAAACATGTTTATTTTACAAGACACAGGTGTAAGAGTGCGTCTAAACTCGATGTTACATGTAGCAGGTGCATCTCTGAACTGAACAAATAAAAACATACAGCTCTAAAGGCTGTTTATAAGAGGTACCACGAACAAAACAACCGTTGCTATATTAGAATCCGAACCTTTTGGTTTTTATATTGGAATTATGAAATCTCCGACTGTATTAAAAGGTAGAATCTGCGATTTTCCCGGAACTGTAATGTAAATCCCTGTTTGAATAACTGCGCATGCGTAAGGCAGTCTTACCTGCTTCTCCGCTCCTCAGGGAGAGACCACTCTGGTCTAATTTCTTTCTACTGAGACCTTCCTCTTCTTCTCATAAACGTGCATGCGGTTTGCTACTTGTGACTCTCAGCACTCTTTAAAGTATACAGTGAGAGAAGCGGAGCTAGCTAAAACCGAAGCTATCCATGTACATCCAGCTAGCGGAAACTGACAAGTAACGTGCAGACTGGCGTTACGTGAGCGAGTCAGAATGACTGCCATGTGGGTCAACCAATAGATAAGGCGATACCCCCGGAACTCGAGGGAGGGGGGGCGGCGTGGGCAGGACCAATGCACTGACCAATCTCTGCCATTCAGACCGATCGGCAGGGATTGGTCAGAGTTTTTACAGGCCTGCAGCTTTCAGAGATCTAATTTTTATCTGCTCCTTTTTCTGAATACATAATGTATTGACTACAGTCAGGATGGAAGGACTGTTTCACCCAGCATAACAAAAAGTGTTTCTGAACGGCATTACCAACTATAGCTTTAGCTGGAATGCTTTTTACTTGGGGATTACCTCATTCCTAGCTCTATTTTCATTTTCCGAGGTAAATGGAATACAACATGTGTCCTCTTGACAATACTCCATAGATTCTCTATGGGGTTTAGGTTAGGACAGTTTGCTAGCCTATCATGAACAGTACCACCATATGGTCATTGGGCCAGCTTCTCATAGCTTTGGCATAAAAGAGCTCTACCGCTAGGTTAATACTCGACGCATTGAACAGACCACGAGGCTGCTCGCTAAAACTGAAGCTATCACGCATTCTCCGCCACCGCACGCGAGGTCGTGCTCCTCTGAATTTTTGTAAGTTGTCACGCACCGCACACGTGTTGTTTAATTCAAAATGGGGGAATTCAAAGGAGCCCTCTACGAGCAAGTTCATCGGTACTGGCATCAAATGGCACAGAAGTTTCAAGCAGCACAACTTTGTAAAATGCTATGTGGTTACTGTTCATTCTGAGATTGAAATCAGTATACACGTAATATCGGCACACTTTCCAGGATCAGTTTATTGGCCATGTATGGCCAAGGATTTTGACTTCTGTTTTCATCACTTGCAGCGTAAATCAAGTCTAAAACAACAACCCACTATATGTAAAGGCATCAGCTTGTATTTAGTAAAGCAAAGTGTTTTTTGGTGGCCTTAGCGACACCCCAACGTGCGAGTATAACTCAGCCTTAAGATCTCCTGGTAGATGGCTCTGTTGACTGTGGATCTGATAAAATGCATTGGACCGACAGCAGACATGGCTTCCCTAATCATCACTGACTATGGGAAGTTCTCTCTGGACTCCAAGCAGCTTCTGTCCTTCCCCAACGTCTGGGGCATTGATTTTCAAACAAAAGACGAAGTTTACTCTCATCAGGACTTTGGACCTCCAGACAGCAGTTTAGTCCTTTTTCTCCTCCTTCGGACTCATTAAAATGAGAAGAAAACATCTGAAATGCATCACCCAGTGTGTAATTAATACATATATGTTTCCAATTCCCAAAATAGACTAACTTTTAAATGACATTCAAATTTATTGTGCTAGGCCACTTGTTCCTGGTTCACTGTCAACCACTTTGTTTTCTACACGGCTTCCCAAAGTGTTCTGCTCTGCAATTATCTGTGGAGTCAGTGTTTCCCGCAGGAATTTGGTTATGCGATGCGGACCGACTAGGGGAGCGGGGGGTGGGGTAAACGACACGTTGTCCGCGGACCGACTCGCGGAGCGTATCCATGGCCGTTTCTCAATTCACGAGAACGCGAGAACGGACTCGCGTTCTCGTCAAGTCTGTTCTCGGTAAGAACACAGGAAGATCGGACTTGACGAGAATGCGAGCACGCAGCACGTATGGTGTATTGGAACAGAAGTATACTCGTGACGTCATCACATCCACAGCGCTTGAGCATTTCTTTAACGTTCAAAACTGTTTATACACTACACCATCATATCTTATTGAAAACGTTTTTTTATTAATTTCTAAAAAGTATAAAAAATATCTAAAATAATTACAGAACTGTGGGTTTAAAACCAGCAATAGCGGGAATTTCTTTGTTGGGAGTTGTAATTGTTGTAGTTGTAGAGGCGATTGAATCTTCTTTAAAAATCAGCACTTTATAGAACCAAAATGAGCAATACGAGCAATATAGCTGTTGCTTCGGTCGTCGGTCAGCTTTACCAGCAGGCTGAAGAGGTGATGCAGTTGAGAAGGCAAATCCGAGCAAGGAGAAGATTGATGCAGCAGAGGAGGCTCAGAAGGCAGGCTTTGCTCACCCATCTATTGCCAACTGGTAGGCATTTTAAGATTGACAGCCTATTTCCTACTTTTATCTTTAAAAAAACATTGAGGATGGTATTAAAAACGTGATCAGGTTGAAATTGTGACTGTTTTTCTATAAATAATTAAAATGAAGACCCAATTTTAACATTAATAACAGTAGGGTTAAGCTACTTTATTGCACCTACTGACCTTCACAGCATTGATTAAGGAAGGGAAAAATATATTTTTATGTCTGTCCACCTTTACAATGATTAATCTATAAATTATGTGCAGTTAGTTCAGCCCATTTTTTCAGTGAAATGGTAAAAATACCAGAGAAGGGAAGCCATTTGCTACATTTACTTTACATTTTACCTTTTATTTCTTGAGAACTATAATAATCTGCATGTTAAGCAGGTATAGTTTTATGCTGTGAAAAGGTGACAACTGAAAAAAAACAATTATGGTAACATTTGGCATTTTTTCTTTACAGGAAGAAAGAAACCAAATATGTGAGGATAAACACCTCTGTGCCAACCCTCCAAATATTTTTTAATGAAGGGGACCTGAAACCAGCCTTCTAGCTAAACAGGTCCACCATCGTCCTCCTCCTTCAGCTGCTGTCCATCCAGAAGGTCCATGGATGGCCACAGGAGATAGAGGTGCTGGTGACCCTCTACTGGCTGGCCTGTGGAGCATCCTATAGGGAAACAGCTTGCCAGTAAGATCTCTTACCTTCTTGTCCTTAAATAGAGCCAACAATGACACACAATTGATACATAGATTATATTAATTGGATAGAAGATTAAGACATATCAGCATATTACCTAAATTACAAGTTAATTTTATATTTGGTACAGGTCTAGTGGAGGCACGCTACAACAGGCACCACGCCAAGGCTGATAAACATCATTGAGCGTGCCTTTGGTGGTCTGAAGACACGGTGGTGTTCCATCTTCTTAAGGGCGCTGTAGGTCTGCCTGACGTTTGCCCCAAAAGTAATCACCGCCTGCTGCATCCTCTACAATATTAGTATAGAGGCAGGGGACCAGCTGGACGTGGAGGACGAGACGGTGGACCCAGAGGAGGATGACCATCCGGCGGCTGAAGACAGGGAGCTGCTCCAGCTGGCTGCATGTTTAAGTGAACATGACTACACCTGACCTAATGTAGATCAGTTCTAGTCATGTTCACATGCTGCTTCATTTCTTCTTTTTTTTCACCACCTGGAAAAATACATTAAATAATCATTAAATTAATTTCCATTCCAACTATTTTTAATTGTAAGTTTGTAGGCGTTGTCTATTTGTATGAGATATTAATAGGAGTTATTTCTTTGTTTTAAACCATGTTAGTAACTGTTAATCATTTGTTGAATATATTACACCTTCATTCTGTTCCAAAGATTAAACATTTGTATAAAATAAATGTCTGTTTTTTCATATACTATTATTACTATTGTTTTCTTTCCCTCTTTCTCCTCTCAATTATTCGTGTCCTGACTCAGAAGAAACTCACTTAGATAGGAAAAACATTTATAGAATTTATTTATTTATTTTATATGCTGCTGTCGTCCTAGGGAGAGATTTTCAATTTATTCCAGCAAGTATTGAGTTAATAAAGCAACACACGTCAGTCAGATAAACACAAAACAAATAAATCATAACCAGCGGTATTATGCACACTACTTTTTTTAATTACGCACTAACTCTGTAAACAGGCCACATAGGGAAGCTTAAAAGTATAATGTTCTCACCTCAAACGATCTGAAAACGTACTTTTGAAGAACAACAGCAGCAGAAAAGAGAATTTTTTTACTTACCGCTGTGAGCTCTGTTTGCGCTGTCTGGAATCAAGCTGCGGCCGCGGTGCATTCTGGGCAAGCGGTCAGTCTGAAGAACGCACAAGTCTGCTCTGATGCATGCTCGATAAAGAGGGCGGGGCGAGAACAACATCCGGGGAATTCGGCGCGTTCTCGATTTGGCGTTCTCTGGATTGGAACAGTGCTCGGGCTGAGGCTGATGACGTGTCACGAGCACACGAGCACACGAGAACGCTCAAGAACGCATATTGAGAAACGGCCCATGTGTTTTTTCCCCGCCATTCACGCACGCGCGAAAGCAACAACAACAAACCGCGTGTTAACGTCACTTTTTTTTTTTTTTTTTTTTTGGAATGTTGGCGAGGCGGTAGCGAGAGTTTGGCGAGGCAGCCGCCTCGCCAAGACAGCGCTGCGGGAAACCCTGGAGTAGTTTTTTGTTCAAGCAAAGATCGAGCTGCTTAAACAATTCCTGCTTTAGGCTGCTTGTGTGTTTTAGCCCTACCTTACAGTTCAGCGTACAGTGATGCATTAACTTCACACTTACTTTATAACTAGTTGTTGTGATTTCGTTTTCTCAGTACAGCTAAAGACCGTAGTTTGAGAACCATGGAAAATGTGATGAGATAAAGTTCAGCTGGGAATAGTTGCATAACTGCCACGCAGCTCTGCTGCAGCTTACTGTTTAGAGTTCACTGGAAGTCTGCCTTATAAAACCACTTCAGGCCCAGTCACCATTAGTCAGCAACGCTAAACGTAGGGGTAACAATGCGTAAAGCCAACTTGCCTATATCATAATATCATAAGAAAGTATTTAAGCAAAGTAAAAAGGAGTATATTGGTATTATACAACAAAATAAGCACTACTTAATAATCTTTATATTTTGGACTCATTTCTCATTTGATTCTTGAGGAAAATTTTAATACATTTAAGTCATTTTTAGGTTTCCCCCTTAGTGAAATCCACATTTTACAGGTTTCCCCTTTCCTGTGAAACAAACTTATTCTGATCCTCATTGTTTTCCTGCTGGGGATACGCAGTTGAGGACAGTGATTAGAAGCAAAAGCATAAAATAAACCGTATTAGTTGTAGACCAAAACACAATAGATATACTGAGATTTTCAAGAGATAAAGGTAAATTACATTTATAGTCTAATTCCATGTGTATTACTCTAAATGCACAATATAAATAAAGCATTATAAACTGTTGTGTTTCAGTGAAAACAAAGGCTTACCTTGTGGGGAAGAGTGGCGGATCAGGTTTGTCTAACACCTGTTGGAGAACGAGAGCAACTGGAAGTGTGGATTCACGGCGGCTGTGTGTTGTGCTGTTATGACCATAGACATATATAAAGAGTAGACCCCGCATCGACCGCTCTCGCCTATAGGCGCGGACGAGATTTAGGGGCGCCATCTTGGGGCGGTCGAGAACTCAGCTCAGTGTAATGTGTTAACCAGGTGCAGAATCAATTTAAGTCAACTATACTCGCTGATTATTGAACTAATTTTCACGTTGTTGTTTTTTCTGAAAACTTTAAAGCTATAGCTAGGGAGTGGTGGCCTAGTGGTTAGAGCACAGAGCTTCAGTCCCAGAGGTTCTGAGTTCAACTCCCACAAGCTGCCATTCTGGCTCCCTGAGCAAGACCCTTAACCCCCAATTGCTCCCCAGGCGCCGCACAGTGGCAGCCCACTGCTCCCCGAGGGGATGGGTTAAGTTGCAGAAGTGAATTTCTCCATTGTGAGATCAATAAAGTTCAATTATTATTATTATAACAAATGGTTCAGTGCAGTTAAATGTTCTTAGTGTGGTTAAAAGTAATTGAATATTCTGACATAATTTATGTATGCTGCAAAACACAGCCACTCATACACTTTAATATATATATATATATTTGTTATTACTATATACAAAAACATACACACGTTCCAAAAAGAACCCGTGGTAGGCGAAATCCGTGAAGTAGTAACCTTTATTTTCTTTACAATTATTATACAATGAAATACTCCATAGTACATTGAAACCAAAGAACAAAACCTTTTTACAGGCCCAAATATTTGTTTAACAAATAAAAGTACTGTATAAACGTTTTTTTTTTTTTTGTTTTTTTTGTTTTTACAAATAACTACTGTGCTGTAAAATACTAATTTGATCATCAACTGAATGCTTCAAATTGCGGAGATCAGCACCGCCCCACCGCGACCCGAGTCATTGTATTAGAACGGGAGAAAATGAAAAATGATTATGAAAAAAATACAAAGTACAGTAGGACAAATTGTGACTCACATGTATTTCACTGCTCTTCTCACTGAGCCGCTGCATCCTGACTCCGCTCTGTAGCGTTTTTCTTCTAAAGCCCGCGGTGCAGGTGTGTGTTTTAGGGAGAAAAACATAGTTATCGGTAGTTGTTCTTCTGGGCAAAAAGAATCTTATAAACCGACATGCTGGTGAAGATTCTCATTTTTGGAAGAAACCGACATGCCACCATCGATTATGTTTGAGAACTGTAATGAACGGCTCATCAATGCAAATCCATGAAGCAGCGAGACCGTGAAAGGGGAACCGCGATATAGCGAGGGTTCACTGTATATATGAAGAGTTCATTTGCAAAAACAGATAACTCCGTTTTTAGCCAAATAAACTAAAATGTAAGTGTGTATGTAAGTGTGTGTGTGTAGGGGGGGGGGGGGGGGGTCCTTTTAATGAAGGTGTATTTTTGAGATGCCATTATTTTGTTATGTCGCTCTTACCTGATCAAATTCATCAGGTAGGTTAGTTTGACTGGTATCACCTTAACTAAATAATAAAAAGTATGTTTTTCTAATTTATAAAAACGGAGTTATCTGTTTTTGCAAATAAACTCTCTCTCTCTCTCTCTCTCTCTCTCTCTCTCTCTCTCTCTCTCTCTATATATATATATATATATATATATATATATATATATATATATATATATATATATATATATATATATATATATATATATATAGAAACCGACTACTGTGGGTAGTTGCGGACAAGTTCCTCTGATCCCGTCATTGTTTAAAGCCCAGAATTCTAACCTTTTTCGTGATTTTGTTCTGTTGCCATATTGTACTACAAACTCAATAGCGCCCCCACCGTTTCCGGTAGTATTGCTCCGTATTGATCCGTTTCGTCCGTAATCGTAAGCTCCCAGTTTTCGTGTCAAAATACGGACGAAATCGACGGTTGGAACGTATGAAACACTCCACACGTATCCGTATCCGTCTTTTACGTGAGGTATGAATGGGGCTTAAGTCACAAAGACTTGGACGTGTAGACCTGTATCTCTCTGCCTAATTTTAGAAAAATCACATTCTAATCAAAAATATAAATCATATCTGTTCATCTTACTTGTGAAAAGTTATTCCTCGAGCCCTGACGTAAATAGTCCCTCGATTTAAACAAAAATGAGCCGCACAGTGCTGAGGCAGCCTAATCAGCAGGTTAGGGTAGCAAGTCGACCGCCCCAAGATGGCGGCCGTAATTCCTGCGCAGCGACAGTCAATGCGGGGTCTACTCTTATATTATGTCTATGGTTATGACGACATCACAAATTTATCACAAGCTCCACGGAAAACTGTTATCACCACAGACATGAATATGATGTCTATGGTTATCACACAGTCGGCCTCTGTAAATATCGCGAGAAAAGGTTGGGTAACAAAGTCCGCAAATGAAAATGTCGCGAGAAGCTGTCGTAAAGGCGCAGGGGAAACACGAGAATCTTATCACATTTACTTCATGTTTATTTTTTTTTTATAATTATTATACATGACGGATAGTCATAGTTTATCATAACATTAAACAAGAATTGTCAGAAATTAAATAACATTGTAACAGCTGACGTTTGGCGTCTCATCGTTCTTTTTTGATCTGCGTCCTGCATGTTAACATATATTTTATATTATTTCCAAGAACAAACGGCACGGGATTATGCTAAAATTTCACCAAAGTAGGAATGTTAACCTGCAAATAAAATAAACTGTTTTGAACGTTAGGAAAGGATATGACTTTCAAAACAGCACCAGAAGATGGCGCTGTTTTCTTTAAAACAACATGAGTCGATTCATTTTGTTACTATTTCAGAACAAAGGACAGTTAGCTGTGTTTAATCATATTACTAATTCAAATATAACAGAGTATTATTATTATTATTATTATTGATGTAGTTGTATTTATGTATGTAAACTTTATTTATCCAGGTAGATCTCATTGGGCCTAAAAATCTCTTTTTGAAGTGCAACCTGGCTAGTAGTAGTAGTAATAATGATGATAGGCAATGCTCTATAATGTATTGGTTTACGTCACCTCGCACTGGAGAGGCTTCTGTGATTTATTTTTATTGTTATTATTACTGTTGTTGTTGGCTATTTTCAAAAATAAATATTTTAGAAATGTTTGAACAACTATATTGATTACAAAAGAGCTATTTACTGAAAACCTGGTCTGAGACCTTGTTATGCTACATGTTCCATCAAGATCGACTACCAAGTACTAAAAGTTTTGTTCCGATCGGCCCTTCACAGTTAAAATCATTAACACCAACATATTTTTTATTTTATTTTGGACGCTATATAATAGGAACAATATTTATGTCTAATACATTTTTACAAAAAATCTAAAAGGGTATTCATTTTAACCCCTTATACACTGTGTGCACAATTAATAGACAGGTGAGTATTTTAACCATATCATAATTTTTAGGCATATTTTCTAATTCCGAGCTGGATAAACTGGAATGCTGAATGGATTTAAGCATAGCGGGTGATGTTTATCTGTGTATTGAGAGAGGTTGTGGCCTCAGCATCTTATATCAAGGTCTGCATGGTTATAAGGCAGCTTCTTTTTTAAGCAAAATTGGCCAAAAAAAGACAAATTTAACTAACTGAAAAGACAAAAATTACCAAAGGTCTCTCAGAGGGATGCGGCCCTCTTGAAATGACTAAGACTTTGGGCTGTGATCAAATGTTTTATTGCAAACAGTTAACAGTGTTGCAAGAAATGTGTTGAGCAAAAGAACTGCCAAGGATTAGAGAAGAATCAAGCGTGAAGCTGCGCCCTGTCTGGAGTATTTACAAGATGTTCAGTGCTCAGAGACGTGGCCAATGTAAGGGAGGCTGAAACCCGATCACTGAACAACACACATACTGTAAGCTCAAGCATCTAGACTGAGCCAAGAAATATCTCAAGACAGATTTCTCAAAGGTTTCATGGACTGAGGAAATGAGAGGGACTCTTGATGGACCAGATGGCCGGGCCCGTGGCTGGATGGATCGGAAACCGGCCCAGAGCTCAACTTCGAGTCAAACGTAAGCAAGGTGGAGGTGGGATCCTGGTATGGGCTGGTATTATTAAAGAGCTGGTTGGACCGTTTTGGGTTGAGGATGGGCTCCAAATCAAATCCCAAACGTACTGCAAGTTTTTAAAAGACACTTTTTTCAAGCAGTGGTACAGGAAGAAGTCTGGAAAAAGTGCATCTTTCAAAACGACAACGATTTTTATGCAGGGCAATGCTCCGGCAATGCTCCGTCACATGCTTCCAAGTACTCCTCTGTGTGGCTAGCCAGTAAAGGCATTAAAGAGGAAAAACTTGTGACATGGCCCCCTTCCTCACCTGACCTGAACCCAATGCAGAACTTGAGGACAGTTGTTAAATCGTAGATTTACAGTGAAGGAAAATATGGTAAACTCCATGAATGGAAGGTTTATCACTTATCAAAAAGAAGGGTGGCTATATTGGTCACTGATTTTTTTTTTTTTTTTTAATGTCAAATGTTTATTGGAAAGTTTTAAGTCGTTTGTGTATAATTCCCAATTAAACTAATGAAAATCAAAATGCTAAATGGTAAAATGTGCGTTTTTCATTTAGCTGCATAATAATTCTGCACATTAACATTTGCCCAATAATTGTGTGCAGTTATTTCGCCCAATAATTATTTTTTCACCTAAGAAAGCCATAGCTTCCCTTTTACATTCTTAAACATTCCCATTTGAGGTTCATGTTTTTTTCATGCTGCAGACACAAAAGAAAAAAAACTCTGATTCTCTTGTTTCTTTATTATAAACCTTAAAAGCACAACACCGTCAGAATGGGCACTACATTCACTGCAGTTACAGATGCAAGTCTTTTGGGGAATGTCTCCATCAGCTGCTGACTAGCATGATTCATGGTTATGTCGCCTGATTCTCCCACCTGAGCTAACTATGGGTCTTTTGGCTTTTGATTGCTGCTTCCAATGCCCAGCGTGTAGGTTTTGATGGACAATCATGTCTTGGTAGTTGTGCCATACTCTTTGCATTTTAATGTGACGGATTGATCAGAATTTTGTGAAATGTAAACTTCGGATAGTCTAACCCTACTTTAGATTTTTCTACTGCTCCTTCCCTGGGCTGTCACCTGCGTTCTTTGGCCTTCACGGTGCTGCTTGATGATTCTTGTTTTCTAACTAACTAGGCATTCGCAGAATTTGGTTACACATGCATTTAATTAAGGGTATCAAAGTAAAGGGGTACGTGAAGAATTTGTCGTGCTCCTTCCACTTATTCACTGCGTAGCGTTTGTTTATCACACGAAATCCCAGTAAACATTGACGTTTGAGGATTTACTGTGACACAATGTGGAAAGTCAGGGGTCAGAGGCCATACACAGGCAGTCAACTGTTGAGAGAATAGAGGGAAAAAATTCAAGACTTTCAGAAAGTATTGATCAAGACCATTTAAAACCAGCATGATAAGGTCTGGCTATTTATAAGGAAATTATATCTGTATAACAAGGACCTAAGATGCAGGAACACTAAGCGCACACAGAAAGCTCTAAAGACACTGTTAGTTAACGAACCTGCACTGTGTAGCAATCCCAAGCATGAAAAAAAAAACAAGAAGAAGGAAAAGAAAACGATTGAGAAACATCAATGACTCACAGAGGAAATAGGGAAGTTTTAAAAAGTCAAGACCTCAGTTGGACTATTGGACTTAGGAGGGAATAAAGGTCATCCTCAGCACTCAGTACTTGGTTATGTCTCAATGTTGCATGACTTACTGCATCAGTGCCCCGTGGCCCGCTTGATATGATGCTCATATATCAAGTGTAGTTTTTTAAAAAGAAACACATTTTTCATGAAATGTATCTGATATATATCTACCCCAGCGTAGTTGTGACCTCTAATGCTTCATCTGCATGTCTGCTGGTAGCTGAGCTGCAGCGCAAACAGCTGAACAGCTCTGCTACGTCACACGTGTGCTGATTATTTTACTTTCCTAGAAACAAAACTGGTATTTTGTTTTACAGCCTTGACTGTTGAGATTCCCCTGCACTGTAAAAATCTGTATCACTGGCTAGTTTGTATCAAACTAAGCACTTACATTTGAAAGCATGCTCCCACCGACCAGGAACCCCTGTGCATCTAGCGACATGGCTCAGTAAGAATGCCACACCTACACACCCAAAGCAACCTGACACAAAACACAGCAAACGATGAAGCGTAAGTGACTTTTTCTCCCTTTGATTTGTGTAAGAGCAGGCTTACTTCATTTACAATTATCTTGTAAGCCCTCTTGCTCATGCTTCACAGTGTTTTTTTTTTTATTCCATCCAATTCCTTTAATCGATCTTGTAATTAGACGACACATTTTATTTCCCAGGCACCTGTTTTTTTTTGTGAGCTCCTTTTGAGCAGCCCTTCTGTTATTCAGGGAAGTTTTCCAACTAAATGCCAAACAGGACTTTCCTAATCCCTTGTAGTGAATGTGGCAACATCTGTATTATTGATTTGTGGACAAAGTGCACAACTTAAAGGTTTAAATAGGAACTTCTGAAGCACATCGTTTGTGTCGTACTGAAAAATTAATCGTCTACTTACTGAAACATGGCTGTGTTTTAAATTATATTAAGTTATACCAAAGTGACCTAATTTGTTTAATCACTTAAAATAATAAGAAGCAGTTCAGTTTTCTCCTTTATTTTGCTTAGCCAGTCTTTTTGATTTCTTCCATTCAAGACTCAAAATGAATGAAAAAGTGTCTGTCTAATGTGGCAGCACAAACAGAAAAATGTCATCCTAATGATTGTAGCGTGTCCCTGCTATCTGCGTGCCCTCACTCTCATACACTTTCACCGTGATTCCTCTTGGTCGGATGTTGCTGCAATGTTTGCTTGGAATAAACAGGGATGACTGGAACAACCTCCATGATGAAACTTTATCCTATCTGCATGGATTTACCTGACCAGCACGATATTTACCCAGCAGAGGCTTCCCGGCTACATCGTCAGGAAATCTTTGTATTTAATGCTGTTTCTGTTCTGGTTATTGTCACATGTCTTTAACTGACTCATGTCCCACTCTTAACACCAACCCTACAGTTACTGCTGGCCTTGTTCCCCCCCACACCCCCCCCCCCCCCTTTTAATTTTTGCTGACAGTTCAACTCTTTAATGGGCGTATGCACATTTACAAATACATATACAACTATTGCACAAAACCTACAAATCCTGTTCACAGTGTGTTTGCAGTGGTAGTACTTTCTCTCAATTTATTTCACTTTAACCGCAGATGTTAGTGGGATTTTATGTGATAGACCATCACAGTAGAATAGCCATCCACAATCCATTTAGGGGACAAAGCAAACAGGTGGAAGAAGGTGCTCTGGTCAAATCAGACCAAGATAAAAGTTTCTGTGTCGTGGTGGCACAAAAAGACACAAAACAAAAACTGTTCGGAGTTAAAGGGAAAGAAGATAGAAGTGAATAATTCTTGTGATAAATCAGCTGCATTAGTGATCCAGTCAAAGTCCAGACATAAATCTAATGGAGGAAATTTGACTTGATCTCTACAGATGTTTTCCATCCAGTCTGACTGCGCTTAAAGTCCTGGTATCTACTGTATAGGTGCAAAGCTGGTGGAGACAAACGCCACAAGCCTTCAAACTGGAGTATTATATACAAGTGCTGGTCATATAATTAGAATATCATGGAAAAGTAGATTTTTTTTTTCAGTAATTCCATACAAAAAGTGAGACTTGTGTATTATGTTCATTCATTGCACATAGACCGATATATTTCACGTGTTTATTTCTTTTAATTTGGAGGATTATAACTGACAACTAATGAAAACCCCAAATTCACCATTTCAGAAAATAAGAATATTACTTTAAACAAATTAATAAAAAAATAAGGATTTCCAGGAATGCTGGCCAACTGTAAAGTATGAACATGAAAAGTATGAGCATGTACCGCACTCAATACTTAGTTGGGGCTCCTTTTCTCTGGATTACTGCAGCAATGCGGCGTGGCATGGAGTCAATCAGTCTGTAGCACTGCTCAGGTGTTATGACAGCCCAGGTTGCTGTGATAGTGGCCTTCAGCTCTTCTGCCACGTTAGGTCTGGTGTATCGCATCTTCCTCTTACCAATACCCTATAGATACCATGGTCCTTAAACCTGGTACTGGTAGCTTGTGCACTGTGTGCAGGTGCCAAGTCCTGCTGGAAAATAAAACCTGCATCTCCATAACGTTGGTCAGCAGCAGGGAGCATGAAGTGCTTTTCACAATGTTTTAATTTTCTGAGATGCTGAATTTTGGGTTTTTATTAGCTGTTAGTTATAATCGTCAAAATTAAAGAAATAAGCACTTGAAATAAATCAGTCTGTGTGCAATAAATGAATATAATATACAAGTTTCACATTTTGAATGGAATTACTGAAAAAAAATCACCTTTTTATGATATTCTAATTATATGACCATCACCTGTATGCATATTGCGCTTTCCAGATTTTTATTTGTCAAACTGGTATAAATACTTTTTTATAAAGCACTGTACAATACTTCGAGGGTTGGGATGGTAACTCTGCAAAAGGTGCAAAAGTTTAAAAGGGGATTTTGACGCATCTTTTTTGGTGTTTCGTTGCATTTTTAAAATCCTCTCCACATTTGCGAAGGAACTTGTTCATATCCAGTGAAAATTCAACAGTGTGTTTCTGCCCTGACTTTGTTTCTGCCCGTTTCACTTTTACTCTTTTTGCGGTTGTAAGAATCAATAGGCTCCTCCCGTTCTGGGAAGCCTGCTACGCCCCATGTTATTGGTCATCCAGTGGCAATATAAATAGCGCTGCTGCTGCTGAAGACCATTGATCTTTAGGAACAGAAGAATGGCTGGAGGTCCTGACTCCGTTTGGGTTCCCTTCCTTCTCATCTGTATCTTCCATGCAGCTGACAGCGGCCTTGGTAAGAAGCTGATCTTTCTCATTCTGTTGCCAGTAAATGATAAAGAACAGAAGCATGCATTAAATTACATCTCTAATGGTGATTCTTCTGTGTGTTTGCTGTGCCATATAATGTGGGTGAAGTTTTCAAGACAGGCAACCCGAAGGTGGACAATATCCTGTCCGGGATTCCAGTGAGTCCTCACTGATTCTAACGCTGTTAATTCACTGTGGATATAAAAACAGCACACAACCCTGTTAACAGGCCAGTGGAAAAAAAAGAGACTGCGATGACCCATTTTGAAACATTTTCCATCTCTATGGTGACATCCTGAAATCCCCTTAAAAGCCACCTAAAGAAAAAAAAATATTCACAGACAAAAGTATCTAAGAAAAGTTCCAATAGCCTGGCGGCAAAAGTGCATACACCCTTGAACTCAACTTTTCTTAAGCAAATTTTAGTTTAATTTCAACATTCATGTCTTGCAAAGGTTCTTCCAATCTATCAGATTGTGAGGCCTCCCTTGTCCAAAGCCCTCTTAAACTCATTCCACGGGTTTTCTGTCCGATTTCGTTCTGAGCTCTAGCCACGCCGTTGCAAAACTTTGTTCCCTCTGGTGGAGTCATTCCTGTGTTGATCTGGATGTTGGCTTTTGGACTCATTGTGATGCTGAAAAAGATAATCCTTCCTCACCTCAGGCTTTCCTGCTAACACCCAAAGGAGACGTCTGAGAAAAAGAAACACGCTGCCACCACCATGTTTCACTGTGGGTACGATGTTACGTTAGTAATGCAGAGTGTTGTTTTAGCACCAAAAATAGCTCACGTAATTGTGCTCCAGCTCTGGTTTGATCAAAGCTGTGAGGGCTATCGTCCCCTGCTGAGAATCAAATCAACCCCCAGCCCAGTTCATGGTCTGTAACATGTTTAGAAACACACTGCTGGTTCCATGGGTTCTTGACATGACTGAGAATTATCAACACCATCTCTCACATGCTAATGTCTATTTGAACACTATTATTGTCTCAGGGTGTGTTTGTCTGGACATCCATTCAAATTGCACAGTTCTTTATCTTGGAACATCCATTTTTTGCTAATGACTATTTGCACACTTTTTAATTTATCTGGGAGACTTACATTCATGCAATTGCACAGTAATTTACATTGTGACTTCTACTTTTTATTTTTTTTGACTTGAAGAGTTAAATCTTATCAGATGGTGATACTCTTTGTCTTCTCAGCAGGTATTATAGGGGCATTCAACTTGAACATCATGTCATGAATTGAGTCTGTGTTTCATGTGTGAATTCTAAGCCGGTGTCTCACCAAAGATTCATTTTGGCTACTAATAATATCTTCTTAAGAAAGGTAGTGTGCTATACAACCCTAATCCTTAGTCCAGACCACATGTAGAAGATGGAGCATGCCATGTGCAGAAAAAAAAACAGATGCTGGCCTGAAAGTCTAGCAGTTCCTTCAGCCATGCTGTCAAGCTCTTGGCAGCTTTCCTGACCAGTTTCTCATTTGATGTTCCATCAACCTTGGTGACATGTCCAGTTTTTGCAAGGTCACCTTTTTCTAAATGTCCCAAATTATAGATGGCATGAACAATAACAAGTTAGAACGAATACAATTTCTGAATCCACATCGTTTATTAGCTGCGAAAACCCAACTCAGTCCTGCCAGCTAAGAACAAAGAAAACTAAGGCTGCAGTTCAGAATCAGAGTCAACTTTGTTGGTCGAGTTTGACGATGGTTTCACCACACCATGTGTTCAGGCACACAGCATGCAGACATTAAATATAAACATCTAAACTCCAGAAGAGATTCAAAAAAATGTAACAAATATCCCAGGGAGGGATGGTTCCCAGGAACCAGACGTTCTCACAGATGGACCGTAACAGGTTGGAAAATATCTCGTCTGGCCCAAAGGCTGCAATATTCAGATAGTAGGGACAGGATTTGGTGTAAACGGCATGAAAACATGAATCCATCCTGCCTTGGATCAACAGTTCAGGCTGGTGGAAATCTTTTCTTGACACTCAAAGCTTTGTTTAAAAGCCGCAGCCTACCTGAGTATTGTCCCTGACCATGTCCATCCCTTTACCGTCCTCTGACGGGTACTTCCAGCAGGATAATGCACCGCGTCACAAAGCTCAACACGTCTCAAACCGACCTCTTATGTTCCCTGTAATCTGATGGCCTGCACAGCCACCAGATATCAAACCTATAGAGCACGTTTAGATGCCAATCTGCTGCCACAGCGAGGTGATCTCATGTCAGTATGGACCAAACTCCCTCAGGACTGTTTCCTACAGCTTTTTGGATCTATGCTATGAGTCGGCACACATACATCACAGAATCCTGGCCTTTTAACAGGGTTTTATACATTTTTTATTTTCACTGTATTGATATAATGAAAGTAATGTGGTGTAAGTGCTAATACTTAACGCTCCTGTAAACGCATTTATCTCAGATCACCCTGCCGAATGGAACTGAATTCGATCATGTAAATGTAAAGGTATGTTATCGCTCTTTCATGTTAATTTGTATTCCTTTACAACACCTCAGAGCCCTTGGTACAATTTTATTTGGACCTTTTTAATCCAATACATTTCATTCTCTTTCAGTCAGTTAACATCAAACTCTGCGCTGGTAAGTGCTTCTTTCTGCTTAGGCCAGACAATGTGTCCAGCAGTGAGCTCTGATGCGAGCTGGTTCCCGTTCTGATCAATCTGGCTCACACATACGGACCTCTCTTTATTTGTCAGGGATGGAGGAAAAGCTGGCTTCCATGAACGCACAGCTTCAGCAAACAACCCAACGTAACAGCCAGCTGGGTAGGTAGACAGCCGGTCCTTCACGGGGGGGAAAGCTTCCAGTAGCTTTGTTCTGCTCTAACCTGCGCGCTCCCTTGCAGATGAGGACGCCTCGGCGTTGAGGAGGGAGGTCAGGCAGCTGGCGCTGAAGCTCTCCACCTGCAGTTCGGCTATGACGTCCATCGCTGGCTGTGAGATTTTTGCTTTAAAGCTCTGCGCCACAGGCTTGGAGCAGATCTGTAGCGGTGACTCCAACAGGCAAAATGTTCACGTGTTTATGCAATTTCCTGACAGCATATCACGCCCAGCTGCAGAGCAAGATGAACCACCTGCTGGAGGCCATCGACAGCGAGATGTTTCAAGGTCAGCCTACCTCAAACAGGATTAAACTTCTCCAAGTCATTCGTCATTGCGTTTCAGTACGGTGCACGCTTACCTTTTTAAAACGCTTCTTGTAGTTTTAAAGATTGTGGCCCTAACCAGCGATGTGAGAGCTTTACGCAAGAAGTTTGAATCCGCTGTTAATTCAAATGGAAATTCGACCGAGAGAACAGGTGGGCAGTTTTGTTCCTTTGCTTTCTTTGGTTTTGCTAAATGTATTTTTATTTTATTATGATCCACTTTACTCATACAGTCAGATAGAATGAAAGCATGCACATGCTGAGCTTTGTCACACCACAAAACGCAAGCCTCAGTGTTTTGTATTGGGATTTATTGTGACCAAGACCACGTAATGGATAATTGTGAAGAGGACGGACAGTGACACATGGCTTTTAAAACGTATAAAAGATCTGAAAAGGAGAACCACTTTTCATTTAGTGATTTACAAAGTGCTTTAAAAAATCTAAGTAAGGAGACGAAAGGGTAAATTTTAAACAGCAGGTCTTTTAGGGGGGTGTTTCTACCAAATTTAGAGATAACCAGAGCCGTTGGATTGGATGTAGGGTTCTTGTGAACAGCAGTTTACAAATCTTGTTGCAGATTCTCAATTCTATTTAAATCCAGACTTTGTCTAGGCCACTCCTACGTATAAATATGATTTGATCTAAGGTGTTTGTTAGGGTCATCATTGCCCTGCCAGAAGGTGAGCCTCCACCCCGGTCTCTGGAAAATAGCAGCCTCTAAAAGGTTTCCCTCCAGAATTGTCCTGCATTTAGCTCCTTTCCCCTTCCCATCAACTTTGACCAGCTTCCTTGTCCCTGCTAAAGAAGAGCACCCCCCCCCCCCCCCCCCCCCCAACATGATGCTGCCACCATGTTTCATGGTGGGAATGGTGCACTGGGGAATCATGTGCAGAGTTACTTCTCTTCTACACTCTGCATGTTCACTTTAGGTCCCATTTGAGCAGAGCACCCTTTTCCACGTGCTTGCTCTATAGATGGCTTTTCTTTCAACAGTTTCTTCCAGCCACTTTTCATCCAAAGCCAAATTTATGGAGCAACTCTGTCACAGAAAATCCCAAGAAATATACATTGAGGTTTGTTGTTGTAAGTTGTGGAAATGTGAGAAAGTTTAAAGGTTTACATGTTCTCAAAATAAAAACTTTGATAATCTTCCTCAAGCCTTTTGAAGGAATTTGAATAAAAAGGTCTGCTTTCTGAACCCATGTCTACGAACAGGTCTGCTGAAAGAACTGAACACAAAGACCTCCGAGCTGAACGCTATGAAACAAAAACTTAACAGGAGCGGTGAAAGCCTAGAGTTAAGTGAGTTTTTTTCTCTCTCTCCTTTTGCAAGTTTTCGTAGCTGAGCAGAGAAACATGTGCTTTCTTTCATAGCTTGTGAAAGCTATTTATCTGTAAGCAGTGTTAGGGGCATTAAAAGCGTATTTTGTTTGTGTTCAGTCCTAGAGATAATCTCCCTGCAACATCAGATCTGGGATCTGCAGCAGACCGAATTAAGCGGCAAAGATGCTGTTAATGTTGACAGCAGACGTCTGGGTATTTTTGACTCAAACGTTCAAAATGAATCCAGGTTTAACGACATTTTAGTATGCATCCTATCTCTCTTTGTTTTTTTAATTCCCCTCAGCTCTACAAGAGATCCTGGACAGGAAGCTAAGCGAGCTGCAACGCCAAGAAGCCACCCTGTCTGCTGGTCAGTTCTGCAGTCTAGCTACATCTGCCAGTCTTTCTTTATTTAATTCAAAATATTAAAGACTTACCAGGAAATAACATGGTGTTTCTCTTCAATGGCACTGATATGCCAGTGCTGGAGATGATTTCTGTGCGCAGTCAGCTGAGGACGATCACGAAAAGGATCAAGGTCCTGACCGAGAGAATCGAAATTGAAACTTCCCGTGAGTCCTGCGCACCATGTGTTTGGGATATGGCCGATATATCGGCGGCATGTCTCTATCACATTTTTATATGTTTTATATGTTGAGTATGTTTATTTTTGGTTTTCAGATGCTGAGAGGCAATTAAGGCAAAAGATTGAGCAACTGAGGAAATTAATTCTGCTGCTGAGTACTCGGGAAAATGACAAGAACCTTAGTGAGCCTGCGATTCCACGGTCTCTATTTAGGTTCTGGTTGTAAGTTTGCATTAACTCAACGCGCTTTTTGATGTTCCAGCCCGGGAAATTCTGAGGCTGCAGGGGGAGGTGGACACCTTGTCAAAGTTGGTTTCAAGTAAAACGACACCCACGATCACAGGTGAATGGGCCCACGTACAACACAACGGCCTGCAGGGCAATGGACTTTATTGGGATTTTATGTGATGTACCAACACAAAGACGTTTTGTAGAGGTTAACAATAAATTATATCTATCTCTCTCTCTCTCTCTCGCTCTCTCTCTCTCTCTCTCTCTCTCTCTCTCTCTCTCTCTCTCTCTCTCTCTCTATATATATATATATATATATATATATATATATATATATATATATATATATATATATATATATATATACACAGCTAAATCTGACTATAGAGATCATACATTTTTATTTAGCCCTCCTGAGTCTATATCTTATAGAGCTACACTTTGCTGCAGTTACAGCAGCAAGATGTTCAGGGTCTGTCTCCACCATGTCTACAGACTGACCTTTCTGTCCATTTTTCTGAGAAAACGCCTCAAGCCTTGTCCGAATGTACGTAGGGCGTCTCTGAACAGCACTGTTTCAGTCCCACTGCAGATTCTCTGTGAGATTTATACATGGACTGTGCTTGGACCAGTCTTTGCTTTGACCCAAACCAGACGTCTTCAACGTGGGGGTTGCGACCCCAAGGGGGCTCGCAGAGGTACTGCGGGGGAACCGCCAGATTTAGTCCCGACCCAGGACGACCTTTTTAATGGTCGTCCTGCTGGAAGGAGAACCTTCATCCCACAGCGAGATGCAACTACCACCATATTACAGGTTGGAGGATGGTGCGTTTAGGGTCATGTGTAGTTTTTGTTTTCCACCCAAACTTATAACTTTTTCAGTTTGGCCAAAAAGTTCACACTTTTCTCCTCTCACTAAAGCACCTTGTGACGTTTCCTGTGTTCCCGGCGACACTGTGGCAAACTGCCAGACGTGTGCTACATGTTTTGATAATGCTGCCCTTTCCACATTTCTGTTCGTAGGGGAGTTGAAACGATGTGCTATTTTCCTTCTACTTCTATGATTGTTCACTACTTTGTGTTGGTCTGTTAACATAAAGCCCCAATAAAACACATTTAAAGTTTGCCGTTTTCTAATATTTTTTTTTTTTGGCAACTATGATTGCATCATTCACAACTCTTATAAGTACTTGAACTAAAAATGTAGAAATGCAATAAAAGGAGTGTTTTGTTTTTTCGTTTGTTTTTTCTAGCTATGGAAGTGGAACTTGAGGTAATGAGGAAAGAAGAGATCATTTTACAGAAAAAGCTGGAGAATGTAGATCACACCACAGCGCAGCTGAGTGAGTATGGGTGGAAAGGCGGGGGATGTTCAACGGGTTTCACCTTAACCGGTTGACAAGTGTGCATTTTTCCTTTGACCAGTCATGAAAATCATCAGCATCATGGAGGAGCTGAGAGAGCAACAGCCGACAACGGGCGATCAACAGCTGGGTGAGTGGCTCTCTGCTTATTCAGGAATGAATCACATCGCCGTCCATACTGACGCTTATTTATGTTCTCACAGATATTCTGACCCTCCTTCACAACTACAAACAAGACTACATCAAAGCTCTGACTGAAATTAAGAGTGAGTCTGTCTGAACCACGTTACTTCTGGGATGCTGATGATATTTTGACCTCCCTCCTCCTCCGCCCCCAAACACAGATCTGAAGGAGCTGCTGTCTCAGACACATAAGCCAGACCTTGATCTTCAACAACAATACTACAGTGAGTACATTTCCCGAGAGCACCCAGAACCTCAGAGTTGTGTCGTGGTTACTTCTCTGATCCAAAGGACTTGCCTGTTTTTCTCAGTGGTAAAGGCCAGACTGGAACAAACGATTGCAGAGCTAAAGAAAAGCGGAGACTCCGACACTGCCCTCGGTCAGTTGATTATTACCATTTTTATTCGACTTCTCTCCGGTGTGACATAAAGATGTCCTCCTACTTGGTTTCTCTGTGTCACGGCCGTTGTTCACTTGTGTTTGTCTGCATCAGTTCTGACTGTATTAAACCTGCATGATGAAATCAAGGCTTTAAGGGAAAGGATCTCCACCTCGACCGATACAAATGAGATCGCAAGTAAGTACGAGTTATCTTATTAAGTGTAGCTTTGAAAGATTAACTTGTTTCTTCAACTAATGCTTCATGAATTTGTTCATTTGCATAGACTTTTGTACCAGATCTTAGACGTTCAAGTACCTGTGATAAACGTCCGTGACATTTACATTTCTACCCATTCCTTTTTTTTTTTTTACCTCCTCCTCTTCTCAGGGCTGCAGAGGGTTCTGCGGGAGAAAGAAGAGGAGCTGAACAGCAAGACCGAGGACATAGAAAGACTGATTCCAGACCCACAGATAAGTGAGTCAGCTGTGATGTGTTCGGATGCTTGGGAACAGGCTTCAGTCCGTATCACCCACCTGGGTGGTTTACAAACAGGCAGCTTTATCAATACCTAAATGATCCTGGTCTTATATTTTTGTGTGCTCATTTAAGAAATGTGGGTGTGTAGTTCTGTGCATACCGATCTCTATGTACCAGAAGCATGGACGCATGTAGTTTGTATTTTTATTTTTTTTTGTTTGCTTTTTTTTCTGGAGGGAGAGGATTGTTTATGTCAGCTGCTGGATACGTTGCCTTTTGTTATAGCGGAACAGTGTTGATGGGAGGGTGCCGTACACACAGCATCCCCAGGGCTGAAAGCCTAAAAATAATTCAGATCTTCAAAGAGTGGTTCTTTCCAGTTTTGTGCATGTTCAAAACTGTCAGGAAACTCTCGCTTCATTCTTGATGGACCTTCGGAAAGTTTCGTTTCGACAGATTCTTGATACCACGATGGGTTTTCAGTCCGCTGTTAGGAGGCCCTAACAGCACTTCGGAGTCTGACTTTTGAAAGTACCATCTGATGAATTTAGCTGGGATATTTATGAAACAGGGATTACACTAGGTGTTGCTTTTTTGGTGCCTATTGATTTAAAACCCGGTTTGATGTCGTAGTTTCCTCACACTTTCCACGTTTATGTTTCAGTTTTAACGATTATTGAGCTGCAGAATAACATCAGGGAGCTTCAGAGGGATACCAATGCAACGACTGGAGAGATGACAGGTAATTTGAATTGACAGAATTAAACTCACTGCTTCAGAGTCAAACGTTTGCGGGATTTGTATCACATATGCCCTAAAATGAGTCCACATTAAACACAGTCCCCACTGTTTTGGTTTTCCTCCCCAGCGCTGCAACAGAGACTGAAGGGTCTGCTCAGTGAGCTGGAGAGCAAAGACCAAGAGAGCACAAAACAGAGTGAGTGACACGCTTTCCATCCTTCTGATGAATCTCTGCGTTGTGCTCTGACAGTCGTTGAAGTAAATCCTGCTTTTCTTCAGGCTCCTGTCTTTTGAATGTTTTGTGTTTCAGTGATGACAATCCTGGCCCTGCAGAATGAGATAAAGTATCTTCAGACATTGCTGACGAACGCTGAGGTTTCCCAGTCCCACACGACCGCCCGTAAGTGTCTCCAGCTATCTGGATCGCTACCTTTACTTTGTTGCGCAGACATATTTATATCCCCTGAGCTTTCTCAAATGTTGTAACAACACACGACTCTGAATTTCAAATGGAGTTTATGTAAAAGTGTGTTATTATAAGCATTTTAACAAATAAAAATGTGCCTTTGTACTCGGTTTCCTTCACTCAAACACTCCTAAATAAAATCCACATCAACCAAGCACCCTCAGAAGAGACCTAACTAGTGAACAGAATCCACTTGTGTGTAATTTAACATCAACATAGATGCAGTGGATCTGTGAAGGCCTCAGAGGCTTCTTAGAGAACATTAGAGAACAAACCAAGACCGAGGAGCACAGCAGACAGGCCAGGGAGGAAGTTGTGGAGAAGCAACATTAGGTTATTGAACCATATGTCAGATTTCTAACATCTCACAGAGTAATGTTCAGTACATAACCTGAAAAATCTAAACAAGATATAGATGTCCACCTAAGCCTGCAGGTCATTAATCAGAGCAGTGGCCGAGCAGCAGGAGAGGTCCACCGTCCACTGGGAGAATCTCTTTGCTTGTGGATGTGACACACCCAGCCTTCATGGAAGCATAGCGAAGTGCCACAAATTTGGTCTTAATGGGAAAGTGGCAAAAAGAAAGCAGTTATTGAAAGGAACCCATAAAAGGTCTCCTATTCAGTTTTCCACAAGACATGTGGGAAAAGGTTCTCACGCCAGCTGAGACCAAATCTGAACCAACAAACCATCATACTGAGAACACCATGTCCAATGCGTGATGGGGTATGTGAACGCTTTTCTTCTGCGGTGACAGGAACACTGCTCAGAGTTGATGGGGAGATGGACGCAGCCACCCTGGACGAAAACCTGTTGGAGGCATCGGATTACTCGAGAGTTTGCTGAAAGTTTAACCATCAGCAGGACAAATGAAGATACAGCCGCGGCTACGGTGGAAGCGTTTAGATCAAACCTTGTTTTAACGTTTCAGAATGGCCTAGTTAAAGTCCACACGAAAAGCTGCGGCAAGACTTGAGAGCAGCTGTTCGGAGACGCTCTCTGTCTGAACCGATTGGGCTTGAGCTATTTTTCCAAAGGAAAGGGGGTGAAAATTAAACGTCTAGATGAGCAAGACTCGCAGGAATAACTGTAGCAAAGGATGGGTCTACAAACTACTGAGTTAAGGGTCTTAATTCCTGTGCTCAGCACACTTTTAAGATTTTACATGTAAAATTCTCTTCCACCTCACACTCGTGCATTACTTTGTCTTGGTCTATCACCTAAACAGCTACTAAAACACATTGAAGTTTTTGTTTATGATTGAAAGTTTATTAATGATCTTCTGAAAATGACCCTTTTTTTTATTCACACAATCAGAGCTCAAAAACCAGCTTGAAGCCAAGCAGGTGGAGTTGGACAAAGTTTTAAGGGAGATGAGAGAGAGGAACCAGACAAACGGCAATCTGTGTAGGTGACGCGGGAGCATGTTCCAATCTTTATTTGGTAATAACGTTCAAGTGTCCCTCATCAAAATGTTTTTGGCTTTTTTTTTTTTCTTTCAGTGGTAACCATCTCTTTACTGCAAAGCCAGCTCAGGCAACTGGAGAACAAAAGGGAAACTGAGGGAGAAACAACTTCCGCCACAGTATCAAGTGAGTTTCTTTACTGAAAAAGGGTCAATGGCGATGTCCGGTTACGTTTAGAAAGAGTAAATGCAACATAATTACTTGTTTAGTGGTGTGTTACCGTTGCCTGGCATGTAAAATATTTACCTGCTGTTTTGTAGAGCTGAAAGAACAACTAAAGATTAAAGAGGAGGAGAGCCAGGAACAACAGGCTTTGATTAAAAGTAGGTATAGCCTGGTTTTTGGTAAATAAATAAAAACATTATGAATTCTATTTAAATGTTTTGTACCAGCTCTGCAGATCGCTTTGAACCAGACCGAAGCTCAGTGCTCTCTGGATAAGCAGAAAATTCAAGGTGACTGTCGCAGCAGGACATGTTATGAGTTCAAAACTTACAATTATTGAGGGTTGTTTTGTTTTTGTTTTTAACAATTATTTATAATGATTTGTTTTGTAGAACTTCAGAATGATTTGGATACCAAGCTTCAGAAACTCAACTCTACATCTAACACGGTTACATCTCTTGGTAGGTCGTGAATTCTGCCGTTTTCTCCAGCTGTCTGTATCATTTCTGATTCTGAATATCAAAGGGTATGAACACCATGTTTTCTGTCCTTCTTTTAGCTCTTCAAGTTTCTACACTGACTGTTCAACTGGAAGAACTGAAGGCACAGCTGGAAAACTCTGTTTCTTCATCTAAAGTTGAAGGTGAGTTTGCAATAAGAGTTTTATAAATTTCAAAGGCTTACCTTATGACAGTATTTTTGCCCTGGGACAAAGGATTAGCTATCTTCATTTCAGTATAGTTACAGCTGAAAACCCTCCATTGGCTGCCATATAAAGAGGGCAGGTGTCTGACATGACTGCAAATCCGTGTTACCCAGGGTTAAAGAATTGAAGGATGCCCGTGTGAGCCACATGTGGGCTCACTCACGGTTTGCTCAAGAACAACGCCACAAATGTAGACTTGGATCAGAACATCCTCTGGGGACAGCCTCTTCCAACATGTCAGTCACGATCGCGGCCATCTGGTGATGAGCCGTGTTTTTTCTCCAGCATGATGGCTCATGGTGTCAACAGGCAAAAAAGGGCAAACAGAGTGGCTCTGAGATCAGAACCATAAAAAATTTAGATACTTTTCGGATCTGAACCCCATTCAGAACCCGTGTCCACTTTTCAAAGCGAAGTGAGATGAAATGAGGAACAGAGGTTGTGATGATCCGCGCCTGCAAGCAGCAATCAGACAGGAATGGGTCTATTTCGATTCAGATTTGGACCAGATATTCAGATTCCAGCCCAACTGAAATTTATGAAATGTTTGTTTTAATCTATATTGTGCTAAGGGGACATCTAAAAGAAGACTGATTTGAAATGTAAAAGTCGCAAAACACAACAATATTGTGTTTGTAAAAAAGTTTAAACCAGGCTGTCCACAGCATGGCTAACTGGCCATTTACAGCCCGTGAAATGGTTTCGAGGGTTTGAAATGACAAAAAAAGGTACAAACTTGGCATATCTGCACAGCCAGTGGATGTACAGATGGATACCATTCTGTCGTTCTTTTAGGCTCCATTTTCACTGATCAATTCAGATCTTCTTAAAATTAAAAAAAGGTGGTTCTCTGTTACTATCCATGCTTTATTTTCTTTAATTTTATTTTCTTAGTAGGTAGGACCACAAACTTCCAGTGACCTTTACTCAAAATCCAAGTTGGCTCCACCTTTTGCTTGAACTTGGCTAAATCACAGCTAATTTTTCCGACAGACAGTGACCCATATCCTGTTCTTGTTGCTGAGGATTGACTAAAACTTTTATAAATCAACAAAACAGAAAGCCTTTGACTCCAAAAATGTCCAATCTTTTTCATGCACGCACTTTATAGTCGCCGCCTTTGTCCTGCATGCCTAAACGTTTTGACACCGCCGCTTTAAGCCATTACATTTCTACACTATATCAGGGGTTACCAACATGGTGCCCCTGTCCAAGCCTGTCCAAAAATAGCAAAACCCTCCAGTGAGCTGCATTTAAATTGTTATTTTATTCAGTTGCTCTTCCTTTTTAATCATACTCGTATTTACATAGATTTAAAAGCCTTAAAAGCATGTTCATATACATAAAGTTATGGTGAGCTCTGAATCTTTAGTTCAAAGGTCAGTACGGGTAGCCCTTCGTATGACACATTATCAATGAAGTAGCTCTCAGTTTCAAAAAGATTGGTGATCCCTGCCCTATGTGTGTCTACATATCTTTGTACGCGGTACAGTTCAGCATCATTCAACAAAGCTGACAAATGTCTCCATGTGTGTTTTTGAAGAGCTTCAAAGAACTGTTGAGCAGAAAAGTGCAGAACTGGACAAAAAAGTGGAAGAGCTGAGGCAAAAAAGCGCTCAGGCACAGAGATGTGAGTTCCACACAGATACGGCTAAAAATCCCTGACTTTCACGGACGATACCGATGTGAGGTGAGTTAAAAGAACGTGCCGCTCTGTCAGTTTTACAGATTATCGCCTTACAAGTGGATATCGAGCGACAGACGATTATGGCCTCAAATGAGACGGATTACGCCAAGGTCAGAGGTGAGCAACAGAAACAGGTCGCGTAAGGCGAGCACTGTAGAGCTTTCCAATCGACATACATTTTTAAAGAACGATGATGCCGAAGATATAACGGCGCATTTCATTGTTTTAAACCGCAGCACTCCAAGACCACCTCAATTACCTGATAGAGGGAATTCAGGACACAGACAGTGAAAACACAAAACTGAGTAGGTGTCACTGAAATGAACGCGACACCGCCTCCCGTGCACGATCGGTGACTGATCTCTTTCTTTTTCTGTCAGCGTTTCAGATTTTGGCTCATCAAGACGAATTAGAAAGACTGAAAAGGGAGAGGGAGAGTCAGCTTGGAGCACACGTCAAGAAAATCAAAGGTGAGGTGGGGAAGGCAATAAAAGAAAAACGAGTACATCTGGACTCACGTGACGCTTTCCTTCTTCGTGTGTCAAGATCTGGAAAATGAATTGGAGTCGGTCAGAGCTCAGATAAAAGAGAAAACCAATTTGCTGGGGATAAGTACCACCAGAGTCGCAAATCTGTGTAAGGATGTAGCCCATTTTTTTTTGTCAGCTAGAGAATAAACATGATTATGAGATGCAAATAACACTTAAGTGGTTTGAAATGTTTATTCCTTTTAGCCGCTCAGATCATGGAACTACGCGAGAAAATCCCACCACTGCAGGAGGAAATATCAGACCTCAAGCAGACGTACGAAGAAAACTATTCAGGTAAAACAGGTTAAAAATATGCGTATATGACATGAAATTATATATAGATATTTTTTACATTTTTATTTCATATGCATTCATTTCTAAATCTCCAGAGCTTCAAGAGAGATTCAATTTTACCAAGACGAAACTGCAAAACACTGAATTTCAGCTCAAGCACGCAGACGAAAAGAATTTTAAACTAAGTACGAATCAATGCCCTGTAATAATTCAACATGTCGCCTGTTGTCATTTCCACACAATAATAGCTGTGTTTTCTGTCTCTGTCAGTAATGGAGATCAGCGACCTGAGGGCTCAGCTGAAAAAAGCCAAGGAACAAACTTCCAAAGCTTCCAGGAAGAGCATCGCTGGTTCGTTATCATGTTGTGCAATGAACTAGCAAGGTCTTACCCTGGGGTGCCTTGCAAAAGTATGCACACTCCTTAAGTCTATTCAGGTTCTGTCCCGTTACAACCGCAGACTTTAATGTATTTTATTGGCAGCTTATGTATCAGCCCAACACAAAGCAGTGCATGATTTTGTAGCGGAAGGAAAACCATCCATGGATTTATGCACTTTAAAAAGCTCCATAGGCAAAGTGTAGTGTGCGTTTACTTTCAGCCAGCCTGAGTCAAAACTTTATCGAACGTCATTTTGCTGCGGTGACAGCTGCAAGCCTCTAGGGTATGTCATCGGCAGCTTTGCTGTTTGCACATCTATGCAACTACATTTTCGCTCATTCTTCCTTGCGCAATATGGCTCAAGCTCAGTCAGATAAATGTAAACAGTTGTCAGTGTTTAAGTCTCGTTAAGTTTTATTGAGAGTTAAAAATAAGAAGGGAAACAGAGGATTTAGGATCTAAAACATCAAAATGTTGTGATAAATATTTTTGATGACTGCCCTGTGTTCACTGTAGCTCCGCCCATCTTCCCATCAGCTCCCAGCAGCTTCCCTGTCTCTGCTGAAGAATAGCATGATGCTCCCACCGCCATGTGTCGTTGTGTGTTCAGGGGAGTGTGTGTTGCTAGCACACGGTAGTTTGCATTGCCACAAAGTTCACTTTTAGTCTCACTTCAACAAATTCTCTCATCTGCGCTGTATGTCGCCCACAGAGTCACCCTGGTGGTGTCTTGGCTGCTTCTCTGATTAATGCTCTCCTCCCCTGTCCTGTCAGCTTAGCTGGTAGCCATGTCTTCTTTGGTTGGAAATAAGGAAGTTTAATAAAGAAGTTTCCAAAGCTTGTAATAACGTTTAGCATCGAACGATTCTTTGAGCCACTTTGTGCAAAGAACGAGCAACCGGAATACACCGGAGAGTTACCTCTCTGGTGTATTCCTTCGTCTCTGCAATGCTGTTTAGTCACTTATATGAATATAGAATTTATACAGAGATACAATTACACATAGGTGGACTCTATTTATTAACTAAGTCACTTAGTTAATAAATAGTTAGTTGTATTGGTGTAAAAGGAGTGAATTGCAAATTCTTGCCACACTGTTCAGATTTTCATTTTTAAAACATTTAGAACGCCAATGCGTCTTTATTCCTTCCACTTCACAGCCTTACTTCTGTCTGTCCAACAAACTCACAATATGAGCATGCTTGTAATGTGGCACAACGTGAAAGGGGCAAGGGGTGTGAATACTTTTTTTAAGACATCTGCACGACATGAATAGCCCGAACAACCCTTGGTTCATTCGAGCAATGCTTCTGCCTCCCTTTTCCAGGCCTGGAGCAACAACTAAGAACCCAAGAAGCAGCGAACAGAAAACTTGAGAGCAGAAACCGCGGTGAGTAGCGCTGCAGGGTCCGCTAGGGAAGCTGTGATGTTCTTCGATGTCCATGTCTTTGTTTTTAGGTGAATCACTGGCACAGCCTGATAGAAAAAAACACAAACGCGGTGCCTTTGCTGGATTCCTCTCAGCCTTCCTGTTATCTACGGAATGCGTCGGTCTCTGTACCCTGAATGAACCGTGTACATCTAAACATGTTTTAGAAAATACGGTTTAGTTTGAAATAGAGTAGATTTTTCGGTGCTGATCTGAAAACGGCCCCTTTGTCAGGACCAGTGAAGACTTTTTTTCAAATCCTAGGCTTACGTAACAGTAACTGCCAATCTGAAGTTTTGACATTTATTCTGTGTGATAAGTTACGTTTATTTGGTGGCCTCCCACCGCTCTAAGCCAGCATCTTAGAGTTAGTTTGCTCGTCCTTTGGGATGAGCAAACTCTCTGCTTTGCACCTAATAGAAGTATTTTCTCAAAGTATCAAAGCTTTTCCTTTAAAATGTGTGTGTGTGTGTGTGTGTTGGTTGGTGCTACAATCGTTGAAGTTCCTTTTTCAATCAGACTTAAAGCAACGAGTGGAAGAGCTGGAAATGCGCTGCAACGCCAACACCGACTGTGAAGGTCAGAGGTCAAACGCGACTGTCGATCACCTGTAGGAAAAGATCTACTGGGTCGTTTGGTGAAGTTGTTTTAAGTAAGCTTCTGATCTTACAGACCTGCGAAGACAGCTGGAGCAGAGCCAGGAGGATGCAGACCGTCTCCATCGGCAGCTGCAGGAGAAGGACGCTGCCCTCAAAAAGCTGCAGAGCGACTTCGAGCTGAAGCGCCAGGAGAAAGACAAGCTGCAGGAAGACTACGACAGTACGTTGACCTCAGAATCGTGGCTTAGACATGAGCTCGGGTCAGAACCATGAAGGCATACATGCTTTGTTACTCTTTTCTCAGATGTCGTGAGAAAACTAACCGATGTGGAAGACAGGACCATCTATAACAGTGAGTCACACGCAGCAGTCGTATTCAGTGTTATTACTGTAGTAATAGACGTTGCACCCATTCAGCCATCTTGTATTCTGCCGTTTTTCAAAATGTGGCGAATACGCGATCCTCGTCTCTCCTCTTTCAGCAAAGATCACCTGGGATCCATTAACCGCACATCCAAGAATAGCTTTGTCCGCCGACAACACCGAGGTGTCCACCACCGAAGACGTACTCCAGGTCCAGGACAACCCTGGCAGGTTCAACGTGGTTCTTGGCGTTCTGGGATCAAGCGGTTTCTCAAGAGGTCGACATTATTGGGAGGTGTCCGTTGCTGAGAAGAGATGCTACCATATTGGGATGGCCAGTGAATCCGCTAAGAGGAAGGGATCGATAGCCTTCAAGCCCTCAAAGGGCTTCTGGACCATAATCCTGAACAAACAGGGTGAACTCAAAGCGATTGATAGGAGCCCTGTCACTCTTCGGGTTGAGAGGCTGCCCATTACACTGGGCATCCTGCTGGACTATAACAGGGGACAGGTTTCCTTCTATGACTCCGGCGCCAGATCCCATTTGTACTCGTTCTCGGGTCAGGAGTTCACAGACAAAATCTACCCGTTTCTCAACTACTGCGTTGAGGATGTGGAAAATCCTCAACCAATAACTTTACTGCCTCCGGGATCAACTGACTGGATTGTTTAAGCAGTACAAGTCCAGTTTTGTCACATTTTTCTAACATGTATGTAGGGCTGGACGATTATTCAATATATATCGATCGAGACATATATCGATGATAGAAAAAATAGTCAATAAAAGTTCAATAGAATAAAAGTTTTCCTTCCTTTTTCATTTTAGCCTATCCTGTAGGTTAATACTAGTCATTACATCCTCCCAACCAATCACAAACGCAGACCCAGAAACACTCCGCCCCCCCCCCTCCCCCCTCCCCCCTCCCCCCCCCAAGCTCCGCCCCCTGCAAAGAGCCCAGAGAGCACGTGATCTTTTTCATTTTTGACATACTTGCAGTTTTGGCAAGAAGTTGATTGAATAAAAGGCTGAGTTGGAATTCAGTGTTTGCGGGTTCTGTATTTAAAAATCGGTTGCTAAGCAACAGCATAAAATCACCAGAGCTGCACTTAAAATATGTTGTGAATTTGTTGATAATTATCAAAATCGATCAGTATTTCTATTTTATGGATATGCTTTTTTTTTTCTATATCGTCCAGCCCTACATGTATCTCAGCTTTGAACAAACGATTTAATAACTGAATAACCCAATGACTAAAAATGCATTTACACATTCGTCTTTATGAATGATCTTGATTCAATAAACAAACAAACTGAAAGAAAACTGTGTTTATTGCCTATTTAAGAAAATAAAAGGGATGTGACCTCTGATTCTCATCTTGCAGGTGTGGCAAAGAACAAAAAGAAAAGTGCAACCCGTCTCAAAAATGTGTTTTAATGAGATTCAAACCATCCAAATTTACAAAACAGAACATATTTTTAATATGAACATGTTGGCTTTGAGAAACATCACAAATCTTTGTAGAAAAATGATCACCGAGGATTTCGTCACAGTTTAAAAAGTCCTGTGGGTATGAAAAAAGACAAAAAAAAAAACAGGGTTCCTACACGGCGTGGAAAAGCAGCCAGTCGATCTGCCAAAGATCGGAAACCGCTGGTTTTCGCTACGATTTGATACCAAATTCGTCGATCAAAAAAAGGCGATCGACGAATGACACGCCGATCACCTTTTTTTGATCTATGAACACATCCACCAACACAAGATATGTTTATCCGCTTTTTGTGAACTCAAAAAAAAAAAAAACATCTTAGAAAATACTACCACATACTTTGATGCATCAATACGGTTATTTTTGCAATTTCCTTCTATTTCTGTTGAATTCAAAACTACAACCACAAGAACCTGAAGCACTTTTTCCTCTCTCTTTGATGTGTTACAGCCCTTGTAGTAAAAAAAAAAAAAAAGAAAACAAAATAGAAACAGGGGAAATCGGTCAGAATCACAATCAGCCAGGAAAAGCCTCATTGGTGCATCTCTACTGAAATATCTAGGAAAGTATGTAGTTTGACTTTTCCCAAGTCTATGTGTTTCGGAAAATAAAATTTATATTTTGGGACCTTATCCCCTGCCTCGTTATCTGCGTGAGAAAAAAAACGTTCCAGATTACCGGAATAAAGGAAATGCTCCAATCAGACGGCTTTTAATGCTGGTTTTAATACAAAAAGGTTGCCCACCTACCAGTCCATCCCTGCCTCCATAGATCTGTCTCCAGACATCCATCTGTTTGTCTATCAACACTCTGTGGTGTTTCCAGGCTCCATATAAAGTCTGAACACTGTCAAAACATTTGACACAAACCCCTATTAAATGTTTCTATTTGGTTTTTAGAGCACAGGCCAAAGAATGACTATGAAATCTGCATATCTGAGTCGGAGGGGGGGGGGGGGGGGAAGCTGTTTGGGAACCCTGAAAGAATCCACCACATGGTCCCTGCGTTCCTGTCCTCTGGTGCAGAGCTCTCTGGTCAGTCTCTGCCCGCTGTGCCGGCTACGCTCCTGTAGAAGTGGGCCACGAACACGGGGTCCTTCTCCTCCAGCATGTGCAGGAAGTGATTCCTCTCCTCTTCCCCCCAGGACTCGAACCACTGGGTCCACAGCCGGAGCTGGCACTCGAAGATGTTGGGCAGCTTGTCTTTGACCTGTCAGGAGGCAGCAGTTGAGACAAAAAAAAACCGTGGCGTCATGCCAAGCAGCGCACGTTTACCTGGGACGGTGCAGGGGGGGGGGGGGGGGGTGGAGGTTACCTGCAGGGTGCTGAGGGAGTCCAGGAGGGTGCACACTTTCCCCGGCACGGCTTTCCCAACCAGATCCTGCAGGAACCTCTCCTTCTGGGGGCCATTCCAGCCTTGGAACCAGCTCAGGACACACCGCTGCTCCTGGAAGGTCACGTAGGAGATGGGCTCCGGTTGTCTGTCTTGACCCGCGCAGGACAGGTTCTCCAGGCTGGGGGGGCTGGCGGCGCCGCGGGGAGCCGACGGCAGGTGAAGCGGGCCCGGAGGGAGCAGCCCAGCCCCGCTGATGCTCTGTGGAGCAGCGGTCTGCGCTCCAGCGGGGAGGCCCGGGGGATTATAGGGAGTAGCGGGGAACCCGGAGGCCGTGAATCGCTGGCCGTCAGCGGCCTGCTGCTGGTATGGACCCTGGCTGACCTGACTGAACCACGACATCTCTGAGAAGGGGTTTCCAGCCGGGGGAATAAACACACACATATATATAAAAAAGAAAAGTTTTGCAACGCCAGCGGCGGAGAAGCCCTTCCCGCCGCTGGGGCGTCAATTTAAAGCCAGCAGCATTTCACAGCAGCTGTTTAACGACGAGAAGCGGCTTGCTTCAAACCCGGGCTGCGTCATGTTGCTCATGTTTAGAGCGCCGCGACGTCCGCTTAGCTGCAGCCATGTAGCTGCGGAGAGCCACCGGAAACGGAAGCAGTCGAAAAGGCTTTTGTCGTGCAAGGGAATGACGCTTGCGCAGAGTTTGCGCAAAATGTTTTCATTGAAAGCAAAACGACGTAAAACATTTATTATAAGTTTTAAACATTTCTGAGTGTAGAATACGAATTATGTGCTGTGTACGCTTTTTTTCTTTCACTTATTTTAATAGTTATAAGAGGTGTTGTGTCGAAATGGGTTGCGCCGTCTGAATGGGCTTCTCCATTGGTTCTGCTGTCGCGCCATTGCGTTTCTACACCAAGTTTTATGGCGACTGGCGATATAATGTCATGGTGCATTCGTGGACAGCTCGTACAAGAGATAATCAGATTTGAAAGCCATTCTAAAAGATTTTATAACTTTTTTTAATCCTCAAATGCCAAAACAGTCTGGACAAACACCCTGAGGACAAATTTAATTTTGGTTTCAACTCCAGGAAGTGAAACTAGCCACTACAGTTTGTGAAACTGTAGTGGCTCACACAAGTGAAACTGATTGCATGATATGATGTTTTTTGTTTGACTATCGCATAAACTGCTTCAAATTATTTAATAAATAACTACTAGATTGTTTACACATTTAAAACATTTTATTTTCATGTTATAAATATCTATCATTCTCTCTCTCTTTTATATATATATATATATATATATATATATATATATATATATATATATATATATATATATATATATATATATATATATGCTGAATTATATTTAAGTTACAACTCTAACTTTCAAACCAGATCAGGTCAGCCTAAGTTATCTGGGGCTACCAGGGCCAGAATTTGTGCCCATAGTAGATGCAAAGTTTGCTTGTATCGACGGTCGGCCCTTTTCAGCACTTCATAGCTTTTCTGACCATTAAAGCAGACAGGAAGGAGAAACCAAACAGTTTGTTTTCTCTTAACCGTGGTTGTTTGGAAACACACCTGAATAGGAAGTTCCACAGAGGTCACGCTGAAGTCAGGAACTATGAGAACTACTCTAATGTGTCTTGCTTACCAAAAAATAAATAAAAATAAATAATGCCTCTTTCATCCAGAAGTTCATATCACCAGATCAGCAGCTGTCACATATTAGACGTGTGTCTCAGGGGAATGGAGAACCAAAGCCACCTCGTCTATATTTTTGAAATGGGAGAAGATTTATGCACAGAATCACGGACCAAAAACAAATCTCTGATGTCTTTCACCAACAAACAACAGGACCTTGTAACATGAACATTATAGGAAAGAAACATAAGGGCACCATGATTTGAAAATATGTTTCATCTTAAAATTGGATCATTAAATAAACGCTCACCCCAATTTGTTGTGCAATTAAATCTTCAACTTGTCTGCAGAGAAATCAGAAAGATAATTTGTTGCGAAACACAATATAATGCAGGTGACTCTTCGCATGACCTAAAAGGGGAATGATGTCACATGTTAGGAGTGCCTCTACGTTTAATTTAAAAAGAAACATAGGAGGTCGGAAATAGTCACATATACTATTTAGGCGTAGATAGCCCTTGCGAACATTAATATATATATATATATATATATATATATATATATATATATATATATATATATATATATATATATATATATATATAATTCTGCACTGTAACTCCACGTCGCGCAATGAAATTTACATCTCGAAATAGCTTTGGTTTTATATATAACCAAAAGCTATTTCGAGATGTAAATTCGTTGCGCGACTTGACGTAAATGCACCATGGAGTTACAGCGAGGCCGTAAAACACAGTGTGGAGGCGCAACTACCGGGGCGCTCCATCTTGACAGGGGGAGCTCGACTCCTCATAACACGAGCGGCGGTGACGCAGGCTGGAGGAGGGCGGCGCTCGGCGAACTCGCTGGGAACTGACTAGAGGAACGGAAAATGGCGGACCTCGAAGACGTTACGCTGGACGGGAGACCGCTCCAGTCCCTCCGTGTGGCGGACCTGAAAGCGGCCCTGGAGGAGAGGGGTCTGTCGAAAAGCGGACAGAAGAACGCTCTCATCAAAAGACTCAAAGGGGTAAGGGTTCCCGCGAGACGCGGCGCGGCTGGTGTTTCCCGAGCTGGCGCTAACGATGAGACGGGCTGATGCTCTCCGGAGAGGGCCGATAGCTGACTGTCGTTACTCCCCGAGCGGAGTGGTGGAGTTCTCGAGGCTGACCCCGGCTGTTAAACGCCCGCTTGTTCGGTGCACTTTGCTTGTTGCGGCGCTTTTCTACACGGCCCCGCCGAACTCTACGCCCGCCCCGTAGTTCGGCCAACTTGGTGGCTAACCCTGAACTGTGTGCTGGGCTGATGTTGTGCTGTTAGCCTGTTAGCTTCCGCCTGCTAACGCAGTGAAGTGAGCGCTGGCCCGAGCCGCTGGCTCGCTGGTGTTTACACTCTGTCGTCCCCCTGCAAAGTGAACCCAGTTGGCGTGCCGGGCGGCCCGCTTTTGCGCCACTTTGTTTACATTCGCCACATATGCGCCATTAAAACTTGGTGCCAGTCTGTGTCCCGTCAGAACACCCCGCGGTCTGTGGGGAACGTGCCCACTGAAAAGCAGTTTTTTAAATAAGTGGTTCACAGATGTCAGTGGTTGGCAAATTGGGTTTTATTCTTGTTTCTGTTTTTTTTTTTTTTTTTTTTTTTGCTGTTGTAAATGTAATCGGTGCTTATTGACAAGCGTATGTCACCGAGCTTTGTGTTAATGTAGGGCTTTATGTCACTTGTTGCTACTTTAAATCTGGTGCACGTTTGTGAAAAGTCGTCCAAAAATGGACCTGGTGGCCTTGACGTTGCATCAGTTCGCCTGGTGGCTCCTTGCAGCATGCACGCATCGGTCATTGTTGTAATAGGTAGAAGTTAAACAACTCACTTGTTTTTGTGTTTTTAAGTGACCCCCCCTCCTCCTCCCCCAGTGTCATTCTGATAGCTGAAATTGGCTCTTCTAGCCTATTTGCTGCTCTATCCATACGTGTTGTGGCTGCTTGTTGCTATCAGCTTTACCAGTAAAGACCAACACGTGTCATTTTAGAAAAAAAAAGATATGGTGAGCATGTTTGCCTATACTTTATTGACCGTTTTTAATTTTACGTTTATTATATTTATGCAAGATTTCCTGTGAGATGCACACACCAATCTGCATGATTATGGAGGGGAAGAAAAATAGTTTTTATTGATTTATTTTTAGCACAAAAATATGAAAAAATGCAGTGTGGATCTGTCTGCGGTCCCTTTAGTCTAACAGCCCCAAATAAAGTCCAGTTAGAGATGCACTGATCCGATACCCGGATCGGATATTGACTCCGATGTTGACTAATTAGCTGGATTGGATATGGGAGGAATGACGCCCTTACAGTCATTTAGTTATTTTTCTTAATATCATACACAGCAGCACAGCTGCAGCCATCTACTCACTTCAATGCTGCGTTTGCAACGCCGGTTACATCATCACGCACAGCAGCTAGAGATGAGCAAGCACGTTGCGAGGGGTCATTTTTATTAAGGATCCCCATTAGCTGTTGCCATGGCAAACAGCCAGTCTTCTGGATGGGTGGTGGTAACAATGGTAAATTCAACAGCACAAACATGGCAAAGGTACACGGTTCATTCATTCCACGGTAGTATCGACTCGGTATCGGCCGATGTGCTAAGCCCAGGTGTCGGATTGGAAAAAACTGGATCGGTGCATCTGTAGTGCCGCTAGTTGCCGTCAGAAGTCATCTGTTTAGTAGGGTCATCGAGCGTTGAAGATCTTACGAAGCATTTTTCAATCAGTCGTCCCAAACTTAAAGAATCATCGCAGAGCCGCAAACTTACACGTTGCCACCTACTTACACTGTCAGAACGGGCGAGGAGAGCATAGATTAGAGAAACGTCTAGAGGTTCAGAGTCACTCTGGAGGAGCTGCGGAGTTTCAGCGCTGATGTGGAAGAAGCTCTTGACAAGACTGTTAGCTGTTTACTCAACATATACAGGCTCAATGGACGCGTGATGAAGAGAAAGCCGTAAGATGTCCAGTTTCACATAAACCGACCCGTTCACATTTGGCCAAATTGTCCCTCTGCCTCCGACCACGGCCACAGACACTCGGCCTCCTGGAAGTCTGAACTCTCAACATGTCGGGTCCAGCCAGAAAAACGTATGCAGCCCTCTTTATCCACAAGGTAAAGCGTTGTTCAGAGCAAACAGACTGCAGCTGACAATTAGAGCAGAATAAGTAGGAACCCACCTACCGCGCTGCTGTAGTTGAGCGCTAAAGGGAAAAAGATGGTGCTAAATTACCAGAGAGGCAGAAATTGTACACGGCGGCTGCTTCGTACAACTGCGTGGACCAGATCCTTGTTTACACTCTGAAAATATGCTGTATATGTGTCGGATTTACGTTTGTCTGGAACATGTTTGTTTTTAGAGTATAGAATGAGCTTTTCTTTCTCCCTCAGCAGTAAAATGTATTTGTATCATCAGCAAATGGAAGCACACAGTGGCACACTAAAGATAAGCAGCTAAAATAAGTTGAAATAGTCGCATGACTGAATCAAACGTGCATCATTCCATGAAGGATATTAACACTAATAACTCTATTGGTGTCATATTGTTTGCCAAACAAAGAGGTGGCTTTTAAATACATTTTCCTACGTGGACTCTGAACTGTCCTTTACTTATTGGCTCTGCCTCCATAAAGGAAGTTAAAGTTCAGTTTGTTCTATCGTAAGAAATCAGATTTTTTGCTCTTAACCAGAAAATGTTGCCGCCGTGTCGAAAATTATATCGAGCGGCATGTATTTTTCTTTGTATGGACGTCGAGTTTGCGATTTTAGTATCGTGATTCTAACGTACGCCAGTTAGACGAGGTCGGAGCAAAAGCCAACCTTTTGGCTCAAAGTCAAAAAGCAGTCACATCTGACACGATGACTCTGCCCATCAGCCTGAACGCACCCTCCCCACCCTAAAACCTGGTGGAGGCAGCGTCGTCATGCTGGCCTCCGGATGCTTTTCATTGACGGAGGCGGCGAGGTACTTGAGAAATCCCGTGAAGGATTGGAACGGCCCGGCCAATGTGCGCGCTTTAGTCCGTCTGAGAGTCTGTGGCTGGACTGAGAAAGTTGAGGTTCGCTCTCACCACTCGCTCTGCATCCAGTCTGACTGAGCTTGAGTAATTTAGAGAAAGGAATACATTAAACTTTCTGTCTCTCAATATTCAGTGCTGTCAGACGTACTCCAAACGAGATGCCGCTATAATAACAACAAAAAGTGGTTCTAAGTATCCACTGGGGAATATACAAATAAGTACTGCTAAAATTCATTGTTATTTTTGGTTGTAATCTGACAAAGCATTAAAAAGACTATGTCTGGGAGTTATATTCCGTATCTCCGTCCCGTATTAATAAATCCTTTCGTCTCAATAACAGGCTCTCATGCTGGAGAATTTGCAGAAGACTTCTACTCCACATGTTGGACTGCAGCCAAACTCTCAGGTAAAGCTCAAAGATGCTTTTATTTTAATTTCAATGGCTGGCAGTCTTTTTAAGTACCCATCTCTGATGTATAAATAACCTGACCGTGCTTTAACACAGCCCTTATATGTCTGCTAAAAGTACATTCAGTTGGCTCTGCAGGATTGCACTTGATCATTCGTCGTTTGTAAAATCATATCTATATTTAGATTGGTGAGGAAATGAGCCAGAACAGTTTTATCAAGCAGTATCTGGCTAAGCAACAAGAGCTCCTGAGGCAGCGTCTGGAGAGAGAGGCTCGTGAAGCGTATGAAACCAACGGTAAGTGCTGTCCCCTCCGTTGCTGTTATTTGTGATGCACCGTGTTGGTCTGTTGTAAACTTTGTCGTTTTTCCTTTTGTGAACAGAGCAAGAGGGCCACACACAGGTTAACAACAGTACGCCGTGCCCGCCTCCTGCCCAGGTTAGGACCCTTCTTTGTTTCGTGCCTATGTTTTAATGTTTTCTCAGATCTTTGCATTGTAAAAAGTTTCTTTTTGGTTGCACCGGAAAACTTAGAGGGCCATGTACGTCACGTTTTGTGGTGTTATAACCACAAACTTCAAACTCCTGTTGGAGTTGGACAGACCAACTCAAATGTGTGCATGATTATCAAGTAAAAGGAAAAGGATACATGGTTTTCACATTTTTGTTTTGCATATAATTAGCTGAAATTTGTGGTGTCCATTTTTATTCAGCCACTCAGTTAATTCTTTGAAGAGCAACATTTTGCTGCAATGCCACTCTTTTGAGATGTACCTCTACTAGCTTTTTTAATATCTCCATGCTGATGTTTTTGCCCACAATTTTTGCATGCAAATTAACTCAAATAACACATTTCAAGTCTTGCTAAATATTTCTTCTTTGGCTTTTGGTCTTTAAAGTTGGCTGGGGCATTCCAGCACATGTTCTGGCATACATCTAAACCTTCCCATTGTCTGTCTGGGTGCATGGTTACAGTTGTCCTGCTGGAATGGGGACCTCCACACTAGTCTTAAGTTTTTTGCAGCCTCCGACAGGTTTCCTCTGTATGATCAATCATTTTATCAAATCTTACCAGCTTTCGTGTCCTTGCTAAAGAAAAGCACCCATATGGCCTGGCAGCACAGTGGCACATTGGCCAAAAGGTTAGATTTGGGTGTCCCAGGCACAGGTTACCTTCCCTCACATGTTCGCTGTGAATTATTACTTTTAGAGATTTTTGCTAGTCTCTATACTACTAAGAAAGACTATTATAATTCTCCAAAAAACTCCAATTCTCATTTTATTGCTTATCAGGAAGTCACACCAGCTGGGCAGCACAAGCCACCCGGGCCCTCAGATGGAGAGGGATTCTTTGGTTCAGTCAATGCAGGACAGGGGAACAGGAATCAGGAGGCAGAGGTATCCAACCCCCCTGCTTCTGGCTCTATGGCCATGCGAGCTCCTGCCGCAGAGCAGCGGTCAGAGCGAGGTTCTGCTTCCAGCGAAGTTGCAGGCGACAGTGACGACGATGACAGCGAGGAGGATGGTGACGATGATGAAGACTGGGGGAGCAACGCTCCAAGAAGAAGTCTCAGAGAGCCGGCGAGAATGCCCACAGCACGGTCCGGTGCGGCGCGTCACCCGCAGCCCCAACAGCAACACATCCCTTCCCTTTTGTCTCCTCAGCTCCGCCAGCCAACACCACCTCCATCCCCGCCTCCTGAATTATCATTCCCCTTACCTGACACCCCCAAACAGAGCCCACCTAGTCCCCCTGTAGCTGCTGCCAGGCACTCACCCAGCTCCTCCAGCTCTGGCTCCTCCAGCAGTGGCAGTCGCAGTAGCAGCCCTGAGTCACAGAGAAGTGGGCACGCTGACCGTAAGCCCGGTCCACTTACCCTTCTGGCACGTAAAATGGAGTCGGAGGGTGCCTTCTCTGGAGCAGGTTGGCATGGTACTGATGGTGAAGGTGATAGGCAAGGCAGTAGTTCACCTGCTACTATAGCTTTTCCTGGAAAAGGGCCTCCAGACAGTCTAGGGTCTGGAGGTACACATTCAGCTCACCTCCAATTACCTAGGGGTGTACGCAAGGCTGCTGTAGCTGAAGAAAGAGAAAGGGAGCGGGCGATTGAGATGGAAAGACAAAAGGCACTTGAGTTAGAAAGGCAAGAAAAGCTTAGACAACTTGAGCAAAAACGAGCTGCAGAGGAAGAGCGGGAGAGAGCCATTGCACTAGAGCGGGAAGAGCAGGAGAGGATTGAACGACAGCAGGCCTTAGAAAGAGAAGAGAGAGAAAAGGCTTTGCAGCGAGAGCATCTAGAAAAAATTAGACGGGAGAGAGAAGAAGCTTTGGCTAAAGAGAGGGAGGAGCTAGCAAGGCAGAAAGAGCTTGAAAGAGAGAGGGCGTTGGAAGAAGAACGTCTGCGGAAAGAGAAGGAGGAGAAGGAAAAACGTGAGCGTGAAGAGATGGAGAGGGCAATGGAGCTAGAAAGAGCTAAGGAAAGAGAACGGGCTCTTGAGCAAGAGAGGTTGGAGAGAGAGAGAGCGCTGGAAGTTGAGAGGATGGAAAAGGAAAGGATTGCGAGAGAGAAAGCTCTGGAGAAGGAGAGATTGGAAAAAGAAAGGATAGAGAGAGAGAAAGCTATGGAGAAGGAGAGATTGGAGAAAGAAAGGATAGAGAGAGAGAAAGCTCTGGAGAAGGAGAGATTGGAGAAGGAGAGATTGGAGAAGGAGAGGATGGAAAGAGAGAAAGCTCTGGAGAAGGAGAGGATGGAAAGAGAGAAAGCTCTGGAGAAGGAGAGGATGGAGAGAGAGAAAGCTCTGGAGAAGGAGAGATTGGAGAAGGAGAGGATGGAGAAGGAGAAATTGGAGAAGGAGAGGATGGAGAAGGAGAGATTGGAGAAGGAGAGGATAGAGAGAGAGAAAGCTCTGGAGAAGGAGAGGATGGAGAGAGAGAAAGCTCTGGAGAAGGAGAGATTGGAGAAAGAGAGGATAGAGAGAGAGAAAGCTCTGGAGAAGGAGAGATTGGAGAAGGAGAGGATGGAGAGAGAGAGGATGGAGAAGGAGAAATTGGAGAAGGAGAGGATGGAGAAGGAGAGATTGGAGAAGGAGAGATTGGAGAAGGAGAGGATGGAGAGAGAGAAAGCTCTGGAGAAGGAGAGATTGGAGAAAGAGAGGATAGAGAGAGAGAAAGCTCTGGAGAAAGAGAGATTGGAGAAGGAGAGATTGGAGAAAGAAAGGATAGAGAGAGAGAAAGCTCTTGAGCGGGAAAAACTAGAAAAGGAAAGAATTGAAAGGGAGAAAGCCATGGAGCAAGAAAGAATAGAGCACGAGAAAGCTGCAGAGTTAGAGAGACTTGAGAGAGAACGGGTTTTACAGCAAGAAATGATGGACAGAGAAAAAGCTCTAGAACAAGAAAAATTGGAGCTGGAGAAGAAGGAAAAAAAACGAATTGAACGAGAACAAGCATTGGAGAAAAAGGAGCGGGAAAGCAGACAGAGGGAGGAAAAGCAGCAAGCTGAGAGAGAGGCAACTCTGGAACGGGACAGGATGGAGAAAGAAAGAGCTGAAAAGGAAAGGAAAGAACACACCGAGAGCGAAAAGGCTTTAGCGCTGGAGAAAGAGAAACGGGTTCCGGAGAAGGAGAAAGCCTTGAAGCAAGAACGGGCTCTAGAACAGGAGATATCTGAGAAGGAGAAAGCCAAGGAGATCGTAGAGAAGCAACAGAAGGAGGTCCTGCAACAAGAAAAAGAGAGGGAAAGCAACGTTCCTCATCCAATAAGTAGCGGTGAGCTGGGTGTTAGTGCCAAGCCTGCCGCAGAGCAGGAAGACGGCCATTCTCTCGGAGCCCAGAGTGAAGTCCAACCAGCAGAATCTGCTTCCACGCCTCTGTCTCCACAATCATATAAGAAGTTTCGTTTCTTCAGGGACTCCCCAGTTCGATCTCAGCCCGGTTCGACCTCTATTGTTATTAAGCGACCTCGTACATTTTCTGACACCCCCCAGCCTCGGGCATCCCCTGTCACCTCATCTACCAGCGCTGGGGAACAAAAACCAGGACGCCCGTCATCCACTGACCAGGAAGACGTACAGGTTCAGTCCAACCAGGATGTTAGCCCTGCGTCCGTAGGATCTACAGGGACTGGTTCTGACAGCCTGAATGCCAACCGGCCCGCAGCACCCCCGGCTCCCAAAGGAGAAAGCTCCAAGTTGGAGAGAAAAGAGGTAATATTGCCAAAGACTAAAGATTCTGTTGAGGGGAAGGGTGGCGGGAAAGACTGTTCAATCCCCGAAGATAGGAGGGACAGTGGGGCAAGAAAAGAAGAGAAAAAAGCAAGACGAACGTCATCGTCGAATGATTCCACCTCTTCAGATTCAGATTCTGGGTCCTCCTCATCTCGATCATCTGCGTCATCCTCATCATCTCAAGACAAACCACTGTCCAACTCCAGGAGTAGACTGGTAAGCCCTCCAAAATCCACCTTTGTTTCTTCTTACATTTTGTGTTGGTGTCCTGCGCCTTGAAGGAGACGTACTGTGCGTCAATAACAGCTGGCGTGTTAGCTATTTACACCGGGACGTTTTAATCACCGTCTTGTCGCTTTCAAACATCGACGAATTTCAACTAAATACACAACGCTTAGCCTGAAGGGCCTCTTTTAAAATTTAGCGCATTGTAAAAAATCTAGCCCTTCAAGTTACGGGAAGACCCTCTTGATACAAGAGAAAGCTCCGGTTTTTAAGAAACTGGCGCTTATCAATTACTCATTAGTCGATCAAAAATATCAATCAACGTTACATTAACTCAATCAATAATTTGCATCTCAACTTGGAACGTCCCACTTTGGTGACATTTTTCAAAATTTGTCTGGTTGTGGAGTTATGCCTTTACGTCGGGGTGAGGTACAATTTGCATTAGCTTATTGACGTATGGAGTAGTCTTGCAGAACATTGCACTTCACCTTCAGTCCGGCAGTAATAGGAATCCAAAGGCCAAACAACAAACTCCTAACTAAACAGTCGTTTACTTTTCTTTCTTTTTTTCCAACAATTTAAGTAAAGTCCTGAAGTTAGTGGTTAGTTGGATCAAGACTATGGAGCGCTTCTATCTAGCACTTCTTCTATTCTTAAATGAGTACCGTATTTTTCAGACTATAAATCGCACCGGTCCTTTATTTAGAAGTTTATTTCATACAATCCAGAACTAAAAACTGATATTTAATCTGGTAAACCGACTTATTCAATTAGACAGCTGTGTCCACAACCGGCTGAATAATATGAAACATCCCTCGGAGGTCGACTGGGTAAATTAGCATAACAAGCTAGCAACTTCAAACCAGCAAGGTTCTTGCCAGCGTAACGGTGCGTTTTGCTGAAAGTTGTCAAAACAACGCTTAAATTAGCCCGTTAGCATAATGGTGCTACGTGCTAAGCTAACAGTACGACACGGATGTTTAAGAACAACATAAAGCTCACGTGCATCAGTGAAGTTGTAAACCGCCCAGACAACAGACCTGTAAGCTAGCGCTAGCTGTTATTAGCTTCACAGACAGCCTAAAAACAGGGCTCTGTCACGGTCTGGGCTCTCCCTTGGAGCTGCACCACACAACGCTCCGCTGCGTGAATGCATACTGAAACAGAGAAACAACATGCAAACGTGTTCTTTGTTGTCTATAAGTTAATGTTTCGATCAATTTATAAATGGTACTAGAGCAGGGTATAGTTTTCACAAGCCTAGAGTGCCTTCTTGCGGTTTTAGACTTAATGTTTACTTGTTAGTTCATGGTCAATGTGAATTACCAATTAAAATTTGTATATAAGTTGCTGTTTCCGCCAAGCTATGAAAAAAAAGTGCGACTTATAGTCCGAAAAATACAGTAATTGTATTTCATTTAGCGTGGAAAAAAAAAAGGAGTAAGAGAGATGTTGCTCTAACCATTTTTCTAGACCTCACAAATGCCCCTTCTGTATGTGCTATCCAGCCTTTCTTGGAATTGTTGTAGCTGTTTAAAGGACACTTATGTTTATCTTGTCTATAAAGATTGTTGCATATTTTCTCCTGCCTGTACTTGACATGTAAGCAGAGTTTAAACTTCCAGCAGAAGGTCGTTATGTTGGTCAGGTAAGCGTGGGAGGAAATGGGCGGAGTGTGTGCTGCGGTCTGCTCAGGGTGACAATTTGGAAGAATGTGAATGGATTACTTTGTATCGACTTTGACACAAATCAGTACGTTGGAATAATTCAGCTTTCTAGTGTCTATTACATCAAGGGATCAATCATTTTGACAACCCTACTACTACAGAAGACCCAGGACTATTTACTCGTGAAAGTAAAATTACGCGGGTAAATAAGTATCGAAACCCAGCTTGGGCTTTCCAAAATCTTAGGGCCTTTAACAAGCAATGGAAAAGCGCCTCTTGGCAGCAACCACTGCCATACAGCATTTGCTAGGAGTATTTTATGTTGCTGTGAAAGAATATGGCGCCCTCTTCTTTCCAGAATAGTTTTTATTTCCACCACAATAAAGGGTTTTTGACTATGAGCAGCCCGTCTAAGGAAAAGCTCCAGCATCTAAAAGGACCGATTCAGAGGTAGACTTGAGATGAAGGCAGGAACAACAACAACAACCGTTCTCAAACATGACTGCAAACTTGTGATTGTCTTTCTAAATAACCCAAGTGCATAAGACCTTTAGGTCATAAGCTAATGACTGGATATTAGCCTTCATAATTTTCTGGTTGAGAGCAAATGTTTCAACAATGTAACGGGATGCACATCCTCCAAAAAGTTTCACGTTTGTCTTGTCAAGATGTTATTTGGTTTTCTTTTTTTTTTTGGCAAATTTGAGAAGGAGCTTTGTTTTCTTTTTGGCTAGCAGTAGTTTTCACCATGGCGCTGTCCCATACTTAGAATTTTTTTCCCAGTCTCATGAGCTATGTTTACCGTTTTTATATGGGCACACAATGAGTTAATGCGATCATAATGTGCGTGTGTTTGCACCGGGCTTTAGTCAGAATAGAACCACTCTGACATGTGCAGTTATCAAATATCCCTAAGAAAAAAAAACACAGAAGAATGAAGTACCTCCGTCTTTTCTAAACAACATAAAAGGTAAACAAAGTAGTAGTTTGTTTGTCTTCCGAGCGCCCAGGCTGGGTTTGCACGATGTTCTAATTGTGGTTGAAACGTTACTGAGTAAGCAACAATTTTGAGCTCTTTTATCTTTTCGAATAGAAATGTTTATCGGGAGCTCCGACTGTGTTGGTTCTCGACGTCTTTCCGCCACAAACTACTTTTGTCCATGTAAACGTAGCTGATGATGAGTCATGAACACTGGCCTTAACTGAAGCAAATGATGTCTTTTGTGACATCCTGGATGAGTAGTGAATGAACATAAAGTAATTTTGTAGGCTGTCCACCACCTTTCAAAATACATCCTAAAATGTATTAACTCTGTAATAAAAGTGTGACGAAAACACAAAATAATCAAGAGGTTTTTAAAGCAGTAAAGACTTTTTCACAGCACTGTATGCTTTATCAAAAAGCATAAAGGTTTATTTAGTCAATTTTATGTTTTTTATTTTTTATTTTATTTTCAACCCTTTTCCTTTTTATTCCAGGAAGGGAAACATGAAAGAGGCTCATCGCGACTGCCTACAGAGGCAGCTAAGTCCCAATCCGAGGATTCAAAAGAGAGCACAAAAGCCTCCTGCTCTAAAAAAGAGCTGCCTGTAAACAGGATTAACACTGCTGCTGGTGATGTTCACACTACGGTCAGTAGTAATGTACGCCTTTATTTCTTCCAGTTTGTCACCTTACTGCTATTTTAACATCGTTACGCATCCTAAGATGGATACTCTATACCATCTCTCATACTGCACATTTTTATTAAGGCTCAGGCTTCTTTCTGGTTAAGAACAAAAAGTAGGATTTACTGCAATAAGACAAACCTGACTCTTAACTTCCATTATTAAGGCTAAAGTAATAAGTAAGGGGACGATTCAACCCTTATTTATAGAAATATATAATTAGTGTCACTTCGCTGTGTGGCAAAACGGTAGACAAGATGACGCTTAGTAAAAGTGTGTTAATATCCTTTAGGGAAGTATGTAACTATGATGCAGTTTGTTTATTTTATTAGAATTAGATAAGAATAATTCTCCAACTAAATTGTTTTAAAACAAACAGGGACATAGCGCATACGAAACACTTTTACAGTTTAAACAAGGATCTTGTCCATGCAAATGCCCTGAGCCATTTCTGCCTTTCTGGTAGTTTTGCATCATATTTTCTTTTGGGATCGACAACAACAGCAGCATGGTATGTTACCACAGGTTCCTACTTTTTTTTTGTTGTTTGCTCTTAATTGTTATCTTCAGTGTGGCTCCACCATAACCCGTGTTCTTAATAGAACGGAGCGGAAGTGCATCTCGACGGTTGAACTCAGACACACAGAGCACCGTTATATTGTTGTCTGCCAAGCTAATATTTAAACAGATAACGGTGGCTTATGTTGGCCAGAAGGTTTACTACTCCATTACTGCAAATGCACGTTGCTGTCAAGCATCAGTGTCCTAGCGTTAGCTTGTAGCGTTAGCATAGCTAGCATGTTGCACCGCTCGGCATTTTGTTTTTTCTTGTCCGTCTGCCTTTTAGGAAAAGTTCCTCCGGAAAATTTAGTGTTTTGTCTTGTCGATAAAGAAGGTCGCGTGTGTTTTTCTTGCTGTACTCAACATGTTAGCAGCTTGTTCTGACAACCTAAATTCTGGTTGCTTTTTAAAATGAAATGTGCTGCTGTTAATGATCAAATCCTAGGTGGTAAAAAGTTGCCTAAGGAAACCAGCACCGCTTTTATATTTACAAAGTTCAGGTTTGCAATGGTGCAAACTCACCCTTAGAAAAATATTTATCCTTTTATTAGTTTGAATATTGCCTGAAATGAAAGAAAAATGACAGATTTCTAACATATTTGAAGAGATGGTTCTAAATTCAATCAGTGATGGATTGTAGTTGTCTACAACTACAATCTACATGTTTTATGCTATTTAAGCATAAGAGTTATGTGTATAGGAGTTAGAATTAGATTTTGTAAGGTTAAACCTACTAAAATGAGAACTTTGACCTTTTCTATTTTGGAAGCTTTAACTTTCAGCGTGCAGTTTGTTTGACATTTTCTATTTTCTGCCTCTTTTTTTTTCATGACCAGAAACAAACGACCGAGGCAACAAGAAGAGAGGATGCAAACAGGAAGAGAAAACACAGTGAGAAGGAAGAAGAAGAAAAGGAAGAACAAAGGTCTGTTTGGCTGCTTTGAGACATCGCTGCAGTTGTTTTCATACTGGAGTCGAGTTTTATCTGTGCAACCTTGGGCTACCACTGTTTCCTTTTGGTGAATCAGACACAACTAACAGGGGCACCTTTTATTATTTTGCTTCCAAATATAACCACAGACCAGGAGCCTCATGTAGAAAAGAGTGCAGCTCATTCTAGAAGTTGGCAGTAGGGAGAATTCCTGAAACTTGAGGCGTGTTTAGTCCTGCAATGTCTATCAGAGCAAAACAGCGCTGTCTGGCTGCTGCATCGAGCTTGATCATAGCTTAATGCTCATCACCATAATATAGCCTTACACCAAATCATTGTAATCATCTGGATATACGTCCCATATTTTGATTAGGACGTCTGTCATCACAAATTATGAGAAGTACTTTAAATCTTTAAAAGGAGTCAGGTTGTTGCATAAAAACATTACCCAGAAGTCAGCAATGACGCCTGCTCTTATTTTGTTCACAACACGCATATTATAAAAAGACTGGTTATAATTATTATGATAGTATAGTAAAATCCTGAGTTAAACAGGATTATAACAATATGAGAGCGGTCTTAGTGTCGATTACGTTTGGAAATCGGCACCTCGCTGCAAATGAGAGCCACAGTTTGGGAGACTTTAATGTATCTGAACAACATATAGATCCAGACTCATCATTCTCTGGCCTGGGGCGACTGTGAAATATCCGAGCTGCTAGTCAGCTCCCTCTGAAAAGCTCTGGTTGCACAGACCACATTGGAGTGAGAACTTGAAACGACACCAGCAAGGCACAGTTCCTGCTGGTTTCCCTCTGTGGTGCTAATGCTCTCTGATTCAAAAATGATTTCCTCTGAACAGCAGCGTTACAGTCTGTTGATCTAAAACTATCTGTAGAACTTCTGCAGACTTTGACCCATGTGACCATGAGCAGCTTTGTTTTCCTGAGAAAGAGTCATTAGTAGCTCATCAAAACCAAAAATCCCCAGTTTCCTCTGTGAAGTCGGACCTTTTGGATGTGTTTAGGGGTTTGAATCAAACAAATACAACATGTGAAAACAATACAAAAAAATAAGTGTTATTGTAACAGCACTTTATAGGCCGAGTCCTAGTTCTGTATTACACCCCCCATTGTGGCATTTTATTCACTACACATACATTTTTCCTCGTTTTAATTCCTCTTAAAATCTGTTTTCTTGGTTAATTTTCCCAATAGGTAAAACACAGTTATCTGGGTAGATTAAAATTGAGAAATTAAAAATTGCAGTGTTTTTTTAGTAATAAAAAGAAACTCATTGATACACACTGTATCGTCATTATTTTTCGGATGAAGTCGCCACAAAGCTTTTGCGCTTAGGGCATCCAGATGGCGAGCTGTGCCGCTAACTCCTAACCCTAGAACAACCTGAAATAAAGTAAGGACTAAAACAATGTCCTCACTTTCCCATTATCACCTCGCTTTGCTGGTAAAAACGTTCTCTCCCAGCAGCAAGTAACAAGTACACGCATATGTGCATGCATATGTTTATATAGTAAATATTTGATCTGTATTTATAACCCTAAACAGGCAGGAGACAGACGCTGCTGTGGCAGATCCAGAAAAGTATTCAGAGTCCAGTGAGGAGGTAAGGCACCAGGGGAGTCCTGAACCGTGTAGGATGCCTTTACTGTCGTCAAATAAAGACGCATACCAGTGTGACCCTTTAAGATTGCAAATGGTTTTTGATCTGTGGTTAAAATCCGTTTTTTTTTTTTGCTGATCGGTTTAAATAGTTTTGTATATTTATTTTGTTGATCTGTTTTAAAACCTTTTGTTGGAGCGGTGGATTAGTGGTAAATCAGCCAGGTGTTTGCGTCTTGTAGAGCTCCCTATGGTCGGTGGTTCGAAACTCGCTCTGTCCCTCTGGGTCCCTGAGCAAGACCCTTGAGCACAGATTGTGCGCCTGTCAGCAGCAGCACACTGCCCCCTTAAGGCTGAGTTAAATGCAGAGACAGATTTCCCCTCTGTGGGACCATAAAGGGAAATATTTATCCATCCATCCATCTACTAACACGTCTATCCCTTGTGGGGTCATGAGGGGTGCTGGTGTCTATCTCCGGCTGTTAATGGCTGAGAGGCGGCGTACACCCTGGACAGGTCGCCAGTCTATCGCAGGGAAATATTTATATTTTATCTGTTTATTTTATTTGCCATCGACAGAAGCAGCCCTTTTCTTACTTTGGCTCATGTCTAAACTCCAACTGGTTGCTGTGTCGTAGTGATCCTGTTGCCTGTATTGGTACCTGCGTACTGCTACTGCTGCACCTCCACCTGTTCACTGGTCTAAAGAGCTCAGGCTTGATCACCAAGTCCCACTAGGATGAACTAAAGGAACTTTCCTGACAACAGAGATTGCCTTAAGTTCATCAAGATGGCCTTCAGGAGCTATTAACTGGATCAGTACATTTAATAAGGGGATGGCGCCCTCTTGATGATTTCTGTTTCATCTCTGTAGCCCTCTGCTTTTACAACCTGTCTTAGGAACACAGGCAGCAAAGTCTCTTTATGATACGTTTGCCACAGACACTGGATTATGAGCTGCAACGTGCCTGAACGGAGGGTTGGATCTTGTTTGATCCCTGAAACCACAAATAATTTTCTCTCTGGTTTGCATTTAGCTGGACTTTGAGGTTTCCTTTCCTTTAGGCTAAAGAAAGACTTGCAGTTTTGTTTCTGCAGATCCTTGAACGTCTTTAGTAAATCTGGGTTTGTGAGCACAGCCACGGTTAAAGCATGCATCTGGTTTTGATCAGTTTGGATTCATCCCACCTTCTATTGGTACAAGCGTGGCGCATCCAAAGCTGCGTTTTAGTGTTTTGTCATTTGAGTTATTGCCAATAAAGCTCCTCATGTAGACTTTTAGAACTCAGTTGGTGTGATTTTTAAAAACATCTCTTGCACAGCGGTTTCTCTCAATCATTTTTAGTCCCTACTCTCTCCCCTTATTACTTCATCTTCTCTCCGATCTGACCCATGTTGCTGCTTTTCATCCATGCTGTCCGATTCTCACCTCTTCCATGTCTTTAAAAAACATTTGTTTTTATTTTTCAGACACCAAAGGCTTTCTCTGCACGTAAGATCTCCCTTAGCAGTAAGTGCAGTACTTTTACACTTGTCAGTAGGGTTTGGCTCTGTCCCTGTTTTTCCCTAATCTTATAACAGTTGATTTGAATGATTTGTAACATTCTTTTTAATATAAAGGTAAAAACCTAAACTATGCACCTTTTACTCAATGAAATCCATGTATATATCCGTCGTATCAGATATATGTATTCTGTATATTTTGCCGTACCAGGCACTAAACCGTCTCCAGGCAACGCCGAAGCCGAACACGAGTCTGGGGCGGTGTCAGGCCGTAAGAGGAGGTGGGGCTCCAGTACAGCCGTCACTGCCAAAAAGCCTTCCATCAGCATCACCACTGAATCACTCAAGGTATTTGCTGCAGATTAAGATACAACTCACATTGTGGTACCTGTACGGGTTTTTAGGCTTCTAATAAACATAGTTTGTATCCTTGCAGGTTTTACCTGCCGTATTATACAGCTGCCAGGTTTATAATACGGTGGGGGATAGGGCTGGACAATTAATGGCATTTACAATATAATCGCAATTTTAAAAGACGCAATTTCCAGATGCAGAGGTGTGCAATTCTTGGCTATGTAACAATTAACGGTAATGAGTTTAAAGTGGGTGTGCCTCCACATGGAAGGGAAAAGAGTTGCAGCAGTGATATAATCTAATATATTTATTTGATTTAGAGTTTATATAGTCGTACTGTTTACCAGAAACTTTCAGGAATCTCACCATAGCATTAAGTACCGGTCAAACTGTTTACTACTTAGGCTTGTTTGTTGGTTGCACTTTATGTTCAACAAGGATCGATGTCCAACTCAACAAGTTATTCTCTTGAGTAATAATTTTCTGATTTCTAAAAACAGTTAAATTTCTTGTTTTAATCAGTCCTTGTTGACAAACATCTTTACCTAGAGGCCATTTTTGTTGCTTGTGGTTAATGCAGAGAAAAGTCAAAATTAAATCGCAATTATGGTTGAAATATATCACAATTTTGATTTTTGGCAAAATGGTACAGCCCTAGTGGGGGAAACCCTGAAAATGATGCATGGTTTTTTTTTAATGAAAATTGAAAAATGTAGTGTGTTTCTTCAGCTGTCTTTATTCTGATAACCCAGAATAAAACCCGGTGCGACGAGTTGCCTTCAGAAATCACCGAAGCAGTAAATACCACCTGTGGGTAATTTAGCCTCAGGATACATCCAGTTGTAATGTAAAAGTCTCAGATTTGTTCGAGAACATCGGTGAACAACCAGCATCATAAAGATCAAGGAACAGCAGCAGACAGGTTAGGGTGAACGAAGTGGAGAAGTTTAAGGCAGGTTGAGGTTATAAAGCAATATCGTTAATGGAGTATGGTCCATCTGCAAATCTACCTAAACATGGTTGTCCCGTTACACTGACAGGCCTGGCAAAGACAGCATTAATCAGAGACGCAGCCAAGAGGGGCACGATAAGTCTCGAGGAGCGTCTGAGATCCACAGCTCAGGCCAGAGGAGCCGTCTACTGTGCGGCTATTACCCGGGTTGTGCACTTATAAATATGGAAGAGTAGTGACTAGAAAGCCATGAGCCTGAATGTTTATTTGGCCACCATCGAAACACTGTGTGGTGGGGAAAACTAGAGAAAACTAAAGAAGGCATCTCACCATGAACAGGTTGAAAATGGTGGTGGATGCTGCAGTTCTTCAGCAGGAACTGGGAGGCTGGGAGGAGTTGATGGGAAGACGGATGGAGCTACATCCAGGGCGATGCTGGAGCAAAACCTGATAAGAGGCTGCAAGACATTTGAGAGTTGGGCAGATGGTCACTTTCCAGTAGGAAAACGATGAAAGCCTGTTTATCTGTTAAAAAAGCCCAAAGACCACAACTAAAGCTTTATTTACGTTGAGAGCTGCCCACCACCCAGTCCGACTGAGCTACTGGGAAAAGACGCATGGTCAGAAACTTTAGACTCTAGATGTGAAAAGCTGGTAGACGGCCCCTCAAGAAATGTGCTTCAGCATTTCATTGTGAAAAGGTGAGTTAAATATACTGTAAATGACAAAAAGTCATGAAAACCATGCATCATTTTCCTTTCATTTCACAATGATTAACTACTTTGAGTTGGTGCCGTTATAAAACTCTAGTAAAACAATGACAAAGTACCAGCACCCGTGTTTCCCTTTGTCTTTATTGTAGTCCCTGATTCCTGACATCAGGCCGCCTGGAGGCCAGGAGGCTGTAGTAGATCTACATCCTGAGGAAGCTGCTCTGTCTGGGACTGAGGAGGAGGACCGCCAGCGCCCTGACCAGGACCTTCAGATCCGACGCACCGTCACGCAGGTGATTGTGCAGCTCTTACCTCTTAAAATGACGATCAGGAGCAAGTCCACTGGTGTCAGACCTCGCTCTCCTATCTCCTTTTAGGTGGTGCCTGTTGAAAGCCAAGAGAATGGTCAAAAAGAAGCAAAGGGAATTAGGCGGGAAGACTTTGAGGAAGAGGACTCTCAGGTAGAAGAGGAAAGTAAAACGGCCCACGAGGAGCAGATGGACACTTCTCTCCCAGCAACTGTGGAAACTCAGTCGCCAACACTAGCAAGCCAAGATACTGAAACCAACACTGGTAATGCGTTCACTATAAGATGGTGTTTATAAAGCAGTTCCTAACATCGGTTTTCATCTTAGCCAACTGTTTAGCCACTGTGTACTTTCACAGCTTTAGTATTAGCGTGTCTGTATAAAGCTTGATACGTTTCCAGAGTTAAAAATATTTAAGACTGATGACTAAAGTGTGTCATTGGCCGTTCTTTATCCTAGTGACACCCAGCGACACTCTCATTCGTCGCTCCATCAGCCAGCAGAAAACGGGGGTCTCCATCACTATTGATGACCCTGTTCGCACAGCGAGGCAGCCCTCTCCACCTCGAGGCCAAGTCTCCAGTATCGTGCACATCTGGAACCTGGTGAGAGAACGTTTCTGTTTGACTCTGGCCAGCTTTAAGAGTCAGACCCATCCAGTCAGCGTGATAATGGACTTGTTGACAAATGAGCAGGTCCCCTGTGCAGTCATGGGAAGTATGAAATAAGATCGTTGTTTTCCACTTTTAGCTGAGTATGGATAAATGACTGTATTGAAAAGACTTTAATTGTTTATTTTCTAAAAAAGCATTTCCAGTCAGAGGAAGCACAAAACAGAAGAGAAAGGATACATAAAATGGCTTTGACCTAAACTGCTTAACTAAAACATTATTTTTCACACCGCCTTGCTTTCCTATTCGGTTTTTACGCTGACCAGAAAATCCTTCACACGTTCCGTCCTCAGTATGTTTCACCCAGGGAGATTATTGGTGATGCACCGCCTCCTGTCTCCATCTCAGCTGGGTCCAAGTTCAGGGGCCGCGTCCTTCAAAGGCTGCCTTTGTAGGACGATTACGTAAAAATTCCTCTTTCCGTTCCCCACGTTTAAAGGATGGGTCCGGTGTATCCTTCTTGGCCCACACCGTCCCATGATTCATCGCAGGTCGAATCGCGTTGTATCAAACTTTAAACTCTTCCGCCACTGCCGCTTCAACTTTGAACATTAAACGTTCTGTGACAGAACATGAACTTTTACGTTTTTAGGTGACAACGTAGCTGTGGGAAACATCTGCGCGGTTTATGAGGACGTTGCTTAATCGGCAAAGAGCGCCGGTGTAGGTACCAGATCGACTCGGGGTGCCAGATTGACTCGGGGGGCCTGCGCTTCCCGATGACGTCAAAAATATGGCAACTCCACTAAAACAAACTAAATTACGCCCGCGGTCTCCATTTGTTACAGATCAATTTTATTTTGTTAATTTACGGTTATTTTCCAGTAACTTAATCGAGGCATGAAAACTTTTAACATAATTTTGAAATGCTTCTGGGGTAGTCTGACAATTTAATCAGTAATTTTGCAGGATCAAAGTTACATCTTAAGAGAAATTTCCTTCCTCCAATTTAAAAAGAAAAAAAGAGTTGTGAAGGGGAAACTAAACCATAAACTCTTTTCATTTTTAATAAAAGTCTGCAGCCATTTTTTATTTTATCACGGCATTCATCACTTTAAAATCAATAACGTTTATTCCTCGTTTTTCTACTGATATTACTCTTTTTTTCTGATCACATGTTTTTTATTATTCCAGATGAAATTGTGACAATATTCTTCCAAAAATTGAGCCAACTGTCTATCTTTGTTTTTTGTAAAATGGCTTGAATATTTGTTCTGTCATTTTCAGTGTGGTCCTTGTTAATCATTATACCTAAATGTTTTACCTCATTTTTATAATTTAAAGTGAGTATATTATTTTGAATTGCTAAGATTCCACATTTTTCAATGTTCATCTTTAAGCCTGAAGCTTTTGAGAAAAAGGAAACCGTTAAATTAACTAAATAAAATTGATTCGTTACAAATGCAGACCGCGGGCTCAATGTAGTTTGTTTGAGTGGTGTTGCCATACTGCGACCGCATCGGGAGGCGCAAGGCCCATGGAGAATTTCTTCGTAAAATTGTCCGTTTACAAACCGCAATCCCGCTCTCGAATAAAACCTACACCATGCTATAATTACTTTTATTAAGTTGTTCAGCCCAATCACAATGTTTTGCGTAATTGTGCAAACGTTAAACCAATCATGTATAGTGACGTCATCCAGAGGCGCAGGACCCCGAGTCAATCTGGCACCCCGAGTCGATCTGGTACCTACACCGGCGTTCTCTGAGCTGTCCGTTCTCGTTACGCTAACCGGCAGCTTGCCTCACCAGCTGTCAGCTTTATCCGTAGGGAAGGCCCGACTCCCGGCAGATCACTCTTAAACAGCGCAAGATCCAGAGTTTTTGCAGACGTCTGCCCCCCTCTGGCAACACGTTGAAATGACACCAAGCATGACTAAGCATCTGTTGCTGCGACTTTTGTTAAGAGGCATAATGTCTTCTCAGGTAAGAAAGCTCTAAATATTGAAGTTAGCCCGCGTTCTCTCGCTAATGCGTCAGTGGTGGCGGAGACTCAAAGTAGTGAAGAGAACAAGAGCTCGCAGCACGTCACATCCACGCACTCGCCCAGGGAGCACGACCCGAATCACTGGAGCCTATAGAGGCAATGTGGTAAATAGAGGAGCTCATTTCACACGTCGGGGGAATTGTGAGGGCATATATGTAAATAATAAAGTAACTAACATTCAACCTTTAAACTCTCGCAGACTTTCATCGCTGAGTGGATGTTAAGCAGATACAATTCATTCAGGTGGCATCATGATTGGCTTATTTCAGTGTGCCATCTGCTGCTGAGCCAAGTGGTCTGTTGAGATTAGAGTTAAGCTTCATAAAGGGAAAAATAGTTTAAATAGATAATTGTAAATCGCTCATATTTAACGCACGCCTGCAACAACGGTACAACTGCTGGACATCCTCAAGGATTAAATAGAGCCAAACTTTAGCTCCGTTTTCTTTGTTTTTATGGCTTTCTGGTGTAAATGATCATTGGCTGCTCTGTAAATAACCCTCATCCAGCCAATGAAAACACTAATTCTGTGTAGCGCTGACCACGTAGGGCATGTTGTCTTACTGTTTGTAATATTTTGTTCAGGTGAGGCCCTTCACGCTCGGGCAGCTGAAGGAACTGCTGAGCAGGACCGGCACTCTGGTGGAGGAAGGCTTCTGGATAGATAAGATCAAGTCCCACTGTTACGTCACTGTAAGTTATTAGCAGTACTCCTTATTTTTAGTAGCTCGTCTCGTCACCGAGAGTTTATTTCTGACTCTTTCTCTGTGCAGTACTCGAGTGTTGAAGAGGCGGTCGCTACACGGGCAGCTCTCCATGGCGTGAAATGGCCTCAGAGCAACCCAAAGGTTCTTAGAGTAGACTTCTGCCAGCAGGAGGAGGTAGGAGCTTTACCGTCCCGCTTCTGCGTTACGCCGTCAGACCTCGGCTGCTTGTGGCTTCATAGCGTCCCCTCTGCTTCGCAGCTGGACTACCAGAAAAACCCGGCGGCCGCGGCCAACAAACCCGGAGGAGAGGACTCGGGACCGGCCGCGGGGCGAGGCCGAGCATCGGGCCTGCCCCCGCTTCTCCCGGAGCGGGACCAGTGGGCTGAGCGCGAGCGGGAGATGGAGCGCAGGGAGCGGGCCCGGGCGGAGCGGGAGTGGGACCGGGACAAGGTCAAAGAGTTCGGGAAAGCTGGAGAAGAGAAGGAGGGAGGTCCCCGAAGGTCGCAGTCCAGGGAGCGCCGACGAAAGGAGAGGGCCAAGAGCCGGGAGAAGAAGCCAGAAAAGAAGGGTAAGACGTCCGGCGTTAGACGCTTCAGTCTGTACACGGCGTATGCGAGGACACGCTCCTGTTAAACGTGTTGGTCTGCTCTTCAAAAACAGCCGAGGATCCGCCTGCAAAGCTGCTGGATGACTTGTTCCGCAAAACTAAAGCGGTTCCCTGCATTTATTGGCTTCCGCTCACAGAGGAACAGGTGAGAGCTAAAGCACTCGCTGTTACTGCACGACCAAGTACTTTGTTGGGCTTTTTGCGTTATTAGCAGCAGAAACGTGGACATAAAAAAGAGCTCGTTTTGGAAAGTTTAATGCAAAGAAACCAGTATTGCGTGTTACCCCTAAATAAAACCTGATGACAGACTGCAGCAGGCCGCTCTGTGCTTTGTTGCACAAATGTGCGAGGCCGAACGTCTCATTTCTCTTTTTTTCCCATTTTAGTATCTTCAGCGAGAGGCCGCTCGGGCTGAGTGGGTGAAGGGGCGCGAGGAGCGGCAGAAGGAGCGCGAGAAAAAGAGGAAGGAGGAAGAGGAGGAGGAGGCGAAGAGAAGGGAAGAGGAGCGCAAGGAGAGAACGAAAGCTGCCGGAGCCGCCGCAGGAAACCGGAGCGAGGGCGAGAAGGACAAGGGCCGAGAGCGGGAAAGGGTCAGAGACCGGGGCAGAGACAGGGAGAGGGAGAACGACAAACGCAGGGACGGCCACCGCAGGCCAGGGGGCAGCGGAGCGGGCTCCAGCCGGCGCTCCCGCAGCCGGAGCGAGCCCAGAGAAAGGAGGCGCTGATGGAACTGTCTTCAAGACCACCCTCCTGCATTTGCCTTTCACTACATGTACTTTGTTACGACAAAGACCCAACAGAGGACCAACTGATGTCATTTCATCTTTTTTAAAGCACATCTACGCCCCCCCCCCCCCCCCCCCCCCCCCCATCATGCTAAAGGAGACCATGATGTTTGCAGTGTTGTTTTCCAGAGTCTCTCGGTCTTGTCATCCCTTTTCTTTATGCTTTGCCAATCGTCCCTTTCCGTTGCCGTCCTGATGGAGTATCAGGACGGCACACCGGACAATTTAAAACGACTTTTGTCTTCAAACTTCAAATGCTGATTTTCCTTTCTAAGCAGTGGTTGACCCGTCGGGGGTGAGCATCCCATGATTTGCTGAGAACTTCCTTTGTTGCTGCATGTAGTAGAAGGCTACTTTTGCAAGTCCTGCCTAAAGAGAAAATTTGTTCGCCTGCGCAGAGGCTTGCAGAAATCCGACAAAATATCGAAATCCGTGTTTGGCATTTTGTACAGACTTAAAATATCTGCAAAATCAAGTCTTTAAATAAGGCAGCTCTGGATTATTTTTCACTTAATGTAAAAACTACTAAGACAATGCAGTGTTCCTGATTCTCTGTTAAGAGATGAGAAAGCTCTCTGTGGGAGAGAACCCGTCACAACTAACTCGCGTTCGGATCATATCCTCATCGAAGCTCTTCTCTCCATCTTTCCCTCCTCCGATCCGCTTCCCTTAGCCCGGTCTGTCCATACAGGCCCGAGAAAGGAGATTGCATTATACGTTTTCCCACCGATGGTTTTAATATTGTTTTTTTTAATCGTTATTTTATCATTTTTAGTACAAAGATTTCATTTTGTTTTTAATTCCTTAAGTACGCCTATCAGTGGTGAATGTACAAATAATAAAAAAAAAATTGAAGTTTGAGACGATTGTGATATTTTTTACTTTCTGTTCTCTGTGCAGATTTCTTAACCAAAAATGCAGAAAAGGTATTTCTCTCATTACAGATGTCTTCCGATTTTGGTTTTCTAGCTCACCTAAATGTTTCAGCTCATCAAACCACACAAAGATAACCTCAGTTAAATAAGAAATGCAATTTTCAAATGGGAATATATTTGTAGGGAAAAAGTAATTGTCCTCTAAACCTAACCATCTCTCTAGAGGGATTTTGACCCGCTCCTCTTTGCAGAATTGTTTTCTTTCAGCCACGTCAGGGATTTCGAGTATGAACGGCCTGTTTGAAGCCGCGCACCTCGCCTGGAGGAAGTGTGGATAAATGGGAAGCACTCGGCCGACGTCTGAAGTCCTGCCGGGCTGTGTGATACCAGCCTGAGTGAAGCATGGAGCTCCAGCTCAGCCAGCGTGAAGACGGGGTTCAAACTTTAAGTCAGCCTTGTTCTGCAAAAATAATCTCCTTTTGGCATTACCTGAATGATTTAGTTTCTACATGAAAGTGAAACAGCACAGTTTAACACGTTTCCCTTTAGATGTGATACGTTTTACACACTGGTTTAGGAAACGCGTGGACTCTACGCCCCAGATGTTTGAAGGTGTGTGGATTTGTGAAACGGTCAATGCGAACACAACTCGCTGAAAAAATGTGATGTTTTCTGATTCTAATCCAGCTCCTTTTACTCTTGGAGTAAAGATCAGTGCGCATATTCACTAAGATTCTCAGAGAGCTTCTATCTTAGCCTAAAAGTCGCTGCCTAGGAGTCTTGGCTTCAGAGTGACAAAAACACAAATGTGCTCCTTGTGATCAAAGGAGAGAAATGAACAGCCTGGATTCAGAAATGTGTGTTATGAAGAAACTTTAAAATGAAATAATTGTCACAAAGCCTACAAAATGTTTGAACGCACTTCATCATTTTCATTTGCTAGTTCTGTTTACTCGCCATGCTGGTCATTTTTCTACTTTATCAGTTTGGCATTAATGCGCTCTCACCGGTCAGCATTTTACTGGGATTACCTGCGATCGACGTGAAATGGAGAAAAAAAAAAGGTCGAGAGGAGCTGCGCCTCTGTCCGCACAGCTCTAGGAGGAGAATAGGAGTGTTGAAAGGTGAATTGGTTTGAATCACGGTGCAAAGAGGTGGACGTTGAAGCGCATTGCTGATCGTATCGATGCGTCGTTTTCTGGGCTTTTACGCACCAGGCTGGAAAGTGAGGAGCGCTCCGTGCAGCAATCAAAAGCCAGAGAAGAGAGGAGATGAGATGGCATCACAAGTGAGTTTTTAGATGACCATCTAGGCCAGGCATGTCCAAAGAGCAAAGTTGTTACAGATATGTTAAAATCATACAATTAAAATGTCAGATAAGACCCAAAGCTTTCCTTTGGGTCTTATCCACATTTAATAACCACACTTTTTAAATTCTCTTTAATTTCATAATAAATAGGACACCATCTTTCAAAAGACATCAACCACAGACTTTAGTGCATTAAAATCTGCTTTGAATTAATTTATTTTAATTGGTTAAATATAGCAAGTGTCTTTAAAGAAATGCTGACCCAAATCTTATATTGCTAGACAAAAAAATGATTTTTTTTATTTCAATTAAGCCCAAACTAATTTACAAACTGGGAAACTATCATTTGGCAAATGAGCGAAACCCTTTTTTTTTTTTTTTTTTACGTTTTTTGGCCCTTGAGTACCTGACTTTCAATTTCGGCCCATGTGCCAAACGTTTGGACACCCCTGATCTAGGCTATGGATGCCGACATCGTACAGCCAATACTTTCTCTACTCTATGTACAGTGGGTACGGAAAGTATTCAGACCCCATAAAATCTTTCACTCTTTGTTTCATTGCAGCCATTTGCTGAAATCAAAAATGTTCATTTTATTCCTCATTAATGTACACTCAGCACCCCATCTTGACAGAAAAAAAACACAAGACATGTAGAAATTTGAGCAAATTTATTAAAAAAAGAAAAACTGAAATACCACATGGTCATAAGTATTCAGACCCTTTGCTGTGACACTCATATTTAACTCACATGTGGTCCATTTCTTCTGATCCTCCTTGAGATGGTTCTACTCCTTCATTGGAGTCCAGCTGTGTTTAATTAAACTGATTGGACTTGATTAGGACAGGCACACACCTGTCTATACAAGACCCTACAGCTCACAGTGCATGGCAGAGCAAATGAGAATCATGAGGAACGGCCCAGGAGCTCAGAGACAGAATCGTGGCGAGGCACAGATCTGGCCAAGGTTACAAAAGAGTTTCTGCAGCACTCAAGGTTCCTAAGAGCACAGTGGCCTCCATAATCCTTAAATGGAAGAGGTTTGAGACAACCAGAACTCTTCCTACACCTGACCGTCCAGCCAAACTGAGCAATGGTGGGAGAAGAGCCTTGGTGAGAGAGTTAAAGAAGAAGCTAAAGAAGAAGCCAAAGATCACTGTGGCTGAGCTCCAGAGATGCAGTAGGGAGATGGGAGAAAGTTCCACAAAGTCAACTATCACTGCAGCCCTTCACCAGTCGGGGCTTTATGGCAGAGTGGCCCGACAGGGAAACTAATTAATTTCCTCCTTTTGGGGATGATAAAGGTTACCTTCTCTTCATATTAATAATTGTATGACTGTTAAAGAAGCCTATGTTCTTATTTCCTCCACTGTCAGTGGAGGTGGTGGATCAGCCAATCAGCTCTCTCTGTTTCCACCATCTTCCTGCTTCAGACTCTGAGGCTCGCTAAAAGTCCTCCTCACCACTCCTAACATTTTTCAAGCTCTCTTAAGGCCTAAGATGCTTTGTGAATAACTTTCATCTTACTGAGGTGAAATTCTAAGATGCCACCACCACATATACGTCGACTGTAGGTATCAGCTGGGAACTCTGGGATAAAACAGCATCCATGAGTCTCTGTTATTGCTGAGTGATGAACTCTGACCTTTGACTGAGGAAGGTGAGGCATGCAGGGCTTTAGATTGTGTTCTGGGTTCTTTTGTGACCTTTAGCAGGAGTGGTTGATGTGCTCTTGCAGTACGTTTGGTCGGGTGACAACTTCCATGTGTTCTCCATTTGGTTCTTGATTTGCTGGCGTCCCAAAGCTTTGGAAATGGCTTAGTAAGCCTGTCCAGACTGACAGATGTCAATTGGTTGATTTCTTATCTGTTCTTGAGTGTGTTTAGGTTAGGGCATGATTGGTAGGGGTTTAATAGTTTTTAGCATTCTCATGTTGTCAGACCGGTTCTGTTTCAGTGATTCTGCAGGTCAGACAATCAGGCCTGGTTGTGTGCAGTAATAATGAACTTGGATTTCCTAAAAATCCAAGTTCTTTTTACCACAGAAGAAGTTATCACAAGGTCCTATCAATAAACAAAACCATTCGTTCCGCAGAGCTCCACACATGTTGACGCTGTGTGGAGCTCTGCGGAAGGAAATCCATCTGCTGAGAGTCAGGTTAGGTTGTCTTTCCCTGGTAGTAAAATATTCAGGGGGATCTCAAATATTTAAACCCTGATGAGAAAGCCAAAGCAAGGAAACCTGGAAGGGGGGCTTAGTCCTTTTCTTCACAACTCTGTGCTCTAAAATGTTCTGGACATGAACCTTGGATTCCACAAGGGGTCAGTCAAACCACGTTGACTCCACCAGGACTTCTGGACCGACCTACAGTGCATAATGCAGTCAAAGAGGACTGCAGCCCTGAAATGGAGAAACCAAACTGACACCAAAAATATGGCTGCAACCAACCATGTCTCTACGTTCAGGTCTGCAAAGGAAGAAACGCCCAACAGCTCTCGGTTTTACTTCCTTACTCTGCTCTTACGTTTCCCTCACACCTGAAAACATCTAGCCTCAGTAGGTTCTCTGTACACCCACGATTTACCCCCCTGCATTTATCCTGTTCCTTATTTATGCGCCGCTGTCCATCCCTCTGCCATTGACGTTTATCCTGCAACGCTCAGCAATGCCTCTATGTAATTACGGCCCCATGGTCGCTGAGCCATACATATTTCTGGTCTGATGCAACTGCAGCTCTGGGTCTGGAGGAGCGAGGAGGACCTTCCACAGCAGCATCTCTTGGCAGCCAGAGACCAAAGGTTTTTTTTGAGGGGCAGCCAAGCTGGTTTCAGAGCTCCAGAAAAAGAATAAAATTACCATCAAAAAACGAAATGTTGTATTTTTCAGCAGGCAGATTGGGGTTTAGAGAACTTTAAGTTTTAGTCCTGTAGTTTTCGGGAAGACCGGTGTTGGTCGTCACACTCATCACATCTGAGCAAGCAGAGGGTTCTGTAAAATAACTTTTGGACTGATAAGTTAAAATACTAGGTCAAAGGTCACTGGTCAAAATATTTGGTGGGAAAGACATTCAGCACAGTGGTGAGAGGACCTGTACTTTTTTGGTAAGAAAAGGTCATTTCTTCCAATGTATCAAAAAAAAGTTCTAGTTTATCGAGAAGAATGCTTGAAGCTTAAACATGATGCCAATATAATGAGAAACGTGTAAGCTACAAGTAGAATGTTTTTTTTTCTTTGCCAAGCCTACAAATGTAGCTGTTGGTTATTACAAAAAATATCCAGTCCAGTCCAATCCAAGGAGACGAGCCATGCTATTATACTTTTAGATTTTTAAATTTGCCTTTCTATTTTATAGATAAAATGGGCAAGACAGCTGGGTCTGACAATGATAGTGACTGAATAATGCAGTTGTACAAAGTAATGTTTTATTGTGTTTTTGTTTTTATTATGGTTTGTGAACTGTTTTTAACCCCCCTATTGTAGCACTTTGAGATTTTATTTCAAATGTAAAGTTCATTATAAATAAGAAATTATTATTATTATTATTATTACTATTTTATTATGTTGCATGTTGCACTTGTTACATTTGTTTTTTCTTTGCCAGCGGTGAACTTCCTGATTATTAATGTGTTTTACACAAGGACATTATTTTTTGTTAACCTGCTTTGTTAAAACACAATGGAAATAAATTTCCATTTTATCCAGTGGTTCACTATTTTCAACTAAGGTTAAAAGCTTTGAACCCGACAATGGGATCTGTAGCCTTTTTTAAAGCCACTTTCTCCACAAGTTTCAATTAAAATCAAATTTATGTTTTTGTGGAGTTTTTAAATGTGATTTTCTTGCAAATTAAAATGGTCTTAATTCCAGAAATATGTTGCATTTGTATATGAAAATATTAACCATTTAAACATCAAACCCAAGATTGATTGACCCCTCCCCCCCACCAAGAACCAATTACAATGTCAGTGTTGGTTGTCACAGGTGAACTTTTTGATTTAGTTATGAACAACTTTTGAATTGAATACGATACAGGATAATAAGTAAATTGTTTCGTTGATTTGGACTTTAAGCTTCGTCCTGATATGAAGATAACTTTTTTAGACTAACATTTTTAGCAGTTTGGAAAATTGTGGAAAAGGTGTCAGCCATCCCCAGTCTCCCCTACATCTTTAGGCCTTAACCCTACATTTCTAAGGGGTAGAGTGTTCTCAGCTGTTTCTGTCGTTTAGGGGGAGGGCTAAAGATTTCCGCTTTCTTTACTTTAAAAACTTAAAGCCTTACGTATATTTGTGGTCGTGGATGTAAAGCAGTAGAAGCTTTGCCTATAGAGAAGCTCAGAAACATTTTCTGCCCTCAACTAATTCTTGACGTGACAACACGCACCGTGGCGTCTAATTTAACCTCTGCTGATATTTTCCATCCGACAGAAAACTATCACTGCACGTCCGTCTGAGTCCAGCAGCATCACAGTGAAAGATGATGGTGGCACCGTCATGCATTCTGGGAGGCTTTTCCTCAACGCTCGACGTCATCCGAGTCAGTCCGAGCTGACGGGAACCTGGTTGGAGTTAACCAGATTGCATCGTTACGATTTCTCAGACACTAAGACAAAAGCGTTTTTTTTTTATTTGCTGCACTTCCTGTCACAAAGTCTAGGCCTCACAGTTCCCTGCTGTCAGTGCTAAACAAGCCGTACTCTGGCAGTGTGGAAGACTTTCAGACACTCAACAAAATTGGTCTGGACGTGGACCGGCTGTCTAACACATAAATATGCTTTTAAATCAAACCACGACATCGTACCTGTGGGTGTCTCACTGCTGGAAGTCCATCCCAGTGTTTCTCAGCCTCTATGTATCTCCATCCATCCTCCCATCAACCCTGACCATCTTTGTCCCTGCTGACAATGATCCCCACAGCATGATGTCGCCACCACCGTGTTTCAAGGTGGGGGGGATTTATTCCCAGTGATGTACGCTGTTAGTTTCCGGGCACCTTCAAGTTTTGATCTTTAAAAAAAAAAAAAGATTCTTTTGTTTTTGCTTCGTGCCTCGTTTTTGCCTTTAGATCTGTAGGCTGCTTTCTGTTGGCCAATCATGAAGTCCTGACATAATGCATCTAATTCCAAGCTGTACGGTTTGTGATACATGCCTTTGGTCTAACAAGCAATTGTTTCAGACGGGCATTGATTTTAAAAATGAAACCATTGAAAGAGCTTTCAGCTGACCTCATAAATTGGTTTGGAAAGCTGGATGTTTTTACAGAAAGGTCAAACTTCCTTCACCTACATCTAAGTCAGGCTTTACCTGGAAAAATCCGGAGATTTCATATTGCTGTAAAAATGACTATTTTGAGGCAGCCGGCAATGAAACTGCTTATTTCAGCTGAGGATTGCCTCCCACTTTACCTTGATGTAAGGAGTGGTAGTAATGACCCTTCCCGGCTCTCTGAAATCCCACGCTTTCTAAGAAGCCTCACAGACCTAGACACCGACTGCTCAAATCCATGTTTCTACAGCTTTGTGTTTCTTCCTTAGCCGCTGCTAGCAGCCGGAGGACCACCACCTGCGCTGGGAGCAGGGTTCAGATCAACCATAGCAGCCAGTCAGCTGAGCAAGGCCGCTCGGGTCCTGGTGAGCCGGCAGTAAAAACAATACGTTTTCGCTCTGTAAGCAGACCCTCCCCTCCGACTGTTTTCCTGCCCTCCTCTTCGGTGTAACCACATAGGTTTCTGTGTTAAGAGCTCAGCAGAGAGGTTCACCAAGCTCCGGTTTCACAGACGGCCTCAGATGTGGCCTGTCTGATCTCCGCATGTGTCGCAGATTGTCCTTTAACTGCGTTCAAACCGAAGGACTATTAGACTTCTTGTCTCATTTATTCCCGGCCCCTCTCTCTATCACACACACACACACACATTTGTGCCCTTTCCCTCGTGTCCCTTTAAGATTTCTTTATATTCTTTCCGACTGACAGTAACTTGGCCAGCTTCATGTAAACATGAGTCAGCAAGAAGACGAGGAGGAGACGAAAGGCAGCAACATCTTGACAGCAAGTCTTACTCTTCAAAATTCCTTTGATATATAACCCCCCCTACCTTCGTCTTCCTCTTTTAATCCCCCCCCCCTCTCTTTCTCCTCTACTTCTCTGTGATGACATGCATGCACAAATGGAAACCAGATGTAGCCTTCTGCATTGGATGCAGTGGCGACAGAGAGAGAAAACCCAAGAGCGATGCTGTGTGGCAGTTCATTAACAAGCTGCAGGACGTGTGGGAATAGTGAGGAGGAAGAGGGGGGTGCTTTAGGGTCCCGTTGCTACTCTGTTTTGCTCTCCATAATTAAGGCAGTGATTCTGTGCATATCTAGATGTTCGAGATTATTTTTATTGCCATTTTATAAGATAGACCGAGACCAAGTTGTGCATAGTAGTGCCAAAATAAAAATAAATAAAAAAGAAGTAGAAGCTGGGAGTGCTTTTGTGTTCAGGCCCACCTGAGTCAGTACTTTGTAAAACCACATGTTGCTGCAGCCACAGCTTCAGGGCTTTTTGAGGTATGCCTCTGCCAGCTTTGCACATCTAAAGGCAGAAACCTTTTGCCTGTTTCTCGGTCAGAGTGGATGGAGAGCATCTGCAAAAATCAGCCTTCCACAGATTCTTAATTGAATTTAGGTCTGGACTTTGACTGGGCCATTTTAACACACAAATATGCAATCTATCCCAATATAGTTGATGGTAATGAACCTCTGTCCTAGTCTCGTTTTTTTTTTTTTTTTTTTTTTTTTTTGGGGCTGCTTCCAACAGGATTTCCTCTGGGATCGTCCCGTTTTTAGCTCCCTCCATCTTTCCATCCCACCTTACCTGTCACTGTTAAAGAAAAGTATCCCCACAGCCTGATGCTGCCACCACCATGTTACACAATGAGGATGATCTATTCAGCGTATTTCCTTCAGTGAGGCTTTTTGTTACAGACAACATCGTAGACCAAAAAGTTGAGACTTGGTCTCATCTGACCAGAGGACTTTCTTTCCCACGTTTTCTGTGTATCTACACATTCTTCCTCTTTGAAGGGTGGATCTCTGCAGCTTCTCCAGAGTGACCATGTGTGTTGTGCTCCATGGTCTTCGTGATGCTTTTTGCTCCCTAATGTCTTAACAAACCTTTGAGGCCTTTGCAGAACAGCCGGATTAATCCTGATATTGAATTACACACAAGGTAGAGTCTGATCATTGATTTAATGTTTTTTATTTATTGAATAATCCCAACACTACGCACTGATGTCTGTATTTATAATGTGAAAATGTAGGTCAGTGCACTTTCACGCGCCTCTGCAGTTTTTCCTCCCAGCCCGATACCTTCCCCGTCTAATATAAAGAGCTCGGTCCCTTTGCCCCACAGCCCTTGTGATAAGTAACAAAAGCAGTAACGGAGACCTGAACCATTTAGCAATGAGAGGTCTGGGGCAAAACCAAACATCTCAAAGCAAACGCCCGTCGAAAGAGAAAGCATATTCCTGTGGAGGGCAGAAATACGTTGGAATTATGGGGAAAGGTTTTTTGGGGGATTTTTCCACTCGTAGTTCCACGTACTGCTGAATGGAAAACCAACATGCAGTCACAATGGAAAAATGCATTAGCTATCAATCCCTCTTCCTTTCTCCAGTAATATAAACCACAAATTAAACTGAAACCCAGGAATATTGTTGAGTAAAATCGGGAGGACCTTTTTTGACAGTCAGCGTAGTTTCTGACATAAAAGTTGAGCAACAAAAAGTCGTGAAGCTGGTCGATATTTCCGCAGCATTCAAGCAGAAAGCCCACAAATCTATTGAATTTCTGCGGGAGGGTTGGGTTTCATTTACAGAACAGCTGCTGGTTTCCAGCCCTGCTATTGTGCAGGAAATCTCACCTACTCTCCTTACTTTGGCACGCAAGCGGAGCACCATGTTTGTTTACACAGTTCATTATATTTTCTCCTGTAAAGGCTTGAATATGAAGGAAGATTATTATTGTGGTGGTTGAAGTGAATGCAAAGCCTCTTTCTTGTAAAGTTCCTCACAAAGGTGTTCATGTCTCTTAAACTTTGACTACTTAGTCAGGTTACCATAAAAAAACAAAAATCTATTATGTTGGGATTTTAGGTGATAGACCAACACCGAGTGACACATAAATGTGAAGTGGAAAAACAGTGCATGTTTCTTTTCAAATAATTAAATATCAGATATGCGTCGTATCAAGAAAAAAATGTGACTTAGATATTATTGTGTAATATTGCCATGATATTGGTTATGATTACCCACCTACCAAATATCGCTTCCAAGCAGTCGGTTGTGATGGCGATATTGACCAGATTGATATTGTGTGGAAAATGGGATTATGTCGTACAGTCCTGCTAGAAGTTAAAACCATGATACCCCTAAATAAAGCCCAGCGTAAGCATTTGGCTCAGGATGATCACGCCATGTTTTAGTTAAAGCCAGATCCACGAATGCACGCGCAACATTTGTCCTGTTGAGAAACAAAAGCATCCGCACAACACAACTCTGCCACCACCGTGTTTCACCATGGGGCCGGTCCATTCAGGTTCATGTGCTGTGTTAGTTGTCCTCTCTAGATATTGTATTTTGCACGGTAGACAAAAGGTTCAGTTGTAGTCCGGTGTGACCAACCTCTTCCACTTTTTTTCCTCCTACATGCCTTGCGGATTTCTGACGGCACAAACTGTCTGTCTGACCTGTCCGCTGTGTCTCCTGGGTCTTCCTGAGGTTGACTGTTCACTAATGCTCTCTGACAAGCCTCTGAGGCCTTCACAGAACAGACGGGCTTAAACTGAGATTAAAACACACACAGATGGACTCTATTAATAAATATATAAAATAATAATAATCATTTTATTTATGCAGGTTAGTCCCTTGAGACTCAGTGTCTCATTTACAAGAGAGACCTGTTTAGACACATAGAATTATAACAATTTACAACAGTAATTATACATTTAAAGGAGACGGTAGTAGGCAGCACCTGTTTTGTTTTTCTGTTTTTTGCTAACATTGTAATCTGGTGTCCTGATATTTAATCTTTAAAGTGAAGAAGATCTCAATTCAGTAAAATGTCCCCTGTGTCAGTCTTTGAAATCTTGCCCTGCTTCTTTCAGATTCATCTTTAGCCAGGGGGAATAACCTGCAGAGTGACTTGAGCTATGTGCAAGCTGAGGAGGAATGGCCCCCATCACAGGCTCCTAGAGAAAAGTTCTCCCTGTCACACTCATTCTCTTTTCCCAAAAAGTTGACAATCATTTTGTGCATTTCTGCACATTTGGTGCAGGAGCAGGCGAAGACACCCTCCTGCCTCCTATTTGGTACATGAGTGGTGGTTCAAGATGTGGCAGGGCCTTAACTGACGCAAATGAAAACCAGATGCAAACTTCATCCACGCATCAGTTCCCACCTTTTCCATTATCTCACGTCTTGGTGACGCAGCATAAAAGTTTAGCAGTAAAGCGTTCTCCTTGCCGTTCAGCGGGGGACTTACATGAGCATCATGACGGCTTTTACGAGATGCATGAAGCAAGAGCAGGACTTTCCCTGAGAGTTCGTATTCACCAGCCTGCAGGCTGTTTGCGGCTTTGCAAAGGAAGGACGCAGCTCTGGGAAATGCAGACACATCAAAGGAGTTCTGCAATCATGCTAAATGTGACTGAATGCATGAAAGGAGATCGTTTAGGGTTGGTTGGTGAGATGTGAAGATGCATTGTCTGTAGAGATACTGCAATGAAGGACAAAGGCATTTGTGTCATGAGGAACAGGAACTTACAGAGCCGTCTCCCAAAAATATGGCTGCTGTTTAGACTAAATAAAATGGTACAAGTAACGATATTGGATTTTTTTTGTATTCATTTTAATTAGGAAACCAACTATTTGTAAGGCAAGGCAAATTTATTTGTATAGCACATTTCAGTACAGAGACAATGCAAAGTGCTTTACATGATTAAAATATAGGAAAATAAAACAGAATAAAAGCAAGCAGGAATAAAATGTAGAAACAATATAGAACATGGGAAAATAGAAACTAAAAGCAAACATTAAAAACAGTTGGACTACAAAGTTGAACTAATTATATTAGTTCAATTAGAGCAGTCGAAGGCAATCCTAAACAAATGTGTTTTTAATCTTGATTTAAAGGAACTCAGGCTTTCAGCACTTTTACAGTTTTCTGGAAGTTTGTTCCAGATAAGTGGAGCATAGGAACTAAATGCTGCTTCTCCATGTTTGGTTCTAGTTCTAGGTATGCAGAGTAGGCTGGAGCCAGAAGACCTGAGTGGTCTGGAGGGTTGATACACTGATAACAAGTCTGTGATGTATTTAGGTGCTAAGCCATTTAGGAATTTATAGACTAACAGAAGTATTTTAAAGTCTATTCTCTGAGATACAGGGAGCCAGTGTAAGGACTTTAGGACTGGGGTGATGTGCTCTACTTTCTTAGTCTCAGTGAGGACGCGGGCAGCAGCGTTCTGGATCAGCTGCAGCTGTCTGATCCACTTTTTAGACAAACCTGTGAAAACACCGTTGCAGTAATCAATTCTACTAAAAATAAACGCATGGATTAGTTTTTCCAGATCCTGGTGAGACAGTAGTCCTTTAATCCTGGAAATGTTCCTCAGGTGATAGAAAGCCGACCTTGTAATTGTCTTTAGATGCTTTTGGAGGTTCAGGTCTGAGTCCATCACTACACCCAGGTTTCGGGCCTGATTAGTGGTTCCTAGCTGAAGCAGCTGAAGCTGTGTGCTAACTTTTGATCTCTCCTCTAATGGTCCAAAAATTATTACTTCAGTTTTTTTTTTATTCAATTGAAAAAAGTTTTGGCACATCCATGCATTGATTTATTCTAGGCATTTACTCAGTGCTTGAACTGGTCCATAGTCACCTGGTGACATGGTGATGTAAAGCTGTGTGTCGTCTGCATAGTTATGGTAGCTGATGTTGTTATTTTATGATCTGAGCTAGAGGGAGCATGTAGATATTGAAGAGGAGGGGACCCAGAATGGACCCTTGGGGAACCCCACATGTGATTTTTGTCATCTGGGATGTAAAGTTACCTACTGACACAACACATTTGTATTAATTGTCAACACAAATTCATGCTGCAACTCTACAAGTGAGGCAAGTTGTGAATTTGCTCATACCCCTTGATCTTTTTCACAGTTGACAACCACAAACATCAATGTGTGTTATGGGGAAAGTCGTAAAATGTGTCTTGAGCAGGTTGACTGCAATCCACGGGGGGTACAGATCGTGTTCCTGAGCGCTGATGCTAGATAAGGCAGAAAACTAACACCGTCGCTACTGTTAGCCATGATGGTGGCAGCATGATGCTGTGGGAGGACTTCTCTTGAGAAGGGACAGGGAAACTGATCAGAGATGATGGGAGGATGGATGTGGCTAAATCCAGGACTGTTAGAGGCTGCAAAAGACTGGAAGGGGAGCCGAGGTTCACTTTTTACTTTAACAATCAAACATTCAGCCAGAGCTACAGTGGTTTAGATCAAAACACACCAAAGTGGTAGAATGGCCCAGTCAAAGTCTAAACTTAAATTTTGTTAAAATGAGAATCTGTCGCAAGACTTGAAAATACATGTTCACAGACGTTTTCCGTCCAATCAGATTGAGCTTTAGATTTTTGGCAAAGTGAGACCTCCATAGTGATATTTCATGGGCTAAGCTGGCTCATACGCACCAGGAAGCAAAAGGCAAAAGTATTACATAAAAAATGTATATCAGTTTCCATCCTCTTCCCCAAATTACATCAGTTTGTCTCTTCAACTTCTAAGATTTTGACTTAACTTGAATTAAAGGTCAGTCTAAATATAGCCTACTTTCTATATAAACGTTGCATTTGAAATTTTGTTGACATGACTAAATTCCGCCCTTACTAACATTTTCTACAGCAGTCTGACACTCTAATCCGCAAGGTTGCGTCTGGTTGAAATGGGAGCAATGATGGCTATAAGAGGCCTGGACATGCTGTGGTGAGGTCTTTTGTTGGGCTTTGTAAAAAAAAAAAAAGAACCGGAGTGAGTAATTTCCCGGACAGTGAAGAAAACTTCTCCAGTTACACTCAAAGAAGCGAAGAGAGAGAGAGGGCTGTGGGGAAGGATTGTGCTGAAGCAATTGTTTTCTCCACTGTGCAGACTCAGCTGGGAGAGGACAGAAAACATCAACTATTTACCCAAACTTTAATGTCTGACTTGTTGGAAAGCCACAGAGGAGTGAGATAAAGTGTGTCAGCAGTGAAACCATGCATAGCCCCCCTTAGAAGAAAGAGCTTTCTGAAAAATCAGCTAAAGTTTGCTGTCTTGATAGTTTAATAGATCCGAACCTCCCCATCCCCCATCGCCGTGTCCTGCTGTGTATCTGGCTCACATGATGCAGTTGGAATTCCAGATGTTGCTCATGGAATCCTGCTCCATCTCTGGCCTCCAAATGTGGCTGAACCCCCCCCATCACACACACACACACACACACACACACACCCACACACACTTGCTCCTCCTTCCTCCTTCCTCCACCCCCCCCCCCCCAAAATGCCTCGTGACTTCTCTCTCCAAAACACTGCTAAGAAATGAACTGAAAAACTTGGCCGCCCTGAATCTTTCAAGCGCAGTTGGAAAATTACCTCATCACTTTAACAGCATCGGGCCCCGTTTCTCTAATCAGGGCATATCATAGGCGTTTAACCCACAACCCACCCCCCAAGCCCATCTCTTTACTGCGACTGTTTTCTGTATGGAGGTCATGGTCATGTAAGGTTGTGTACACAGACACGGTGCGTAACGTACAAAATACAGTGGCTTTCAAAAGTGCTCGCAAAATTGGAATTTTTTCTTCTCACGTTCTGAGGAACATTACATCCCCAAACTTTTATGCATTTTATTGGGTTATTATAGAGCAACGCAAATAGTCCATCAACTTCCACTTCAAGGAGGAGGATGCATGGGTCTCAGTTTATTTATAGGTAAATCTGTGCTGTGCATAGGCTTTCAGTGCCACCCCTAAATAAAATCCAGTGCATTCATTTTTTTAAATAAATCAGCTAATCTTGGTATATTTACAGCTGTGCTCTGAAGGTCTTTGGAGGTTTGTTAAAGAACATTAATGAACAAACAGCATCATGAAGGTCAATGACTCGACAGGTCAGGGCGAAATTTGATGCTTTACTTCATGCAGCACCTTGTCTTGGTCTATTATGTGAAATACAGATAAAATGTGTTTTTTGTTTGTAAGGAAAAAAATGTGAAAAGGGTGGGAGCACTTCTGTAAGGCACTGCAACACATTTATGGCTTGGCAAAACACAAGCTTGTGTGCTCGTATTGCTGTCTCAATGAGGTCTTTTATTTTTGACGTTCAATCACTGATTAATTAAAAACAGACAATTCAACTTTTATAATGATTTTTAAATCCTGGATTCAAGTGTTTAGTCACAAAGACAACAAAGTCCTCCAATTGTTTCCAGAATCCTCATCGTCCCGTCCTTGCATTCGCGTTATGGTGCTCACAAGTATGGTAAGGATGAACACACACACCCTCTCTTTCTCTAATTGTATCGTTTACATATATTTCTCTGCTGTGCAGCAACAGGGTTTATAGAATTGTCCCCATCCCTGTTTCTACTTAAGATTTGGATCCGCTCTGCATTTTCCGACCCAGTTTAGGAGCCTGCCAGTTCCTGAGCCCCAGTCATGCGGCGGTGCGGTTGGGGAACAAGAAACCTGGAGGTCCAGGGAGACTGGGGAAGACCAGATGGAAAAGAGACCCGATCAGCGCAAGCGCCTCAGCCGGTAACGACCAGGTGAGAGTTGCCGTTACGTCTGAGCACTTACAGGAGAATCTACTGAGCGAAAATTAAAGCACAGAAAGCCTTTGAAAATTACTTTATTCATGTAAGAGGAAAGAGAAATAAAGGAAGTACACACATTCTTGTTAAAACCAAATCGTTGTCATTATAATTATAATCCCTACTATTATTGTCACTGCTGAACTACGCTTAGCCCCTGACTAGGAAAGTAGCACCGTAATTTAAACAGCTGTTCAAGTACAATGACAGAAAAGGACTCATTTTTCTTAAATCTTCAATTTATTTTCATTTGAGATAGAGTCAATGTATATATATATATATATATATATATAAAAAAAACAATCAAGTTTCAAGCATACATAAATCCCCATTCCCCCGTTCACTGTCCCCACATGTATAAAATTAAGGACACTTTTCAAAGTGTATGTCTCTGTCCAGCAGGACGTTTTAATGTCAATTTACAAAAAAAACCAAAAAACATTCAACAACAATAATAGTAACAGTCATAATGCTAATGACAACATCATTCGTGACAAAAGGCATCACTGAACACGAAGGTAACGAATCAGCTGCATGAAAGGCTTGACTTGTGAGTGTTTGTCATGCTTTACGAGGAAGAAACCAAATGTTTTGTTTCCCTTTTATGGTCCAAGGTGGCTCCAACAGGTTTAAATGGAAGATTAAGAAACACAGAAACTAATGTCACTGTGGATTTCAAGTGTGTGTGTGTGTGTGTGTTTAAGTGAGTATGTGTTCAAGCTTAACAAGAGGGGAGGACTGGTTGGAGTTGGGTGCTCATGCAAAGAAACATGCTTGACTCGGCGCTGCGGAAATGCAGGTTCAGAGTGTGAATTCCCAAGAACACAAACCTTACCACTGGCAAAAACTACAAGGAAGACATTGAAAAATGACTAAAACAAACAGCAACAAGCTGGCGTCAGTAACCACGGGAGGACGGGCGGAGACAAAAAGGAGAGGAAAAGACAGAAGCATTGAGTGGTTAAGAGAGAAGGGATGGATGAATTAGGCAGTGGTAAGAATATTTTTTAAAATAAAAGTCTTGCACTTTTCCTTCAGCTCTTTCTCTCCTGATTGGCTATCTGTTGAACATTTGCTCCCATTTGTTCCTATTTCTCTCCCCCCTCGCTCCATTGGCTCCTCCTCCTCCTACACTTTATCTAGTAGAGATCTTTGGAAGTACAGGATTCGGCGCGGAGTGCCGTACATACGGAAGAACACCAAGGCTGCCAATGTGGCAATCACACAGACCAACAGGAACAGCGGCAACACCACAGCCAACGCTCCGTTCCCCTGACTCGTCTCAATAATGGTCACATCCACCTCTTCCTCTGTCTCATTTTCTGTTTCCCTGTCTTTAGGCCAAGTTCTGTCCTTATCCTCACGTCCCTTTTCCTTTTCCTTTTCCTTTTCCTTTTCCTTCTCTTTGTCTTTATCGTGGCCTCCGCCACCTCTTCCTCCATCTGTCTTGGAATCTTCGTTGGGGCAGCCCATCCAGTCACGGAGCGCTGACTTGGGGTATCCAGGCTCCACGCGCATCCTCTGATTGTCATATTTCCAGTACTTGTTGGCTTTGTAGAAATAGGTATATGCTGATGGGTGGGAGAGGCGGAAACGTTAAACATGAAAGGCACCTCCTACAAGTCCTAACGAGCACGGACTGATATTGTATGTTGATCTATGCTTACCTTGATCTTTGCCCATGAAGGCTGCCTTGATGTTGTCAGGAACACCCTGCCACATGTCAATAGATTTGGGGTAACCGTCATCCACTCTTCTTGATTGCTCATTGAAACGATAATACCTGAGGAAATGGGAAGCCAAGGAATACCCAGAGTAAGTGAAAGCTAACAACACCTTCAAACCCTAGAGGTTTTATAAAAAACTAGAAACCTGACACTGAATTTTCCTAATGAACATTAAAGCATGAATTAAGTAGGATATAAAATCTGCTTAAGAAGATGCAACCCCGGATTAGTTCTAGTGGGTTTGGTCATGCCAGAAGACCCAAGCCTTACTCCACTTTAAAAACTGAACATCTGTGCCATGATTGATCAAAATGGTCTTTCTAAGTGTAGGACAGTATCTAAATTCCATTTAAAGAAGTTTTGTAAAATGCAGCGCTCGATACAAGCTAAACCTGTCTAGATAATTACAGTGTTTGGGTAAAGTTTACGTTTGTGCACACAGCACTAAGGCAGCACATCAAGGAGGTTTTATGATCGTGTTGTAACTACTTAATCTAACATGTCTGGTTGTTTTAGGTCTTTTAGATCCTCCTTTTGGCCCAATCAATGTCATTCTATTATCAAGACATGAATATATTGTTAGACTAAAAAGGCAGAGTTTTACAAGGGTCCACATCTGGTTGGCCAGAGAAGTTGCTTTCTGTATTTATTCGGGAACCCTTTTCTTCTTCAGCCCCTTTTTCTTGTGGTGTGCCTCAAGGCTCCATTTTCGGACCAACTCTGCTTTCATGATGTATACTGAATTTATTGAATTAAATCAATAATCTACTTGACTAGTATTTAATTGTTGCAGCGACTGTGGCTCAGTGGCTGAAGTAGTCGTTTTTTTGCAATTGGAAAGTTATGGGTTCACTTTCAGTTTCCCCATTCGCTTGTTGACGTGGCGTTTAATAACCCCTAGATATGTACTGATCTGCATAACGGTGTATGAATGTGTGCGTGGTGCTGAATGTGACTCTAGTGTAAAGCCCTTTATGCTCAGTATGATGAGAACAGTGCTATATAAATTTACTCCATTCACCACTACCATTATCGTTATGCTGATGACATGACAATTGGATGACTGTCTCCAACTGCAGCCTCTGTTTGTTGTACACACTGCTTGAAAAAAGGGCTGAAATCACTGCATTGTAAATTACAGCCCTTTTGGATAAGTATAGTTATACTCTTGGCCACTTGTCATTGCTCTCCCACTGTTAGACTTTTGGAACTGTTTTTAGGCGGCTCTTTTTAAAAGGAAGAAATCGAGCACGACTGTCAAGAACAGTTTTCATTTTATTGTGTTTTTGCCACAGCTAAAACCTACCTTCCTTTAAAAGAATAGGTAAAACTTTGTTATACTGTCATTACAACTATATTGCACTATGACAGTTCTTTAAGTATTGCCCATGATTAATGTTCTCTCCGTCCCTTGCAGTAAGTCGGTAAGTGTCGTAAATAGGAATGAAAGATGACATCACCCAAGTTTTAGTTTTGGGCTTTTTCAGAGGCAACCTCTAGAATCAGTTTTATTAGGCTGTACATCCGATTGGCCAGAGCAATTGTTTTCTGTTTTCATTTGGGAACACTCCTCTTCTTCAGTTGTTCAGTTTTCCAGAATGACTCATGAACTGGCTTAAATTACCCATACAAGGCCTGGTTTTGACAGTTTGGAATTGGATCTGTGAAGGGAAATATGTAACCATCAGGTTTCAAAGACTTGAAGATTTAACTCCAACATGAACTGTTGTACTCAATAAAGTCTTGTTTTGACACTATTCTGCCTCTGACTTATATTCCTTCTGCTCGGATTTTCAATTGATCCTGGGCTCCTCTGCGCATGGCTTGATGTGGACGTTTGGGTCCTTTTTGCTGTGAGGTTTGTGAAGCCATTACCAGTAATAGCTCCTTTACTTGAAGCAGACAGATGGAAGGCCAGCAGCTCGACATATGGAGTCCAATTGTGTCATTTTCAAGCAACTCAAACAGAACATTTTCCAGTTACAATCCTGCTTGATCTGATATTAACCGGCTGAGCTTTTGTGAGCAACCATTGATAAATTTGTCACTAACTGAAATGTGAACTGATTTGAGTTGCATTAAATAGACCAAATCAACAAAACACCCCCTTCATCTGTTAGCCTTCCACTGCTGAGCAGTCCTGCCAACTTTCTGTAATATGACACTTGTTTACTGCAGGTGGGCTGACTAGTAAAAGGAATAACTTTACAGAACCTTGCATCCAAAATCAGAACCATCCCTGTAAACACAGAAAAGTCCAATGTTGTTTATCAGAACTGCAAAAACAGCGACCCTGAAGTGACCAGAAATCTTCCCTGCTTGTGTTTCGTGTTGAGGCCTTTGCCGCTACGTAGGTGGGTGTTTATGCTTCAAAATAACTGGCTTTCGTGGGGTGGGGGTTATACCAACTGCCTCAGATTAGGCATTTAACTCCCCCTCATAGTTTATTTTTGTATTTATACAAGAAGTACTTTTTCAAAGTCACAGTTAGTGATTTAGTTGTCTTTTTTAAACCTTTTTAAGGTCAACAATCAAACATGTCTTAGGGTAGTGGTAACAGAGGGGGTTTCCCTTTGAATCGCCAACTTCTTAACTACAGTGCTGACTTATTTTAGACGTGCACACAACCACCCAGAAGCAAATGATGACTAACTTGTTCGCTCGGAAGAAAAACGTCTGTCCGTTGGGGGTGTAATAGAGGGCGGCGTCTATCCGATCTTTGGGAAGTCCGGAGCCCATTTCCTTAATATACTTGGGGTAGCCAGTGTCAAGAATAGATTCGGTAAACACCCAGTACCTGTCCCCTGCAGACAGACAGAGACAAGGACCAACAACATGTTAGCCATGTCATGGTTACACACAAACGCTTTAGTCTTAGTATACTGGCTGACCTTTGAAGAAAACAAATTTCCCCTCTTCATTTTCAAAAGCAGAATTTAGGTGAGGGGGCAATCCCCTCCAAAAGTGACCAGTGGGAATGGGGTATCCATCCATCACACGGCCGTTACGGACTCGCCAGAACCATTTGTCCTGAAATTTTGAACAAAGACATGGCTTTACTATCGACCAGCAGCACAAATGTAACCAAAACCGGAAAGCTTTCGCATTGAGTTTACCTTGAACACGAACATTTCTCCTCTGAAGATTCCGATGGTGTCAAAGTGTCCATCGCAGATGTCGGGTCCAAAGCGAGGCTGGTCTGGTGAGTGAGTGGGCTTGGGGTCGTGGTCGGGTGGATGCGGCGTCAATGGAGGCGGCGGCAGCTCTGATCCGGATCCTAAGTGAGCGCAGATACATCTCAATTCATCAGGAAACCAAATCATAATTTCAACGTTTATGTTACAGCACTGTACAAATAACTTTTCCACATTTGGTCACATTCAATAAAACTAATGGTTTTATGGAAATGTTAATCCAATAGACCAACGAAAGTGAATAATTGTAAAAAGGAAGCAAAAGAATGAATGGTTGACCAACATTTTTTACAAATAAAAATCTGAAGTCTATGGTGTACATTTGTATTCAGAACCACCTTTGGCTGCGGTTAATGCTGTAAGCCTTTTACAGTACGTTTCAACCTGCTTTACGCATACGTAGATCTTTTCTGTGCCCTTTTAAAGCTCAAGATGAGTCACATAGGATGAACATCTATTTTCTAGCCACACATTTTCAATTGTATTTCGGTCTGAACTTTGACTGGGCTATTCTGACACATCAATATGCTTGGAATATGCATTAAGGCTGGTTCACACGACAGGTTTTTAAAATAGTCGGCCAATTTTCAAAGCCTGAGAGACACCACAGGTAATGATAGAATATCGTAGATATAACAGGTTTGCTCATACAGCGTGTGGTGTCCGGTCAGAAGGCGAGCACAACAGACCACACCCGAACAGATTTCACTCAGGATCATTCAGATGTCAGACGGGACATATTGCCAAACCTCTCGAGATCAAACGTGAGTTCAGAGTAAATAAACGTGGACGACGAGCAGAATAATGGCGATAGTTTGTGGACTGATTTTAACAGAGAAAAACATAACCAAAAGAAAAGGTGTTGGTTGAACGACTGGAGACAGTGCAGCTGTACCTTTGCTGCACTGTGATATGGAGGTGAGTTGGTCGGATTTTTTCTCACCTCGCTTTCTGATTGGCTACATGTTACATTCAACAGGCTGTGGGCTCGCCTATCCTGATCACTCTTAACACACCACACACGGCAGGAATATCTCTCAAGATTATCTTAAGAGCCACGCCGATAGACGGCGCCTCTCGGAAGGGGGAGATTGGGGCTAAAAATCCTGCCGTGTGAAGCAGCCTTTACATTGTAGCTATGGGCATACGTTTAGGGTTACTTTCCTGCTGGGAGCCTTAGGTGTTTTGCGACCTCTAACAGGATTTCTTCCAGGACTGTTGAGAATTTAGCTATATTCGTTAACTTTGAGCAGCTTTCTTGCAGATGCTGAAGAACATCCCAAAAGCATGATGCTGCCACCACCATGTTTAACAGTGGGGATAGTGTGCTCAGGGAGGTATTATTAGTTTTCCTACACAGAGTTTTGTCTTTTTACCCCTACCCGAGATGTGGATCTCTGCAGCTCCTCCAGAGTGAGCTGGAGGAGCTGTCACCTTCTCTAATGAATGTTTTCATGATCCAGCCTCTCAGTTCAGGTGAAAACAAATAAACAAAAATGTTCATATTTCTATTCATGACAGATTTTAAATTTTACTTCCACTTCACAAGTATGCCCTAATTTGTACTGCTCTCACACATGTAACCCCACCCCCCCCCCCACCACCCCAAAAAATCTGTTTGTAATGAAACAAAATAAATGTTTAATCATGTTTTTGGAGACCAAAGAGCTGTCAGTTTGAAAATCATAGCAAGACTTTGGGCGGCTGTTGCGATGAGAGAGAGACGACAGTTTAGAGGAACATTTTTGTTTCGAACCCTTGATAAGCAAAGAAAAACATAACGCTTAAGGTGTGCAATAGTTTGTGCCTGCAACACACCATAAAGTTGCTGAATGCCTCTGCGGTCATCTTCAGGAAGTTGGAAGTTGTCCGTGTCCATCCACTGGTAGAAGGGAGCCATGATGGCTGAGGGGTCATGGGAGTGCTCAAGACCCAAGGCATGGCCCAGTTCGTGCACCGCGACAAGGAAGACATCGTTACCTGGAACACAGAAGACCCATTACACTGACTGCTTCGTTTTGAGGAAGAGCCAGGCACTTCTTCCGGGGAGACAAAGTTTTTGACTCGAGACGGAGGAATCACGTCCTTCCACATTTAGAAATGACTCAGAAGCACATCGCTCTTACACATCAGCAGATCAAAAATAAAATCAGATGAACTTCATGTGAACACAAGTTTGACTCAAAGCGCTGACACTGGGGATTTCTGTGGTTTCTGCACTTTGAAAATAAGCACATTCCTCCAAGCTTTCTCTGCCTCAAAAGCACCGACGCAAGTCTGGACCTGCACCAGGTTTTGCTTGTGACAGCAGAAAAAAAAGCGCCCGGACTCCAAACAAGTTACTCCCAGTTTTGGAGAATCTATGAAGAGATGAAAACCCTCGTTTTACTGTCGTGTTAGAGTCGCCTCACCGTACAGATCCCGGTTTCCAGTCGTCCATGGCTCGGCGGCGTCAAAATGAGTGTCTCCTCCGATGCCGTTGCCAGGAAAGTAGGCATGTGCCAGGAAGCCCCCCTCGCCATCGAAAGGGCTGCTGTCGCCGTGGAAACCCTCCGCGAAGAACAGCATGATGTCGGCAAACTCCTCCACCTTGTCCCGTATGTAGCTGTAGGGGATTTCCCTGAAACGGAGCGGGGTGACGCTCTCCCACACCTTGAAGGCCTTCCTGATGGCCTCATGGGTCTCATACTCGCCCACCTTCGGGCTGTAGTTCTGGATTCTGCACAGTGCGAGCAGTTACGTGCGACAGTGGAAAAGATAAATAAATAAACTATAAAGTACACAAAGCACAAACAATATCTTTCAAATTTGTGATTTTAAACATTTGCTAATCGGGAGCAAAAAAAAATATTCCAAAAGTACTGTTGAACCTTTTCATATTTTGTTATGTTATAGCAACACATTTTAGTGGATTTTAGCGGGATTTCATGTGACAGACCAACATAAAGTGGTGCAACGACGGGGAGTTGAAAGAAAAATTGACATGGTTTTCAAAAATGTTTTGACCAGTTAAAATCTGAAAAGTCTGACATACATTTGTTTTAAGCTTTGTAGAGCCACCTTTGGTTGCAATCGCATCTTCTTTTTGTCCCTACCAGCTTTGCACATACTGAGAATGATTTATTTATTTTTTTGCTTGCTCTTCTTTGCTCAGTCAGACCGATGTGTGGTGTTAGTTTTCTGTGAGTTTAAGTGGATGGGCATGTCTTGGTAGGTTTGCAGTTCTGGCAGACTGTTTTCTCTTTTCAGATAATGGCTTGAACACTGCTCTGTGAAATGATCTTTCTCCCTGATTTGTCTGCTGCGTTCCTTGGTCTTCATGATGCTGTTTGTTTACCAATATTCACAGGCCTTCACAGAACATTGAGATTTATGCTAGGATAAATTACACCCTATCTGCTAATTTAAGTGACTTCCTAAAGCAAATTCTTTAATTCAGGGTTTTATTCAGATGGTTCAAGGTAAAAGGAATGAATACAAATGCACACAATTTTCAGATTTTTACTTGATTGAATTTATCATTTTGCTTGTACTTGAGGAATGCTTCATTTGGTTCACTTATGACTTTGCTGACTTACGAAAACGTGATATCTTTCTTCTGCCACTTCAGGTTCTGAATGGCGTAGCGCTTCCTCCTCAAGTTGCTCTTCAGCTCAGCTCCAAACTTATCTGGCACTCCACAGCGCGGTCGCTTCATGGCCCTGTGAGAGAGAGCGAGAAGAACAAAGTATGTTCAGTTCAGGGGCAGAACTAGTACGTTTTGTATTATGTGCTTCGCCTTTTTTTTGTTCAGTGCACATGGTACTAACTCGATCGTCTTCTCATCCATGCTACCGGTTACTGTGAGGCCGTAGAACCTCTGCATTGTGGCGATAGCTGAGGAGTAGGAGTGAGGGGAGCGAAGGGAGTGGGTCCTCAGGTCTCCTGGGGGAAGGTAACCATACTGCTGCAGCCATGACTAAAGATCAAATAAAAAAAGAGAAAACTTATGAGAATTCTCATGAAAAAAAAAACGTAATTTCTGGTTTTATCCAAGATAAAACATAATTGAGAAATAAAAACACATTTCAGCTGTTTTTTGTTGATGAACCTGTAGGGGACACGGTATCATACGGCACAAGGACGGCTACAAGGAGTACAAGTCCAGGAAGTTTATGTGCCTGCAGCGAAAACACATTCCACTCTGGGAGCCAAAATGAGCTCCTAAATAACTTCTCTGTTTTGTAGCCTGAAGGAGTTGCATCATTTTCAAGGACTTGGCCAGACTCCAGTTAATTATTAAACCCAAACGCTATTCAACCATCAACATGACTCGCCCCAGTGAATATGTGGACCAACACAGAGCAAAACCTCTCACAAGGACAGTTCAGGTTTCAACAAAATGCCAGAGGGGCCGTAATTAATACAATTCCCCTCAAAAGGTTAAATATTTAACGTCAGTTTCGGGTTTTAAGTTATTCAGTAGCTAGTCTGTGTAACTTAGGTTACAAAGATATATGAGGGATTTCTTTGCCCGTTCTGAGCACATGGTCACTGAGCTTTTTTTGTTCTGCAGAACCTTCAGCCTCAGCTAAAGCTTGACCTGATATTCCCCTAAAAACCCACTTCACCATGTTTCTGGTTTGACATCTGAGCCAGTGGCAGCGGCTTTGCTCCACACTTCGCCCACAGAGCTTCTCCTGGACCCTTTGCCTTTTTAAACCAGAACCAAAAAAACAACACTGAGGTCAGTGCAAACGTTGGTAAATTATATTTTGCAGGACGCAGTCACTTTGTGATCTCGGCTGTGGTTAAATGTTCCCTTTTATGTTTCAGATATATTGTATTCGTGCTTGCATGAAGTAGACTGATTTGTTGCAAACAATTGCACAAGGTTATTTGTTGTGAATGGTGCGGTTTCAGAACTGGGGATAATGAACGTGTGCGCAGAAGAAGAGAATAACTGAGGCAGAAAAGCAGAGAGAAGGGAGTGTCCCGGGGTTGAGACTCGGGCCTCAACGTCAGACAGTAATTTAACTGGGAATTTCTCCTGAGCAGCATCCAAACCTCAGAATCAAAGTGCACCCCCACCCCCTCCTCATGTCTTCCTCCGTTTCTCAACACACTAATTCTCGTCGTCTCCCATATCCCAATTTTATGGAAAACCCATTTGCTTAAATGATCATAAGGAACCACACCCTGACCGATTAAATGTTTTGCCTTGCAGCTTATTTCTTGCAAATGGTAAATACTAAATGTTTTTATTTGTCAAATTTTCCAATGTTTTCCGCTGACATTGAACATCACATGATGCCCTGTCCACATAGGGGACATTTTCTATCGTTTTTGGACTTCCTGTTCACAAATAAACTAAATATGTAGTGATGAAAAGGAATATTTAAAAAAAAAAAAACTACTATGTTTGCAGCATATTTATGTGGATTGGATATCTGGACATTAAAAACGATGATGTTGATACCCAGTTTGTGCATGCCCTCAATCGCTTTTATCACCTAAAAACAAAACAACAGTTAAACCTTTTGTATGGGATTTTTTTTCCCCACCACTTATCTTGTTTTGACCAATTTTTCCATTAAAACTCAAAGCTAAGAAGGAGATTATCTGACACAGTGGAAAGGCAATGTAAAAGATCAAATTAACTAATATTGTTTCGGTAAAGCCATTAGTCTAAACTCTAGCAGTGCTGCAGCTTTGAATTAGTTAAGCCAAGCACTGCTGTCACCTTGGACTGCTTTAGCCTATAGACTAAACTGGTTTAGCTTCACACTACCTTAACTCAGCCATGCTGTAGCCAAGGAGTACTTTAGCTTAGAACTAGTTTTACCTTGCTCTGCTTTAGCCTTGCACTGTTTTGCTTTGAACTGCTGTAGATTAGCCCTGTGGTAGCCTAGAACAGTTTAGCCCAGCACTAGCAACGCTTAGCCTGAAATAAAAGCTTAGTGGAGCACTGCTTTAGTCCAGTACTACTGTAGCCATGACCAGGTGTGAATTTCTTTATTTTCTTTCTTTGTCACCCGTGGGGGAAATTCCGTTTCAGTACAGCCGATCAAGAAAAAGACATATATGGGTAGATTGGAGACTGCGGCCGCAACCTTGCTAGGCGCCGCCTTCTTGCATAGTGGAGAAAGGAATACATTAGGAGGGCCTAGAAGTGATTTGACATAGCATTACTTTACATAGCAATACTATATTGGTATAGGCTAGCACTGCTTTAGCCCAACGGTGCTGTAGCTTTGTACTGTTCTGGCAATGTTCTGGGTCTTCTATAGAATTGTGATGTTACAGCATTTTAGAACATGATCCCTGAGTATGTGGAGCCATTAATGGTAAAGTCACCTCCTGCATGTGCTGAGTTAGATTATTCCTGTCAATAGGTTTACTTATTTTTATTGCTGTCATATTAAAGATGCTCATGAACCCTGTCTGAGTTCTGGCAAGAGTTGAATGGCAGCTTTGGAGGTCTTCAAAGGTCCAGTTTCCCGTTCTCTGTCTGTCCTAGCAAGACACGGAGGTCTTAGTGTTTAGACTTCACCCCTGAATGAGCTCTTTCTGGTTCTGACTCACCCCTGTGGACACATAAAGACCCACTGTTTGCTACTGTTACAGCACAGCTACATGAGTGGGAAAGAAAGAGTGGAGCACGAGAAGAAAAAGATGAATTTTACATGAGTCCAGATAACGCAGATAGAAATCACAACGAGCCCTGCAGTTAGTCGCCAATGTGCAGCGCGTGTGTCTCCTGGAATCAAAGAAAAACCCACGTTACCCTCATCCCATATTAATACTGACCTCTGCTCAGAGAAAAGAAACTCTCATGAATGACAGAGAACACTTGTTTTAACTTTAAGGCATTCATGGGCTCCTCAGGTTACTTGACAAAGTCTTATTCAGTGTCACACACTGCTATTTTTGATCACACTTACAGGCTGGGTAACTAAAGCAGAACCAGGAAGAGGAAGTGGTCAGTATTTACAGTGGAATAACAAGTAACATATTGGGATTATAAAGTCTTGTGATTTTAAGTTTCAGATCTTTTTTTTTTCGGCTCATAACAGCCTTGTCCAAAGTTCTCCTTTCAGGGAACCACCCCCTTTACATTACTTAAACCAACTTATTCTCACACTTTTTGGTTGATTTGTGCTATTTTTACAACTTGTCATTGCTGATGAATCTTTTTCCATACTCCAAGGCATTTAATATATGTTTGTGAATTTCATTTGTCAATTTACAACACAAACACAACTTTTTCTGCAGTACAATAGGTCTTTTAATGATGCAATAATCCTTTTTTTAATGTAATGTCACTCATAATCCTTTATAAACGTTACACTATTATATACCTGCATTGCATTTCAATTGCATACAAAACATGCAACCTTAGGTAAATAACAGTCTGGCGACACCCTTCTTTGCACCTCTTACTGTAGCATATGTGATGTGATTGCCAGCTAAGCCCTGTTGCATCATTTGTTAGACATGTTGAAAAAAAAAATGCTACTATGAGATATACGGAACATTAGGGCTGCCCAATATTATACCATCATTGCAGTGGAAGTGTGTGCAGCATTGCTATCGTCTGAAATCCACATTTTGCATGCAATTAATAATATTCAGTCCGTTGGATGGAGTCTCCAACAGGCATCACTGCAGTAGATGCCCGCAGCTGACATAGATGATAGGTCAAAAAGTGTGGTCAAAACATCATTATGAATGATAAGAAAGGGAAAAGAGAGGAAAGTGGAGACTTATCGCCACTGACACGATAATCTCTATGTTCAACAATAATATTGTCGATTCATGATTATTTAATAGCTACTGCTACTAAGTTTAAACAAGTGCTACTCAAAAGTTGTTGCAGCGACTCAAAAGCATTAATCTCTTTGGGTCTAAGTGATCATTAGTTATACTTAAGAAAAATGTAAAATTGATTGGACAGGAAAGGTAACTTTCCTGAAAAACTACATTTTGCACTCTTCATCACAATGCATTCACTCTATACAAAACAGAGGCTCAGAGACGTGACAAGACTTGATGATTCTCAAAACATACTTTTTCACGTGTAGACCCATGTAAAATGCGTTTTTATATACGTCAACTCACTCGGTGGAGCAGTCGTGTTGCATGGGATGAGAAAAGGAGAAAATAGGACAGTTAGTCAGTTGTTCCGTTAGCTGAGGGCCAATGGAAAGAAACTTTGGTCACCAGTGATGGGAGTCCATCTGAGGCATGCTGGGTAAGCAGAGCACGCACATCTGCTTATTATACATCCCTTCCTCTACACAGAGGGCGGCAGGATTTGGTCAAATAACATCAAATTATATCTCTCAATTCCCTTGCAGCTGTCCATTACACGATTTGTGTGCATGTGGGCAGGTATATTCACCACAAGGGTGCAGAAACATTATAAACAACTCCCTGCTGTATGACGATTTGCTGAATGTCATGTCGAGGCTTTTGTGACCTCTTTCCCCTCTTTACAAAAAAACCTTTCTGACATATGGAATCCTGGGATTCCCCATCTGCTATTAGCGCACATTTGATGAAAGCTGTGTCCTATCAGTAAAAAGTAAATATCAGGCAGATATCAATGGCAGGAGAATGTTAAGAGGGGGGGGGCTTTTCTTTTACATTCAGGAGATGAGGTCATTCATTTGAGTGGTACCTTATATCCTGGAGCCCCTGCCAGATTCCCTTCAGGAAGTTGCCTGTTAACTAACAGCTTAAGGTTTAGACAATGGTTTGGTCTAAAAACGACACGCGCTTCCTCCCTCTTTCCTGCTTCTCTCCTCTTTTCCAACATGCAGTTAGGCTAACCTTACCAGTTTACTCCTCTGAGTTGTTCTAAACTACATCGACGAACAAAAAAAGGATTAGGTTTATTCACACGGGAAGGCATGCAAAACTGTTTTACATCCTGTCTAATGCAGTGAGACAACTGCTTCATTTTTCTCCCCCCCCCCCCCCCCCCGACACATTGCCTCATTCCCTAAGTGCATCACAATGCCTTTCTTTTTACTAGCCCACCACAACCCCCTTCACTGTCCTTCCTGTCTTCATCATCTCATTTTATGACTATCATCCTTTATGGTTGATGACGTCAGCTTGCAGACATTTTCGGGGGGGTTGTGTAGACACGGACGTGGGTGCGTGCTTGCTAAAAGTTGTTGGGTGCTGAGACAGCGTGGCGGTTTTGGATTGAAGCTGACCACTTCCTTCTTTCCTTCACCGCTGACCACAGGAAGTGGCATGTGTTGTCACGCTATCTGCAGGTGTTTATCTCAGCTGCCAACAAAGGTTTTAAAAAAAAAAAGAAGGAAAAATCAACACATTGCCACAGAAACTTCCTCTGCCCAGTGCCAAAAGTTTCATTAAAGAAGTCTTCAGATTACGCAGCATTATTTACTAGATGTCAATGGGACGTTGCTGTTTATTGAGTTACTCCACAGTTAAAAAATAGCATCACTGAAAAAAAAAAAAAAAGAGCGCATTTGTGCAACAGTATAAATGAAGTTAATTTGAGGATAGAAAAATGTGAGGTAATGAGGCACATTATGTTGTTTGTTTCTTCTCAGGCTATTTTATGGAAATAACTGTTTAAAAGAGCACAACATGTAATTTTACCACTAAATGTAATGAAGGGAGTGGTGTGTTCACTGTGCTACGTATAACCAAGTCCTGTCACCAAACTAATGGAACTATAGTTGAATAACATGAGATTAGTTGTGCCGTTGCAAAAAAGTATTGATTTTAAACATTTTAAAAGTGTTCTCATTGTTTGTTTTCAGCCCCCCCCCCCCTTATCAATAGCTTGTAGAACTACATTTCTAATTCAATTCCAGCTACAAGGCTCTTTTGGGGGATGTCTATCTACTTTGCACATCCATGAGCTGAAGGTCTTGCCCAGTTCAGTCAGATTGGATGGAGAGCATCTGTGAACATCAATTGTCAAGTTCTTCCGCCGATTCTAAATTGCATTCAGGTCTATACTTTGACTGGGCCATTCTAACACATGACTAGGCTTTGTCCGTTACCTTCTAGTTCTGAGTAGTCGTTTTCCTGCTGGAAGGTGAACCTTCACGTCCAATCCCATGCCTTTTACAGCTTCTAAAATGTTTCTTATAGGATTGTCTTGTATTTTGCTCCATCTGTCATCAAATCAACTCTGATCAGCTTCCCTGTCCCTGCTGAACAAAAGCACTCCCGCACCATGATGCTACCACCAACCCTTTGTACTATAGGGATGGTGCTAGCCTTTTGCTCGTTTTTGCATGCAAAATTTTTTTTATTTCTTTCTCATCCATCCAGAACACCTTCTTCCACCGGTTTGCTCTGTCCCCTGCACGTCTGGTGGCAAACTGAAAATGAAATGTTGTAACTTTCTTAAATTTCTGCTTTCTTCCTGCCAGTCTTCCGTGGAGGCCAGACTTAGCTTTCTCCAGCACCTTCATCTCTGACCTAGTCAGTGTCCTCTTTGGTCATAATGGTATCTTTTGTTCAAAAATGTTCCCTAACAAACCTCTGAGACCTTCACAGAACAACTGGATTTGTTCTGAGAATTAATTACACAAAGGAGGGCCCTTTTGACCAGTTCCAAATTCCCAAGGTTTTTATCTGTAAATAATCCTGAAAACAAGGCATCCTTTTCAGAGTTTTGTGCTCTTAACATGTCAAAATGTAAAAAAAAAAGGTTAAGAGGTAAGTAAACTTTTGAAAGACGCTCTCGTTGCTGTCTTACTTTACATTTTACAGCTAAGTCTTTCATGCCTCCAGCCTAATGTAGGTCAATACAGAAACTGAACTCTTGTTCTTTTCCACTGGCACAGCTGCAGCTCGAACTCCTTATAGGCCAGAGGCGGGATGCAGTGGTCATGGAGAAGTTTAGCGCCACTGTATGATTTTCAAAATGATTCAAGAACTCTTTGATCTCATTCACACATCCCTTAGAAATACACCGACGGTTCCCAGATGGACTTGATCTTTGCTGATGCCACTGAAGGAAACAGGTGTGTGGAAGTATCTTAACTCAGTCACTTCCTGGAATTAACACTAAACTTCCTCATTGCCTCCTGGGAACACCGTCACAGCAGAGTCTAAACAAAATCAGATCCGGAGAGAGAAATCTAAACTAAATCCTTCGTCGTAATAGCATGTTTTCAGGATCCTTCACAGATGGACTTGCTGAGACGCAACAAAAAACCCTCAGATTGTGAGACCCGCCTCGCCCTTAGCGACTCAGATATGACATATGTCAACAATTAGCCTACATTTCCCCATGTCCTTTGAGCATAACTCCCCCCACATCTCACAATCCCTCCTTCAATAAAAAATTGCCTCTGTCTCTGACCCAAACCACAATACAACTTCATGCATTACTTGCACATTTCTTCCTCCTCTTGCTCTTGATGCTTTTGCCCTCTCAGCACTTTTTTGTGTTTTTATGAGGCTATCATCATTATGGGCTATTTCCCCTAGCCCAGGGTCAAAGCCCTTCCCATCTTGCCACAGAAATTATTAGCCATTAAAATACAGACTAAACTACAAAGCTGTCAAATGGATTGCTTTGGATTCGAAATGCAGCACCTTGCGAAGGTACTCACGCAAACAGATTCACAAATAAAGTCCACAAATGTTGCTTTTCTGGTAGAAGAGTGGTAGAAGAACGCCACTTGGCCTTATTAGTCCAAAAATGATGGCCTCATTTGACGGTAACATGCTACAAAGCCATGCTGAGGGAAATGCAAACATGTGGGACCAAACACATCAGATTTTCAGCCGTTTTATTGCATCTTTGCAAAAGGTAATTTGCGTAAAAAACAAAACAAAACAAAAAACTCACAGTACATGGCCCTGAACACATCTCCACAGTGAAACAGCAGGGGCAGAATGATGCTGTGGGGATTTTTTTTTTAACCAGGTTCGTCCCATTGAGATAAAATATCTCTTTCACAAGAGAGACGTGGGCAAGAAGGTAATAGCACAGTTACATTACTAAAAACATTAGAGAAATACAATTTACATTCAAAACATCGGTTATATGAGACACCTGCACACAAACGTGGTAGAGTGCAGTGTTTTCAACAATGATTTCAACAGAGCTTTAAATCGCTTTGCTTTTCTTTAGCAGGGAAAAGAAGGCTGGTCAGAATTGATGGACGGAGCTAAATAAAGGCCAATCCTGGAAGAAAATCCCTAACAGGCTCCAGAAGACTTGAGACTGGGGCGTAGGTTCATCTTCCACCACAACAACCCTGAATATACAGCCAAAGCTAAAGTGGAATGGTTTTGATCAGCACATATGCATGTGTTTAAATGACAAGGTCAAAGTCAAGACAAGACTTAAAATGTGATGTTTATAGACCCTCTCCATCCAATCTGACAAGAGCTTGGACTATTTAGCGGAGAAGAACAGAGCACAAAAGTAAAAGTCCCAAGACGTGTAACGTGTGGTAGAGAAATAAATCAGACTTGACCCCTTAATTTCAGAGAAAGGCAGACAGTTTACGACTTAGGTGACTTGTAAAGGGCATTGATTGCTCTGGTCTTTTATTTAGGGCTAAAAGATTAGAGGGGGTGGAATAGAAATGCGCGTCGCGCTTTCAATTATGTGTGCTTGTAGCGTGATAACATTAATGTGAAAAATTAAACGGGTGTGAAAATTTCAACTTTTGTGCGCACTTTACATTTACCCAATAGTTATCACTCTCAACCTTTTCCGCTCATGTTTTACTTGCCCCTGATTTGTCGTCTCTACGCACGTGGATAGCGTTCAGAAAATGTAATTTCTTTCGTACCAGCAATTAGAGTTGATCAGTTCGCAGTTTTATTTCTTTAATTGGGGGGTTGTTTTTGACTCGCTAGACCCAGTGCAGACTGAAGCGTGTGAATTTAGAGTATTTTAGATATATTTTTTCCTCACCTCTGGGTTGATGTCCCGCGGCGTCGCTCCGTGCGCTCTCAGCTCCCAGACCACCGCCAGCAGCAGCAGCCGGACCACCGACCTCACCTCGGATATCATCGCTTCACGCACAAAATATATATGTTTCTGACTTTGGCAGACGTCCCCGTGTAGGTCTGCACACTCTTCCTCCTGTTCTTTTGTCAAAACATCATCTGCGGATGGAAAGGGGGGGAAAAAACAGCGCTCCTTTTCTTTGGACGCTGGAAAAGGCCGACTCGGGCAGGACAAAATTACTGCAGAAAACGCGTTCCTCTTCAACTTCAAACTCGCGTTATTTCAACAGATAAATATCCAGTCTGTGCATTCTTTTCGCCGGTTTGTTTTGTTTTTGCGTATAGTGACAAACTTAGCTGTAGTTACTGAGGGCAGGAAGTAAAGAGGGGGGCTCTGGGGCTGTCCAAGTTCTGCGCAATGTTCTCCAGACGTCGCAGCCAGGCTTTGTTTTCCACCCGAACCGAACCTCTCTATCTCCTCCTGTCCTCTCTTTGCAGGACTTTAGTCAGCCTTTTCTGACCCCCTCTCCTCTTTCCTCTGCAGACGTGGTGCTGTGATTCTCCCGGGAGGTTTTTTAGCTGGAAAATATTGGGTTGTAAACCTCCGCCTCCTCTCAAATCTGCCCGCCTCCTCTTGGAAAGCTAAATGGATTTAACTTGATGACCTATCAGACTTGGCAACGCTTTTTCTTACCAATAGGCGGCGAAAAAAAACGCCCTAATGCGCCTTATGATACACATAGCTGTTGTTATCCATAGAGAAAAAAACAGTCACAATATTTCTGTTATTCCAGTTTAAACTGTATTTCTACTCATTATTCCCCAATCATTATCATTTTCTTAAGCCCTTTATAAACCGATTTTTACTTTTACATCGGTTAGAAACCTTAATGTCTTTCAACAATTCATTAACTTTTGCACATTCAAGCTTTTCTCTATTTATTGACTTGTTTAGGACGGATGGAAAACTGGCTCTACACACCGTTCAGCATCTCTGCCATCAAATTCCTTTAAAAAAGGCAGATTGCGCCCCCTAACGCACATTCAGAGTATGTAAAACAAAAAAACTCACATTAAACGAGTGGTTTCATTGAATAAGTTAGTTTTCCTGTTATATTAATTATTGCTATTCAAATTACATTCACCCCAATCAGTTATCCTTTTTGTGCATCATACCACCTCTTTGGCACTGTCAGCTTTGTTTATTTATTTATGTACTTCTACAAATGTAATCATTCATTTTGGTCATCTGTATTTAACACGGCATCTTTTCAAGTCTGAATTTCTATAGTTCAACTTTATCAGTTCATATTTGTGGACCGGCTGGTGTCGATGTAATTGTCTGAATTTATCCCAGTATTTGGCATATTGGATAGAGATTGGCAAATAGCTTCTAGAGGTGTTTCATTAAAAGTATTTCAGTCAAAAGAAGGCCAAAGGTTAGGAGGTAGGGTGTTCTAATTTTTCTTCTTTTTTTTCCATCTCCAGTTTAATGAGTAAAACAAAGCTAATTTTTGCCATTCAGTATCTTGATTCAGACTTATGTGCACTGTGCACGCAAAGAGCCGCCAAAAGTCAGCACTCTGGCAATGGGAACAGTGATCGTTTTCATCTTATAGTGATCATGACAGAACCAACCCGTCACATAAATGTCGACAAGCAAACACATAATATTTCTGATACTTTATGTCTGTGTGTAAGAAAAGAAAATACGTCAATTACCCCATTACAACAAAAACTGTAGTGTCAGAAACCACTAATCAAGTAGTGCACATTTTTTTCCCCAAGAGAATATTTTTAATTTGGGGACACATAAAGTACACCTTACAACAAACGGGCATATGCTTTAATATATATCGCTATAAACATGTAGGTTTAATAAGTTTAGTAGCTTAAACGTGTTACAGATTTCACTCATGGGTCATACAGCAACAGTGACAATCACATTCCCCAAGCTGAAGGGCTAACATCACAGGACAGACCACGCCCTCTCTGGGCTCACAAAAACAGCACATGTGCTTTTGTTTTAATAGGACAATACAGTAGAAAATCAACTAAAAGACATGAATAAGTCCCCTCCAACAAAAAGATAGCAGAAAATAGCAACAAAAGACATTTTATCCCCTCAGTCCTCATTATATCAGCTTTATTTTCTCTTACAAAGCAATTCTTCAGTTTTCTTATTTGAAAACCGGGTCAGTTCCCCTACACTAATTCTTATACCCCTTTTGTATCAATATGAACTTTTTTTTCAACCTAATTCCAACAAACTAATTTGAACCGAATAACGTGAACTGGTTTATTTCCCTTGGTAGTTATGTACTTTCAATGAACAACACAGATAAATCTCCGCATGTAGTTTTCCAAAGATTTCATATTACACAGCGGTTTCTTTTATTGCGTCTGCAATCCTGTTTGGGCCTTTTGGTTCCTAGAACGCGATAGGTCGTGACTCCTGAAATCCTGAAACAGTCCGATAAAATTTACTGAACACATTTCCTAACAGTGGAGTATGAATAGAAAGCAGAAAATCACTTTAAAACATCAGTTTTCAACACAGATAAGACAAGCCCTGAAGGTGGGCACAAACTGATGCTTTATGGGTAAGAAATTACCCGTCGCCCACAACTCCTTCTGGCAACCACAAAAAAAAAGGTTAGTACAATGGTGAAGAAGCGAAATGACCAGCACCTAAACAATTCAATTTGGTTATACTGACCCCTTTTTGGTGTCGTGCGGGTGAGATTTTAATACATGGCACAACAGTCGCTAATTGTTTCAAAAATAACATGAAAACTTACACGCTTCCTCTTTTCTGTGTATTTTTCAGTGGCTCATTAAGAATGTGATAGTACAGGGTCTGCTTGTATGTTCATATGAGCATTATGAATCACATAATTCAAGTCTTTGAGACAATTTTCTTGTTGTCGTCGACAAACCCAGCAATAACTGGACAACTTCCTCTTTTATAACACAAGACACCCAAGATGGTTGGTGCACAGGGTTCACATATAAACATATTACTCTGATTATCAAACTAACAGGCTGCCTGAAACGTGTTATTGAAGCAATACTTTGTGAATGTCCATAGAGTTGTGCTAAAAGACAGACAATAAAAGGAAATACCAAAGCCTTTTCTAGCCAAACGGTCTGAGTTAAGTTATGAATCTTTTCCTAGTTCTTCCCCAGCTTCCTCAGCATTCTTCTGTGACTGAACAGAGTGCTGTGCTGATTTATTTTCACTTTGACCCACAGTCTGCGGGTCATCAGCTGACTGAGTACTGGTGTTGAGGAAGGCTTGATACTGGTTCCAGAAGCCTCCCGAGCTCCTAGTGGCGGGCATGTTTAAGGACACAGAAGATGCGGAGGAAGGGATCTGGTCAGAGGAGGAACGACTCCCCCTGGCTGGCGGACGAGATGGTTTGGTTACACCCCCATGGTGCTTCATATGTCCCTGAGAATGAATATAGATCAGGGTTGCACGATATTAGGAAGAGTTGCGATATGCGATAATATTGGTAAATGTTGCAATAACGATATAGCTTGTGACAAATACAGAAGATAAAAAGTGTTAATGGCTTTCTGCTTTGGCATCATAGCAAATATAGAAACATAATCATAAAAAGTAAGGTATCCAGCTACTAAAAAAATAATAATCTCAAACACAAGGTTTTAATGAAAGGATTGCCTGTGTCCAACTTGTGATGTCTTAGCAGTTAAACCATTTAGCTGTAGTTTATTAACTTTACCACCTCTTTACCCTCTCAAACTTTTTATATTGCGCTGAACAACAAATGTCACCAAACATATTAGGGGCACAGAATGCAAGCTGCTTAAATAATTAGCTAACATGTATTGCACTCCAGAGCGTTCTTTTTGATAAGCACTTTGCAATCCCGGATGTTGCAATAACGATAAATATGCAATATATTATGCAGCCCTAATATAGATACACATAGTTCTCACTCCATTTAACAATTCAGTACAAAGACTGACTGAAAGACTGTAACAAAGAAAGTGAGAAATGAAGGACACAAATAAGGACTGAAGGATGTAAAGAGGGGTACAAGGAATTACAGAAGGAGAAAAGGAAGAAAACTAAGAGAAGGAAGGAAGGGCAAAATATAATGAAGGGCTAAATATGACCTATAAATAATATAAAATATCAGCCAATATAGAGTAGAATCTACTGATAATTTCAACTAACATAAGACCAGGGTATGAGGGCTTTTGCTTCGGGGTTACTATGTTTTAGCAGGATCATCTTCACAGTAAAAATGTAGCTTACAATTACATTTTACTTGAATCCATTTGTATTGCAGGGAAATACGACTCTTTAAAAATAGTTTTGACTTTAAAAAAAGCAGTTCCATAGCAATTGCATAAGGATATATGCAATTGCAGATACACATTTTTACCAGAAAATATGTTCTTACCTTTAATCCACTGCGGCTAGCATACTCTTTTCCACATTCAGCACAGCAGTAGGTTTTCTTCTCAGGACGGGACATCGGAGATGGGAGGGTTGGAGCAAGGCTGATGGGCAATGAAGCATCAGGAGCTTCATTTGAACCCAGTCCGCTCATTTTAGTGGCATCCACCTGGTCCTCCTTCCCATATGAACCAAAATGAAAGCTTTGGCCTGTCTCTCTGACAGATGTGGTTTGTTTGTGCATTCCCGCCCTTGCTTCAGCAAACATGGGGTCTGTGTTCTCCACAGAAGGTGTCACTTTGGGGTCGTTGTCAGGTACAGTTGCTTGGTCTTGTTTTGGTGGAGCATTTGAAGGCGGCTGGTCTCTGTCTTCCTCCATGGGTTCTGGTGATTGTGGCCTGGTGGTGTCTGTGTGTGATCCCAAAGCTGCCTTTGTATCAGCATCGCAAACATCTTCAGTTGGGATAAGGTTAGAAGTTGCACTGGAACTAGTGTAATCGTAAGGAGCATCAGTGGCAGGTGTGCTTTGAAAGTCCTCCAGGTTTGGTGTGGAATCATGGAAAGCATCCAGGTTAGGTGATTCTTTAGCCTTTGTGGGGTCCATCAGCATTGGAGGAGACTCTGTAGTTTTGTTATCACTAGAGAGATGTGGTGAAGGATTTGATGTAGGAAAGAACATATCAATAGACTCTTGTTGCTGGTCTTTGTTTTCTTCATCAGGAGGCAAAGTGGGATCTGTCTTTTGGGAGACCTTTAGTGGTGCACTGACACAGAGGACAGGAGGATCTTCAGAGCTGTGTGGTGAGCTTTGTGTGTTAGAGTTCATGGTAGGGTCAGGGCTAAGGTCAGCCAGGGGGATTTGATTTGGGCTGGAGGGTGGGGACTTGTGGAGATCTTTCTCAGCTGGTTTCCTGCTGCAAGAGACAGGGACTGAGCCAAATACTTGATTTTGCAACTGTAGGTTTGCTTCTGGGCTCTTTGCGGGGCTGGTGTGAGGAGGTGATTTACTTGAGGGGGGCGTTTGATCAGTGGACTGGGAAAGAGCTTGTGCCAAGGATCTGGGATTAGATTCAGGTGGGATCTTCTGTTCAGAATCCTCTGTGCCATCTGGGGGCAACTGTCCACCAAGGTGCATGCGTATGTGGTGTTGAAGAACAAGAGCATTGGTAAACTTACGCTGGCACAATGGGCAAGAGTTTTGGACGTTAGGTGGCCGGGCATGATGAGTGGCAAGATGTGATCGCAGGCTGCCTTTGGTGGAGAAGGAGCGTCCACATATCTTACATGGAAATGGACGTTCACCAAGGTGTGTGGCCTGGTGCAGCCGCAGCGCTCTAGGACAACTCAACACCCGTAGGCACACCCCACACTGATTGGTTGTCAGATTATGTGTTGAACCAGCGGCATTTAGTGACGGTATCAAACCACCTGTTGTGGTATTTGCTTCATTACCACTCATCCTAAGAGCAACAACCATCTCACGGGTAAACTGAGAAACTGATGTGGTGATGTTTGACGACGGAGATGCAACCACATTGGTGGTGGAGTTGCCGGCATTTGTGAAACGGGTGTTTGATGAACTCCCTGTAGAGGAAGTGGTAGTGCTAGATAAAATCTCCAACATGGATGTCGGAGTAGAGGAAGAAAACCATGGAGTGCAGGAAAGTGAAGGGGCCTTCTCTAGCTTCTCGACCAGTCTCTGCAGCTTAGAGGTTTCAGATGTGGGAGTAGCAGATGCTATTGATGTAGGCAGAAAGGATTGAATAGTAGTGGGTGAACTAGGATTTTTAGGAAGGGAAGACATGGGGAGTGAAATATGGGAATGGCTGGAAGAGGCATGCGGTTGGGATCCTCCAATAGAAGGTAGCTGGGTGCGTAGCAAGCTCAATGATGGATGGCTGTACAGAGGTGAGTGAGCAGCCTGGATAGATGAAGAAGTAGAAACAGGTGAGAAAAGGAGCTTTGGTAGGTGAGCTAGCTGGGAATAAGCAGCAGGAGAGAGTAGAGGTGTATAAGGTGGGGTGTTTTCATCAAAGCGCTGCTGTTTGACACCTTTGAATAACCCAGCAATGGTAGATGATGAAGAAAGAGCAGGGTTTGAGAGAAGGGAGGTGGCCAAAGGAGAGGTGGAGGAGGAGGAAGAGGATGGGATAGAGGCAGCACTAGCAACAGCAGCAGTCCGATTAAGCTGCAGGAGAGAGTGTGAAATCAAAGCTAGATCCACACTAGGAGGTAGGGGCAAAGTGGATGGAGCAGATTCACCAGAGGTCGCCATAGAAAGTCCACTACTATTTCCAGTGATTGCCAAGTTTTCTCCGCCTGTTTCTTCATCCACCCTACTTTTTCTCTTTTTTTGTGTTATATTCAATCCACTGGTGCTTCCAGAACTGTCACTGATCTGTCCAATATCTGACCCCCCACTGGCCCCTAAAGCTAACCCAAATAAAGATGGTGGCAGAAGTGAAAGGGAAAGCTCTGGATTTTGTTCGCGGTGGCGAAGGAAGTGCACCTTCAGGTTGCCTCGTGTTGTGAAACGACTGAGACACACGGGACACTGGTAGGGCCGTTCTCCTGTGTGTGAACGGAGATGTATCTGCAGAGCAGAATCACTGCTGAATATTTTTCCACAAAAGCAGCAAACATGTTGGAGACGGCCAGCAGTGTTGGAACTTGATGTAGACGAGTCACTGCCAGCGGAGGCAGATTGCAGCTGTGAATTTGGGTTAGTCTGAGGTGTGGTGAGCGATGAGTTAAAAAAGGACAAATCACTCTGCCCACCCACTGATGTAGTATTGGGAGATTGCTCATGAAGATAGCGATTGGGTAGAGCCAAGGATAGAGCTAAAGCATAGGTGGAAGGGGGCACAGAAGCACCAGCAGAGGAAGTTGTAAATGAAGAAGAACATTGAGAGGTCTCCCACGAATGACCAGTCCTTCTTGTTCCTTCAATTTGTGATTTATGAGGTTGCAAGATTTGAGACAAGGATGTGCTTGGCTGTGTGGTTTTGTTGGATGTTTGAGAGGGGTGCAGGGAGGACAAACATGACAAGAGAGGAGCCAAAGAAGTAGTGGCTTGAGGTGCAGCAGGCTGTGTTAAGGAACCTGATGCATTTTTGTTGCCTTCCAGGCAGAGCTGAGGCAAGGGAGGGAGGATATGCTGGGATGGCGTATCTATGCTGTAGGAGTCGCCGCCAAGGCGTAACACCTGTCTACAGATCTCCTCTGTGATCTGCATCTGGTGGATCTGTCGTTGCTGCAGCACCCGGAGCTCTTCGAGGATCAGAGCGATGCTTAGCTGGGTCCTTATTGGTGTGGCTGAAGCAGATGTTAATCCTGGGCTTGGGGTGGGAGTAACAGGGCTTGGAGGACCCTCGGGTACCCGACTGGGGCTTCCAGGGTGTGGTGGAGGGCCTAATGAGGCAGAGGATGATGAGGAGGAAGAAGAGGTGGTGGTTGTGGCTGATAAGCCCAACTTGGGAGAGGCCATGTGTGCACTCTAGCAACAGTGGCCAAATAGCACTAGTAAGTCAGGTTTCAGACAGACAGTCAAAGGGCAGGTATTTGCTAAAAAAAAAAAAAGAATGTTTAAAGAAAATCAGAAGAAAGAGTGGTCAGTGAATCTTTGAGGGGCTGTGTTGGCAAAGAGGTTGTTAATGGAGCCCCAGTGGGTAGCGGGGCGTCTGAGAGTCCTTAAAAATGCACAGAGAGCAAGGGGCAGATGTGACTTTTGAGGAGAAGATGGGAAGCACAACAGAGAATCCGTGGTGACTGGAAAGGAAATTTACTTCACTGGAAGTTGTGATCTGGAGAGGGTTAAAGAAACAATCTAAATTTAGGAAAGGGAAGCATATTTTGGGTAAAATACACATTTATCAGAAATAAAAAAATAAATGTTATCTAGGTGGTAGCTGTGCCTTCAGATTTTATTCCCACCATCTTAAAATCCAACTTTATTTTGTATACATTGATTTCTGCTCATTGACCAATCAGTACTACTTCTTCAAGAAGGCAGTCGGGACAATTTTTGTTTATAATGTGAAAATAATGAGATAATGTAATGTGATAAAGTCACCAGTCAGCTTTTTTCCACCCAGGCAGACTGCTTATTCTACACTCACAAACACAAACATCATGCAGGCTATCCACAAACCTGCAAAGAAATACACAGTGGGGCCCTTTCACAAATGGAGCCTACTGTGTTTCCAGGGCAACACACAGCCAAAAACAACAGCCTTTAATACAACTACTCCTCCTGCCCCATTAAAACAACAAGCTGTATCTGCCGAAGTACATTCTTTCATTCGTCTCTGTCTCCTAAGCCTTCATCCTTTTAAGAGCTTGTGTAGCCCGGTGTTGTGCTATGGGTGAAATCCCGCCAGAATACTGGACCGTGAAACCGAACGCATGGCTGCCTGGCAGACGTGACCTTAAGCACTTTCAAGTCGCTTTCCCGATATTGTTTAGAGACAGGCAGAGAAAGCAAGGTTGCATGCAGTAAATGTTCTGTGGCTGCAGTTAGGATATAAATGTGACCATTATATAATACCTTGCAAAGTCTTAATGTCTCTAGAACTTTTGTATGTCTAGAGACAAGATTGTTTTGGCCATATATCTATGCAAAATAACTGAAGCTCAGTAAGACTGGTTGGAGAACATTTGTGAACATCAATTTTAAACTAGTCCCACATATTCCCCTTTAGGATTTAGGTCATAACTTCGATCGGGTCATGAATATGCTTTGATCTAAGCCATTTCTTTGTAGAGTATGTCTTAGTGTTCTGCTGGAAGCTGAACCCCCTTCACAACCGCAGATCTATGCAGCCCCTGACAGTTTTATAAAAGGAAAGTTGTGGTATTTAGCTCCTCCCATTTTCATTACTGATTTCTTACTGATTTCCTTGTAAGTGTAGAACCAAATAATTCCCACAGCATGATTCTGTCACCACTATGTTACACAGTGGGGATGGTGTGTTCAGGGGGATTTTATTTATGGGTATCCAAGTGAACTATTAAGCTTGTTTCTGTTTCATGTGAGAAGGGCTCTTGCCAGTTGGGACTGAGGCTGGAAACCAGTGGCCCACACAACCTTAATGTTTCTCTTAGGGGTGGACAATAATTCGATATCAATATATCAAAATAACTTTATTCAATAAAGGGGATATGACATTTCCAATATTTCCATATACATTACAGTCTATATTTACAGCATTTGTCACTGACGGAAATTCTGTGTTTTCTATAGTTTTACGTGTTTTGTTTTTTAAAGCAAATATGTTAATATAATAAAACAATAAAACAATAAAACATAAAATGTTATATTGGAGGAGTCTTATAAACATGGCAAAATCATTGTCATAATGTTCAGGCATCTGTTGTGGGCATTCTTGGCATTCTTTCTGAGGCTTTTATTTTGTTTATATCGATATCGTAATTATATCGTATCGACCGAAACTATATATATCGTGATATAAGTTTTGGCCATATCGTCCAGCCCTTGTTTCTCTGGACACTGACGAAAGCAAGAGACTAAATTAGCATTGTAATGGAAATATACCCCATGTATGAAGAAGGCAACAAAACTGCAGAGTCATTAATTAAACTGAGGCACTTGATGATTTGAAGCGATGATTTGAAGCGACTAGATGTAATCTTTGACCTTATTGGTGGGATTGTAGCTCAGACAAAAAAAGCCCAAACTAAAGAGGTGGTTCCCCTTTGTCAAAATTCCCGGCTGGGCCTCCTTCTCTTCTCTGCACTCACTTGTTTGTCCACTACTTTGCATTCAAAAAGAGAGTGAACTCCAGGTCTTTGGAGACAAGGGTTCTCTGCTTCTCTTTAGTGAACCTTTATACACTGGAGCTCAACTTCATCCCATTACAACCCTAGTAATGCAGAGTTTCCCTCAGCGTATTATAAGCCTGGCGGTCCACCAGGCTTTACTTGCCCTCCCACCAAGCTAAGTATCATCTGTTTATTTTAAATGTGTAGATGTTTGAGAGCAATATGAAACGGTGAGTAAAGGTCCCGCCAGGGAGAAAACCTCCCGGTCGACATTGCTAACACGCTAGGTGTTATTAGCTCGACGCACACTATGTTACTGCCCTCCTTCGAGCCGCATGATGCCCCCCGCTCCATGGTAGCGCACGCACTTCCCAGAGCCCACAGTGACCTACCACTAGGATTAGCCCATCTTCTGGGGGAAACCCTGTAATGGATTCCAATTTTTGTTTAAAAACCTCCTTGTAACGCTCATCTTTTTGTGTGGAAGATAAAAATGGTTAGCAGAAGCTACCAGTACTAATCAAATCTATACTCTTAAAACTGCTTGCTGAAAAAAAATATATTTTTTTTGTTATTTATTTATTAATTTTTTGATAACCTAGTCTTGGGTCAAATAGTCTTAGTCTTGGACCAATCCAAGCCTTGATTAATACACAACAACGTTGGGTTTTGGGTATGACCCAATGCACTGGGTTAGCGCTACAGCCAATAAATGGGATAGAAAGGCTAATGTCTTATGTTGAGACAATCAAAGTTGTGGCATGAAAGGAATAATTCATGACCTGCAAAACAAATGATGATTTTTATCTACGCACACAACAAAATGGGAAGCACTGTTTGTTCTGACACTTTTCTACCAGAACCTACATCCACTTTAACAATTGGAGCTAGATTACCTGTTGGATAACAGGGTTAACCTTAAGCTTTCTTGACCTCTGCAGACAGTAAACACCCCATAAGAGCTGCAGTTTCGGAGATGCTGGTGTTCTAGCCATCACTGTTTGGCCCCTTTCAAACTATCTCAGATCTTTACACTTTTCCTGCTTCTAAAACATCAACATTAAGGAAAAAATGCTCACTTCCTGCCAAATACATCCCACCCGCTAACACAGACCTGATCATTTTAAGGCCTCTGATCTACATCTGGTATAGATGTCCCAGACTGTCTTGTTGTGGTCAATAAAGAAAATCAGATATTTAACATTCATTAAGTGGTAAGCTACGCTTCCTTCAAATTAAAAACTAGAAGAAACATAGCTAAAAGTTGCAAGACACCAGCATGGACTGGAAACCACTGCTCTAACCCAAAACAAACTGGTGGTGGCTTGTTTATAGGGGACGCTTGGACGATACCCCCACAATAGTTGTAGGAAATAGGACACAGTAAAACACAGTAAACATAAATTACATAATAAAAAGTAATTACCACATCGGTTCTCTCACAAAACGCATCTGAGTTCCATTTTGGGTTTGTTTGAGGTAAATTTTTGGTATAAGTCTTTTTTAACAGTGTGGGGCGCAGGCCAAATGAGTGTGTACTGTATGTATCTTTGTAACCTTTTGACCTTTGTGTGACTTCATGCTGATCTCTCATTGGTTACTCAAAGATCCTCCTCAGGGGCATAGCTCTCTGCATCTGTGGCCAATCAATGTTTTTGTACCATTCTTCAGATTAATTCCTCATAGCTGTCAATCAAAGTCACATCCCTGGCTACTAAAATGTGCATAAATGAATGTCAGTCAAATTTGATGCAAATGTAACAAGTCAGACTACAACAATGACAAGAAAGGAGAGATAGGTGACAGTGACGGAAAATTCTGTCATTTAGTTTCAAAATGTTAAGCTTATGGGGCTTTTGCTGGAGGAAAAAAAGCAAATAAAGGAATTTAAACCACATAAACCAGACTTAAAAATCCAGCAGCAGGCAAATGACAGTCAACACCTGTTTACTTTCACTACACTGGGTTCCCCTTCATTTAAGAATAGATTTTAAACTTTTATTTCTTTTTAAAGCTCTTAACAGCCTTTCCCACCCACCACCCCCCATTTATCCGTGTTATTGAGCTTTTCTATTGGCACCAGGGCCTGTAGGTCAACATTTACTCACAGTTCCATGGATGAAATACAAACGTTGGAAGGGGGGGGGGGGTGTTCCTCTATAACTAAACTTGGCCTTTTTAAGTCAAAGCACAGAATTTTTTTTAATTCGGGCAGTCTTTTAATACTTAAAACTGTGGCGGCACTTCAGTTTGTATCTACCTCGTTTTAACTTTTTTTCCAACTACTCTCCTTATTTGTAACCTGTGTTCTTTATGTCCCGTTTTCCCCGTGTTTTTGTTGTTATATATTGATTTTGTTAAGCACTTTGGTCACCATTATCGTGGATGTGGAACGGGCAATAATTTATTGATTTATTGGTTGTCAACAGGTTTATTTTTCAGTAGAGTTTATTCTTGTCCCTACTTCTTGTGCACCTCCATTTTTAAAATCACAACCCAGCAATAAAATAAAGCAGATTTCTGGTACCAATGTTTGTTTTGAGCCACGAAACCTCTGTCCTGACAACAAAAACCCACCATTTGCATTAAGCCCCAGCTTGAGTGTATTATCTTTACATGCATCTTTTCCACTTGTAGTAAGCTCATTTGAATTAAAGGCCAATCAAAATTCACGCGGTACTCTTTAGCCAATAGGATTCCAGGCAGGCCTCTCAGTGATCGGAGCAGCTGAACTGAGGAATGTGTGCAACAATGGCGTTAAGGGAGCACAGCTGAGTGCACATCACCCTCTCACACGGATTCTCCCAGCACATAAATGCCGCTGACTGGAGGCACAATGCTCCCCTTTCTTATCCCCAAGCAGCCTGCTTACCACGTGGAGGGAAAGGTAGTGGAGAAAAACAGACAAATATACATTTTCATCCAGGCCCCTGTGGAAGCCCCACCTCCCGCATCCCTCCACTCCTTTCTGTCTTTCTGCTTCTCTCTCTCTCTCTGAAGGCTTGGGCAGAATAATAAAACGCACAGTTGATCTGATATCTGGATCAGTCGCTTAAATGCGATCTGTAAAAATGCCTTTTAAAACATGGAAATAATCTTTACTCCGATCAGAAAACTACAATGACTATAAAGAGTTAGAAACACCAATATAGTCTAGTTTAACATTTGGGCCTTAGATTTGCAACTATTCTACGAAATAGGTGATGTGTGCTACGAATAATAAGCTTTACAAAAAGACATAACAGTATTGTACACCTCACGATCATAGTAATTCATTAATGTAATTTAGCCATAAATGAGTTGTAAACACATTTACAGGAGGCTATCTAATGGCATTTTAAAGCACAAAAGGCTTGGGTAGTTTTTTTGTTGTGCCATCTTGCCTTTTTCCCCCTTTAACACGATGGCTGGGCGTTTTTTCCACCCCCTTTTTCTTCCCACCGATATTTTGAAATCCACGTCAAAAATACTGTGAGAGATGCGCGCTCCCGCTACTGTACGGCGACCTGTTGCGCACCGGGCGCGCTCCCACATCATAACAAGTTATGATTCATAAAATGTTATGAGTCCTCCGGAAAAACGCTGTCCCGGATGTGCATTTCCACCGCTAACCGCTCGTCGCAGACTCAATCCTGTTAAATATGACAGAAATATCACTTACCACGTTGGAAACGATGATTTTTTTTTATAACCCCCTCTTTTGGCACCGATGTTGTGGAATGAGAGGAGTGGTGAAGGGAGGGAGGGCGGAAAGAAAGCTCCGGGGCTCAGGTTGGATCGGCTCCGTCTTTCAGCCGGGACACTGGCGCAGCGTTTCCCTGTTCACTCCCGGGGATGCGCAGTCGGACAGCTGCATTTTTTTCTCTCCTTCAATTATTCATGCCCGTCGCAAATTGCATTTAACTCTCATAACAAAGGGTTATTCTACCGGGATGTGTTTGCAGGACGAGTGGGCGGTGCGGATAGCCGGACTCGGAGTAGGGGAGTGCATCGGGGGGGCAGGATTGGTTTCGTTGGCCGTGCGCGCTGCTCTTCCTCCTCTTTGTGTTTGTCGGGGCCCTGTTCTTGTCCGGCCTGACTGTCTGCGGTACCTTGTCTGTCCGCCTGTCTGCCCGGTTATCTGGCAAGATGTCTGGTGTAATTTATGACCCGCTCCACCACGCAGAGAAACACTGACCACTGCTCCACCGGCTCACAGTCAAAAAGAAAAGTAGCTAACACATTTGAAGTAAATTGGCTTTATAGACCTCCATTATTCGCTTTACCGTGCTGTAGCCTATGCTTTTTAATAAACAAAAATCCCAAATCGGGAAAAACGATGTCTTGCCACGGTTTTTGTTGCGGCCTTAAAACAGGGATTTGATTTGATTTGATTTGATTTGACAGAACAGCACAGAGCAGGGCATCATTTTGAGGAGGAAGGCAAATGAAACAATGGTTCTCACACATTTCACAAATGAAACCCCTAAACCCCTTTTCTCTGATGTCTCTAAATGAAACCAAGTGCAACCACTCGCCTTCAGAATTGCCTTCCCTATTAAATTGAGCCTCAGCTGTGTGTAAAATAATCTCAGTTTAAATCCAACTGTTCGGTGAAGACCTCAGAAAACCACTTGAGAAGACCAAGGAAGACAGCAGACATGTCAAGGCTTTTAAAGAATGTCAGAGCAGAGCGCTGTTCAATCCATCCATCCGTAATACTGTATATACCCGCTAATCCATGCAGGGGCCGTCTAGTGCCTATCTCCAGCGGTCATTGCATGGGCGAGAGACGGCAAACACCGTGGACAGGTCCCCAGTCCATCACAGGGCAATAAACAATTGTGCACACACCCCTAAGGTCCATTTAGAGAGATCAATTAATCTATGTTTTTGGAAGCCAGAGAGAACCCAGACATGCACAGGGAGAGAACATGGACATCAACCTGAACGCACCATCAACATGTCCACTGGGAAACATGGTGGTGGCAGTATCATGTGGCCTGCACGCTTTTCTTCAGGGACAGGAAGCTGGTCAGAGCTGCAAATGGGAATGCGGACGAGGCTAAATGCAAGACAGACCTGGACCCAAATCTGATAAAGGTTTATCAGATTTGTGAGACTGGGTCAGTAGTTAACTTTCCAGCAGAAAGACGACCTTAAACATACAGCTAGAGCTGAAAATAGAAGCATGTTATCTTTTCTTTTCCCTCCTTTTCACAACTGCTGGAAGGATGGAGGCACTTTCCATTCTTTACTTTCCCTACAGTTTGGGAATCAAAATCGTCTCATGATGTACACAGGTTGCCAGGTGCTGTAGCTCGTTATATCCACTAGGCAGCGCTCTGGGCCAAGCATTATAGACATGTTGCAAGGATCTGGTTTACAGCCTCTTTAGCAGTACAATAGACACTTTTCAACTTATTGAGTTTTAAAGCAGAGACCTACAAATTTTAGTCCATCATAAATTCTACGATGCTTCCATTATATGCAGTTCTATGGATCCTCACTGGGTGATCAGATTAGATAAATCAAATACTCAAACAGTGGCATGTGAAATGTTACACCATCTCATTACATATTTAACAAAACCTAAGATTAAATGTACAAGCTGTGCATGATAAATGACCCTCATCTTTATTGATGCAATTTAGAAAGTGAGCAACTCTGACGGGCAGCTAATTAATATTTACTTGATTAACTGATTGTGAAAAGTGTGAGCACCTCTGCAAACAATAATATTAATGCACCCAGGGAGCATTCTGGACCTGAGAGTGTTGCTCAGGGCAGTCTGTGGGATTCAAACTGGGAACTCGGACCCTTTCCAGGATACAAGCACTCTGCTCTAACCGCTAGGCCACCTCTCCCCAAAAAGAGAAGTTATATCTGTTTCTGGTCAGGAACATACAGCTGAAAAGGTGAAAACAAATCGGCAGTCACCCAAGAAAACCAATTATTGGTGAATATGTATCCTATGTGCAGATATATGCATCTATCAATCTATATCTATATATTTCTATTTCTCGCTCACTCTTAGCGTTCAGCTAAGGTGACTGATAGTGGCCCCATGGAGTTGGTATCCATAGCCAGAGTTGTTGATTGTTTGGCTGAGGGGATTCAGGCCTATGCAGAACAGTAGAGGGGACTGAGCATCTCGTTGGTATATTCCACATTTGATGGAATATACCAACGAGATACCAAACCTCCAAGGAGAAGCTGAGAAGCCAAAACAATCAGGACAGCCTAATTTAGGTTTGCAAAGTTGCATATGAGCAAACCACAAGACAAGACAAAGTCGAGAGACACGTATAAGTCAAAATTTCCTATGCTAACTGTGATATTTTGAGTGGGTTCTTGATTTTCTTTGATTTTACACAAGCAAGAAATGTGTTTGAGGTGTTGCCTTAAAGTGCATCTAGAAGTGGGCTTCCTTTTTGCTTAAATATTATGAGTTAGCCTATCAGAAGCTTACAAAGCATTGGAATCATCTTCTGGGTATTTATCAATTTCTGTACATGGCTACTTTACTGGCAAACCTTAATTGCAACTACACTTGCCTTTCTTTCAGCAGCAGCTTTATATTTGGCGTTGCAAGACTAATAGCGGTTGCCAGATGCTCTCACATGAGCTGCGGATCTCTGCAGCTCCTCCAGAGTTACTATACTCTGCCAACCTGTCAATATAGGTGGACAACCATGGCTCTACCACAGAGAAAAATCCTCTAAAGATACAGAGTATTTCGTCTGTAATCTTACCTAATAACTTCCCTTCACCCCCTCCCAGCTCAAGGTCAGGTGACTTCTCTGACCGCCATGAATCAGTTGGGATTAGTCAACATACCGGCTGCCCTGGACTGATGGTAGCACTCCACTTACACCAGGAGAGCAGCAAGTAAGGACAGGATTTTATTGATTATTTTATTTTATTAGTAATACTGAAGCTCATGGGGATACGGGAGTTAAAACAGCAGATAATCTACATAGAGCACAAGTAGAGGAAATCAAGACAGGGTGTCGAGGATGATCTCCTGATCCCTCCACTACAACAGCTTGCGTCTTAGTGAGTTAATGCTCATTTGGGGCTTGTGTTTTGTTCCTTTTATGCGATATACTTCGATATAAAGGAAGCCTAGTTTTGCTTCCCCCCCCCCCCCCCATCTGCTGTTTATTTATTTGCATTGGCTCCTTGGTACATTGGTCTTGCTGCAATGCCACGTTATGGATGTCAGTTCACATGTCAGAGTGGATTTGCAGTTGAGTTTGTTCACCTTAGATCATTTATGTCTGTTTGTTAGTTTGCCAACCTTCCATCTAATTTATTTCGTCTTTACTGGGTAGCGGTCTAATCTTAGAACAGAGCAGGCAAAATCCCAGTATGCAGGATTACTGGTCTGAGCGAACAGTTGGCGCAAATCAAAGGCTTCCCTCTTGTCCCTCTAATTCCGTAACACGAAGCACGAACTTGCAACTCGTGCAAATATTATTTTATTTGAGCCCCAAAGAGAAGAGCTGCTCATACATTGTTGCTGCTTCACCGATTGACCTTCCAAGTCACTTGTTTGCTCTGTTCTGTTTTGCAAATCAACTATTTAGCTTGTAGCTCTCATTAGGCCTCGTCTTCTGAGCTCCATGGCGTCTCTGGACGAAGAGCTGACCTGTTCTGTGTGCCGAGACAGCTTCAGCCAGGCCCACCCTCTACCTTGTGGCCACAGCTTCTGTCCCGCCTGCATCCGCGAGGCCTGGAGCCCTCGTGGGGAAAATAAAGGTCGCTTCACCTGCCCCCAGTGTCAGGAGGAGCACGGTGAAGTCCTGTGTGATTGCTGCCCTCTCCAGGCAGAGGACGGCCACCCCCCGGCGGCCGTAAAAACGTGCTTGAGGTGCGAGGTGTCGCTTTGTGCTGACCACCTTCGACCTCACCTGGAGAGACCAGCGTTCAGCACTCACCTGCTGGTGGAGCCTCTGGGGGACCTGACCCAGAGAAGGTGCCCATCGCACTCGGAGGTATTCCGTTACTACTGTGTGGATGAGAGGGTGTACGTCTGCGGGGACTGTCTGCTGGAGGGGGGGCACGCTCTGCACAAAGTCAAGCCGCTGAGACAGGTGGAGGAGGACCTGAAGGTGAGCAGGATGACTGTACAGCAGGTCTGGGCCTTTACAATGCTTTGCAAAAGTATTCCCACAATTTAAACTTTTTCCCAGTTAGTCATTCTACCACCACAAACCTTACCATATATTACTAAGACGTTAGATGGCAGACCAACACAAAGCATTACATAATTAGAAAATTGGGGGCGGGGGTGCTTTTCTTTAGCAGGGACTGGGAAACTAGCCACATTTGATGGGAAGATGAAGAGACTATGGAAGATAAAACACTTGAAACCAGGATATAGGTTCATCCAGCAGGACAACAAGTCTGAACAGACAGCCAGAGTTACAAGGGCTTGGGGTAGATCTGCAAAGAAGAATGTGCAAAAATGGTTATTCTTACATTCACAAAGCCAGTAAAGTTGTACCTCCACAGACTTGAAAATCTGAATGCAGCGCAAGGAGCTTTTAGAAACTATTGACTCAAAAGGGTGTAAATAAAATGCATGACCCATTGCTCAGATTAGCGTCATCACTTTCTTTTCACGATTATGCTCCACTATGTGTTTGTCTATCATATAAAATCTGGATGAAATGTTGTGGCTCTAAGGAGGAAAAATGTGGAGAAATTTACATTTATGCAAGGCGCTGTATATTTGCAGGTCAGGGTATGGCTAATGATTCTTTGATTTTACAGGTCATCTTGCAGACTCTCCTCATCAAAGCAGAAAAAAAACTAAAAGACGGGGAGAAAGTTCTCAAAGAGCATGAAAACATTGATTCTGCCATGGCGGTGAGTCAAAACCTGGACTTTATCAGTTTATGTTGTTGTCTAAACTATATGATGTTAATCCAAAACCTTAGGGACACAAAATGTGCTAAATGTAGGAAAAAGTTAGGACACCCTAGCCTAAATTAATTTAACCTCTTTTGGCTAAAATATCTTTAATCAGAAGTTTCATGTAGCCATCTACCAACATTGGTGCGAGGAAGCTATTCCCCACCGCTCACGTCTAGCTGTTTGAGGGGTTCCTTGCAGTAACAGCCAGATTCAAGACATCCTATGGCGTCTCAGAAGGATAAAGATCTGGGCGTTGACTTGTCCCAGGACTTCCTGTTTCTTTATTTAGTTCAGTTCTGCTTCAGCTGTATTTTATTTGTTGTTGTTTTTTTAGAGAAAGTGTCTTCAGGAACTCTCAGATACCCTGCCAAATTGATGGTGGATTCTATTATCGTGAGTTGGTAAGCTCCTGATGTAGCAAGGCATTCCCAAACCATCACACTTCCACCTCCATGCTTTACAGTTGGTATGAGGTTCTTCTCCTGAAATGCTGGATTTGGTTTATGCCAAACGTGTGCTCTGTTCTGGTTGTCCAAAAAACTACATTTTAGACATCTATCCAAAGGATATCATTCCAGATTTTCTGGATTTTGTCTATGTTCCTTCTTGTAGACGTTAGTCTGGCCTTCATGTTTTTACAGAAAGCACAGATTTTCTCCTTGCACGACATCTCCCATGAAAGTTAAACTTATGCAATCCCTTTTGGGCTGTAGAGGCATGCCCTTTCACATAAACAGTTGTAAAAGCCTGCAGCTGGCATTTGATGATTTTCTTTTGCCTATCGCAGCCTTCTGTCATGGTAGGTTTTCTTCGACAGACAACAGAACTGGCAGTTGTTTTAATCTGCCCCACTTGTAGACTATTTTCTGTACAGTGGAACGGAGGATTTAAAATCCTTTTGAGACCTCCTTGAAATCCTAACAAGCCTCATAAGTTCTTACCATCTTCTCTTGAAGGCCCCAGAAAGCTCTTTCAAGCTTACCACGTTGACCACTCTCACTTTAACAGTCATCAATGCACCAAACTAAATGCCAAAGGGTCAACCACTGCTAACCTTCTTTAAAATAATGAGTAACAATGTTCTCAACATGTGTGCCTGATGTGGTACACCTTTAGCCATTGTAAATTGGAATAATTATTGGGGTGTCCTAATTTATTGAGCACTAGAAATGTCATTTTTATTAGCTTGGTGCGTTGCAAATAGTTCCCCAATCCGCAGGTGTTTTAGTTTTCTTTGGTGTTCTCATTTTTATTATTTCTGTATTTCATTTTCAGTTGTTTGTTTTTTTCTTCAGGGTTTTGCCTGGCTTTTCCATTCTGTTTTGTTTGGTTTTGTAGTTTATTCTTGTTTTCTGTTATTTGTACATTTGAATATATTTCTTTTAAATCATTGTTTGCCCCCCGTTACTGGTTTCTTTGCGTCTTAGGCCCTGACCACACGGAGACAAGATTAGGTATTTTGTCATTAAGGCTGTGCGTCCACATGATCGCAGCATTTTGGAAGACCGTAAACAATAATTTTAGACACTGGGTCCCAGCGTGGATACATTTCAAAATGCTGGTTTAATTTTTCCGTGTATAAATGCGAGCTGCATCCTTTTCTAAATGATGATGCCGTAGCTTCACCTCTCTCTGTAACCCGCATGTGCCTCACTCTTACAAATAACAAGAAAGACAGTGCTGTGTGGTGTTGTGTTCTTTCATATGGACACATATTTTTTTCTTAATTAAAATTTACTGTGTTAATCTCTGTGTGGACAGGGCCCCAATTCAGCTTACTTTGTGTTAAGTAGTCTCCCTCTCTCAGCTTCCCTGCTTTCAGCCTACCACAGCTGTTCCACATTTCCTCTGATTAGCTCATCCAGTTCCTTTGTCATTCTCCAACCTGCCTCAGTATTTAAGCTCCTGGCTTTTCATTGTTCATTGCCAGGTTCATCTGTTACACTGCCCAGTTACTCCTTCAACGTTCCATGTCCCATTGTAAGGTTTTTGTTTTAATATTGAACCTTAACCGTGCTCATTCCAAGTTCTTGTCTACATTTTGGTACTGCAAACAACATACATAACCTGACAAATCTTTTCTTCAGCTTCGATGATCTATTAATATTACCTGAATTTTACAGCGTCATCAATATCAAATTGACATCGAATATCCATTTGTCCAAATATGCCAAAAAACAATGACTGTTATAGGGTGTTCAATTTATTTTTCATGACCTTGGTTGATGTACAATATGACTGACTTCCACCAGGACTCTCTAAAGCACGACGACAGCCAGGTGGAGCGCCTGGACACAGATCTGCAGGTCCAGGTGAAGAGGCTGGTGGTGGCTCTGAAGGAGATCACCAAGAAGGAACGGCAGCAGATCCTAGAGCGTGTGCACCAAGACCTCGCAAAAGTGAAAGACTACATGAGTCAGACGGTGAACATTCAGCAGTACCTAAACCTGCTGCTGGCAGAACCTGACCCTTTCCTGCTCATTTGGGTAAGACTCTCCCAACTACTCACTACAGCAATGGGAATTGGGTTATGCATGGAAAAGAGACCTATCCAAGTTAAAATACTAGTAAAACATACTTGCAGCATGGGTCTGATTGCAGAATTTAGCACTCAGTATCAGTCTGAGCTAAAACATAGGGTTATTTTTTAATAAAACTGCACCACGTATCAGGTATAACCTTTAATCACTACCTTATCCTTTTGCAAGAATATGTTTCAGTGGGTAAATGTTTTCATAATTTTATGCAAACCTCTCCCTGTTTTATTCAGTGATTTACCTTAATCACTGAATTAAAATTAAAATCTTTCAACTGAAAGGGATGAACCTTATATAAAAGCCATGTTGTCAGTTTCCTATTAAAACTCCTCCAAAGACTCAGACTTAATCTAATTTTGGTGTGCAGGGATGACACAGTTGTATGATGCAGGGACCATACTTTTTTGCTCAAAACTTCTGTAGCGAGGTTGTGATGATTCATTATAGGGTGGAATCATACCCAAGTCCTTGGTGCAGCTATTATGATTCTGGTAACAGCAGTGGTAGCCTTTCCAAGTAACAGTAGGGATCGGTTGCCTGAGAATCTGAATCAGGAGTAGGAACCAATCTTATTACCTCCCATCGCCCCGGGAGAGCACCAAGCAATGTCTTGGTTGTGCAGTTGCCGTACACCTGCCGTCCTGCCACTTCTGCAGCCGAAACCAAAGTGACGTTACCAAACACCTGAAGCAAACAGTCTTCATGCCAATAAATGTGGTGCCATGTTTTGCCACCTTTCAAATAGATTTGGGCTGCACTATTTTATTTTTTTATTTTTTTAGAGAAAAAGTGGAACCACCTCCAATTTGTGTGTGTAGGCTGGATGCTCAGATGCTGAGGGAAGTGGAGAGGTTACAAGTTACAGTTAAAATACAAAATGTGTTGGTGATACTGTCCAGGAAAAGCCCTGGCATCGCATGTAGTGATGAGAGAGGTGGATGAGGAGGAGATAAAATGCATGAGAGAAGTGGTTGATTAGATTTGTCATTGATTTGAACAGCGACACTCATAAAAAAATGTTTCTACTGGTATTTTTGACCATTCATGTTTACTGATGAGCTCCAAGACTTTAAAGTTGGAAGGTCTACTTGCCATCACCCTAATCTTTAGGTCTCTCCACAGACTCTTTATCAGATTCAAGTTGGGACACTACCAGGGCCACTCCAAAACTTTAATACTGTGTCCACCTAGACAAAGCATGTTGACAAACTTTAAACAATACTTTAAACTTAAATCTGCCAGGGGTTTGAACACGATTGTGATTAAATGTGCCTGGTGCTTAACGTTTCTTAAAATTATGTAAATACAACCAAAAATAATGTGGATGCTGAAGAGTATTACATTTTTGCTTTAATTTCTGAAATGATAAAATAAAGTAAAAAATAAAATACAGAAGCACTATTAAAGAACAAGTACATTCCTACATCTTCCATCAGAGTCAGGGGATTAAATGCAAATATATGTTTTGTCAAGTTTAAGAAGAGTAATTTGCTGCAAAAGAAAAGAGCCAGTCTGCTCCAGTGCTCCAGTAAAGGTCCAGGCTTCAGTCCAACTGAAATGCTGCTCTCAGTCCACGAGAGAGCAGTCACTGAATATAGGTTCACTTTCACACTCTGTGAATTAATAAATGACGCAAAGGTAAGTAAAGCAAAAATTATTTTATTACAATATGAGAGACTAATAGACCTTTTGATCAGGAAGGATCGCCTTATCTTTTTTCTGCCGGAGGCATTTCTCCATGTCACTGAATCAAACAGCTTTTGTAATATTTCAACTACCTTTATTGAAAGTATAGTGTATAATCTGCCCATGACTTTATGATTTAATTTAAAAAAACAAAGAAGAAAAAAAAAATGAGACAGGAACATGCTTCCTGTGGACGACCGTGAAGTAACCTCTACGGTATTATTTTTGTCTGGCAGATTCACTTGAATTATTGTAATTTATTCTGGAAACGTAATGTGACACATTTCTCTCTGCTTTCCTTTTTCTTTTGCAGGCATTTCAATCAGATGACACAAAGTAAGTACGGCTTGATCAACAGAGGCTGTTTTTATTTTATTCCCAAGCAGCAATTATTTTTCTGTTAAGAATGTTTGGGATGGTATGTCAAAGATAGTAGTAAACAGACAAGTAAAATTGCTATGTCTTTAAAAATGTAAAAACTGAATGTGAATTTCTTAGGAATTTTCTTATGCTGCATGATGTTGTGTATTGCAGATTGTTAGCAGATCTGAACTGCCCGCTTTTCCTCCCCGAGCCCATCTGTGTGGACAGGAAGCTCATCCTAGAAGACATAGAGAGCAAATATCGAGAGTTCATCACAGCCACCCTCCGGTGCCTCAGCGAGCTCAAGAGGGAGCTCTGTGAGTGGCTCATTACACCCATGGGCTTTACAAAGCAGCCCCATAGAATATCTTCAAATGTCCTTTTTTTGTTTATTTTTTTCTTGCAAATAACACATATTTATCCAATAGGTTTCATGCATACATGCCCAGATATCAACATTTTGGGTAACTCTTCCTTATTAAAATTCTATCTTCCAAAATTATTCATGCCCATTGAATTTGTTTCATATCTGGTCACATTCTAACCAATAAGCCCATTGTGTTTAGTTTTTTTATCTTATGTAATAGATCGACACAATGCAGTGCACGTGCATCAAGTGGAAGGAAAACATTTTTTTTTTACAAAGTGTGGCTTGCTCTCATTCCACTGAATATATTGAGATTTTGTAGAACCACCTGTTAAAGATACAAGCATTTGAGAGGTATCTTTCTTTGTTTGCCTTGTTGGGTACTCAAAAAACACAAAACAAACAAAAAACAGACCTGCAATTAACTTTAATCACACTCATGACCTGTGTAAGATCAAGAGTTAGGCCAAAAACATTCACATACACATACACAGTTGTTCTCAAAACGTCTCAAAAGTTGATGATTACTGGGTCAGCTTGAAATTTATACTATTGCAGTTCTGACCAAATGGTTAGGGTAATTATCCTACTGGAAGATGAACCTCCACTCCAGTTTCAAGTCTTTTGTTGTTTCCAACTGGCCTATTTCCCAGGTTGTCTGGGATTTTGACCTATCCGTTTTACTGTCACCTTTGACCTGAATCAAAGCTGTAGAAAAGAATCTCCACAGCATGATGATGCATTAAAGTGGTAGTCACTTTCACAACCTCCTTGCTTTACGCATAGTTCACTTTACAAACTGCTCCGGACACAGTTGATCATATACAGCGTAAATGTCATGACCAAAGGCTGTGTCATATGCAAAGGGAGTCCTACAATGGAAATTAGCTCTTTATTTAACCGGATTCCATTTTATGAGGTGAATAGCGCATTTGTCACAATGTTTATATATTGTGCCAAAATGACAGCTGTTTCTGGCACAATGGCCTACTAAAAGCATTGTGGATCAAATATGCTTCAACTGATTTAGTCCACATTTGCTGAAGTTATAGTACAGATGTTGATAAATACAATCTGAGGTGTCTATTGGGTTTTCAAAAGGACTTTAAAAGTTTTTAAAAAATCCCACATAGTAACAGTTGTGATAGTGGTTTCACTAGAAAAAATATATTTTATGTCTTACCTTTACACGGGTACAAAAGGTTGCAATTAGAGCTGATAATTGTGGCACTATTCCTAATTTAATTCAGTTGTGCATGTCCAGGTGGAAAAAACTTCTGAAACCCTCTGGGCTTGACAGATTTTAAACCTAAGAGCAATTTGGGGAGACCAAATGGAGACTGTTGGAGTACCTGGAGAGAACATACAAACTCCATGTAGAAAGACCCCAGGCCGGGATTTGAACCCATGACCTTCTTGCTGCGGGGCAACAGCGCTACCAACTGCAGTTGGTATTTAGTTGGGAATATCAGATTAAAAACTTTGGAGGTTTTCTGGCAATACTTTTCAGATTTGCATTTGTTATATGGGTGGAAAACCATGTATCCTTTTCCTTCCTGTTCACAAATATAGTTAGTCTCAATAAAATACATTAAAGTTTGTATGGGAACAAAAAGGCAAGGTTCATAGATATTGATACTTTAACAAGGTATTTAGTAACTGAAACAGTGTATAAAAGAGTTTAAATTAAAAAAGCTAAAAGTGATTTGCTGTTCAATACAATTCCAGATATCTTTCAGATCCTTTTTCACCAGTGTGGTAAAAAGAGCAACTCAACCACTTGACTCTCTTTCACTCTGCAGTAACCAGCCCTCTGACTCTGGACACAAACTCTGCCCATCCTCTGCTGAGCATCTCTGACAACCTGCGTTCAGTGACGCGTGTGAAAAGCCGCTTGCCCTGCGCTGCTCACCCCGAGCGGTTTGACCACTGGCCACAGGTCCTCACTGTCCAGACCTTCTCTTCGGGGACTCACTATTGGGAGCTGGAGGCTGAGGGATTCTGGGATGTAGCCGTCTGCTACCGGAGCATCGGACGGAAGGGGAAAGAAGGGAATGCTTTTGGAAACAACAAGGTAAACAAATGGGCCGTAAAAGCACCCGCAGTGCCTTACAAAAGGCTCCATACCCCTTAAACTGTTTCGCGTCTGCCAGTTTACAACAAACCAAGAGCAAAACTGCTAAGATATCACTCTCCACTCAAAGTTAAAAACCATGCAAAGAGAACATGAATCAGAGAAGCAGCCAAGAGGCACTTGCCATCTCTGGAGGAGCTGCAGAGATTTTTATTATAAGAAAAATGCTCTGTGTGTTGAAAAATACTATCGCTGTACACATCACTCTGAGTGCACCACTAAACATGTGGGAGACAACATCAGGCTTTTCCTCAGCAGGGACAGGGAAGGGGCGGGGGTGAAGATGAGGGCATGGCTCCATAATCTGACTTTGGGAACATGGAAAGTCACCAGTCTGACAGAGAAGGAATCAGAGTTTCCGTGTGAGGTTGAGCTGTACCTGCTAGATCTAGTTGGACACACTTTCAGTTTCAGCGCTCACATCCTATTAATAGACAGGGCCTGGACACTCTCCTATTCAAGAATTGGAGTCTTTCTGAAACGATTAATTCAACATGTTCTGACACGCATTTACAGTTTTACAAAATGTTTTCAACATTTTAATTGCACAGCGTCACAGTCCTAACATTAGGTTTGGACAATCTCAAGAGCCTCTGAAATTGAAGATTTTTATTTTAATCTAATGTTATCTGAGGAAAGCATTCTCAACAGTCGTGTTCAGAACGGGAAGTTTGTTCAAGGTCAGGTTTGGTACGTTTCTGAACAGTACTTGGTTTTGCTCTGTCACATTACATCGCAGTGTGGAAGAGTTCAAGGTGTTCCAAGTTGCCATACTCACCCAGCAGTAGACAGCATGTCATATTCATGGAAAACAGCTGAAATCTGGAGAGGGTAAAATGAATCTTACTGCCATGATCTCGGCACTAGTGCTGGTCTGATTATCATCTGACACACCTGTTCAGCTCCGCCCTGTTTCTCATCTACCCTTATCAGATCCACCTGCAGCTCTTACTATATAACCAGCCCTCAGACCAGTCACTAGTGCCAGATTATTACAAGCCATTGGTGAGTTTAATCCCGCGTCCTAAATCCTGTCTGTCTGCTAGCCTGTTTCCTGACCTTTTTCTGTCTTCTGAGCCTGCCTAGCCCGTCAGACCTGATTATTGTGCTGTCTGGATTGTTAACCTGTATCTGTGCCCTGACTCTACCCCTGGATTCTGATTTGGACTGTTCCTGGATTTCTGATCACCTAGCTCTGACTCTGGACCGGCTCTCGGACTACGGACTCTGGCTTATCCCTTCTGTCATCCTGTCTGCCTCTGCCTTCACGGTTCTGACCCATTGCCTGCCTTCTGACTACTGAGCTCTTACTAGTCCTCTGAGAAATATTCCAAGAGCTTCCCTGACCGGACTCCTGATCACATTGGGGAATCACCAGCATCGTTCTCTACCAACTAGAACCTGCACTCATCTTCCCTCGTCAGTTCCCGGATTGTGAGAAGTGATTCCTATCCCTGATGCTAGCGGTTCACCCGTGACCTGCAGCAGTTTACTATCCAATAAACTGTCTTTAAACACTATCTGTTTTTGTCTGGCCGAATTCTGGGTCCTCTGGTTCTGTTCATTACAGTTACACAATTATAGTCATAGGACTAAACCCAAAATGTAGGTCACCAGCGTCGGTACTCAAGGCTTACCCGAGTAAATAAGAGTGGAGTCCAAAATATTGGTTTATTCTTTTCATTTTCCTCTATCTGTTCAGTCGTCACTCCCTACAACACGTGGGGATTTTGCTCATTTATAACCCTCTACCTCCCCTGATCTGGTCTGAATGGACCAAAGATAGGCTTGATTCTGCTGTTGCTGTTTCATTTTTTGAATGAAGTTTTCCCTTCTTTCAAGTCTTTGGTCAAAGCCCTGCTGTTTTATTCCCAGGTGTCGTGGAGCTTGACGCAGCAACACGACAGAAAGCTGTCCGCCTGGCACAACCGCAGGAAGACGCGGCTCACCTACCAAATGGTCGGCAATCGGGTCGCCGTGGCCGTGGACTACAGTTCTGGGACCATCACCTTCTCCGAGGTGGGACCTTCCAACAACCTGGTCCACCTCCACACTTTCTCCACCAGCTTCACTCAGCCTGTGTGTTTAGGCTTTGGACTCTATAAAGCTGAGCTCAAGAGTCGCATCTCCATCATCAAAATGTGAGCAGCGGGGCGCCGCTGTTGAAACTTCTGCTGTGACCCCTGCTTTTCCTGACTGAGTTCTCCCCCTGAAACCGTGTTCATGAGATTTTAACATGGACGCTCCTTCCGGAAACCATTCCCAGCCAAGTGAAGCTTGAGCCCAGGAATTTGAGGGTCATAAAGAGAGAAGTGTTTTTAAGCTAATTTTGAATAGTATAGATTTTGTATTTTAAGCAAAGCCTCTTGCTTGTTTGTTTACAGCTTTGTAAAACAGATTTGTAAAAATGCTCAAAATAAAATTGTCTTTCTATCGTGCTAAAATGATGTCATACTGAATATTTGTGGAAAACATAACTTTTGATTGTATGACATTTATTCAATGAGGGACGAATCTCTGTCCTGATCCAGACATGTGGGTGTGAATTTGCTTTTGTGTGAGAGATCCCAGGATCTCAGCAGGAGGCCGTGTCTGGCCTGCTGCAGACTACACGCCTGTCTGCAGTCGCCTCATCTGACAGCTGGGGCAGCTGTTTTGCTTTCCTTTTTGTGAAAGCTAGTTTGTGTTTCTTGCTCACCTCTGCTCAGCTCTCGCCGTGAGTTCTCTGGGCCTCCCAGATTGAAGCTTTTGTTGATTTCCACATCAACTCTGGATCCTTTCAGCAAACCTCACCATGACGGATCTCTCCTGGAAACTCACTCACTCGCTCCACGGTCGTCCACAGCAGATCCATTCCTTCAACCGTCCTCAGACTGGCAGCTCTCCTACACTCAGTTCAGTTACCGCCCATAACTTCTCCATCCACAACCCACCTGAAGATCTCCATCTCCCCTCCATTCCCTTTACCTACTCCAGAACAGTAAGCCATCCTAACACGTCTCTCTTATTTATACTGAAATTTCCATTTATTATCCCTCATTTGCTCTAACTGCTCCTCCCTTCCTCCAGATGCAGCTGGACCACGGACACAGCACCATCCTCCTTAGTTGTGCACATTTATCACGGCAAACAAAGGTTTTGCCTTTTCCATGTGAAAATCCCATTAAACAAAAGAAAACAAAACAAAAAAAGCAATTGGTGTTTCACAAAATCCCAGGTGCCACAATTATTGAGACGACAATTCCCATATAATTACAAGCAAATCCATTTTATAGTCTTGACTCGATTGCAGTTTCAAAGAACATTCACTTTGTATGAGTTATAACAGAGGCCTACTTTGCTAAGCACTTCTTCAAAACAGGAAAGACAAGAGAACATGCCACTAGTCCCATAACATCAGTAAGCAAGATATGGGTTGGAAATGATTATCATAAAATAAACAGAACAAACTCCCCATAACTATAGTCAACGATTAAGCAGTTATAAAAGTACTTTGACAAAACTGGATGGGAACCAATGTTTATCTTGCAACTACAACAGTAAGCAGGGTCTTAATGGGGTTAAAAGAAATCTCCAAGAGTCACTGTCAGAGAATGGCAGCTTCTTGGGATTACCCATCAGACGCTATTTACAAGTTAAATTGTTTCAGAGGAGCGCCAGAAAGCCTTTCTTCCCTACCATTTCAGATAAAGCCATGTGGAGTCAGTCACTGGGATCATGTGCTTTGGTCAGAGGAGATGTCTAGGTTTGATGTAAAACATGAATCTGTGGAAAATACATCTTTGCTCGCTTTCAAGCATGGCCAAGTATCTGAGATGCCATAGGACTCTTTCTTCTCTGAAAGCCTGGTAACGTGGTTAGATGGCAAGGCGTCATGAAGTCTTTTGGTTTGAGGTCATGTACCTGAAATTAAGAAAACTAAATTATTTTTGACTTTTAACAGACTGCAAAAATGGAACTAAAAGTAAGTCAAGTTTTCTTGAAATTAGTATATATTTCCTTGATTTGAGCTTAAAATAAGACTATTTGCCAATGGAATGAGTATTTGAACCCTAAAATAAGATAGATATCCTGCACTTGAAATAAGATGATGGAGATGAACTTTTCTTATTTTAAGAGCAAACATCTTATTCCATTGGCAAATAGTCTTATTTACCTGCTCAAATAAAGGAAAATGCACTCATTTCAAGAAAAAATTACTTTCAGATGCCTTTTTGCAGTGCAAGGCTGCTGCATGTGTGAATTTCAGTCGAAAACATTTAAAAGATTTGTTACACACAGCTCTAAACAATGTTTGCTCCTATTTATTCTACAAAACTGATATCTTTTGTAGCCTTTTTAGGTTACCAGAAACAGCACACTGCCTGGCATTAGAGCTACAGCCAAGAAACAATTACTGCTATATTGGAACAATTCATTATGTTTACTTACACAGAAAATAATAATAAAATACAACAGTTTTAAATTAGATTAAGTACTTATTACCTGCAAAATCCAAATCTGTGCAACATCTTTAAAAAATAAACTGCATAAGGCACCAGAGATCCACATTAAAATAGCACATAATCATCTGACAGAGGCTTTTGATCCTTTTTAGCTAACATTCAACTCATTTGTGCTTCTCCCTTACTGGAAATTATAAGAAGAAGAAAAAAGGAAAATCAACAGCCTCATTTAATTTGGGTGTTTGAATCTGTTCTGATATCCAGCTACAGTACTTTTTTTTATTCCCCTGTTAGGGTGAGTGGGCAGGTGCAAGTTACGGGGTGAGGAAGAAGCAGATGAAGAGAGGGGGTGGCTCAGAAGGGAGGACAAACACGCAGGGAGAGAGAGATTGGAGGAAACTACGGATCGGCTGCGATCAGCTCGACTCGGAGCGCTGTGAGATGATGTGACAGAAAAGAGCTGGAAAACAAGGTTTTTTCTGCTTCATCTGGACCGATCTAGCAGGGTTTGCCTGAGATGGGACACAAGCCTCTTCAGCGGAAAACAGGTGATCTTTTCGTTTTTTATTTAAGAGCATATAGTTGAAGAGAGGGGGACACTGAGCTGTCCAGGTCCTGTTTGTATGTGCAGCTACAGCATATGTTGAGACAGTGTTTTTGTGAAGGTGTGTTTGTTCTGAGGGTGCTTGGGGAGGGGGGGGGGAGGTCTGTGCAAGAGACAGATGGTCACTCAGTGGAGTTGTTCCCGTTCTCAGTCTCTCTTTCTCGCTCCCTTCTGGGTCCCCCTGTCATCCCTCCAGAATCCTGTCTCATCACTTTTTCTTCATCGCCTCTCCCTCTTTCATCCTCTCCTCACGGCTCCATCACTGCATCTTGCTCGTCTTATTTCTTTTTTGGTTTGTCTTTTTATTTGCTGGGGGAATCAAAAGACCTTTTTTTTTGTCTCTGACCTGGACCCTGCTGACACAAGGCTTTGAAGTTTGTTCTGGTCCGTGTTTCTTCACCCATCAAATTTCTCAAAAGTTACTTTCAGGCAGTGTGTAGTGATCAAGGAGCTGTTTCACCAAACTCTCCAGGTTCCGTCATGCCCCTCGGGTCGGTCCACTTTGACCTGCTGATGCTGCAGAGTCTGCTGCTGCTGGTGCTGCTGCTGCTCTGGGCACCTCTGGAAACCGGGGCCCAGAATGACACGGAGCCCATCATCCTGGAGGGCAAATGCTTGGTGGTGTGTGACTCCACTCCTTCGTCCGAGCCCGCTGGGAGCGCTCTGGGCATGTCCGTCCGCTCCGGCTCGGGACGAGTGGCCTTCTCAGCCAGCCGGCAGACCAACCACGAGCCGACAGACATGAGCAACCGCACCATGATCATCTACTTCGATAATGTGAGTAGCTTCAAAAGAAGCCTGAAGAAGACTTTTGTGCTCTGTCATGTGTCAAGGAACCGGACTGGGTCTCTTGGCCCGCGGTTCTCACCCAACTCTTTCTCAGCTCCGCTGACCGGAGGATCAACAACAACAGTTTGAAGCATCCTGAAGGTATTTCTGTGGAAGGGACTCCCTTCTTATCTAACCCGGGTCGGTACACGGTTTTACACCTTGGATCAATACCAAGCTAATTTGAACAAGGGGGAAAAACAAGGGGGAAAAAAAACCTCTGTTATAAAAATTCTCAGAGGGCTGAGAGCAGGCAGGTAAAACAACAACTATCTGGAACTTTAGAGATTAGACTGTGGTTCTGACTTCCTGGTTCTTTGGGCTTCTCAGTCCATCTCAGCTCTTCACAGACCCATCATTAGAGCTCAAGGAAGTAGCCCCACTGTGATGCCATCAGGGCCTTATCACAAAATGAAGTGTTCACGGCGCATTGCACAAGCCATCACATAATAGGATTTGTAATATTTTTCAAACCCCTTTGTCTAAATTTCCAGAGAGAAACAGTTTGAAACGATTAGATAATATCTTTCTAACTGGAAACAAGTTTGTGCTCAAGCTCTACTGAGCGCTAAACTAGTGGAATAAGATCAGTACTTTAAAGAACTTTAACTGACGTGTGCTGACATGCAACCTACAACAACAAAAACCAGCTCTTCATACCAGCTTCATGAAGATTGCATGATTTTTAGCAATTTCAGGAACTTCGTTTGCAGGATAAAGCATTATTTCTGCTCAGTTTAATGTCATAATCAAGGCCTCCCACAAACGTCTTGGTCTGAGTGTAAAATGTATGCATATTTGTGCAAAAAGCCGCATTTCTGAAGTTCCATATCTCCACATATCTTTTAACACATAACAATGACAAACACTGGAAATCCCACCGTTTGAAAAATGTTAAAAGAAAATGAGTACTTTTTTTGTCCCCCCCGTCTCCAAGTATTAATGCACATACAATTACACCCTGGCACTGAGGAGATATGATAATGAGGCAAATATTGAACATCTGGACTTGGTGTGCCGCCACAAAACTGTCAGATTATGCATCATATTGGAGGCTTTTTTAGAGTGTAAATGAACAAGAGCGAATCAATAGCTTTAAAAGTGAGGTCCAACTGAATGTATAAATAGAGCTGCTTGAGTGACCTTGGAGCAAGCATAAATGTATGTTTCAGAAAGCTTTTAACGTCACTCTTCACCCATGTCCAAAGTGCTTCTCTCGTCTCTGTCCTACCTTGGATTCTCTTGACAATTCCCTGCAAACCTCACCTGCCTTGCCTGCATTTTCTCCACAAAATCTCCTCAGATTCTAGTCAACGTCGGCACTCACTTTGACCAAGAGAGTAGCGTCTTTGTAGCGCCGCGGCGAGGCGTGTACAGCTTCAACTTCCACGTTGTGAAGGCCTATAACAGACAGACTATCCAGGTAGGCTGTAACCTCGTTTAAAGCAGTCCCAGTTGACACTGCAGCTGGTTCGTGCGCTCTCTTTGATCGGTGTGTTTAATGTCTCCCAGGTCAGCCTGATGGTGAACGGCTGGCCGATGATTTCGGCGTTCGCGGGAGACCAAGACGTGACCAGAGAAGCGGCCACCAACGCTGGCCTGGTGATTCTGGAGAAGGGGGACAAGGCCTACCTCAGACTGGAGAGAGGGAACCTGATGGGGGGTTGGAAGTACTCCACGTTCTCCGGGTTCCTGGTCTTCCCCTTGTGAGAAAGGTGAAACGTCAAAGTGTTGGGCAAAAGGAAGGGTGTGAGTGATGGGCGTTACAGCGCTTTGCAAAAGTGTTTACACTCCTTGGACTTCATGACATCCCATTACTTTTCACGCCAGTCAAAGCTGCACATCTTTTGGGGCATGATCTCCACCAGCTCTCCCCACCTGGAGACTACAATCTAAAGTCCATTCTTCTCTACAAAATAGCTTAAGCTCCGCTGGGTTGGATGGAGAGCATCTGTCGACATCAGTGTTCTAGACATGCCAGAAACTGTCAATTGGATTTACATTGGACTTTGACTGGGTCGTCCTAACACGCGTATGTGGTGTGATCCCAGCTACTCCACTTTAGCTCTGGCAGCGTATTTAAAGAGAACCTCTGTCCCAGTCTTTTGCCGCCTGTAACAGGGTTTCTTCCAAGATTGCCCAATACATCTAGCTAGCTTCATATATTTTCCCATCTACTCTCCCGAGCTTTGTTCCAGCTGAAAGAACGCCGACACAGCATCATACCGCCGCCACCATGTTCCACCATAGCTCTTTTCTGTTCAGAGTGACATGCACCACAAATAGGCCACAATGACAATGTTGCTCTCGTTGGACCACATGCCTGCTATGTCTCCTGCACGACTTGTGGGAAACAGCAAACAGTACTTCTTGAGACTTCCTTGCCACTATTCTGTAAAATCCAGATTTGACTGATGGTTGTCTTCTCAACAGAGGATCCCCGCTGAACTGTAGGTCTCTGCAGCTCCGTCAGAGTTACCGCGGGCTTCTTGGCTGCTTTTCTGCCCGATCCTCTCCTTGGCAGATTTAGAGTTGTGCCGTTCTCTTTCCATTTCCAAATGACAGGTGGAACATTGCTTTGCGATATGTCCAAATATTGGGATATTATTTCATAAACTTCTCCACAACTTAAAGCTGTTTGCTCACTAATGTTCTCAGACATACCTCTGAGACCTTAACAGAACCGCTAGATTTATAATGATATTAAGTTACATCCAGATGGACTGTATTTATAAATTAGTTGACCTCTGAATGCAGTTGGTTACATTAGGTGTTACTTAAAGAAACAAAGATACAAATTCAAGCCTGACTTTTGACATTATTAAAACCACACATCATTTCCCTTCCACTGCACAGTCATGCACTACGTTGTTTTTCTATCATAAAGCTTCCCAAAACAATTCACCAAAGTTTATTGCTGTAACCCTGAAAAAATGCGTAAACGTTTGAGGTGCATGCTTTTACAAGGCACTGTACATCCGATTTTCAGACTACACAAATGAAGAGAACCGTTTATTAAAGATTATGCTAAAAAGCTGCAAACTCTCTACAGAAATGGTTTATCCATTCTGTCTTTGTGTGAAACATTTATTGTTTATTGAGTTTGTCTAATGAATATAATGATTGTGAAAAAAGTATCAATGTGTGCCGTGTGCTTCTGTGCTGATTTAATGCCATGCCTTAATTTTTGCTTTGTTTCCAGATGTTTATATTAACAGCTCTGCTCCAAATGTCCTGTCCAGCCTAAAAAAAGTCCTTTCTTTGAATTTACTGTATGACCGTTTCTCCTATGTTCACCTGTCAGCATCATACATAAAATGTCTATATTTACGATGGAATTTCTATAAAGAACAAAGAGTAAAAATGTTAAATCCCTTCAATTTGGCTGAGTGTATATTTGCATCGAGAAAGAATTTTATGAATCACTGCAAGTGTAACTGTTTAATCTGCAAAAGCAAAGCAGATTTTCTCATGGCCTTCCATGCTACCCAGCTCCACGGCAGCGGTTTGTAAATATAGCTCCCACCAGCCGAGCTGGCGTTGGCGTGGACCGGGCACACCAGCATGGGACGCGGTATAGGTGCCGAGTGTGGCGGATGCTCCTCGCAGAGACATGGACAGATGGAGGCTTTGGCGAGCCTGCCGGCTCATCCCTGCAGGACTTCCATGGATAATGTGTGCGCACTGTCACATGAAATCATTTACGCTTCCCTGGTTCACAGCCACCTCTCTCTGTGTTCGTCCATTTGTTTCCATTGCACACATCCTTATTAAAACAGTCGTACATTTAGGGGCGGATTTAGTGGTGCAACCAGGTTTGAGAGCCATCCACCAAAAGTTTCTTTTACACATGCAAATTTCAATAGACCGATGGTGAGATACACATCAGCATTGAGGATTTTAGGCCTTTTTCACATTTGCTGTTCCAAAATTATCCTTATTTTTTTTTGTTTATATAAAAAAAAATCCTCCTAAACATTGCATAATTTCCAGGACCGTCTTCATCTACACAAGAGGAAAGGTATGCATTTCCAAGAATCCATTGAACAGGCAGCTGGATCATACATGTCAAAGTTGGAGGGCATAAACGTGGGTCTGTGGACTAAGCTGAGCTCCCATTGCAAAGTTCTATTAAGTCTTAGAACATGTCAGGCACATGGAGGCAGGGTAGCAGGTAGGTTTAAAAAAATTGTTATAGGAGCACACTTTGGTGTTCATTAATCAAAAAAACATCGAAACTGACCTGGAGCGTTGTGTAACTATGCCGGCCTTGTTGTGGTGAAGTCTATACACCTAAACAGGGAACGAGGGGAAGATCATGTGTGTCGAGCTGACTGTTGCGTCTGATGTGCTTAGAGGCTGCACAGTGACATCAGCATTTTCAATAAGAAAAAAAAACCTTATCTTTTCTCAGTCATTTTGGTTTGGCCTTCTCAGTAAATCTATGACATACAGAGAACGCCACTAGTTTCCGTATGCATAAGAGTGGTAGTTTTAATAGCTGTGTGGATTATGTGAACATACTTCTCTCACTATTTGTTGAACGGGCAATCTTGTGACACACCATGAGAAGAAAAGGTCAAACGTTCTTTGACCAACCAGGATAAATCATCTTCTACTAATAACAGTTTATGATAGTCTTGTTTAGACATGAATGAGTTCAGGCAGAGTGATATAAATATATACGCCGCTGGGTTCAGGCTGTGGTCCAGTGGTAGCCAAAGGTCTTTGGACTACCTGGTACCTTGTTTTATTTACAAACAGCACTGCTTCGCTTCGCATTGAGTCAGGTTTGATCAAATGAAGTTCAATTAAAGAAAGTTACTAAAAACTAATAAAATAACTAAAACATTTTTTTTTTGCCCTGTCACAAAATGAACAAAAAGCTAGTATAATTTAAGTAGTTTGGTGGTTAGCTCAGGGGAAATGGTGTCTTTTTAATTAAATTACAAGAGCAGAATGGTTGCATTAAAGGTGTTTAGTGTATGAAATCATTGTTAGCATCATCATCGTTTGCATTAACAAGACCTCATCGGTAAGGAAACTGCTATTCAATTTAATTTTCATTTCAATTTTATCTATATGGCGCCAATTCATGAAGCATGTCATCTCAACACACTTTCCAAAGTCAAATTCAATCAGATTATACAGATTGGTAAAAAAAATGTCCTATCTAAGGAAACCCAGCAGATTGCATCAAGTATTGACAAGCAGCATTCACTCCTCCCGAAGAGAGCCACAGGGACTGCTAGTGGTAAAATTACACCCAAAACATCAAGGATACCAGTTCAGTGGCTGTGAACAAAACATCAGGGCACCCAAGGAAGGGAATTAAGTCCTAAGACTGTCTCCTAAAAAGTGTTCTACTAAGGATTGATGTTGCCACCAGTGGAGAGTTTGCTCAGGAACAGCAGCAAGCAGGTGGCGATTTTTTTTTTCTGCATGCACGGTTAGGCAGAGACTTCTGATGCTGATCTAGTGTCAAGTGGAGCAGCAAAAGAATCCAGGTCTCAAGAAAAAAACTCAAGAACTTCTCTATATTCTGCAAAGAGGACCAGACTGCTGAGGAGAGGGGTAAAGTAAATTTCCTAGATAAATCCCCCTGGGACATCTGGATAAAGACTGTCCAGTCTTTGAGTCCTGTGTCATATGAACAGTGATCTCTGAGCAGTGATAATGGTATTTCTAGGACAATGGCGTTGATCAAAAATATTGAGATATTAGTTTTGTGGCCAGAAAACTTCCCAGCTCTTCCTCATTTTAAGAACCTATTGATGTTTTGGATAAATGTGCTAGAATGTCCTTACATTACATAGAAACATGTCACAAAAAGATCAAGACAATAAATTATATTAAAAGTGGAATTTACAAAGGACAGTCACATCATCTCCCAGGTATATCTGACCTTTATTTCATAATAGAAACTCCAGCAAATCGCTGTTTTATTTCCAGAACACTAGAGGGCGCCAAACCCCGACTTAGATACTGGAATCGCTGGTGGACGAGCGTAGATTACAATGTTGGAAAGCTTGTATTAAAATCTAGAATTTGTAAAAAAAAAAAAGATTATTATTCGAAGGTGGTGTAATGTGTAACCATGAGGCCTGCTTTTACAAATCTAAGAAAATAAGACAGAAACCACGTAGGAAGCCAGCATGTTGAAGGTGAGGGCTGATTCCTGAGCTGTGGCCAATGCAGTAAAACGCTAAAAAAAAGAAGATATCTTCTAATACAAACAAGTCTGGAGGTCGACTACTCTTTTGAAACACATTAAATTACATTTATATTTTTCGGGTAAATCCTTAAAAGCGGCTGCCTTTCACTGAGAGTAGCTTCAGCTGTAAAACTGAGGTGATGAAGATTACCGAGTCAAATGATCCCAGCTAGGCCGCAGTTATTGTTCTCTCAACCCAACTACGGACTCTTGTCCCGCCCAAGTTAGAGAGGGGTGGTAATGACTGATGTCGAGATGAGCCAATAAAAGAGCCGCATTCCGCCGGCCGGGAGAAGACTGGCCAATCAGCGTCAAGCAGTCGCAGAGGGGGCACGCTTTCTGCGCTCTCTCTAGCAAGAAGTTAGTTCCTGCTCTTCCCTGGCCGTTTCCTGTAATCGTACAGTGTTGTGAGACGGAGAAAGCCATGTGTGTCGATGCAAAGGTAAATTTAGCACCCCGAATTTATTACTGTGGGAGTCGAGGCGGTGGTTGGGATGGTTATTTCAAGGTATTTTTGCCGAAAATTTAGACGTAGACCAACCGAAACAGCATTGCGGCCTAACCCGTGTCTGAACGTTGTCGGGCAGTGGTTATTGTGGCACGTTGCTTTGGTTTGGTCCGGTTTGTTGATGGGATTGACGGAGTCCGGCGGACTGAATGGTTGCTAGTAAACCAGAGAAAGGGGACCCAAGAACCACAGCGGTCCGGCGGGCCGTGTTTTTGACCCCTGTATGTGTCCCCGGCGTCTCCGGCGCTGTGGTAATCGACACATTTTGGTGGCTGTGGAAGCTAATGCTAGCCGACGGGTTTGTAAAGGAGACTGCTACAGGAGCAGGGAGGAAAACATCCTAGCTGTCCAGCATCAGCACCCAGCCTGTTGGACGTCACCTTAAACTATTCCCATTCACAACATTTATTTAGAATAACACAAAATACGCAGCAACGCCGACGTACGTCCACAGAGCTTATATCGCCCTTATCGCACCGACGGAGGGTTTCTGCTCGTTTTCTTTTAAACGAATGTATCGAAACATGTTGTTTTCCACTAGTTGTCAGTGTTTTCGAGGCTGTTCAGAAATAAAGCCTCATGACTGATGCGGTGCCTTGCTAAAATACTAACATCTGCTGAACTTTACCCCAGTTTGCAGCCTGTGGTGGGGGAAACATGACTGTAGAAGTAGAAGTGAAACGAGAGCCTTCTTTACCAATGAAAATCTGAAAAGTGTGGCGCACATCTGGGTTCAGCTCGCCTGATGCATCTTTGTAGAAATACGTCTTCCTGCGTTTACAGCTGCCGCCGTTTTGCCGGCCGTCTCTGAGGTTTCGTCATATCTGGGGATTTTAGCCTGTTCTCCTGGATCGAGACTTCTGTGAACAGCCGTTCCCGAGTCTTTGGACTTAAATCTGGGGTCCGGCTGCCTCGCACATAACTATACTTTCATCTAAAGTTGCTCAGAGTGCCGGCCTCCACCTGTCAGCGGATCACCAGCTTCCTGACTGACTGGGGCGAGTCTGGGGAGCATCTTTTCCCGCTCCAGAACCATCAGCCCACCGTCCTCAACAACACCGTGGGTCACCTTCGGTTTCAGGGAGCCACTCCCTCTTTTTCTATTTTTTATGTCTTTTTGTGGCACTGGTAGCCTTTAATGCAAAGCAGGCTGACAGGAAGGGGTTGTACCCGGGACGGCTGCTTCGAGGACTAAGGCCTCCATACATGGGTGGCGTGTGCCACCGGCGTGCCTTGGAACCACTCTCTCTTGCGGCTTGAGCTGGTCCTCCCATACGGACAGCGTTGGCCTTCAGGCCCAGCAGAGAGCGTACTTCCTGTGGAAACTCAAGACGCAGCAGCCTCTGGTCATGTTCTGCTCTGCCACCATTCAGTCCGTTGTGGACATCCGTCGCTGTGTGTCCAGGCTCAGCCACAGAACGGGACGGGTCCAAACTGCGGCGGACTATTGGGTCCGCGGAGAGCATCAGCAGAGCTGACCCTCCCTTCGTCCAGGACCTGTACGGTTCCAGGGTCGTGAAAAGGTCGGCTGACATCTTTGCAGACCGCACACATCCTGCACACACACGAGGTTTAGACTTTTACCTTCAGGTCGGGGCTACAGATTGCTGTTTCTTCTCTCGGGCTGTCGATCTGATGAACGCGGTGGACACCTGGTTAGTCAGCTGTGAGAAAAGAAGCGTACTTTTACCATCACAATCTCTTTTTTTTCTCCCCTTTACATATTTCCCCCACAACATACACACATATGTACGTGTGTTTTGGTGCTTCTTTCAAAGTTTAGATATGATTGTTTACATATGTAACATCTATACACGGAAGCCAAGGAGTCAAATTCCTTGATGGTGCAGGCAATCATAAAGCAGATTCTGACTCTAAAGCGTTTGGTTTTGGTTGCATATGCCTGTCTGAGCTTTTCTTCCATGACGGGGACGTATTTTGCTCCGTCTAGCTTCCATCGCCTCTGGCCAGCTGTGCACCACGATGCTGCTGCCGCCGTGCTCCACCGTGCAGAGGATGGGTTTAGGGAGATGGGCTGTGTTAGATTTCGATCTTGGTTTCATCCGACCCTATTAAACAGGTGGTGAGGGAGCGTGCTTGCTAATTAGGCGACTTCAGAAGGCAATTGGTTGGAATTTATTTAGGCGTATCAGAGTAAAGGGGGCTTCGACCTAGAAGTTAAACGACGACTCTTAGATGTTGACGTCCTGTCAAAATGTGAACCGCTTGCTTTCTCTGTTTTCCAGCTGTTCACCTAAAGGTTGAGAAGATTTGGACAACTACTGCATCTCTTCCATCTCGGCGTCTTTTAAGCTTTCTGCCCGTCTCCCTGTGCGGAGTGGGCAAAGATGGCAGATCCCATTATGGACCTCTTTGAGGACACCCCCCTGTTTAACCTGGACGCCCTGCCGGATGACTCCTTCCCCCAGGGTTCCTCGGACCCTGTTGAGGAAGCTCTGAAGCTGGCTTTGGGGCAGGCCGTCCCGACAGGCGAGCCCGAGTCCAATCCGGACCTCGCCGCCAGCTCCGGCCTCGGCGTCCCTGTAGCAGCTCCGGCGATGCCAGACCCCGCTCCGGCTCACGTTCCCAGCCAGCAGCCGGTGCTGGCGGGGCCCGTTCAGACTGTTTCTGTAGCTCCAGCCGTGGAAGCGGCAGCTTTCATGACCTCCGCTCCTGCCCCAGTGGAGCCCATGGCCCAGATGCAGGCCCAGACAACCATCGCCGTCGCCAGCAACAGCGCTGGGGTTGCCACTAGCACTGTCCTGCTGAGCTCACCTCTGACTGTTTCCAGCGCTCCGGCCACCACCACCACCGCCACCACGCAGCAGCTGACTCAGATAACTCACCAGCTCACTCCCCAGCAGCTGGCCGCCATCACGCAGCAAGCTGGTGGCAAAATCGTCATTCTCAAAGGCCCCCAGGGCCAGGCCCAGGTGCTGCAGGCCGTATCGGGAGCCACGGGACAGACGGGCGGAAAGGTCATCCGTCTGTTGTCTGGCACCCCGCTCAAGCCCGGTGTGTCCATCCTGCAGGGAGGTACGGTCTTAAATCAGGCGAGCCCAGGACAAACCCAAGTCAAGGTGGGCGCTACAGGGGTGCAGCGGCTGCTCCAGTCTGCCAACGGGCCTGTCAAACAGGTGCTGCTCACATCCATGCCTCAGCAGACACAAGGCCAGTCGGTCCAGGTGCAGATTCCTGCCCAGGCACAGATGGCTCAAGGTCAGACTACTGTCCAGGTTCAACCTCAGGCCCAGATCCAGGTCCAACCCCAGGCCCAAGCGGTCCAAATCCAGGTCCAGCCTCAAGGCCAGGCAGCTCAGGCCCAGGTCCAAACACAGGGTCAGGTGCAGCTCCAGCCTGCCATGCAGGGCCAGGCACAGGTAAGCACTACCGTCTCAACGTGTGAAGGCACAGTTTGGCAAAAGGAAAACCAAATGTCTGTAATTACTGTAGAAAACCTTTTCCAGATTGAAAAAACTCCATCTGACTTAGTCTAATGAAGAAAAGAAACCAGAACAAACAAGCTCTGCTGAATTATTCATGATTCGTGGAATACACAGATAACCAAACACAACAATGTCAGTGTTTTCCAATTAAATATCCTAAAATAAAACACAACTCAGAAACTTTAGTATGAAGGAGTTTGATCTGCATGATATGAAGGAGCCCTGCTTGTATTTCCTGATCCGTCCTCACCTGGAAGCCACTATGAGTCACATCTAGTCTATCTGCTTCTAGGGTGGCGAAGCGAAGCGCATCACCCTGGTCCTCCAGCAGCCGGCGCAGACCGGTTCTGCTCCACCTGCGGGTCAGGCTGTTACCGCCCAGCAGCAGGTCACACCAGGAGGTCAACAGCAGCAAACGCAGGCCCCTGCCAGGCTGGTGCTGGGTCAGCTCCCTAGTGGCAAACTGGTGCTCCAGGGCAGCCAGCTAGCGGCGCTGACCCAGGCTCGGGCTGCAGGTCAGGCCGGAGGCCAGCCCAAAGTGCTCACAATTCAGCTGCAAGTGCAGCAGCAGCCCAACCAACAAGGAGGAGTTAAGGTAAGATGAAGGTTTTAGACCTGGTATTAAATGTGATCTGATTGTTAGCAGTCAGGTCCAACCATAGCAGTTCACACCTGACCCTAGTCTGCCCTGAAGGTCACATTTTACATGCTGATAAACATGAAGCCTCATCACAGAGCGTGCTGTCAGTGGAGCAATCATCAGGTCTGCTGACCTTTCTGGAACGTCTCCGCCCGCTTGGATCGGGTCCGGGTTCAGATCTGGACAGCTGCTTCAGCTCCAGGCTCTTTAACTCAACTGTATTTTAAAAGACGGCGTATGGGAAGGAAAATGGAGGTTAAACAATGGGCGGCTTCACCAACCTTTTATAAAAGACGGACCAATAAAAGCCCGACTGATGGGAAGATTCTTTTTAAACTGAGAAGAACTCGGACAAGTAAAAGTTGTGCCCGGGCGAAAATAAAACTCCCGTCTGCTGACGTTCGATTACATTTGCATGGAACTAGAGCGATTATTGCTAAAGTCAAAGGGTAATGATGGATATTCTGTTCCTTGAACAGCGTTGACCAGTGAGCTCTGGTCCCTCCGATCAGCACAAACCCTTTGACCTCGTTTCCTCCCTGCCCCAGGGTCTGTACCCAGCTACTGCACTCTGTAAAACGCACAGAGCTTTGAGGGCAGTTCCCCTCGGACCATGTTCAGAGGGGGTCTGGAAATATTCACTGTTGCATCATCTAAGCAGTCAGACCGTGATCCCCCCCCCCCCCCCCCCAAGCCGCGCTGAATGATCTCCCAGCGTCTGTCCCTAGGCTGAAGGGTCGTGACCGGAGGACTGATAAATACGTTCTATAAAAGCCTTTTTTAAATTAGTCGCTGCTGCAGCGTAAGGACAGGTGCTTAAAGCATTATCTGCCGGAGCGTTTCTAAAGAGACGGCTTTGCTCTGGTTTTGAGTTTTTTATTAACTTGTTGAGATTCTGAGTTATGATGAGTCGGGATTATATCGATCAGGCGATTACAGGACGCGGCTTGGTGAGGTTTCCCTGTAGCGATGTCTATGCTGATCGTTTTTAGAGCGACTCGCAGGATAGCCTCTGTTTTTCACATGATTGGTCACCTATCTGCGCAGGGCTATATGCGGGATAAAGGTCTAAAGCTGCCGGTGAGCTGGACGATGTTTTACTGCGGTGAAGCTCTTATACGTTTAATTCTTTAGTGTCTGAGCTCTTGCCGTCGTTTCCGTCTCTGTTAAGTTACAGCATTGAGCTCATTAACGGGTTTGCAGCCCAAACAACACCTCAGCAATATGCTTTATCAAACCTCAGCCTGTTATTGTCTGAATTATGTAGAAGTTTAGGTGTATTTAATGCGGTATTACGCTACATCGGACAGACCTGTTGACACCCGCTAGTTGCTCAGCTGACGGGGCGCTCTGCCGCATAGCTCCACGTTTATTTGCATGTACCTGTGATCTGAGTACTGGACCTTTAATGCCAGTTTTAGTAGCTGTCTACTTTGGTCTGAACCAACCAGGATGCGTGTAAATACGAGCTCTGAACGGGGCCTTTGTGAACCTCTGCTTCAGTGAAGCGAGTGGCATAAAGGAACAAAGACTGGAGACATATTCTGGGTTTTAACGCCTCAACATGCACATTATCAAGTTTTAGGTCGTGGTGCTTTTTCTGGTACAGATGTAGCACCGCCTTCAGTGCCGTTCAATAACGTTGTCTCCATTGACAAATATTTTATTTCTTGGTCTGCTGGAGCATCACAGCAGTAGCTGGTAATCGTCTGGGATTCCCTGGGAGGACGCAGGTTTCAGCGTTGGAGAAGACGGCAGCGATCGGATACATTGTGCAGCTCTTGTAGGAAGACTAATAAGCGTTACATATAGCCTTATGGTATTTCTCGCTCTCAGCTTTGCAATATGAGGAGCTCAAATCTAGGTGTATAATTTTAGCCGGTTTGAACTAATTGTGGCTCTGATGCTGCTGGTTTCCTGCTGCTTGACTTTCTGCACATCCCCGTAGCTCCCTTTTAATCTGCAGCAGGGCCAGTCTGTGCTGTCAGATGGCTGATGCTTATTGAAAACTGTCAATGGGAGTCAGTGGCTGGAGGATTCAGCAGGCTTTTTAGCACTAATTCAACATTAACTTATGTTTGATTGTGTTTTAATATTAATACGGTTAGAGATAGTTCTGGTTCCTGATTTGTGCTCAAATGAAATGGCAGCTGTTGCCTTATGACAGTGATGGATATAAAGCATTAAACCTCTGCAGAACAAAGGTTTACGTCAAAGGTCAATCCCAGCGTTTTAGAAATGTCTCTTTGACTTTGGTAACTTTCTGTATTCAGATCCACAACAACCGATGGTGCTTTCAGCTAAAGTTTGGAGAGAGAGACAAAAGACTCAGAACTCTGTTATACGGGGTACGGGCCGCGTTAGATTAATCTCTCCTGGCTCCCAAACTTCAGAAGCTGCGTATTTGTTGTTGGTATTTTCAAGGTCTGGGTAATTTTTGAGAAAAGAAAATGGAGAATGGAAAATATATAGATTTTCACACTATTTTGCCCGCCCACTTCTCTAAAACGGTAATCCCTTCATCCATTAGCCATCCGTCTAATTGTCCATCATCCATCTGTCTGTCTGACAATCTATTTATCCACTGGCTATAAAACATCCTTTTAGCCGTTCGTCCTTCTTTTTGGTGTCTGCACGTATAAAGCCAGAGTCGGCGCTGTAGTTGTTCCATTGAAACAATGACGTTTTTCCAGTTGAGCCACATCTGCTGGGGCACCAGATTTGTTTTTAGCAGTCTTGGCATCTGATCTGGATGTGAATGAAACTTTCTTCACTGACAGGTTTCCTGTTGAGAAGAACTTCTGCACTAAAGTCCAACAGTTTTTAAAGCAAACCGGTTCTGTTGTCGTCCTCCGCTCTTCTGTAAATGTAGTCTGGTCTGTGGGGAATGAAGATAATAGCAGCCTAACAGAGGTCAATCAAAATGTACCGCAAATATCTGCTCTTTGACATAAAACGTGTTGAAAGATGTGAGTTTAATTCTAGAAATCTGCATCATTCTTTGCTTTTTTTTTAATCTACAAAGGATTGAGTAACCTGTCCCTCTCATGCTAACAGTACCAGCTGGTGTCGGGAGCTGGCGGCGCTGGCAGCCCGCAGGTGTTGCAGATATCCCAAGGCCAAGGAGGACAGCGGGTGGCCGTACCTCTCAAAATGCTTCTGCAGCCTCAGGTAGGGCTGATCAGTAGCAGATTTATTTCCACCTGCACGGGAGCGTAATGTTTCAGGGAAACTGAATTCCTGCTTTCCACCCAGACGAGTTCGGCCACATCTTCCGGCGGCACCGTCTCTGTGGTGAAGGTCATCAACCCCTCCACAGCAGCCCCCTCTGCTACGACCACCACTTCATCGCAGGCCATCCGCATCACCAAGGCTCCTGGCGAGCCTGCCGCTGTCCGACGCGTGGAGATCCTTTGCAAGCAGGAGAAGGCGAACCGGATAGTGGCCGAAGCCATCGCCCGGGCCAAAGCCCGCGGCGAGAAGAACCTGCCCAGAGTCCTGAATCAGGACGAGCTTCCGGCTTCCCAGACCTCGCCGGAGATGGGAGGGACTCTGACCATAGTGTCTGCTGCCAAGAAAAAAAGCAGCAGTGGGGGAAGCAAAAAGAAAAGTCCTCTACCTGGAGGCCCCATACCCAAAATTGTTGTAGGGACAGACAAGAAGGGCAAAGTAGTGAAGATATCAGGAGGAACTCTCGCTGTAAGTGGTGGCACGGTGATACCTGGAGCTGGGAACAAAAGCAAAAGCAAGGCCAAAGCAAAGTAAGTTTGTGTTTGGGGACGTTGTGACTTTGCCATGTTGGCTCCTAACTGCATCTAAGTTTTTCCTTTTTTTCCCTCCTTCCTCCCGCCAGCACTATTACCCTGGTAGGAGCAAAGAAAAGAAAGAGAAACGCATCTTCAGACGTCTCTGATGGGGAGCTGAGCCCACCCTCACCGGTCGCACTGGAGGATGACCTGATTATGGTAAAAACCACACGCTTAGCCACAAAGAATCAGCACGTCGCCTTCTTATCAATGTGCTGCTTAGGACCCTGAGAAAATAAGGGTTAAAAGGAAATTCCTCAGTAAAACGGGCCCATAGTTTGTGTTGACATTCAGGTTACCTCTAGGATGTTTTGACTGTTTCTTTGTTTTCGTTTTTTATTGGTGGGAGTGTGACGTCATCTAATTTGCGTATTTGTTCATACATTTGTGACCCAGGCTGTAGCAGAGCTTTTTCCAGGACAAGAAAGTTATTAAAAAATAGTGATTAAATGTGTTTGGACCTAAAAATGACCTTTTTATAAAATGATTTATGAATTTTAATGCATTGCCTGAATCCACACTGCGTAAAACAAACTGCACCAAAAAGACAGCTATCAGAGACGCTCAAATTATTTTAGTGCAACAATTTCAGAGACAAAAAAGACTACTTTATAAATTATATTTATGTGAGGAGGCAGCAGCAGCTGCTTTTATTTTTCTGTGGCAGGGCGCTACAATCAATTATTACATGCAGCAGAAACCCTGGCATTGTAACACAGAGCCTAAGGTGGTTCTGACAGACAAGAAGTCTGTGAAATAGTTTATACTGTCCTAGATTTGTGTTGAGGAAGCCATGTGGTTAACATACAACATGTTGTCCAAAGTATAAGGCTGTGCAGTAGCCGCATGGGGGATAGAAGAAGTTTTCCATTTTAGAAACATCTGTAGATGATTGAGTCTTAGAAGCTGAAGGATTGAAGTATAGTTGTGACAGGATGCCGTCTTTGTTTTAAGTCCTTTCCTGAGATGTTCTCATTGCCGACCATTTCATGGTGAGTCAATAGTTGTATCATGACAAAGTAGGAAGAACTGGGAGCAGCAGGACAGCCACAGAACCGTAGACCAGCACAGACCGGGGGCAGCGGATGCTTCGGTGCACAGCATGCTGACAGTCTGCAGTAATGTAAATGTAAAGCGCAGCCGCCAGTGGACTCCTCAGCAGTAGAAATGTGTTTTACTGCAGTGACAAATCACACGTCTCTGCCTGGCAGAGTGACTGACGGCTCTGAATTGTCACTTTCCAGGAGAACGGGACTCCCCAGACTGGACAGCAAAGTGTTGAGGTTTGGGGATGGCCCTCCTCTTCCAACGGGACTGAAAACGTTGGGGTTGTCATTACCTTAGTATTTTTGGTGATTTATTTATGTATTTAATTTTACTAAAATCACCAAAACTCCTAGAAATAAAGGCTTGACATATTTCACTGTATGTGAAACGAACACGTATGGGTTTAGCTTTCTGAAATAAGTTTTCTTGATATTCTAATTTCTGTAGATCTGTTTGTGTATTTATAGGCAAACACATCTTAGTCGTCGCTAAAATGTTTGTTAAAGACGTTATACAAGTCAGAATGCTGCAGTGTGAAAAATGAAGAGCAGGAATGGCTGCGACCAACCCTTGGCATCGTGTCTGTAGTGCTGTTTATTTGATGATTTCTAGGAGACGTGGTTCAAGTGAAAACCCCCTTTTGACCTGCAATTCTCTGTTCTGACCAGAAGAGGCGCTCCAACCGGGTGGTGAAGAGGAAGAAATACACAGAAGACTTGGATATTAAAATAACCGACGACGAGGACGAGCAGGAAGATGTCGACGTAACCACGACTGCAGCCGCCGTCGCCTCCATCAGCGGAGGGGCCGCAGCTCAGCTTAAACAGGAAGTGGCGCTCGATGGGGACGGACAGCCCAGCATGCAGTTCTTTGTGGTGAGTTCCTGAAAGAACAAATGTCAGGATGGATAACGGTTCTTGTTATTCATTTGTTGTCTATATGCAGATTTCAACCTGGTTTTTGTCTCTTTTTTTTTTTTTCAGGAAAATCCGAGCGAGGAAGATGCTGCCATCGTTGATAAAGTCTTGTCAATGAGGATAACTAGGAAAGAGGTTCGTATTCACGTCACAAACACTTTGTGTACTTACTTAGTTTTTATGTTTTTCAATCTTTCCTTAATGTCTGCTCTTCCTAAAAGGTTTCTCCGGGCCAGTATACTAATGCCGAGGAGTTCTTTGTTAAATACAAAAACTAGTAAGTCTCCATAGCGCTGTGACGAAGGCTGGCACGGCAGCTTGTATCGCTCAGTGTTAAACATTCCTACAGCTACTTCATTGTCTCGTTCTCAGCTCATACTTGCACTGTGAGTGGGCCACTCTGGACCAGCTGGAGAAAGACAAGAGGATCCATCAAAAGATCAAGAGGTTCAAGACCAAACACGCACAGATGAGACATTTATTCCAGGAGGTCAGCTTCAGGCGGATTCAGAAACATTTTAATATCTGAAGGAAGTCGGCGAAGCGGTGGCCAACGTTGCTTGTTGTTGTCTGCAGGAGGAGGAGGCTTTTAACCCAGACTACGTAGAAGTGGACAGGATCCTCGACGTGTCCCACAGCGTGGACAAGGACAACGGCGAGGTCAGCGATAGGTCACTTCTTTCCAAATCCGTCCAAAGCCCGTTTCTCTCTTCTTGCATTTATGAAAGTGTGATATTTTCAGCCAGTTAATGCTTCACTGCCTCTCTGATCTGCTCCAGCCTGTCATCTACTACTTGGTGAAGTGGTGCTCTCTGCCGTATGAAGACGCCACTTGGGAGCTGAAAGAAGATGTCGATGAGGGAAAAGTTGAAGAGTTCGGCAAACTCCAAAACAGACAGCCTCGCCTGAAGAGAACGGTGAGTCGTCTGTCAGCGCCTCCTCCAGCACATCTGGGGTTTTAAAGCCATCTTTAAATTTACTCAAGTCGAATTCTATGTTTGTGTTCAGAAAGAATTAGATCATTTTAACAAAAGCAGGGAAGTTGTCTATAAGTAGGATAAAATGTACATGAATCAACCGTGAAACATGGAATATGGCCAAATGTGTTGCCAGATGTGACTTGAGCATTTAGGTTTTTTCCACTAACAACCTTAAGGCTTTTTCCTCTCAATAATAATGGTGATGATGATGATGATATTAATGATGATGGAGCATCCAAAAAGCTTGTTATTGGTGGACTTAGCTTCCCGTCTGATTTAGAGGTCTCACTCAGCTGAGGCTCATCTTCTCCTGACTGACAGCCGCTGGGGGGAGACCGGAGCACAGCGCCGCCACACACACCCAGATTTGGGTGCTTAGTCTTTGACGCAGGAGAACAGCACCCTATGTAGCCTAAGTTTACTTTGAAGTCTTTCCTTAATTGTACTTTGCAAGTTGTCCAAATTGCTCCAGATGTTTAAATATTATTTGTGTTGAACCCTTTCTACTACGGTTTCCTTTAAGGACTTTGTTTTGACAGTGGGGGAAGTATGATTTTACTATCACTTTCCTTGGCTAAAGCTATTTAAAGGTGGAGTCGGCGATTTTTCTGGAAGCTTCCCCAAGTCCCTTTTTTGAATAACTGCGTGTGCACAAGACCGTCTTACCTTGCTCTTCCGGACCTCGGGGGGATCTCGTGAAATAAATCTCCCAAATTCCCTCTGGTCTTATTTCTCCTGAGGCCTTCCTCTTCTTCTCATAAACTTGTTCAAAGTATACGGTGAGAGCAGCAGAGCAACTATGAACGGCTAACACCGAAGCTAACCGCTAAGCTAACCGGATACATCAACACTAGAAGTGCGAATGCGCAGCCAGCAAGCAGAAACTAGCAAGGATCGTAAATGCACACTGGCGTCGTGTCAGTGCGTCAGAATGATTGGCATGTGGGACGACCAATAGATGAGGTGATGCCCCCAGAGCTTAAAGGAACAGAGGAGGGTGACAACAGGACCTAAACTCTGGCCAATCCCTGCTCTTCGGTGCGAATGGCAGTGATTGGGCAGAACTGTTACAAGTCTGCAGCTGCCACAAAGATCGATGTTTTTTTTTTTTTTTAAACCTCCTTTTTCTGAATAGATGTATTGACTACTTTCAGGATGGAAGGACCATTTTATAACAAAAAGTATAACAAAGTATAACAAAAAAGTGTTTCTGAACAGGATAAGCAACTTTAACTGTTCAGACACGATACATGTACCATTAGGACATTTTGGCAACGGTAATTATTCTTCTAATTATATTTTCTACTTTGCTCTCCTCAGGTGCGACCTCCTGCCAGCGCATGGAAGAAGTTGGAGGAGACCCGGGAGTACAAGAACGGCAACACGCTCAGAGAGTATCAGCTGGAGGGAGTCAACTGGCTTCTGTTTAACTGGTACAACAGGTAAGTGCCAAACGCGCTCATGGGTTCACCGCAGTCTCCACTGGCATTGTGGTCCCGTACTCCCATCGCCTACGGCCTCACCCTCTTGTTTCTCTTCTTTCAGGCAGAACTGCATCCTGGCAGACGAGATGGGTCTGGGGAAGACCATCCAGTCCATCACGCTGCTGTCGGAGGTGTACGCCGCTGGACTCCAGGGCCCCTTCCTGGTTATTGCTCCCCTCTCCACCATCACCAACTGGGAGAGGGAGTTCACCACGTGGACCAACATGAACGCCATAGTGTACCACGGAAGCCTCGCCAGCCGACAGATGATCCAGCAATATGAAATGTACTGCAAAGACGACAAGGTGACCGACGCATTGCCTCCGACGTGCTTACCGCTTGTAGGACGGGGTGTTGTTTATTTTCTGCATGCGCGTATCCAAGAAGTCTGCCATGAGTGTGTTTGTAAAGGAGGAAAAATCAACGCAGCCCCTTAAACACATTTGTTTATTACTGTGTATTAACAGTAGCAGCGTGGGACGTTCCTAATTGAGTTAAAACTCTCCGCAGGGACATTTAATCCCAGGTGCGTACAAGTTCGACGCCCTGATCACAACTTTTGAGATGGTGCTCTCCGACTGCCCAGAGCTGAGGGAGATCTCCTGGCGCTGCGTGATCATCGATGAGGCTCACCGCCTGAAAAACCGCAACTGCAAGCTGTTGGACAGCTTGAAGATGCTTGACCTGGTGAGTGGACCGGCGCCGAGCAGATGAGGCTGAAATATGTCCGCTTCTGTCAACTCAACTTCTAATGGACCCCCTCAGGAGCACAAAGTGCTGTTGACCGGCACTCCTCTTCAGAACACCGTGGAGGAGCTCTTTAGTCTTCTTCATTTCTTGGAGCCAGCTCAGTTCCCCTCCGAGATCGAATTTCTTCGAGAGTTTGGAGACCTCAAAACAGAGGAACAGGTGTGAGACGCACAAGTCTGCCATTCCATTGTCACCTTGTGTTGAAGCCACATCTACATTGAACTGATAAAAATGCAGTGAAATCAATTTATTTTCAACAGGTCCAGAAACTCCAGTCCATTTTAAAACCTATGATGCTGCGCAGACTGAAAGAAGATGTGGAGAAGAACTTGGCACCCAAGCAGGAGACCATCATTGAGGTCAGTTTCTTTGGTAAAATAATCGTCCAGCAAACTGTTTGTAAGTTTTTGTTTGAAAAATGTTGAATGGATCTCAGTGCATAGCAAATTAAAACATAGGGCCTTTCAAAAATGTTATCTCCCTGAACCTTTTCACGCTGTGTCCTGTTACGACCACAAGCTCCAATATATTTGATTGGCATTTTAAATCACAAACCGACACAAAGTAAAACCTGATCCTGTACTACAAGGTTTTTGAAAAGTTGTAGAAATAAAAATGTGAAAGTGTAAGGTGCCGACACCTCTTATTCAAAAGCCTCTAAATAAATTAAAATCCAGGGTTTAGATCAGGGGTCCTCTGTTCCAGTCCTGGGGGTCCGGTGTCCTGCGACTTTTAGATGTGTTCCTGGTCCAACGCCCCTGAATCCTGTGGCTCAGTTCGCTCCTCAGCCTCGGGCTTTTAACATCCCTCAGAGTCCTGTGCAGTCCATCATTCGATACCGGAAATGATTTGGCACGGCCGCAATCCTACCAAATCATGCCCATCCCCACAAACTGACAGCATTAACAGGGAGATGCTAAGATGCCCTGGGGACTTTGGAGGAGCGACAGAAATCCGCAGCTCATGTGGGAGATTCTGTTGACTTAAAAACCACTCAATAAATTAGGGCTGAAGCGATTCCTTAAATGGTTCAAGTACCTCTGTCTCTAAAGTTCCTAGAGGCCTTAAAGCTTTTTAAAATTCTGTGTAACTATTCAGCGCACAGTGTTCTGGCCAGGTGGTTCTTTGTGTTGCACAACGCTCTCACTTCCGCTAACGATGGCCTACGCTGCTGATAAAACGGCTGAAAGGACTGCAGAAGTGAATTAGAATTTCATAACAGCAGTTCCTCCATGCTGCAACACCTAAGTAGGAAACACCGGGTGAAACGGGGGGGACACTCCCTTACCCCTGCACTGCCAAAAGTAGCAATGATGAATAAAGATGATTATTATTGTTCTGTGGGTTTGCTTCTCTGGACCTGAAAGTCCTCTCCGTTCAATATCAGTGAGTTTGACATATTTTACAAAGATGTTTTGGTCTTCAGTCGGTTTATGTGCAGAGCTGATAGAGACGGACCCCAAAAGACAATTGACTGTGGGGGCTAAATTTATATGCCAGTCACGCATTTCTCGAAAAATAGAGTAAAATCCAATAATATTCCCTTAACCCTCATAACTAAAACCTATTTTGTGTCATTACATAAAATCCGTATAAAGATGTCCTACCAGGCCAAACTGAAAAGGAGTAAAAACACTGTTTCTTGTCAGGTTGAGTTGACTGATATCCAGAAGAAGTACTACCGGGCCATCCTGGAGAGGAACTTCAGTTTCCTGAGCTTAGGAGCCAACAGCAACAGCAACGTCCCCAACCTGCTCAACACGATGATGGAGCTCCGGAAGTGCTGCAACCACCCCTACCTCATTAATGGTACTGCACTGCAGTCTTTAACATGTGTGGCCTTTCTTTAACCTCTGACTGTTTTTGCGTGTGGAAACGATCATTTTCACTGGGACTTTCTGTCCTGTTCAGGTGCAGAAGAGAAGATCGTGGCGGAGCTGCGGGAAAAGTATGACCCCATGGCCCCCGACTTTCATTTGCAGGCCCTGATTCGGTCCGCCGGCAAACTGGTGCTACTTGATAAACTGCTGCCTCGCCTCAAGGCCGGCGGCCACAAAGTGCTCATCTTCTCTCAGATGGTGCGCTGCTTAGACATTCTGGAGGACTACCTCATCAACAAGAGGTATCGTGTGTATTTAACTTGTATTTTTTCATGTTGGTGGGGGGGGGGGAAAGGCTTGTTCTGAAAATATCCTGTTGTCATACACATTCATGTCAGTATTTGTCTTTAAATGATTTTGAACCATTCTTTGTTTTTTAGGTTAAATGATTATATAATTCACTGCTACAGGAACTAAAAACATAAAATGGGAGCATACGTTTTAATTTATAGTTGATTTTCACTTATCCACACAGGGTTAAAATTTATATATATATATTAGGGCTGGACGATATATAAAAAAAAAAGCATATCGATAAAATAGAAATCATATTGATCGATAATTATCAACAAATTCAAAACATATTTTAAGTGCAGCCCTGGCCATTTTATGCTGTTGCTTAGCAACCTATTTTTAGATGCAGAACACACAAACACTGAATTCAAACTGAACCCTTTATTCAACCATCTTCTTACCAAAAAGATTTTAAAAAAATGAAAAAGAACACGTGCTCTCTGAACTCTTTGACGGTGCGGAGCTTGTGGGTCTGTGTTTGTGATTGGTTGGGAGGAGGTAATGACGGTAGTATTAACCTACATGATAGGCTAGAATGCAAAAGGAAGGAAAACTCTTCTATTGAACTTTTTATTGACCCTTTTTTCTATCATTGAGACAGATATATATATATATATATATATATATATATATATATATATATATATATATATATATATATATATATATATATATATATATATATATATATATAGACACACACACTTGTTTTGTCAGTAAGCATTTGGCATGATTGTTTTTAAGCAAAGTCCGCAAAATATCAATGTAGTTGAGCTCTGAGCCGATCCAGCAGGTCAATATTAGACCGAACAACCAGTTGTATCCAAGTTTCAACCATCTTGCTGCTGTTTTGAGGGGAACTCACAAGATTTGAAGATGGTTATTTTGCCTTCGTTTCATGCGAGTTGTGCAAAGCACCAGGCCCAGTGGCAGCAAGATGGTCTCACTATGATGCCACCACCATCACGCTTAACACACAGTGGGGTGGATTTAGGAATAAAAGCCTTAATTCGGCTCATCTAAACATATTAGGTTATATTATGTATTGCCAGAAGCTTGCTAATTTTAGTGGCATAGATTTAAACCTTTAAGTATAATTTTGAATACAAAAATTAAGTTGGTTAGACTTATTGACCCAATTTAAAAAAAAAACAAAAAAACTGTTATATAATCAATTCCCCCTGAAGAAATGATTTGAATGCATTGGTAAAAGACTAAAGGAGATGTATTTATGTCCATGTTGAGTGAATGGAAAGTTTTGTCTGGAAGTGTGATATGTTGAGCTTATTACACAATGTTGACCCGAGCGTCCTCCTTTTTTTTTTTTTCCAGATACCTTTACGAGCGAATCGATGGAAGAGTGCGCGGGAACCTGCGACAGGCGGCCATCGACCGCTTCAGCAAGCCAGATTCCGACCGTTTCGTCTTCCTCCTGTGTACCCGTGCTGGGGGTCTGGGCATTAACCTGACCGCTGCTGACACCTGCGTCATATTTGACTCGGACTGGAACCCTCAGAACGACCTGCAGGTGCGTTATTCTGCCGTGCTTCATTTTACATTCGGTGCCAATAAAAGCTCCACGTTCTGGCTTCACCTTCCTGCCTCTTTATCCAGGCGCAAGCAAGATGCCATCGTATCGGGCAGTCCAAGGCAGTCAAGGTCTACCGTCTCATCACCAGGAATTCCTATGAGAGGGAGATGCTGGACAAAGCCAGTCTGAAACTCGGCCTGGACCGTGCTGTTCTGCAGAGCATGAGCGGCAACAAGGACAGTAACGTCAACGGGGTGAGGACAAACCTGTTGCCGCGTCTTTTTACGTCCGGCTGCCTGAGTTAAAGGAACGCCTCGAATGCAGTTTCTGTTCCTTGCGTTGATGGTTTTGTCTCACGCGACAGCTCCAGCAGTTCTCCAAGAAAGAAATCGAGGACCTTTTGAGGAAAGGAGCTTATGCCGCCATCATGGACGAAAACGACGAAGGCAGCCGATTCTGTGAGGAAGATATCGACCAGATCCTCCAGCGACGAGCCACCACAATCACTATTGAGAGCGAAGGCAAAGGTTCTACGTTCTCCAAAGCCAGCTTCGTCGCGTCCGAGAACCGCAACGACATTGCTCTGGACGACCCCGAGTTCTGGGAGAAATGGGCCAAGAAAGCCGACATCGACATGGATACCATCAATCGGAAGGTAACGCAGTGGTCAATATTCATTCCTAATATATGTCTTGCTATCCGGTTATGTGGACATTCGATATTTCTATTAAGAACAGGCTTCATGATGCTGCTGCTGTTGCCCTGCAGCAACGAGCTCCTGGGTTCAGATTCAGAGACGCGGGCTTTTTCTGCATGCTTTGCTTGTTCTCCCGTATATGCGTGGGTTCCCTCTGGGTACTCCAGCTTCCTCCTAACTAGTTTTATGCTGTGATGTTGCGTTTATGCTGTTTTTCAATTTTTATTTTGTTGTTTTATGGTTGTTTTTATTGTGAAGCGCGTTGTGGCTTTTATCCCATCAAAGGTGCTATATAAAGTTTACTTACTTTGCTGCTTTCTCTGATTCTGAGAGATGGGATTATGAAGTGTGCGCTGCACCAAGCCCAGAGTCCTAGGTGCTCATCAATGATCCGTTTGTAAAATTCTGCAGATTTAAGAGTCTTTTTTTTTTCTGGCTCGTTGCATTTGTTGAACAGGGTTTATGACTGTATGAACTGTGCTGCATGCAGTAATATCCCACTGAGTATTTTTGCCTTTCCTGCCACAGAACACGCTTGTGATCGACACCCCGAGAATTCGGAAACAGACCCGTCAGTACTCCAGTCTACGCGGCGAGGGAGGAGACCTGTCTGATTTGGACAGCGACGACGAGTATCCGCCCGCCAATTCCAGACACTCGCGGTCTTCTCGCCGCTCCGACCGCAACAGCGGGGGAGGCTACGGCCGCACCGACTGCTTCCGGGTGGAGAAACACCTGCTCGTCTATGGGTATGGAAATGTTCGGGCCGCACCGTGAGTTGCATGGGTTGTGTGCATTTTTTACATTGTTTCCGTGTGTTTGACCGGCTTAGCTGGGGCCGCTGGAGGGATATCTTGGCCCATGCCAGATGTAAGAGGCGTCTGAGCGAACGTGATGTGGAAACCATCTGCCGTGTCATTCTGGTGTTCTGTCTAATGCACTATCGCGGCGACGAGAACATAAAGAGCTTCATCTGGGAGCTCATTACTCCACCAGAGAATGGCCGTGAGCCCCAAACACTACTAAACCATTCTGGTAGGAGTCTGCACCGTCATCCACGTGTTTATTTTGGGGGGGGGGGGGGATACGTTTTCCACGCAAAATGTTCATGCGGACATTTAATTTTCCTGCTCAGGCCTTTCTATCCCGGTTCCAAGAGGCAGGAAAGGGAAGCGGGTCAAGGCCCAGAGCACCTTTGACGTTCAGAAGGTGGAGTGGATCCGCAAGTACAACCCCGACACCCTGCTGCTTGACGACAGCTACCGCAAGCACCTGAAGCACCAGTGCAACAAGTTGGTGAAACCGAACCTAATCAGAAAACGATGCACACGTGCCTCGCAAAAGTATTCACACCCCTCGACCTTGATGACACGCGTCGTCAGGCGTTATACCACAAAGTATTTTAGGTGACAGAGAAATACAAGGTTGGCGGAGAACTCAAGTCAAAGGAAAATAATAAATGGCTTTTTTTTTTTTTTTTTTTTTACAAAAATATAAAAACCTCAGAAGCCATTCAGCCACCCTGACTCAATAGCAGAAACGTCTCTCTTTAATTGCAGCTGCAGGTCTTTTGGGGTTTTTCTCTCCCTGCTCTGCACAGCTGCATGATTTATTTATTCTTAATTGCAGAGCAGCTCAAACTCACTCAGGCTGGATTGAGAGCCGTTTTCAAGTCTGGCCAAACATCCTCAGTTGGTTTCAGGGCTGGACTTTGACTAGGCCATACTACCACAGTAATATGCCTTGCTCTAAACCATTCCATTGTTGCTGTGGCTGTATGTTTATGGTCATTCTCCTTCCTATTATTAAATCTTGGTAGGTGTGCATTTATGCCATACTCGTTCTGGTTTAGAACCTGCCATTGAAACTGTGAGATGCGTGAAGTTTGGGAAATGTTAGGTTTTATCACCTAACCTTTAACCTTCTATATAATATTGTCCCTGAGCTTTCTGGTGTGTTCGGTGGTCTTCATCGTGTCTTTTGTTCAAAGGGGTTCTCTAACAAGACAAAGGTCTTCATAGATCAGTTTATTTAGTGGATAGAGTAAAGAGGGCTGAAAAGATCTACACAAAATTGTTCATATTTTTACTTTTAAAAACCTACAATTTTTCTTCCACTTTACACACCAGCACTAATGTCTGTCCTTTAGATTAATAAGGTCCAATGAGGTTTGTGGTTCTACAGTGACAAAATGCAGGTCAAGGGGTATGAATACTTCTGCAAAGCACAGTTTATGCAACCCTTCATGGTTCAACGTTAACACCTCCCCTCTCCTTTCTCAGAGTGTTGCTGCGGGTCCGTATGCTCTACTACCTGAAGCAGGAGGTCATTGGTGAACATGCAGATTCTGTCCTGAAGGGGGCTGATATTAGGTAGCAAATGTTCTGCTCTGCTCTGTACATGTAGTGAAGTTCGCTGAGATCCGGTTAATGAAACGCATTGCATGGCCTTTCAGGGATGTCGATATCTGGATGCCAGAGATGGAACAGCAGGAGGTGCCGGCTGCTTGGTGGGACTCGGACGCTGACCGCTCGCTGCTCGCCGGCGTCTTCAAACACGGTGGGTCCTGTGGGAGCTGTTCTGCTGTTCGCTACACGACTAGTAGAGTTTTAATCCGCTAGTCGTGCCTTGATGATCGTTTGAACCCCTCCAGTTTTCTAATATTTGGAACAAATATTGTGAACTGGCATTCAGTGCGGTGTTTTTTTTTTTTTGCCATTTAACAGCCTTGGTTCTTAACTCTGTTTCCAGGTTATGAGATGTACACTACCATGCGGGCTGATCCCTGCCTCTGCTTTGTGGAGAGAGTTGGCCGGCCAGACGACAAGGCCATTGATGCTGAGCAGCACACTGGGGACACTGAGCTGGGAGATGAGTACGTTTCGTTAGCATTCGTCTCCATGGCGTTATTCATGTTGCAAAGAACTGGGTGGATTGCTTTAGTCATCAGCTCGTTTGTATAAATGCCATTTTACTCACTATCTGGGATCGCAAACACAAAGTAGACCATTAACACTGTAGATTTAAGCACTAACGTTTCACAAATCATCGTCAGAGTGATCTTCACCAACAGTACTGCATGTTTTTCTGATGTCTTTCCCACAATTTACAATAACATCTTGAGTTTCACTTGATGTAGACATTTAAATTTAAACACACTGCCATCAGCAGCTGGATATCCAGCCATACAACCAACTAACCTTTAACCCATTTGAGTTTTAATCCATCAACTTGTTCATTCTTTTTATTATATAGATTTAATGTATCCATTTATGCATGCAAATATACATATGTGATCTTGCAGGTTTCGTATTTAAAGCCCGGGTTGTTAAAAAGCCCTGGGAACCTGTGAAACTTAGGTTTGGGAAAGTATTGAATTTTCAGTTGAACTTAAGGAGGCCGGCATACAGGCTTAAATCGGAGGCAACAGGACTTTCGCTCAGTTCTTTCTCAAAGCGTTTCGGCACCTATCCAGCAGTCTTTGTCAAAAGCTCAAATGTGAGCCGCCTGAATTGACAAAGACTCCTGGATGGGTGTGGAAACGTTTTCAGAAAGAACTGAGCGAAAGTCCTGTTGCCTCCGATTTAAGCCTGTTTGCTGTTGCGATAACTGAGAATTTGCTCAGGTCACTTAAGTAAAAACTAATGGTTCCTTTTAGAAAAGCGTTACTGAGCAGCTCTTTTTCTGAACACCTATTTTTGTTCTCTTTGCTTGCTTTGGGTTGCAGTGCTGACTTTGATAAGTTCTCCGAGGATCCAGAGTTCAAGCCAGCATCTAGGCTCCCCAAAGACCCGTTTGATGAGGTACCGTTCACTCTTGCTTTTGGCAGCGCTGTTTGGTTTCCTTAAACGGAATAGAGGATTTTGGGGCCACGTGGTTCGTCCGTCAATCTTCTCTTAATTGTCATTGCAGCCCGACTCTATGAACGTGGATGATGAGATTTCAGTGGAAGATAAGACGGTGCCAGTGGCCCCAGAGAGTGCAACAGGCCAGAGCGGCGTGTGCGAGTGGCCCTCAAGCTCGTCGCTCACGGCACGGTTGAGGCGCCTGATCACAGCGTATCAGCGCAGCTACAGACAGGAGCAGCTGAAGATCGAAGCCGAGGCCAAAGGAGACCGCAGGCGCCGGCGGTGCGAACAGGCCAGCAAGCTAAAGGAAATCGCGCGGCAGGAGCGACAGCAAAGGTACGCAGTCCATCAGTCCCAAAAAAACATTAATGTATGTATTAGAGGCGCTGTTGCTCGTCAGTCACCCCGAACGTGATTAAACTCGACAGGAAGTTTCACTCAGAGCAGTCGGCTTTATTAGATCATTGAAATCAATCAGACTGATAATACATAGAACATTTAATTTTACTTACTAGTCACGTTTAATTGCCTTTTTACGCCTCCCTGTAGGTGGACACGGAGAGAAGAGAGCGATTTCTACCGTGTGGTCTCTACGTTTGGCGTGGAGAAGATCAAAAAGGAGCCGGCTGTTTCCGAGGAGGGAGATGCGGAGTTTGATTGGACCCGTTTCCGAACTTTTGCCCGTCTGGATAAAAAAACCGACGAAAGCCTCTGTCGATATTTCCGTTCGTTTGTTGCGATGTGCCGGAGGGTGTGCCACCTCCGCCCAGGCCGTGGTGAAGGTAATTACCATGTATTTGGGCTTTTTTCTGGATCTTTTGCCCCTTGTGATCACGTTGCAGTGCTTCAGTTGTTCATATCAGGGGTGCACCAACTAGGCTTTTGTTTTTTGGCTGATACAGGTTTGCAGTTTCCTTTGAGGTCTGATCTGCTAGTTCCAGTTTTTATTTTCAAAGGTTACAGCACAGAGGGGAGGAGACTGGTGCCATCGTATTAAATGCTGTTGGGTGATCTGTTTATAGATCTGAAATGTCGGGAGTTCTTAGTTTGGAGGCATCTAATGTATTGGGGGATTTTTCCATTTAGCAATCGTAACTGATTCAGAGAAAGTTGGCCGATTACTTGGTGCACCGTAACCACTTTGCATTCATTTGATGAACGTTTTGTGCTGCAATACTGAATTATTTTCTCGTGGTCGTTGGCAGATCCATCAGAGCTGACCCAGACTGTGGCTCCCATCACAGAGGAGCGTGCCTCCCGTACTCTTTATCGCATCAGCCTTCTGCGACGCCTTCGGGAGCGAGTCCTTCCCCACCCGTCCCTGGAGGAGCGTCTCCTCTTGGCCCCGCGCAGCTCCGAGTTGCCCGCCTGGTGGACCATGCCGGACCACGATCGGCAGCTCATGCTCGGCGCTTCGCTGCACGGCGTCAGCCGCACCGAGCTCTCCATCTTCTCAGACCCCCAGTTCACTTTCAGCTCGGCTCGTGACGAGTTCATCCAGAACCAGCAGGCTCTGCCGCCCCCTCCGCCGCCGCCCCCTCCACCCATCATGACTCTGAGCCAGCCCAAGTCTGAGATGGACCTACCCGGAGTGAAGGTAGAGGGAACTGATGCGAGTGCGCGACTGTTTGGCGGGGGGATCGGCGCTGAGCTGCAGAGTATGCCCCTGAGTCACCACGGTGGCAAAGGGCACGGTCCGGACTGGAGCTTCAAAAGCAGCAGGGAAGGAACAGAAAAACCGGGAAGGAAAGGCGAGGGAGGGTCTGATTCGGATTCGGATTCCGACTCTGGCTCGTCGTCCTCGGAGCGATCCGGGAGCAGCGACGACAGCGGAGACAGTGACGAGGAGGCAGAAGGAGGTAAGCTCAAAGTAATAAAAAAACGTACAATACTGCAACAAACACAACCAGAGACTTAACATTTACACCACTCTTGCTTTTAGGGGGCATGAAGGTGAGAGATGTGGATGAAGAAAACAGTTTACTCTCACTGACTCCGTCTCAGGACAGCATACTTCCACCTGAACCTATCAGAGTTGACTGGCCCAAGGTAGTTACAACATGTTCGTAATGCATCTGGACCTCAGTGACCAAATAAAAGCTTGCTCCTAGCTACAGACTGCGCTTTGTTGTTCAGGACCGAGTGCTGATCAACCGTCTGGACAACTTGTGTACCCTGGTGCTGACCGGTGTGTGGCCCACGGGGCGGCGTTACATTCCCGAAGCTCAGCTCCACCCGAGCTCGGAGCTGCTGGCCGAGGAGATGGCGTACACCAGGGTCATCCGTAAACCCAGCGGCATACCAGGCGGCATGGGGGCCGAGGGAGAAGATGGAGAGTTCACTGTTAAACTCCTCAAGGTGACACCATGGAAGAAGGGCAGACGTGTTGCCAGAATAGTCCATTTCAAACATCTCTGCTTTCCTTACCGCAGTATCCATTCCTGTACGATAAATTAGATCCTGTAGCCGCCCGTTTAGAGTCCCTTAGATCACTTTATAGAGCATAAACGAGGTAAAGCTGTCGAATGAAAATCTTACAGCTAAACGACTGATGGAGCTGAAGTCAAAGGTTCTCTGTGGAGGTTGAAGCAGACGGGCTTTATCTGTGAACCGATGCTGATTGCGGCGTTGGCATCACCTGCAGTGTGTTAAACCTGAGCTGTGGTGTTTCTCTGCCGTCCTCTCAGGAGGAGGGCCTGAAGCTGACGTTCTCCAAGCAGGCGCTGATGCCCAACGGCTCCGGCGGGGAGAGCAGTGGGCGGAAGAAGCGCAAAGACCAAGAGGTACTTTTTTTTTTTTTTAAATACGTTTCTTTATTAAACCTTTAAGTAACCGCCACACCTGTCGTGGTTTGACAGGCGACCGTTTGCTCTGATGCAATTTCACTTTTAAATGGAAGAAAATTTGATCCTGTGTTGCCTTCTGTATCTGGAGGCCTGACGTTACTGACCTTCAGTAACGTCGGCCTAACCCAACAGTGTAGTTGGTGCTAAAAAAAGGTCATTTTATGGCGACATTGTTAGAAGACACTGCAGAATTATATCCTCCTCCTCTTTGCTTCCATCACTCTCTGTGAACTTGAACATCTGAGGCGCTGTCATGTGTTGGCAGCCCAAGCAGATGGCCAGTCTAATGGATGAAATAACAGTGCAGCATTCAGCCATGACATGTCAGAGCTGTTGAATGGAAGCTGGCCAAGGAGCCCTCTTCTATTTCTGTAAGGCTGCATACCCGGCCATAAGAGCACACGGCTCGCTACGTAATTAATACCTATAGCTTCCTCACCCCCAGTACCAACGACAACAAGGAAAGGGTTAAAGGTCACCAACCTTGTTCAACATGTGGAAAAGCTCCTTGAATTTTGATCACGCGTGGGTTACGGCGGCCTCATCTTTGCCACACCTAGGCCAGAAACGCACACAAGCAAAGATGGATTGTGACAAATTTCAAGTGAGCTCCGCTGAAGCACAGGGGAGGTTTTAAGTGAAAGCCAAACTGACCCAGTTTTAAAATCTCCTTTAGCTATCCGAGTTAGACGGACTCCACGATCCGCTGGAGCGTACTCCCCGACGGAGGGACCCCCCCACGTGGTTGAAGGAGAATCCAGATTATGAAGTGGAAGGAGACATGTTGGAGGTAAATTTCTGACTTAAAGCCAAGACCGGAAATGTGCCGTTTTCTACCCTAAGCCGGGTTTCAGGCTTATAGTGTAACGTTCCAGGGTGATGATTCGGTTTTCTTTATTTTTAACCAGCTGCTGGTGAATAGGAGCAAGAGGAAGAGGAGGCGGCGAGCAAATAAACCCCTCACAGGCACTGAGAAGGTCAAAGTGATTAACATGCTGACAGGAAAGAAGGTGGGTCACAGCTGTACAAACTTCTACTGTAGTTCACTGCTTCATCTGGCAGGCCTCTTATGGAGTCCAGGTCAGGATAAGTATAGAAATGAAAAAGTAGTATGGAAAAGTTATTTCTTTACTCAGTTTATTCCCCATTCCATAGTCCTTTCTGAAAGTCCTTCCTTTCATCCTGGGCCTTTCATTCTTCCTCATGTCCTTTCTTTCCTACCTTCCTTCCTTATTTGCTTCTTTCCTTCGTTGTCTCCTACCTTCCTTTTCTTCCCAATGTCCTTCCTTTCTTCCTTCTATATTCCCATACATTATTTCCTTTCTTGTCATTCATTCAATCTTTCCTTCCTTATTCCTTTCCTTGTCTGTCTATCCTTCCTACATTGGTACAGCTCTCCTTTTTTCCATTTTCTTTCTTTCTTAACGTCAGTACATGCTTGCTTCTGATGTCCTACCTCCCTTCCTGGTTCCCTACCTTCCTTTCCTCCTGGTTCCCTGCCTTCCTTCCCTCCTGGTTTCCTACCTGGTGTCCTTCCTCGTTTTGATTCTTAGTTTCCAGTTTCATTTTTTTCCAGGCTCCATATTTATATCCTGCTCATAGAATTGTCATAAATACAGTATATGATGAATTTTAGGTTTAAAATTGCCTTCATGGACGGAGAACTCTGGAAAAGTCGGACATTTTTCTGTAGTAATATGTAGAAACTAACATTGAGACATTCCTCGACAGGTTGGAGCTGCTTTCTCTCCGATGCTGCAGGATCTGAAGGAGTATCTCGAGGAGAACCCTAATATCGCCGTTGCACCCGAGTGGTCGGAAACAGTTCAGAAATCTGTACGCAAGAAATTTTATTCTTTATGGTGTAAAAAGAACGAGAAATGTAGCTTTTTAGAAATGTTTTCACTTAATGTAAGCATGTTGGGTGTCTTGTTTCAGAAAGGATTGTGTGGATGCTGATTTTTGTTTTTACGCTCCCCCTGCAGGGATTGTTGCCTGACTCCCTCTTCCACCGGCTGCTGACGGAGAATTCGGAGATTCCGAAGAAAAGTCACCGGCGGCGCCATCACCACCACCATCACCACCACCACCACCATCATTTCCACACTCCTGAGCCCACACCTGAAGACCCCAACTTGGACGGAGTAGAAGAAGAGACTTTGGTTTCGGACGGAGCCTACATGATGGACGAGGAGGACTTGGAGACGTCCCACCACTTCCTCACCAGCCCAGACTTTGACGTTAAAATGGAGGGTGGCGACAGCCTCTCCCAAGGCGACTACGACAGCTCGGATCAAGAAGCGCTCCTGGACGACGTCATCATGGCGCAGAAGGACTCTGACTCGTCATCAAGCTCGGAGGACTGACTGAACTCCGATGCCACCCGACTTATCCCCCTCTCAAGATTAAATCACGTTATTCCGAGATCTTTTTTACCAACATGTAACAAATTATGACTTGTTTTGTTTTTGCTACCTTTATTCATTAATTTTATTTAGGATTATATCTGTGGGAGGAGCAGGTGTGGACCCATCGGTTTGTTTCTTCCCTCGCCGTCATGTCGCGCCCATCTCTTCTCGATCTTCCTCGTGACGTTGCCGAGCTGAGCGGTGTCTCTTGTCCACTCGTAATCCTTCATCTCTTCCATCCGAACCCACGAATTCCCATCACATTCCCAAACGTGACCAAAAGGGGACCCACGCTGTATAGACACATTTCATATCTTTAAAAAAGAAAAAAAAAGAAAAGATAAACCTCAAAGCTGGTCCTCAAGCGCTACGTAAAACTGGACACACGTACTGAGCAGAGCCAGATCCCTCAATCCCCCGCCATCTCCTTTGGTCAGCCTCTCTCCAGAGGAGCCTGTAAAGTACCTGGGGGTCCAGTGTGTGGATATCCTGTTAGTGTTTTCACTCTGTGGGACGGGTTGAGGGCTGGGAGGGGAGGGAGAGGGGAAAGTGGCGTATTAGTTACTGAAACGGTGCGAGGAGGATGGGTGTATTGTATAATGTAGAGCCCGTCAGTTGTGTACTAATGGTGCAAAGAAGAGGGCTGTGAGTTATTCTTGTTTTATGATCTGACTGTATCTGTGATATGAATAACAGCAATCTAAAGTGAAAAACCGCCTGCGGTCGTTGTCTTTTTGAAGCAGCCCGGAGCAGAAAATATAAATATAAAGGATGCTGACTTTATGTAATTGTTTTAAAAGCATTTACCTAATTCAGACACATTAGACTAATTCTCATTTAAACTAGACAGATTGTATAATTGGTACTTTTAGCATAGATCAGTTTATTACAACTACTAGCACCTATTTTTGTTTTCAGTCTTGATGAGTTTTTTTTTTTTTTTTTTCATTTTCAGCTCAGTTTTATGTGTTGAACTTTTTAACCACAAGTGAAAGTGCTGAGCAAAGCAGACCTACATATAATTAGCAATAATAGCAATAAAGAAAATGAAATTCAGTTAAGAAATCAAATATATCTGGAGTAAAGATCGATTTACAAAGCAGGGAAATTGATAAATAAGTAAAAATCTTATAAAAAGGTACAGAAAATCCATAAAAAAATATACAACTTGGGGACGAAAGAAAAAACACTGTTTCAAAACATACTGGATCATTTCAGAATCAGTGAGTTTTGTTGCCAAGTAGTTTTAGATGTGTGAGGAATTTGCCTTGGTGATAAGGTGCTACCCACACAGTTGACATGAGTAAATGCAAATGTATATCATATGGAATAAACAAATGCAAGATAAGAATATTAGAGAAGGAAGACTGCCGCCTATCACCCTCCCTGCAGAGCGAATGATACACTGCAGCCTACCTTTGTCCCTTCCATCCATTTTCTAACACGTCTATCCCTCATGGGGTCACGAGGGGTGCTGGTGCCTATCTCCAGCTGTCAATGGGTGAGAGGCGGGGTACACCTGGACAGGTAGCCAGTCTATCGCAGGGCAACACAGAGACAAACAACCATTCACACTCACACCTAAGGAGAATTTAGAGAGGCCAATTAACCTAACAGTCATGTTTTTGGACTGTGGGGGGAAGCCGGAGTAACCGGAGAGAACCCACGCATGCACAGGGAGAACATGCAAACTCCATGCAGAAAGACCCAGGGTAAGGGTAGGACTTGAACCCAGGAACTTCTTGCTGCATGGCAACAGCACTACCCACTGTACCACTGTGCAGCCCAACCATTGATTAAAAACCAGGCCTCCATAAATATGGAGATGTGCATTTAGGTGCAGAAATAGAAAAAAAAAAGGGCTTATAGCAGTGGTGGGGATATTGCACTGGGTGGTGTGTGTGTGTGTGTGTGTGTGTGTGTGTGTGTGTGTGTGTGTGTGTGTGTGTGTGTGAGAGCTCAGCATCTGTCTCTGCGTGGGATGGGCGGGGCTGGGGTAATGGTTTTGTGTGAGGTCATTGCTGAGATTTGTGGCCTTCTTGTTGAGTCGGTCAGTGTAGGTGTCTTTGAGGGAGGGTAGTGTGGTCCAGATGATCCTCTCTGCCATCCTAACCACCCGCTGTAGGACCTGCCTGTCCCTGGCAGTGCAGCTTGTAAACCACACAGTGCAGCTGTAGATCAAGATGGATGCTCTGTCGAAGTTAACCAGCAGGGGCGAGGAAGGTGCGTCTGCTTCAACTTCCTGAGGAAGTAAAGTCTGATGGGCCTTCTTCATCTGGTTCAAGGAGTGGATGGACCTGAAATGTGTGTCCCAAGGAACATAAAACTCTCCACTCTCTCAACCTCTTTTCCTTTAATGGAGAGGATGGAAGGCACAGCCTTATTGGATTTCCTAAAATCCACTATAACTTCAGAGCGTTGAGCTCCTGACTGTTCTTGCTGCACCAGGTCACCAGATACTCAAATCTCACAGCTGTTTTAAACTGGTCTTCCTGAAGCGCTATTTGGGGGTCACACACTGATGCTGGATGAGAAAGCCTATTTTTGCTCCAGTTCATCCCAAAGTTGTTTTTTTATTTAGTTTAGCCCAGCAGCCACGTATTACTAGAAGTGTTTTCCAAAGTCAGAAGTGAGGCTGAGATTGGTGGGAGAGAAACGATTAAATTAGATTTTATATCGTGCCGTTAATTCAAAACACATGGCATCTCAAGGCACTTTACAAAGTCAAATTCAATCAAATCAGACAGATTGTTTCAAAAAGTTTCTTATCTAAGGAAACCCAGCAGATTGCATCGAGTCCTGACAAGCAGCATTTTGTCAGGAGTGTGTAAAAAGATGGAGTGATGCAGAATACATTCAGAGGTGAGAGAGCGGTGATTGGTGCAGATGCCAATGGACATGTTGGAGCTGGGAACAGAGGTGATGAGGATCTGATGGACAGGTTTGGTGTCCAGAGCAGGAATGCAGGAGGTGGCAGACTTTGCAAAGAGGATGGAAATGGCTGTAGTGAATACTTTCTTCCAGAAGAGGCAGGAACACAGGGTGACTTTCAAGAGCTGAGGAGCACAGGTGGTACATCTTGTGTAGATGATGTAACCTGAAGGGATCCTATGACTGCAAGGTAGTAGTCTGTGAGAGTGTTGCCAGACAGCACAGGGTGGTGGTGTGGAGAAGGTCTGTGAGGATGAGGAAGCTGAAGAGGACAAAGGCAGAGCAGAGGACAAAGTGGTGGAAGCTGAAAAAGGAAGAAAGTTGATAAATCGTACAATGATGGAAAAGAGTAGTGCAAGCAATGGTCAGGAAAATCTAGAGAGTTTGCAGGTTTGACCTGGAAAGGAGAGGAATGATGTACCAAGACAGAATCCATGTGTGCAAATCAGAGGAACCCAAGTGGAGCCGTGAGGTTACAGGGTGCAGAGAGGAACAAAATAAAAAAGTTTACAAGAAGATGGAGGATTTCAATTACTTGGGGTTAACAGTCGAGAGCAACAAAGAGTGTGGAAAAGAGATGAAGAAGCGGGTGGAGAAAAGATCAGGTGTGTTGTGATAAGAGTATCAGTGAGAATGAAAGGACAGATGTAGAAGACGGTGGCGAGACTGGAGGCAGTGGCACTGAGGAAGAGACGGGAGGCAGAGATGAAGATGTTGAGGTTCTCTATGGGAGTGAAAAGGATGGATAGGATCAGCAATGAGTTCATCAGTGAGACACCTCATGTTAGATGCTTTGGAGATAAAGCCAGAGAGGCCAGAATTAGATAGTTTGGACATGTACAGGAGGGATAGTGAGTACATCGCTTGAAGGATGCTGAGGCTGGAACTGCCAGGCAGGCATCGGGAAGGACAAAAGAGATTTATGGGTGGAGTGAAAAAGGATAGGGTAGAGGTGGAGGGAGTTAGACAGAAAAGAAGAAACAAGCAGAAACATAGTAATAATAAATAAAGCATAATGAATGGGTTCCAACTTTTTATAGCTTTGTAAATTTCATTTTATTCCACCCAACTTTTCGCTTATTCAAAGACCCTGCCCTTGCACATAACCTGTGGCTACAACACGCCCTAATTTAGCAATATTGTTTTAATTTATTTGGTAATAACAACACAGGGACATTTGTACACCTCACAGTTCCTTTGCTGTTTGAATTGGCTACCTTCCTAAAAAACAATGCCGTGTGGCTCCGAGTAAACAAAATGAACTGCCACCGTCTTTTCCACTGTACGTTGATTTTACCGATAGACCGTGAACGCAGCACAAGCCTCCGCTGTTATCCCACAGGGGGCGCTAGCAGCATTCCGTTGACGAACACACAGACATCTTTATATATGTCTATGGACGAACATGCTTGTTTTGGGCCTCTAGTAAACTTAAGCCTGTAAGCAGACCGACACGTTGAATCTGACCATTCAAACTGGTTTTTATGTAGCTGTTATTAACACCAGTTTAATCTCATTCGAGTTTTAAAGCCGAGATATTTAAATATATGTTCGACCGTAGCAGGATGCTAACCGCCTGTTTGCAGTTAGCTAGCTAGCTAGCCGCTATAGAAACAGATGTTAGCCCCCGGTTTGTAACGGGATTTGAGAAGCATCCTCTCGTCACAAGTATGAAAAGCGTGATAGTTTGTTTAAAGTAACCAGGCTAAATGGATCTTAAGTTTTATTCCGAGCTGTCGGAGGGCTGTCCTCCCAATGCTGACACGGAGTTCATGGACACCCAGGCTTACGGGGGATACTCCGAGGAGAACAAGGTAACGTTCAGGTGTTTTGAAACCCGAAGATGTTTGATTTGTACGCGTCTGCGCCGCCAGTGAAATGTTGACTATCTGTTGCAGTTTTCGGAAGGCAGCGACAGCTATCTGACCATCGGCGGTGCCGGGCATCATTTCCTATCGGCGGAGGTTAGTGAAGCGGACTTAGTGGGGCGCCATCTAACAGTACAGGCGTCATCTCCTGTTTTTAATCACCACACCGTCGCTCTGCTTTGGCTCCCTGCAGCAGACATTCCACACCCCCAGCCTCGGAGACGAGGTCTTCGAGATCCCCCCGATCTCCCTGGACCCGGACCAGGCTCTGAGCATCGGCGAGGCGGTGTCCCACTTCGACCTGACCGACAGCTCGGAGGACACCAGCGGATCCTCCGGCTCCAGAAGCCTGGTCAGCAACCTGGTGGTGGAGGCCAATGACCCGTCCTTCGCCTCCACCTTCGTGAACTCCGGCTCGCAGGGTCTGGAGCAGCTCAGCCTTGGGACGATGAGCCAAGGCGGAGGGGGAGCCCTGCTGAGCTCCTCTGCCCTGGTGAGTGACTGCTGAGGCGAGGACACCAAAGATTATGGAGAAAAGATGTTTTAGGAGATTTTTCCAGTTCTGGGTCAGTATGGCAATAATTTAAAGCATTGCATGTGTGGAATGTATTAACTTTGATCCGTTTTTTTTTTTTTTACACTTTTATGAAGGTCTTATATGCTTTTAGATAACTTGCAGAAGGTTTCAAGGCCAGGTCAGCAATTAGCAGAAGAGAAGGTTTTCAAGGCCAGTTCAGCAAGCACCAGAAGAGAAAAACAACTCCATAAATGGTAGAAGTAGCTGTTAGGGAGTAGAAGCGATACTGTGTGCGTCATTTGCTCGTGTAACTCTGTAAAATCCTCCTCTTTGAAGTTAATAAAAGAGCCGGCACAAGGAAGAAAGCAGAGTTGTTGCACGCAGACTTTGGATGGTGCAGCTCCTCTCCCTTTGCAAAGGCGAACTTGAATTCTGTTTTCCTGGCTGAGGTTTGTTGCACTCTTCGACTAAGTCCTGCACACGAATCAACGAACCCGGGGAAGCAAGACGGCTTCAGCACATGACATGTTCTATTACCAATATGTGCCGCCTATCCATTTGTGTAGCTATTGCATCCCTCCTTTTGCTTCATTTGTCCCCGTGTCTGTCTGTCCCTCCATCCACATGCCCATCTGCGCACCCATCCGACTTTTTATCCATGTTCCTGTTCATCCCTACGCCCCGTCCTGTTTGTTCATCCATCTAGCCAGTATCTGTCTAAAGGTGAATTCTGGTCTAAGTTGAGCCCTTTGCTCCAATCCCTTACAGGAAATGGGGAATTCCGGCGGCTCCCATTTCAGCCGTTCTCCTCCCATGACCATCGACGTTCAGCTGAGCGACTTGGGTCACGGTCTCCTGGAGGGCACTCCGCTCGGCGGCATCAACCCGTCAGAGCTGACGCTGGGACTCGGCGGAGGCAACGCCGGCCGTCATTCGGAAGCGCCCGACGAGCCGCTGTTGATCTCCTCGTCTCCAGTCGGTTCCCTGCAGGACGAGGACATGGATGACTTCAAGGTAACGGCGCCGCTCAGCGTCTTCGCGCCTCGTCACAGAACCTCCAACGTCAAGGTTTTTTTGTTGTTGTTTTTTTTAAATTGCAATGACTTTTTTTAAATGACAAGTACAAAGCAGTGCATGACTGAAGTGGAAGGAAGATTTTCACCCATTTTTACTGCTTAAAACCCGAACAGTTTAGCGGACATTTGCATGGATCCCTGAACACGCTAGGAAACAGCTCATAGTTCGAGCTGTAGGCTTAGAGGCGATGCAGACAAATATGGTGTTGTACCTCTATAAAACAGGTGCAGGCCTCTTTTATAGATCAACTGATTTGATTAGCTGGGGTTGGTGCACTGACCTGTAACCGTTGATGTGAGCCTGACTGAAATCAAACACTCATGCTAAGCTAAGACTGTCAGTCGGAGCGTTTCCGTGCCGTACTGCTGGGTCACCTGACCAAACGTGCCTCGTGTTCTTCCAGCTGTGGCAGAACAGCTGTTTATGCTGGGAAGAAATGACACAGGGGGACTCTGTTACCTGTCACCGTAACCTAATGGGCTGCATTTTAGAGTACGAAAACGCATGCATGCCACACCTTTCAGATTTTTATCGTTAAGGACTTTGAAGTAATAATGTTGACGTTGACATTTTTCCGCATCCTAGATAAGTGGGGCTGACTTGTGTGTTTTCTGACCCACCTCCACTTCCTACAGAGAAGCGTGCTGGTGGACTCCCCCGTGTCCCTCTCCTCCTCCCCGATCCTGTCCCACCTGTCCTCCTACTCCGCGGCCCCGATCCCTGTCTCCCCAGCGGCGGCCCGGCGGGGCGGCGGGAAACCTGCCGCTCTGGCCTCGGCGGCTGAGGCGGCCGGAGCGAAGAAAGGAAGGAAGAAGAAGGATCGTAACGAGCCACAGAAGCCAGTGTCGGCGTACGCGCTGTTTTTCAGAGACACCCAGTCAGCCATTAAGGGCCAGAACCCCAACGCCTCCTTTGGGGAGGTGTCAAAGATCGTGGCGTCCATGTGGGACAGCCTGGTGGACGATCAGAAACAGGTGCCGCGTTTGCTCTCTAAAGTCTGGGCTGACATTTTGAGGAAAACTTTCTAGAATCTGCAATGATTTCCCCCCCCCCCCCCCCTGTAGGTTTACAAGAAGAAAACAGAAGCCGCCAAGAAGGAGTACTTGAAGGCGCTGGCAGCATATAAAGCCAACCAGCTGTCACAGGTAACCCCACGCTCTCCCGCAAAGCAAAAGCAATGATTTCTCTGTGTCTGTCGCTCGTGTCGCTTTAATCCGAATTGCCTCCTTGCAGCCAGCTGCTGTGGAGACGGAGAGCTCTTCAGCTGTGGTGAATCTGACCCCTGCAGCCCCTCCTTCCGCCGGCCAGCAGGCCTTTCTCCTGCCCTCTGCTAACAGCAGCATGGACGCCAGTATCTGCGCCTCAAACATCATCCTGGACGTCCCAGAGGTGGCCCCGCCTTCCCACTCAGGAGCAAACCAAGGCACCGCGCCAGCCGCTGTCCTGCCTCCGTCCCAGACCATCACCAAGATCATCATCCCCAAGCACCTGTTGCAAGGCGGGGGTCAGGTGGTGACCCTGCTGTCCGGCGGAGTGTGCGCCACGCAGCCGACCCTCCTGGTGTCGAGCGCCGCCCGTCAGCCGCCGCCTCTGCAGCAGATGCAGAACGCGCCGCCCCCGCCGCGGCTCCAGCAGATGGCGCCGGCTCCGCCGCCGCTACAGGCCAAACCCAGAGAGGGAGCGACGACGCTGAGTCAACCGGTCACCTTCGCGGCGACGCCCCCCCCGCCGCTCCAGATCAAAATAGTCCCGGCGTCCGTCCAGGACAGGTTGGCCGCCACCGTCCTGGTACCCAGCACAGCGGTTGCGGCTGCGCCGGTGCAGGCGGCGCGAATAGCGAACTCTGCTGCCGCTTCAGGCGACGACGACGTCACCGAGGTGCTGGATTCAGACGAGGTAAACCTCAAACGTTTGTTTCTGATCTCTCTACTGCCGCGATTGCTTCTGGCACACTGCAAACAGGACGGACTACCTGTGGGGTTCTTTAAAAAGCTGCTGTCCTGTCAAAACGATTCTCGCGCCTGAGCCGTGGATCTCTGCAGCTCCTCCAGAGTTAACCCCGAGTAAGGCTCTCCTTGGCCAGTTGCTTTGTTCGCGTTCGCTAACGTCCTGCTCCCGTTTCCAGGACGTGATGGAGGTGAGCGCGTCCTCCGGCGCCGCCTCTGCGAAGAGCATGTGTGTGAGAGCGGGCTGCACCAACCCAGCCGTGGACAGCGACGACTGGGACAAGGAGTACTGCAGCAACGAGTGCGTGGCCACCCACTGCAAGTGCGTAGACGTTCCCTCTGTGTTTTCCTGCTTCGTAGCCCATAAAAACACATTTTCTGACACGCGCCTTATGTTCGCAGAGACGTCTTCAAGGCGTGGTGCTCCATCCGGAACCAGAACCTCGGGACGGTGAAGTGAAGAGCGCCGGTCACACAGACACAGCAGCCGATTGTTTTTGCCCAGTGACACTAGACGGGTTAAAAAAAAAAAAAGCGGGACTGAAACGAGGATAAGTGATGGTTGTTGTCACTGCTTCGTATGTAAATTGTAGTCAAACAGTTTAAGAGAAAAGCGATCCAGAACTGGAGACGACCATTCCTCCTCTGCTGCTGACCTGGTCACAGAAATCTGTTTCTGCTGAGCGTTGGGGTCAGCCGCCACAGGACCTAAAGGCAGCTAGTGAACTTTGGACTTTTACACTTTAGACTTTTTTTAGGACAGCAAAGGAGAAAAGTTCCCTGTGACTGAATTTAACAGATCCAGATCCGTTCAGATGAAGAGGCCTTCCTCCGGTTCTATGCGTTTGGTATTTGATCACAGCTTTTCTCGACGAGTAATGCCTTAACCTGTCTTTTTTATGTAAAAAATTTTAACCTGGCAGTTTAGTGGTTTCTAAATATTCAGTTCTTATATGTTTTTTTTAATAAACATGAAAACCCCCAAACGGACCCTGGTTGCTGTAGTTTCCTCTGTTTCTCTTCCTGGGCTGAACTGAAACGCCTCGAATCAGGAAGTTTCTCTGTCCACTTCCTGCGATTTGATCCGAACGCCTCAGGCCGCTGTCAGCAGTCGGCTTCTGTTTGTAGACGCTAACGAACAGAACCTGAAACCTGAGCCGGACAGTTTATGCTGGACAGGATCTTAAAGTTAAAACCTTAAAAGATTTTCAGAATGATCTCATCACGGTTTCCTTTAAACGCTGTAATATGATCAATGTTTTGTATAAAACAACATTTCCAGGGTGATGAAAACTTACACCCAAACAAGTTTATTCATACAACCAACCAGCTCGTTCTGCACTAGATTTCCCTGAGCTGTGATTGGCCACCGGGCTTCAGCGAGGTGATCCCGCCTTTGCTGCGTTTTGCGAGGCTGTGCATGTGTTCTTCATGAAACCTTCACAATAGAGGCTCTGCTGGGTGGGTCCACGTGATACAGGCCCAAACCCAAACACACGGGCTGCGTCAGCTCAGCCTTGAACTCGTGCAGCAGCGTCTTGGTGGAGTCCGCCGCGCTGAAGCGGATTCTGCCCTCCTCAAAGTTCACCTCCACCGCTATCCTGCCGCTCTGCAGCGAGCCGGACAGAGCGGTTTGGTGTTTATCGTGGCGGGCCGACAGCTCGCCCCGCTCGCTGTGGGCGAGGCTCCAGGACTCGGCGTTGTGTCCGAACGTGCTGCCTCCTCGGCTCTTTCTGTCGACGCTGCTGTAGGACACGGCGACGTCCCAGCAGCCCTCGGCCTCCACCTCCCAGACGTGGGCGCCGGAGGAGAAGCACGGGCTGGAGAGCACCTGCGGGGCTTCGTCAAAGCGCCCGGCGCTGTTGGGATAATGCAGCGCCGCCTTGACTCTCTCCGCCGATCGGAGGTTTGCGGAGAGTCCGAGGAGACGACTGGCGGTGTCCAGGTCCAGCAGGACGGCCCCTAGCAGACAAGGTTGTAACGGGGTCACACACTGAGAGCCGTGAACACGCTTACAGGGGCGTCTGCATACCTTCGTCTTGCGTTTGTGAGGGTCTGTGGCTCTTCAGGGGAGGGTCGACCATGTGTTCTATGCAGGAAGAAGATCAGAAGGAGTTAAAATGAACACCTCCAGCTCCAGGGTTTATATCTATGCAGGCCAGGTTCATTTAACGCCTTTAAAACGGTTCCCTTTTCACAGCAGAACGGCGATAAAACCCTTATTGAGGATTTTCTCTAATAAAAGCTGGGTCCAAATAATACACGCGTCCCCATTTACATTTGGCCGACGGTCCATTAGCAGCTAGCTCTGTAGTTGAAAGATAAAACTGATCCTCTAAACTACAAATTGCCTAATTGTGCACCCAGTGTCGCTTTCCAGCATCTCCCACCTACTGATCAACTCGAGCCTCGACGTTTCTCAGGTTGTCGGCCGTTTGGGTCAAAACGGTGAAACCCAGCTGATAGGATGTAAAACAATCAAAATCATCATCTTGCGCGGAACAAAAAGGGCTGAAAGAAATCGTTAGAATCCCACGAGGATTGTGACATTTAAGCCCATCTCTAGTGAAGCTACTGACCAGAACTGCTGGTCTAAAGTCCGCGGTGTAATAAGCCCAACCTGGAGATGTGCAGGCCTGCTATAGATGCAGGAATATTTTTCCTACGGCCGTTTTTGATAGAAAGCAACAGTTTTAATGAGACGAGTAGCAACCCTTCCTGAACGCGGACCCGTTACACCCGCCGTCTCATCGTTTTGTATTAGCAAGACAAACATCGTCTCCTGGGTCATCGCCGTCACGCTCCCTCCTTGTTCTGACGTGGGCGTGCGCCTTCAGAGTTTTACCTGCGATGCTGGAATAGATCTGATGCACGCGGCTCTGCTGCCTCTCCAGAGCATCCATGAGCGTCTGGTTTTCCACGCCGTAGTTGTAGGCTGGCGAGAAACACAAAGTGGACGTTCAGCGCATTGACGTCTGAACGACGTGCGCGGCGCTTGGGGCTCGACGTAATGTCTCTCACCGTAGTACAGAACTATGAACCAGAGGAAGAGCAGGACGACCGTGACGCCGTTGAGACGGTCCAGAGCGCTTCCTCTCTGTCTCTGGATTTAGGGGAAAAAACAGTGAAATTATTGTCTGTCCTTAGAAAGTTGCCTCAACCACAGATTGGATGGAGAGCATGTATGAACAAGTTTTGCCCATCATTTTCAGTCGCATTTTATTCTGGACTTTGACTGGACCATTGCGACACGTGGTTCTGCTTCGGCCTAAAGCGTTCCGTCTCAGCTCTGGCTGTGTGTGTTGCTGGAAGGTGAACCTCCGCCCCAGTCTAATGGCTTTTGCAGCTTCTAACTGGGTTCTCCCTCCATTATGTGACTGTATGGATCTCCATCGCTGGCCCTGCTGAAAGCATGATGCTGCCACCACCATGTTCCACTGTTGTTAATCAGTGTCTTGGTTAGAATATATGGCCGTGTCCTCTGACCCCTCTCCCACATGCGTGCTGTGTGTGGTGGATTATGCGGCGCTCCGTTAAATGTTCAGCCCAAGCTATACTGTTGTATGACCTAACCCTGAACCTCTCCACATCTTTGTCCCTGGCCTGTCGGGTTGCTTCCCTCCTGGTTCTGCTTGTTCATTAATGCTCTCCAGCAAACCTCTGACCTTCACAGACCAGCGGCATCATTTCTTTGCAGGGCACTCCTAAGTTTTAGGGAGCAGGACTTACTTGGCGCTGGCTGTTCGCGGCATTTGCGGATTCGGTCATTTGCTCCCGGAGTAATTTAAAGTGCTCCTCCATGTAGTCCTGTGGAACACACACATGCTGCTCAGCTGTGCCGTCACTCCCGTGAGGCCTCGTTGAGACACTGAACTCACGGTCAGCTGGCGCCGCAGGACAGCGGAGGCGTCCGAGGCCGCGCTGAGCTGCTTGCCCTGCAGGGCGCACACGTTGCAGATGTAGCGCCTGGACGAGCTGCAGTAGTACCGGAGCACCTGGTCCTGGTGCTGTGGGCACTTCCTCTCCAGCAGGTCGCTCAGAGGTTCCACCAGGGGGTGTCCCGTGAACGCCCGCAGCTCCAGGTGGTCCTTCATGTGCTCTCTGCACAGCGACACCTCGCACTTTAGGCAGGATTTAAAAGCCGGAGTTTTTGTCTCGGGGCAACAGTCGCAGTACACGCATTCAGCCTGCTTCTCCTGCAAGGACACACAGAGACGTACCGATCACAATGGATCCATTTCCCCTAGATCACCTGAACGGTGAACAGCGGGTCAAATACTGAACAAATCTGTTTTTCCCTTTTCCAAAACTAGCTTTTTGTTCCATGAATGCACCGAGTTAAATCACATAAAGGTCAGAGACATGCACTGCGATGCATAAATGGGGATACTCTTGTAACGAACTCTCCTACTGTTGGATTCAATTAGCTCTGCGCAATATGTTGCAAAAATCTTGTGCACTACGTGCAATTTTACCGCCGCAACAGAGTTTGTGTTTAATATTTATTAGCTACTGTGTTGAAAGCGTCAGGAATGCAGACTTGGCGAGCCAACGATGAGCCTTTGGTCTCGCTGTCGCACTCCTTCAGAGACTCACGGTCGACATAGACGCCACTGTCCAAGACGATCACAGATCACACAGAGAACAGTGACAACGGCCGCAATATTTACAAAGACAATACAAGTCGCTCTTCCATGATTTTCTGATACTATACAGCCAGACATTCATGGCTTATATTTATACAAAACTACTGATAAAAAAACAACAACAACTGGAATGGTCAAAATCCCAATCAGCAAGTCATCCCTCAAAGAAAGCTGAAAATGAAAATCGGTGCAGCTGTACTAATGATTAAAGGAATCGCTGCAGGTATACCCTCCTCCTCTTGCTCAGTCTGAAGTCCTCTGCGATGCTGGCCAACGCGTAGCTCTTCTGCAACTCGACGACGGAGCCAAACTGGGCCCTGCAGTCTGGGCAGCGGAAAGGTGCGTCTGTGGAGTGGTCCAGCAGGTTTGTCAGACAGTCCATGCACAGGCTGTGTCCACAGGGCAGCTGACGGGGATCCTTGAAGATGTCCTGACACACCGGGCACATCAACAGTTCCTCCAGCCGGCTTTCATCCGCATCCTCCATCCCTGACCCCAGTGCTGCGGAGCACGAGGAGAGGGTTAACAACAGATATTACCACGGAGCTGAAGTTCGACCCGGGAAATGACTAAAGGGCAAATCCACCTCATTTTTAGCTGCGTTTAACAGCTTTAATCTGCTCTAGTTTAAAAACTACAATACTTAGACTGTTAAACCTGGACTAGATTAGAAGAATCTCTTTATTGTCCCGCAGTGGGGAAATTCTACACTAATTCTACACTGATTTTTCTCTTTCAAACCAACTTCATACATGACAAATACAATTTAAAGTCAAACACGTCTATTCACCAAGTTACATTACCTTACAAGATTAATATTTTACTCACTCTGACCAATTAGAGCCAATCAGAGCCCATCAGTAACTGTTTTACTCTATATTATATATTTTACCTTAGGTCAACAATCTTTGGTTTTATTTATCTATACTTATTTTTTATTAGATTTCTGCCTCATAAAAGTGTTTAGAAGGTAATAGTTTAGGTAATAGATTTTTATGTATTATGTATGAACCTAAAGCCAGACTCGGACGGCTGTTTTCCTTTAATGCTAACATTATCATGGTTTGCTGGACGAAATGATCAGTGTGATTTTGACCAATCAGCGGCTACCACTAAACAATTGTGTTGATTCAGCAGACATATAGCTGGTAGGAAACAACTGGCTCCTACGTTAACAAGAGTACAATGTTGCTCTTATTAAAACATGCTGTTAAATTATTCACATTTATTGACTCTTTGTTTCAGATGAATTGCCTGAAAATCCCAATATGCTCCATGAGCTCATCCTTGGCTATACTTGTAGTCGTGGCCTTTGGCATGTTTTGGTCTCATGCTCCAGTAATGCAGTGCCAGATATTTATGATTTATCCACAAGTCCATACAGAAGAAATGTGAAAATCCAGATTTATAACATTATTATAGCTGTTTGATCTTAATTAAGCATTATTTGTAATCCCAAAGTGAAAATGATTTTTTAAAGCAAAAAAAAATAAGTGATTGTTCATCTATTTGAGAAAGACGGTATTACAGACCAAATCAACAAGAAAGATATTTTAAGAAGATAAAGTAGTCGTAAATGTTGAAATGTCCATTTTACAGTTTCCAATAAACAAGCCTGGTTTGTCATCTTTTCGTGTAGCCTTACTTTTTGAGGGTCCTTTGAGAAAGTATTTTTTTTTCTGTGGGAAATATAAGTTACGATAAATAAATGGAGCTTGAAATATAATATTCTGCTATTAGTGTAGAATAATCTAGTTCAGGTCTGAAGAGTCTACATACTGGAGTTTCAGAGGTGGACCGGTTCTAATGTGATCCGGATGCAAATAAATGAATAAAAAAAGAAAGAAAAAAGAAGAATCCCTAAAATCGCCCACAGCCCCTAAAATAAACAGATTATTCAAAAAGAAAAATATTCTGCTATTACTGTAGAATAATCTTATTAGGTTTTGATGCGTTTAAGTATCATAGTTTTTAAACAAGAGCAGATTAAAAATGCTCAAGGTAGTGAGATATGAGTTGGACTTGCCCTTTAGCCTTCTCTTGACTCAGAAGTCAACTTCAGCTCCGTGACATGCCCACCCTGTGCTGCTGCTTCAGAAGACAGACTTTGGTAGTTTAAAACAAATGAGAGAATGTGGACTTTGTAGGTTTAAAACCGATTAAAAATACCTTAACGCTTACCCTAGTAGCAAATGATTAGCACATCCGTATTTTCGGTTCACATTTAGGGTTAAAGTGAAAGCAGAATGGAGGTTCCTGCTCTACTTCCTGGTGGGGCGGGGCCAAAGTCACGGTTCAGTCCAGTGTTATGAGCGGAGCTACAAATTCATACGGTGGCCCAGACGAAATACAAAAAGTACTGTCCCATTACAATAACAGGTTTTAAAGAGAAAATAAACTTTGTTCCTAATTATTATCACCTATGTTGAGTTTAGTCTTGCAGAAATCCTTAAAATATTTCCAGTGCGTTACTAAGATAGCCTAGCTTCATCCGCCATATTGTGAGTGGCATAATTGCGTTGAAGTGTAAATCCAGTTTGTCCATAACAGTTTCCAAATAAATGAAATAGTAAACCAATAAATCAATAAAACGGTATTCAGCATTTTTTGCATATAATCTTTTCATCTTTGTATTTTTAATTGTGAACAATATCTCCAAATCAAAACCAGACAGACCAACAAGTCTCCAACAATGTGCTTCAAATGGATCTAAACCTAATTTATCTCTTAGTTATAATTTAACTTTATTTAGTTACAACTAATCTGTTTTGAATGAAAAGTCATGTAATCCATTTCAGATAGCATAATTTAATGGAATATTTAACCAGAAACCATAATCCCCATCATTAGATTATGAAATGTACTATGAATAATGATTTAATCATTAAAAAGTTGATCCTACCTACAACGCTTTGAATTGTTTTGTTACTGAAATGTGCTGTACAAATAAACCTGACTTACCTTGTAGGAATAACGGAATACAATTGAGTTAATGTGTTAAATGTAAAACCACTAAACTAACCTTTAATTGCACTATACTTATTTACTAGTTAAAATCAAATCATTTAAAAGGCGTCTGTGAATCCATTTCCCCCCTCAATCTTTATAAGAATTTCCACAATTTGTTATCACACACTACTATTGAGGCGTGTGTCAGAAATAAAGGAATATAAGCGAAGGAAATTCAATGCAATTTTTGTAATATACTAAATATAAGACCACACAAAAAGTACAAACCTTTAAGTCATTTTAAAAGCATAAACTTTAGTGAATTTGTTGGGACTTTATGTGAAAACTATCAAAGTTGTGCAATGTTGTACAGTGGAAGACCGATTTTCTTTAACCCCCAAAAAATCTGAAAAGTGTGGTCAGCATCTGTATTAAGCCCCATTTTACTGTTTTGTGGCTCCTATTTCCATCCTACCTTTATTTACCAGAAAACAATAAATGAGGTTTAAAAATCACAAGCGCCTGTCCTGGCTGTAACAGCATCATGGAGACGGGTTTAGACACACCTTCAAACATTCAGCCATACCTACCTATACATTTTTGAGACCAAACTTATGGCAAACAAAATATTTTAAAAAATTTTTAACAAGCCACCATTATATCAACTATTTTTTATTACTGACAGAGAAGTTAACCTTGTGGGTGCTAGTTGTTTTGACAATAAAGCCTGTCCAAGACATATTTAAAGGTCACACACAAATCCTCCATTAACTGATGTGTTCCAAGTAAAGAAATGAAAAAAAAAATACTCTTAATATTCTTCTTGTTCAGAATACACACTTTATTTACAAACAGTAGTTAAAAAAGCTGAAAACAGACATTAATATAAAGTATACATCTTGAGAACTATAGTCTTTCAAAAGCAAATAGATAAGATCAGATTGGTTGTCCTTCTCTCTATTCATATTTGAAGAAGGGTTTGAAAAGGAAAGCTTGTTATAAAGTCAGCTTGGCAGTTTATCCAGGCCATTCAGACAAGCGGCGCTCTCATCTCACAGCAACTTAACGTGTGGTCGGTCAGGTGGCAATGGACCCCGAGTGCTTTTCTGAAAGCCTCAACAGCAGTAAAATGACATCTATCCTGATAAATCATCCTTTCAACTTTAACGGTATAGGTTTTAACTCTGTACTTATCTCCCTCTTTTGTAAAAACACTGCATGTACACACATTTACTAAAAAATATTTTTCCCCTTCTTATATATACACTTTTTTAAATTTCTTAATTGAGAGCAAAGTGGAACAGAAGTCAAATTCTGTGTCTGTGCACAAACTTGGTGAATAAATCGGCGTCAGACTTAAAACCAGCTACTGCAGAGTCCATTTTGAGATAGAAAACTGTGACTAAGCTTTCGTGCTGTAACTGGCGCTTCTGCTTCTGGCATTTCTCAAACTTTTTTTTTTTTTTTAAAATCCAATAAAAGCTTTTCTTCTAGAACGAGCATGTTTGATGACCCGACCCAAAGTAACACTACAAAGACAAGATGCTTTGATTAACATCCTGTTTTCCCTACACGCAGTGATTAATGATGCGCCAGCTGACGAAAAGAAATTCCTGAGTGACCATCTGTATTATATTGCAACCAAATCCCAAATCTACCTGGATCCTCCAGCAGCTTTGAAACAATTAAAAGCTGAATTAAGATACTGAAAGAATCATGAAGGTTCTGTCCCCTCTCAGAAATTGGCTTTAGAAATAAACAGCCTGACCAAATGTTTTTGGAATGACATCTATATACATTGTCATTTTTAAACGAATAAAAAGAAAAACAAACATCATAAATGTAAAGTAAAAAAGCAGTTAAAAAAAATGTACACCAGTATACTTTTTCACACAAAGTTTAGCATCTCAGGAACAGAGTTTGGTTCCTGTACCCAGCAACCCTTCCTCTCCAGGTCCGGTATAGTCAGAGGAGTGTTTCAGTCCAGAAAGGTTGGTTTTGAAGTTTTTTTCTAAACTTTAGATCAGGGGTCACCAACATGATGCCCGTGGGCACCAAGTAGCCCTCAAAGACCACATGTGGTGCCCACGAGCCTGTTCCAAAAAAACCACAGCCCACCACCAAAATGTTATTTTATTCTCCTACTCTTCTTATTTAATCACACTTGCATTTATATAGATTTAAAAATGCATGGAAAATTTATTTATTTTACATAAAGTTAAGGTGAACTTTGACTCTTCTAGTTCAAAGGTCAATACTGGAAGCCATTCGAATGACACAACACCAATGAAGTAGCTCTCAGTTTCAAAAAGGCTGGTGACCCCTGCTTTAGACGAAGGAGCTTGAAGTATGAAAGTAAGTGTGGGTCCTTTCTTCAGGTTTGTACCTCTCTAACCAATTAACATATATGGTTTGGACAAGCCTGTGTAAACGGAGCAGCAATGAACGTGAACAGATGACTTCTGTCGCTGCGTCCTCTCCAAAATGCACGCACATCATTTTACAGTCAGTGCAGAACTGGTCCCTACGATGCAGGTAGGTCGTCCGCCGTCCTCAGTGAGCAACAATCCAAACGCTGACCTCCACAGCGTGCTGTCCTGCTTTAAGCAGGCATCAGACCTAGGGGATATTGCCTTTTGTCTACCAGCAGTGTGAAAACAGATCATGTCTAGAGTTGATCATCCTAACATTTTCCTGAGTTCTAACGAGGCTCCAAGCTAATTTATCTCTTCACTAATTAGTAAGTATTTTAGATCCACGTGTTGCCATTTGCTCCCTTTCTCCTTCCCTTTGTACCCGTAATTAAACTGTGTACTTAAGCTGTGTCCTATTACTGAATTTTTCTCCGCAGTCAACTTTTTTAAATGATTTGTCGAGATAAATGGTCATACAGATACTCAAATATCATACAATGTAATTTGACAATATCTTATTTTGTTAAACGCTTGTAATCAACATTTTTTCTAATACAGGTACTTTGGTTTTGATCCCTTTGGGCCAGTTGCCTCATGCTATGAAATTTTACAACCCACTGATCAAATCATAATAACCAAGTGACTTCCCACATATAGGCCATGTTCCCTACAGTAGACTATGACTGGATAAAAAAAAAAAAAGGACTTTAAAGCACTGGCTCTAGAAACGAATACGAAGCTTAAACCTGTGGTCTTAGAAAACTTCAAGTGACACACAGCTACATTTCATATCCGTCAAGGTCGGGTACTGAAGCAACACAAGAACTACAGAGGACCAAAAACAACCAGCGGCTGATATGAGATTAGAGTCTTGGGAATGAATGCTAATAATAACTAAATAAAATAGGAAAGTACAGTGTGGACGTGATAACCCTGTTTGAGGATTGTCATTAGCTTGATTTGTCCCAGAGAACAAAAACCACCCATATGGCAAAAACGGAGAACTTAAAACACATCGCTTTAGACTATATTGTGCAATCCAAAAACAGGAACTAAAGCACAATAACACAGGTCTAAATAAGCAACCAAGCCTACAGAGTTCATACCCTGCTGCATCTAAGCCTGGTGTGAGGAAACTTCAGCTCTAACAATGAAAAGTAAAAGAAAATCTGGGGCACTCAGGGAAGTCATCAATCACGTCACCAAAGACGACAGTCGCTCTCAGTTGGATCTAAAATTTGGACCAAGAACAAACAAGACGGGAAGATTTTTTTTCTTTTAGGGAAGATTTTTTTTTTAGGAAATCAAACCGAAATGGCCCTCAAAGTGTTGTGACGGAAACTGAAAGCAAAAATGTTGTAAAATGGAGAGTTGACGAGGAGAGAAAGGAACATCAGTTTAACAGAATAAAAAAAAAAAAAAAAAAAAAGAGTAAAAAAATTTGAAAAACTAAGAAAACTGCTAAAGGAAAAGAGATCTACATTCAGAAAACACGAAGGCGAGCCATCAGACTCATTCCAAGTAAACAGCAGAGGAGAGAACCTATTTAACAGGGTGGTTCTGTACTCGTATCACCACACAGAACCCCTCTTTAGCTGCCTGCTACCATTCGGCAGCGTGGAATCTGCCTGCTGACCGCCAGCAGGCTCACAAGGTCCAGTGATCGGTTGTGTCTCGGCGAACCCCAACCATCGTGTGTTAATAGGCGACGAATATCGCGTCTGAAACGTCTCATAGAGGTGGTCCGGGTGGGTGTTCCCTTAAAACCCAGCGGTGGGGTGGGTTTACAGGCTTCATGCCATCGCTGGCGTAACCTTTACTAAAGTCAGCTTTACCAAATTGTCAAGTCTGCACTCCCCAGCTCAGACCCCCATCAGCAAACACACAGACGGCCAGAAAATGTCCTGGTTTTAATTGCTTAGCGAAAGGGCCTCAAAAAGGTTAGATAAAGGACCTGGTTTGGTTTTAAAAAGCCTAAACATATGTGTGTCATATACTCCGTGTTAAAAGCGGCTTGACAAACATCCACAGAATGCTTCTGAAAGCATGTGCAGAACTCGCCCTTCTTCAACACGTCAGAGCTGGCGCTCCACAGCGGGACGACTCCAAGAATGAGGAACAGTTAAAAGTAGAAAGCCGCATTCAGTTTCCTTAACACCAGAACCCCAAAGGGAGTCATCACAGTAGTGCCAAAGCTATCAGGAGCTGATATGGACTGGTTGTGTTCTTCGATCTGCTTCAGAGGGCCGCTGCCTCCACCAGCAGACCAGCGTTTTCAGTCCGAGGTAGACAACGGCGCGCCGCCTTCACAGCCCCAAGCCCGCGATCTTCCTGAACGAGGGAATGAAGAACTCACACTGGCTCAGATTGTGCTTCTCCAGGTTCCTCATGATGCGGAACGTCTTCCCGCACGTGGCGCAGCTGAAGGGCTTCTCTCCGCTGTGGAACCTCAGGTGCGCCTTCAGGTTGTCCCGCAGCCGGAAGCTTTTGCCGCACTGGGTGCAGGCGTGCGGCTTCTCGCCGGTGTGGAACCTCATGTGGCGGCGGAGGCTCTTCCTCAGGGCGAACGCCTTGGAGCACTTGGAGCACGGGTACGGCTTCGCCCCGGTGTGGAAGCGCTCGTGTCGCCGGAGGATCTTCCTCCGCTTGAACGCTTTGCCGCAGCTGTCGCAGACATATCCTTCGCGGGAGTGCGTGACGATGTTCTGCAGGCGCCAGATGTCGCTCCCGCACCTTGTGAAGCAGCACAGGCGATGGCCCGTGTGCGGGCCTTGATGCCGACGCAGGTCTTTGGGTATAGTCCAGCCCGGTTTGTTGTTGGCAGCGAGAGCCTTCGCGGCATCGTCCCTCCCAGTCCAGATCTCTGGAATGGAGAGCAAGTTGACCAGTTGTACGGCACAGGGAAGCAGCAACTTCTGGTCAGGATAGGTGAGCTTGAGCTTCATCTGCAGATGGTTCTTAGTGTCTTTCGGTGAGTGGATCCGCTCCCACACCCCGACCTGTGCCGGGGTGGCGGCTCCGTCGGATGAGGAGGGACTGTAGGCGGTCCCCTTGGCCGTGCTGACACAGGCCTGCTGGGGCTCAGCTTGAACCGGCTTCTCCAAACTCTCCACCGTGGGAATGGAAGAGTCTGGCTTAAGGATTAGGGGGCAAACGAAGTTCACCTTCTCCCCAGAGGACGTCGATCTCGTATCTGGCTGAATCAGAAGAGGCTTCTGCTTAGCACGGGACGTCTGGGTAGATCCGCACCTTGATGTTCCAGAACCCGCCTCTGCAGAGACTGAAACACAGCAGAGCTTATTTTATTATGCATAAAGCCCATATCCACTAGATCTCTTAGCACCTTTGCAAAAGCATTAATACACCTTGACTTCCTTCAAATCTCGTCGCATTACGACAACAAAACTCCAACATATTTCATTACGTTTTTTGTGATAACCACCTAAAAAAGTAACGATTGTTAAATTAACAATTAAATTAACGGTTAAGATTTTTCACAAAAACCCAAAACTTGTGGCCTGCCTTTGTATTCAGCTCCCTTTACACTGATGCCCTTACAAGAAAATCCACAGAAAATGCAGCCAATTGCAACCAGACGGGATATTTTTGAGGATTTAGCATTTTTCTTTGCCAAACAGCACAGGTTCAGTCAGACTGGATGGGGAGGGTGTCTCAATTGGATTTAGGCTTTGACTAGGCCATTCTGATACATGAATACAGTTTGACCTAAGCACTTCCATTGCAGCTCTGGCTGTATGTTTAGGGCCATTGCCGCCTTTGAAGGTGAACCTCCACCCTTACTTTCAATTCTTTTCTGACTTTTAGTTAGAAAATATAGATTTTTACTAATAATCCATTCATCAATACTCACTGCAACATTAACATCAGTTTTGCACTACTTTGTATTAGTCTATCAGACAAAGCAAAGCACACTTTGTGGTTGTATCGTAACAAAATGAGAAAAGGTTCAAGGGTTGTGAATACTTTTGCAAGGAGCTGCAACTTTCACCCATTTCTTAGAAGTAATTTGACTGAAAAGCAAATCCTAAACATGAAGCTGTTGGTCTAGTTGAGCAATAAAAGTACAGACCAAATCCACGCTGCTCCTACGTACGGCCATAAGGAGAAACTAGGAAACTACTCGAGAAATAAATTTGGCAAACAACATTTATTTAAACAAGCGGCATGCCAGTTTGCACACAATAACTTCCTTTAACTGTAGGCCAGAGCAACAGATACTGTAAGTCGGGCGGGTTTTCATCCTTTCTGTGCAAAAAGACCCCAGTTTTCTCCATTTCATCAGTTGGTTTTTAAGAGTGTGAGCGCTTACCAGGCAAAGCGACATTTTTTTGAGCGTCACCGTGACCTGGAGACCCTGCCTCAGGGCCGCTCAGCTCCACAGAATCTGCTATAATCTGATAAAAAAGAGAGAAATTAAAGGGAAAGGTTTTTTTATTAGGATTAGTTATTACTCCCCTCAAAAGTGAACAAGGTTAATGTAGAATGAAAGCCTTAAAAGGCGGACAGCTGCCAGAGAACGCAAAGCAAAGTTTTCTGATGTCCATTCTGGATCCTTACAGCCTGTAAGCTCTCACCGACCTGATGCTTCAGAGGTGCGCACTGATGGTCAGTATCTTCAGCCAGCTGGACTTCAGGAGGAACTGGACAGCCCTCCACCACAACCTTATCGGGCTCCCTCAAGCTACCAGTATCAAGCAGAAGAGCAGAGTCTGCTGAGTGGAGGGGGGGAGGGGTCATGACAGAGAAGGACACGCATTCCTTAAAAACAGGGATTATTCCGCACAAGACGGTGCAACAGTACACGTTCTGCAGGAATGATCGATGCATGCGAAACATGCAAATGCAGAGTGTTTTAAGCATTGATGGCACAAAGCGCTGCATCCCGAGCTTATCGTGCACCAAAGAACTGTCTGCACGGTGCGATCATATTATAAAGAAGTTAAAACCCACCAGGCTTGATGTCGTCCTCCACCTGCACGCCGATGCTTCGTCTCCTATCCCCATTCCACACAGCGCAGGGTGACTCCAAGCCTCCGTTTCGCTCCTCTTCCTGTGCGGGGCCCACATCCAGGGCTCGGTATCTGCTCTCGAACAGTTTGATCAACTCCACCGAAGCCGCTTTGACCAGCGTCCCCAGCACCGTCTCCACCTGCGCCTGGAGGTTCACGACGTCCGTAGACATTTTGGCACCAAGGGCTCCGCGGCAGTCAGAGTTTTATCCGGGAGAATCCGTCCGAGACGAAAATCGCCATTTAGCATTTATTTACCAACCGCAGCCTGACCACATGGAACTCCAAAGGGAAGGGGCGTGTCTTGTCATATGCGCATGCGCATCAGAGCCAGCGAGTAACTGACAGGGATGTAGCGAAGATATCAAGTTCCAAGGGCTACAGCCTGCAATTTATATTTTACCTGAATAAAAACAAAAATAAACAGATAGATAACTAGTTAAATAAATGAATAAATAAATAAAAAGCCAATTCTCACAAATTTATTTTGAAGCACGTAGAGATGCACCATTCAAAGACCCTGTGGTAAATTTCTGATCACATTTTTAACACTGAAAAGCTCTTCCCTGAACCTTTTTGATTTATTGTTAAGAGCTCTAAAGAACAACAAGATACTTTATTTTACTTCCTTTTGACAGCCTTAGCATTAATGTATTTACTGTGACATATTAATGCTCATCATTTCAAGAACGGATGCCATAAAAATACTGTCATGTTCAAAGGAATGAAAGAATGGAATACAATATGCTACCAACACATGTCAAGCACACTACCAGTGTGAATCAATTGAAATTATTTGTAACTCCAAGTGTTCCCTTTGTTTCTTTGACCAGTGGATATATATATATATATATATATATATATATATATATATATATATATATATATGTATATATGTATATATATATATATGTATATATGTATATATATATATATATATATATATATATATATATATATATATATGTATATATGTATATATATATGCATGCATTCTTGTTGCAAGTCTAAAAACAGTGGGATTTGCTTCATGTTTTGTTGCTAACTACTGTTAGCAATACAAGCTAATAACACAATTTATCTCCTCTTATCCATTAAAACACAAAAAGAACATATTGAGATAATAGGTATGTTACATTATGTGTGCCACTGGTTTAACGAGATACAAGCTGTCAGAAGTGCTTAGTATGACCTTCCTCTACAACCCCTATACCTGCAGGATACTGAACTTGGGGTTTCTTCAAAAGTACTTTTCCACCTGAAGCACACGTCCAGTCATACTTCCCATTTCAGGGGGCATTTAAAGTGGTTGTTTTTTTCTGAAAGGGAACTGGGAAAATCCTCTTACTGATTACAAAGGGAACACATCATCACTCCCATTTGAAGTAATTTATTTTCTAGCTGTGTAGGCCCTCTGACTTGATTTCTAAGTCTCCCTTCAGAAAGAACTTCTATGGATTGCTGGCATCATTGTGACCTGTTAGCACACAGGTATTGTGTTCATTGAGTGAAACAGAGCGTATTTTCTGGATTTTCCACCCAGCTGTTCTCTGACATGTTTGTACATTTCTAATTACAAAATGTCATTTAAGTGAAGAATTTGTGTGAACCAACCAAAATACAGAAGATACATCACTATATATATATATATATATATATATATATATATATATATATATATATATATATATATATATATATATTTCATTTTCATGAGCATGTACAATACAAACTATAACATCTTATAGTATTGTTTTCTGTTTGCACAGTGAGAGAGCACTTTGTTCGATAAGACACAACATAAGAAATTCCAGCATTGACCAACGATAGGGACGATCAGGCATGACAGTGGCTAAGACACACAACAATAGTGATGAAAAAAACAAGCTCATTTA